>CM035847.1:236360814-237805814 GCA_020510985.1 Pholidichthys leucotaenia
AGCGGGAGTTTGGGTTGTTACTGGCAAATGAGAGCAGGTGCTTAATACTGGACCATGCTGTCACTTCGACTTTAAGTTTCATGATAAAGATGTGCAAGACAAAAATGAAATCTAAGCGACAACTCACTCCACATATCAACTTCCTGTTAGAGCAACTAGCTGAATATAATGCTGAAAGAGTATACCGTGGTTGGGGGTGTTTCAAGAGCATGTCAATATTACATGATTACATAAACCAGCACTAAGCTAAATAAAACATAAAGACTGCGGCGCATATTGAATTAATGCTTGAACTGAATTTAAAATTTCATCACTTAAGACATCACACTAACTATACTTCGACACACAAAAATTGGGAAACGTGGAAGGGGACATACAGTCATAAGGTAGACGGGCCATGCAGTTGGGCCAGCCTGGCATATGACTGATTATCTGGTGGTTCTGGGTGATCTTGATGGTCTCTGGCAGTATGTTACTTGTTCTGACTGGCTGCCAGGTGACTGGCCATGTCGGTTTTTGGGTACTCAAGTTAGCTGGCTCCTGGCTGTTTTCTGTCACCTGCCCTGCTGGGGGCGGGCCTGCTGCTGATGGGCTGGCTGGGGTCAGTTGTGATTACAAACTGAAACATCCCCCCCAAAAAATTGATTCAATTTGTAGGACATCCCTTCCTAATTTGGAAATAATTGAAACACTAATGAAGTATCAATACATTATTTTTACTAAACAGAGGCTGCATAAATCAGTGCTAAATATGTTCAAAATATATCAAAAGCTGTACATCAGAAGTTTTTTTTCACTGTTTGTTTTGGGGGGATATCAACTATAATGGGACTAATGACAAAATTTTGTACCTGTACTGTATATGGTCAATGTCTCAAAGCACCACCTCGCGAAAAAACAGGTAACGTCACATACACTAATATTCCATTGGACTGTCTTTGAGTTTGATTGCAGCACACATTCACAGAGACATTAGATATGCTTGTTGAAACAAGCACACAGTGTCTAATATCACAAAATTTATTTCAATTCAGAGCTGCCTTCACTTTTTTGCCAAGATCTTGTATTGATAATGGTAAATGGAGACTACATCTTTTTCCACGACTCTCCTTACAGGGATTATTAATGCATTTTAACCCAATTTGAGTAGTTTTAGCAATGTCCATTTGGTTTCTTTGACATGTTTCAGGACCCAGGAGACAGACGCTGACACGAGCAGATATGGACAATTATTCTTTATTGATGGAAAGTGAGTGTAGTGCGTGTGTGAGTGCGAGTATTGATGTCTGGTCACAGGAGCTGAGCAGTTCTGGTGGCGACCTGGCAACCCTGGAACACACACAAGCATAAACAATTACAGCTGTTCAGCGATGGCGGGTAATTGCAGATGATTAGGCTTACTTGCATGTGCCACAGGTTGTGTTCTGCTGGCTCCGAGTGCCCGTGCGACGTGGTAGTGATGGTGCCCGTAGTTGCGGGGTTGAGGAGGAACTCCGTGATGGAGGAGGCGATGCCCCGTTGGCCGGGGAGGCTGGTCCGCCGCCAGGGAGGTCCACCTGTGCACAGGGGAAAAGGCTAGGAGATGATGAGTGCAGAGATCTCTTACGTGACCGGTCTTGACGTGACGTTCTCGGCTTGGCTTGAGGTCGTGGTCTTGGCTCATTCCCAGGCAAAGACGACAGATGACTCCGTGCCGAGCTGTCAGTGGTGCTGGCCTTTAAAGGCCGCTGATTGGCACCTGCTGGTGTATGCACAGCTGGAGATGATGAGGCAGATGACGGCCCAGCAGCTGTCATGACAGTACTCCCCCCTCTAGCAGTGCCTCCAGGCACCTGCCCAATTCTACCTGGATTCGCCCAATGAAAGTCGCGGATCAACTGCTTATCGAGGATCAACGCAGGGCGAATCCAAGAACGATCCTCCGGTCCAAAGCCCTCCCAGTCCACCAAGTACTGAAGACCTCGGCCCCGCCGGCGCACGTCCAGGATGGCAGTCACCCCCCAAGCTGGATGGCCATCGATCATCCTCGGGGGGGCAGGGGCCGCGGGGGGCGGGGGGCGGGCACAAAGGATCAGAGATGTATGGCTTGACCTGGGAGACATGAAAGGTGGGGCAGATGTGCATAGAAGGGGGGAGAGACAAACGCACAGATACAGGATTGACAATACGAGAGATGGTGTAGGGACCGATGAAGCGTTTAGTTAGTTTGCGTTTCTCAGCGGGCACACCGATGTTCCGAGTAGACAACCACACTTTCTGACCCATCTTGTAGCCCGGGGCGGGTCTCCTATGACAGTTGGCCACCTGGATGTTGCGCTCAGTGGTCCTCAGAAGGGCCCTGTGAGCGATGGACCAGACCCGCCGACAGCGCCTGACGTGGGTCTGTACAGATGGGACCGCTACCTCCCTCTCCTCCTCAGGGAACAGTGGTGGATCAAAACCGAGCGACGCCTTGAAGGGGGAAAGTCCCGTGGCCGAAGAGACCGTGGTGTTGTGGGCGTACTCAATCCAAGGTAGATGCTTGCTCCATGAAGAAGAGCAGGAGGAGATGACACAACGCAGCGCTGCCTCTAGCTCCTGGTTAGCCCGTTCACACTGGCCGTTGCTCTGTGGATGATACCCAGAGGAGAGGCTGGCTGTGGCTCCTAATGCTGCGCAGAACGCCTTCCAAACTTGGGAGATGAACTGTGGTCCCCGGTCTGACACTATGTCAGCGGGGATGCCGTGAAGGCGGACCACATGCTGGACAAGGAGGTCCGTCGTTTCCTGAGCCGAAGGCAACCCCCGAAGGGGTACAAAATGGGCCGCCTTAGAAAAACGGTCCACAATAGTCAAAACAGTGGTGAAGTTATCTGAGGGGGGCAAGCCAGTCACAAAATCCATTGCAACATGGGACCAGGGGCGAGAAGGAACGGGCAGAGGATGTAACAGGCCTGCCGGGGGGGATGATGACGTTTTCCCAGTGGCGCATTGAGCGCAGGCCCGGACATAACTTAAAACATCCTTCCGCAGCCCTGGCCACCAGAAAGTCCTCTGGAGAAGGTCCACAGTCCGACCCACTCCTGGATGACATGCCAGCTTGGAAGCGTGACCCCACTCAATCACTTGACCCCGAATGGAACGAGGAACAAATAAGCGACCTGGGGGACCCCCCCCCCCCCGGATCTGGCTCCGTCTTCTGCGCTCTTCGGACTTTCTTGCAAATCCCCCAGGACAAGGCGCCCACTACACAGGAGGGCGGTAGGATGGGTGCATCCTGATCTTCGGTAGATGGTGCATCGAACTGCAGCGAGAGGGCGTCCGGCTTACCGTTCTTGCTCCCCGGGCGATAGGTGATGGTAAAGTTGAATCGACCGAAGAAGAGAGACCAGCGAGCCTGGCATGCGTTCAGACACTTTGTCGTCCTGAGGTACTCCAGGTTGCGGCGGTCAGTCCATACGATGAACAGCTGAGCAGCCCCCTCCAGCCAGTGTCTCCATTCCTCCAAGGCGAGCTTCACTGCCAACAGCTCCCTGTCTCCTATGCTGTAATTCCTCTCCGCCGGCGACAGGCGATGAGAGAAGTAGGCACATGGCCGGATCTTGCCGTCCTCCGGGGAACATTGAGAGAGCACCGCCCCCACCCCTGAATCCGAAGCGTCCACCTCCACCAAGCACTGTAGATTAGGGTCCACCTGGGTCAGTACACGGGCCGAGGCAAACTCCTCCTTGAGTCTTCCAAATGCCCTGGCCGCCTCTTCACTCCAGCAAAAAGGGTTTTTTGGGGAGGTGAGAGCACTCAAGGGGCGGGCAATATTCCCGAAATTGGGCACAAACCGACGACAGAAATTAGCAAAGCCCAGGAACCCCTGTAGCTGCTTCCTGGAGGTCGGTGTGGGCCAATCCACTACCGCCTTGACCTTGGCCGGGTCAGGGAGCACCTGATTCCGGGCAATGATGAACCCAAGGAAGGAGGTCTGGTCAGTGTGAAACTCACATTTTTCTGCCTTGACGAACAGTTGGTTCTCCAGGAGGCACTGCAATACTCTTCGAACGTGAACCTGGTGCTCTTCCAACGTACGGGAGAAGATCAATATATCGTCTAGGTACACAAACACAAATGAGTTGAGAAAGTCCCGAAGAACATCATTTATTAGCCGTTGGAAGACGGCCGGAGCGTTGGTTAACCCAAACGGCATCACCAAGTACTCGAAATGTCCGTTTGGGGTCCGGAAAGCCGTCTTCCACTCGTCACCTTCTCTGATGCGCACCAGGTGATAGGCATTCCTGAGATCCAGCTTGGTAAACCAGGATGCCCCCTGGAGGGAGTCAAAGGCGGTGTTCATCAAAGGCAGAGTATACTTGGCCTTGACCGTGATCTCGTTGAGACCCCGGAAGTCGATGCAGGGGCGTAATGAGCCATCCTTCTTCCCAACGAAGAAGAAACCGGCACCCACGGCCGAGGATGACGGGCGGATGATACCAGAGGCCAGGGATTCCTTAATGTAAGTGTCCATGGCCTCGCGCTCCGGGGCTGATAGGCTGTACAGGCGGCTAGCAGGAAGAGGGTCCCCAGCCTTCAGGTTTATAGCACAGTCATACGGTCGATGGGGGAGTAGAGACAACGCCCGTGACTTGCTGAATACTAACCCCAGGTCATGGTAAACCTCCGGTACCTTGGACAGATCCAGGGGTGGCGTCGAGGGTGGAGGCACCGTGACAGATGGGGCACACACCGCAGATTGAAGACAGGCACTCAGGCAGAATGTACTCCATGCTGTAATGCTCCCGGCTTGCCAGTCAATGGTGGGGTTGTGAAGCCGAAGCCAGGGGTACCCCAGGATGACGGGTGAGGACGAGATGGGCAGGATCAGAAACCTAATCTCCTCCCTGTGGTTGCCCGAGACGATCACGGATACAGGGGCCGTCTGATGGGAAACAGTGGTCAGTGACGCCTTGGACAGGGTGATGAGATTGACAGGAGGATCCAGAGGTTGATAGCTGAGGCCCATCTGGGTTGCCAGGTCTCTGGAAACAAAGTTTTGCTCAGCTGCTGAGTCAACTAAAGCCAGTGTGGAGTGTTCACTATGCTTGTGAATTAGCCTGATGGGTATGCGGAAACTAGTGAGGGGTTCTTCTAGGTTTTTGTCCGTGAATCCCCCTACTGCGATCCACGGACTTCCCCTTTTAACCGACTAGGACATTCAAACACCCCATGAGACCCCTTCCCACAACAGAAGCAAAGGCCCAGATCCCTGCGGCGCTGTCTCTCAGCCGCTGACACTTTAGATTGCCCTATCACCATAGCCTCTTGATCCGGAAGTTCCTCTGACGCGGGTAGAGCGAGCAGAGGATAGCTAGTGGAGCGAGGGCGGGGCTTAATCGAACGGGAAGTAGACCGCCGTTCGTCCGCTCGCTCCCTTAACCTGCTATCTAGACTAATAGCGAGGGCAATTAATTCTCCCAAATTATCCGGTTTGTCCCGTGCCGCTAACTCATCCTTCAAATCGGCGTTGAGACTGCGAAGGAAAATACCGCAAAGCGACGGCTCCCCCCACCCAATCTCAGCGGCCAGGACCCGGAAATCAATGGCGTAGTCAGCAGCGGATCTATTGCCCTGCTGCAGGCTCAACAGCCGTTCTGTCAACACCACACCCCTATCTGAATGATCAAACACATCCATAAACTCCGCCAAAAACTGCTGGTAAGTTAACACAGGATAACTTGGTTTAGCCATAACTGTATATGCCCAGTCTAAGGCTCTACCCCCCAACAAGTTGATGATATATCCAATCTTACTTGAATCAATGGCGAAGTCTCCCGGGACGCGGAGGAATACTGATTCACATTGCAGAATGAAACCGCGAGCTTCCCCAAGTTTTCCGCTAAACCGGGCAGGGGTTGGCACAGGGGTGAGGCGAGGTGTAGGTAATATGTTAGCTTGACCTGGCGATAAGCCTGCAGGGGTTGAAGCTCTGGCGGCCGGGGGAAATGTCTGGTGTCCTTCCAGACGATCCAGCCAGCTATTAATTTGAGTCAGTTGATTGAAAATAACTGTCTGTTGGTGTGATATCATATCTACCCGAGCGCAAAGAGTGTTTAGTCCGCGCGACAGCGCACTGTCCGCTGGGTCAGCTTGACGGAGTCGTACTGACATGTTTCAGGACCCAGGAGACAGACGCTGACACGAGCAGATATGGACAATTATTCTTTATTGATGGAAAGTGAGTGTAGTGCGTGTGTGAGTGCGAGTATTGATGTCTGGTCACAGGAGCTGAGCAGTTCTGGTGGCAACCTGGCAACCCTGGAACACACACAAGCATAAACAATTACAGCTGTTCAGCGATGGCGGGTAATTGCAGATGATTAGGCTTACTTGCATGTGCCACAGGTTGTGTTCTGCTGGCTCCGAGTGCCCGTGCGACGTGGTAGTGATGGTGCCCGTAGTTGCGGGGTTGAGGAGGAACTCCGTGATGGAGGAGGCGATGCCCCGTTGGCCGGGGAGGCTGGTCCGCCGCCAGGGAGGTCCACCTGTGCACAGGGGAAAAGGCTAGGAGATGATGAGTGCAGAGATCTCTTACGTGACCGGTCTTGACGTGACGTTCTCGGCTTGGCTTGAGGTCGTGGTCTTGGCTCATTCCCAGGCAAAGACGACAGACGACTCCATGCCGAGCCGTCAGTGATGCCGGCCTTTAAAGGCCGCTGACTGGTACCTGCCGGTGTATGCGCAGCTGGAGATGATGAGGCAGATGACGGCCCAGCGGCCGTCATGACATTCTTCCCTTGATGCAGGCAAGTAATTTGAGCCTTCTGAAAAAAAGTGTAACATCTTTTCCAAAACTGAAGGATGCAGTGGATATAGAAAATCTACACACCCTTGTTCAAATGCCAGGTTTTTGTGATGTAAAAAAAATGAGACAAAGAGAAATCATGTCAAAACTTTTTCCACCACTAATGTGACCTATAACCTGTACAACCCAATAGAAAAACAAACTGGTTGCATAAATATGAACACCCTTAAACTAATACTTTGTTGCAGCATCTTTGGCTTTTATTACAGCACTCTGTCTTTTTGGGTAGGGGTCTATCAGTGTAGTACATCTTGATGTGGCAATATCTGCCCACTCTTCTTTGCAAAAACGCTTCAAATCTGTCAGACTACGAGGACATCTCCTGTGCACAGCCCTCTTCAGATCATCCCACAGGTGTTTGATTGGACTTAGGTCGGCACTCTGGCTGGGCCACTCCAAAACCTTCATCTTCTGGTGAAGCCATTCTTTTGTTGATCTGGATGTGTGCTTTGGGTCATTACAAGATGACATGTAAAATCACATAAGAATTATCATATTCAGTCTGTGTTGTGCTGTTGCTTAGTTTTTTTTTCTGTTTTTTTTTTTTGTCACGTTTTGTCTTAGTTTTGGTCTGAATTGTAATCGTTACCTGTTTTGTTTTTCTTCTGAATTCTTGGATGGAATATGGGTGGGCAGTATAAGCTGCGGCTTCAGCTATCACCCATTTCGGATGGCTTATGTTCAACTGTATAATCAGATGAGTTATTGTTTAATTTGACCTTATTAGATTTTTCCCCCTTTGTTATATTGTTCTGTTCTTTTCTTTTGATCTTTGCTTTTAATCTATCCGAAATAAAGAAAGATTCATTCATTCATTCATTCATTCATTCATTGTCATGCTGAAAGATGATGTTCCTCTTCATGTTCAGCTTTCTAGCAGAAGCCTAAAGGTTTTGTGCCAACACTGACTGGTATTTGGACTGTTCATAATTCCCTCCACTTTGACTAAGGCCTCAGTTCCAGCTGGAGAAAAAACAGTCCCAAAGTATGATGCTGCCACCACCATGCTTCATTGTAGGTATGGTGTTCTTCTGGTGATGAGCAGTGTTGTGTTTGCGCCTGTCATGATGCAGGGCACGGGTGGGCGCCGTGCCCAGTCTCCAGTTTTAGTTAGTCTTTTTCTGTCTGTTTGTTTCATTATTTTTCCTATTTGCTGTACTTGGTTCCTGTTTGATTGTTGCCATTCTGTTGTGTTATTATTCACATTTTGTGGTTGCGTTGTTTTTGTGTCTTTATGATTTCTGGTTAGTGTTTTATTTTGACAACGCTGCACAGCTCCCAGCTGTCAAACTGGCTCGTGGGTTGTGCGCTGTCATTAATTGTGATTGTTTTCGCCACTCATGCTCCACACCTGCTGCCTATGTTTGTACGGTTATTTAAGGGAACAACAATCTATGCTCATTGTCATGTCCTTCTACACCATGGATGTCCTCAGCTGAGTTATTTGTTGAATGTTTTGGGCTGCTTTTGAGGAAAACGGGAGAGCTCCGTCCAGGTCAGTGTTTCCCCTTTTCTGCCCGGCGTTTCCAGACTTCTGCCTGCCTGTTGACGTTGAGCCCCCACTCTCCTCCGGCACCCTTGCTATCCATTATTCATATGTTTAGTTTGTTTTGTCTGTCTTTACTTTAATAAATGTGCAAAACACACAGTGAGCATTTGGTGTCCTTCAACAGCCCTTAAAGGGCAGATTTATGACAGAAGGACACGACCAGGGTGTGGACACCAGCCACTATGTGTTTTTGTTGTTTTTTTTTTCTTTTTCTCCCTCTCCCTTTTTGTTCTCCCGTGTTAAGTCCAGGTTTTTTTCCGGCATGGCTGGCCGCATGGACAGGGAGAGAATAGGGCTGGACGAGGAAGAGTGTTGGGCGACTGGATTGTTAAAGGACATCGTGTCTGACGTTCACTTAACCCACACTCCCAAGGAGGAGCTGCAGGTGTGGGACAGCATGGCACAGTTGATTGAGGCATTCCCCAGGCTGTGAAGCTACCCAGAACTGGCAGACCTCCTCGCCTCCGTCTGCCATGCACAACACCAGCTTCGCGGGCTGGGGAGAGCTCCTCCACCACCTGAACCTGTGCCACGGAGGAGACGCTCCCGGGGACGGAAGCTCCGAGCTCGGGACCACAATCCAGCTGCAGTCCCACCCCTCTCCGTCGGACTGAGTCCCGCAGCTTCCTGCATTGGGTACGCTGCGCTCCATGGGCCGAGCGCGGAGGAGCTGGAAGAGCGCCAATGGGTGATTGCAGCTGAGAGAGAGCTAATCTTGGACTACAAGCCCTGGCTCCTGCCCGAGCTTCTGCTGGAGGAGCGCCACCAGCCTGAAGGGAGTCTGAGCTGATGGTAGAGTGTCCCCAGACTCCGGTGCTCTGCCCATCGCACCAGATGACTTCCGCAGCTCCCGGGAGAAGGAGGTCCAGTGTCACAGCAGCCATCACCGAGCCCCAGGAATTAAGGCAAGCACCTTTTCATTTTCCAACACCATATAATGAAATGTCTTGCCTTATTCCCGGTGGTGAAGCTCGGCAACAGCAGCCCACCGTGGCTGAACTTTCACCATTTGCTGCTGTTTTCCCACTCTTCCTGTATTCCCCGAGGGTCCATCAGTTGGGGAGGAGAGTCCAGTCCCAGCCCTGCAGCCACACCCAGTATGGGAGGAGAGCACCACCTATGCTCCAGAGCATGAGCTGGCAGTGGAGCGTCCCCTGGTCCCGGCAGCGTGGGAGGTGGCATCAGTAGTCGGAGGGTCTCCTGCTGCAGCCGACATGTCAGGAAGAGGAAGACACCTTCTCAGCCACTGCAGATTGGGGGGGGATGTGGGGGTGGTTGAGGACTACAAATATCTGGGTGTCAGGATCAGCAACGGGTTGGACTGGAGATCTAACACCGATGCTGCACACAAGAAGGGGATAAGCAGACTCTACTTCCTGAGGAAGCTGAGATCCTTCAATGTGTGTAGCAGGATGCTGGAGCTTTTCTACCTGCCAGCGCCATCTTCTTTGCTGCTGTCTGTTGGGGTAACAGTATCAGGGCCAGAGACACCAACAGACTTGACAAGATTGTCAAGAGGGCTGGCTCTATAATTGGTCTCAGACCGGAGACCTTTGAGACAGTGGTGGAGAGCAGAACACTTAATAAACTGCGATCCATCATGGACAATCCTGATCACCCTCTCCACCACACAGTGGACAGACAGCGGAGCACTTTCTCCAGTAGACTACTATAGCTTCGCTGTCGAATGGCCAGGTTCAGGAAATCTTTCCTGCCACATGCCATTTCACTGTACAATAACTCACTATGATGTTATATTCTGGTCATAGCTATGCTGCCACACTGCACTTTACAGTCTAACTGGTACCTCATATTTCACTCTGCTCCTGATAGTCCTTCATTGTGCAACAGGATGATTCACGTGTTTATATGGGTCATCATATATTAAGTTATAATGTATATAGGTTTTATAGTCGTGTTAGTTTTACTTTCCATGAGTAATCCCTTTGTCTGTTTCTGTCGTTTGGTTGTCTACTGTCATGCTGCTGTTACACTGTAATTTCCCAGTTTGGGATCAATAAAGTACATCTATCTATCTATTTATGTCAAGAGGTGCGCCAGCACCAGCTGCCCCATCGCTGGTCCCGCCAACCTTCCAGCCAGAGGCCTGGGTCGTCGCAGCATTGTCGGAGTCCTGCACAGCGGTGGAGCTCAAGCTCAGGCAAGGTTCCTTGTTTAACCTAGAGAAATCTTGCCTGGGGGAACTGGGTGCTGTCATTAGCTGCACTTGAGTGTCCCACTGCTGCCAGAGACTCTGATCCGGTGTGGGTCTGTTCTTTTCCTGATTCTTCTCCTGAGGTCTCCAGGGGTCCTGCCTACCTGCCAGAAGCCACCGGAGAAGCGGCGCCTCCATCCAAGGCCACCGGGGAAGCAGAGCCTCCGTCCGAGGCTTCCCTGGTTACTGCGATGCCTCCATCCGAGGTCTCTGTGGTTGCTGTGCCTCAGCCCGGGGCCTCCGTGGGTGCTACTCCCCCTCCGTCCAAGGTCACCGTGGGTGCTGCACTCCAGCCCGGAGCCTCCATGGGTGCTACGCCTCAGTCCGGAGCCTTCATGGGTGCTATGCCTCAGCCCGTGGCTGCCGTGGGCCCTCCTTCCTCGCCTTCGGCTGGTGCTCCACTGGTCAATCACCTTTTTGGCCTGGTGCTCTCGTGGGTCAGCTTATTCGTTGTGGGCGCAATGCTCCAGTCCAGGGTCTCCATGGGAGCAACACCCCAGTCTGGAGCCGCCATGGGTGCGTCGCCTCAGCCCGGGGCTGCCACGGGTGCATCGCCCCAGCCCGGGGCCACCATGGGTGCTGCATCTGTGCCTGAGGCCGCCACGGGTGCCACGCCTTTGTTTGAGGTCGTTGTGGACACCCTCTCCTCATTGAAGGTCCCCGTTAAGTAGCCTCTGCCCCCATCTTGTTCCCCTGCTGGGCAACCACCATCATCGCTGGGCACTACCGTTGGCCTGCAGTTGTGGGTGGGGGCTAACCTGTCGTCTCCGGGGGGGGGGGGGGCATTGGGCCCAGTGGCTCGGTGGCCCCCGCTCTCCTCTAGCACCCTTGCTATCCATTATTCGTATGTTTAGTTTGTTTTGTCTGTCTTTACTTTAACCACTTGCACTCCAGGCAATTTTCCTAAAAATGCCAAAAAATAATGTGCCCAAAGTAAATCGAAAGCTGTTCTTCAACCCTTTGCAGCATCTTCATGGGGTTGGTGTCATTTAAAAGAAAACACTTTGAATTTTTTGGCAAAAAAAACATAATCTCTCTACGTGCTCCGGCCACTGAGTTATAGTCATCTAAACATACTGAACTTGAAGAAAAAAAATTTGGACACTGTTTTTTTTGGATACAAATGCTTGTAAATAACACACAGCTGTCCGATCCGGCTGGAAAATGCAACAGAAATGTAGAACCAAGTGTTATCCAGCTGAGATCCAAATTTGGTAACAATACCACAAAAAATGAATATTTTACACAGCTTTGTTCTCAGGCTGTTCCCAGGCGTTTTGGAACTGTGCCAAATTGTGCCAAATGGCACAGTTTGGAAAAACGTCTGTAACTTTTGAATGATTCAATGTAGAAGCTTCATTTTAGGCTCAAAGGAAAGGTTACACTCAGGGCTGTGTCTGTGTGTGTGTGTGGGGGGGCGTCCCCCCCCCCGCTATCAAGGACAGAGTTCGGCCCTCGCTACATGACAGATTACACTCGTTGCATGTTTCCACAGCAACGCTGTCACAGCGGCTCCCCCCTCCCTCGCTACTGTGTGTGTGTGTGGGGGGGGGGTTGTCCACCCCCCCCCCAGCTCGCTTCAGAGGATGGACTTTAGCCATCGCTACACAACGGATTAGCCTTATGTGGTGATGTAGGACAGCAGTGCAGTCACCGTGGCTCCCCCCCCCTCGCTGCAGAAGAATAGCGGGGGTGGGGGGGCGTTCACAGCCTGTACACTGCGAGCAACCCCTTGTACCGCGGCGCACGAACTTCAGACTTCGTGAACCGCACAGCTGTAATTTACTGATCGGTCAAAAGTCATTTTGGATTACAATTTTCAGGGATAGAGAATAATTTAGCTTATAACACCTTACCTCTTCACAGCGGAGTCTTGGCGAACTTGTCTTCCTCATTGTCAGACGAACTCGACGCTGGTCCGCTCTGGTTCTGGTCTCGCAACTCGATCAAAACATAATTCCATTATTGCGGTTTTGTGCTTCCATGATTGCGGTTTTTGGCGAACGATTTTTCAAAACAAATAACAGTAGTAATTAAAAAAAGACTGGCGAAGGCGTGTGTTTCACTCAGCCTTCGTCGTCAGCCTCCGTCGGTCTATAATGACCATGGAAGAAATCATAATGTCTACTCTGCTGGAACCAATACAAAATAAGCACCGCCTGTGGCCGAACATGCCGATCCACGAATGGCACTCCCTGTCACACAGGTTGCATTTGTGGATGGTCTCCATGCTGCTGGGTCTGTGGAGCTCTTCCTGTGTCCTTTTTTGATCCGCTGCAGCAGCCAGTCTTCACCCAGCCTTAAAAAAAAAACAGCTCACGAACTTCTCTGCTTCAACTGGCTCACTGCATTCAAAGCGTTGGGAGGCGGGTCCTCCTTCCTAGGTTTTCATTCATTGGTTCTTCAAGGTTTCAGAAACCCAATTCAAGGCTCTTATTAGTCGAATGAGAGGTCAATCAGATGAACTAATCTGTTCGCGGCTGTGTTTGCAGATTTTTTTTTCAGTGGCGCTTGGAGGCCACACCACCTACACCACCACCATCAATATCCTTATCATGCATCATGCGCACGAGGGCGTACGAGTGCGCTCTCGTGCGCCCTCGTGCGCCCTAGGACGCAGAGACTTGCCCGCCCGCGGAACAACGGAGTGCAAGTGGTTAACAAATGTGCAAAACACACAGTGAACATTTGGTGTCCTTCAACAGCCCTTAAAGGGCAGATTTATGACAGCACCAAATATACCTTTTGGAATTATGGCCAAAAAGTTCAACCTTGGTTTTATTGGACCATGACACATTTTCCCACATGCGTTTGGGAGATTTCAAATGTGTTTTTGTAAAATGTAGCAGGGCTTGTATGTGTTTCTTCATAAGATAAGGCTTCCGTCTTGCCACCCTACCCCATAGCACAAACACATGAAGAAGATGGGAGATTGTTGTCACATGTACTAAACAGCCAGTACTTGCCAGAAATTCCTGCAGTGCCTTCAATGTTGCTGCAGGCCTCTTGGCAGCCTCCCTGACCAGTTTTCTTCTCATCTTTTCATCAGTTTTGGAGGGACATCCAGTTCTTGGTAATGTCACTGTTGTGCCATATTTTCTCCACTTGATGATGATTGTCTTCACTGTGTTCCATGGTATATTTAATGCCCTGGAAATTCTTTTGTACCCTTCTTCTGACTGATACCTTTGAACAATAAGATCCCTCTGATGCTTTAGAACAGGGGTGTCCAATCATGTGCCATGGAGGGCCAAGACCTTGCAGGTTTTCTCTTCTACCCAGTCTCTTCAACAGGTGTTTTCATTTATCAGCAATAAGTGGGAAGAAATTCAGTGGAACCTACTGTTGAAGACACTGACTGGAGGTAAAGCCTGCAGGAGCTTGGCCCCTCCATGGTGCATGATTGGACACCCCTGCTTTGGAAGTTCTCTGCAGACCATGGCTTGTGCTATAAGATGTGATGACAAAAATGTCAGGAAAAGCCTACTAGAACAGCTGAACTTTATTTGGGGTTAATCAGAAGCACTTTAAATGGTGGCAGGTGTGTGCTGACTCCCATGTAACATGAGTTTGAATGTAACTGGTTTATTCTGAACACAGCCACATCCCCAGTTATAACAGGGTGTGCATATTTATGCAACCAGGTTATTGTAAGTTTTTATTTTTTTCTTTTTCCCCTTAAAAGATTTCAGTTTGTTTTTCATTTGGGTTGTACAGGCTATAGGTCACATTAATGGTGGAATAAGTTTTGAAATAATTTATCTTGGTCTCATTTTTTAACGTCATAAAAACCTGGCATTTGAACAGGGGTGTGTAGACTTTTTATATCCACTGTACTGTATGTCTTCACACACGGTTGTTCAAGAAATGAGAAGCTACTCAGTTAGGGAAAAATAACGTGTTGTTGTAATTATCCAGTAGAAAGCTCATAACTATGTTCTTGCTGGTGGTAATTTTTTTCACTTCAGACAAATCAGCCAGTGTTTCCATTCCTACAGCAGAGCCACTGGATCAAAAATTTAGTCTTTGTAGCACCAGATGGAGACTGCAAAGAGCACTGCTCTTTTTTTAAATGACTACTTACAAACAGCAGGCATATCAAACTGCTCTCAGTTTTCATTGAGGATCTTTTCACCTCTGATTTTCAATCATTTCTATTGTACTTTTTTCTGAGGGTGGTGCAGGACAAGTATGATAGGGCTGGGCGATATTGCAATACTTTAAAATCTATCAGTGTATTTTCACCTGCAACACAAGATGACCCAGAATCATTTGTCGATACTCCCTCTGCTTTCTTCTTTTCCTCTGCCCTGCAATGCTGCAACTTGTCCTGCACTCCAAAGACATAACACCATCTCCCCCACCTGCTCACTCCCGAGCCGAGTCCAGAAGACAGCTGCCCAAAAAAATAATCACTTTATAGAGCAATGGTCCCCAACCTTTTTCGCTTTATGGCTCAGTAATAAGTTAAAAAGAAAAAAAAAAAATTGTGCTGCGCGGTCGGCTAAAAATGAATGAAATAAGCCCGCGAGCATTTCCACACTGGCCACCGGATGGGGGAGGCCACGGTCGGGGGGCTGTCTCGAGCATCCCACCCACGAACGGAAGCCTTCAGTCTCCAGACCAGCTATTTCCCCCAAGAGGAAGGGTTGCTATTGTGTTATTTTACCAGTCTGGCCCCCTTGACATTGAATTGGTCTGTATGTGGCCCCTGAACTAAAATGAGTTTGACACCACTGGTTTACAGTCAGAATAACTTGCAGGGCTAATATCCTATTATTGTCCACAAGACAAAACATCTAGAAACGTGTGATCACATACAATAACCCCTGCTCTGTGAGTGTGTGTGCGCGCGCGCATGTGCGTGTTCGTGTGTGTGTGTGTAAAATATTGTTTTCAATATCAGTTGTGGTTTACGTAACACATACAGTTTTTGCATCAAGATACATATCGAGTATCGAGATTTTGAATGATTATATCGAGATATGATTTTTGACTCATATCGCACAGCCCTAACGTATGAAGACAGCGAGACGGTGGTAAAGCGTGCTGTAGGAGTGACAGATGGACTCAACGTCAGGGTGGGGTTAGATCAGCGATTGGCTCTGAGCCCCTTCTTGTTTGCCATGCTGATGGACAGGCTGACAGACGAGATCAGGCAGGTGTCTTCATGGTTTATGACGTTTGCAGACGACGTTGTGATTAGTGTGTGATTAGTGTCTCAGTGTGCGAGGAGGGAGCAGGTAGAAGAAAATCTGGAGAGGTGGAGCTATTCATTGGAGAAAAGAGGAATGAAAGTCAGCAGAAGCAAGACAGAATACATGTGTGAATGAGAGGGAGGCAGGTGCAAGGGTATAGATGCAAGTAGTAGAGGTAATGTATGTAGATGAGTTTAACTACCTGGGGCCAACCATCCAAAGCAACAGTCAGTGCACAAGAGAGGTGAAGAAGAGAGTGTAGGCAGAGTGGAGTACGCAGAGACGATTGTCAGGGGTAATTTGTGACAAGAGGGCAGGTGGAGTGAAAGGGAAGATTTACAAGATGGTAGGGAGACCTGCTATGACGCATGGTTTAGAGAAGATGGCACTGAAAAAAAGACAGGAGGCGGAGCTGAATGTGGAAGAGTTGACAGAGAAGATTCATGGATGTAGTGAAGGAGGAGACGGAGAGGGTTGGTGTGGCAGAAGAGGATACAAGGGTCAGGGTGAGCTGGAGGCAGATGAACCACTGTAGTGACCCCTAAACAAAGCAGCAAGAAGAAGAACATTTTTTATTTTTCATTTTGGTTGAAATGTGGCTGGTGCCCCTTTTGATATGGATCTTTAGTTTAAAAAAAAAAAAAAAAAATCTCCAGCCAAGGATTGTCATTTACATTACATCTATAGACACTGCTTATAGGAAATGAACCTGGATCTGTATAATACTGGGTAAATATTGAATTTGAATTTGTCCAGTTCCACTGTAAAGAAAAAAAAACTCTACAGAGCAGATGAATGTTGATTTAAACCTAAAGATGCACAAGGGAAATGCAGAAAATGGATATTCTCAATGCAGAAAAAGTCAGTTTGTGCAAAGAATGGTTGATCGTAGCAACAGTAAAATTTAAAGAATTGCTCATAAGGATTTACCAAGTCAGTCCCCTAACAGTTCATCCTCACAACATTTCACAAGCAAGTCCCTGCCACATCCCATCATATGTGACCACCCAAGCTATATATTTGAACGCATCAAGAGTAAGGTGAGATAAAAGCGGTCACGCCGACAAAGCAGCTTCCATTTTGTCAAAGGCTCACACCTACAGACACCTCTGAATCTCGAGGACTGAAATGACCAAATAAAACAGACTTGTAAATCATGCGGGAAGTCCCTCTTGAGCATCAACGTTTCCTTAGAAGACTGCTTCATTTATTTTTCAGTCATGCATATTTAACAGTTGCTCTCACTTGAGGAAAACAGGCCACTTCATGGAACCCATTTCAGGAATTCATCAGCACTGCCGCTGAACACGACAGTCAAATCTTTCTATGTCAGAAACATGTTAACCCCCCCCCCCGCCCCCCAAAATAAAAAAAAAAACTGCTGTAAGGAAAAAGGGACATATTGATGATGAATGCTGCTGGAGAAATGATGAAGTGAAACCGAACAGCTGTTGAGAATAACATTATTTCAAGCAGTCATCCAGGTCCTGTGAAGCATCCGATTTCACATCCAAAAAGTTATACATTCAAGGAAAGAAATGAACAACGTGTAATCCCCTTACCACCGTACGTGCAGCCGTCTCTCTGCGCTGTCAAACTCCATCAATAGTGTTCAACACTTCAACAAAGAATGTACCACTTTACTTGCGACTGCATTACAATTCCCCACATTACACTGGAACACTTGGAATTTAATCCTATCAACAAAATCTGAACTAATACCACCCCTTATCAGAAAAGTAATAACTGTACGCTGACAAACTAATGCATTTCCAACTTTAATCTTTATTTGTGACTACTGCCGTGTTTCGGAACAATGGAAAGGCAACAAAATAACAGTAAAAAAAAAAAAAAAGAAATCTTTGCTAGACTACCATGAAACCCCGAGTTCAAAGAAATATGGACTTGCGGCGTATTGCATCATGTGGGGGCACAGCACCAAGTCATCCGCCGCGGAGCTCATTGCAGACAAACCTGCAGTGCAGCATGTGCAACAAAACAGAATGTTCCTTGATCTTTGTGTCTCCATCACCCCATTTTGACAAAAAAAAAAAAAAAAAAAACCAAAACAAACTCCAGCAGGCTTATTAAGGGACATAAAGAAGAACACAAATTTAATTTATTTCAGGGTCACTTCTATCAGCTTCAAGTGTCAGTACAATCAGCAGCATTGAGAACTATTTCCTTCAAAAAAAAAAAAAAAAATCTCCATAACTGCCATTACAAGATTCACAGGATCTACGTGGCTGCATCATAAAGCTCTAATTTAGGCTGTTTTTCTGAGCGAGCGCTGCATGAACAAACCCACCGATTGCCACATGACCTCCGCAAAGAATTAAAACACAGGGTGTTTTCCCTCAGCGCAGCCATAATGATACGCTGCTATTTATGTTCCGGCAGCTGGTGGGTGGCTGTGCTGAGAAGTCACTCGGTCTGCCTCCTTTATTTGCCCCCTGAATCTTGTAAGGCGCTGCCAGGTTCAGTTTTATACGAATGCCTCTGTTAGTTAAGACGTAAATCCCCTTTACAAGTTGAGTGACGGCTCAAACCCATTTTGAGCGGTGAATATAAAAAAAAAAAAAAAATCATCAAGTAAATGACTTCTCCGTGTAGGCTTGTTTTGTTTAGTGCACTTCTGGTATGTGCATTTAATGTTCATAGTTGCAGTGAGACTATTGGCTGCTGAACTTAATGGGAAGGGTGCAGATGAATATCCTGTGACAATAATTAGGGAAATAATGTACATGTAATTTAAATCAGTCTTTTAAAACCACAAAAGCAGCAGACTCAGTTTTCTCTGAAGTATGTACTCATTGCATGTTTTTAGCCACGGCGACAGGGTTTGCCTCTCTACGCTCTAACTCGAGAACTACTGAAGTCACCAAACACTGTACACAGGCTGGCCTTGGGGCTGGCACCTGTGGCTATGTTTTTAGGGGCAAAAGATCAAAGTTCCATCTCACATCGTCATAAAAGCTGAAAATCAGTGTTGACCAGCCAAGCTTCTTTTAAGAGCTATGTTCTCAAAACTTGGCCCACGGGTCGACCTTGGGACTAGAACACATGGCTACGTTTTTGGGGTCAAAAGGCCAAAATCACAAGATCATACACACTCCAAATCGAGAAAAAAAACTGAAGCTAAGGTCACCAAACTATATCTTCAGATTGACCTTTGAGCCGTCACCTTTGGCTATGGTTTGGGGGGTTAAAAGGTCAAAGTTGGAGGTCATGCACACTCTAACTTATCAACAAATGAAGCACTGGTCAACAACTCTGGTTCACAAGTTGGCCTTTGGAACAGCATGTGTGGCCATTATTTGGGGGTCAAAGGGTCAAGGACACAAGGTCATGTGTACTGTAGCTCAGATGGGCCTTGCGACCTTCATCTGTTTGCTATAGCTTTGGGGCCAAAACGTCCAAGTCATGGGTTGCCACACTTGGTACACAGGTTGACCTTGGGACTCTAACCTGTGGCTATGTCAGGGTTACAAGGTCAAGAGCATGGAAAGAACATGGATATATGGTATGTCACTGATGCATTATGCATGACTGTTAAAATCTTATGAAAGATAAGACAGACATGGGGGACCAACTCAGAGCTGTTGCTGAAGTACTGAATGCATTACAGCTGTAAAATTAAATTAGATCTTTCTAGGTATTGGACTTATGAAGAATTTTTACACAGTCATCTTGGAAAAAGTCAATTGTCAAGACAACAGATGTGCAGTGTAACTGGAATAACAATAGTTCCAGGATTTAGAACAAATATATGATGCATTTTTGTGTTCATTTGAACATCAATATTTGCAAAATTCTCCTTTCTTGGTGTATCCAAGACGATCACTTTGAAAACATTGTGATCCACCATCCTGGGTTGCTTTGTTCTCTTCTCCTCTCTCCATGGCATAATCATGCAGCACCAAGCAGTAAGAACACCGGGCACATGATGAGAAATAGATACAGTATGCCTTCTTTAGGCATTAAATACCACATGCAATCAAAGGTGAAATTAGCACTTTCTGGTTTATTAAATCCCACAGAGGGAATCATTTGATTATTCTGCTCCTCCACCAGGGCTTCTTACCACTGTCACACCTCAAACTACAAATTAATTTGGTTGAAATGCAAAAACGTTGCACCTCATTTTCTTCCAGATTTTTCCAGACAGAGAAAAATCTCACAGCTCTGCTTAGTCAAAGTGATCACTTGATTTTCAGCGACAGTACCTCTCTTTCTAACCAATGACTGTTAATAGATCAACAGCTTAATGTAGGCATTTATATACATTAGTATGGGATCTTTTTTCTTCTAAAGGTACACATCATAAATGTGAAGCTTCTTCAGAGATAATTAATTGTGAAATATAGTGAAGCTTCTGAGAATATTGCCTAAATACACCATATAAAATATATACAGTTTACACACACACACCTCTCCAGCTCTTCAGAGAGGACACCAAGGCGTTCCCAGACCAGCTGGGAGACATAGTCTCTCCACTGAGTCCTGGGTCTGCCCCGGGGTCTCCTCCCAGTGGGACGTACCCAAAACACCTCAAGTGGGAGGCGTCCAGGAGGCATCCTGATCAGATGCCCATACCACCTCAACTGACTCCTTTCAATGTGGAGGAGCAGCGGTTCTACTCTGAGCCTCTCCCGGATGACTGAGCTCCTCACCCTATCTCTGAGGGTGAGTCCAGCAATCCTGCGGAGAAAGCTCATTTCAGCCGCTTGTATCCGCGATCTCGTTCTTTCGGTCATTACCCAAAGCTCGTGACCATAGGTGAGAGTAGGAACGTAGACTGACTGGTAAATCGACAGCTTTGCCTTAGAACTAAGCTCTCTCTTCACCACAACAGATCGGTACAACGTCCGCATCACTGCAGATGCTGCTCCGATCCGTCTGTCAATCTCTCGCTCCATTTTCCCCTCACTCGTGAATAAGACCCCAAGATACTTAAACTCCTCCACTTGGGGCAGGAGCCTGTTCCCAACCCAGAGAGGACAATCCACCTTTTTCCAGCTGAGGACCATGGACTCGGACTTGGAGGTGCTGAGTCTCATCCCAGCCGCTTCACACTCAGTGGCAAACCGTCCCAGGGCAGTGCCTTTGGCATGGCAAACCAGGGTGGTGGTTCCTCTCTTCAAAAAAGGGGACTGGAGGGTGTGCTCCAGCTTTAGAGGGATCACACTCCTCAGCCTCCCTGGGAAGGTCTATGCCAAGGTACTGGAGAGGAGAGTCCGGCCGTTGGTCGAACCTTGGATTCAGGAGGAGCAATGTGGTTTTCGTCCTGACCGTGGCACACTGGACCAGCTCTTTACCCTCTTGAGAATTCTCGAGGGTTCGTGGGAGTTTCCCCAACCAGTTTACATGTGTTTTGTGGACTTGGAGAAGGCATTTGACCGCGTCCCCCATGGTTTTTTGTGGGGGGTGCTTCGGGAGTATGGGGTATCGGGCTTGTTGTTACGAGCTATTCAGTCTCTGTACGACCATTGTGAGAGTTTGGTTCGGATTGCCAACACTCGGTCGGAGTCATTCCCAGTGAGAGTTGGACTCCGCCAGAGCTGCCCTTTGTCACCGATCCTGTTCATAATTTTTATGGACAGGATTTCTAGGCGCAGCCAGGGAATGGAGGGTCTCATGCTTGGTGACCACAGGATCTCATCTCTGTTATTTGCAGATGATGTTGTCCTGTTGGCTTCATCCAGCAAATATATATATATATATATATATATATATACAGTATATACAGTATATATATATATATATAAACAACCGTTAAACATAGTTGTGTATTTTTAACTATCCATTGTGGCAAGCCGGATCTGTGATGAAACGCACCATACCAAGTGGAAAGTAACGCACTGACCAGAATGGGAGCCATTTGCTCCGGCAACCTCATCACAGCCAAAACATAATGCTACCGCAGTGAGTGGAGATTGGGGGTAAATAGCTTTGGCTGTAATCGTCTTTTACGTAAGAAGAAGTCCATCTAAAAAACAGATTATTGTAAGTTCTTTTATTAACCTTTTAACTGTCCACATTTCATGGATGGGTCACGCGCCCCCAGTGGCACAGCGCAGCAACTGCGCCTGTCAACTCACTGATGTCCCCCAGCTATACTGAGAATTTGTCGCCATACGGCGACTGGGACAGCTAAAGAGTTAAGTAAAAAAAAAAAATGAAAAAAGAGTCAAGAATGCCCCTGGTTTGGGTACTGATTTTCTAATATTAACCACAAACTTAATGATTGATATGTCTCTGTCAAACATTATCAAAGTACATTAAGCAGCTTGTCTAAATTTGTAATTGACTTTGAGAAGCTGCAATTCTGCAGTGCAAACTTTATCTATCTGTGCATCTGAAGACTGCAAACACTGTTCAGCACTGTTCCACCTGACAGGAACTGAGACACCAAGGAGGATGAAGACAATGGTCACAAAAGTACACAGAAAAAAGAAGGTTTTTCACTTTATTTCATCTCCAAATTAGACACTGACAAGATCAAAATGGGTATCCTTAATTAACTGAAGTGGCTGTACTCTAAAGCCTGAACCACATGGCTGTCAAACATGGAACACAGCTGGCTGTCGATGTGCGGTCACTGGTCACAGAGAAAAGGACCAGTGTCAGTATATGGATAAGCCTGTTTTTGTTTTTTTTTACAAAAAGATGACTATTTTCTAAAATAATGGCTATAAACTGAATGAAATAAGGATTTGCTGTCCACATTTGTATCATCTATCTATAAAACAATAGATCTGTGTGTGTGTGTGTGTGTGTGGATGTGTGTGTGTGTGTGTGTTCCTCAGATATCTCCCAAACCGTTCATCAGACTGACCTCAGATTTTATTAAGTGTTTTTCTGAGGTTACAAGGTTGTGCATCCACGAGTACGGAGTTGCTCAGTCAAAATACGCAATTTTTATCAATAAAAGTTTAACCACCGCTCTGTTTCCTCATGCTCTGGCTTCCAGAAGTGTGGGCAGGGTCTTAGATTGACTCCGTACTGATTGGCTAATACACGGCATCATGACCGGTCACACCAGAGTGCTTCATAAACAAAACAAGGAAGTAAAAGTGACAAATTTGACCAGAAAAAGAGAATACTGAAGATTTAATGCCAAACAAATTATACTATAATGCTGCTGTGACTGCATAGCTCTTAAGGATATTTCGGCATATAACCCAAGTGCGCTTGGGGGGGGGGGGGGGGGGCAGCTGCACCGGCATACTGCAGTCCTTTGCAGGGAGCCAAGCCCACCTGTGGCCCACCTGTGTGCCACCGCTGTCCTTTGCGGTGCCGCGGGTTCAACATGGCGCTCCTCCCAGTGCTGGTGTGCTCACACGGCTATCTAAAAATTAAAAGTTAATAATATCATCAAGATTGTGGAGCGGAATGGCCAGATCAATTGCATATCATATGCGGACACATATGCACACTTTGACTAAGTGACGACTGTGGCCAAACACACAAAAATGCCCAAATAACGAAATAAATCATTTTTTATTCACTGGCAAATGGGCAACACTGATGCAAGAGTTGCAGCCAAGCAGGTCATTCTGCTGTGTGTAATAATGTTGGGTGCTTTGTACTTATAATATTGCTAAAATATAAAAGGATGCAGTACAATGAGTCTCAAATATTTATAAATGTGTCCTGTTATAGTACTGCATGAGTTTATTGACGATAGACTATAAACTACACATATAAACTAAAACAATTACTGAACAACTCCCATTCCCCAAAGTGCAAGACACACTATTACGAATATAAGTCATAAAAGATCACACAAATAAGTCTGACAAACTAATAAACAAGGGTTCTTAAACAGTCACTTTTAAGTGGGAGAACTTGCACAATTGGTGGCTGACTAAATACTTTTTTACCCCACTGTATATTTCAATTCAAGTCAATTCAATTCAACTTTATTTATATAGCGCCATATCACAACAAAAGTCATCTCATAGCACTTTCAAATGTAGGGGAAACTCCACAATTGCAGAAAGACCCCAGCAATCAGGTGATCCCCTGTTAGCAAGCATTAGGCAACGGTGGAGAGGAAAAACTTCCTTTTAACAGGAAGAAACCTCTAGCAGAACCAGGCTGAGGGAGGGGCAGTCATCTGCTGTGACTGGCTGGGGGGTGAGGGGATAGAGAAGATGAAAAGAACAGACATAAAGAGAGCAAACATTAACGGTGAGAAGCCCAGTACACTATTGGAGGTCACCCAGCAGTCTAAATCTAATAACAGCAAAACAAAGGAAGGGTTAAGAGACACAAGATATTTGATATTTTTCAAAGTCTAACATGTGTGATTGCCTACATATAGGCTGCACCTCTGTATTCCACTTTCAAACACAGCCTACATTTGGGCCTGCAAAGCCTAATTGGGCTACCTGTTTCAGACAGGAATACTTGCTTTCTACGGGCATGCACTAGTCTATGATTAAAAAAAGAAAAGAACAGGATGTGCTTTAAAGGTGGTTAAATTAGCACAATTTACTGTCGTTTTAAGCATAGAAATATATAAAACATACTTAAGGAAAAACTTTCTTAGATTTCTAATTATACTCAACATATGGTTTGAGCTTTAATAACCATGT
Source organism: Pholidichthys leucotaenia (assembly GCA_020510985.1). Classification (NCBI taxonomy): domain Eukaryota; kingdom Metazoa; phylum Chordata; class Actinopteri; order Cichliformes; family Pholidichthyidae; genus Pholidichthys; species Pholidichthys leucotaenia. The sequence goes on from CM035847.1 coordinate 236,385,209, forward strand.
TGGAAATAGATAAGAATTTCTTGGAAAATATTTTCATAATGTACAGAATTGCTTGGGTTTCAGAGGTTGAGACATACAGATTGTATATATGTAAATATTCTTTTATTATTTTATTGCTACACAAATAGAAGTGATGCTTCACTTTCAGGTAAGGATAAATATTGAATTTACAGTGGAACATCTGTCTGTCTGAACCGTCAATGTGAAATTAGACAAACTGGCAGTGAGATGTCTCCACTTTCAGCTGTTTTTTATTTATTTATTTACTTGCCTATTAACTGCATAAACTAACCTCAGTTTTAACAGTGGCTTACTTTGAAAAAAGTTACATCTTGATAAAGTGTAATATTTTGGTTCCCATTACAGTAATATTAGAGATTTCTTACATAAAACCATCTGAAGCAGTTAAACAACTAAAAAGGACAACCGCATCTCAGTAATGACACTTTAGCAAATTCTGCTGCACTTTAACACCCTCCTTGAACATTATCATTGTAATCAGTTATCAATGTCAGCTATAGTGGAAGCTGCAATAACTTCCAACAAGCCACTTTCTCACAGTTACAAAGTAAAATCAACATAAAATATTCACAATTAAGCATGGAAATTAAATACACCACACAAAGATGACAGAACTTCAAAAATAATGAGTAATTTTTACATGTTCATATATCATGGTTTAAATGTCCAGTGTTGTTCCTTGTTAACTGTGAATAGTACCTGTTGTCTGCTAGCGCATCCCCAAAAATTAAAATATTTTGAATTTTTTTTATAATATATAAAATATAAAAAATATTTTATGTATACATATGTACAGACGTGGACAAAATTGTTGGTACCCCTCTGTTAATGAAAGAAAAACCCACAATGGTCACATTAATAACTTGAATCTGACAAAAGTGGTAATAAATAAAAATTCTATGAAAATTAACAAATGAAAATCAGACAATGCTTTTGAATTGTGGTTCAACAGAATTATTTTAAAAAACAAACTCATGAAACAGGCCTGGACAAAAATGATGGCACCCTTAACTTAATATTTTGTTGCACAACCTTTTGAGGCAATCACTGCAATCAAACGATTTCTGTAACTGTCAATGAGACTTCTGCACCTCTCAGCAGGTATTCTGGCCCACTCCTCATGAGCAAACTGCTCCAGTTGTCTCAGGTTTGAAGGGTGCCTTCTCCAGACGGCATGTTTCAACTCCTTCCACAGATGTTCAATAGGATTTAGATCAGGGCTCATAGAAGGCCACTTTAGAATAGTCCAATGTTTCGCTCTTAACCATTCTTGGGTGTTTTTGGCTACAGTATGTGTTTTGGGTCATTATCCTGTTGCAAGACCCATGACCTGTGACTGAGACCAAGCTGTCTGACACTGGGCGGCACATTTCTCTCTAGAATACCTTGATAGTCTTGAGATTTCATTGTACCCTGCACAGATTCAAGACGCCCTGTGCCAGATGCAGCAAAGCAGCCCCAGAACATAACACAACCTCCTCCATGTTTCACAGTAGGGACAGTGTTCTTTTCTTGGTATGCTTCATTTTTGCGTCTGTGAACATAGAGCTGATGTGCCTTGCCAAAAAGTTCCAGTTTTGTCTCGTCTGTCCATAGGACATTCTCCCAGAAGCTTTGTGGCTTGTCAACATGCAGTTTGGCAAATTCCAGTCTGGCTTTTTTATGATTTGTTTTCAACAGTGGTGGCCTCCTTGGTCGTCTCCCATGAAGTCCACTTTGGCTCAAACAACGACAGATGGTGTGATCTGACACTGATGTACCTTGACCTTGGAGTTCACCATGAATGTGTTTAGAGGTTGTTCTGGGCTCTTTTGTTACCATTCGTATTATTCGTCTCCTCCTGCGGCCACATCCAGGGAGGTTGGCTACAGTCCCGTGGATCTTAAATTTCTGAATAATATGTGTAGCTGCAGACACAGGAACATCAAGCTGCTTGGAGATGGTCTTATAGCCTTTTCCTTTAACATGCTTGTCTATAATTTTCTTTCTAATCTCCTGATACAACTCTCTCCTTTGCTTCCTCTGGTCCATGTTCAGTGTGGTACACATCATGTCAACAAACAGCACAGTGACTACTTGTCACCTTTAAATAGGCCGACTGACTGATTACAACTTTGTAGGCACCTGTGATGTTAATTAGAGGACACATCTTGGTTGAACATGTCCCTATGGTCACATTATTTTCAATTTTTTCTAGGGGTCCCATCTTTTTTGTCCAGGCCTGTTTCATGAGTTTGTTTTTTAAAATAATTCTGTTGAACCACAATTTAAAAGCATATATTTATATCATTGGCTCCATCGATCTTGAAAGCTCATGGGGGGGTTTTGTGCCTTGGGTCATCATTCAGGGAGCTGCACCATCGGGCGTGGCTGTAGAGGCCAATACGGGATCTGCAGATCCTGCCGCAGCCGCTGCAGATAAATTCTTCACAGTGTAGTGGGGGTCTCGACAGTCTCCTCTGTCTGCGGAGTCTCTTCTCCCCCCAGCGAGTGTCTCTTCTCTCCTCTGCTGTTCGGATGACATCCTGGGTGGTGGTCCACCAGTTGGAACGGACGGAGGCGGCTGACTCCAGGTCAGAGGGGTTGAAGCCTCCAGCCTTGAGGTCGCGCTTGCAAACATCCTTGAATCTGAGAGTTGGGCGTCCCTTTGATCTAGTTCCAGTAGCCAGCTCCCCATACAGTAAGTCTTTGGGGATGCGGCCATCCTCCATTTGGTTGACGTGGCCAAGCCATCGCAAGCGTCTCTTTGTCAGGATGGCAAACATACTGGGCACATCTGTTCTGGCCAGGACGTCGATGTTGGAGACACGGTCCTGCCAAGTGATGCGCAGTAGTCTGCGAAGGCAGCGTTGGTGGAAGGCGTTCAGCCGGCGTTCCTGGCAGGAGTAGAGGGTCCATGCTTCACTGCCGTATAGGAGAGTACTCAGTACGCAGGCCATGTAGACTCTTATCTTGGTGTTGGTGGTTAGCATAGAGTTGTCCCAGACTTGCTTCGCCAGACGGGCCATCACCGTCGATGCCTTGCCGATACGGGCGTTCAGTTCGGCGTCTAGGGAGAGATTGCTGGAGATGATCGACCCGAGGTAGGTGAACTTGTCCACCACCGCAAGTGTGTGGTCGCCGATGTTGATACTGGGAGCACTGCTGACATCCTGGCCCATGACCTCGGTCTTTTTAAGGCTGATGGTGAGGCCAAACTCAGAGCGGGCACGAGCAAAGCAGTTGATGAGACGCTGGAGCGCTTCCACGGTGTGGGCAACAAGACCAGCATCATCAGCAAAGAGCAGCTCCCTGATCAGAATGCTCCGCACCTTGGTCTTTGATCTGAGGCGTGCCATGTTGAAGAGGCCTCCGTCGCTCCTGGTGTGGAGGAAGACACCGTCTTCAGAGTCCTGGAAGGCGTAGCACAGAAGCAGGGAGAAAAAGATGCCAAATAGGGTAGGAGCCAGAACACAACCCTGCTTCACACCGTTCTTGATCGGGAAAGGGTCTGAGGATAATCTATCAAACTGGACAATGTTGTTCATGTCCTGGTGGAACGACTTGATCATGCTCAAAAGCTTGGGGGGACATCCAATTCGTTGGAGGAGGGCAAACAGTCCATCCCTGCTGACCAAGTCAAAAGCCTTGGTCAGGTCGATGAAGGCCAAAAAGAGGGGTTGTCTCTGCTCCCGGCACTTTTCTTGCAGCTGCCTCATAGAGAAGACCATATCTATGGTTGACCTGGTTGCTCTGAATCCACACTGCGCCTCTGGATACACACGTTCGGCAAGTAGTTGTAGTCTGTTGAGGACAACATGGGCAAAGGCTTTGCCAACTATGCTTGGGAGTGAGATACCACGATAGTTGTTACAATCGCTCCGCTCCCCCTTGTTCTTGTAGAGAGTGATGATTTTGACATCACGCATATCTTGGGGCACGGCCCCTTCCTCCCAGCACTGCAGCAGGAGCTCATGGAGGTGTTTCAAAAGCGAGCTCTCCTTTGCGGTTTTGACGATTTCAGGGGGGATGTTGTCACTGCCTGGAGCCTTGCCGTTTGAGATGGAGTCTATCGCCTTGCTGAGCTCCTCGATGGTGGGTGGAGCGTCAAGCTCATCCATGACTGACAGTAGAGGGGTGTTCTCAAGGGCCGTGTTCAAGACGATGGTTACTCTCGAGTAGAGCTCTTGGTAGTGCTCAGCCCATCTCTCCATTTGTTTACCGCGATCCTTGATGACATCTCCTGCAGCTGATTTAAGTGGGGCGGTCTTGATGACACTGGGACCGAAAGCCTTCTTCATGCCTTCGTACATTTTGCGCACATTTCCGTGATCTGCAGAAAGCTGTATGTCCTGGCAGAGGTTAAGCCAGTAGTCGTTGGCACATCGCCTTGCAATCTTTTGTGCATTGTTCCTCGCAGCGCGCAGTGTAGCAAGTGTCCGCACAGAGGGCTCCTTCTTGTGGGCAATTAGTGCTGCACGTTTGGCGGCGATTGCAGGTTCCATCTCAGCGGCTCCAGCTTCAAACCAATCCGCACTCTTCCCCACCTTTTTCCCAAAGGTACCTATGGCGGTCTCAAACACAGCCTCACGGATGTGGTTCCACCTTGCAGAAGCACAGTCGGTGGGACAGTCCGCCAGGGCTTCATTTATGACTATATATATTATATATATATATATATATATATATATTATGGCAAGCCTTTCAGGGAAAAAAAAAATATATATATATATATTACAAAGAAAAGCTCGGAATATATTGAATGATCTTTGGAATATATTGAATGAACTTCCGAATATATTGAATGAAACTTGGAATATATTGAATGAAGTTCCGAATATATTGAATGAAATTGGGAATATATTGAATGAACTTTGGAATATATTGAATGAACTTCAGAATATACTGAATGAACTTCCGAATATATTGAATGAAACTGGGAACATATTGAATGAACTTTGGAATATATTGAATGAACTTCAGAATATATTGAATGAAACTGAGAATATATTGAATGAACTTCCGAATATACTGAATGAACTTCCGAATATATTGAATGAAACTGGGAATATATTGAATGAAAATGGGAATATATTGAATGAAACTGGGAATATATTGCATGAACTTTGGAATATATTGAATGAACTTCCGAATATATTGAATGAAACTGGGAATATATAGAATGAACTTTGGAATATATTGAATGAACTTCAGAATATATTGAATGAAACTGGGAATATATTGAATGAACTTCCGAATATATTCAAAGAACTTCCAGATATATTGAATGAAACTGGGAATATATAGAATGAACTTTGGAATATATTGAATGAACTTCCGAATATATTGAATGAAACTAGGAATATATTGAATGAACTTCCGAATATATTGAATGAAACTAGGAATATATAGAATGAACTTTGGAATATATTGAATGAACTTCCGAATATATTGAATGAAACTGGGAATATATTGAATGAACTTTGGAATATATTGAATGAACTTCAGAATACAGTGGTGTGAAAAAGTGTTTGCCCCCTTCCTGGTTTCTCATTTTTTGGTATGTTTGTCACACTTAAATGTTTCAGATCATCAAACAAATTGAAATATTAAACAAAGACTGATTGATTGATTGATTGATTTTATTTGAACATACAGACAAAAAAACAAAAAAACAAAAATCAAAGTCAAAAAAATAAAATTAAAAAAGAAAAATGCCTTGTTCAAAAGGAGTGGGAAGAAGCCACCGCTTATATAGTCCCACCCCTTCTCCATACCCAATAAATTATAATATCATTCTAGTCATTATTCATCCCACAATTACATTCATTACACAATACCATAATATATAATACATCTTATAATTAAATTATGCAATAGAAATGATACAACAATGATAGTTTATATTGACAATAATACCAACATCTAATAATAGTTGTAATATTAATAAATACATACTTCTGGTATGTTTAAAATAATTATAGACGATATTATCATCATCATAATCACCATATATTATGGTGGTTTAGCACCGTGCAGTGGCGCAGTGGTTTAGCACTGTGACAGCACAGTTTTACCCTCGGCCAGGGGACCGCGGGGATCATGAGATCGTGGGTTCGATCCCAGCCCCTGACCAACAGTGAGTTGTGTGGAGTTTGCATGTTCTCCCCGTGTTGCGCGGGTTTACTCCGGGATTTCTCCGGTTTCCTCCCGCACACCAAAAACATGTAGGTTTAGGGCGCTCACGCACGCAGCGACCAGCAGCCGGTGGCTTGTCACCAAACTGCAAACCAAGTCTACCTACGGGTACAAATAAGTAACAAAAAAAAAATTAAAAAAATAAATATATATATATATATATATATATATATATATATATATATATATATATATACTACCATATAAGATAAGATAAGATAAGATAAGCCTTTATTAGTCCCACAATGGGGAAATTCCAGGATTGCAACAGCATAGGGATAGCAACACTCAGAGCAACAATCAGAAGGCAAGAAAAAACAACATCTAGTAAACATATGTCCATATTACTATAAATGTATATATATAGACACAGTGCAGAGCATTATGGCTGGTGGATGTGCAGCAGAAAGTCTAAGCTCTCTCTCCGCGGATGCAGCGGGCCAGCTGGAAGTCTTTGGGCATGATGGTGACCCCCTTAGCGAAGAAGAGACCACCAGGTGGGTCTCGCTGGTCTCCTGCAGAGCCATGACGGCGAAACTCAGGAAACGCAGGACGGTCTTGAAGTCCTGAGCGATCTCCCTCACCAGGCGCTGGACGGGCAGCTTACGGATGAGCAGCTCCGTGGATTTCTGGTAGCGACGGATCTCTCTCAGAGCCACGGACCTGTGACGGCGAGGCCTCTTCACTCTGCCGGTGGCCAGAGCGCCTCTCCGAGCAGCCCTGTGGCTAGCTGTCTCCTGGGGGGCTTCTTCCTCCAGTAGATTTTACGGGCGGTCTGCTTGGTTCTTGCCATCGCTCTTTATTATTCTGTCTTATATTTCTTTCACGCCGCCTAAACTCCAGCCCGGCACCCGCTTCGTTTTCGCTACAGCTCCCGGTATGTCGAGTTTCCCATTAGCACCGGGCAGCGGCCAAGTGCTAGCTAGCACTAGCTCCTCCCCGCTGTAACGTCTCCCGCTGAAAACCGTGGCTCCGTCCGCCGACCCGGGAGACCCCCGGGGCGATCCGTGCGTCCGTGATATATATACAGAGTGAAAGGTGTAGAAAGAAGAAGGAAGATAAAAAAAAAAAAAAAAAAAAAGGCTGTTGCAACAGGCAGCCGACTCGTGTGGCGCTGCCGGCCCCACATGGCTTACAATACCTAGGCACAATAAGTAACCATATAATAATAATAACCATAATAATAGGTAGCCATATAGTAGTTACAATAATAATAATAATAATAATAATAATAATAATAATAATACCACCTGGCCTATATAATACTTCAAATAATTCCATCCTAACAACAATCCTAATACTATAATACTGTTGTAATATTCTAGTAATAATGATAATAATAATATTTTGTATTTTGTATACTTTATTGATCCCCAGAGGGGAAATTGAGGGCATCCACCTGGATGGATGAAGCAGCCACAGTACGGCGCTATCCCTTAACCATTCACACACACATTCACACCTAGGGCCACTTTAGAGTCTCCAATTAACTTAACCTGCATGTTTTTGGCCTGTGGGAGGAAACCGGAGAAATCCCGGAGTAAACCCACGCAGGTACGGGGAGAACATGCAAACTCCACACAGATCACTGTTGGTCAGGGGCTGGGATCGAACCAGGGATCCCATGGCCAAGGGTGAGTTGCTGTGCTGGTGCAGTGCTAACCACTGCGCCACCGCACCGCACCGCACCCCCTAATAGTACTCAGCATATACAATAACAACCTTTCTTCATTGAAGACACATTTGTCCTTTATTTTTATATTGCTCAAAAATCATTTCTTTATATGTTGATTAAAATATATAAAGATAACACAAGTAAACACAAAATGCAGTTTTTAAATGAAGGTGTTTATTATCAAGGGGAAAAAAGTCCAAACCTACATGGCCCTGTGTGAAAAAGTGATTGCCCCCTAAACCTAATAACTGGTTGGACCACCTGTAGCAGCAACAACTGCAATCAAGCATTTGCGATAACTTGCAGTGAGTCTTTTACAGTGTTGTGGAGAAATTTTTGCCCACTCATCTTTGCAGAATTGTTGTAATTCAGCCACATTAGAGGGTTTTGAGCATGAACCAATTTTTTAAGGTCATGCCACAGCATCTCAATCGGATTCAGGTCAGGTCTTTGAGTAGGCCACTCCAAAGTCTTCATTTTGTTTTTCTTAAGCCATTCAGAGCTGGACTGGCTGGTGTGTTTTGGATCATTGTCCTGCGGTAGAACTTAAGTGCGGACATGCTCCTTCAGGATTTTTTGGTAGACAGCAGAATTCATGCTTCCATTTACCACAGTAAGTCTTCCAGGTCCTGAAGCAGTAAAACAGCCCCAGACCATCACACTACCACCACCATATTTTACTGTTGGTATGATGTCCCTTTTCTGAAATGCTGTGTTACTTTTACCCCAGATGCAATGGGACACACACCTTCCAAAAAAGCTCAACTTTTGTCTCGTCAGTCCACAGAGTATTTTCCTAAAAGTCTTGGAGATCCTCAAGATGTTTTTTGGCAAAACTTAGACGAGCCTTTATGCTCTTTTTGCTCAGCAGTGGTTTTCGTCTTGGAATGCTGCCATGTAGGCCATTTTTGCCCAGTTTCTTTCTTATGGTGGAGTCATGAACACTAACCTTAACTGAGGCAAATGAGGCCTGCAGTTCTTTGGATGTTGTTATGGGGTCTTTTGTGACCCCTTGAATGAATTGTTGCTGCGCTCTTGGGGTAATTTTGGCAGGCCAGCCACTCCTGGGAAGGTTCACCACTGTTCCATGTTTTCCCCATTTGTGGATAATGGCTCTCACTGTGGTTCGCTGGAGTCCCAAAGCTTTAGAAATGGCTTTATAACCTCTTCCAGACTGATAGATCTCAATTACTTTGTTTCTCATTTGTTCCTGAATTTCTTTGGATTGTAGCATGATGTCTAGCTTTTGAGGATATTTTGGTCTACTTCACTGTGTCAGGCAGGTCCAATTAAAGTGATTTCTTGATTGAGAACAGGTGTGGCAGTAATCAGGCTTGGGTGTGGCTAGAGAAATGTAACTCAGCTTTCTAAAGATGTGATAAACCACAGTTAATTTATGTTTTAATGGGGTGGGAGATTTTTTTTTTTTTTTTAAACAGGGCCATGTGGGTTTGGATTTTTTTTTTTACCCTTAGTAATAAACACCTTCATTTAAAAACTGCATTTTGTGTTTACTTGTGTTAGCTTTGTCTAATATTTAAATTTGTTTGATGATCTGAAACGTTTAAGTGTGACAGCCATACAAAAAAAATGAAAAATGAGGAAGGGGGCAAACACTTTTTCACACCACTGTAGGTGACAGATAATTGCACTAGCATGAGACAGCTTGCACTACTTAAGAGATAACAGGGGAGCAGCTACAAACAGAATGGGCAGAGCTGTGCAGAAGGAGGACACTGGAGAACAGAGAGGACAAATAGTGCAAACAATAATCATAAATAAACCAAATCTGGGAGAAAACATAACTGAACTAAGAACCTGAGCATAACCCAACAAACTAATGATAACAAAATAAAGGCGCAACAGTTCAAAACCAACCAAAAATGTGGATATGGTTGGAAACTTTGTCCAGATATGACAATGAACACATCCAGTATTAGAGTAATCTTCAACATGAGAATCGTTTTGGAGACCAAAACCACAGCTGCAAGGAGGACTAATTGGAAATGTCTGCTGATTGGCTAGTGACTTCGTCACCATCCCCATGCCTTAGCTATTTGATTGGTTGAAAGTGTTAGGACTGCTCTGTCTGCAGCAGATTAGTTAGGTCACCTCAGATGCATAGCTCATGAAACCAAGATAAAGGATTAAGCCAGGATTTTTAAACAATTCGTGCTTAATCAATACTTGACTTCAGCCCCTTGAATTCAGCCCAGTCAAGTTGCTACTGAGATTTATTCTCTACAGCTAGCTTGGTCCAGAGCAGGCTATGTCAGGCTAAAATTAATCCTTGTGATTTATTTGTCAGTGCAGGAGTCAGTCCTGTAAGAATTCAGTGCTTTTCTGTGTCAATAAATGGTCTACTGATGTAGTCTGACTAGTAGATTATAGATGATGTGTGAGGTGATTTTGATGAAGCTGCACTTAATACCTGAGAAGGTGTTGAATTTTATTTCAAATAAATATTTCCAAAAAATATGAAAACATGTTTTCTACCCAAACTAAATGAGATAATATGATCATCAGATGAAGGATGATATGTGAGGTCATTTTGGTGAAGCTGCACTCAGTTATTTAGAAGTTTTTAACTATCATTTCTAATAAATATTTCCCTAACCTATGATATTTTTTTTGGTCCAACTAACAAGTGTTACTAGCAGGAGACCCTAGTGGCTGGGCAGCATTTAGTGGCACTAACCTTGATGATGCTGAAATTTAATCCTAATAAATATTCCCAAAGCTATGAAAACATTTCTTTAATCCAAACTCTGTGTTGTAGTCTGACTAGAAGAAGATGGATTGCATGTGAGGTGATTTTGGTGAAGTCACACTTTGTAGTTTTCAAGTTATTGGATATTTTTTAAATAAATATTTCCCCAAACTATGAAAAATAAAATTTATGCAAACTAAGCATTTTAATCTGAACAAAACGACACAATCGACGTATGAACTGATTCTGGTGACATTACACCTGATGATCATGACAGTAATTAATTTTTTTTTTGTTTGTTTGTTTTTCCTCGGAGTTGCAATTTGCAGACGGTCCCTGAGCATTCGTCTCCCCTATCGCAGCTCATACACTCCAGTGTAACTGCTGGAGCTCAGAGAACGGCTCTGTTTAATGAAAATGAGGTTGTAGCTCGTTGTCCACTTTACCAATGTATTAGATTGGTGTGGTTTGTGTTTTAACAGCGTTTTGTTCACGAATTATTGATGCGCAAAGTCCGAATCTATAAATATCTTGCCAACTTTACTGTAGTGTCCCCCATGGTGAAACACACTGAATACATTTCTTCATCGGTAGAATTTTGGCGACTGCATACATTTACCAGGATGTTAACCAGCTCTGCATTACTGAGGATGGCTGCAACTAACTTTTCTGCTGATTCACTCACAGCTGCACTTCTTCCATCTCCGTTCATTACATAGAACACGAAGGGAAAACAATGCTAAATGTACAAATGGTCCTGATCATATACGTACAAAAAACAGAATATATTGAATGAAACTCTGATATATATACGTATATACAGTATATATATATATATATATATATATATACATACAGTGGTACCTCTACTTACGAACGTCTCTACATACGGAATTTTCAGGTTACGACACGCCTCAACGGGAAAATATTGCCTCTTGTTACGAACGAAATTTCAGGATACGAAAGGCAAAAAAGTACGCGCTCCTCGCAGCTCCCGTAGTTTACCGAACGTAAACATACCTGTAGCTGCTCTGCCATTGGCTATCGCCTAGCATCTTCCTGGTATCCCATTGGCCACGAAGTTTTTTTTTTTTCCAAAACTTTATTAAGAACAAGGTGAAAGTTTTACGTGTGTGTACAGTACAGAATTAACATTTATTCGCTATGGGCCCCAAGAAAGTGACGGAGATAAGTGGAAAAGGAGAAAAGATGAAGAGAGTTTTTTTGTCCATACAAACAAAGAAGGAGATAATCGAAAGGTATGAAAAGGGGATGCGTTTGGTTGACCTCGCCAAAGAAAATATGGCCGTAATACATCAACGATCAGCACGGTATTAAAACAAAAGGAAGCACTTACAAGCCGACAAAAGCAAACGTCCTTGGATCAGAACATGAACCAAAGAAGGCAAAAGGTGACGACGTCGACGACGATAGCAGTTAAAGGGTAAATGAACATAATTTTTATTATTCTTTCTCTTTTATTATTCTCTTTTATTATTCTTTCTCTCATTTTAAACTCTCATTTTATGTTTATTGTGCAGTAATCTAATTGTAACATGTATTTGTTACATGTCATGATGCGTTTTTACGATTTATAAAAAATTTATGCCCGAATTTTGGGGGGCTTGGAACGGATTACGGCATTTACATGTAAAACGCACCTCTACTTACGGAATTTTCACGTTACGAGAATTCTTCCGGAACGAATTAATTTCGTAAGTAGAGGTACCACTGTATACAAAACACTTCGGAATATATTGAATGAAACTGGAGCCCCAAAGGCTGATGGGAAATGTAGTTCATTCAATATATTCTGCAGTTCATTCAATATATTCCCATTTTCATTCAATATATTCCCAGTTTCATTCAATATATTCTGCAGTTCATTCAATACATTCCAAGTTTCATTCAATATATTCTGAAGTTCATTCAATATATTCCCAGTTTCATTCAATATATTCGGAAGTTCATTCAATATATTCAGAAGTTCATTCAATATATTACAAAGTTCATTCAGTATATTAGGAAGTTCATTGAATATATTCCAAAGTTCATTCAATATATTCCCAGTTTCATTCAATATATTCGGAAGTTCATTCAATATATTCAGAAGTTCATTCAATATATTACAAAGTTCATTCAATATATTCGGAAGCTCACTGAATATATTCCAAAGTTCATTCTATATGTATATTTCCAGTTTCATTCAATATATTCGGAAGTTCATTCTATATATTCGGAAGGTCATTGAATATATTCCAAAGTTCATTCAATATATTCCCAGTTTCATTCAATATATTTAGAAGTTCATTCAATATATTCCAAGTTTCATTCAATATATTCCAAAGTTCATTCTATATATTCCCAGTTTCATTCAATATATTCAGAAATTCATTCAATATATTCTGAAGTTCATTCAATATATTTGGAAGTTCATTCAATATATTCTGAAGTTCATTCAATATATTCCAAAGTTTGTTCAATATATTCCCAGTTTCGTTCAATATATTCTGAAGTTCATTCAATATATTTCCAGTTTCATTCAATATATTCCGAAGTTCATTCAATATATTCCGAGCTTTTCTTTGCAATATATATTTTTTTTTTCCTGAACGGCTTGCCATAATATATATATATATATATATATATATATATATATATATATATATATATATATATATATATATATACTATATACTGTATATATATATATATGTGGCAGCATGAAATAATAAGCGGCGAACTGAGAGTTTAAAAGGGTGTTTATTGATCATTCATCCCGCCATCACAGAACTCACTCCAGCGCCGTGCAGGCGCACCGGAGCAAGCTCTCAGGCTCTCAGGCAATCGTGTGGTCAGTTGAGCAATCAGACAGAGAGAGAGAGAGAATTATAGAGCGATGCAGTTTAAATACCCCACTACAGACAATGCATTCACAGCAGTAGGCATGGACATTTGCATTTGAGAGTCACCCACATCAATAGGAGGATTACTGACAGGAAGACATTTGCATTTGAGAGTCACCCATAACAATAGGAAGATTACTGGCAGGAAAAAGCTAGACAAAGGGAGGCTGCCTATTGATATCAATACACACATCTCATTGTTCTGCCAATTGCTCCAGCTGAGCGCTCTGCTTGTCCCAGTCTGTTGTTGTGGGGGTCACCCACAGTACTCCCCCCCAGAGGGCTCAGCGGGAAGCTGAGGCCTCGATAGTCCGGCTTTGGGAGCGAGCTGCGGGGACAGCTCGCTGCAGGCGGTGGTGGAGGGAGGGGGGTGGGGGTAGCAAGTGCCGGCCCGGGACGGTGAAATTGTCTGGGCCACGCAAAAATTGCCTGTGGCTCCGTGATGTTGAGGGGCTGTCCCGTTGAACGTGCGGAGGTCCACAGCAGCTGTAAGAAGAAAAATTAGTCTCTGACTCCTCTCGTGGCCATGAAGAAAAAAAGGAGCTGCAGCAGTGAGGGACTTGGCGTGTTGACTTTAGGTGCGCGCGCAGTCCTAAAGTCCTCGGGGACAGCTGACGGCTGAATTCCCTTGTGCGCCGTGGCTGAGACCATTACAAAATCCTGTGAGTGAGCTGCGTGCGTGCTTCAGGTGTGTGAGCAGCCCTGAAGGTTCTGTGTGCAGAAAGGACAATGGCGGTCTGTGTGGAGCCGGTATTGTCCCATGCGGGGTGCGCTGTCCTCATAACCCCCCAGTGTGCGTGCAGGGTCCGGTGCTTGGCAGGTCCGCTGTAGAGGCGAGTCAGGGTCAGGGAGCTTGCTGGAGATCAGCGTAGTTGGCGCCGATGGTCATCCCTGTTCAGGTTGTTGCTGTAGTTCGGTCATGGTGCTTTCAGGTCCACGCGCTGCGTTCTCCGTCGGCCCTGGAGGTCGCCGTCGTAGAGAGAGGAGGAGGTGCGTGCGCTCTCGTGTGGAGGAGCTGTGAGAGCGGCCGGTCCCAGCGTGGATGTGCAGATCTCAGGCGTGCAGATCTCACCATGAAGTTTCTGCAGCTTTCCCGGTCGTGGGTGATCTCTGGAGAGTTTCGCCTGGTGGTGGCTCTGCGTCGAAGTCTCCCTGTAGCAGAAGGGAGGGCAGATCATTTGCGTCACGCTGCTGCGTTCGCTTGTCGTTGGAGAGTCACCGCCGGGGGCTGCCAGCATGTTCTTTTCTTGGGTCGGGTCACCAGTGTGGCTGTCCAGACCAGAAGGTTGCGTTGCACAAAGCGTGTGCTTCCTCGGGGTCACCAGTGTGGCGGTATGAAATAATAAGCGGCGAACTGTGAGTTTTTGAGGGAGTTTATTAATCATACCGCCATTACAACACCCACTCCAGCGCCGTGCAGGCGCACCGGAGCAGGCCCGGAGGCTCTCGTGAGGAGACAGGGAATGCGTGTGTCAGGTCAGAAGCAGTCGTCAGAGAGAGAGAGAGAGTTACAGAGCGATGCAGTTTAAATACCCCACTACAGACAATGCATTCACAGCAGTAAGCATGGACATTTGCATTTGAGAGTCACCCACATCAATAGGAGGATTACTGACAGGAAGACATTTGCATTTGAGAGTCACCCATAACAATAGGAAGATTACTGGCAGGAAAAAGCTAGACAAAGGGAGGCTGCCTATTGATATCAACACACACATCTCATTGTTCTGCTAATTGCTCCAGCTGAGCGCTCTGCTTGTCCCAGTCTGTTGTGGGGGTCACCCACATATATATACTGTATATATATACAGTATACTGTATATATATACAGTATATATATATATATATATATATATATATATATATATATATATATATATATATATATATATATATATTCAGTACCCCCCATTCAAAGGGTACCTGGAATGCGCTCTTTGAACGGGGGGGGGGGGGGTACTGTGGTGATCTGAGCGCTGAGCTCATCCGCGCTCGGGTTACTCAGTATTTTCCCTTTTTCTCCCGTATTATTTCTGTTTGGTTATAATTGGTGTTCCCAGGGCTTTGACTGTTACCGGGCCGCAGCCAAACTTCCGGCTGTCAAAGTCAAGCCAGCACTGTCACAGCTGATCATGATTTTGGTCATTACGTTTCCTCCTCTCCTGTTTGGTTCTTTGCTTTTTGTTATCAGTATTTAAGGGAGCAGCTGAGGCTCACTCCTCGCTGCGACCTATGTCTACGAGGACTGGAGTCCCTATCCCCAGCTCCAGTCTTCCTTCTGTGTTTGGCTCATCCTCGCTTCATCATTCGTAAGTGTTTATTCTATAGTGTCAGGTTCCGCCCTCGCTACGCTCTTGCATTGATGTTAGTGTTCTTTATTTTGTGTTCTAGTTTAGTGTATGACTTCTGCCCCACATGGTACTTTATTTTGTTCTTTCTGTAAATAAACTAGCAAACTCTCTGTTGGCATCTGGGGCCTCATTCTTGCCCTGAAAGGGGCAAACACGACACACTCAGCAACTCAGGAGAGCAACCAGTATCTGCAAGGCCTTCACACACCCATGCCATCACTCGTTTGAACTGCTTTAAGGCAAATTTAGAGTATATTTTAGACATCTAAGGAGCTGCTAACCCCATTTCATTGCATTGTACTCTAGGTGCAAAATAATGGCAATAAAGATTCATTCAATCATTCATTCATGTAACCAGGGTCAGTGTTTGTTGAAATGTAGGACGCAGGAGCTACTTCAACAATCATACCAGTGAAAAGAAAAGGACCACCTCCATCAGAAGAAGGAAGAAAAAAATAATACGTGTAGCTTCCTCAGAATGCTGCAGTCCTCATGTCTGGTGTTAGCTGTCATCAGCTTCGGTGAGGTACCTCTTGAAATACCAGGAAAAGTTACTGTTGTTTCCTCTGATTTGCCTACCCATATTATTATGTGCATTAAATAATAAGTGATATGGAATCATGATATATTGATACCAGAGTACCAAAAGCTATACAATACAGACAAGTATACATTTCTCAAAAGTAAGCTACTTTAGGATATTCTTCATACAGGACCATGTAGATTACAGGCTTGTTTGTCTTTCATTCAGTAACGATATTTTCTTATAAGGTTTAGTGTAGTTTCTTCAGGTTTTTCCAAACTTTGTAGTGCCCTAGTAGAATGTCCTACTTATTAACATATGGCAAAAGGAGGGCAGTCTTTGTAGTCTTAAAAGTCCCCCATCATTATAGGGTCCCCTCACTTATGGCAAAGGCAGCTCAAAGAACTGCTAAGAAATCATTTAAGCTTTTAAAGGTCATACAGCTTGATCATTCATGCTGCACAACCTGGTGACAGATGTGATCAGGTCATGTACTTTTGCTTCAGCCTATGTGTGACCCAGAAAATTAGACAGAGAATATTCATATCTGTGTCCTTGGAGAATTCCAGAGACACTCTCTTTCATGACCGTCATACGACCCTTCCTGTAGCACACATGGACAAACTGCCACACCATACTGTAAAAATGCTTCCAGATGGCCTCCATATCCCCTGACCGCCTGACTCTGTGGTTACGGGTTAACTGGGTGACGCCTGCTACGAGTATTTTCACTGTGATTGTAGCCGGTTCTGTTTCATCAGACAAAACGCAGTACAGTCAAAATCACAACCAACAAAAAATATCAAGAAATGAACAAACATGGAAGATTGAAAACACATTTTCATGTTTTTTTTGTTTGTTTGTTTTTCTGGGAATATAAAGCTCTATATGGCACTGAATTTTGCTGTGCTAGCAATACCGTTGGTTTGCTTTTGAACTACATTATCATTAGCCCATGTTTGTGCTTATTATGTGCTGACAGCAAAATTCTGTTGACACAGGCTGACGCATGATTATGCAAACCACAGTTAGCACTGTTCTGAAATTAGGTGTCAAATAACCTTTTGAATAAAAAATGAAAGATGGACTTTTTTCATTCATAAAACCTAGTTGCTTTTCACACAAAGGAATAAACTTACATTAGCAGGGACAACCATTTCATAGGAATCAAGAATTCACTGTTTTTACTACAGTGTATCACTCATCATTACTATTACAGATTCAGCTTTTTACTCATAATATACTAGATTAATGCTAGAGCTACACGGTAAAAAAAAATAAGTAGGTCTGGTGATGTATTCTGAACAAACCATTTTATGCAACTTTCCACTGCACCACCGTCTTATAAATTACAATAAAAATCATCCTGCGTATACGCTCTTAATGCAAAGCAAAGATTCGACTTAAAACAGACTACACTTACTACAAAATCCTACAGTACTTATTTTTCTCCAAACCCTCTGTTTTTATTCTGTCTGTATACTACATAAAGTGATGATCAATCACACTATTCCAACTGTGCACAAACAATGACAACAGTGATTATCTATGACAGATGCTTTCACAACAGAGCATAAAGCACTTTTTTAGTAAAACTTAAACACATCCAACTTTTATTTATGCGTCCTCTGTTATTTGTGTCAATTTATGTCTTTTATATATGTAAATGTGTCAAGTAAAATCATCGCTCCGCGTTCAGTCTGAAGACACCACTGCAGGGGAACGCACACAGAGGGAAAGTAAAGATGACAACGGAACATAAAGTGACAACGAAATTAAAAAAAAAAAAAAAAAAAGACTGGCAAAGCAATGTAACCACGGGCCTGTCCAAATACTCACCAAATTCATGGAAAACGAAAAAAATGGAATCCACATTCACACAGCATTGTCAAAGAAAAGTTCCTTCTTTACATGTAGCCTCAAATGCTGTAGAAACTGCTGTAGTACGTATTCCAGGCCAATTAGTGGCAGTGTGTTTCTTTTACAGCAATGCTCTCTGACAAATAAAGTAGCTAAAAAAAGACCAGAATAGACAGGGAGATTGAGCTGGAAAAGATGTGCAGCAGGTTAGAGTGATTAAGGATAGACATGGCAATGTACTAACAAGTGATGAGAGTGTGTTGAGAAGGTGGAAGGAGTAGTTTGAAGATGAATGAAGAAAATAAGAGCAAGACAAGGATGGATGAAGGAAAGATGGTGAACAAGGAAGTCCCAAGGATTAGCAAGGCAGAAGTGAGGGCAGCTTTGAAGAGGATGAAGAATGGAAAGGCAGTTGGTCCAGATGACATACCTGTGGAGGTATGGAGACGTTTAGGAGAGATGGCAGTGGACTTTTTAACCAGATTGTTTAACACAATCTTGGAGAGTGAGAGGATGCCTGAGAAATGGAGAAGAAGTGTTTTGGTACCAATATTCAAGAACAAAGGTGATGCTCAGAGCTGAAGTAACTACAGAGGCATAAAGTTGATCAGCCACACTATGAAGATATGGGAAAGAATTGTTGAAACTAGGTTAAGAGGAGAAGTGACAATCAGTGAGCAGCAGTACGGTTTCATGCCAATAAAGAGTACTACAAATGGTAAATGGTGTTCACTTATATAGTGCTTTTTACTCATCATTTTTAATGTCAGGTCAGGTGTTGGTTTGCTTGCTACCGGATAACCATGAAAACTGGTACTACCTGTCTCATGGGTCGGGCTGTCGGCAACTCAACCGGCAATCCCGCCCTTCCGAGGGCATGGAGGGTGAAACTGGGCATCCTGGCAGAACTTAAAGCAATATCTATCACAGGTCTGTGGTGGACCACTCCCAGTTACACGGGGTGAAACTGGACATCCTGGCAGATAAACACATCTGTTGCAAGGTCTGTGGTAGACTTTTGCCAGTTGGTGCATCATGACATGCACTACACAAAGAGCAGAGATAAACAAACCTATCATCTGGTCAGTCACTGCAACAGATACTGGAGTCAGTTTGTCTTGGCCTGTCCTTGCTACTGATAATACCTCTATCTGCCAAGAATGTGCCGCTAGTTCAGCAAAAGCTAGTGGTGTAGCACCCATATTCATAACTGTATGTAACTGTATGTAGCTCACATATTTGCATGCTTAGGTTTAAACACAGAAGGACTGTGGGCTTGCAATGTGGATTGACCTCACGCCTCAAATGGACAATGAGTCTGGGCCACCTGCGGACTTAGAAGAAGGACAGAGGCTCAGGGACGAGAGCCTGAAGGAACTTCGGATTAAGCGTGAATGGAAGGATGTAACATGGATGTGTGACTTTGCCTTTGATGTACGTTATGAATAGAAAGATTTGATGTAACGTGAATGTGTGACTTTTGGTGTGAGGGATGAATAGAGGGATTTGACTTGAGTGGGTGACTCTGTCTGTGGGGGTGCATGATATATATATGTGTGGGTTTATTGCAGCACTTCCTCTTTGTTTCTGTCTGAGAGAGAGAGAAGGCTGGAGATGTAAGATGCAATAAACTGGAACTAAAAAGCAACCAGTCTCATCATTTCGTGATCTCCACAGTGGTACTCAAATACTTTGAAAGCAATTTCATGAAATAGTCGGTCAGATGGCAGCTCATGCCGGCTTGGACGTTGCCCGGGTTTGCAGGGTCGGGAGTTCTTGGCAGCGGAGGGCAGAGGACGGAGCTGTGTAGAGGAATCTGATCAGACCTAAATGAAACAGTCATTGTTGCCTGTGACAGACTGCTATGATGATGATGACTCATCTCTGGATGACCAAAGCACTTTACAGATCCTATTATCCACCCATTCACACACACACAGTCACACACTGATGGCGGCGGAGCTGCCAAACACAGGCGCTGACCTGACCAACCAGGAGCAACTGGGGGTTCAGTGTCTTGCTCAAGGACACTTCCACATGCAGACGGCAGACAGAGCGGGAATCGAGCCCCTGACCCTCCTCTCAGTAGTCGACCGTACTACACCTGCACCACAGCCAAGGTGCAGATGCAATGTTTGCTCTGAGAGTGTTGATGGAGAAGTATAGAGAAGGTCAGAAGGAGTTGCACTGTGTGTTTGTGGATCTAGAGAAAGTGTATGATAGGGTGCCAAGAGAGGAAGTGTGGTACTGTATGAGAAATTCAGGAGTGGCAGAGAAGTATGTGAGGGTGGTGGAGGGCATGTATGAAGACAGCGAGACCGTGGTGAGGTGTGCTGTAGGAGTGACAAATGGATTCAAGGTGGGGTGGGATTACATCAGGGATCAGCTCTGAGCCCCTTCTTGTTTGCCATGGTGATGGACAGGCTGACAGACAAGGTCAGGCAGGAGTCTCCATGGACCATGATGTTTGCAGACAACACTGTGATCTGTAGTGAGAGTAGGAAGCAGGTGGAAGAGAACCTGGAGAAGCGGAGGTATGTTCTGGAGAGAAGAGGAATGAAAGTCAGTAGAGACAAGACAGAACACATGAGTGTGAATGAGAGGGAGACAGGCGCAACGGTGAAGATGGAAGGAGTAGAAGTAGTGAAGGTAGATGAGTTTACGTATCTGGGGTCAACCATCCAAAGCAATGGACAATGCACAAGATGTGAAGAAGAGACTGCAGGCAGGATAGAGTGGGTGGAGATGAGTGTCAGGGGTGATTTGTGACAGAACAATAGCAACTAGAGTGAAAGGGAAGATTTACAAGACGGTAGTGAGACCTGCTAAGATGTATGGTTTAGCAACAGTGGTACTGACAAAAAGACAGGAGGCGAAGCTGGAGGTGCCAGAGTTGAAGATGCTAAGACTCTCATTGGGAGTGACTAGGAGGGACAGGATTAGAAATTCAGTATATCAGAGGGACAGCTCAGGTTGAGCAGTTTGGAGACAGAGTAAGAGAGGCAAGTTTGAGATGGTTTGAACATGTGGAGAGGAGGGATAGTGGATATACTGGACAAATTATGTTGAAGACCGAGCTGCCAGGCAGAAAGAAAAGAGGACGACCACAGAGAAGATTCATGGATATAGTGAAGGAGGATATGGAGAGGGTTGGTGTTACAGAGGAAGACGCAAGGGACAGGGTAAGATGGAGACAGATGATCTGCTGTGGCGACCGCTTAAGGGAGCAGCCGAAAGAAGAAGAAGATGTCAGCCTTTCAGCACTGTGTGAATGAAAGGGGTACATGCAACAGAAGTTTGTCAGTTTGGGGTGGATCCAGTGTTGTGCGAATGGGGCCCAGATTTAACTTATGCTTTATCTTCCAATCGGACCTGAGGACACTACTGAATGACATATGGTTGGCAGGTAAATATAAAAGAGGGTTATCTGTTTGTTAAGAGCTTGGAACGTTTCGTAACAGCTAACTGGAAGTACAAAAGTGGATTGCTTTTGAATAGATAAAACTTGAGAGACACAATGTTTGTCTGACATTGTTTTATCATTATCCAGGGAGCCAAACCAGATACATGCCATAGCAAATGTATTATTCTGTGCGAAACTTCAAGGTGGAGGAAAAAATATATACAGCAACATTATGATATTTTGCCTGGAGATATTGTATCATGTGAGAGACACCAAGTTTTGATATTTTATTTAAAAAATACAAATAATGATTTTGGTACTAGAGTATTAAAAGCAATTTGGTAAGTTCAACACAGCAGAGGTGTGACTCCTGAAATTTAGGTGGATACTGGAAAGACAAATATGGGAGATAGAAAATCACAATATATGATATTGCAATACTCAAGTGACAAAGTAATATTGCAATAATCTTGTACCATGAATTAAGTATTGAGGTAACATTATATTGTGGGGCCTTGGTGATTCTCATTTCTGTTAAAAGCATATAAAACAGAATACTACAATACTAGAATACTATACAGTATCTCAGAAAAGTGAGCACACCCCTCACATTTTTATAATACTTTATTATATCTTTTCATGGGACAACACTGTAGATATGAAACTTTGATACAATGTAAAGTAGTCAGTGTACAGCTTGTATAACAGTGTAAATTTGCTGTCCCCTCAAAATAACTCAACACACAGCCTTTAACGTCTAAACCACTGGCAACAAAAGTGAGTACACCCCTAAGTGAAAATGTCCAAATTGTACCCAAAGTGTCAATATTTTGTGTGGCCACCATTATTTTCCAGCACTGCCTTAACTCTCTTGGGCATGGAGTTCACTAGAGCTTCACAGGTTGCCAATGGAATCCTCTTCCACTCCTCCATGATGACATCATGGAGCTGGTGGATGTTAGAGACTTTGCGCTCCTCCACCTTTCATCTGAGGATGCCCCACTGATGCTCAATAGGGCTTAGGTCTGGAGACATGCTTGGCCAGTCCATCACCTTTACCCTCAGTTTCTTTAGCAAGGCAGTGGTTGTCTTGGAAGTGTGTTTGGGGTCGTTATCATGTTGGAATACTGCCCTGCGGCCCAGTTTCCAAAAGGAGGGGCTCATGCTCTGCTTCAGTTTGTCACAGTACATGTTGGCATTCATGGTTCCCTCAATGAACTGTAGCTCCCCAGTGCCAGCAGCACTCATGCAGCCACAAACCATGACACTCCCACCACCTTGCTTGACTGTAGGAAAGACACACTTGTCTTTGTACTCCTCACCTGGTTGCCGCCACACATGCTTGACACCATCAATCAAATAAGTTTATCTTGGCCTCATCAGACCACAGGTCATGGTTCCAGTAATCCATGTCCTTAGTCTGCTTGTCTTCAGCAAACTGTTTGCGGGCTTTCTTGAGTATCATCTTTAAAATACACTTCAATACACTTCAATAGCAGAAGTCTTAACAAAAACTTCTCACAGATTCAGGACTATTTAAAACAGCTAAACAGAAAATTCACAGCTATAGCAGTCTCTGAAACCTGGCTTAATGCAGACCAGGCTCCCCTGATGGCAATAGAGGGATATCAGATGTTTAACATTAACAGATCTCAAAAAAAGGGTGGTGGTGTTGCACTGTATATTGATGACCTATATAGATGTAAGCTTGTAAATGAAATGTCCTTAGCACTACCAGGGATTCTGGAATGTGTTACTGTTGAGATTGACCTAGACAAAACAAAAAATCTAATCATAAGCTGCATATACAGAACGCCGGGAACTTGCATTGAGACATTCAGAGATAAATTAGTCGAGCTGTACAATAATATTACTAGTAAGAAAATGGTAGCAATTTGTGGAGATTTCAATATTGACCTACTTAATCCACATCAACAAAATGTAGTTACAGAGTTCATGAACTCTATGTACAGCATGAGTCTATATCCCACAATAACACATCCCAGTAGAATCACAGCTCACTCTGCTACACTTATTGACAACCTGTTTGTCAATGTTCTCGACAAGAAAATAGAAAGTGGATTATTGATAAATGATATAAGCGACCACTTGCCAATCTTTGCACTTATCCATGGCCACACGGGGCCCAACCCAGAAAAAATCTCAAAATCGTTCAGACACAAATCACCAAACGCAATCAGTTCTTTTAAAGAGGACTTGCTGAAGCAAGACTGGACAGAAGTCTATGTATCAGATGTAAATGAAGCCTATGACACATTTACAAACATTGTAACCACTCTTTATGAAAAAAACTGCCCATTAGTTAAAAAAAAGCTTAAACACAAATTTACTGACAAACCATGGCTAACCAAAGGACTACAAAAGGCGTGTAAAAAGAAAAATTTATTATATAAAGCTTTCATAAAGAAAAGGACAAAAGAAGCAGAGCAGCGGTATAAAACATACAAAAATAAGTTAACATATATAATAAGATGTAGTAAAAGAGACTATTACAGTAAAGAACTGGAAAAAAACAAAGACAATATTAAAAATACATGGACAATAATCAACAGTATCCTTGGAAATAAAAGCAGAAATACCAGCTACCCAACTAACACTCCAAAAAATAATAAATCGACTCCGAATGTGAATATAGCTTCACCTGCAGATGAATTTAATAATTTTTTTGTTAACATTGGACCTAAACTGGCCCGAGAAATACCCACTACGGTGCCAACAGGTGATTCAATATGCAATAACACTGCTGTAAAAGACACCATCTTCATAAAGAACACAGACGAAAGAGAGGTCATTGAAATTGTTAAATCGTTCAAAAGTAAAACATCTACTGACTGCGATGGTATTGATATGCTACTAGTCAAAACTGTTATCGAATGCATAGTGAAACCACTGACGTATATCTGTAACCTGTCTCTCCAATCAGGTATATTTCCCAATGCAATGAAAATAGCTAAAGTAATTCCAATTTACAAGACAGGCGACAGAGGGGAACTCTCCAACTACAGACCAATTTCACTATTACCGCAATTTTCCAAGATACTTGAAAAAATATTCTATGAGAGAATTGACAACTTCATACTGAAGAATGATTTATTGTGTGAGCAGCAATATGGGTTCAGACACAAAAGGACAACAGCATATGCCTTAATGGAATTTACAGAAAAAATATCAACAGCCATTGAAAATAAAGAGTATTCAGTTGGAGTATTCCTGGATCTTAAAAAAGCATTTGATACAGTAGATCACAATCTATTATTAAAGAAACTACAAAATTGTGGTATCAGAGGGGTAGCACTGTCCTGGTTAAGAAGTTACTTAAAGAATAGATATCAGTTTGTATGTGTTAACAACAAAAACTCAGAGCTACTGAAGGTCACCTGTGGAGTCCCACAGGGTTCAGTTTTGGGACCATTATTATTCAATATGTATATAAATGATATATGTAAAGTTTCAGAAAAAATGGACTTAATATTGTTTGCTGATGACACTAACCTGCTATGCAGTGGAAACAACTTGGAACAACTTCTGGATACACTCGGAAAGGAATTAGGAAAGCTGAAACTGGGGTTTGATTCAAACAAATTAACGCTCAATTTAAGCAAGACAAAATTTATAGTCTTTAACAACCATCACAACTACCCAGTACCCAAACTCAGTGTAAATGGTGTAGAGATTGAAAGGGTATCCGAAACTAAATTCCTTGGAGTAATAATTGATAACAAACTGTGTTGGAAGCCACATATTAATTATATAAAAGGTAAAGTATCCAAATCAATTGCAATATTACACAGAGTGAAAAATTTGCTGAATCAACCCACACTATACACCTTGTATCATTCATTAATACTCCCATACATGACATATTGTAATGAAGTATGGGGAAATACATATAAAACAAACATATATCCACTCTTTATGCTTCAAAAGAGAGCTATTAGAATAATCAACAAAGCAGCTTACAGGGAACCAACAAACCCACTTTTTCTTAAACAAAAAACTCTCAAGTTGAAAGATCTGATCGACTTTAAAACCGCAATAATAATGTTCAAAGTGAAGAATCTATCACTGCCCGCAAATATCCAAAAGTTGTTCCAAACAAGGGAGAAACGATATCACTTCAGAGGAACATGTATATTTCAAAAGCCTACAGCGAGAACAACTACCAAGCAACACTGTATTTCAGTGCAAGGTGTCAGATTATGGAACGATTTTGGACCTGAATTAAAATCATGTACAAAGCTTGGACAATTTAAACAAAAACTAAAGGAAGAAATACTCCAAACATATTTACAAGACGACATGTAAACTCACATAAGGATTGACATTTCCAGCCTGTGTTGTGTTATAGCTTAGTTTTTCTTTTTTCTCTGTGACACTATGTCTTAGATTTGTTTTTGAATAGTAACCGCTTAACTTAGACTAGCTCAGTTTTCTTTTTCTCTCAGTCATATTTTGTCTTAGCCTTGTTTTAAATTGTAATCGCTCTTGTCTTGTTTTCTCTTTTTTCTCCTTTGAATTCTTGGATGGAATATGGGTGGGCAATATAAGCTGCGGCTTCAGCCATCACCCATTTCGGATAACTCACGTGGAATTGTATAGTAGAAGGAGTCTTTGTCTAATTTGACCTTGTTGTTATATTATACAGTTTCTTTTAACCTGTAATGTACTATCCGAAATAAATTCATTCATTCATTCATTCATTCAAATGTCATGGTCTGAGCACCGATCTCGTCCGGGCTCGGGTCATGCAGTATTTTCCTCCCATTCTGTAGTATTCCTTATGGTCTCTCAGAGCTCTTGTTCTGACAGCATCTCTGCGGGGCTTGCGGCTGTCAGAGCTGAGCTCAGCAGTGACAGCTGGAATTAATTGAGCTGATGATGCCCTCATCAGCTGATCAATCCTCCTGCCCTATTTAAGGGAGCAGCTTCGGTCTCTCGGGGCTGCAACCTCATACGAGTAACGCTGGTCTTCCCAATGTTAGGCTGGTGTCCCCATTTCCCAGCTCCAGTCATCCTCTCGATCCTAGCTACTCTCAGTAAGTTATCTCTTAGTCTGTGTGTATCGTCAGCGTGTCTTAGCCACAGTCTTTATTTGTGTTTTTCCCCATGAGGCTCTTTATTTTGTGCATTGTATCAGTCCTTCAATATATGCGCAAACTCACTGGTTGCCTATAGTGTTTCATTAGTGGTCCGCCAGGACCGCTCCATGACATAAAAGGGGCTTCCTTCTGGGACGACAGCCATGCAGACTAATTTGATGCAGTGTGCAGCGTATGGTCTGAGCACTGAAAAGCTGGCCTCCCACCCCTTCAACCTCTGCAGCAATGCTAGCAGCACTCATACGTCTATTTTCAAAAGACAACCTTCGGATATGATGCTGAGCACGTGCACTCAACTTCTTTGGTCAACCATGGTGAGGCCTGTTCTGAGTGGAACCTGTCCTGTTAAACTGCTGTATGGTCTTGGTGTCACGAATGGGGCTGAGGCGTCAGCCCCCGTTCCGTGATTGTGGCTGTAGTTTCTGATTATTTGATAATTATCACCAGCTGGCAGTTACTGGAGCCTGAGCCTGGCTCCCTGTCAGCCTATGGCCATGCCTCCTCCTCTCTGCTAGGCATCCACCAGTTAACGCTGTCACCTGTTGTGTATTATTATTATTTGTCCTCCTCCTTGTTTTCCACATACTCATTTACACACATGCATGCACTCAGCACATCTTCTCACACATGCACACACACACTTACGCTGACACGCACTCACACACAGACTCGGCCGCCACACCTGCTTCCACTTGTCTCATTAGTGCTCAAGGTATTTAAGAGTGACAGTGGGAGTGGCCCGGTGTGATGGCGCTAGTCTAGACTATCTCATAGTCTACTTATCCTCGTTTACGTTCTGATTTCAAGTTCAAGTCTGTCTGCACTCTGTTACGTTGATGTCCTGGAGCTCCTGGGTTTTCCTTGTGTTTTTGGACTTTGCACGGAGTCGTCGTTTCATAGCGCTCTGACCCTGCTTGTAAGTCTTTCTCTGTATTATTAATTACTACCCTTCTGCTCCATTCCAGTATCGTCTGGAACGCGTGGGGTCCCTCCTCCTCCTGCCTACGGAGCTTGTTCATCCGTACTTTGTGTTAGACTGTTTTCTGTGGACATTTTGTGTTGTTTTCCTTTGTAAATAAACACGTTTACTTCACCTGCATTTTGGGCTCGTGTGAAATCACTTGTTCGCTGCGCAATTACGCAGCGGACATGACACTTGGCCACCGTGCTGCAGTTCAGTTTCAGGGTGTTGGCAATCTTCTTATAGCCTAGGCCATCTTTATGTAGAGCATCAATTCTTTTTTTCAGATCCTCAGAGAGTTCTTTGCCATGAGGTGCCACGTTGAACTTCTAGTGACCAGTGTGAGACAGTGTGGGAGTGATAACACCAAATTTAACCCCATTCACACCTGAGACCTTGTAACACTAATGAGTCACATGACACTGGGGAGGGAAAATGACTAATTGGGCACAATTTGGACAGTTTCACTTCAGGCTGTACTCACTTTTGTTGCAAGCGGTTTAGACATTAATGGCTGTGTGTTGAGTTATTTTGAGGGGACAGCAAATTTACACTGTTATACAAGCTGTACACTGACTACTTTACATTGTATCAAAGTGTCATATCTTCAGTGTTGTCCCATGAAAAGATATAATAAAATATTTGCAAAAAATGTGAGGGGTGTACTCACTTTTGTGAGATATACACTACCGTTCAAAAGTTTGGGGTCACTTAGAAATTTCCTTATTTTTGAAAGAAAAGCAGTTTTTTTTCAATGAAGATAACTTTAAACTAATCAGAAATACACTCTAATATCTAATATGCATTGCTAATGTGGTAAATGACTATTCTAGCTGCAAATGTCTGGTTTTTGGTGCAATATCTACATAGGTGTATAGAGGCCCATTTCCAGCAACTATCACTCCAGTGTTCTGATGGTACAATGTGTTTGCTCATTGCGTCAGAAGGTTAATGGATGATTAGAAAACCCTTGTACAATCATGTTAGCACAGCTGAAAACAGTTTAGCTGGTTAGAGAAGCTATAAAACTGACCTTCCTTTGAGCAGGTTGAGTATCTGGAAAAAAATATTATTTCAAATACAAATCATTATTTCTAACCTTGTCAATGTCTTGACTATATTTTCTATTCATTTTACAACTCATGGTGGTAAATAAGTGTGACTTTTCATGGAAAACACAAAATAATTGTCTGGGTGACCCCAAACTTTTGAACGGTAGTGTATTTTCTATACTGATCAGTATACAAGCCACGTCAAGAAAAACATACTTTAGATGATTGAAAAAGGGTAGCGCTTGGAAAGTAAGAAATGTGTCAAACTTGCTTTTTTGGAATTTTTACATTTCTCCAAAAGTTACGTAAGCAGCTCATGACAGCCCCGTGAACAATAATCCAACATTATGATGGATGGTGATATGCAGTGTTTTCTGTAACCTTCATTGTGTGTGTGCAGTCTGAAGTGTCCAGGTCATTCACTGTCACTCAGGCTGCGACACAATGAGGCATATTGGATGGCACACAATAACTTGTCTGCGTGTCCTGGCAGTGGAGAGGTTATTCTCTCGGTCATTAACCTCTGAAAATGAAAATGACTCAGTTCAGCATCAAAGTAAACGTTTTGTATTTCACTGAACATTTTAGTTTGCGATTAAAAGAAAATTTCCAACTGATTAGCAGGATAAAGTTTTTTTAATCAAATGGTTAAAAGAGGCTAAGAACTCAAAACGCATGATGGCCCTGAATGCATTCATTTTCATCAAATCTGCAAGGTTAACATCTCCTATGAAATTAAAAACGCCTAACTAAATAATTCCCTCTTTATTCGTGTTTCCCAAGGACCTTCTTGCCACTGTAGACTGTCAAAAAATTGCAGCTATCTCAAGTAAATAGTCCTTCTTGTTATGGATTTAACACAAGAATTGCATCATATTTTTAAACTTAGAAGAAAAAAAAAAAACCACCGTTGAATCTGGCTTCAAATGCTGCTCAACTCTTATTGGCAAATGGCAGCACGTGCTGTCAGGAGGAGCACAGAGGAAAATACAAAAGCTCTCTTAACAGCGTGCTCGTGTCGCAGCCGTAGTAATGATAACGTGCGCTCAAGTGACCAGTTTGATGCAGTCACTGGGAAATGTAAACGTCTTCCTGTGCGTTTCAACAGAACATGTGACCCGCCATGCGTTCAGTTGTGCACGCTGGGCTGTATTTTCGATAGTGGAGCGAGGAGGAAGGATGTCAGAATAAACAAAACAAATCAGGCCTAATTGTGTCTAAAATTAGACGGCTGCAAGACAGGAGAATTTGCTACAGTGAGGGAGGCACCGGATGAAAGCGTAAATCAAGTCAGAATAGTCAAGAGGTGAGGAACAAAGCCCCGCCAAGCTTTACTGTTTAACAAAAAAAAAAAAAGAAAAAGAAGCATCACCTCAAGGTTACAAGCAGCCGAGCTATGTGCAGCAAATGAAATACTCAAGGAAGACATAAGTCTCATTAAGGCCCATAAAGGACATCCCTAATAAAATCCTCAGCCTGACATGCAAGAGCTCTCCAGTGATGGCTGATTAATTGCCGGTGCAAATGAAAGCATGAGAGAGAGCCGGGGCTCTGTGGCTGTAATTTATCCTCTCCTGTCCTGTCTTGTCCTCACAGCCCGGGGAGATCGCCCAGGAAGACAGGAGACGGGAGAGTGGGCGGCTGGTTGTGGACGGCCTCCGGGGTGGGGGGGCCGGGCATTGGCTCCGCGCTCTGTGCAGGAAAACATGTTCAGATGGCCGGCGAGATCATTTGTTTAGATTGTTTTGGTTATAACAAGCTGTATGTGTTGACATGTGGGTGCTTGAGCGGGAGGGGAGAGAAAAATTCCCAGAGCAGGTCGGGCCGATAATGATGGCCGCAACATGTCTGTGAAGAAATATGGTGGCAGCAAAGATGACCCAAAATATATTCTTGGCAGTCATACATCAAATAAGGACGGGGCTACTTTATGGCAGCTTGCTCTGTAATCCATCAATAAAATAATCTCGCTGATTCTCAGTCAGAATATACACTCACCGGCCACTTTATTAGGTACACCATGCTAGTAACGGGTTGGACCCCCTTTTGCCTTCAGAACTGCCTCAATTCTTCGTGGCATAGATTCAACAAGGTGCTGGAAGCATTCCTCAGAGAGTTTGGTCCATATTGACATGATGGCATCACACAGTTGGCGCAGATTTGTCGGCTGCACATCCATGATGTGAATCTCCCGTTCCACCACATCCCAAAGATGCTCTATTGGATTGAGATCTGGTGACTGTGGAGGCCATTTGAGTACAGTGAACTCATTGTCATGTTCAAGAAACCAGTCTGAGATGATTCCAGCTTTATGACATGGCGCATTATCCTGCTGAAAGTAGCCATCAGAAGTTGGGTACATTGTGGTCATAAAGGGATGGACATGGTCAGCAACAATACTCAGGTAGGCTGTAGCGTTACAACGATGCTCAATTGGTACCAAGGGGCCCAAAGAGTGCCAAGAAAATATTCCCCACACCATTACACCACCACCACCAGCCTGAACCATTGATACAAGGCAGGATGGATCCATGCTTTCATGTTGTTGACGCCAAATTCTGACCCTACCATCCGAATGTCGCAGCAGAAATCGAGACTCATCAGACCAGGCAACGTTTTTCCAATCTTCTATTGTCCAATTCCGATGAGCTTGTGCAAATTGTAGCCTCAGTTTCCTGTTCTTAGCTGAAAGGAGTGGCACCCGGCGTGGTCTTCTGCTGCTGTAGCCCATCTGCCTCAAAGTTCGACGTACTGTGCGTTCAGAGATGCTCTTCTGCCAACCTTGGTTGTAACGGGTGGTTATTTGAGTCACTGTTGCCTTTCTATCAGCTCGAACCAGTCTGGCCATTCTCCTCTGACCTCTGGCATCAACAAGGCATTTCCGCCCACAGAACTGCCGCTCACTGGATATTTTTTCTTTTTCTGACCATTCTCTGTAAACCCTAGAGATGGTTGTGCGTGAAAATCCCAGTAGATCAGCAGTTTCTGAAATACTCAGACCAGCCCTTCTGGCACCAACAACCATGCCACGTTCAAAGTCACTCAAATCACCTTTCTTCCCCATACTGATGCTCGGTTTGAACTGCAGGAGATTGTCTTGACCATGTCTACATGCCTAAATGCACTGAGTTGCCGCCATGTGATTGGCTGATTAGAAATTAAGTGTTAACGAGCAGTTGGACAGGTGTACCTAATAAAGTGGCCGGTGAGTGTATATTTCATCGTTTCATCATCTCCTTTTGTCAGATCTGTGTTTATGATTTATAGAGAACTTTCCAAAGCCAGGAGGGTGCGCTTGTCAAACATATGGTTAATGAGTGAGTAATCATTTCCATGAAAACGCTTTGATGCTGTGCCTTTGATCATCTCTGAATCAGACTAAAGTGGGTTAATCAATGGCAAGGAGAGCTTTAAGAATAGCTGGTGATGTATGGTGCTGCCACAGACGAGGTCAGAAGACAGACAAGGGGGGGGGCGGGGGTCCAAGGACAATCTCGGCCAGGATAATGCCCAGCTGAGGCCAGACACACCTGCCCTCTAACTGTAATAAGTGGCTGTGTCACATAAAGAGGAGAAACAAAGAAAAAGGGTTGGAGGGGAAATAAAGGGGGGGGGGGGCTGCCTTTGCAGATTTTTGATCTGAAAAACCTGCAGTCCCAGTAGTAGCTAAATCCATAATTAAACCTGATAACATTCACACTTCATATATTAGGAAAAAAAACATGTTGCTTGCACATAAGAAATGACATCACACACACACATGCACACACGCGCGCACACACACACGCACACTTCTTTAGCGTTACTACAATTCAAAGTTGCTAATAAAATCATAATTTCTCTTTATAATATTAGCAGCAGAATGCCTATAGTTTAACCACCTGTATTAAAACAATAATAATCTGCTGATCTACAGTGGATACTGAATGCTCATATGAACATCAAATCTGATAATCAGGTAATAGTATATTGTCAGTAAAATCAATCATGATACAAAAAGTGTTCCACATTCGTCACTCCTTTGTTGGTGGTTCATCCTTTCTTATTGATGATATAAATACATCAAACAGTGTTCTAAATAAAACCAATGACTATTCTATTTTATCCACCTTATTCCTAGGCCCCATGATACCTTGCGTGAATTATGGTAGCAACTTCCAGTACTAGTTTAGAATGTGTGGTCGTCATTGAAACGGGACACTTTTCCTTTTTAAAAAACAATGACTTTGGCATCAGAAATGCGAGAACATGGCCTTTTGTGCCTCAAAAACAGTAATATAATTATACTACTTCCCATGACTATCTAGGCATAGGAAGATGACCTTAAAAAGTGGCCTGGCAGACAGTAGCTCCGTTTGTTAGCGCCGCTGCTATGATGCTAACACTGTAAAATGTTATGTTCTGGGGAGCACAGTCCCCCTCCCCTCCTGTGGGAGGTTCCTCATCAAGACCCCGGCTCCGCAGGTGATCAGTACACCTGTGTGAGTGGATGCACCTGCCGCCTCTTCCCTGCCAGTGCTTAAAAGGACCAGTTTGTGAATGCTCCAGCGCTGGCTTGTTGGGTAGCGTCCTGCACGTGAGCCGATCTTTCTCGTAAACATGACAGAACAATCCAGCCACGAATTAGGCTCAGCAAGTGTTGCATCAGTGCAGCACTCCGCCCTGTACCGCCTTGATGTCACAGAGAGGCAGGTGGCCATGCTCACAGAGCAGCTGCAGAAAATTACGCAGCAGCAGAGCACGGCCACCGACCATCTTAGCCACATGTGTTGTTCGGGTCCAGTTCCCCCACCTGCCGTTCCAGTTTCTTCCATCATTCGCCAAACCACTTCCATTCCCTCACCGGCCCCGTACACGGGGGAGGTGGGGAAATGTAAGGGGTTTTTGTGCCATGTTCGGCTTTATTTGGGGCAGGTGGGCGGGGAGTACTCGGATGACACATCCAAAACTCATTTCATGACCCTCCTGCTGTGAGACCAAGCCCTCAATTGGGCTCAGTCTATTCTCGACAGAGCGGAGGGCCCTAGCTATACTTTTGATAGATTTATTGGTGAGCTCTCCTGGCCTTTGATCACTCGGAGAGCAAGGGTAACATTATGAGCTGTCTCTTGTCACTCTGCCAGGGCAGTCAGTCTGCAGCCGACTATTCTGTGGGGTTTCGGGTCATCGCGGCGGACTCTGGTTGGAATGACGTTTCCTTAAGAAGCACCTTCGTCCAGGGTCTTAATGCCAACCTTCGCGACGACCTGGCAGTTCATGCTGTTCCCTCCTCTCTGGATGGACTCATTGATCAGGCCGTCAGTTTGGGTAACTGCTACCACGAGCGCGCGAGGGAGCGGAAGACCTCCTCTGGCCCACCCGTTGCACGCACATTTCCCCCGACTACTGGCATGGGTGAAGTCAACTCCTCCTCCAAAGCTATGGTGCTCAGCTGAGTCCACCTGACTCCGGAGGAGCACCAGCGACGGAAGAGAGCCAGTGTGTGCACGTACTGCAGCTCCTTAGAGCACAAACTGTTTAACTGTCACCTAAAGCCAAAAGGCATGGCCCGTCAGTAAGCGTGGGGGGTCTGATGGACAGGAACTCCATTCATCCACCTGGTAACTTTTCCATTCCAGCCCTCATTCAGTTATCGGGGGTTGAGAGGAGGGTTTCAGCATTAATTGATTCAGGGGCAGAGCAGAATTTCATTTCTTCGCGGCTCGTGCAGGAAGTAAGCATCCCCACGACCAAATTGCTGACTTCATTAAACATTGCGGCATTATCTGGTAGATGTCTGGCATCCATTACTAAACACACGGGGCCAATCTCTGTCCTCCTTTCCGGGAACCACCAGGAGACCATATTGTTCTTTATTCTCCCTAGCTCGTCCTCGTCCGTGGTTCTGGGGTACCTATGGCTCCGGAAGCATAACCCTATTATTAATTGGGCACAAAATTCCATCTCTTCCTGGAGCCCCTTCTGCTTAGCATCCTGCCTTTGCTTGGCCGAGTGTTCACCGTCCCTTCCCATCTCCTCCCCTCCAATGGAGCCGCCGGATCTGAGCATCATACCCGAGGTCTATCATGATCTTGGGAAGGTCTTTAGCAAGTTGAGGGCCCTTTCTTTGCCTCCTTGCCGCTCTTATGACTGTGCTATCGACCTCCTCCCTGGTGCACAGTTGCCATCCAGTCGGCTCCACAGCCTTTCTGGGCTGGAGAGAGAGGCGATGGAAAGTTACATCACGGACTCTTTGAACGCCTGTCTCATTCGGCCTTCCTCAGCTCCTCTTGGAGCAGGGCTCTTCTTTGTCGGAAAGAAGGACAGATCACTGCGTCCGTGCATAGATTTTCACGAGTTAAACGCTATTATAGTCAAGGGTAAATACCCTCTGCCCCTGATCAACTCCACGTTTGAGCTTCTTCAGCGTGCACGGGTGTTTACCAAACTGGATTTGCGCAGCGCATATCATCTAGTCCACATTCGCAAAGGGGACGAGTGGAAGATGGCTTTTAAAACACACCTGGGGCAATTTGAATATCTGGTGATGCCTTTTGGGCTCACCAATGCCCCCGCCGTCTTCCAGTGCTTGATTAATGATGTCCTCCGTGACATGGTTAATCAATTCGTTTTTGTTTACCTTGACGATATTTTTTTCTCGCATGCCAGAGGAGCACTCAGTCCATGTCAGGGCTGTGTTACAGCGGCTCCTGGAAAACCAGCTCTTTGTGAAGGCCGAAAAGTATGAGTTTTCCACCTGCTCCACTTCCTTCCGGGGATTTATTGTTGCTGAGGGGGAGCTGAGGGCCAATCCGGCCAAGGTAAAGGCTGTGCTTGATTGGCCTACACCCCAGTCCCGCAAGCTTCAACGCTTCTTGGGGTTTGCAAATTTTTATCGTTGATTCATTAGAAATTTCAGTGGTGTGGCACAGCCTCTTACTCAGCTGACCTTGGTCAAGGTGCCTTTTACCTGGTCCGAGGCAGCTGAGTGGGCCTTCTCCAAACTGAAGGACCTGTTTTCCAAAACACCCATCTTGGCCCAGGTCGACCCTCAGCTTCAGTTCCTTATAGAGGTGGACGCTTCTGATTCGGGGGTGGGCACTGTCCTCTCGCAATGCTCAACTTCCAATCAGAAGCTCCACCCATGCACGTATTTCTCTCAGCGGCTCACGCCGGCCGAGAGGAACTATGACGTAGGGGACCGAGAGCTTCTGGCCATTAAATTGGCTATGAAGGAGTATAGGCACTGGCTGGAGGGAGCGGTCCATCCCATCATTGTGTGGACTGACCATAAAAATCTAGAGCATCTTCTGTCGGCTAACAGATTAAATGCCAGGCAGGCCCACTGGACCCTATTCTTTCTCAGATTTAATCTTACCATCACCTAGAGGCCTGGCTCCTGCAACATCAAACCAGACGCTCTCTCCCGCCAGTTTACCCCTGACCACTCAGCCCCTCCTTCCCTCCCCCAACCCATTGTGCCTTCCTCCTGTATTCTAGGTGCTCTTACCTGGGACATCAAGCAGAGGGTCCGGCAGACCCAGTCTACTGAGACCAAACCCGAGGGGGGGTCCCGATGATCGGCTGTTTGTCCCGGCCCGCCTCTGTAGTGATGTCATCCGGTAGGGTCACACAAGTCACTTTGCCTGCCACCCAGGGGTTTCCCGGACTATCAACTTAATCCAACGAGTGTTCTGGTGGCCCATGCTGCGGATGGACATCCGGGACTATGTCAAGGCCTGTACAAGTGTGCGTCAGAAATAAATCAGACTCCTCCTCCCGCCGGCCTGATTCATCCCCTGCCGGTCCCCAGTCGCCCTTGGTCACACGTTGCACTGGACTTTGTCACTGGACTTCCCCCGTCGCATGATAATACAGTCATCCTCACCATCGTTGACCGTTTCTCTAAGGCCATCCATTTGGTGCTCCTCCCCAAGTTGGAAGTCCTTTTGTCGTTCCCTGGGCACCACGGTCAGCCTCACATCCGCATCCACCCTACTTTCCACATCTCGAAGATCAAGCCCCTCTCCGCCAGTCCTCTCTGCCCCCCCCAAGCCACCTCCTCCTCCTCAGATCCTTGACGGCCAGACCACCTACACCATTCAGAGGATTCCGGACGTTTGCCATCGGGGTCGGGGGTTGCAGTACTTGGTCCACTGGAAGGGCTACGGACCTGAAGAAAGGTCATGGATCCCCAGCTCCTACTTCCATGACAGGAGGATGATCCATGCCTTTGACCGAGCTCATCCCAACAAGCCTGGTGGGCCGCCAGGAGGCACCCCTTGGGGGTGGGGGCACTGTTAAGTTCTGGTGAGCACACCCCCCTTCCTTCCTGTGGGAGGTTCCTCATCAAGACCCCGGCTCTGCAGGTGATCAGTACACTTGAGTGAGTGGATGCACCTGCCGCCTCTTCCCTGCCAATGCTTAAAAGGACCAGTTTGTGAATGCTCCAGCGCTGGCTCGTTGGGTATAGCTGCCATCTAAAATAAGTAAGTGTTGTTTAAATTATTTAGGAACCCAGCCATTAACTCCTTTTCTCTTCCTCCTTCTCAGGTTGCTGCTATCTCTGCGGTGTGTCTCCGAGGGTTGTTGTGCGTTCACCTGCTCCATCGTCATCATCATCACTCCGGACAGCCTTCCCCACCCGGTCAGACACCTCTCCCAGCCCTACTCATCCTCAACTCCCTGCCAGCTCCACCTCGCTGGTTCATCCTTCGCCTGCTGGGTTCCTCTGCCGGGCTCTCTGCTCCTAATTCATAAGAATCTCCCTGTAATTTATTATTCCCAGTCTCCCTCCTTATATCTAACCTGCTCTCGTCTCCCTCTTTACAGGCTGGGTATTCTTCTGGCGAGTGACGTTTCTAAAACTTTGAGTTACTTTGTTCAAGAAAACTGTGTTTAAACATTGCTCCTCTGTGTCGTGTGCATTCTCTGGTGTAGCATCCTGCACATGAGCTGGTCTTTCTCGTAAACATGACAGCAAACAAATAAAAGCTCTAAGATACAGTATGTGACCCCTGCTGGCAAAATGAGTCACTTTGAGGAAATTATCAAAATTAAGGCAACGTTTTTTTTCCATATTCTGTATTGAAAGACCTTCAAAATGATATTTAATTTGTTGGAAGTGCGCAAAAATGGACCCGGAAAGAGACGATTTTTTAAAATATTTTGGCTAGGTTTAAAATTCACGTTCGAACGGTTAGGAGTTACATCTTCTGCCAAAACATATGTATTTTTAGGAAGTATGATTTCTAAGCTTTACAATGATACCAGGCACTCAGGGGTTTTCCTGGGAATTGCCGCTAGCAAACAAACAAGAGCCATGATTTATGACTTCTCGTGCCTGTAGCTCATAATGATGTGGTGCGCATTCCGACTCATTTTTCCAGCACGGGACACATATATCAATGTCTCCACTGCAATAAAGTTGGCTCCATTTTGTTAAAATATGTTGGACATAATCAGATTTACCTCAGAGCAGAAGTAGAATCTAGTCAGAGCCACAAAGAAGCCTCCATTTATACAGTCTATGGCACAACCACGAACACCAGCAACAAGTACCAGAACTATGCCAAAACATTCAAAAAATACAAAAACTACAAGTGCTGAAATTAGCTATCACTTGAGTACAAAAGAAGTATGTGGACTATACATTAAAATGAATTTGAAAAACTTTTAAAAACGCTATTTTAAATGCCCCTGCTACTCCACTTTTTTTTTTTGTAACTTAGATTTTTATTAATTTTTCATCATATATATTGCATTCAGATCACAGTCTACATTTAAAAACAAAGGAGCTAGGGTAAGAAAGAAAAAAAAAAGGGGGGGACAAATGTTGGAGCATCAAGTTTTTAGTTTCCATCTCTTAATTCTGGTTTTTCCAGCGTCTTTGGTTATTCTTTCAATTTCTGTCTCGTTGTTGCACTTTGTAGTGTGTCCATTTCCGCCATTTTTTTTCCCATAGTCCTTCTTGCATTCTTTGTCGATATGTTAGTTTTTCCATCATACGTATGTCCTCAACAATGTCAGTCCATTGCTCTTGGTCAGGAAGAACTTCTGATCGCCATTTTTTTGTGATTGTTTTTTTACATGCAATCAACAAGATTTTAACTAGATATCTGTCCTCAGCCTGTATAACATTGTCTGTTTTAAGATCACATAAGTACATCAGGTTACAGTTCATTGGTATATTATATCCTAATATCCTCTGTATTGTCATATGTATAGATTTCCAGAATGATGAGATTTTGCAGCATTTCCAAAACATATGTGAGTGGTCTGCATTTTGAGCC
This sequence comes from Pholidichthys leucotaenia, assembly GCA_020510985.1. Lineage (NCBI taxonomy): Eukaryota > Metazoa > Chordata > Actinopteri > Cichliformes > Pholidichthyidae > Pholidichthys > Pholidichthys leucotaenia. The sequence continues at coordinate 236,424,239 of CM035847.1, forward strand.
CCACATCCCCTCCAGCATAAAGATTGGGTATTTGTATATTTTCCTTGAATCTGTGGTGTAATGAAAAAGCGAATCAGGTTTTTCCATCCAAATTCCCTCCATGTCCTTGAATTTGTTGATGTGTGTTGTGTTTTCCATACTTCCTGCCAGCTTTCTTCTGTTATGTTTAAATTGAGCTCTTTCTCCCATTTCTCCTTTATATAGTTACTTGAATGATTGTTTGCCATAAGTTTCTGATATAGCTTTGAAATAATTCTTATTTTATTTCCTGTATATGAGCTTAAAATGAATTGTATAATCTCGCTCACATCTGTTTGGAGGTTATGCCTAATCTTCTTCATATAATAGTCTCTCATCTGCAGATATCTGAAGAATTCCGATTTTTCTAGTTTAAATTTTCTCCTGATGTTTACAAAGCTCCCGAGATCTTTTTTTCCGATATTGCCCCATGCTGTGATTCCCTTGTTCACCAGATTTTTGTATCCCCTATCTTGTTTTGCCGGTTCAAACTGACTGTCAAATGCTACCCATTTCAATAGTTTTATGTCTTCCTTTATATTATACTTTTGTACTATTTTATACCACAGTTCTAAAGTAAATTTAGTGATTGGGTCTATTTGTTTGATTTGCTTATATGCATCTTTATCTCCTATTATGCTTTGTACTGGGAGTCCCTCAATTTCCTTTTCCATTTCTTTCCATTTTGCCTCATATCCCTCGTCGCACCAACATATGATATATCTTATTTGTGCTGAGTAGTAATATTCCTTTAGACTCGGTAGGCCCATGCCTCCTTTCTCTTTTGGTAACTGGAGAGTTTTATATTTCACTCTTGGCTTTTTACCTCCCCAAACAAATCTCGATATCATCCTGTCCCACTTTGAGAACTGGGTATCTGGAATCTCTGTTGGTAGAGCCTGGAAGAGGTAAAGTAATCTAGGTTGTTTGCTGATTTTGACTGTCTCAATTTTTGAATTCAGATCCATATTTAAGATTGACCATCTATCAATATCTTTTTTTATTTCTTGTTCCAACCTATCATAGTTTGCTTTATAGATTTTGCTTAGATCTTTAGGTATGTTCACTCCAAGGTTATTTTATTTCTTTTTGTTTCCAGTTTAGTTTGATCTTATCAGTTATCTGGTTTAGAGGGTTATAGTGGAATGTCAGTATTTGTGTTTTTGTTATGTTTATCTTGTATCCTGATAATTTTCCAAAATTTTCTATCAAGTTCATCATTTCCATTATTGATTCATCTGGTTGTTCAAGGTAAACTATAATATCGTCTGCAAATAGCCCAATCTTGTGTTCCGCCCCCTTTATTGTTACACCTTTTAATTTCTTATTTTGTCGTATCGCTTGAGCCAGTGGCTCTATGAACAGAGCAAACAAGGTGAGCGATAAGCAGCATCCCTGCCTAGTTGATCTTTGTATATTTACTTTGTCTGTTAAGCTACTGTTTATCTTGATTCTTGCCACAGGTTCTTGATACAGTGTCCTTATGCATTGTACTGATTTTTCGTTAAATCCAAAGCGTTCCAGCACACTATATAGGAATTTCCAGTTAACCCTGTCAAATGCTTTTTCTGCGTCTAAACTCATTATTACTGCGCTTTTCTTTTCTTTATGTATTTGATTAATTATATGTATTGTTCTCCTGATATTGTCATGTGTTTGGTGTCCCTCTATGAAACCAGTTTGATCATCCTCTATCAATTCCGTCAAGAATGTCTTTATTCGTTTACATATAATTGTTGTATATATTTTATAATCCACATTTAATAAAGAGATTGGTCTATAGTTTCCACATTGTTCTCTATCTTTCCCTGGCTTTAAAATAACTGAAATAATAGCTTCGTTCCATGATGGAGGTATTTTGTTGTTGTTCAACGTCCAATTAAATGACTTTAGGAGCTGTGGCATGAGTTCTTCTATAAACAGTTTATAAAACTCAGATGGGTACCCATCACTACCTGGTGATTTACCGTTTTTAAGTGACTTAATCACATCTCTAATCTCTTGTGTTGTTATTTCTGCTGTTAGCTTTTCATTTTGTTGATTTCCTATTGATGGCAAGTCCAATGTGCATAGAAATTTTTTAATATCTTTAGTATTTGTTTCTTCAGGTTGCGAGTATAGTTCTTGGTAGAAATTATGGAATATTTCTTCGATGTTTTCTGGGTTAACTGTAGTTTTATTTGTGGTGGGGTCCTTAATCTTATATACATTATTCATTGTTTGTTGTTTTCTTAACCGTTTTGCCAGCAGTTTTGTGGCTTTTGGTCCCGTTTCATAATATTTTTGCTTTAGATATCTATTTTTCCTTTCAATTTCATCCATTTGTGTTTCTTTTATCTTTATTTTTTCTTCTTTAATTTCTTGATATATTTTTGGGTCATTTGTGCTTTGATGTTTACGTTCTAATTCCCTCAGTCTCTCACATCTTTGTTCATATGCTTCCAGTTTAGTCTTATTTGCTTGTCCTGTTTCAACAATTAATTTACCTCTTAACACGGCTTTTAGTGCATCCCATAGTATTGTTGGGTCCACTTCTTCATTGTCATTCTCTTGGATATACTCGTTTATGTTTACTTTTATTCTTTCTTTCATTTTATCATCATTTAACAGTCCTACATTAAGTTTTCATGTTGTTTGTCGTTTTCTATTGTTTAAATATATTTCCATGTATATAGGATTATGATCTGATATTTCTGCCCCTCCAATCCAACAATTTCTCACCCTGTGTCTGTCACCTTCATTCATAAGGAAGTAATCTATTCTAGAGTGTACTTTATGGACTGCTGAATAATGTGTATAGTCTTTTTCGAGTGGGTGCAGGTCCCTCCATATGTCTACCATACCCATTTCTGCCAGTGAGGTTCTTATGAACTTTGTTACATGTTTTTTTGTCTTCTTAACACTTGTTGTATCAACTTCATGATCCATGACAGCATTTAAGTCTCCTTCACAAATTAGGACTCCTTCACTGTGTGTTGCTATGAATCAGAATCAGAATCAGAATCAGGTTTATTGCCATTGTTCATGTAGTACACAAACTAGGAATTTGTCTCGGTACAATGCTGCAACATTAAACATGATAAGATAAGAGAAATAAACTATACATGTAATAAAGTGTAGGATAAGATTAAGTGATACTGGTCAACAGTTAAAATATATATTAGCCAGCAGCAGATACTGTGGAGAACTATATAGTGCAGTCGGTAATGCAGGAAGAAAACAGTGATGATTGACATGAGTCTGGTTGAGCTGCTGTACATGGTGCACGAGAGTCACTTAGTGTTCAGCAGTCTAATGGCAGAGGGGAAGAAGCTGTTCATGTGACGGGAGGTTTTAGTCTGGATGGACCGAAGTCTTCTACCAGAGGGGAGGGGGGCAAACAGTACGTGACCAGGGTGTGAGGGATCGGCTATGATCCGGCCAGCACGCCTCCGGGTCCTGGAGATGTACAGATCCTGGAGAGATGGGAGCTTGCAGCCGATCACCTTCTCAGCAGTGCGCACGACGCGCTGCAGCCTTAGTCTGTCCCTGGCAGTGGCTCCTGCGTACCACACGGTTATGGAGGTGGTGAGGATGGACTCGATGATGGCTGTGTAGAACTGCACTAACATCTTGGTGGGTAGCTTGAGCTTCCTCAGCTGCCGCAAGAAGAACATCCTCTGCTGGGCTTTTTTGATGAGTGAGCTGATGGTCAGCTCCCATTTGAGGTCCCTGGTGATGGTAGTGCCAAGGAAGCGGAAGGAATCAGCAGTGGTGATGGGAGAGCCTGAGAGGGTGAGGGGGGGCAGAGGAGTAGTGACTTTCCTGAAGTCTACAATCATCTCCACTGTCTTCAGAGCGTTCAGCTGCAGGTTGTTATTGCTGCACCAGGACGCCAGCTGGGCCACCTCTCTCCTGTAGGCGGACTCGTCGCCGTTGGAGATGAGCCCGATGAGGGTGGTGTCGTCCGCAAACTTGATCAACTTGACAGACTGGTGGCTGGAGGTGCAGGAGTTGGTGTAAAGGGAGAAGAGTAGGGGGGAAAGTACACAGCCCTGGGGTGATCCGGTGCTGATGCTAGTATAGTCTGAGACAGTCTTTCCCAGCCGCACATGCTGCCTCCGGTCCGTCAGGAAGTCGATGATCCACCTGCAGAGGGAGTCAGGCACGTTGAGCAGGGACAGCTTGTCCCGGAGCAGAGCGGGGCGGATGGTGTTGAATGCGGAGCTGAAGTCCACAAACAGGATCCTGGCGTAGGTTCCCGGGGAGTCCAGGTGCTGCAGGATGGAGTGGAGGGCCAGGTTGACTGCATCGTCTACAGACCTGTTGGCTCGGTAGGCAAACTGCAGCGGGTCCAGGAGAGGGGTGGTGATGGACTTGAGGTGGGACAGGACCAGGCGCTCAAAGGACTTCATGACTACAGAGGTGAGCGCTACAGGTCTGTAGTCATTAAGTCCAGTGATCCGTGGCTTCTTGGGGACAGGGATGATGGTGGAGGATTTGAGGCAGGATGGCACGTGGCATAACTTAAGGGAGGTGTTAAAAATGTCTGTGAATACAGGAGCCAGCTGTTTCGCACAGAGTCTCAGGGTGGAGGGAGACACGCCGTCTGGGCCGGGGGCCTTGCGCGGGTTCAGTCTGGAGAACTGTTTGAGCACATCCTGCTCACTGATGATAAGGGGAGGGGGGGAGGAGGGGGGGGGGTGCCTTAAATGAAGTAGGGAATGTGGAGGCTGTGGAGCTGGAGGGCGGGGGGGAGTTGGACACAGATGACGAGGTGTCAAAACGGGCATAGTGTTGGGACAGTCTCTGACAAAGGGCTTTGTCATCCTGACCTTTAGGAGCCTGAGGCCGATAGTTGGTGATCTGCCTCAGTCCTCTCCACACGGAAGCCGAATCATTAGCAGTGAACTGCTGCTGGAGTCTCTCTGAGTACACAGATTTAGCCCTCTTCAGCTCTCTGTTAAACCGGTATTTAACCTCCCTGTAGCAGTCCCTGTCTCCACTTTTCAGCGCTGCTTCCTTCTCCTTCCTGATCTGTCTGAGCTTAGCTGTGAACCAGGGTTTGTCATTAGAGTAACTCACCCTGGTGCGTGATGGAAGAATGTTCTCTTCACAAAAGTGGATATATGAGTTCACAGTGTCTGTGTACTCATCCAGATCATGCGTGGCTCCTTTAAGCATGCCCCAGTCAGATATTTCCATGCACGTTTCCAGCTTCTCCTCAGCATCACTGGTCCGTATCTTCGTAGTGCTCACAACAGGTTTAGTGAGCTTCAATCTCTGTCTGTATGAGATCAAACAGATGTTGAAAAAAACCCTTGTCACTTTCTGGTGGGGCATAGATGTTCATTAATGTAATCTGCATACCATCTATTCTTCCCTTTATTATTACATACCTGCCTTCTTTATCCTGGGTTTCCTGTTCACATTCAAATTGTATTTTGTTTGAAATTAGTATCATAACCCCCCTTTTAGCTCCTCCCTTAAATGAACTGTAGTAGGAGTTCTTATAGCCAAATCTCTTTAGTTTCTCATGTTCTGTCTTGCTCAAATGTGTCTCTTGCATAAATATAATTTCGGCTTTTTCCTTCTTGAATTTTCTTATTATTCTTTCCCTTTAAACAGGTGAGTTCAGACCATTCACGTTTAGTGTCATTATCTTAAGATTTTTACCCATATTCATGTTTTTCCATTTTTTTAACTTGTGCTCCTAGCCCCTTTAACAACAAAAATAACACATATTTATATAAAAACACATTAAAAAATCTCGACCTCCGTACTTTGGGCCTTTCTTCTGCCTACTGGTCCCTGTTGGTGGGTGGAGGGAATGTCCTCACAGAGTGAGGGGCCCTCCCTAGACCTCTAGTTACTATCCAAGTAATAGTCATTAGTCTAGAAATGTCCAACAAATATCACTTAAACCTCTCCTAGCCGTCTGTTTCTCTTTTACCTTGTCTTCTTGGCCTTCATTTCTTCTGTGCCTTTCTTAATCTTTGTTATAATCTAGGCTTTCAGTTGAAAGCCTTGTAGTTTTTCCTGGGCCCGCTGCTCCACGTCTCTCCCCCTTCTTCTGCCGCTCACTCGCCTCCACTCCGGCTGTCATGATGCGTTCAGGGCTGCCGCTGCTCCAGCCGCTTCCTCCGGCACGTTCACCACAAGGCCCCGCTCCATCATGTCCCGCTCTGCCTCTCTGGCTGTGTTGTATGTCCTCACGCCGTCCTCCCAATGAATCCTCATCTTCGTTAGCGGCATTTGGAATCTAATTTTTTTCTCTTTCAGCGTTTTTTTAATGTTGGCATACTTCTTCCGCTGCTGCACAATTTCTGTCGGGTAGTCATGATCAAAGAATATCTGTTTGTTGCCGATTCGTATCTTTTTTTCCACGCTTGTGTCAGGATTCTTTCCTTTATGTCGTATTTCAGAAAGTTTACCACAACTGACCTGGGTGGAGAGTTTGGTTTCGGGTTCTGTGCCGAGGCTCTGTGCGCTCGTTGAATCTGCAGATCCGCTTCATCGGGCAGCTCCAGCTCTTTTTTTAAGAACTGATCCATGAATTTCGTCATCGAGTTGCCTTCAATGCCCTCCGGGATCCCAAAGATGCGTATATTGCCCCGTCTGGACCTGCTCTCCAAGTCGGTTATTTTCTCCTGCATCCTCTGCGTTTGTGCCGTCAGGGTCTGTAGCTGTTCGCTTGCCTCACTCTTCCAATCTTCCAGCTCCGATATTCGGGCCTGTGCTTCTGTCATACACGCCCGCTGAGAGCGCAGCTCCTCCATGTTTTCTGCTAGCTTGCGCTCCATTTCTCTTCGGAGGCCCATAATTTCCTCCTTAATCTCTTTTTTCAGCTCCTCCTTAAGAGCCGCTAAATCCTGCCGTAGCTGCTGCTTGAAGTCTCTCAACTCTTTACCCAAACTGGCGATGCCAGTGTTCATGGTATCGAGTTTTGCGTCCTCCATTTTCTCTGCTGCAGTCACCTCGTTTTTTTGGGCCTCGTGTTCAGCGGTTTCTCCTGCGTTGTTGAAGAGGAATTCTTTAATTTTACCCTGCTTTTGTCCTTGTGCCCGGCTCCTTTGTGTTTTCATCCCTTAGTTTATTGATCCGCTTATGTCGAGTTGGCCATTTACCGATGATTTTTAATCCGGCTAGGGAGAGCTCTCTGTTTAAGCGTTATGTCTCTCCGCCATCTTCCCGGAAGTCGCTACTCCACTTTTACTGACTGATTTAACGCTACCTCAGCTGACACCAGAAGTCCCGCCCATAATCGTTCCTACAGCGGCACCCCCAGGAATAAGATGGATAGCAATGTTCACTCAGAATCTGTATTTTGTATACTATTATTATCAGTTTTGGTCATTTCTTGTGGTGCATTTATTACCAAAGTACTGCATTAGTAAATTGTGTTCATTCTGGACACAGGAGCACACAAGGACACACTTGACAATACTTCTTTCCACACCTGCTTCACCTAAAAAGGTTTAGGTGGAAGACTGCTGTGATGGTAAATGATGTTCTCATGCATTTTCTCTTCATACAGGAGCACACTCATTTGTTCTGCTCAACTCAGAATAGATTCTTCAAAGAAGAGTGGGTAAATATTGCAAAGTCTAGATGTGCAAAGTTGATAAACAGGTATCCCAATAGACTAAGGGCTGTAATTAAACCAAAAGGCGGTTCAACAAAATATTGTCATCCAGCTCTAAGTGATTCTACGACTAAATGATCCTGTCTGTTATTTTTCTGACCTGTTGCTGTTATATGTTTCAGTTGGATGTTATAAGTTGCACTGAGTAAACACAGCAGGAAAAAAAACAAACAAAAAAACCCCAAAAGTTATGCTTATCATTTCAGGCTGTAAAGCAGCAAAATATTATTTTGAAAGGGAGAGATTCTTTTTTCTATCAGCTGTATATATTTATTTTAGTTCAGTAACACCTAATCATCCATTCCAATTAGTTACACTGTAACTTTTGAGAATCACACAATACTTATTCTTTCCTTTGAGTAACGTTAGATCTAGGGATGTTAATGGTTAAATGGCTTTTGATTAACTGCTGATAAAAATTTTGTCAACTAAATTAAATTAGTTGTCAATTAATTGATAACTCAGCAGTCCTTTTCAAAGAGCGCATAGTCTATGAAATGTAGTGGCATCACCATCCAGGTGGGGGGCGCACGCAGTCATCCACTGCTGCCTTTCAACTGAAACTAAGGCTGCATTCACACCAGGATAGTCCGGGGGTCTCGGTTTGACTCGGCGGGGGATGGCGAGAATTTTCACACCTTCGTTTGGTTTGCATTCACACAGCACTTCACTCAGGCGGACCAAACTGCTTGGACAACGTCACGCAGTTACAACTGCTGCTCGTTTGTGGCGCTGTAGCCAAAGCCACCACTGACCAGGAAGAAAAAATTACGGCGAAAAAGGGAAATCCGGCTCATCGATTGGCCAGGACCGGTGTTATGCTGAGAATTGCTCGCTTGCCAAGAATTCAATCTCATGCACCAAAACTAAAAAATATAACACTACAGCCAGGCTTGTCAGTATTTGTGCATTTTTAGAAGTACCCATTATACATTTTTAGAAGTAAAAATTGTTATTACCGCTTGTAAATTATCTTTAAATTATGTTTATTTGACGATGGGATGCAATTCTCAGCAAGCAAGCAATTCTCAGCATAACACCGTTCCCTTCAGCTGAGGTGTCTATGCGCCACAAACTAATAAAAATGAAAAGCTCCGCTGTCTGTATTAACCCCCGTGCCGCCATCATGTTGCTAAACGTTTTAAAAACATCCGTATTCTTGTGTGTAGCGACAAGCAGCTGAGAAATCTGGTTCTCAGACCAAATATCTATCAGAGCCTGCATCTCACTCCTCACTACTCCAAGTCCAAGAGGCATTTTTTTAAACTTTTCTCCTCGGTTTTCTCCAGTAAAAGTATTTCTTGGATCCATGCGACTGTCTGTTATTTTCTACCCAAAAGGGAGGCTGAAGAACCAGGAGCTCTTCTGCTGAATCGGGGTGCTGGATTTATTTATTTATGCATGGATTCCTACCACAGAAACACACATCAAGTTTTCAACAGGGACAACTTTTTCAGGTGAGTGGGAACTTTGCCTGTCTGCATCTCACCCAGACAGTGAATTAATGTCTTTTCATGGATTTACATTGAGTTATAATGTAATCATGCCACATGAAAAATTTGCCCGTTCGCATTTGATGTGAAGGCACCTTTACAGTAAACGCCACTTTCTCTTCTCACTGTGTGTTGCTGTGGTTACACAAACGCGGAGGGGCACGTCAGCCCTTTGGTCTGCTGGATACTCCATTTGCATTCACATGGCAAGCGAAGCGCACCAGACTATGTTTGCAAGTGAACCAAGACCCCCCATTTTCAGGGAGACCAGAGTTTGCTTGTTTGGTGTTGCACCAGAGTTCCAGGAGCATTCAGACGGTGCCAAACAAACCGAACTATCCACGGAATACACACTTTGGTCCTTTAGTCCAGACCAAACAGTGGCTGTGTGAATGCGCCCTAAAGAAAAAGCAGAAGAAGATGCCAAGCCCCCCCCCCACCCACCCACCCAGAACGCATGTGCTGTGCAGAGAGAAAAAACTCACTCTTCTGGGTTACGCCGGAGAGCCACAACAAATTCCAATGGCATGCGAGCTTGGAGATCCACCCGCCTTCTTCAAATTAACAGGGCGGCGAAACGGATCAGAGCAAGTAAGAAACTACATGAGCGCAAAAACCCATCTCAGCTGCCTTCAACCCACCACTAGATGGGAAAGCAGACTGGACTCAAGTCACCACTGAGGTAACAGGCAACAGAGGAGCCCAGATTGTTCTGGGTTTGCCTGGATTTCCGGGGTACTGTGATAATGTTTCACATGCAACAGATGAAGCAGCTCACAATTTAATCCAAAAGGGTTCAGCCTTCTAAAATAATTATAAAAATATTTTCTTTTCTATCAGACAGTGAAAAAGGTTGTTTTCACCATAACATATTTCAGCCACTTCTGACGAAGGCTGCAAGAAGTGGCCAAAACATGGCCAAACATGGCCAAACAAAAGAAAATATTTTTTATAACAGATCATAATTTATTTTCTTATTATAAGAGTCTACTAGTGCATCTCAGTAAATTAGAACGGGAAAGTTTTTTTTGTAATATAACTTAAAAAAGATAAATTTTTATGATGCATAATAGTTTTTAAAATAAATAAAAAAATCATGACTTTGTAATTTACTGAGATGCATCAGCACATAGTACATACTATACAGTACAAAATTTGTTAAACTACAAAAAATGCCATTGTCTGTAGTAAAAAAAATGCAAATGGTACAATAAATCATTGAAGAATATGATGTTCATGTTTTATTCAGTATATCAAAACAGTAATAATTACCTTTTTATATGTTAAAGATAGAAAGACTGTACTGAGGGAAATTCAGATTCTCAGGAAAATCAATTAATCGTTAATCGATCAATAAGGTGAATCAATTAATGATTAATGAATTAATCGATAGCTTGCATCCCCAGTTAGATCACTAGGCTAAAGTTGTTCTATGTCTAAGACTTCAGCTGCATATCATGCTGCTCTTTTGTTCTAAAGTTTCTTGTATCTCTTTATATAATCAAAAGTCCAACATGACAACTATGGTCATTATGTCTCGCAGTGCAAGCCATTAAATTGTAAGCATGATGTTATCACTATCAAAACAGCAACTGTGACTAACCACAACCACACAAGCTGTGTTTCCTGTATCCCAGCCATGGACAAAAGAGTTTGCTCAGATTGTGTAAATGCGCAGACAGCTGAGCTTTAGCCGAACGGCGTTTGGACAGACAGCAACATCACAGCACTGTCAGAACCTTCACTCTAACAAGCTGCTTCAAGCTGATTGAAGCCATGAAAAATTCAACTGGCCACATCACTGAAACAACAAATAGGACAAAAAAAAGGGCAAAAATCCCCTCAGCCTAACTGGCAGTTTAAACGACGCTTAACTCAACAGCATGGAAACGATAGCCTAATAACGGGTAAGAGCAGCGTCAAACGGCTGTGCCTATTGACATGAGCAAAGGCTGGCTGCCAGCCTCATTGTCACTGTCTGCGCATGCCGCTACTCTAACAGGTGATATATCATGTGAACCATCATACAGCTGGATAGAGTGATGATGATTTAAAAGGCTCGGTGAGAGGAGACAGCTTGTCTGAAAGCCTTGTTTCACTGTGTCCGCAGTTAGATGGGATGTGTCCCGGAGTCACCTTCAAACGCAGCTCCTCCAGACTGAAGGCTTGATGGGTCTCATAAATACCAAACGTAATTATGATCCAGCAGCAAACAAACCTCCATTTTTCAAGCCATTATGACACAAGTAAGGGTAAGCCAAGACGGCCTTGCTAGCATTTTGCATATCTTGTCTGACTGATATGTCACTGTGACGGTTTAATGCTCCATAATTATGCCATCGCGGATGCCTGATGGCCGAGGTGGTCTGAATTGGCAATACGCAGCTGGGGAGTCAAGAGTGAGAGGCTTTTGCTGCAAATTGCATGGGTGTTGATGACATAAGAGGCTACAAAATATTTGAAAGTGACCTAGTCAATGCAAAGAGTGGTGACTGCAGGAAAAAAAAGCAAACATGCAGAGTGGTGGTCTGACATGCTTGCGTGCCGAGGAAATCATTAAACACAATTATGGGTAATCACCAGAACAAACATGTCACCTGTCACACTAATAGTTTGTTTACCATGAATATATCATTTCAAACTTTACACGTTACATCAGCATAAAGTGACAGTATTTTCCTAATAATGTCACTCACTCTTACGATGTAGTTTGAAAGACAGGCGCTTCCCTAAGGGTGAGCCAACTGTCATTCAACGGTTCATCAGCCATGGACCTAATGTGACATCCATGAAAGAGCCTACATCTATGCTGCTGTGAGACAATAAATATTCATTTTTATTCTGCATCAGTTATTTATTTTGTATATACTTCAATGTATCTCAAGGAGTTTATAGTTTTGAGCTGCAAACTTTCTGATAAAAAAACAAAACAAACATTTTTAACAAATGTGACCATCTCCAGCATGTAGTACACATGGTCAGGCCCACATGTATAGATAGATAGATAGATAGATAGATAGATAATGTACTTTATTAATCACAAACAGGGAAATTACAGTGTAACAGCAGCATGACACAGTAAACGACCAAAACAACAGAAATGCACACAGCATAATAGAAAAGGGAACTAGAAAAGCACTCAGAGAGTGCATACCTCAGCCAAGGCTTCTTCTGTCTGTCTTAGATCACCTCCAAAATGTAATGCGTTTGTGTGCAGACCTAGAGCCACTTGTGGCGAAAATTGCATCAAAGTCTGTCCATTAGTTTTGGAGTACTGTTACTAAAACACAGTGAGAAGATAAGAGCCTTGTCTGAGGTATGCATTCTTGGATCATCACCAAAATGTAATCATCTATTCCTCGTGCTATTACACACCTTTCCTGAAAATTTCATCAAAATCTGTTCATAACTTTTTGAGTAATGTTGCTAAAAGACAGACAGACAAACCGACAGACAAACGCCACTGAAAACATTAGCTCCTCCCTTGGCGGAGGTAATTACCCAGGGAAAAGCAAAACTGCCTAGATAACTTTATCATCGCAAATGAATAGATGATGACCCGTATAAATACGTGGATCATACTAGCTGTACGATCTAGTCTTGATGTTTGAAATGATTTGTTGAAGAAAATGTATATGTATAGTTTGGCATCTAGGGTCCAGTTTATCACTCCCTGCGATTAAGATCAATGTAATGTTTGGGGACTGATGCTAAAGTACAGTATAAACTGGTGCATGAAAGACACTTCATAAATAAACATTTTAAAAATGGGCTATTCTGTACTTCCATCCATCCATCCATCCATCCATCTTCTTCCGCTTAATCCTAAAAAAATCCTTTTGTTAAAACTGTACAGGACGATTTTGTGTTGAAGTTTAAAGTTGTTTATAAGTGCATCGCCATTTTGACTGACATTCCAGCACAGGCAGCCTGTAGCTGTCTGTTTCAGACATCATGGCCACTATATCGTCACTGATCAGGACTTCCTGACTGTGATGTGCCTTTTGGCTAGGTACTGTCACCACATAGAAGTGTCTGTTATATTTTTAATGAACAATATGTAAGAATTTCATTTTGCTAAATTGCTTTAGTAGGTAAGTAATAACCATTCACACATACAGTGTTAAGATGCAGTTCACATCTTTGACAGTGTGGCCACTTTTGGGTCGTAAAATTTCCAAATTGAAATGGACATATTGTGGTGACCCACCACAATCTACATGGACATTCAGCCTTCACACTCAGCCAGCCTGCACTAAGCAGACGACAATTTGCATACGGACAGACAGCCCCTGGGAGACAATCAGAACAATGACTATTGTTATACATCCCCGGGTTAAGGAGAGGAAGTCCGGCACCAGTTAATCACGTGATTGATATGTATTGACTGATATGTATATCAATATGCAAATGTGCCATGCATTCTCTCTTCTCTGTATAAATGAGCTCAAACATGCACAACACAGTGCACAGCGCTACAGTGTGTCTCATGATGTTGGAGGAATTAAAACTCTGAAACCTTCCAGCTCGTAGCATCTCGCCTGAACTTATTTGTTCCTCCACACTGGTGACCCTTGACGAAGAATGGAACATGAGGCGAACACCCCGAAGATGACCCGGACGGGAAGCCTCAGCACGCGTCATGGTGCGCTCCTCGCCTGATCTCTTACCCCCACACTGGTGACCTGACGAGGGAGAATGACCGTCTGCTCCCTCTCACCGCACTGTGGATCCCAGAGGACCAGAGAATGCCTGCAACTTCTTAATCCTCACCGGAGCACGCTCCGGAGTGCAGCGCTGGGACCAAAATGCACCATGAACGACACAAGCAAATGAAGGAAGCAGCCTGAACGGGGACAATCATCGACGCCGACTGCGTTGATTTCCACCGAGCTCCCCGACTCTGACTAAACTCCGGACAGTGGACCTCCCGCGCGCAGAAGCCCTGCACGCACACCGCAGAATTACGAGGACAGCACAACTGCCAGTTATGTGGTCACTGCGCCAGACACGCGCCACGCACCAGGGACAAACCGGCTCCACAGACTTTTACATTGTCCTCCGCCGCTGCACATGCCCGAGGAACACGGCCGATCGCCATCCTTGGAACCTTTAAGGCTGCTCTCGCACCTGAAGCAGACATGCAGCCTGCACACAGGACTTTGTATGGGTTTCTCAGCCACGGCGCACAACGGGAATTTTGCCGAGTGCTTTCCCCGATGACTTTAGGGCTGCTTCCTGCACCTAAAGCCAAACTGCCGAGTCCCTGACACAGCTTCAGTTTATCACAGCCACTACACATCCTCGGGGAATTTGGCCGCTCGCTTTCCCCACATCCTCGTTGGATCGAGTCACGGGAGGAGTCAGACAAAATGTTTTTTTTCACAGCCACTGTAGATCTCCGCCAGGTTTACCAGGAAAGTCCCTCACCATCGTGGATCCACACGCTATTTTTGCGCTGCCCAGACACGTTTGACGTCCCGGGCTGGCACTCGCTTACTCCCACCCCCTCCCCCCTCCTCCTGCACACAGCTTTTCCCGCGCCTCGCTCCCTAAAGCCGGCCGATCGCCGTCTGGTTCCATTAAGCACAACTGCACACCGGCCCGTGCGCCCACGTTCCACAGCCGTTCAACGTGCTGGAACTCGGAGCAGAGCACACTGCCCTTTCCACCCCTCCCCCATCCCCCGGATGGACTGACATGCCCTCCGACAGTTCTACCGGAGCTGCAGCCACATGACGGGGGGGGGGGGGGTCACAACCCCTGCTGAGTGCTCTGGGGGGAGCCCTGTGGTGACCCACCACAATCTACATGGACATTCAGCCTTCACACTCAGCCAGCCTGCACTAAGCAGATGACAATTTGCATAGGGCCAGAGAGCCCCTAGGAGACAATCAGAATAATGACTATTGTTATACATCCCCGGATTAAGGAGAGGAAGTCCAGCGCCAGTTAATCACGCGATTGATATGTATTGACTGATATGTATATCAATATGCAAATGTGCCATGCATTCTGTCTTGTCTGTATAAATGAGCTCAAACATGCACAACACAGCGCACAGTGCTACAGTGTGTCTCATGATGTTGGAGGAATTAAAACTCTGAAACCGTCCAGCTCGTAGCACTTCGCCTGAACTTATTTGTTCCTCCACAATATAAGGTAAAGTGGAGGCTTTAACTTGGATAATCACAAATGGCTCAAGCTGTGACAGCTTTCTCCTTGTGTCATATACAGTCCTTGTTGTACATGTGTAGGGTTTTTATGTCCATATGTTCTTCCAGATTCTAAATCAAGAAGAAATGCAGGTATCAGCGACAAACTCGGGGGAAGCTCTGAGATCAGCAGGTCAAAGGTCAGGGTTGCAGAGCTGGTGTGGGTCTACACCTCCACTGAATTCATTCGAGCTTTTACTTCAGACAGATTCTGGTTCCCTATTTTTTTCTAACTACAAACAAATCTTAGGTTGGTATCATTTTTTTTTAATCTAATAGGCATGAACTCATAGAATGCCCTATAATACTGTAATGTGCATTAGACTGTGCGCTGCCACACCTCTTTAAAATGAGGCACCTTCTCCGAGCGCATATACCGGGCGCACTGTCTACTGGTAATTTGATGGTGTAACGCAAGGCATAAAAAACTAACAATGTGCAGACAGAAAATAACAAAAATACTGGCGCACGGCAGAAAGTGTCTGAAAAGCGCACGGATGACCGTCTAAATAGGGCCGTTTGTGTCCACCATACTGTATCAGTTCAGACAAACCAATATTGATTCGTAATACTTAAATAAAAGTATATTGCAAATACAAATTCAAGTATTTTGGTACCACAGTAACAAAAAATTTTGACACTTAAATCTATTAAATTGTGTTAAAAGCTCACTGTCTGGTTAGGTCAGTATAGCAAAGGAGTGACTCATAAGATCCTGCCAGGAATTGATCAAGACAGAGATCGGGATGGGAAATCACAATACTTATTGTAATATCGGACTGCAGCCCAAGGATCATGATAGTATCGAATCGTAGTGCCTCTGGCGATTCCCACCCCGATTATTTAGTTACAACTGTGAAAGAAATAGCAATTTATCAACATTGATATTGATATCAATATTGATATCAAATCTTTTTTTTTAATCTTTGGGCAATCAGCAATAACTTATTTAACTGTTGGTTTGAATATAAGCTAAATAAAATAAAGTTGTTTTTTCACTAGAAACTGATAAAGAAAATCCAAGGTTGCTCAAGAAAATCTTGTGGAAAATTAATAATTACTTCTGTGTCACAGGCTTTGATCAGTAAAATTACTTTTCTATCTATAATGCACTGCAGAAGAATGACAGAGATTAAGGGCAGAGTTTTGACCTTAAGTGAAGCATGGCAAAATTCTTTTTAATTCTTTTTTTTTCGTCCATATGTTCCAAGCCACAAAATCCAAGGCTGACCACAGCATTGAGAGAAAAAGAGAAAGGAAAGAAAAAAGTCAGCTTCACAGTCCATCCAAATGCATACACAAGGTGAAGATGTGTAGGAATGTGAGCATCACTTAATGCATTGGCCTCTGAACTGCAACCTTGACTGAAGTCTCGGACAAGAGCTCTACTGAAACAAGCAATCTTTTTTATGGTGTAGAATTCATCCCAACATTTTTTGACCCTGCAACACATGATACACCCAAGCACATTTTTTAACACTTCATGGCAGGAATAGTGTTTAAACCTTGTTTTACAAAAAATGCATGAATACTAGTTTCTATAGCATCGGTAGTATAAAAAAAAAAACACAGGACGCTAAATGTAACTACAGCTTATGTGGACAAAGGGATCAGTTCTAAGTATTTGCAGCAGATATTCTGGAGTCATTATATTAGAATTGAAAGTCTCTTTTGCCACAATAAGAGCTACAACATACCGATCAAAGATGCATGCAAACAAGGGAAAACATGATCAGCTGTAAAGACCAATCTTAACTCCTTAAGGATTACATTTGATTACATGATCTGCCTCTCCTGTGGCTGGTGTCGCAGATCTGCGCCTGTCACATGATTGGTCAAAAAGTATGGAAAAAAAAACCCAAATAAACCCAGATGTACCAAGCATTTCACATCACTAGATGGCAGACACATATAGCTTACTGGTCTGCACTGGAGGACCGAGATCAGCAAAACCAGAACCACGTCAAATCTGATATCACGTCCAGGGCACAGCAGAAGAGATGTATAAACAATTGTGCAACATATATTCCACAGGGAGGAAGCATTTGCTCCAAATTTTGCCAACTATGATTTAGCTTCTGAAGGGAAATAGTTACCTTCTGGACAGCACAAGATGGACCGGTGCGGAACACTTTTCGTCCGCTATTGACGAAGCTGCACATGAGGGGGAGAGGACAATACTGCCGGTTCCGTGGGGTAAACTAACCAAAATTGAGGTGGAATAAATCAGAAGATAAATATGATTGTTTCTGGATGTGGGAGAGAAAGTGAAAATGACCGACAGAAGACAAATAAGGACCGGGGTGAGCACACGGAAGCATGGCGACACATGACGAGCAATAGGTCTGATGTTTTTATCAGTTCGTCTACATTCTACTGATTTTCTGGTTCAAATATTTTGAAGATAAGATAACAAAAAATAAAAAAAAACAAAAACAAAGACAAAAAAAACATCCTTTGTGTAATCATGTCCAAAGTCCACTTTGACTGAAAGTTATGTAATCTGCAAATTAGCGTAAATTTACTCTTATCATAAACTTTGGATCATATTCTACATCTTTCTCATTGACAGTAAGCCATTATCTCTTACTAACTAACTAACTAACCTGCACTTATATAGCGCTTTTCTAGTCACAAAGACCACTCAAAGCGCTTTCATTAATACTAACCCTCTATTCTAAGGGCCTATAGGAAACAGATATCTAGGGACAATTTAGAACAGCCAATTAACCTAACCACTTTCAAGTTACAGCCTTTGGAATCTGTGATATCTAAACTGAATATTTTCTTGAAAAAAATCTTCGCCACCAGAGGGTGCATGCAGATGGTGCAGCTCTGCAACCTAAAAGCTCAAGTAGTTCAAATATACTGAACGCTCAAAGTTTGAGAGAATGCACACAATACTCAAAAATAAAATCAAGCCCTGCACTTCTTAAATGTACTAGGAAGAAATTTAGATGTTTACAAATCATAAAAATGTCCAAAAACAAAAAAGGGCCTCATTTTCATGCAATTTTATTGAATCTTTGAAGTAAATGAATAGTGAATCAGTAACCCTATGTGATACAAGATGTCCATTATTCTTTTTAGACTTTGCTTATGTGACCTCAACAATAATAATAATAATAATAATAATACATGTAGAAAACTAACATTTTTCCTGGTAATAATAGCATATTTGAACATTTCCGCTCCCTTTCGGGGTCGCCACAACCTGATATTGCATGCTGATTTGCCCTTCCTGATGAAACCCTCCCCATTTATACAGGCTTAGCACCGGCATACTGTCTTCTCTAGTCTGTGACTGGGTAACCAACTTTCCTTCCCCCATTCTGTTTTGCTGAGCATCAAGCTAGAAGGCAGGAAGTATCATTTTTACATGGTCTGTGGTATGACCCGGCCAGGGATTGAACCTAATACCTCCGGGTCATTGGATTGTTGGACCACCACTCTGGTTATCCAAGATCTGAGGAATACAACACAGAAATCAAAAGTTGAACAATATTTTTTTAAATGAATATTTATTATTTGTTTGTTTTAGATTTATGACTAATACTTAAGGTATAATAAATTTGTTATAATACCATCAGCCCAGGAACAAGAGAAGGTAAAAATTCTGTTAGTCTAATGAATGGAAAAAAAATCTGGTATTCCTCCAAATCTGAAAGGTCAGTCTCTCCTGGGGTTGGGTAATTATCTACAAAATAAGTGAAACTGACATTCAGACCATCAAACCAACACATTCTTGCACATGTCAGTTACTTATTTATGTTTTATTACGTCTTTTGTCAAGGGAGGACGTTGTAGAGACTGGGTTAATCATCTCAGACTGGTGGGTTAATCATCCCAGACTGGATGCAGAGGGTAAACAGAGAAGGACAATAGCTATGGAGATTATGGTGAGGTAGCAGGAAGAAGGAGCTGGGGGGAGAAGGGATGAATGTATTGTGATGTAAGATGTCATGCAGATGTGAGATGGGCGGTTGGTATAAAAGGAGAACCCATGGTATATTGTGACATGCTTTTCTGTGTATGACTGATGTGAGAGTGAATAAAATCGTCTGCTGCATAAATCAGTCTCGTTATTTGCACTCTCCACACTGGTGACCCCTTGACGAATTATGGAACACGAGGCAAGAACCCTGGAGTCGGCCTGGACGGGAAGCCCCAGCGACGCGGCAAGCATCCCAGAGACGGTCCGGACGGGAACCCCCAGCAACACGTGCGCTGTTTCGGTCAAACTACCGGACTTTTGGCTGCACGACCCGCGGTCTTGGTTCCACCACACCGAAGCTCAGTTCGCCCTCCGGGGAAAAACGGCAGACGACACCAAATATTACTATGTGGTCGCAGCGCTGGACGCTCGCACGTCTCAGCAAGTAGCGAGCCTGTTCCAACAGCCTCCAGCCCACGACAAATACGGGACTCTCAAGGCCGCGCTGACCCGGTGCTACATGCTCTCGGACTGTGAGAGGGCAGAGAGGCTCCTGAGGCGCTCCGAGTTAGGAGATGGGTCGGCGGTCGAACTGATGGAGAAGATGTTGGTATTAATGGGCACGGACAACGGGCATTTTCTGTTTGCCCACCTTTTCCTCCGGAACCTCCCAACAGAGGTGAGAGCGGTTCTTGCCAGTTCGCTGTTGCTGGCCGCGTGTGACTATTGTGTGCTAGCCCAGGAGGCAGATCGGATCATCCTCACCACCAGAGCCCTCACAGTGAACGTGGCGGCGTCGGAACCCAGCGAGACGACCAGCGGAGGCGAGGAGCCGCCGACGGTAGAGTCAGCGGAGGCCAGGAAGCGCCAGAGAGACACGCTCTGCTTCTACCACCGCCGCTTTGGAGAGAACGCACACAGATGTGTGCCACCGTGCCAATTCAAGCGCTCGGGAAATGCCAAGGCCGGCAGCTGGTAGCAGCTGCAACCGCCAGTGACGAAAACAAGCTGCTCTACGTGACGGACTCGCGCTCGGGGAGATGGTTCCTCGTAGACACCGGAGCCCAGAAGAGCATCATCCTGCCGTCCTACGCCGACCAGCTAGCAGGACCAAGCGGCCCTGGGCTGGTAGCAGTAAATGGCTCGGACATTAAGACTTTTGGTGAGAGAACACTGACTTTATCCCTACACGGCCGTATGTACGAGTGGACTTTTGTCATAGCGGCACTGAGTTTCCCAATCCTGGGAGCTGATTTTCTGTGTGCACATGGGTTACTAGTCGATGTTGCTAATAGACGCCTGGTTAATGCAATGTCTTTTGATTCTCTCCCCTGTACAGCTCGAGGGGCCGGGCCAATAACACAAGCCAACGTCACAGCTCCAGGCGGTAAGTTCCACACACTGCTCACTCAGTTCCCAGCACTCACGGTCCCGACGTTTTCGGCGGCCATCGCTAAAGACGGGGTGGAACACTTTATCACCACCACCGGGCCGCCCGTTTTCGCACGACCTTGGCGCTTGGACGCAGCTAAACTGGCCATAGCACATGAGGAGTTTGCCAACCTGGAAAGGTTGGGCATCATCAGGCGATCGAACAGCCCATGGGCATCCCCGCTACACATGGTCCCTAAGGCCGAGGGATCATGGCGACCGTGCGGTGATTTCCGCAGATTGAACAACGCCATAGTGCACGACCGCTACCTGATTCCCCATATTCAGGATTTTTCCGTTCACCTCGCTGGAGCATGCATTTTTTCTAAAATAGACCTGGTCCACGGTTACCACCAGGTCCCAGTGCACATGGAGGACATACCCAAAACAGCGGTAATAACTCCGTTTGGCTTGTTTGAGTTTTTATGCATGCCCTTCGGATTAAAAGGCGCGGCACAGACATTCCAACGCATGATGGATGCGGTGTTGCGTGATCTCCCGTTTGTGTTCGTCTACCTGGATGACATTCTGGTGGCCAGTGCGTCTGAGGACGAACACGTAACCCACCTCAGGACGGTTTTCCGGAGGTTGGAGGAGCATGGGTAAATAATCAACCCGGCGAAATGCCAGTTCGGGGTGACGGGGATTGATTTTTTGGGGCACCGCGTCTCACCGGAGGGAGCGATACCCTTGCCCGACAAAGTGTGCGCCGTGGCGAATTTTCCCCGGCCTCAGAAGGTCAGGGCGCTGCAAGAGTTTTTGGGGATGGTTAACTTTTATAACCGGTTCCTCCCCCGCGTAGCTCAACTCATGCAGTCATTGTACGCCGCGCTCAAGAAACGGAAACCCGCAGACAGAGTCGAATGGACTCCGGAGCGAGAGCAGGCGTTCTCTGAGGTTAAAACAGCCCTGGCAAATGCCGCACTGTTGGCGCACCCGGACCCGGCGGCCCAGATAGCACTCACTACCGACACCTCGGAAATGGCCATAGGGGCCGTCGTGGAGCAACGTGTCGCCGGTTCGTGGCAGCCGCTCGCTTTTTTTCAGCAGGGCTTTGCGCGACAGTGAGCGTAAATACAGCGCGTTCAACAGAGAGTTGCTGGCTCTCCACCTGGCCATACGCCACTTCCAGTTCTGGCTGGAAGGGCGCAGCTTCACTGCGTTCGTGGACCACAAACCGCTAACGTTCACGATGGCCAAGGTTTCGGAACCATGGTCGGGCCGGCAGCAGAGACAGCTGGCCGCAATCTCGGAGTTTACGACCGATATTCAGCATGTGTCGGGTAAACTGAATGTGGTAGCGGACTGCCTCTCGCGCGCAGTAGTGGCCCCGGTCTGCGTGGGGATAGATTATACAGCCATGGCCGCAGAGCAGATTGGCAATACGGACGTGTGCGCACTCCAGTCTGGACCAACAGGGTTAAGGCTGGAGAGCAGAGTACTGCAAGATGGCAAGCCCCCCCCCCCCCTAATCAGCGACATCTCCACGGGCCGCCCGCGCCCGGTGGTCCCAGTTGCTTGGCACCGCAGCATGTTTGAGTCGGTTCACGCTCTGGCGCACCCAGGGGTGCGCGCGTCAGTCAAAATGGTGGAAGCAAAGTTTGTGTGGCCAGGCCTGCGCAAACAAGTGAAAGAGTGGGCTGCAGCCTGCGTAGCATGCCAACGAGCCAAAGTACACAGACACACGAAGGCTCCTTTGGAGCCTTTTCGTATACCGGCTAAGAGGTTCGACCATGTTCACGTGGACCTCGTGAGCCCCCTCCCGCCATCGCAGGGGTGCACGCACCTTCTGACGGTGGTGGACCGCACCACACGCTGGCCAGAAGCAGTCCCACTGGTGGCAACCACGTCCGCGGACGTGGTGCGCGCTTTTTTGATGACATGGGTGGCACGTTTTGGCATCCCGTCGGACATCACGTCCGATAGGGGCCCTCAGTTTGTTTGGCCCGTAGTCTGGGTGTCGCAATTCATCGCACAACCGCGTATAACCCACAGGCCAATGGGTTATGCAAGCGTTTTCATAGGTCACTGAAAGCAGCGCTCAGGGCTTCGCTGATGGATGCAAATTGGGTAGACCGGCTGCCGTGGATTTTATTGGGGTTGCGCTCCGCACCAAAAGAGGATTTGGAGGTTTCCCTGGCGGAGCTTGTTTTTTCTCAGCCACTGCGGCTGCCTGGGGAATTTTTGCCAGATAATCCCATGCCGGACAGCTGCCCGTCTCAGCGTTTGCAGCATAGCGCAGACACAGGCATGCTGCCCGGCCCGGCCCGCCACTGTTTTCCACGCGCTTTTGTGCCAAAAACCTTGAAGAACGCGGCGTTCGAGTTTGTCAGGCACGATGCCCACTGCCCTCCATTGCGCCCACCCTACAATGGCCCGTTCAGAGTGCTGGAAACAGGGGACAAACATTTTTTGTTAGACTTGGAGGGTCGTTGGGAGAAAATATGCATAGACAGACTTAAGCCCGCCTTTGTAGTGGCGGACGAGCAAGTGCTGTTGGCTCAGGCCCTCTCGGCGTGGAAGACCCCCACTGAGAACTCCCCAGGTAAACGATTCATCAGAGCAGCCACACGGGCAAGTCGAAGGTTCCACCCCCCCTCGCCATTGCCCACCCACAAACAGACACACCCCCAGGAGCCCCCCGCCAGCACAGCAGCGCCGTGGAGGCGGTAAACCCCCGTTACAGCAAATATGGGAGGAGACTGAAGCCAAAAGGACATGAGGACTGAAACTCTGTCTGAGATTCTGGGGTGGGGGCCGTGTAGAGACTGGGTTAATTATCTCAGACTGGTGGGTTAATCATCCAGACTGGATGCAGAGGGTAAACAGAGAAGGACAATAGCCATGGAGATTATGTTGAGGTAGCAGGAAGAAGGAGCTGGGGGGAGAAGGGATGAATGTATTGTGATGTGAGATGTCATGCAGATGTGAGATGGGCAGTTGGTATAAAAGGAGAACCCATGGTGTATTGTGACATGCTTTTCTGTGTATGACTGATGTGAGAGTGAATAAAATCGTCTGCTGCATAAATCAGTCTCGTTATTTACACTCTCCACAATGTAATGTTTTTAGTGGCGTTGGTTTGTCTGTCTGTTAGCAACATAACTCAAAAAGTTATAAACAGATTTTGATGAAATTTTCAGGAAAGGTTTGTAATGACACGGGGAACAGATGATTAGATTTTGGTGATGACCTGAGAGTGCATACCTCCACCAAGGGATTCGTTTGCATTTGTGCAGCAGGATTACACAAAAACTACTGGATGGATTTGGATGAAATTTTCGCCAGAGGTGGTTCTTGGACTAGAGAGGAACTCATTACATTCTGGTGATGATCTGAAAATGCATACCTCAGCCAAGGCTCTAATCTTCTCACAGTGTGTTAGCAACAGTACTCCAAAACTAATGGACAGACTTTGATGCAATTTTCACCAGAAGTGGCTCTAGGCCAACATACAAGCCCATTACATTTTGGAGGTGATCCATGAGAGATGGAAGGAGCCTTGGCGGAGGTATGCGCTCTCTGGGTGCTTTTCTAGTTTATTTATTTGGTTTGTTTTGTGGGGAGGGGTTCTTTTTCTCATTTGTTAATATTTTCCCCATTGTGTGTTTGTGTGTACCAAACATACTGTATGTATATTATTAGTTTTATTTATTTATTATATTTATTAGTGCTTTGTGACAGTGAACAGTAGGGCAACTGTCAGTTGATATTTAAATTAGTCTCTCTGGTCTCTCCTTGTAAAATGCCGCTTCATTTAGCTCACATCTTATGGTACGTGTCCACTGGATCTGTCATTTCTCTGGCACAATGCAAAGTATTTGGCTCCATCGTGGTGCAATTTGGGCCATTTGCCATTTCCCTCGTTTGCTTACCATTGAAATCTTTAACTTAATGTTACAGTTTAAAAATAAAATTACATGCTACTCCCTTGACTACAACCAGAATGAGAATCTTTCAAAAGAAAAGCTTATTCTTCACAATAAAAATGACAAGATTTTCAATAATAAATTCAGATCTCTTGCTGATGGAGGAGAAACAGAAAGTGACGATAAAATAATAAGTTAATATAAACAATTTCAATAAGCTGATGGTAAATGAAAATGAAGCTATGTATCACCATACCTTTAGTACCCTCTCCCATAAAAAGGTGAATTAAAAATAAGAAATTAATAATTATTGGGCAAAAAAACAATCTGTTCAGTTACTGTTATGTTGATTTGACGTCACATTGCCCAAGTCTTCTCTTTTATTCATAGTATTCAACAGTGAAAGAAATTTTTCTTAAAAATTTTACTAAAATTAAAAAAAAATACTGTGCTGTATTTTCTTTGACTTCTACATATAAAGTGTCACCTGATAGACATTCATCTATAGCATAAAGGGTATTAATTCTTAATACCCAAATTTTTTGAAATACTCCAATTTCTTTTGAGAAAATTCATTAAATTCGCCTTGATCACAGTGCGTAGGAGTTGAATTTCATCAGATTTGTTTTGCTGAGATAACATGATGTGTATCTGACCAAAAGCATGTTAATTCATAAATGCTATATAGATAAATCATACAATTCACCATATTCTGATGCAAGGAGCTAAACAGTGAAAAGAAGAGTGGAATGGGGTTTCAGTCTGGCTGAAGTAATTCCACATCTTATTTTTCAATAGATTTTTATGTTTTCTTGTTCTGAGGGTTAAAACTCGCAGCTCCTTCCTCTCTAATATCTGCAGCTTCACCTCAAGCAAGGCTGCTTTCTGATGATTCAAATAATTTCAGCCCCTCTCTTCAAATGGAACATTTTGATGGATTATGCAGTGTCAACCCTCACCGTGCTGAACACATTTGAATAAATGTAGATTTGAGATTTTACTGAAAGATGAGGCCAACATGTCAAAGTGATACACAACTGAATGCAAATGTGCTGTCCTTTGAAGCTGGAACATTTCAGAAATGCTGCTCGGAATTTTATAAACTTTCAAGTGCCAAGTCTAAAATGTTTTTCATCTTAATTTGATTTATTCAGGTTGTTGTCACACAACTGCTGTGTATTTCACTGACAGGCAGTAATAAAGTTAATAGTGATTCATGTGCTCTGACATCTATTGTATAAACTGTCTTCATTACAGACAAGGTTTTCATTTGCCATCATGTCATTAGAAATTCAATGAAAGGAATTTGAAATGAGAAGAGGTTCTGTTAAATTGGCCTGAACGTACGATATAAAAAGGCAGAAGGAATAAAGCATCAATTTGTGCAAACAGTGAGAAACAATCAGCATAAACCTAAGAAGAAATGACATTTGGGTACGAGTGACAAAATGAAATCATGTACAACAATCCTATTACACTTGTATGCCATTTGACAACCCTTAAGTCTACTGATATTTGAACCAGAATAATCCATGGTGCGCAGGTCCAGCCTATTTATTCATGCACAGATCGTGATTCTCTCAGGCTTGGGAAATCAGCTTTTGCTTCAATTCTGCCTTTGTCACACGCATACTTCCCTGCCCTCGCTAACTACACTATCTCCCTGCCTGTTCAAGCAAAACTTTATGCTAAGTAAATCATTTACATCTCCCAAGCAGCCTATCTACATTTTCCAATAAAACCCCAAATTGATGGATGTCATCTTAGTGCTCACAGGCAATAACTCCTGCTGTTTGGAAATAACAATATGTTTTGGTTTTATGAGGTCTAGACATGCTATTCTTTTTAATGACATCCCTAGGCCAGTGCTGTTTACATTTATTGATATCTGTTTTTAGACTGGAGTGACTCGCTCTTCCTGAGAGGTTTTCTACACACAGCTAAGTCTGACTGGGGCTGGCAAAAACAACTTTTCTTTTCAACTTTAGACTACAGATTGGACAGTGCAGTATACATAATTTGCTTGTATTCTATTCTAAAATGAATATACCTGAGTTCGGAAAAAAACAACATTTTAGCTAGGTTTTGCAAATCAATAAAGACAAAGCGAAGGGAGTAGTAAATTAACTTTTTGTCCGTTAAAGATGTAAGGGCTTGACATGGGGTTTGATCGGGTCATGATCAGCCCTTATTCTCACTTTTGTTTATGTCTTTTTTATTCTGCCTAGATGTGGACATGCACCTCTTTTTTCTTCATGTGTTCAATACTTATTCCCTGTGTCATTCCACTTTATTAAATATAGCTTGTTTTGTGAACACAGTCACCTTGATTTCTTTGTATGTATGGATTACTTGGGTTGTTACTGATATCTGGTGAAAATCTCAGGTCAATGGCTCCATCAGAAATATGTTTAATGAGAAAAATGTTGACGTGTTCAATACTTATTTTCCCCGCTGTAGATGAATGTTGAAAGAAAGAAAGAAAGAAAGAAAGAAAGAAAGAAAGAAAGAAAGAAAGAAAAAGTTGAAAATTTTAAGGAAAAAAATTTGAAATTTACAAGAAAAAAGTTGCAAATTTGTGCGGAAAAAAATTGCTAATTTTTGAGAAAAAAGCTGCAAATTTATGAGAAAAAAAATTGCACATTTATGAGAAAAAATGTGAAAATTTAAAGGAAAAAGTTGTAAATTTACAGGAAAAATGTTGTGGATAGTGAGTGAGTAATGGTAGTGAGTCATTTTGCTCAGGAGGGGGGATGGCATCCCTCCTCATTCCCCCTCAAATCACCTACTGGCTCTGGGCTATTATGGGCTCTGAAAAAAATATTTTCCCCAGCAGCATTCACAATGAGCTAGGATGTCCCATATGAAAACAAACTCGTCAATCAAAGCTGGATTTGTTGCAGTAATTTCAGTTGTGGGATTCTGCTGTTATTTTCTTCGTATTTTTCTGAAGTGGGCTCATCCATATAGCAGATTAAAACTGTGGAATTAGACAGAAGCTATTATCATACATTATCACTGAGTGTGTTAGGAGAAGGCAACAATCAGGGTCAATCACATGAGCTGCTCTCATCTCTTTTTAAAAGTGTCGCTCTCCCCACTGTGATGTACAATTTGGCAATGTGTGGAGAGTCCGTGGGAGGAGTTCGTCCCGAGAGGCAATTCATTCCACGAAGGCTGAGCAAGTGAAAACATACAGCAAGGAAAATAAACTGCCACAAGCGATATAAGATGCATATTCAAAAACAAGATATCAAACACACATCCAGCTGTATACAAAAAATGGTAATAAACTTTAAAAAAAAAAAGTTGTTTAATTTTTGCTGTTTGTTTTTCCATTTTCCACTTGAATTACTATTGCGAAGCTTTCAATTAGATTTGGTTGAATCTACATGCAACTAAATCACTACTGCCAAAAACTGGGAATGAAACACTGTTTATGGCTGCATAAACTGACAATTCCAGTAATGATCCTGTTTACGGCTCACAAATAATGATTCTGTTTATGAATCACTGCGCTTCAAGAAAATAAGACGGCAAAGTTTCGTGTCATGAAAACAGAGCCCTCGGAGTTCACAAAGAGGAAATAGCAGCGCCATGCCATGTGTACAGTTACGGTGTTTTCACTCAAGTGACTGATTGCTCAGACAAGAGAGGGAGCAACACTGAAGCTTACAAGACAAAAAAAAAAAATCCATATATAGTTCAAGCATATTGGGGATGGAGTAAGGTTCATTTCCTGCACACAAAGTTTCAGCTCAGTCTGCAAATTCCACTTGTGACTCCCAGTCCAAAAGATGACCCTCTATTGTGCTTTAAAATCAAGGTGTATTAAAAGAAAAAAAGTCAAAGATTTTTTTTTTTTTGTAAACAGCGTCTCTGCACTGAGTGCTGGCAGCCTCAGAGGATAACAAAAAAAAAACCAACTGAACTGATTTAGAGATAACACAGGCTTTACAGCGACCAATTAAATTTATAGACTCTCAAAACTAAATTAAACCTGATTGCAGAAGTGAGAGTAAACCAGGCCGTCTCATTCCAGCCTGATGAGCAAACCCCGAGGTCACCAAGAGCCTTTGCTTCCCTCCATACACACGTATACAGCCCAGGCCTACTCACAGCTCAAAGGTTATGTACAGTACCTTTGAACATGACCTTGGCCACAACGTAGATCCACCTGACGACCATTGTGTGGGTTTGGTGACCCTCCAGGTAACGGATGGTCACCTCAGAGCAGGTGAGATTCTTCTGAATAGTGGATGGGCGGACAGACAGGCGGACAACTGATGCAACACCATGGAATAATCTCATTTAGCCTTTGCCAAAATGATGAAAATATAAATGAAATAAAATGAAACAAAAATATACTGTATTGATAATATATTGTTTATAGTTTACAACTGCAAGATTATATGACCCTATGTACAGTACTGGCACTGTGGCGCAGCACACCAGTGTGCCATGAGAGATCGTCAGGTGTGCGGGAAAATCTTTAATCTCACTAAATTGTAGGGATAGGAATCGCGAGGGACCTCACGATACGACACATATCGCAACACTTGGGTCACGATGCAATACTATCATAATACCATGATTCCTTAAGTATTATGATGCCATATTACAGATAAACAATAAAGGACTGGTACAATTGGTACATCATTGCAAGTGTCCAGTATTGTGATAGTATGCCAAATTAATCTTTGGCTCCACCTCTAGCACCATCTAATGGACTGAGAAGGCAAATTTTTTTATTACTCTGGTGCCTAAATAAGTTTGTACTTGTAACATTTATTAGTAATTTTGAATAAAACATCATGACACTGTGTCTCTGAATTGATACAGTTACCCCTACTAAACTGGTCCAAAAAATTATTACAGTATTTATGCTTCATTTGCATCTACTGTTCAACCAAGCATTTAATGCATGCACATTACTATCATCTGCAGTTTCACTCCAGCCCAACAGACAGCGCAAATGTGCTGACACGCCAGTTTGTTCACCAGCTATACAAAAGAGAAGGTTAGCAAAAGCCATGCGTATTTGAGCAACAACAATGGTGACTGCATGTAGGCGAGAAGAGGAGCTCCTGTGTTTACTACTTTTAGGGTAAGAAGAAGCCAAAAAAGAAAGAGGAGAAAGTATAGTGCACATCACACTGCCACCACCATATTTTACTGTTGGTATGATGTTCCTTTTCTGAAATGCTGTGTTCCTTTTACACTGGATGTAATGGGACACACACCTTCCAAAAAGTTCAACTTTTGTCTCATCAGTCCACAGAGTATTTTCCCAAAAGTCTTGGGGATCATCAAGATGTTTTCTTGCAAAACTGAGACAAGCCTTTATGTTCTTTTTGCTCAGCAGTGGTTTTTCTCTTGGAACTCTGCCATGCAGGCTATTTTTGCTGAGTCTCTTTCTTATGGTGGAGTCATGAACACTGACCTTAACTGAGGCAAGTGAGGCCTGCAGTTCTTTGGATGTTGTTGTGGGGTCTTTTGTGACCTCTTAGATGAGTCATCACTGCACTCTTGGGGTAATTTTGGTTGGCCAGCCACTCCTGGAATGGTTCACCACTGTTCCATGTTTTCCCCATTTGTGGATAATGGTTCTCACTGTGGTTCGCTGGAGTCCCAAAGCTTTCGAAATGGCTTTATAACCTTTTCCAGACTGATAGATCTCAGTTACTTTGTTTCTCATTTGTTTCTGAATTTCTTTGGATCGCAGCATGATGTCTAGCTTTTGAGGATCTTTTGGTCTGCTTCACTTTGTCAGGCAGGTCCTATTTAAGTGATTTCTTGATTGAGAACAGGTGTGGCAGTAATCAGACCTGGGTGTGGCTAGAGAAATTCAACTCAGATGTGACAAACCACAGTTAACTTGTGTTTTAACGGGGGGGGGGGGGTCGCTTTTTCACACAGGGCCATGTAGGTTTGGATTTTTTTTTACCCTTTACCCCATTTCATGACTAAGACCAGCCCAATTCTTGCCAAATGGAGGAAATTGGAGCAAAAGTTCTATTTCTATCCAAAAGTTTTACTGCAGACATGTTTTGACAAGAATACACGTAGAACTTAGTTCACCTCAGTAAACCAGCTGACAAATAAATGAGAAACTGAAATGATATCATATCATTGTGTAATTTCCCCATATAGATTTTTTTGCCCTGTTCCAATATATGCATGTCTGTCACAAATTTAACAGAAAAAAGTTAAAAATGTCCAAGAATGTTTACAAGAAAAACCTGAGTAACCGCACAGAAAATGGGAAAAACTAAAACATTAATACTAATCTGTAGCTTTTGTTCTTTAAATTTTTGACTTCATTCTTGTGAATTTATGATTATTTTTTGTAGAAATGTGCCATTTCTCCCCTGCATTCATTATGTTTTTCATACAAAATTGTAACTTTTTTGTCACAAATTTTCTATTTTACTTGTAAACTGGCCTCCTTTGTCATATTTTACAGATTTATTCTTGCTAATTTATACTTAATTTATAGTTAGAGGCTTTACCTTACACTAAATTTGTGAGTCCACCACCACTACCATCCCTCTTGTTAAAAAATAACAAATCACCTGAGAACAAGCAAGTTTTTTTCTTCATTCAGCAACATCTACTGTAGAAAAAAAAAAAAAGCCCGGCTGGGGTCTGAACCCACAACCTCCCGGTTGTGGGGCAGATACTCTGCCAACTAGGCCACCATTCTGGTCCTGTCTACAGTAAACAGTGAAAATTTAAAGTAACCCCAGAATGTTGCTGTAAATTAGAATTGTCACAGAAATACACTGCATTTTACTTTTACTTTAATAGGTTGTGAATATATAGGTAGCAGTATGAATACTGTAAAATTACAGTATTATGGCATCTTGGGCAGCCTCTGGGACATAACTAGCCAAAATAGAGGGAGTATGCTAATGAGGTAGGGACTGAAGGATTGTGGGAGACGTTTTGAGGAGATTTAATGTGGGTTCTGGGTTCTTTACCTCTGTTTTTGTAATGGTTAGTAGTGTTGTTAAATGTTAGTTAGTGTTGGTGCATTGTTCTCTGCAGAAACCGTGACTGAGGGAGCTGGTCAGTTTAATGGCTTTGGCCATTGTAACATTTTGGGGAAGTAAAAAAATAAATGCTGACTGAGCAATAGCTGCCTCGTCATTGGCTGAAACCCCCTACTTATTACAGTATATTACTGGCATCTCTGCTGTTTTTGGTAGGTGGTGTGCCACAGGATTTTTTTTTTTTTTCAATGTAACAAATGTGCCATGGCTCAAAAAGCTTGAAAACACTGGTGTAGAGGGATTTAGTGTCAGCAGAGATATGAAGTCTGCAGTCCTCTCTAAGTGTATTTTGGTGAGTTAAAGTGCAAATGCTTCTGCATCATCTGTGACACAAACATGTAAAGTGGCACACTATGTAGCGCATTTCCCATGAAAGATACAGTGGATACTGTCAGCAAAATTCAGTTTATCCAGAGACTGTTTAACTCTTTGCCCGTGTGGTCCGAGCCTATGAAACTTGGCTGTCAGGACACATACTCTAAGTACATATACATAAAAAATACAAACCCTTTAATTTAATAAAAACTCAGAAAATAATACCTTCACTGATAAATTTAATGTATTCCTGTGCTGACTTGCTGTTTATTCATTTCCGAGTATTTATTTTTAATATTATTATTAAATCAGATGTTTGTCATTTGACATCTGACAACATGAAACTTCCAACTAAATTACTAAATTGTAATGTATTTAAATTGTATCATATTCCAAGTATAAAAACCTCCCTTTGTATTCATTATCAGTACAACTGGGATGACTACAATGACCGCAATAAAACTTCAGAGTACATTTGAAAACAAGCATTAAAATAATCCCCTGTGACTATATTTATCCATGCAAATGCAACTACTCTTCCATTTTCCATCCAGAATTTGTACACTGGTGGAACAAAGAATAAAAAAAGATGAAAGATTTAACTTGAGTGAAAATCTGACATGTGGAATCGGCTTATCTTGACAAATGAATAGCATTAATGAAGGCTTCCTACTTAGGTCTTAGAGGGGAGCTTAGTAAAACTATTTTGGACAATGCAAGTTGTACTTTTGAAAGAAAATTTATATAGTGCTAAAACTAACAAACCTCAAATATGATGATAAAAGAAAAAATGTGCACTGCTAACTCTATTAGAGCCCACAATTTATGACTGAACACTGTCTAGACTCAGTGGGAAAAGAAAATAAGAATGTATCAAATATAAAAAAAAATGATCTAAAATTATATAAACTAAATGAAAAGTAATTGGTTGCATTATATTTAAAAGAAAGCTTTAAATGAAGATAGATTGTGGTTTTTCAAAAAGGAAACAAAAGATCTACATGTCTCTTTCTTTCCCTTTGATAATTTAAATACCAAACAAGTTCTGTTACACAAGAATTGCAACCTGCAGCTCTAAACTGATGAATGCATTCTTTTTTCCACTGCAGCCCGTATAACATTGCTCCAGACTCTAGGACCTTGACTTCCAAATGAAAGACGAAACATGTTTTCACCAGAAAAAAAGGACTTTAAACCACTGAGCAACAGTCCAGTGATGTTTCTTTAGTCCAGTTAGAACGCTTCTGACAATGTCTCTGGTTCAGGAATGGTTTAGTAACAGGAACGTGACAGCTGTCGACCCTTTCCTGAAGACGTCTGTGTGTGGTGGCTGTCGATGCACTGACACCAGACTCAGTCCACTCATTGTGAAGCTCCCCCGAGTTCTTGAATCAGCATTTCTTGACAATCCTTTTATAAGGCTGCAGTCAGCCCTGTTGCTCGTGCACCTTTTTCTATCACACTTTTTTCTTCCAGTCAGCTTTCCATTAATATACTTTGATACAGCACTCTGGAAACAGCCAACCTTTACAGCACGACTTCAAGTGGTCTCCCCTTCTTGTGGAGTGTGTTGATGATTGTGTTCTGGACAACTGCCAAGTCAGTAGGCTTTCCTGATTGTGGCTGTGCGTTGGAATAGTAATTTACTCACAATTAAATAATAATAATTTAAGATACATTCCTGGTTGTTCTGATTAGCTATAAATCCTAATCATAAAAAATAAACCTAAAAAGGCTTTAAATATTTGCCTTTAATTGGAATGAATATAAAACTGGATTGGTGGTCTAGTGGTAGAGCAGCCACCCCACAACTGGGAGGTTGTGGGTTCACGCCATAGCCGGGTCATATCGAAGACCACATAAAGACGGCACTTTCTGCCTTCTAGCTTGGTGCTCAGTATAACATAGAATGGGGGAAGGAAAGTTGGTTACAGAGGGGAAACACAAGCCAGTGTACTACTCCATGTGCTAGTTCCAAGCCTGGGTAAATGGAGAGGGCTGCATCAGGAGGGACATCTGGTGTAAAATCCTTGTCAAATCAAATATGCGGATCGTCACACCCCTGAAAGGCAGCAGCTGAAAGAAGACGACTTGGAAAAAATATAAAATATCTGAAAGTTTGCTTTTGGAATTTAATTATGAAAAATAAATGAAAATTTTCTTGATGTTCCAAGTTTTTAGATGCACCTATACTTTTGCAAAATTATAAAATCTTTGCCGAGTTTTTAATGTGTCTACAATCTGTGCATCATGCTCATACTAACCATGTTTTGCAGTGTATTCAAGCAAGGATAAATTGTTCAAAACTTTTAGAAAGTTGACTGATTAAGCGGAAGATGGATGGATGGATGGATGGACTGAAATAATGATTTCCTTTCAACGCAAACAAAACACAAAGTAACAAACTACTGTGTGAAAAAGGCTTCAAGAACCCCACAGAAATACAGTTTCTAATTCTTGGATTTGCTGTCACCACGACGGCTCACCCTCTGAACCGTGGGGCTGCTGACTGTTTCACAGCCCAAGGTTTAATTTACTTGTTAGCTGCCGACAGACTGCCATTTGGGAGCCACCCGATCAAACCCATATTTCCTTTCAAATACATTTACCTGTCATCTTAGATGTAAACAATGTGACTTTGAGTCTCCCACTTCCATTAGCTCTATTGCCTCCCATGTCTTTCCGCAGTGCAATGACTCCTGTATAAGAAGTAATCGATAGGCTTCTGGTTTGGGTGAATGAGTCTTTGCGCAGTCTTGATCGGCCTGACAATGACAGATTATGGTGCTGTATCAGAGAGTAATTAAGATGGGTCTATCGTCACGCTGATAACTCAAGAGCAAGATACCCCTGAGGCAGGCACCACCAACCTGTCAGACAACAACTCACTTCTGGGTAAACAGCATCAAAATTTCACCTTGAGCAGGAAACTGGATGGATTCTGTAATAATGATCAGGCCTTTTAAGACCCAAGCCTGAGTAAAGGCTTACATTATATCTGACACTGAGTGAAACTGAATGGATAGTTTCATACAGAAATATGTCCAAAATAAAAAAAAAAAACCCTAGGCCATCCCAGTTTAAACAACATTGAAACCAATCATAAATATTAGTAACAAATGCCTTAATTTTGTACTTTTGTGTAACACTTAAGGTTAACTGCTGAAGAGAAACAAGAACACATCTGTGTGTTCAGCCTGGCACCTTTATGACGCGCACGAGAATCAGCAGCTACAGCCAGGCCTGCACCCAAACGTTTGCTTCTCCTGATATTTATTTGTTACAATGGCATTCAGCTTTCAAATTTGATATTTGGATAAGGATAAGGACCTATACTTATATAGCGCTTTTCTAGTCTCAAAGACCACTCAAAGCGCTTCGCTAATACTAACCCTCTATTCTAAGGGCCTATAGGAGACAGATATCTAGGGACAATTTAGAACAACCAAATTAACCTAACATGAATGTCTTTGGATTGGATATTTATTGTTTTTGCTCTAATTACTTGACATTAATAAAGGTAAATTTCAAAATTTACTTTTACTAGATATACCATAAGAAACAAATTCACAAGAAAAAAGTAGCAACTTGATGAAAATACACAATTTACCAAAAGTCACAAAGTCCTTTTCCTTGTTACTCTCAAAACTGAATTATATTTACTAGCATCTGAGTGGGTCACTAACTCTATTGGCAATTTGATGGACGGGAAAAGGGCCATGCTATCCCTTATGTTAACGAAACGACCCAAGACCATCTCCGTTGTTAGCCTCCCATCCCTCCGTCCCCATCCGCATACGTACTGCAGGGACCGTTTGCACAGCGCCACTGAATATGTCAGCGTCTTCCCCACTCATGACCACTGATCAGCACCGGCTGCCATGTATGAAGAAGCAGACAGATGCTGCCCTTTTTCTCTCAGTCCCTCCACTTGTTAGTTTCATTTTGGTTCTATTTGCTAAACTACACCCTATGTATTCTCCACTATTTGGTAGTCACAGAGGAATCAGAGACGTGGCTAAAACATTATTACCTCCACCTGTCGTCTGTTGTCTATTTATTTGTCTGTTGGCAGGATTACAAAAAAAAAAAACTACTCAACAGATTTTGATGAAATTTTCACCTGAGGTGACCCTTGGGCTACGGATGAACCCATTAGATTTTAGAGGTGATCCCAGAGCGCAGACCTCCAACCACGCGTCCTCTCTTCTCACAACATATCAGCAGAATTACGCAAAAAATTGGGGACGGATTTTGATGGCATTTTCACCAGAGGTGACCCTTGGCCCATGGGTGAATCAGTTAGACTTTGGAGGTGACCCATGAGCGCATACCTCCACCAAGGCCCTATCTAAGAATGAATGGATAGAGATGGACGGACAGAGCCTTGGCGAGCGTATGTGATCTCTGAGAGCCCTCTAGTTGCTATTACCAAAATATAATAAAATAACTCAGAGTGGCATGAGATATATGATCAACTATGAATTAATTGAGCGTGAGCTAGTCTAGTATGGTGTCTACAATTTATAAAAAAGAGCCATAAAATCCCGCCACTACACTATGAAGGCTAATGGCCCCAGCACTTGTGTCATGCCAGGAAAAACATAAAAGAGGCCAGAATGATCTGAGATATATTATCGACGAATTAGATAACAAGCTGGGACTCAGGATGTCCAGTGACTAGAATTTACATTGAAGCACTCTAACGACACACGGTCAGGCTGCTAGCTAGCTCGTTATCTAAGCTAACTGCACTCTATGTGAGCTCTGAGGCTCAGTGGGAAACTTCCCCTTCTCCTCTGGAGGACGTGACAGACAATCCCTGACGCAGGTCAGGTCTCTTAAGAAACGCTGTGATAACCTCATGGAACAGAACAGCAAATCAAGCATTTCAAGCAGAGTTGTAGCCCTAAGTTTCTGTGGGGGAGAAGAACTCCTGTGCAAGTGGAGTTTGCCCCATTTTGCGTTGCATACCATATAAAATCACAAAAATCCTACATAATGCACAAAAATAATGGCAAAGCTGAAAAAGCACAAGAGAGCCTCTTTAAGTACATTGCTCAAATTAAATCAGAGGATCTTCAGGCTGCAGTGGAGAACAGCTGAAAAGAAACAATGAAACTTGGAAAGAACCGGGATATTCTAATATTGTCCCCCAAGTGCGCCTACATCCTGCTGTGTAAGGGAATAACATTTCACTCAGTTTGCATAAATACATTTAAAAGCAGCACTGCGATGAGAAAGGGAACGACTGATTCCACGGGATGGTGTAGAGCAACAACGGTGCCTGTTCTGATATCTCTGTGTACATAAACAAGATGCAAATCTGGGAGGGGAAAATTACATATATTTTTATAATTCTACTCTCATTTCTGAGCTAAGTGTGACAGCTACAACAAATTGCCTGTCATCAATAAGATTTACTGATTAGTGCAGTGTTTGCATTCTGTCAGCAGTAAGGGAATAGTTGGTTATTTTTGAGTTGTGCAATAGTGCTGCATTCCTCCCTCTTGTTCATCGGCATTTACAGAGGACACGTGGCGGTTATTTTATCAATCTTAGATCTGCCAAACGAGCCCAGAGAGCCAGGGGAGGACAAAGAAAGGAGCTGCTCCTCTCTTGCCATCTGAAATCCAACAGAGCTCCTCCGCCAGAGTGAGAGAAGTAGTACAAACCCCAGCGTCAAACCACAAAGGGGCAAACCTGAGAAAAGGGGGTGTGGGCAGCTCCATACCTCCAAATTTGACCCAAACTAACTTCTAATTTGCTGACGTGTCCACTCATTTTTCTTAGCAGACCAGGCATTCAAATGCCAAACAGAAGGTACCAATTAGAGCATGAGAACTTTTCTTTATTCCAGTTCTAGCAGTGGATTAGTGGGAACTCGATAACTGAATCTATCGATGAGATTCAGCCTACCTTCTCAGAAAGAGTGCTTTCTCCTCCAAATTGATCAACTGTTACTTTTCTGTAGGTCTGATCCAAATTGTTTCTCCTCTCAAGGATCTCCCTCTTTTGAACTTCATTTCAGCTGTGACTGACTTAAACAAGGTAGCTTTTTAAAAAATAAAATTTGGGTTGGAAAAACTGGTAATGGGCCCTGCTTGTCTGGCCGATCATCAGCAGGGACCCTCTTCTCCACACAGTGCAGTTTTTA
This sequence comes from Pholidichthys leucotaenia, assembly GCA_020510985.1. Taxonomy (NCBI): domain Eukaryota; kingdom Metazoa; phylum Chordata; class Actinopteri; order Cichliformes; family Pholidichthyidae; genus Pholidichthys; species Pholidichthys leucotaenia. The sequence continues at coordinate 236,462,350 of CM035847.1, forward strand.
AATCATCATCAGACATTTTTGAGAATCAAATCTCAGTTATTGAATATGACACATGCATGAGTGAACAAATTCTGCAGAGTGGCCCTCTGGACTCATCGGTGAATTTTTTTTTTTTTTTTTTTTTTGTGATGTGGAATGAATACCCAACTTCTGACAACATCCTGCAAGTGAAACAGTTTTATACCCCACCCCCCACCCCCCACACACACACCAGTGTTCCCAGTGCTTTCACCTTTTAATGTGTCTGGCTAATCTGACACAATAGAATCATGTTAATACATGCAGGGTTTGACGCTAACACTGACATAAAAGCCAAATACTGGCAGAATTCAACTAGTCATTGTGGCAGATGGCACATTCAGTTACAGTATATACAAGAGCTGCATAATTAATCAAATCACAGCCACAATGGCAGTAACTGCAATTACACATTAACACAAATGCTGCAATTTAGATGTAAATAGTATAATATAGGCTACTATGATCACACCAATGTTCTGTTTTTATAGTTAAAATCATTTAAATTTATGGATTTGGTGACATTAAAAACTTCATAAACAGTTTATAAAAGAAGAATTTACTCCCTGACAACATACAAAAATTGTTTCTGGAGAGAGAGGGAGAGTATGATTTGAGAGGAAGATTTAATTTTAAAGGTCCTTGTTTTTGCACTACCTAGAAAAGTTTGTGGGGTGATTTTGTGGAATGGTTTGGATGAGGATATTAAACAGAGTAAAGGGCAGACGTGGCCTAATGGTTAGGGCTGTGGACTGGTGAGCGGAGGGTGGGACAGATAACATAGCAGTGTTTGCCCCACCCTCCTTAACCCCACTGTGGTGCCCTTGAGCAAGGCCCTTAACCCCAACTGCTCCAGCGGAGCTGCTCAGTGGCCACAGGGCAGTCTGTGGTTGTACTGGGCAGCTTCCTGGTGTGAATGTGTAACTATGTGAATGTGAACAGGGCGTCCTTGAAAAAGAGAGGTTGTCTCTCAATGGAACTAACCTGTATAAATAAAGGTGAAATAAAATTTAAAAAATGAGTAATAATGCCATACAATTTAAGAAAAAGTACAAAAAAATTATACTTGAAAGGTACAGACTTGAGGAAGGTAATTGTTTTGCTCCCTAATGGGAAAAAATGATATACATTGTTCTTCATGTGTTTTTAATGGTTTTAATGGTGTCCCACATGCTGTGGAAGGGATTAACTAACTTAACTAAGTGCCCAGGGGCCTCATGTACAAAGAGCACTTATGCACAAAAACATGGTATACATCCTTTTCCACAGAAAATTTCAGATGTATCAAGAATGAAATGACCGTGGAAATATGCGCAGCCCCACGGCAACTTCATGGCTGGTGTACGTATGTTTCTACTGTTATTGGTCCGTTGGCAACACTAAGGTGATGTTGGGAGACTGATAATGACGTGAAAATTATTGTACACACCAGAGACACATAATGAATAAACATCCAAGTCTGCGCAATTAGATGAGTGGATATAAAAGCAAGTGCAAAGAAGTGCAGAAAATGCCTCTAACAATAATGGCGTTAGCATTATTAGAGGATATTGCAAATCGCGCAGTGAGAAGAGAAAGGGTATTTAGGGACAGAGAAGATTTTCTGGCTCAGGATGATGACTGGCTTGTCAGCCACCTTAGGTTTCCATGGGAAGTCCTTGTGGAACTGTGCTCAGAGCTACGGCCGCTCTTGAAGCACACCATGGCGAGAAGCCGTGCACTGCCCATCCCAGTGCAGGTGCTGACAACACTGAGGTTCCTGGAAACAGGGGCATTCCAGAGGAAGCTGGCAGACTGACTGGGAATTTCCCTGTCAACCCTGAGCTGAGCTATACCAGCTGTGTGGGATGGCATTATCCGGCTGCCACCCAGGTACATCATATACAAGGCAGTTGAACAGGCCAACATCAAAGCACAATTTGCAGCAAAAACCGATTTTCCTTATGTAATCTGAGTTATGGACTGCACACACATTGCTATAAAATCACCTTCACAAGATGAATATGTGTATGTTAACAGGAAATATTTCCATTTTATCAATATACATACAAATTATATGTGACGCACGAATGCAACCATTGTTGCAGGGTGGCCCGGTTCAACGCATGATTCATTCCTTCTAATGAACAGCATTGTTGGGAACAAACTACAAGCTGGCACTGTGTGGATGGGTGGCTTCTTGGTGAGTAAATTCATGTAATTGTCCTAATAATAACTCACCTCATGCGCAGCGTGCCTGTGCACCCCCAAATATCACCCTGTCTTCAAGGCTTCATTACAAGTCAGTGGTTGGAGTAAGTGACTTTCTTTTTTTGCTGATTAAACTACAGTTTCACGGCCTTCTACCAAGCCCCCAATTGCCTCTGTGTGTACAGTAGTTATGTCAGTAAACACATGCGTAAAGTCTGAAATGCAACAGTGTCACCCTTCCCCGGCGCACTTCATTAATTTACAATAGTAGTGTGTGAAATCCATGTAAACTGTGTATAACTATAAAGGATGAGAATTGCATTTTGGACATAAAATATATACTTATCAAGTCTAAAATTATCTGTTTTCAACTGACAGGTGACCGTGGCTACCCACTAAATAGGTTCATATTGTCTTCTTTTTCATTACTATTTTCCTTTATTCAATGAGCTGATCCACCCGGCTGGTCACAAATCACTGCAATCAGCTGATGCTTCTGAGGATGACTGCAGATGTCAGTCAAAACATGTCAAGTTAAAATAAACATCTTCTTCTCATCCCTGTCTGAATAAAGGAAAACAGTAAACTAATCTTATAGGGCTGTGAGCCGGCTACTGAATTACCTGTATCCGGTGCTAATGCCGGAGGACAGCGTGCCAAACAAAACGTTTTTACACGCCTCTACCTCATTCAGGAGCGCTTCCAACTCACAATCTGTGAAATCCATTATTTTTGATCGTGAACACAGGAGAATCAAATGCACAGGTCTTGTATATATCTATTTGCATGTAATTGCATATTCAAATGGGGCATGTCAAGGGAGGAGTCCGGTATTTCTTCACGTGTGTTCAATTTCAAGTAGATTGGGATATACAAAGGAAATGTACTTGGATTCCCTCTGTATGCACTATTTCATACATCTGGATTTTTTGGGGTTTTTTGTTTTGTTTTATTTTTTTGCTTATGGCATTTTCTTGATTTAAACGTATGTCATCTTTCAGTAGGAAATCCACACAAGTCTTTGTACATGAGGCCCCAGGTCTCCTGACCTTTGATCTTAACCTTAACCTTGAGCACAACTTGGATGCAAACCCCAAACCCACCTGAGAATCATTGTGAGTGTGTTTATCAATCATTGAGGCAGTTTCCTAGGAGGGGGAGTGATTTTTCTGAAGTCACAGCAAGGGCTCAGTTCAAAGATTCAAGATTCAAAGATTTTATTTGTCAGTAATTCTATACGTACAGGACATACAGGAGAATTGAAATGCCATTTCTCTCTCTCTTAGTGGTGTTCGCAATATCATATCATAATGTAAGAAATCTCTGTCTGTGTGTGTGTGTCTGTGTGTGTGTGTGTGTCTGTTCCAAGCGTATCTCCCAAACCGTTCGTCGGACTGGGCTCAGATGTTACACGTGCTGTGCTGACGTTACAAGGGCGTGCATCCCAAAGTTTCAGCCTCCCTGGATATGCGGAAGTTTAGGAGGGGAAATCTTTAATGAACATCCATAGGGGATCCATAGAGGAGCTGTGGGCGTTCAAAGCTACCAATATAAGAAAAGAAGGAATAAGGATGTAAAACAACAACAGCAGGCTATGTTTAGTTTAATGTTTATTTGAAAGGGACATTACATACTAATGAACATTAATACAAATGTAAGTAAGCCAGATTTAGCAATACTGCTGATTTGCATCTGTAGTCATGTGCAGTAATGCTACCCATAGTGCAAATAAAGATAAATGATAAAACCCAGCAATCTTATATACAGAAAAAGTAGAGCCGTAATACCCGTAAATGCAAGTTCAAAGTGGTAGAGTAGGTGCAGACAGTCACAGATTGGACTACACATGATCAATATTGCAATAACAGACAGACAGTAGCAAGTATGGCATTTGTGCAAATGGTTGCAATAAGGTGCACAGACATACAGCAGCAGATGTATCACTGTTGGTGTGCCAAGTCTTTCTGTGCAAACAGCTGAGGTAGTTATTGTGTGGGTGAGTGTGCTACGGTCCAAGGGTGGGGTGGAGGAGGAGTGGGCAGAGTTCAGGACCAGGTGAACAAAGCTGTTTAGCAGTCTTGTGGCGCGGGCCCGAGGACAGGGGGCTGAAGAGGGAGTGTGAGGGGTGTGAGGTGTTGCCTGCGATGTTGATGGCTCTGCGGGTGAGGCGGGTGTGGTAGATGTTCGAGGTGGGGGGGGGGCAGAGGGGCACCAATGATCTTGTTGGCTGCTTTCACTAAGAGTTGTAGTGTCTTTCAGCAGGAGGTGGTGCAGCTTCCGTACCACACAGTGATGCAGCTGGTGAGGATGCTCTCAATGGTAGAATGAGCACATGATGGGGGGTGGGACTCCTGTTCTCCTCAGTTTGCGGAGAAAACAGAGGTGAGTTTGAGCCTGTGGCACAGGCATAGTGTGGCCGACTACTGAACGGAAGATCAGGGCTTCGATTCCCACTCTGTGTGCAGTCTGCATGTCAAAGTGTCCTTGAGCAAGACACTGAACCCCCAGTTGCTCCTGGTGGGTCAGGCCAGCACTGATGGAGCTGATGGAGCAGCTCCGCCGCCATCAGAGTGTGAATGGGTGGATAGCAGGATCTGTAAAGCGCTTTGGTCATCTAGAGATGAGAAAAAGTGCTGTATAAGTGAACACCATTTACCACGCCATTCTTGGACAGTGATGTGGTGTTGTTGGACCAGGAGAGGTCCTCAGAGATGTGCACTCCCAGGAACTTGGCGCTGCCAACCCTCTCCACAGCTGCTCCATCGATGGAGCAGCTGCTCAGTTCTCATGACCTTTGACCTTAACCATGATCTTGAGCACAACTTGGATGCAGACCCACCTGAAGATCTTTGTGAGTGAGTTTAGTGATCATCAGGGAAAATGCCAATGAGGAGTAGCGATTCCAATGAAATGTGGATGGACAGACGCACATACAAACAGACGGACAAACAGAGGATGGATGCCATGTCATTGCATTAGCTCCTTTTGGCAAAGCCGGAAAGAGCTAAAAAAAAAAAAAAACTTGATCAGTACTAGTGTGTTTATTCCCTTTGTATGGAGCATAGTGAAATTTAAAAGTGTTTTGCATTCATTTAATGGCAAATTGTGTGGGTTCATGCAGATTTTTGTTGTCCAAAAATTGTTGTATGTGGGTCATAATATAAAGACCTTACTGCATACAGGCAAGTTCTAGAATTTGACCATATGTACCATCTCAAACATGGATGTCATCACATTTCACGCCATTTTCCATTTCGAAAGTGCTCAAATCCAAGAACAAAAGCAGATTGTCATAAATTGCCCCTCGGGGCAGAGAGGGAAACCCAGATGCTGAACTGGTAGTAGTGGAATTTAATAAAGAAAACACAAGTCCTCACAGTGCACAAAAATAAACTTACAAATGAGATGAACAGGCAGAAAACGAGGTGAAAGCAGGAATACGCATCGGAACGGGGAAAGGGCTCCGATGGGAGAAGCACGGTAGCAACAACGAGGTTCTGACAATGAGTGGGTGAAGCGACTAGTCTTAAATAAGGCATGGAATCAATCATAGCAAGTGATCTTAGGTGTGGATCACCTGAGCGGGCAAGTGACCTAATTACAGGCAGGAGCAGCTGAGCAACACACAAGATGATAACAAGGTAGGAGTGTCTGGAAGCGGAGGTGGAGGGCTAGTGTCACAAAGAAACAAAATATAAACACTAAGAACTAAATGCCAGGATAATAATAATAATCACAATAAGAACAAGAATGCATAACCAAACAACTGACAGCTAAGAACCCGTCCTAAATCAACACACAGTAAAATAAACACGCGACACTGGGAAAATACAGGAAATAATCAGAAATAAATTAAGAGCCTGAGCGCGGTGGAACACTGCGCTCAGCCTCGTGACACAGATGGGACCAAAACTAGTGCTCTCATGCTGGTGGCTGGGGTTCAAATCAACCAAATTTATGGTTGCCTAAAATTGCAGCTATAATCAGGTTTTGCCACAAAAAACTAGAGGGCACTCAGAGAGCGCATACCTCCTCCAAGGCTCCGTGCCTCGCTCCCTTTGTCCTCCCCTCCGTCTCTTTGTCCATCCATATCGCCATCCATCTGTACTTTGCAAGATAGGGCCTTGGTGGAGGTATGCACTCACGGAACACCTCAAACATCTGAGTTCATCTTTGGGCCAAGGGCCACCTCTGATGAAAATGTCATCCAAATCCATCCAGTAATTTTGGAGTATTGTTGCTAACACTCCGTGAGAAGATAAGAGCCTTGGTGGAGGTATGCATTTTGAGATCATCACCAAAATCTAATCATCTGTTCAGTGTGCTATTACACACTTTTCCCGAAAATTTGAAAGAAAGGCGCTATATAAATGCAATCCATTATTACCTCCGCCAAAGAGGTAATGTTTTTACCGGGGTTTGTCTGTTTGTCTGTCTGTCTGTCTGTTACCAACATAACTCAAAAAGTTATGAACGGATTTTGACGAAATTTTCAGGAAAGGTGTGTAATGGCACGGGGAACAGATGATTAGATTTTGATGATGATCTGAGAGTGCATACCTCCACCAAGGGCTTTGTTTGTATTTGTGCAGCAGGATTACACAAAAACTACTGGATGGATTTGGATGAAATTTTCACCAGAGGTGGTTCTTGGGCTAGAGAGGAACCCATTATATTTTGGTGATGATCTGGGAATGCATACCTCAGCCAAGGCTCTTATCTTCTCACAGTGTGTTAACAAAAATACTCCAAAACTAATGGACAGACTTTGATGCAATTTTCACCACAAGTGGCTCTAGGCCTACACAAAAACCCTTTACATTTTGGAGGTGATCCATGAGAGACTGAAGGAGCCTGGGCAGAGGTATGCGCTCTCTGAGTGCTTTTCTAGTTATTATTATTATTATTATTATTATTATTATTAGTAGTAGTAGTAGTAGTAGTAGTAGTAGTATCATTATTATTATTATTATTAACAGACAGAGAAACAACAGCAAAAACAATATGACTACATTATATGACAACATAATAATAATAATAATAATAATAATAATAATAATAATAATAATAATACTGTCATAGTTGTATTGACCATACATTGGGGCTGGGTAATTCCACCTTCAATCAACATCATGGTTTATTGAATCTTTCAGATCAGTTTTCGGGGTGTTTTTCCTCCTCTCTTGCAAGCAGTTTCATAAAATGGTCAGTCAGAAAGCAACTCATACCGGCTCGGACGTCGCCCGGGTTAACAAGGTCAGGAGTTCCTGGCAGCGGAGGGCAAAGGACAGAGCTGTGTGGAGGAATCTGATTAGATCTAAATGATACAGTCATTGTCGCCCCCGACAGACTGCTATGATGATGATGATGATGATGATGATCCCTTCCAGTTTACTGACAAGGTTCATAATTATTAAGCAATATTACACATCAGTGCGGCATCATACCTTCCATATCCATATTATCTACCGCAACAAAGTTGTAAGAAATATGACCATGACAAAGGCGTAAATGCTCACCTGGCACACCAACAGATGTGGACATGTCCCTCCAATTGTTTGCTTTTAAATTTTGATCATGGTATCTTTTCAATGTCAGATCAAAGACTACCGGGTTGTTTGATGCAGCAAAGTTCAGCCTCCACCTCTTCCATCATTACCTCCCGTTCTCGTCTTCCTGTACTGGTGTCCTATGTCCCGCTCTTCCTTAATTCTGACTGGCTGCTTAGAAAGGTTTGACAAATTGAACTTTATTCAGCCCTGAGCACCACGACAAAAAGCGTCCACCACTCAAAGCATTTCAGCGCCAAGGGTGCTCAGCGGTGTCAACGCCGGACTACATAGAGAATGAATAGAAAATAGTCGCCCACAGCAGAAAAAACAGGTGTTGGTGGGCACGCCCCCTAATACTTTTTCTGCAGTGTTTGGCTTGCAGTTTGCCAAGGCGCATGGCCCTATGGCGTGGCCACGGACATAAGTGAGTGGACATATCTTAAAGGGGCAGTACATGAAAAGCGCCAGATTAATATATAAAATAATATTCAAAAAATTCCTGCATCCACATCATGATCCAAATTGCCACTAAAATCTATTTATCTGTTTCCCATGCCATTACACACCTTTCCTGAAAATTTCATCAAAAACCGTTTATAACTTTTTGAGTTGTGTTGCTAACAGACAAACCAACGCCACTAAAAACATTACCTCCGTCCTCCCTTGGCAGAGGTAAAAAACTTTTTGGTTAAGGGAGGATGATCGTCTATTTTCAACAGATTAGACCCCTCACCCTTTACCATTTCACTGCATGTAGTTATTTTCACAACCACTAAACCACTAGAGGTTGCTTTTATTTCAAACACATAAACTGCAAAGCGAAAATCCTACTGGTGAAAAAAGCTTTATATGGTCATTTTATATCTGAGGACAGTCTCTTTCAAAAACATAGTTTGACTGTAGATACAGACAACATCTTCCCAATGGAGTTCATCATTTAGAAAGCACTGCACTTCCACTGCCAGGCAGCCTTAATGGTGGTTTGTAATTGCTCCATCACCCACACTAATGTGCACTCTGTGCCCCTTTCAAAACAAAATCTTTGCATTTCTTTTTTTTTTTGCTTCATTGTAGACCTGACTGTCTAAACACCAACAGCCAATAGAGTGAGGTCTCTCAGAATCAGGGAACAGAGAGAACAATGTCATATTCATAAGAGGAGACATCAGCTCTCCTGCTCATTACCACAGCTCTGTGAATGGAAGCTTCTGTCCCCACAACCATGAAAGAACCTGTCGTCTGTCTCTTTCTCCTAATTGACTGTTTACTACATTTCAACACAGACAGACAGACACATTTTTGATCGTCCTCAGTTTGTCATTCAGTTTGACACCACAGCACAAATCCCTCACATAGAAAATCCTGGATTTTTTATATAACAAAAACATGACTCAAAAATGATGGCAGGTCTAGGACTACTCCTGTGACCTTGACAAAAAAGAAAAAAAAAACACCATAGAGAGTATTTACTTAAAGGTCCCACTATGAAGTATGTGGTAGAAAACAGAAAACTTGTACCTAGCACCCAAGGTGAGGTTTTAAATGAGAGATTGGAGTCTTTCAGAAATTGAAAAGAACATAATGTCAAGGATAGAAAGAGATTTTCAATTTTTCCAACATGGACCTCCACAGCCAACTTATTTCAATGGGCATATTGGCTGACTTGCTGCAACATCTGACTTGAAAGGACAGATACTAAAGCGTAATCTGCCCGCTTGCTTTGAGCTGCAAGGACACTCCACACGCAGATCCATTTTATAAGCTCAAAAGAAGTCTGAAATTTGTTCGAACACACACAACCTCACATGGTTACACAATGCCACACGCAGGCGAGGTAGAAATGGTTTTAACTACATTTGATTTGCAGATTAATTCACACTTTTTCATATATTTTTTTTTAACTCAGAGCAGAGGCAGTGTAAAAACTGACAGTTTAATAACAGACAGTTTATATGACTTCCTTTGTTCCGTCTCCTACAAGTGGCTAAATTTCTTTCATGCATCAGCTGACATTTCTCCTCCAGCCTCTTTGCCTTCCAACTGTAAGATTAGCTGCCACCGCATAAAGTAGTGCCATGCATTATCCAGCAATTAGAGTGAGGCTTATTAAGCAGAGTTTAATGTAAATTTAATGAGCAATAAATTCAATTTCTTTAAATAGAAGAGTATATTATTGTTACAAATGATATACCATAGTGATCTCACCGTACAGTCCATGAAATACTTCCCAAGTGGGCACATATCAATGGGCCATTAAGTCTGTGGTATTAAATTTATCCTGAAACACTGTACTGTACTTAAGTCCTTTTGACTGTATACAGACAGTGCAAAAGGAAACCACACAGAAAACTACTGCACAAGAAAGCACTAATGTACATGAAACATTTAACCAATAAAACTATTCGTGGAATGATGGGGAAAGACTGTAGAAATACCCAAGAACATTCTCCAAGATTATAATGCTTTTCTTTATATTACTGTATGTGGGAGCAAGCTGAATATATACGGACTTTCACTCAGAAAAATGATGCAGACCAGTCAACTGTATAGATTAGTGCATAATTATCATTTGCATAGTTTTGCTATTTTACAAAACCAGATTTTTATGTCTGCAAACGAGCTGTTTCAGTTTTGTCATAAATATGCAACTTTTCTTCTAAATTTGCTACTTTTACTCATAAACTTGTGACCTTTTTTTTTATAAACTGGCATTTTTGTTAGAAAGTGAAATTACCTAAATCTGAGATTTTTTTCTCACGAATTTGAAGCTTCCACATTCCAAAAGTGAGTTTTTTTAAACCGAGTATCAGATCGCCAAAGTGTCTGCTTTCCACTGCCACCCAGTCCACATAACACCATGACCCCCATAATCTCTCCTGCAGTAGGTGAGCCCACTGAAGGGCAGACCCATGTGGCCCGTTCGGGCTGAGCCCAGCCGGGTCCCACAGGCAGAAACCTGACCACCAGGTGCTTGATGTCAAGAGCTTCCCCCAGGCCTGGCTCCAGGGCAAGAGTATACTAAATCCCTGATTTTTTATTTTGGGAAATTACCAAAAGAATGAGATCACAGATACAAGAGACAGAAATGGGTGGCTGGACTCACCCTTAGAGATAAGTTGAGGGGGTCAGTTATCCAGAAGAGGCTCGCAGTAGAGCTGGTACTTCACCACATCAAAAGGAGCCAGCTGAGGTCATTTGGAAATCTTACCAGGATGCCTCTTGGACGCTTCCCATGTGAGGTGTTTTGGGTACATCCCACTGGTAGGAGATGCCACCCTGAGGCAGACGAAGGACATGCTGTCTCCCAGCTGGCCTAGGGATGCCTTGGTATCCTATTTGAAGAGGTGGAGGATGTGGCACAGGAGAGGGAAGCCTGGGCTTCTCTGCTTAGACTGCTGCCTCTATAACCCAGACTCCCTGATAAGTGGTAGATGATGGAGTTGTTGAAGACCCTTACTATAAACAAATCCTGTATGCCTGTTAGGGGTGGGAGAAATAATCATTTTTTGATGCATCTCGATTCAGACATGAACAATTCTGAATCGATGCATACAGTATCTCACAAAAGTGAGTACACCCCTCACATTTTTATAATATTTTATTATATCTTTTCATGGGACAACACTGAAGATATGACACTTTGATACAATATAGTCAGTGTACAGCTTGTATAACAGTGTAAATTTGCTGTCCCCTCAAAATAACTCAACACACAGCCATTAATGTCTAAACCGCTGGCAACAAAAGTGAGTATACTCCTAAGTGAAAATGTCCAAATTGTGCCTAAAGTGTCAATATTTTGTGTGGCCACCATTATTTTCCAGCACTGCCTTAACTCTCTTGGGCATGGAGTTCATTAGAGCTTCACAGGTTGCCACTGGAATCCTCTTCCAGTCCTCTATGATGACATCACAGAGCTGGTGGATATTAGAGACCTTGCGCTCCTCCACCTTCTGTTTGAGGATGCCCCACAGATGCTCAATAGGGTTTAGGTCTGGAGACATGCAGTTTCTTTAGCAAGGCAGTGGTCATCTTGAAAGTGTGTTTGGGGTTGTTATCATGTTGGAATACTGCCCTGCAGCCCAGTTTCCCAAGGGAGGGGAGCATGCTCTGCTTCAGTATGTCACAGTACATGTTGGCATTCATGGTTCCCTCAATGATTTGTAGCTCCCCAGTGCCAGCAGCACTCATGCAGCCCCAAACCATGACACTCCCACCACCATGCTTGACTGTAGGCAAGACACGCTTGTCTTTGTACTCCTCACCTGGTTTCCGCCACACACGCTTGACACCATCTGAATCAAATAAGTTTATCTTGGTCTCATCAGACCACAGGACATGGTTCCAGTAATCCATGTCCTTAGTCTGTTTGTCTTCAGTAAACTGTTTGTGGGCTTTATTGTGCATCATCTTTAAAATGGGCTTCCTTCTGGGATGACAGCCACGCAGACCAATTTGATGCAGTGTGCGGCGTATGGTCTGAGCACTGACAGGCTGACCCCCACCCCCACCCCTTCAACCTCTGCACCAATGCTGGCAGCACTCATATGTCTATTTTCAAAAGACAACCTCTGGATATGATGCTGAGCACGTGCTGTCAACTTCTTTGGTCGACCATGGCGAGGTCTGTTCTGAGTGGAACCTGTCCTGTTAAATCGCTGCATGGTCTTGACCACTGTGCTGCAGCGCAGTTTCAGGGTGTTGACAATCTTCTTATAGCCTAGGCCATCTTTATGTAAAGCAACAATTCTTTTTTTTCAGATCCTCAGAGAGTTCTTTGCCATGAGGTGCCAGGTTGAACTTCCAGTGACCAGTATGAGAGAGTGTGAGAGCGATAACACCAAATTAACACACCTGCTCCCCATTCACACCTGAGACCTTGTAACACTAATGAGTCACATGACACCAGGGAAGGAAAATGGCTAATTGGGTACAATTTGGACATTTTCACTTAGGGGTGTACTCACTTTTGTTGCCAGCGGTTTAGACATTAACGGCTGTGTGTTGATTTATTTTGAGGGGACAGCAAATTTACACTGTGATACAAGCTGTACACTGACTACTTTACATTGTATCAAAGTGTCATATCTTCAGTGTTGTCCCTTGAAAAGATATAATAACATATTTACAAAAATGTGAGGGTGTACTCACTTTTGTGAGATACTGTAAATGTCAAGATTCCGATTCTTAAATATTAATTTATAACGTAATTAATTTTGACAAAACAAAAAAGCGGAACCTGGAAACGCGAAACTGTAGCGTCGGACAGTTTATGGTGTAACACACGACATCTCCAGCCTGATGCTGAGCGTGACCGTGATCTCAATGAACGTGACTGCAAACAAGCCAATCCTAAACTCCAAAAACACAAAACCACACCAGACGCCCCCCGGCCCTCGGTGACCTCTGGACTGGTTCCACCAGCTACTGCTTGCAGTATCTCAGCTTCAGCAGGTGATCCAATGATTTGTCTGGTTGTGAGGAGGACAAAGGAGAAACGGGTGACAGAGTGGCCCTCAGTATCCTGCCGAGCTTTGCCTTACCTTCCTCAGAGGAGATGGCAGTGGAAGCCGGGGCCCGGTGAAAACCAGCAGATGGAACACTTCAGCAGCCTGGGAGGACTGCTTCCTGCCTGAGGTTTTTTTTTTTTTTTTTTTGTGGTAGAAGCCGGTGGAAGCAAAGCCAGCCTGGGATGACTGCTCCCACTGACATCACGATCACAGGTGAGTTGCACATATGTGCTGAAGACGGGTGTGACTGATTATATAAACACTGACTGCTAGTGTAGCTAACTGCTAACTTAGACTGTTGGGCTAATTTTCTCCTGATTGTACTAAGAATTGCACAAATATGCTGCAACTTTGTCTGCTCTTTTCATGCTGTTATTTTTTCAAGTGGAATAAGCTGAAAAATGTAACATTGCATGTGACTTGCAACATTTCTGTTCCATTTGTTTTATTACAATATATTGGAAGTAAATTCATGGGTCATTGCAAACATTTTGCTTTAAAAATACCAGGTTGTCACACACAGCGTGTCACAAGTGACAAAATGAAATTAATAAATACATACACTATTTATGAGGTTGACAGATAAAATAAATCTATGAACACAATGTAGCACAGGAACCATGAAATAATTAATATATAGTGAAGTAATTGTGTTTAAATGAATTAAACAATAACTTAAATACTTAATAAATTAGATATTTATTTCCAATTTTAAATAACCGACACTTGTTTAATGAAAGATCTTTTCATTTCCAATTATGAATAATTCATCACACATTTGTGGAATTAATAGTGTGTTTATTTATTTCATTCAGTCATTGCTGACCCTCAACAGTCACACAGTGGGAGGGAAAAAAAGTCCAGAATAAAAAAAAGAGGCAATGCATCGAGATGTATCAAGAATCACAATGGGCTCGAATTAGGGCTGTGATGGTTACTCAAATAATTTGAATAATTCGATTACAAAAAATTCTCAATTCAAAATTTATGTGTCGACGTGTCGTTTAATGTAGCACTTCCGGTCTATAGTGGTGTGAAAAAGTGTTTGCCCCCTTCCTGATTTCTCATTTTTTTGTATGTTTGTCACACTTAAATGTTTCAGATCATCAAACAAATTTAAATATTAGACAAAGATAACACAAGCAAAGACAAAATGCAGTTTTTAAATGAAGGTGTTGATTATTAAGGGAAACAAAAATCCAAACCTACATGGCCCTGTGTGAAAAAGTGATTGCTCCTTAAACCTAATAACTGGTTGAGCCACCCTTAGCAGCAACAACTGCAATCAAGCGTTTGCAATAACTGGCAATGAGTCTTATACAGCGCTGTGGAGGAATTTTGGCCCACTCATCTTTGCAGAATTGTTGCAATTCAGCCACACTGGAGGGTTTTCGAGCATGAACCACCTTTTTAAGGTCATGCCACGGCATCTCAATCGGATTCAGGTCAGGGCTTTGACTAAGCCACTCCAAAGTCTTCATTTTGTTTTTCTTAACCCTTTAACTGCCCTAGGCGCCACATGGCACCTGTCAGGTCATAAATCAAATCAAAGGCAGTATTGCTTAATAGACTCAGAGAAGTAATAACCTTTTAACACTATAAGACGTTATACAGGAAGAGCTTTTCGCTTCCCACGAAAACCGGATATGATGCAATGCAACTTCTTGTTCAAATCTTGCTTTGAAGATGGACCGAGCTCATTCTGCGGTTTGACACGGACGAGACAGGATGACGAGAAGAACGCTCGGTCTTGAAGATGCTTTAGTCCTGCTGTGGGCTGCTCCCGGGTCGGAGGAAGAGCCAAGCCAAAATTCTTCATCTGATGAAGACTGCAGCTCGGATTGTGTGCCAAGTGAGTCCGATGAAAGTGAGGAAAATGGCAGTCCTGTGCGGGAGACCAGAGGTTTTTTTTCTGTGTTGAGTCATGCTGAAAATGGCACAGGGGCTTCTTCTAAAGATTGTTCTGCTTTGCCGAACTGCGGCCCCGGGGCGAAAAGGCCCAGAACAGTTCGTGGACGAAGTTTGGGTGGACCGGGCCGCTCAGAACCCGGTGTGTCCCATCGTGCGCCACGCGTGGCAGGTGCTTTGTACCATTTTCAAATTGGGTCAAATTATGCAAGATGCATGGGTGCAAAATGACCAGTCATGACCTTTGGGTCGTCGGCAACATTTTTCCAATTGGCACTGTGTGTCTACCTTTTACCACTTAGAAGGAATTGTCTTATGAACATTTCATTGTTGTCATATGCAAATTAGGTAAAATTATGCAAGATGCATGGGTGTAAATTGGCCAGTCATGACCTTTGGTTCATCTGCAACATTTTTCCAATTGACAGTTATCCTCTAACTTTCATCATTGTAAAGATAAGATAAGATAAGATAAGATAAGCTAAGCCTTTATTAGTCCCAAAAAAAAGCTATAATCATTTGAAATTTTGAGGTCAAACTCTGCGTTTTCCTGCCATTTTTTCCGGGCAGTTAAAGGGTAAAGCCATTCAGAGGTGGACTTGCTGCTGTGTTTTGGATCATTGTCCTGCTGCAGAACCCAAGTGTGTTTCAGCTTGAGATTACGAACAGATGACCAGACATTCTCCTTCAGGATTTTTTGGTAGACAGCAGAATTCATGGTTCTATTTACCACAGCAAGTCTTCCATGTCCTGAAACAGCAAAACAGCCCCAGACCATCACACTACCACCACCATATTTTACTGTTGGTATGATGTTCCTTTTCTGAAATGTCGTGTTCCTTTTACGCTGGATGTAATGGGACACACACCTTCCAAAAAGTTCAACTTTTGTCTCATCAGTCCACAGAGTATTTTCCCAAAAGTCTTGGGGATCATCAAGATGTTTTCCGGCAAAACTGAGATGAGCTTTTATGTTCTTTTTGCTCAGCAGTGGTTTTCATCTTGGAATTCTGCCATGCAGGCCCTTTTTGCCCAGTCTTTTTTTTATGGTTAAGTCATGAACACTGACCTTAACTGAGGTCTGCAGTACTTTGGATGTTGTTGTGGGGTCTTTTGTGACCTCTTGGATGAGTCGCTGCTGCACTCTTGGGGTAATTTTGGTTGGCCAGCCACTCCTGGGAAGGTTCACCACTGTTCCATGTTTTTGCCATTTGTGGATAATGGCTCTCACTGTGGTTCGCTGGAGTCCCAAAGCTTTAGAAATGGCTTTATAACCTTTTCCAGACTGATAGATCTCAGTTACTTTGTTTCTCATTTGTTCCTGAATTTCTTTGGATCGCAGCATGATGTCTAGCTTTTGAGGATCTTTTGGTCTGCTTCACTTTGTCAGGCAGGTCCTATTTAAGTGATTTCTTGATTGAGAACAGGTGTGGTAGTAATCAGGCCTGGGTGTGGCTAGAGAAATTGAACTCAGCTTTCCAAAGATGTGATAAACCACAGCCAATGTATGTTTTTTGATGATCTGAAACATTTAAGTGTGACAAACGTACAAAAAAATGAGAAATCAGGAAGGGGCCAAACACTTTTTCACACCACTGTATATGACCTTCTTCTGGTCATGCTATCTAAATAAAATGCAGATTTGTTTAACGGTGCCATGTCAGAGCAGCATAGTGACGGTCCGGCAAAGATGAAGAAAAATTTTAAAAAAAACAGCAACAAAAGTATCTCAAGTCTGGAATCATTTCAAGCTCAAATTGAAGGAAAACATTATGCAGAATGCAGTATGCTACAACGTCGGATGCTAGTGTCTCAGCAGAAAGCATCCCACAACATGTACAGCCCGTGCACCCGAGACAAGGTACGTGATTGAAATTTTAAATTAACCTCTTATAATTCCAGTGTTCCGCTGGTGGGACATTTCAAATTTTCTACTGCCACTCAGTGAAGAAAGAATTAGATTTTCTTTGTGTATGTAAAATTTAAAGAAACTGGCTGGAATGCTAAGGGGTTAAGATGAATAGAATGTAGTCAGCTATGCTAACTATGCTTATATGACCAAAAAACATATAGCCACCGCCATTTGCATCCATTAGCATCCATTAGCATCTGGATGCTAACTGATGCTAACGGCGTCTGCTAGTGGATGCTAGCAGCTAGTGAACGGAACTTTATGGTGTGACGTACCGTTTAAAGTTATGATCTACGCAATAAACATTGCAATAAGCATTGCAATAAATATGTACCTGTGTTATTGAGTGTTTGATACAATTACTACTGCTCTTTAGGAAAGAAAGTTCCGCAAATGTTAGTCAATGCAAGTTTCTTTAAAAAAAAAAAAAGGATCAGATTACTCGAGTAATCTTCAATTAGAGTAGACAATTACCGTTGTAATTAGCGTAATGTAAGTAGCATTGGAAGAAAGCCACAGAGACAGAAAGAGTGGGACTTGATGACTTGCAGACTGAAATAAAGCAACGACTGGCAAAGCTGCGGACAGCAGAACACCTCAGATGGCAACGCAAGAGGAAAGAATGGTAAAGGACCCTATTCTACAGCAATCCCTACAGCTATGTCAAAAGCCTGTTTGACCGAGAGAAGAGTGGGAGCCTTAAAGTGCCCATAAAAGATCTAGAAGAGCACCTGAGAAAGACTTGCTCTGACAATCGGAGGCATGAGCCAATCACCATCCCGAATGGCATGCCACCAAGGCCAGCACTTGAGCAGCAGGGCCCAATGGTATCCTGTATAGGTTCTATGAGAACACCCCTGGAGCTCTTAAATACCTCTGGAAGTTGATGAAGGTCGCATGGCAGTTTTGTGTGACAGCTGGGAACAACACCACAGCCTGGCAGCACCTGGAAAGGGGCATCATGGCAGGATGCACCATTTCCCCCCTAGCATTCGTCATGGCAATGGAAGTGATCATACGGGCATCCCGTTTGGTAGTGGGTGGCGAGAGGACCAAGAGTGGCCTGTGTCTTCTGCCAATTAGAGCGTACATGGATGATATGACCATCATCACAGCAACAAAACCATGCACTAGACGCTTGCTGCAGAAACTCCAGGAGTACATCCAGTGGGCAAGAATGGAGTTTAAGCCAAGCAAATCTGGCAGCATCTCCATTGTTAAAGGCCAACTAATGGGAGTGCGGTTCCACATCAGCGATGAACCAATCCCCACAGTCTTAGAGAAGCCCATCAAGAGCCTCGGATGATGGTATAACACAGACCTCAGAGACACCCAACAACTTGAACAACTCCGGCAGGACACGGCCAGCAGCCTCAGGCAGATTAATAACACTTCATTTCCAGGGAAACTGAAGCTCTGGTGCCTCCAGTTTGGGCTGCTGCCCAGACTCCTGTGGCCGCTGACTATGTATGAAGTCTCCCTAACCCATGCTCAGTGTCTGGAAAGGCTAGTGACCTCTTATGTAAGGAAGTGGCTTAGCCTCCCAAAATGTCTCAGCAGCACTGGACTGTACAGCAATGGAGCCCTGTCGCTGCCACTGTCTAGCCTGGTTGAGGAATTCAAATGTGCCAAGGTGAGGTTGGACATGTCGCTTGCCAACTCCCGGGACCCTGTAATAAGAGGTGCTGCTCCTACCCTGGCAACAGGGAAGAAGTGAACCCCAAACATGGCTGTACTACAGGCCAAATCTGCGCTCCTCTATCATGACGTGGTGGGCCACGTCCAACAAGGTAGAGGAGGCCTTTGGAACAGTGACATCTCTCTGGCAAAAGGCATCTCCAGCCGAACGCCGAACTATGGTGGTACAGGAGGTGTGTCAACAGGGGGAAGCAGCCAGAAGGGCCAGAGCTGTAGCACAAGCCAAATAGGGTCAATGGACGAGGTGGGAGGGTGTCAAAAAGAGGAAAATCACATGGAGAGAACTCTGGGGTATGAAATCCAACAGGCTGAGCTTTGTCATCTGAGCTACATATGATGTGCTGCCCTCTCCCACAAATCTTCAGCTGGGGCTTGGAAAGGATCCATCTTGCCCTCTGTGTACAGCCCCAGCAACACTCACATCTTGGTTGGTTGCAGGACTAGCCTCACTCAAGGTAGATACATGTGGAGACACAACCAAGTCCTCAGGTGTCTAGCCGATAAACTTGAGTGCAAGAGAGTATCCATCAACTCCCAACCCTTCAACAACCAGGATGTGCGCCAACACCTCATCACCTCATCATTTGTTCAAGCGGGGGCCAAGCTGAGAACCGGTCTCTTACTCCCTGATCTGGGTCCACTGAATGCAGCCAGGGATTGGCAAATGCAAGCTGACTTGGATCAAAGGCTCACCCTGCGACCAGATCTCATCCTCTGGGCTAATTCATCTAAGCTCGCCTATATTACTGAGTTGACAGTACCCTGGGAGGATGCTGTCAAGGAAACTTATGAGCGTAAGAAGTTGCGGTATTCCAACTTAACAGCTGAGGCAGAGGACAGAAGCTGGAAGATAAAGGTGCAGCCGGTGGAGGGAGGATGCAGGGGTTTCGTAGCCACAACAACTGCAAAGCTCCTCAAGGACCAGGGGACAGGATCACAAACAGGCAATTACAGAGCTGGCCGACACCGCCGAGAGGACCAGTCACTGGCTGTGGATGAAAAGGACTGACATCATTTGGGCCTCTAGGACAAACGGCTAAACCACGGGACACACACCCAGGTTTGATCAACCTGTGATGGATTTGCCTTGGTGGAGGGTGTCACATCAAAGGATTCTGGCATCAAAACAACTCATGGAATCGTCAACATCAAAGGATTCCAGCATCAGAGCTACAATTTTTAATTGTCAACATCTAAGGATCCCGGCATTTAATAGTCTGTCTATGACATCATATGGGATGTCTATGACATCATATAGGATCATGTGGGTCTATGGTGTCTATGACATCATATAGAATGTCTACAACATCATAGGACATCATATAGCCTATGGATCCTTTCCTACGATCTATGGGCTATCAAGAGCTGGTTGACACCGCTGAGAGGACCAGTTGCTGGCTGGGAATGAAAAGGAGTGATACCATCTGGGCTTCTAAGGCAAACAGCTAAAGCGTGGGACACATACCCAGGCTTGATCAACCTGTGGGGGTCCTGCCTCAGTGGAGGGTGTCTTGTAATAAATGGCCAAAACACCCCGTGATGCTGAGGTACACAACTGACGATGTGTCCCAGCGGTAAAGCCTTATAGTAGCCATCTCTCAAGAACTCCCCACGAACTCTGAAGTGGTGCAAAGATCAGGGATTGTAACAGCTAGTCCTTTCATTGAACCCGGGCCGTAAAATAGTCGTAAGCTGCAGCCCTAGCTCGAATCATGAGGTGGCTAAAGATTATTGGTTGTTACACAACAAATAAAAATTATTTGCCAATAAATCACATACAGAATCCTGAAATAGTCTGAAGCCAAAGAGCTTACCACCGATTTTGTATATTAATATTCAGATATTTGTTTATAGAGATTACTGGCTGTATGACTGCACTTTCTCCACTGCACTTTGCATCTCTGCCAAAAAAACATGCAAAGAGAGCTATACACTTGCATGATAGCTGAGGAAATAAAGAACTAGCACCCGCCATACAAACAGACAAACACAAATTGAGGGCAGAGCAGCCCACTGCAAACAGATTTCAGCAGTATCCGTTTCAAAGCCAAAGCCCACCATAAGCAGCCCCACCATAAGCAGACCGACATCTTCAATCACTCGTCGGGTCACATGCCAACTGGCAACCGAGAGCTCAGTAACAACTGTATGTTTCCTTTTTGTTTCTCCCAGATCCCGTCCTTCAGAAGCGCCTTGAGGCTTCATGACAGCTCGTATCGATCCACTTCACCATCACTCAGTCCTGACGAATGACTTTAAACTGGGCTATAAGTGGGATTATGCAACCTTCAGAAATTCAACCATCTGATCTGCTACAACAGGCTGAGCCCCGGGAGACACATACAGAGAAATGCTGCTAAACAGATTCTTGAAGTGCAGAATTTTAGCTTATTATACCAGGAGGCTCAGTGGATATTGACTTTATCAGTGCCTAAGTATACAGTGTATTGCAGGAACACATGGGTGAGACTGTTCCCATCTCCCCAGATCATATTAACTAATTCTGCCAACAAGTTCTTCAACTAATGTCATCGTAAGTTCTTGCCCTCACAATGTAACAAAAAAAAGTCACGTGCATTTCATAGGAAGGCAATTCAAATAAGAACATACACTGAAAATGGGAAATAACTCTTTAAAAAAAAGGCGCTTCTGCACAGAAAACCCGGCTTCAAGTCCAGCTGCAACCCTTTGTTGAGTTTCACCTTCACATTATTCTGGGTCCTGATTCACTTCTGTTACTCAGTGATATAGTTTCACACACAGTGAAGATGTTGGTTATATGTTTATGGTTTGCCTCTAAAAACAATAAAAAAGGGAAATGGTTAAGGTTAGGGGAGGGTGAGGGCTAAACCTCTCACACATTGAAACCCTCCCACCCTTTACACCTCTCTACCTCCATCTCACTTCATGCAGTTATTTTTACAGGGGTGGGGGGAATTAATACAGCATGATATAATGCAGATGGATAAGGCAAACATAGAGAGGGAAATTGCAATATGATATTGCCATGCACAATGTATTACAGTATCTAGAAAATACTGTACCATGGGGCCTATGGTAATTCCCACTTCTATTATCTTCATGACCACCTTTTTAACTATAGGGAATAAGTCCTCCTGATAAAAAAAAAGCTTTATATAATCATTTTCTGTTGGAGTGCAACCTTGATTCTGGATGGTTAGCAAAGAAAGCCCTGTAGTTGGACTTTTTTCTGCACAGAAAAAAAAACAAAACACCTGAGGTCACAACAGATCACTTCTGGCTCCGGGATTTCACCAGAGTCAACCATTGGTTCCCTAATGCTGTACAAGGCTTGAGGTTATTTTGCATTCATGACACATTATTTTATTCAACTGAGAGGTTAATTAAATTAATGTGACAAGGAGACGCCAGACAATGCTGTAAATGTCATTCAGCAGCTATTCAACACACACCAAAATAAATCCAACAACTGTGAAATGAAAGCCTTGTAAGCAGTGGAGTAGGAAAAAAAAAGGAACACTGTCTAAAAATTCCTTTAACTTGTAAGCTCATTTTTAAGAGTGCACATAAAAAAAAAACCCACACAGGCTGTCAGGTGCGTCTGACTTCCTGCAGACCTGTTGATGGAGGCAGCATTATTGCGCACAGAAATATGCAAATAAATAAATAAACTAGGCTACTACAGCGGCTCAAGTTGTCTTCAAGAGCGCCCTGTCATCGCAACTGTTGCTTGCCATTTTAACAAGCCCAGAATTGACAGCGCAACACGTCCACCCTTCCACTGGGAGGGATTTAAAGTGGCTGCAAGCTGACATTTTAAACGCTTCACGCGCGTCACGTTGTCAACGGATACGTTTTCCAGGGGAAAAAAAAAAATGTAGGGGGAAAAAAAAAAAGCACATTGACGCATAACAACCCTGTTGCAGCAGCGGAGGGATAACGGAGGAAATGATCTGACCGGGAGACCGCAATGGCCATGCACCCCCCCCCCCCCCACACATGCAGTTAAGCTTCACAGCGACATGACAGATTTACATTTCCAAGAGGAGAAAGGAACACCGCCAATACGGACGCGCACATCTGCTGCCGTGCAGTTGTGCGGCCAAAACACAACGTGCGCTACTAAAAGCTGCAATGCGTGTTTTTTTTGTTTTTTTTTTCCCCTTGCAAAGCGCACCTGAAGCGCAGACTTGAGCTGTGCAGACAGTGGGATGAGTTGGAACTAAACAGGGTTTATGCACGTTTGAGCTGGTCGGCAGAGTCATGAGCAACTGCCTCCTCCATGCCCTGCAGTTCAAAATACTACACGATTATCACCGCCGATACTTTATCTCCGCCTTTGCATTCGTGCAGCAATAACATTACTTTTTACTGCGCTCCCCGGCGGGGTTTTGCTGTTAAAAATAATAATAATAAAAAAAAAACCCACTCGCGACGGGATCCACTGACTATTAGGCTTTTAGGTAACCGTCCCAGCAAGCAGCGGGAGCATTTCTGGAGTAGAAAGTGATGCTGAGATTGGGGAAGAGGCGCTTGTGCGCATCTCGAGCGCAAACGCGCCACAACTTCTCCCCGGCAGTCTTCTGCTGCGGAAACCGGCCGTTCTGCGTTAGGTGCAGACCGTCGGCGCACAAAGATGAAGGGAAACTTACCTTTCTGAAGAAACGCCGCCGAAATCACGAAAACCGAGAAAGAAATAGCGAGAGATCCGCTCCCCGTGATCGCCATGTTGGACACCTGCTTGAGACTGGCGGCGCTAAATCACCTAGAGACGGCCATGGGATGGAAATGTAGACACATGAGAGGCGGAGGGAGGGCGCAAGCGGGGAGCCCGCTATTACACTGGGCTGCGTTATGTTGCGACGGCATCCGGGCCTATGGAAGGGCAGAAATATTACAACGGTGCCCAGAGAAATGTGAGGAAAAGTGCAGCAAAAGGCACGCTGCAATTACCTAGTTGGAGCAGTAAAGGAGTATTACTGGGGGTGGGGGGGGTGGGACGCGTAAAGTGCCATGCAGCGCGGTGAGAAGCACAGACACTTCACAGGAATATTATAGTCATTTTCTTTTATGGTTAAAGCCTCTGAGTCCGTGTGGCTGACAGCAACCTCCACTTAGCTGGCTGCAGTTTGGCTTTGACAGCTGGAATACAAATAGACGTCAAATACATAAAACACCCTCGTAAATAAGCATCTGTTAATTGAAATGTGTTCAAGGGCGGTTTTAGTCATTAAAATCTGACAACTTTAAAAATGTAAAAAAAAAAACCAACAAGGAGTGTCAAAAAAGTGTTTGAAAAGTTAGAAGTCAGAATAAGTGTGAGCATGTGCGTGTTGGTAGGCATGTTTTTTAATTAAAGAAATAATCAGTGCAGTTTGGTAGGAAGCAGACTGTATAGCTGCCTATCGGAACCTTCTGCTTAATGGCTACTCAAAGAGCGCCCCCTTTTCTTTAAACCGCGCATTACATTTTATAATTGCAGCAGTGAGGAGAAACAGCAGCTCGTCTTTGAATCATGCCGTCAAAAGTGTGCTCAGCTTGCTTTCTTTCTGTACTGTTCATTACATATTAAGCAGTGGTAATGCAACAACCTCATACCATATACAGTTAATATTTAGACAGCATTTAGGTTGATCTAATTAAGTTTGGGTAGCCTACATGTGCAGCTTGGTGGAGCAGTGGTTAGCACGGTGGCAGCACAGCAAGAAGGTCACGGGATCGACTCCACCTTTGACCATCGGTGACCCTTCTGTGTGGAGTTTGCATGTTCTCCCCGTGTCTGCGTGGGTTTACTCCGGGTACTTCAATTTCCTCCCACAGGCCAAAGACATGCAAGTTTGGCATCAGCTGGGGATTCTAAATTGTCCTTGGGTATGAATGTGAAAGTGAATGGTTGTCTGTCTCTCTGTGTTGGCCCTGCGATGGGCTGGCGATCTGTCCAGGGTGTACCCTGCCTCTCACCCAAAGATGCTGGAATGGGCTCTAGCACCCCCCCCCCACACACACACACGTGACCCGAAAAGGATTAAGTGGTAGAAGATGGATGGATGTGTTATGGCTGAAACTGCCCTGGTTCACAGATGAGGCGAGGTGACTTGTGGAGCACAGCTTTATTGGACTCACTGGACATGATGGCCACAGACAGGGTACAGGCGAGACAAGCGAAAATAAGATGGCCAACCCAGCCTTATGTAGGGCGGGGCGGAGATGTCACCGGAGGTGCTCGTCACCATCTCACACTTCACAGTAAGATACATATCTCACATTTTCCCTCTTTAAAAAGTCCAAAACCACTCACTCAATAAAGCCCCTCCCCAATTTGGGACCTGAATCACGTACTAACAAACGAAAACTAATGTCTCTAAATGGCCTAACACATTCACACAACAAAACCTAAAATAGGGCAGATGGATGGACTGCCGTCCTGCCCGCACAGCAAGGTGGATTATTCTGCCTTCTGCTAAAGTAGGTCAGAGTCCATTAATAATTAAAATTATACACCATGCTCCTAAACTAGAACCAAAAAAAAAACAAAAAACAAGACAAACTAATCCCTTATATAGTTTTTTTTTTTTTTTTTAAACAACAACACCAGAACTTCAACATATACTATTTACAACCGAAGTCTTCAGGTAAAAAAAAAAACATAGCTGGCATGGGGCCCCAGGGCACCCTCTCAGCAGATGCGCCCCTGGAAACAGCCGGTCTTCAGGGTGATGGCTGACCCTCCAGACGCTGAAGCTGCTTCTCCTCACCATTGGTCTCGTCCCATGTTCAGCCTCGTCTCCCTGAGTCTTCTCCCTGACACACCAAAGCCGATTTGCATGCCACACCGAGCCGTCAGACAGCCTGAAGTGCGCTGCGCTCAGTTTGTCCACTATGCGCAGACACTCCCAATGCTCCTCAGGTTGTCGTCTGGCCGTTCTTCGCCACGGACGTTCCTCATCTCAACTCCGAACTCAATCCAGGACCCTCAACGGGGCCCGGCTCGGCTTGAGACATTGTTGAGCATGCTGATCCTCCGTGCTTCTCAGTCCTGCCCCAAACTCTTCTAAGGCTGTTGTAGCATGCGCCCTCATAGTTGCAGACACCCTGTCATCTTTAATGGCGAAACTCACTCCGTAAAATAAATCACAGCCCATGATGTTATCGCCCTGTGCTGTCACATGGAACATGAAGCCGGTCACCGTCGCAGACTTGTACTGAACAGTCAACTCCAAAGTCTCGACCGTGTCCAGCCTTCTACCTCCATAACCGTACAATGGTGCTGGGTTACCTTTAATCCTGTGGTGGAGAAAAATCTTCTTCACCGTGGCCCAATTCAGCAACGACCCCTCCGCCCCTGTGTCGATCAACAGCGGCAGGTCCATGTCATCCAGCCTCACTGTGCAAAATGTGTACTGGTTTGTGTTGGGGGACACCGTGTGGATGGTTGTCGGGGGCAGGCTGAGGGATTCATCCTGTGGGCTTTCCTGCTTAACTTCACGGCACACCCTGGCAAAATGGTTCAAGCGACCACATCTGTTACAACATGCTCTTCTCGCTGGACAGTCCTTAGCCTTATTTTGGTGCTTAGCAGACCCACAACCCATGCAAAGGGATTTTCCTGGGGCAGACCCCCGGCTGGTAGCATTGGCTTCTGCATTTTCAACGTCCAAGCTGTCTTCGCTATATGTGTCTGTAACATTTGCCACAGCAAGAGGCTCCGGCAGCTGCTGTGACTGGCGTCCGGCTAGCTCCAGAGCTAGCTTGCCCACGGTTTCCATTTGGAGAGCTAGCTTGATGGCTCTGGCTAACATGAGGTCCTTAGATGCCATGGGTAGCCTAGCTCACAATGTGGTGCTACAGGTGTGTTCCATCAGCTGGTCACGAATCATTTGTTCTTCCAGTGTTCCAAAACGGCACTCGCTAGCTAGCTGCCTCAAATCGGCGACAAACTGCTGGACGGGTTCACCTACCCGTTGATGTCGTTGTCAAAAACGGATTCTCCAGACTGTCACATTATCCAGGGTGTGGAAGTGGCTAGGTAGCAGCTCTGCTACCTCTTCGTAGATGTCCACAGCACCGAGCGTTCGCGGAATTCACTGGCCCTCTATGCCTAAATTGTGAACCAGCAGCACCCAGGCCCTTAGCTTATCAAGCTCCTCGAGACTCAGCGCGGAAATGTAGTTCTGGAAGGCTTCGAACCACCTAGGCCAGGGCACTGGTGGGTCCCCAGGCACCTCAAGAAAAGGGCGGATAGGACTAATGCATGCCTCCATGGTTTAATCCAGTGTTGCCAATGTTATGTCTGAAATTACCCAGGTTCACAAATGAGGCGAGGTGACTTGTGGAACATAGCTTTATTGGACTCACTGGATATGGCGGCCACAGACAGGGCCCCAGCCAAGGTACAGGTGAGACAAGAGAAAGTAAGATGGCCAACCTGGCCTTATATAGGGTGGGGTGGAGACGTCACCGGAGGTGCGCATCACCATCTCACACTTCACAGTAAGATACATATCTCACAGGATGGATAGCCTACATATTCATCTTTATCGGGACTGACTGCCAAAGGTTATTAGGTACTTTATAGCTGCCCTTTTTAGATGATCGCATTCATTTAAAATGCCTTAAATTGCTTAGTTAATTAGCAGTCCATCAGTTAATTTTACAGTGGCTGGTAAAACCTTTTTTTCAGGGTTTGAATAACCAAACTGTTTTAGGTTCTCCTGGCTTTTTGGATTTTTCTCCAAACCTAATAATAGCCCATCTACTAGAACACGTATAGTCTAGTCTTTGCTCTCATTCAGTGTGAACTGCACAAGTGAAATACTGAAGCACAGTGTTCATATTAATGTAGCCGCTAATAATAACTAAAAGCATTTTGATTAGCAGGAAATACTACTTTTAACAAAATGTCCTTTACTTTGCTGCTCATTTTTTCAGCTGTTCATGTGTTATTTCATCAATCTGAGTTATTTGAACTCTCTACCTCATAAAGGTCCCATATTGTGCAAAATGGTATGTTTGAAATTTTACCCCTGTAAAACATGAGTCGCATGTCCATTAAAGCATTAAAATGATCAGTTCACCCAGAAATACATGCTGCCTTTACTTAGGTAAGCTCTCAGAGTGGATTGCATATATGATGATATATTCCAAAAAGCCCCAATTTCCACTGATGGCACATGTCCACTGGTAAGGAATCACATGGGGTCATGCACTGAGTGCAGGGATGAGGCATAATGACTGCCCTTAACTCTGGGAAAAACAATACATGATTTCCTTGCTCAGGAGGAAACAATATAGTGGTTCCAACCCCAGAAGATAACATAGAAACCTCTTGTTCAAAAGAAAACATGGAGGTTGTAAACTCAGGAGATGACATGGAAATTCTGTACTCAGGAAATGATGATGACAGAGGAACTTTGACTGCAGGGGGTAATGACATAGACACTACAACCCCTGGATGTGACCTCATGGAAATTTTACCTTCAGGAGATGACAACAAAGAATCTTTACACTCTGGACGGCAACAACAACAAAAAAAAACAACTTTTACACTCCAGAGATGGTAACAAAAAACGTTTATACTCCAGGGACGACTCGGGAGCATTAAATTCAGATGGCAACATGGAAATCCCAAACTCTTGAGATGGCAACCCAGAACCTCCAGACTCAGGAAATGACCACCTGGAAACTTTACACTCAGGGGATGATGATAACATGAAACCTGTATCTTCAGGGGGTGGCAACATAATCCCCCCCAAACTTAGGCAGTGAAAACATAGCACTCTTAAACTTAGGAGACAAAAAAAAACAAAAAAAAAACCATGGGGGTTTTAAACTCAGAAGGTAACATTGGGACTCTTTGCTCTGGAGACCACAAAGGAGCAATTGCTCCGGGGACAACAACATAGGAGTCTATATAAGCGTTGGCTTCTTCCCACTCCTTTTGAACATTTTATTTTTTTGGTTTTGATTTTTGTTTTAAATTTTTTTCTTTTTTGTGTGAATGTTCAAATAAAATCAATCAATCAATCAATCAATCAATCAATCAATCAATCAATCAGTCTTTAGCATTGGGGATACCAATACAGGAGCTCCTACCCTCACAGACCCCAACATAGAAACTCTTAGCTCTAAAGACACCCATGTAGAAGCTTTCCGCTCAAGGGTCAATAACACAGGAGTCTCTAGCTCAAAAATAGATGACTGAGGCATGCCGACCTCGGGATGAGATGACTGGGGAACGCTGACCTCGAGATGAAACAACTGGGGAGCGCCGACCTCACTGTGAAATGACTGGGGAGCGCTGACCTCGTGGTGAAATGACTAGGGAGCACTGACCTCATGATGAAACGGTTGGGGTGTGTCGACCTCTGCATCAGATGGTTGGGGTGCGCTGACCTCTGGATCAGATGACTGAAGCGTGTCAACCTCATTTGCTGATGGTTTGGGCACACTGATACCCGAATGAAACGGCTGGGGCACGCTAACCTCAGACTGGGACGGCAGGGGCACATCTGTTCCAGATGGCCAGGAATCCTCCATCGATGCAGTCACCTCGGACAGGGAGAAAGAGGTAGAGGTTGAAGCAGGAACCACACCCAAACAGTCAGCAGAAGAGCTTGGTAATGAGAGCTCAGAAGCCGACAGAGACTGCAACTGGGTCTCTTCACCAAGAGCAAGACAAGACCTCTTTAACACAGATATTAGGAAAACAAAAAAGAAGACTTGCCTTAACTCCTGGTCTTCTGTTGGTGAAGAACCTGATGACTCTGCAGCTAGAGAGGCGATGACCACCACAGGAGATGCTAAAGAAATGGCAGGTAAGACAGTCTCTGCAGGGGCATGCACATGAGGAGAAACAGTCACCACTGGAGCATGCACCTCGGACGAAGAAGGAAAAACACAGGTGGGTGACATACCAATATCAGAAAAAATGGCAGGAGAGACTGGCGGCAGGCAAGACCCCCTCCCCCCCAAATAGGTGTAATAGAAGGAAAAGGTACTTGCTTGACCTACTTTGCTGCTTCAGAGGCCACCCTTGGCCATCCCAGTGAGGAAACAGTTGTGGGCGGGGGCACCAATGTAGAAGGTGGTGGAGCCGACACTGCAGGCATAATGATGGACGAAGCAGCTGTGGTGAAACCCTCAGGCGAAGCTGCATGCTTAATGAGAGGTGAAGCTGGTGTGTGCGCCATGGAGAGAGCTGGAACAGGAGCGAAGCATGGAGACATGCATAAACGAGCCAAAGAATGTCTCACAGATGGCACTGGGTCCCGTAATGTTGAAACCAGGGGACGTTTTATCATTGGCACAGATTTCGCCATTAATAGCAATCCCTTCTCTTGCTCAAAATGTAACGGTGGGAATGGCAGGTGGTGTAAGGATGAAGATGATGTCGGAGTCAGGGGATGCTGTCTTGTTGGCACAGACTCCATATCACCTGGGGTGCTCTCCTCCAACCCGTGAAGCAACTGGGGAGCTGAGGAGGGACAGGCTGGAACTGGTGGGTGGGAAGAGGCTGAAGTCGGAGCTGTGGAAGAAGAGGAGACCTTTATCTCCGGCAAGTCGAAGGCGGGCGGCTCTTCCATCTCTGGCATGAAGGAGTACTCATCCAACCACAGGAACTTGTGGAGGAAAGCAGGAATGCTCTCCTTCAGATGGGTCTTTGCTGCCACTAGCTGGAGAGTTCTTTCCCATACCAAGCCCCTCCACACCACATTTTTCCTTCCCTTCATCCACAGGTAAAGTTTGTAACACTCTTCCAGCTCCCAGATGAAGTCTTGCGGCTCCTTGTGGCAGGCAAGGTCCTCGGGCATGGAGCTCAGGGAAGGGGAAATAGACAGCTCCCGTATCCAGGCATGAAAACAGATGTCTGCATCTGCTTCCATTAACGCTGTGGCAGCCTCCCAACGCTCCACAACGTCCTCAGGATTAGAGCTGCACCACACAGCAGCCACATGATCCAGTACCTGATTGACCATACGGAGCTGGTCTGAACTCCACTTTTACTCACCGGGCTTGTGCACTGTGTCCTTAACTGATGGCGATCTCATCTCGCTGAGTCCTTTCTCTGGTCACGTCATACTGTCATGTTCTACTGCCAAGGAGGCAGCAAGGACATGCCCACACGTAGAGATGAGACTCGATTGGTTTTAAGAACAAAAAGCACAGCTCTAGGTTGGATAATCACTGACAAACGTAATATGAAAACAAACCGGACAAGTGCAGGAAAGGAACACAACCTGGGTTTTATGCCGTGACAGCGAACAGAAAACTGAGTGGAACATTTATACACAGACACTGATGACAAATGGCTGAGGTTAATTAAGAGGGGAGGAGACGGTGGGAGTGAGAGAGACACAATCAGGAGCAGCCGTGAGGAATTAACAGAACCAATAATGATGGGCAGAATAAACAGTGCTGTCACAGGGAGTAAACACGACATAACATAATAAGGGTGAACATGATCCACAGAATGAACTGAAAACTAAAGGTGAGAGCAAACTAGCCATACTGATAACTGGAGAAAAACATAACTTAAAGAGTGGGACATGTTTGCAAACATGTCCCCCAGGATACTAACACAGTGTGGTGGAGGAGTAGATCTCAGAAAATAACGGGTGATCCTTAAATAGTTTTTTAATGAACAAACAGTTATTAATAACAGTAGATACTGGGGCATTTCCTTAAGTCCTGGATGCGGCATCTGTCAAAAATAGATTTGTGTATTTTTAGAGGTCCATTGTGAGGAGACGGAGCTGTTCCGCAACGTGCTGTATTGTGTGAAGAGTAGAACTTTGACTAGAATGGGAACTATTTTCTGCGGTGACAATATCGCAGCCAAAATGGGCTGCAGCTGGAGTCAGTGGAAATTGGGGTGAGTTAGTTAAACAAACACACCCTGACTTAAGACCGTTTGATATGATGATATAGCATATAGAATGATGATCGTTTTTATCGGGATTTAGCAAAATACACATACCCCCATTTCTTCAGCAAAGCTCCTCACACACTACTTGTCAACGCCCCACCTCTTTATCACATGCGTGTAGTGCAAAAGATGTAGATAGGTCGTGAGGCTTCAGTCCGGCGGTTAGCACAGCAGCTACCTCCAAACTAATGGTTTGGTCAAATAGTCGCTACTTCTGTTTGCCAGGGATGTGGGACTGTTTCCCACCATGCTGCCTCAGAGAGGATAGTCTGCTAACCTTGTTTTAATTGGAGGTAAGTAACGTTAACACCATCTCACTATTTAAACACACTGGATCACTGTTACACCACAGTGAAAGACGCATATCGCGCTGTCCCTCGAGTTGCGCTGGGATTATCTGATCACGTGATGGTTCACCTCATTCCCACATACAGACAGAGATTGAAGCTCACTAAACCTGTTGTGAGCACTACGAAGATACGGACCAGTGATGCTGAGGAGAAGCTGGAAACGTGCATGGAAATATCTGACTGGGGCATGCTTAAAGGAGCCACGCATGATCTGGATGAGTACACGGACACTGTGAACTCATATATCCACTTTTGTGAAGAGAACATTCTTCCATCACGCACCAGGGTGAGTTACTCTAATGACAAACCCTGGTTCACAGCTAAGCTCAGACAGATCAGGAAGGAGAAGGAAGCAGCGCTGAAAAGTGGAGACAGGGACTGCTACAGGGAGGTTAAATACCGGTTTAACAGAGAGCTGAAGAGGGCTAAATCTGTGTACTCAGAGAGACTCCAGCAGCAGTTCACTGCTAATGATTCGGCTTCCGTGTGGAGAGGACTGAGGCAAATCACCAACTATCGACCTAAGGCTCCTAAAGGTCAGGATGACAAAGCCCTTTGTCAGAGACTGTCCCAACACTATGCCCGTTTTGACACCTCGTCATCTGTGTCCAACTCCCCCCCTCCCTCCAGCTCCACAGCCTCCACATTCCCTACTTCATTTAAGGCACCCCCCCCCTCCTCCCCCCTCCCCTTATCATCAGTGAGCAGGATGTGCTCAAACAGTTCTCCAGACTGAACCCGCGCAAGGCCCCCGGCCCAGACGGCGTGTCTCCCTCCACCCTGAGACTCTGTGCGAAACAGCTGGCTCCTGTATTCACAGACATTTTTAACACCTCCCTTAAGTTATGCCACGTGCCATCCTGCCTCAAATCCTCCACCATCATCCCTGTCCCCAAGAAGCCACGGATCACTGGACTTAATGACTACAGACCTGTAGCGCTCACCTCTGTAGTCATGAAGTCCTTTGAGCGCCTGGTCCTGTCCCACCTCAAGTCCATCACCACCCCTCTCCTGGACCCGCTGCAGTTTGCCTACCGAGCCAACAGGTCTGTAGACGATGCAGTCAACCTGGCCCTCCACTCCATCCTGCAGCACCTGGACTCCCCGGGAACCTACGCCAGGATCCTGTTTGTGGACTTCAGCTCCGCATTCAACACCATCCGCCCCGCTCTGCTCCGGGACAAGCTGTCCCTGCTCAACGTGCCTGACTCCCTCTGCAGGTGGATCATCGACTTCCTGACGGACCGGAGGCAGCATGTGCGGCTGGGAAAGACTGTCTCAGACTATACTA
Source organism: Pholidichthys leucotaenia (assembly GCA_020510985.1). Classification (NCBI taxonomy): domain Eukaryota; kingdom Metazoa; phylum Chordata; class Actinopteri; order Cichliformes; family Pholidichthyidae; genus Pholidichthys; species Pholidichthys leucotaenia. The sequence continues at coordinate 236,495,686 of CM035847.1, forward strand.
GCATCAGCACCGGATCACCCCAGGGCTGTGTACTTTCCCCCCTACTCTTCTCCCTTTACACCAACTCCTGCACCTCCAGCCACCAGTCTGTCAAGTTGATCAAGTTTGCGGACGACACCACCCTCATCGGGCTCATCTCCAACGGCGACGAGTCCGCCTACAGGAGAGAGGTGGCCTAGCTGGCGTCCTGGTGCAGCAATAACAACCTGCAGCTGAACGCTCTGAAGACAGTGGAGATGATTGTAGACTTCAGGAAAGTCACTACTCCTCTGCCCCCCCCTCACCCTCTCAGGCTCTCCCATCACCACTGCTGATTCCTTCCGCTTCCTAGGCACTACCATCACCAAGGACCTCAAATGGGAGCTGACCATCAGCTCACTCATCAAAAAAGCCCAGCAGAGGATGTTCTTCCTGCGGCAGCTGAGGAAGCTCAAGCTACCCACCAAGATGTTAGTGCAGTTCTACACAGCCATCATCGAGTCCATCCTCACCACCTCCATAACCGTGTGGTACGCAGGAGCCACTGCCAGGGACAGACTAAGGCTGCAGCGCGTCGTGCGCACTGCTGAGAAGGTGATCGGCTGCAAGCTCCCATCTCTCCAGGATCTGTACATCTCCAGGACCCGGAGGCGTGCTGGCCGGATCATAGCCGATCCCTCACACCCTGGTCACGTACTGTTTGCCCCCCTCCCCTCTGGTAGAAGACTTCGGTCCATCCAGACTAAAACCTCCCGTCACATGAACAGCTTCTTCCCCTCTGCCATTAGACTGCTGAACACTAAGTGACTCTCGTGCACCATGTACAGCAGCTCAACCAGACTCATGTCAATCATCACTGTTTTCTTCCTGCATTACCGACTGCACTATATAGTTCTCCACAGTATCTGCTGCTGGCTAATATATATTTTAACTGTTGACCAGTATCACTTAATCTTATCCTACACTTTATTACATGTATAGTTTATTTCTCTTATCTTATCATGTTTAATGTTGCAGCATTGTACCGAGACAAATTCCTAGTTTGTGTACTACATGAACAATGGCAATAAACCTGATTCTGATTCTGATTCTGATTCTGATTCTGATCATTGTAAAACAGCAAATGCTAAATGACAATGCCAAGTTGTCATTAATAGGAAACATTACTAGTGTATCAGACCATTGTTTCTTTGCTTTAAATTACTGCTGAATTTCTTTGTTTTGTCTGAAAAACATTATATTAAAGCTGCAAAAGTGCATGATGGTGGCACATACACACAAAATAAATAATAAATAAATGAAAACATACCAGAGGAGCAAACTGCCTCTTGTAACTTATTTGATTTCTAATAATTTCAATTAGTCAAGTAAATGGTAAATGGCGTTCACTTACAGTTAGGCCCAGAAATATTTGGACAGTGACACAATCTTCATGATTTGGGCTCTGCATGCCGCCACATTGGATTTGAAATGAAACAACTACAACGGAATTGAAGTGCAGACTTCAAGGTTTAATTCAAGGGGTTGAACCAAAATATATGATTAAACATGTAGGAATTGTAGCTATTTTTATACAAACGCTCCTCATTTCAAGGGCTCAAAAGTAACTGGACAAATAAACATAACCCGAAGTAAAATGTTACTTTTCAATATTTTGTTGAGAATCCTTTGCAGGCAATGACTGCCTGAAGTCTGGAACCCATGGACATCACCAAACGCTGGGTTTCCTCCTTTGTGATGCTTTGCCAGGCCTTTACTGCAGCTGTCTTCAGTTGTTGCTTGTTTGTGCGTCTTTCTGCCTCAAGTTTTGTCTTGAGCAAGTGAAATGCATGCTCGATTGGGTTGAGACCTGGTGATTGACTCAGCCATTGCAGAATATTCCACTTCGTTGCTTTAAAAAACTCCTGGGTTGCTTCTGCAGTATGTTTTGGATCATTGGTGAAGCACCATCCAATCAACTTTGCTGCATTTGGCTGAATCTGAGCAGAAAGTATATCCCTATACACTTCAGAATTCATCCAGCTGCTTCTGTCTTTTGTCACATCATCAATAAACACAAGTGACCCAGTGCCATTGGAAGCCATGCATACCCATGCCATCACACTGCCTCCACCATGTTTTACAGAGGATGTAGTGCTTTGGATCATGAGCTGTTCCAATTCTTCTCCAAACTTTCTTCTTCTCATCATTCTGGTACAGGTTGATCTTAGTCTCATCTGTCCAAAGAATGCTGATCCAGAACTGGACTGGCTTCTTTAGGTGTTTTTTTTTTTTAGCAAAGTCAATTCTGGCCTTTCTATTTTTGAGGCTGATTCATGGTTTGCACCTTATGGTGAATCCTTTGTATTTACTCTCATGAAGTTTTCTCTTTATGGTAGACTTAGATACTGATACACCTACTTCCTGGAGAGTGTTCTTCACTTGAGTGGATGTTGTGAAGGGGTTGTTCTTCACCATGGAAAGGATTCTGCGATCATCCTCCACTGTTGTCTTCCGTGGACGTCCAGGCCTTTTTGAGTTCCCAAGCTCACCAGTGCACTCTTTTTTTTTTCTCAGAATGTACCAAACTGTTGATTTGGCCACTCCTAACATTTCTGCTATCTCTCTGATGGATTTCTTCTTTTTTTTTCAGCCTCAGGATGGTCTGTTTCACCTCCATTGAGAGCTCCTTTGACCGCATGTTGTGTGTTCACAGCAACAGCTTCCAAATGCAAACGCCACACCTGGAATCAACTTCAGACCTTTTAACTGCTTAATTGATGACAGGTTAACGAGGGAAGAGCCCATGCAGCCTTGTTATTTTTTTTTTGCAGCCTTCTGAGTCAATTGTCCAATTACTTTTGGTCCCTTGAAAAAGAGGCGGCTACATATTAAAGAGCTGTAATTCCTAAACCCTTGCTCCAATTTGGATGTGAATACTCTCAAATTACAGCTGAGAGTCTGCACTTTAAGCCCATATTGATTATATAATTGTGTCCTGAATATGTTTTCTTAAACAGCTAAAATAACAAAATTTGTGTCACTGTCCAAATATTTTTGGGCCTAACTGTATGTAGCACATTTTACTCATCTCTGGATGACCAAAGCACTTTACAGATCCTGCTATCCACCCATTCACGCACACCTTCACACACTGATGGTGACAGAGTCGCCATACACCGGCACTGGCCTGACCCACAAGGAGCAACTGGGGATTCAGTGTCTTGCTCAAGGATACTTCAACATGCAGACTGCCAACAAACCCCTCACCCTCTGATCAGTAGTCGACCATACTACACACTACACTTGCGCCACAGCCGCCTGTAGTGATAATGAATAAAGTTGAAGTCATCACTTGTATTTTATTACATTACCTTTTGTGCCTTTGATTTTCAGATCATGGCCAGTCTGAAATCTTATAAGTCTCAAATACACATTAATAATGCAATTTTATAAAAACGCAAAATTTTGAGGGGGAAAAGTTGCATACAATTAATGGTAGATGAATTTTTACATCTGATTTTCTACTATATAATTTAAAATTTTTAAAAAAAAGAGATGGTCCTTTTTATGTAATTATTATATATAAACTATAGAATTTACAGAAAATGTATATTTGGGATATAAGATTAGTTATATTATGGTATGAAATTTTGATCATATCACACAGCCTTACCATGACTAGCTCATTACCTTAATTGGCCAAATCAGAAGCTAAGTCCTGTCATTTGGAAATCAAGGTCCGAGAGTCTAGAGGAAGACTGGAGAGGCACAGAATCCAAGTTGCTTGAAGTGTGAAGCTTCCACAGTCCCTGATGATTTTGGGAGCCATGTCATCTGCTGGTGTTGGTCCACTGTGTTTTGTTAAGTCTAAAGTCAGCACAGCCATCTACCAGGAAATTTTAGAGCACTTCATGCTTCCCTCTGCTGACAAGCTTTATGGAGATGCTGATTTCATTTTCCAGCAGGACTTGGCACCCCACCACACTGCCAAAAGTACCAATACCTGGTTTAGTGACCATGGTATTACTGTGCTTGATTGGCCAGCAAACTCTCCTGACCTAAACCCCATAGAGAATCTATGGAGTATTGTCAAGAGGAAGATGAGAGATACCAGACCCAACAATGCATACTGTACAAGCTGAAAGTCACTATCAAAACAACCTGGGCTTCCATAACACCTCAGCAGCACCATAGGTTGATCGTTTTCATGCTACACCACACTGATGCAGTCATTCATGCGAAAGGAGCCCCGACCAAGTATTGAGTGTGTACATGGACATACTTTTCAGTCAGCCAACATTTCAATTAAAAATCTTTTCTTGAGAAACTGAATTTTGGGTATTTATTAGCTGTAAGCCATAATCATCAAAATTAAAAGAAATAAATGCTTGAACTTTTGATGTAGAGTGATGGATAGAGTGAAGTACGTGACGGTAATGCACCTGTAAGCTGGTTGCCAACCGTCAATCAAATCTAAAAGAAGAAGAAGAAGAAATCAATCACTCTGTGTGTAATGAATCTACACTACTCACAGAAAGTTAAGGATATTCGGCTTTCGGGTGAAATTTCAGGATGCACCTAAAATGCACTATTGCGGCGGATGATAAAAATAAGCAGCAATGCTGTGGTTTAAAGCAGGTTTTAAGTAGAGTTTTATTATATCATACCGCCGTCATGAGCTCCGCTCCCGGCGCCGTGCATGCGCACCGGGAGCGAGCCCAAGCGGCTCTCAGAGGAGAAGGACACAAAAGTCTGTGTCCTGCAGCAGCAGTTGCAGAATCAGAATCAGAAGCGTTTGCGTTACAGAGTTGCAGCATATATACCCAACTACAACAATACATCAAAGAGCAGATTCACAGCAGTTGGTACGATCAAAGGGACTGCAGAACAGGCATGAGATATTTGCATTTGAAAGACCTACATAACAATAGGCAGATTTGCTAGCCTCTGCTCCAGGTGTAGGACAAAGAGGTTACAAGGCACATCTACATATTGATCTCAGCCTCTAGGTCACAGTAAGGACAGGACGCATGAACACTATACATGAATGGCACATTACATCACAATACATGAATGGCACATTGCATCACGATACATGAATGGCACATTACATCACAATACATGCATGGCACATTACATCACAATACATGCATGGCACATTACATCACAATACATGAATGGCACATTACATCTCAGTAGTGCAGCGGGAAAAACCAAGAGAAGAGAGCTGACTGTCCTGTGTGTTGTGGGGGGGTTGAATCAACCCGCCACACTATAACCTTTACAGATGAACTTAATTTGACCTTCTCTAACCTTTTGAATGCACATGTCCAACTGTTCAATGTTTCAGTACTTTTTGCATAACTTGGTGTTCTCTAACAAGGTGCTTAACGGCAAAATTCATAACAGGTGTTTGATCCATGAATCGAGCAATACATTTTCTGGTTCAATTAGAATTGGTATTTAAACAGTCCTCTTCATTATACTGTTCACATTTTGACATCATGAGACCAAGACAACACCTAACAATTGATCAACAGTACCTCGGCATTGCAAGCATTCAAACAGGATGTTCTCGGAGGAAAGTGGCCACTGAGCTTAGAGTGTCACAGAGTGGCATCAGCAGGTTGCAACAAAGATGCAGAGAGACTGGAAGAGTCACAGAAAGGTATAGAAGTGGACGTCCTTTGGCCACATCCCACGCTGATAACCTCTTCATTGTGAACAGTGCCCTGCGGAACCTAATGATGAATGCCATTCAACTCCAGGCACATTTAAGGGAGGTGAGAGGCACCCACGTGTCACATCAGACCATTCAAAACCGTTTACACCAATGTGGTATGCATGCTAGATGACCTGCAAGGGTACCTGACCAGACCACCAGGCACAGGCGGCATTGTCTTGCATGGGCCAGAGAACATTTATGCTGGACAAGGGACCAGTGAGCCTCAGTGCTGTTCTCTGATGAAAGTTAATTCATGCTGAGCAGAAATGATGGCCGCCAACGATGTTGGAGACATCAAGGCGAGCACTATGCATCAGCCACTGTTGTCACCAGACAAGCCTTTGGTGGTGGTGGTGTTACAGCCTGGGAGGGTGTGTCTAATCAATACAGAACTGCCCTACACCTTGTGAATGGTACAGTGACAAGCCAATACTACCTGAATAACATCATTAGTCCAGTCATTGTACCCCTGCATGAACAGCACAGACCTAATTTCATCTTCATGGATGACAATGCTCCAGCTCATCAAGGTCGCATCATCAGAGAATGGCTGCTGGAGGCTGGAGTACCTCAAATGGAGTGGTCTGCACTTTCTCCAGACCTGAATCCCATAGAAAACGTATAGGATCAGCTGAGTCACTGTGTAGAGGCTTGTAACCCTGCACCCTCAATGACCTGAGGGTCGCCCTTCAAAAAGAGTGGAATGCCATGCCTCAGCAGGCAATAAGTCAACTTGTGAACAGCATGAGACGTCGCTGTCAAGCTGCAATTGATGCTCAAGGGCACATGACAAGTTATTGAGACAGTGACATTTTTTGTTGTGGTATACTCACCACTGTTGCTGGCTTTTGTTTCAATAAATTGTTTGAGATGAAGAAATCACCATTGCATGCTTCTACTTAAGCGCCCTACTTTCATGATATAATATCACTGTTGTCATGAGTTGCCCCTCAGGGCAAAGAGGAAGACCCACACACTGGACTGTGAAATTGTGAGGTTTATTGGAAAACATAAGGTGCATAAAACAACTCAAAAACACAATGGGGTAAACACAGCAAAGAGATGAAGACAGAGTTTGTTTAAACTTATGTAGAATTGATCACAGAGGACGCAAGAGTGAAGACCGCAGCAAGGAAAGCGTGATGCCCTGGTCTTAAATAAGGCACAACATAATATGGCACAGGTGTGGATGTCAGAGCGGGCAGGAGAAAACACTGATTAATAATCTGGATCAGCTGGGAGAAATGAGAGAGAAGCGACTGGACTTGACAGCTGACAGGGCGACGCCCACACAGCACAAAACCAGAAATGCCCCCTGACAGCTCTCAACCCCAGGAAAGAACACCACAGTAAAAATATAAAGAATAAACATCACCAAATGCAGACTGATAAATAATTGCAAATGGTATAAAACATGAGTGTAACAAAACTGAAACATAAATAGAAAAATAGAAAACAATATGAGAATACTGAACTCCAAAGGCACAAAATGCAACAAATAAATAAATACAGAGAAAAAAGCCACGAGACTGAGCATGACAGAAACTTCCAGTGCTCATCTCGTGACAGAGCCCCCCTCTCAATGGGTGGGACCCCAGACACCTGAGGGTACCATCAAAAGAAAAAGAAAGAACAAGTCCCTTCCAACAGGAGCACAAGAATAACCTGCCCAGGGTGGGTGGTGGGGGGAACAGGCTAGGAGGGAACGAAACAAAACTCCACTCAGGATCCACACCAGGCAACCCTCAACCCCCCTAAGCCCCCTGGACCGAGGACTTGAACGGTTCAGGCGGGCGACCAGAGTCCCAGGTCCGCCAGATGGTATGACGGAATGAGTCGAGTGGCCTCCCAGAGAACATGGGCCACCCAACTCTGTGGCACAGTCTGTCGGGTGGCCTGCCAGAGTTCTTCAGCCACCTGAACAGAAGAGGTGGTCCAGGAGGCGGCTGCCCGACAGGAAGGACAAATAGTGAGCAGGAAAGGGGAGTCGAGGAAACCACAATGACCTCAAGCAGAGGAGGGGGAACCACGATGACGTCCAGCACAGGAGCGGGAACCACGACGGTGTCTGGCACAGGAGGGAGAACCACAACGGTGTCTGGCACAGGAGGGGGAATCATGACGCCTTTGGACTGGCCAGCATCACCCTTGGTGATCCTGGATTGGGACAAAGTTGCACCCATGGAGGCTCCAGACTGGAGTGATACTGCACCCATGGTGGGCCCAGACTGGGCCAAGGCTGCACCCTCAGTGGGCCCGGACTGGGCCAAGGCCGTACCCTCGATGGAGCCGTACCAAGCAAAAGCTGGGGCATAACGCCCATGATGGGCCCATACTGGAGCGCAGCACCCAAATTGGTTTTAGGCTGGGGCGTAGCACCCACAACAGTCTCTGACTGGGATACAGCACCCACGGAGATCCAGACTGAGGAGGAGCTGCACCCACAGAGGTCCCAGGCTGGGACAGAGCACCCACGATGACCTCAACCAGAGAGGAAGCAGTACCCACGGAGGACCCGAACAGGGCCGATGCTGCACCCATGGAGGTCCCGGGCTGGGACAGAGCGTCCTCGACGACCTCAGCGGGGGGAGCTGGGCCCACGGCAATCTCGAGTGGCGAGCCTGAACCCATGGACACATCTGGCAAGGGTGGAATATCCTCAGTGACCCTGGGGGAAGACTCGGACAGAACAGGCAGAGAGACAGGGTCAGGGTCCACAGCAGCAGTGGAGCCTGGCGAGGTGAGCTCAGGTGCGGGTGATGGCTGCACCTGACTCTCCTCACCAAGAGCAAGGCAAGATTTCTCCAAGAAAGATACAAGAAAAACGAAGAAGGGCACTTGCCTGAGCTTGAGCTCCACCACCGTCCAGGACTCCGTCGATCCAGACGATGGTTGTTCGGGCCCGGTCCTCTGGAGGTCCACCTCCGACTCTGCTGCGGCGGCCCCTGCAGCAGGTATGGTGGTTAATGCAGCCCTTGGACCCCCCAGTGAGGTGACCCATGCCGGTGGCTCGTCCAGCGTGGATTCAGGAGGTCGATTTCCTGCCAATGCTGGGTTCTGCTCAGCTGAGGCCAGGGGACGCTTCTTCATTGGCGCAGGCTTCAGATTGGTTTCAGGCTCCTCCAACATCCAGCGACACGATCCTGGGGCCGGTGGACACTCAGGGAGAGAAGGAGGAGACACAGAGAGGGCAGGTGGCAGGTGAAAAACTGATTGCTGCAGCAGGTGGAGAGGGCTCAGGGGGCTGCACACACTGAGCCTCTCCACCGGGAATCAGGCAAGGCACATTATCATAAAGTGTTGAAAAATGACAAGACACTTGCCTGTTTTCCCGGCATGCTATGTTTCCTGCTGCAGATGGTCTGGAGTCCCCCCTCTCCGTGGCTACGGTGGGCATGGGCCCCTCAGTGGATCATGGAGAAGCCGCCCCTGCCAACACGAAGATGGACAGAGCCGAGAAGGACACAGTGGGCCTCTCAGCAGCGGAAGGAATCACCGAGTGGAAGCAGGGAACAGCAGTTGTGCAGAGAGAGGAAACTGATGATTCAGCCAGAGAAAAAAGACTCAGAGGGCACACTGCTGCAGGAGTCTTCTGCCTTGGCAAATGAGAGGCTACTGTCTGAGAGGTGGAGGAATTCCTCCGGTGAGATTTCCCTGGATGGTGGCGTTTTGGAGCAGGTGGAGCAGAAGTGGGAATGGATGTCGGAGACTGGTGAGGCACCGATACTTCAGAGGCCTGGGAATGCCTCCCCTTCGGCATGGGCCCAGGTTTGCTCGGGGAATTCCTCATCATCTTGTTGTTCTCCTGTTGCAGCACCACCACCAGAGAAATCCTCTCCACCCCTTGAGCATGCTCTCGAAGCTGGGGGCACCGGCGAACAGCTGCCTCTGCGAGGCCCAGGTACCATAATGTGTCCTTCGTGGCAAAACCGGTGCACACTGTGGAGATTAGCCCATCGATCTCCATGAGAGCTTTGCAGTACTCCCCCCCCAGGCTCATCGGGTAACTGTGCCGACCTGCAGAGTCCAACATAATGCACTCCAGGGAAACAGATGAGTGAAATAAAAAGGAAAAACAAAAACCCACAACCCACAGTACTTGGGTCTAATATTGGCCGTGGTCTTCTGTCATGAGTTGCCCCTCGGGGCAAAGAGGAAGACTCATGCGCTGGACTGTGAAGTTGTGAGATTTATTGGAGAACAGAAGGTGCATAAAACAACTCAAAAACACGAGGGGATGAAGGCAGAGTACATTTAAACTGTGGATGGGCGCATGCGCACGCAGCAACCGGCAGCTGGTGATATAGTGCGTGTGTACGTGTGTGTGTTTTTTGTACTTTTTTACGTTTTTAGAAAATCCTCTGTGTCGTTTCTGCCCTGGAGCGTTTGTGGAATATATGGCGAAGAGCTCCCTGGTATCTACAACATGGATTTCCTCTCCTCTCTTGCACTGCTGCTATCTGTGCTGTGGCTCTTTGTCTCTGAGGTAAACGCGTTCGGCTCCATGGCGAGCAGAATAGCGGGCAGAATACAATATTCCAGGGACATGTTGCTACGCTTAAACACAGCTGATGCAGCATCTGTGATTGAGCCCAAACTGCAACTGCCGGACTTTATTTTGAGAGACGGACACAGCGGTGAAAAGAGAGGCGGCAGAAGGAAGCGTGGAAGACGTGGAGGTGTGAAATTGTGCCTTAGGAGACGTCAGTTTGGTAACATTCCTCTTCCTTCGATAATTTTGGGGAATGCACAGTCTGTGAGAAACAAGGTGGATGAAATTCAAGGCAATGTACGTTACCAGAAGGATTTTAAGAACTGCTGCGTCATGGCTTTCACTGAATCTTGGCTTACTGCGCATGATCGAGATGCAGACCTGTGGATTGACGGCTTTGGAGCCCCGCTGCGCTTGGATCGGCAGGAAGAGGTAACGGGGAAGCGTCAGGGGGGCGGCGTATGTTAATACATTAATAAGCAGTACTGCACATCTGTCACGGTCAGAGAGCGCATCTGTACACCTGATGTAGAGCTGCTGTCTGTGTCACTACGCCCCTTTTATCTGCCTCGTGAATTTCCCCAACTTTTCATCACAGTTGTGTATATTCATCCGAGGGCAGACGCTGACTCCGCCTCCAGCACCATCTCTGATGTGGTGCAGCGGCTGCAGTCAATTTCTCCAGAGGCACCAAACTTCATTCTTGGGGATTTTAACCATGTTTCTTTAAAGAAGACACTTAAAAACTTTCATCAGTATGTCTCCTGCCCAACCAGGCGAAAAAAGACATTGGACCTGTGCTATGGATCCATAGAGAGGGCCTATAAATCACTCCCCCTTCCTCCTTTAGGATCCTCAGATCACAACTGTGTACATTTGCTGCCCACATATAAAACTGCTCTCAGAAGAGGCAAGGTGGAGATGAGAGACACTGATGTGTGGACAGAAGATTCAGAGCACAGCCTCCAGGAATGCTTTGACTGTACAGACTGGAAGATGTTCATAATGGCCTGCGGGGATGATTTGGACTCTCTGGCTGAGCTCACATGCTCATACATGGCTTACTGTCAAAATAAGATTGTTCCACGTAAACGTGTCAAAATATATCCAAACAACAAACCATGGGTTACTAAATCAGTTAAATCCTGCTTACAGAGGAAAGCACTTGCCTTTAAACAGGGGTCTGTTTCTGAGCTACAGGTTGCCACTAAGGAGCTGAAGGCTGAAATTTTAAGAGCAAAACAGAATTATAAATCAGAGTTGGAAAGCAAGTTGGCAGCAAATAAACTTGGTTCAGCCTGGGCCAGTATGAAAACTATTGCAGGCCTCCAGAGCACAGAGCGCAGTAATCGTGTGTTTTTAGATGGTTTTAGTTCAGACACAGAGCTGGCTAATGCTCTTAATTGTTTTTATGGTCGTTTTGACTCCTTTGATTTTAGCACAGAAATCCAAGATTTGAAACAGAAACTCAAAGACAATCAGCACTTTAATATTGAGATGCAGGATGTTAAAAGGGAGTTCTGCGCTGTAAAAGTGAACAAAAGTCAGGGCCCTGATAAAATATGTGGGCGCCTGGTAAAGTCCTGTGCACATGAACTGAGTCCTATATTTCATTACATTTTCAACTAGAAAAGCACTCGGAGAGCGCAGACCTCCGCCAAGCGGCACAGTTCCCCCCATACAGTGTTTGTGTGTACGTTTTCAGATTCCCTGAGCATGAAAAGATATGACTAGCAATTGGATTCACAATGATTATTTGTTTATTTGACATGGACAGTGCAATAAACAGACAATTAATGAATGACAATCAATGTGATAGTGATAGGATTAGTGGTTCAGTAGTGTAAAACGGGGCTATAAGGGACGGCGGGTTGATAAGGGACACTTTTCTGGGAAATGTTTTAAATGTAATTGTGCTTTTTTTATTTTGAGCAGGACGCTGAGTTATGTTTTTATTGTCAAATATCCATGAATCCTTCATCAAATGTAGGCGGAAGCAAAATTAAAAAAGCAGAATTACATTTAGAAAAGTGTCCCATATTACCCAGCCGTCCCTTATAGCCCCGTTTTACGGTTGTAAAAGCATTGCCTCCTTGGCGGAGGTAATAAACTGAAGTGTTGGTGTGTCCATCTCCTCCACTGACGGATGCAGATTGGTTAGACAGGTTGCCGTGGGTTTTATATTATATTGGGGTTGCGCTCGGCGGCAAAACAGAATTTAGAATCTTCCCCGGCAGAGAGGTCGTTTTTACGCAGCGCCTATAGCTGGGCGGGGAATTTGTGGCAAATAATCGGGCGGCGGACAGGTGGCCGTGTCAGGTTTTGCAGCGTCGCGGAAAAAGCGGGCACGCTGGCGGGCCCAGGGCAGCAGTGTTTTCCGCGTGCTTTTGTGCCTAAAACGTTGAAGAACGCGGAGTTTGTGTTGGTCAGACACGACAAGCAGCGCAATGTGCGCAGCGCCTATGGCTGGCGGGCCCAGGCTACCAGTGTTTTCCGCATGCTTTTGTGGCTAAAACGTTGAAGAAGGCGGAGTTTGTGTTGGTCAGACACGACGCCCAGCGCCGTCCATTGCGCCTGCACACATGTTGGAAATGGCCATATGTCACAGTGTGGAAAAATGCTTTAAAAAATTCCTGTATGCAGACGGTGATGCGGATCATCCCCCAAATGTAATCAGTTCTTCCTTGTACCATTTCCAACAACGCCTGAAAGTTTCATGGAAATGCGTCCAAGATTTTTTGAGTTATCTTGCTAACCAACAGACAGACAGACAGACAGACAGACAGACAGACAGACAGACAGACAGACAGACAGACAAACAGACAAACAGACAAACAAACAGACAAACCCCGGCAAAAACATAACCTCCTCCTGGCCTTTTCGGCCTGGCGGAGGTAATAAGTCCTTACAGACACAACATGTGCCTAAGATCTGGAAAGATGCTGTGGTTGTTCCCGTTCCAAAATCCAGCTGTCCTAAAACAGTAAATGACTTTAGACCAGTTGCTTTGACTTCAATTTTAATGAAAATGTTTGAAAAACTGGTCAGATGTGAGGTCCTAAGGCAGACTGAACATGCATTGGATCCTCTGCAGTTTGCCTATAGGCCTCACAGAGGAGTGGAGGATGCCACTGTCACTCTGTTTAACATGCTTTTTAAACATCTGGATTTTAATGGGACACATGCCAGGCTTTTATTTGTGGACTTTTTTTCTGCCTTTAATACAATCCAACCTCATATTTTAGTTGAAAGGCTCCTGCAACAATTTGATTTGAGCAATAATCTGGTGGGTTGGATTCTGGATTTCTTAACCAACAGGACGCAGAGAGTAAGGGTCAATGGCACATTGTCTGACCTAAAGTGCTCTTCTACTGGATCTCCTCAGGGGTGTGTGTTGTCACCACTACTCTTCATCCTGTACACAAACATGTGTCGGAGCAGACATGACAACAGACACATTATAAAGTATGCTGATGACTCAGTCATTGTCAGTCTCCTCCAGGATGGTGAGAGTGGCCACGGCCCAGTAGTTGATGACTTTGTTCACTGGTGTGAGGATTCCTACCTGCAGCTGAATACAACAAAAACGAAAGATATGATTATTGACTTTAGGAGGAAAACTCCCAGGCACAAAGTCACCATACTAAAAGGCCAGACCACCGAATGTGTACAATCGTACAAATATCTTGGGACGATTATTGATAGTAAATTAAACTTTGAAGTGAACTGTGAAAGGGTGTGCAAAAAGGGTCAGCAAAATTTGCATTGTTTGAGGAAACTTGCACGCTTCCAAATTGACCGAACCATAATGACTATGTTTTATCGGGCTTTTATTCAATCTGTTTTATCCTTTTCTTTAATGTCATGGTTTGGTCAGATAAAACTGAAACAGAGGAAATCCTTGGATCAGGTAGTTAGATGGTCCGGTCGTTTGCTTGGTGAGTCACAGCTGAGCCTGACATCCCTGTACACCAGACAAGTACAGAGGATGGCCGACTCGATTTTAAATGATGACTCCCACCCTTTGCACTGCAACTTTCAGCTTCTTCCCTCCAGACGGAGGTTTGCTGTCCCAAAAAGCAAAACCCAGCGCTACAAAAACAGCTTTGTCCCTGCTGCTGTCAAAGAGTTGAACAAGCTATAAAAATTATATTGTACATATTTTATATTTACCTATTTTGTAAGATGTGTGCCTGTGTTTGTGTCTATGTTGAATGTAATTAGTGGCTTGTAAATATGGATGTCACCAGACTGCAAAACAAATCTACCTACGGGTACAAATAAAGTAACCTGAACCTGAACCTGAACCTAAACTTACGTAGAAGTGATCACAGAGGAGTCAAGACTGCGGCAAGGAAAGTGAGATGCCCCAGTCTTAAATAAGGCACAGCATAATATGGCACAGGTGTGGATACCAGAGCGGGCAGGAGAAAACACTGATTGATAATCTGGGTCAGCTGGGAGAAATGAGAGAGAAGCGACTGGACTTGACAGCTGACAGGGCGACGCCCACACAGAGCACAAAACCGGAAATGCTCCCTGACAGCTGTCAACCTCGGGAAAAAAAACACCACAGTGTAGCATCATCTTGCTTTGGCTCATCAATAAAATTATTCTTTATTATAAAGACATTGTTTCACCCAGGAAAAGGCCAGTCAAGAACTGCTCTTTCATCCCAGGACCACAGCTGAACTAACATTCTTTTGTTAAACCAGTCCCTTGAATTCCTCCTAATGCATTTCCTCGTGAACATTTTATTGGCCAATAAAACATGGACAAAGAACAGACCTTTGTGGAATGCCCCATATGACCTACAAAATATCCACAGCTCAACATTGCCCTCTACTGGCAACTCTGGGACATGCTGGATTTAACCAGTGAACTTTTTCACTACATTCTTGTTACAAAACTCAATTCTCAAATTATCGTCTTTTTCAGGACACCATGGAAAAGCAAATGGACTTTGATATTCTGTGGACAATCATTGGGTTTGAAATAGCCTATATATTAATCCTTGATTTTAAATATATGCATGTTAAAATGTTTCAATGAATGTTTATTCTTGCATGTTAATTTAAAAGCACTAGTTATAAAGTTGCATGAATCACTGAAGTACTTTAGATTTTATACATAAGTGTATAGATGAATTTTCAGTGTTAAGATGTAAGATAAGATAAGATAAGCCTTTATTAGTCCCACAATGGGGAAATTCCAGAATTGCAACAGCACAGGGATAGCAACACTCAGAGCAACAATCAGAAGGCAAGAGAAAAAAAAAAGAGCAGCAAATATACATATATATATATATATATATATATATATACACACAATGCGGAGCATTGTAGCTAGATGGGATAGCTATATAAATATATAAACACAGTGCGGCGCATTGTAGCTGGATGGAATAAATATATGAGTATATAAACAGTGCAGAGCATTGTAGCTAGATGGAATAAATATGTAGATATATAAACACACACAGTACGGAGCATTGTAGCTAGATGGAATAAATATGTAAATATATAAACACACAGTGCGGAGCATTGTAGCTAGATGGAATAATATGTAGATATATAAACACACACAGTGCGGAGCATTGTAGCTAGATGGAATAGATATGTAGATATATAAACACACCCAGTGCGGAGCATTGTTGCTAGACATAGTAAATATATAAATATATATATAAACACACACAGTGCGGAGCATTGTAGCTAGATGGAATAAATATGTAAATTGTGGAGATTGTGTGGAAAGACGAGACTGATTTTATTTCTCAAGATCAGTTTTATTCATCATCACATTCTCCAACATCCAAAACGGGAAAAGAGGGAGGCATGCCCCCACCTCTGTCCCTTTCATACCCAGGACATCAAAGCACACAGTCACTTTGTCTTTACATCCCAAATCACAATGCACCCCCTTCAGGTCTCCTGTCTGTCTGCTCCTGAAGTCCTGGTGGTCAGGAAATCCCTCAAGGCCATCTCTCTGCATACAAAAGGCCAGACTTCGCATCCTCCTGCTACCCTTAGGAGGTTCAGACCTTTTGTTCCTCTGAGACGTGCAGTAAACAATAAGCATACAGCAATAAGCATGTGAAGCATATGAGACCTACATATGTGCCCACATGACCCCCCCCCCCAAACGTCTAAGATGGAACAACATAACCACAGACTGCATGTCACACTAAAATCATTACATATCAGTCCAAGTGCCGCTTAAGTCTCAACCTTCTCCCGTATCTGCTGTAAGCAGGCTGTACCACCCCCACGGCGTCTTCCAGCTGTGGATCTGCTGCCTGGGATGAGAACTGTTAGTCAACCTCTGTGGGTGTTCTGGGGAATGCTCTCTAGGGGGTCTGCCGCGCCGAGGAGCCTTCGCCAACTGCACAACTTCGTCCGCTACCACAAAAGCGGGTTTGAGCCTGTTAATGCCAATCCTTTCTTTTCTGCCCCCCAAATCTAGCAAAAAATGCTTATCCCCTGTTTCCAGCACTCTATATGGTCCGTCATAAGGTGGGCGTAAAGGCGGATGGTGGGCATCATGTCTGACAAAAACAAACTCCGCATTTTTTAAAGCCTTAGGCACAAAAACACGCGGAAAACTGTGGTGAACGGGGCCAGGTAGTGTGCTCGGGCCCGTGTTATTCTGTAACCGCTGAGCCGGGGAGCACTCTGGCGCTGGATTATCTGGGAGAAATTCCCCGGGCAGCCGAAGAGCCTGTGCGAAAACTAGCTCGGCCGGGGAGGCTTTTAAATCCTCTTTAGGTGCAGAACGCAACCCCAATAAAACCCATGGTAGCTTGTCCACCCAATTTGGATCTGTAAGCGACACTCTGAGAGCCGCCTTCAATGACCTGTGAAAACGTTCGCATAACCCGTTAGCCTGTGGGTTGTACACGGTCGTGCGGTGGATCGTTGCCCCCAGGCTGCGGGCCATCGCTGACCAAAGTTCGGAAACAAACTGAGGGCCTCTGTCGGACGTAATGTCCGACGGGACTCCAAAACGCGCTACCCATGCTGTTAAAAACGCGCGCGCCACCTCCTTGGCTGTGGTTGATGACAGCAGGACCACTTCTGGCCAGCGTGTGGTGCGGTCAACCATTGTCAGAAGATGTGTGCACCCTTGTGAGGGCGGGAGGGGGCCTACGAGGTCCACGTGGACATGATCAAACCTTTTAGCCGGGATGTAAAACGGCTCCAAGGGAGCTTTTGTGTGTCTATGAACCTTGGCCCGCTGGCAGGCCGTGCAGGCTGCCGCCCACTCTCTAACTTGTTTGTGCAGACTCGGCCATACAAATTTCTCTCCTACCATTTTGACCGACGCGCGCACTCCCGGGTGCGCCAGAGAATGAATCAAGTCAAAAACGCGGCGGCGCCACGCAGTTGGAACCACCGGATGCGGCCGCCCAGTGGAGACGTCGCAAATTAGGGGGGGTATACCGTCTTGCAGCACCCTGTTCTCCAGCCTTAACCTTGTTGGTCCAGACTGGAGCGCACGCACATCCGTGTCGCTAACCTGCTCCGCGGCCATGGCTGCGTAGTCTATCCCCACGCGGACCGGGGCCGTGCGCACTTCCGCGTTGCTAACTTGCTCCGTGGCCATGGCTGCAGGATCTACCTCCGCGTGGGCTGGAGCCCCCACGGCGCGCGAGAGGCAGTCTGCCACTACATTAAGCTTACCCACCACATGCTGGATATCGGTAGTAAACTTCGATATCGCGGTCAGCTGTCTCTGTTGCCGGCCCGACCAAGGTTCTGAAATCTTGGCCATCGCGAAAGTCAGCGGCTTGTGGTCAACGAACGCGGTGAAACGGCGTTCTTCCAGCCAGAACTGGAAGTGGCGAATGGCCAAGTGGAGAGCTAACAACTCCCTGTCGAATACGCTGTATTTTCGTTCGCTTTCGCGCAGGGTCTTATTGAAAAAGGCGAGCGGTTGCCAGGCTCCAGCTACAAACTGCTCCACGACTGCCCCGATGGCCACATCTGACGTGTCAGTAGTGAGCGCCATGCGGGCTGCTGGGACTGGATGTGCTAACAACGCAGCGTTTGCCAGAGTTGTTTTGACTTCGGAAAATGCGCGCTCTCGCTCCGGAAACCATTCGACTTTATTTGTGGGTTTTTGTTTTTTTAGTGCCGCATACAATGGTTGCATGAGCTGCGCTACGCGGGGGAGGAAACGGTTATAAAAATTTACCATTCCCAAAAACTCCTGTAATGCTTTGACCGTTTGCGGCTGGGGAAAATTTGTCACTGCGAACACCTTGTCAGGCAGAGGGACCGCTCCCTCTGGGGAGACGCGATGCCCCAAAAAATCAATCTGCATCACCCCGAACTGACACTTCGCTGGGTTAATTATTAACCAGTGCTCTGCCAACCTCCGGAAAACTGCCGTGAGGTGGTTTTCGTGTTCATCCTCGGACGCGCTGGCTACCAATATGTCGTCCAGGTAGATGAACACGAAAGGGAGATCGCGCAAAACCGCGTCCATCATGCGTTGGAACGTCTGCGCCGCGCCTTTAAGCCCAAATGGCATGCGCAAAAACTCGAAAAGCCCGAAAGGAGTTATTATGGCTGTTTTGGGTATGTCCTCAGCGCGCACTGGGACCTGGTGGTAACCGCGTACCAAATCTATTTTAGAAAAAATGCGCGCCCCCGCCAAATGAACTGAAAAATCTTGGACGTGCGGGATCGGGTAGCGGCCGTGCGGTGTAGCATTGTTCAGCCTGCGGAAATCGCCACAAGGCCACCACGAGCCATCAGCTTTCAGGACCATGTGAAGTGGTGAAGCCCAGGGGCTCTTCGAACGCCTAATGATGCCCAACCTCTCCAGGTTGGCGAACTCCTCGCGCGCTATGGTCAGTTTAGCTGAATCCAAGCGCCGAGCTTTTGCGAAAACGGGGGGTCTGGTGGTAGTAATAAAATGTTCCACCCCGTGTTTAGCCACTGTCGCCGAAAATGTCGGGACCGTGAGTGCTGGGAACTGAGTGAGGAGTGTGTGGAACTTACCACCTGCAGCTGTGACGTTGGCTTGTGCTGTTGGCGGGGCCACTCGAGCTGTACAGGGGATAGAAGAAAAAGAGAGTGCATTAACCAGGCATCTGTTAGCAAGATCAACCAACAAACTATGTGAGCACAAAAAATCAGCCCCTAACATGTTGAAATTGACTGCCGCTATGACGAAAGTCCACTCGAAAGTGCGGCCGTGTAGGGACAGAAGTAGAGTCCTCTCACCGAAGGTCTTAATCGCCGAGCCGTTCGCTGCTGACACCTGGGGACCACTGGAAGGCGCCAGTTGGTCAGCGTAGGAAGGTGTGATGAAACTCAGCTGGGAGCCCGTGTCCACGAGGAAATGCCTCCCCGAGTTCGCATCCTTCAAGTAGAGCAGCTTGTTCTCCTCTCCGAGGGCCGCCGCTGCTACCGACCCCCGGTCTTGGCGTTTCCCGAACGCTTAAAGTGGCACGGTGGAATGCACTTGCGTGCTCTCTCTGCGAAACGGTGATGGTAGAAGCAAAGGATGTCGTCTGCTCCGTGTTTCCCGGCCCCTGCCGCCGCCGTCGTTGGTGAGTCTGGTGCTGCAGCCTCTGGCCCCCTGCCGTCTCCGGATGTTGCGCCTGGACCCGCTGCCGCAGCCGCAGCCGTGTGCCGTTTGCTGGCGTCGACGAGTCGTTGCGCCTCCTGGCCCAGCTCGTGGTAGTCTTTTCGGGCCAGCAGTGGTGAATTGGCCAGGGTCACTCTCACCTCTGACGGTAGGGTTCTGAGGAAAAGGTGGGTGAAGATGAAGTTATCATCTTCGGAGTCTCTCAAACTCAACATCTTCCCCATCAGGTCTGCAGGTCTGTCGCCCTCAAATTCAGTAAGCGTCAGGAGTCACCAGTGTGGAGATTGTGTGGAAAGACGAGACTGATTTTATTTCTCAAGATCAGTTTTATTCATCATCACATTCTCCAACATCCAAAACGGGAAAAGAGGGAGGCATACCCCCACCTCTGTCCCTTTCATACCCAGGACATCAAAGCACACAGTCACATTGTCTTTACATCCCAAATCACAATGCACCCCCCTTCAGGTCTCCTGTCTGTCTGCTCCTGAAGTCCTGGTGGTCAGGAAATCCCTCAAGGCCATCTCTCTGCATACAAAAGGCCAGACTTCGCATCCTCCTGCTACCCTTAGGAGGTTCAGACCTTTTGTTCCTCTGAGACGTGCAGTAAACAATAAGCATACAGCAATAAGCATGTGAAGCATATGGGACCTACATATGTGCCCACAAAATATATAAACACACACAGTGCGGAGCATTGTAGCTAGATGGAATGAAACAGCACAACCGTCTACTTAGTTATCCTACATGGTATGATTATGTACCCATACATATTCTCACCCTCCATAGCGACCGGTATTTTCCTAGTTGTATACCGGAGGGGACCGTTGTGTAAGTCTATTGCGTCTTTTGCATTCAAAACTATTAGGTTGTCACGTCTTTTTGCTATCTCTGCGAGCAGCCCTGCTTAGGTTGTACAGTCTGACAGCCGTAGGTAGGAAGGACCTGCGAAACCTCTCGGTTGTGCACCTAGGATGATGTAGTCTGCTGCTAAATGAGCTCCTCAGTGCATTCAGTATGTTCTGCATAGGGTGGAACTCGGACTCCAGCAGAGATGACAGTTTAGTCACCATCCTTCTCTCTCCCATCTCCTCCACTGGGTCAAGGCGTTGCCCCCAGGACAGAGCTAGCTTTCTTGATCAGTTTGTTCAGTCTCTTCCTATCGGCTGCTGTAATGCCACTGCCCCAGCAGACCACTCCAAAAGTGATGGCTGATGCCACCACCGTGTCATAGAATGTCTTCAGCAGCACCCCTTGTACACCAAAAGACCTGAGTCTCCTCAGTAGGAACAGCCTGCGCTGTCCCTTCTTGTAGAGTGCGTCAGTATTGTGTGACCAGTCGAGTTTATTGTTCAGATGAACACCCAGGTACTTATAGGATGTCACCATCTCGATGTCTGTTCCCTATATATTTACTGGTGCTGTGAGGGGTTGTCCTTGCCTGCGGCAGTCCACCACCAGCTCCTTAGTTTTCCTCGTGTTGATCTGGAGGCAGTTCCGATGGCACCATTCCACGAAGTCCTGGATAAGCCCTCTGTACTCAGCTTCATCTCCGTTGGAGATGAGGCCAACGATCGCAGAGTCGTCAGAGAACTTCTGTAGATGGCAGTGTGTTGTGTTGTGTGAGAAGTCCGCAGTATAAAGGGGTAACAGGAAGGGAGCCAAAACCGTTCCCTGGGGGGCCCCTGTGCTACCGATGATCGTGTCGGACACACAGTCCCGGGTTCTCACAAACTGAGGCCAGTTTGTGAGGTAGTCCAGGATCCATGATGACAGGTGCTGGTCCACCCCTGCACACAGCAGCTTGTCCTTCAGGATCATCGGTTGGATGGTGTTGAAAGCACTGGAGAAGTCAAAGAACATGATCCTCACCACATTCCCGGGCTTCTCCAGGTGGGACAGAGAACGGTGAAGGAGGAGGATGTGTGTATCAGATTGCCAAAACGTCCCTCAAGTCATGTGACTGGTGGCTGCCAGTCTCTGCTTAGCAACAGCACTTTCATTCCATTGGTTCCATAGAGACAAAAGCCTGTTCGTTGGACTAAAGTTCATAAAACCCGCCCACGAAGGAAGACTATTGGCTGGGGCACCTGCCAATCCCCAGAAGCCCGCGAAAAGTTTTCTGCAGATAAAGAGAAGAGACACCCTCTTTTCAGCTCTCTTTTTTTTCTTCTTCTTCTCTTCTTCACTTCATGGCAGATGACTATGGGAGAACAAAGATTTCAGATCACCTCACTGCCACAGAACAAAGGAGACTTCAAGCACATGCTTTTTCTATGATCACCTCAGAGCAGAGAACATGAAATATTGCATTTGTTGTAAACTTCTGTGTATTTTAATGTTTTTCTTTAAATGTCTAGGAATAAATTCATTTCTTTCCTGAGCTCAAATCCTAATTCGGAGTCAAACTCCTGTTCCTAAACGCCTATTTTTATAACTTTCTCCTTTTAAGCTTTCTTTAAACTCACTGTTTTTAATTTTAGTTTTAACTTTATTTTTATTTTTAAATGTTTTTCTTTAAAAGGACTGAGTGACCATTCCCACTAGACGCTATTTTCACTCCACTAAGTCAGAAAGTTGTTGTTTAATTTCGTATTGGGATCAGTTTTTGTAATTATTCTCAAATTCCCTTTGGAAGCAGCTGATCCATGAAGGCCACCACGCGCCACTGAAGAAATCAGCACGCCACGGAGAAGAGGAGACATCTTGGCTGTACCTCAGCCCATGTGATCAACGCATCCAAAATCTCATCTTGTGACAATAAACTCTGGAAGCTGCCGTACCTTGTCCGAATATCTACTGGCAAGATATTCTGGTTTTGGGTGCCATCTACAATTAAAACTTCGAGGAGACGACGCTGAATTACCTCCACCAACATGGGTCACATGAGCTGCATTCTTTATTCATCTGCTGAATAAAACGTCTGAGATTTGAGAATAATTCAGTATCTGATCAGATACAAAATTAAAGAGCAATTTGTGGCCAACACACATTGTGGGCTCAAGCTGCCACAGAGACAGGACTGAATGTGTATTGTGGGGTGTGTCTGCAAGGACTGAGGACTCAGAATCTACAGGAGGTAACAAGGAAGTGTGAGATTTGTCTCTTTGTCCCACAGAAGACGCCCCGGAGGGTATTCTGGTTCATCAGGAAATGAGAGACAATGGTGAAGCTTCAAAGGGATGCTTTGTAACTGTATGTTGACTGAAGACACCATGTGACTTGAATTCTGATGCTGGAAATGTATAAAAGGGTGTTGAAGTATGACTCATTCTCTTTCCTGCTTTGAGAATGCTAGAAGCTGTGTTCTGTCAAATAAAGCTGGTTTTATGACTGAAACTCAGCCTCGTTATTTGAGCATGCTTCTACAAATTAACATAACTCTTCTTTTCCTTAAAATTCCATTTTCATTTTCTTAATAGTAACCCAGAATTTTCCATATAATTAGTTTAATTTTCCCTATAAATTTGTGTTCAGTTTTCCATAATCCATTAACTTCAAACTGATCTAAATTCAGCTTACATTTTCACCCTGGTTCTGCAAATGTTCACATTGTTACTCTATCATTTACAAGTTAATTTAATGGTTAATGCAAATCATTTCAATGTCCTTTAATCATCATTTCATTTAATAAAGACATGAAAAATGAGAGAAGTTGTTGAGAATTTATTATATTCTGAGTCTGGTTTCAAAGCCCCAGTATCAAATTCACTAAAATTTTGAGACTGATTATTAATTAATTTATTGAGTGATTAAAGGTATAAAGTGAAATTAATGATTAAAGTGCTCACTAAAGAGGTGAGCTGGTGCCCCACGAGTGTTTATTAACTTTTTCTGTGTGTGGACCCGGAGTAAATCTCAGGTCCCGATACATCAATACAAATTAAATAAATTTTATACCTGATCATAATAATAAATCACATATCGCTACAGCAGTAAAAATATAAAGAATAAACATCACCAAATGCAGACTAATGAATAATTACAAATGGTGCAAAACATGAGTGTAACAAAACTGAAACATAAACAGAAAAATAGAAAACAGTACGAGAATACCGAACTCAAAAGGCACAAAATGCAACAAATAAATAAATACAGAGAAAAAAGCCACGAGACTGAGCATGACGGAAACTTCCAGTGCTCAGCTCGTGACAACTGTCGTGTGAACTTTTTACATTTTACATAAATTTCACACAAAAGCCTAATATCCTTAACTTTTTGTGAGTAGCATATATAATATATGAGCTTCACTTTTTGAATTGAATTATTAAAATTTTGATGATATTCTAATTCTCTGAGATGCACCTGTATGTCCTTGAGGATGTCAAAACTTTTGATAATTCCTTGGAAAATGCTCAATATAGGACCTTTAAAACTACACATTTTCCCTACATTTTGACAGATTTTAAGTAAGTGTTAGAACGCTTTCTTTGCACGTCTTTTTTTTTTGCTCTAACTTCTAATGTTTCCACCTCCTGAAAATTATGGTCACCTGAAATGTGCTACATGTGGGCTATATCTTGTGAGAATCACTGATCTACAGAGGACCGTGCATTGACATTGTTGAATCTCATTTCCCTTTTTTCATTGTGTCAAAACAGCACAAAGGCTGCTAATTGCACAATCTATTCTCCGAGACTGCGTGTCAGTCCTCATTCCATGGATGAGTAGATAGCATTTAGAACTTCACTCTAATGCCGCAGCCGTCCCTATCACTACAGATTGAATTCCACACATCAAATTTATTTCAGATGTTATTATCTGTGGCAGCTTGCCAGTTCTGCCTGCCACTCACACAATGTCTCCACAAGGTGTTTGCTCCTAACAGCACCGACCAGGCTGCTTTACTTTCTGACAGCATAGCAGCGATGGGCAACAGTCTGCAAAGTGCACCTGGTGGAGAAATGTTCAATAAGTCATCATTTCACACTTTCAGAAACTTTTTTTCAAGATCTGTGATAATTTGAAGGACACCCCATGTTTTTTTTTTCCACATCTTTTGCAGAACACACCCACCACATTTTGTTTTCACTCCCCAGTTCTCACTTTTTCTCTCTCTCTTTTTTCCCCTCACATTCTTTTCCTGTCTCTGTGATTCACTCCACTACCGTCTGGCATTTCCTTTGCTCACAAGAATAGATGGGGTTCCTGGGTCTCTCTGAGAAGAGAAGCCCGGTATATCTGTCTCCCCGAGCTGGATGAATAATGGATGGGAATGGATCAGATGACTGAACTGCTTCATCTGGAACCTCTGTAGTAATGGCCAGCCATAGATTTCTCTGCTTGTGTGTGTGCGTGTGCATGTGTGCGTGTGTGTGTGTGTGTGTGTGTGTGTGTGTGTTAGCAGCCCATGCAGCTCTCAAAGAGTTAAGCAGCATGTTTTGGAGGGCTCACATGTGAGCTAGTCAAAAACTGAGCTGCAGCCGTGCTGGTTAATTGGGCCGCCATCAGCACGTTCCATTTAAATTAGTGGGGAAAAGTGGTAATAAAAGATTTTTGCCCGGGCCTCTTTTTCAGTTAATGTTTGATTAGAAATGCAATGGTTTTAAATTAAGATTTCTCTCCCCCCCTTGGTATGAAATCAATCAAATTAACGGAAATTGAATTATTTGAGATGGTAATCTATTTAGGCAAACCATTCACCATGAAAATGTTTTCCTCTTGTTGTGAAAGGAAGAATAATTGAATCAGCCCCTTGTCAGTGACGCCAATGGCTGAGCCAGAACAAGACTTATTGAAATGAAATGCAGATTTTCACTTCCTTAGACCACATAAGGGAGCAAGAAAGGATATGTAAAATCTGTTTTCCTTACATACAATATACATATGCTCCACTATCTGTAATATGCAACATGAGCAGACGGAATCCTGCTGGAATGATTGATTGTAATCGTGCATGTGCAAATGTGTTTTTGTGAGCCTCAATCCTGTCCAATTATCCACCCAAATTCACATTCTCATATTTCTAAACATATTTCAGCACAACAGCGTTTTAAAAGGAGAATGTATTACGGTATTATTCTCATCTTTTTTTCCTCCCATCCCCAGCAAATTATTACAGGAAATGATACTCCAAATATATCGGGCCATCAATTTTTTATGCCTTCAAGGGATGAAACATGTGCACTCAATTGGTTCCCTGCCTCTTTTTTGTCGCACATGTAACCACCAGTAAATCATATTTATATGCAGTGCTGGCAAAGAAAATTGTGAACTTGTAATTGCACCATGCAGATGTCAAACAGACATATATTTTGATGATTTGTCATTAACACCAATATGAGGCATTTTAAGATGAATTCAGAATCCCCTTTCAAGCTGAAGCAAAGACAGTTTCTCACCATCACGCGTTCATTTGAGGCCGATGCATACGCTGGCTGTTGAAGGCAATTTTGCCTCCACAGACGCACACAGCAGGTGATTGTAATAAATCATAAGTCACATGCTACCTCACAGAAGCTTAATGGTGATAAATTTATCACAGTATGTCAAGTTTCCCGGGTAGGCCTAAGTGTATCTTTCTTGTCTTTATATGTGTGGATGAGAAACGTTGTTTGAGTCAACCAATCTATATAAGTCGAAACTCTGGAAGGCTACGGGAGTCAGGAGGATTGCACTCTGCATGTTGTTATGTTCTGCCTTTTATTTGCTATTTTTGGTCATTTAATCCAACATACAGTATCACAGGGCATCTTTCTCTCTTGTTCCAAATGCAGCTTGTTATATGCATATGCAGGTTGTTAGTAACCAGTTACATTTACTCAAAAATTTTTTCACAAAATTACACTTTCATAAGTTTTATTATGAAATGAATGCAAGTCATCAGATTGTCTTCTCTTCATTTTTTAAATTTTTTAAAAAAAATTTTATTAGTGCATGCTTATAGAATGCAAGTAATCCTGTCTGAAACAGGTAGGCCAATCAGGCTTTACAGGCCCAAATGTAGGCTGTGTTTAAAAGTGGAATACAAAGAGGTGTAGCCTATATGTAGGCAATCACACATATTAGACTTTGACAAATATAAAAGTGACTGAACTGAGATTTATCTGATTGTGTGAATATTAATTACAGAATAATTGAAAATGAATGGGACATCCAATATTAGCGACTGTAAAAGAACTGCTTGTCTGTTTGTCAGATCACTTATTTGTGTGATCTTTTATGACTTATATTCATAAGTCATAAAAAGTTTTTCATAAGTTTTTTTTTTAAGGCACCATAAGGAGAGGCAGCTGTGTCAGCAGCAGCTCTGTCGTGTCTTTGTGTTTTTATCTGCTTATTCTTGTATATAAGATAAGATAAGATAAGATAAGATAAGATAAGCCTTTATTAGTCTCACAATGGGGAAATTCCAGGATTGCAACAGCACAGGGATAGCAACACTCAGAGCAATAATTAAGAAGATGAGAAAAAAATAAGAGCAGTGATTATACATATGCACACATAAATACATAAATATATATATATATATATATATATATATATATATATATATATATATATATATATATATATATATATATATATATATATATATATATACACACAGTGCGGAGCATTGTAGCTAGATGGAATAAACGGCATAACCGTCTACTTAGTTATCCTACATAGTATGAATATGTACCCATACGTACATATTGTCACCCTCTGTAGCGACTGATATTGTCCTAGTTGTATACTGGAGGGGACCATTTGTGTAAGTCTATTGCGTCTTTTGCATTCAATACTATTAGGTTGTCACGTTTTTTTGCTATCTCTGCGAGCAGCCCTGCTTAGGCTATACAGTCTGACAGCCGTAGGTAGGACGGACCTGCGAAACCTCTCGGTTGCGGACCTAGGATGATGTAGTCTACTGCTAAATGAGCTCCTCAGTGCGTTCAGTATGTCCTGCATAGGGTGGGACTCGGACTCCAGCAGAGATGACAGTTTAGCCACCATCCTTCAATCTCCTAGCTCCTCCACTGGGTCAAGGCGTTGCCCCAGGACAGAGCTAGCTTTCTTGATCAGTATGTTCAGTCTCTTCCTATCGGCTGCTGTAATGCCACTGCCCCAGCAGACCACTCCAAAAGTGATGGCTGATGCCACCACTGTGTCGTAGAATGTCTTCAGCAGCGCCCCTTGTACACCAAAAGACCTGAACCTCCTCAGTAGGAACAGCCTGCGCTGTCCCTTCTTGTAGAGTGCGTCGGTATTGTGTGACCAGTCTAGTTTATTGTTCAGATGAACACCCAGGTACTTATAGGATGTCACCATCTCAATGTCTGTTCCCTGTATGTTTACTGGTGCTGTGAGGGGTTGTCCTTGCCTGCGGCAGTCCACCACCAGCTCCTTAGTTTTCCTCGCGTTGATCTGGAGGCAGTTCCGATGGCGCCAGTCCACGAAGTCCTGGATAAGTCCTCTGTACTCAGCTTCATCTCTGTTGGAGATGAGGCCAACGTTCGCAGAGTCGTCAGAGAACTTCTGTAGAGGACAGTGTGTTGTGTTGTGTGAGAAGTCCGCAGTATAAAGGGTGAACAGGAAGGGAGCCAAAACCGTTCCCTGGGGGGCCCCCGTGCTACTGATGATCGTGTCGGACACACAATCCCGGGTTCTCACAAACTGTGGCCGGTTAGTGAGGTAGTCCAGGATCCATGATGACAGGTGCTGGTCCACCCCTGCGCACAGCAGCTTGTCCTTCAGGATCATCGGTTGGATGGTGATAAAAGCACTGGAGAAGTCAAAGAACATGATCCTCACCGCATTCCCGGGCTTCTCCAGGTGGGACAGAGAACGGTGAAGGAGGAAGATCACCGCATCCTCCACCCCAATGCCATGCTGGTAGGCGAACTGGAGTGGATCCATCGCTGGTCCCACCAGGGTGCGGAGGTGAGCAAGGAGCAGTCTCTCCAGGGTCTTCATCATGTCAGACGTCAGGGCCACTGGTCTGTAGCTGTTCAAGTCTTTGGGGTGGGAAGTCTTTGGTACAGGTACCACACAAGATGTTTTCCACAACTGTGGTACCCTCCCCAGCTTCAGGCTCAGGTTGAAGATGTGATATAGTTTTTCTTTTCACCAGGGCTCGGTAGAAAGACTTGGATTAATGACTGGGCCAAGGTTTTTCTATTTTAGCCCCGGTCTTTCTCTTATTTTTTCTTCCTCGGGGCAATGGAGAACAACAGAGATGGGGGTGAACGCATTGTTTACACACGTGACCAGCTGATTGCGATGAGGAGGCCAGCACTGCTGCCCGGAATGAAGCCCCTCATCCCGCATGAGCTCAGGAGGGAACGCCGCGGACAAAGGGCTGGAGCTAAAGTGAGGATGAGGAGGGGAAAGCATAAGCCGGCGGTACAGATGTTCATCACCAGTAATGTGAGGTTGCTGGAAAACAAAGCAGATGAGCTCACAGCGCTGGCCAAGATGCAAAGGGAATATCGTGAGTGTAGTATCATGTGTTTTACTGAGACATGGTTACATTCATAGATCCTGGAAATCAACGTAGCAATACCTGGCTTTAAGACTATCTGGTGGGACAGGGACGTTATAAGTAGCAGGAAAAAGAGGGAAGGAGGAGTGACACTTCTTGTGAATGAAAGGTGGTGTAATCCTAGGCACATTTATGTGAAGGAACGGCGCTGCAGCCCGGACACTGAACTGCTGGCTGTGAGTATGTGACCCTATTATATGCTGCAAGAGTTCACGTGTGCCATCGTAATTACCGTTTACGTCCCTCCGTCACCTGATGCAGCGGTGGCCTGTGACGTCATCAGCTCTACTACTGCCATATTACTGGAGAAGCATCCTGACGCATTTATGGCCATCATGGGTGATTTTAATCATGTCTCAGTGGGAAAAACATTACCAAACTTCCACCAGTTTGTTGACTGTCCCACCAGAGAAAATAAAACACTGGATTTACTGTATGCCAATGCAAGAAATGCATATAGTGCCACAGCACTACCCCCCATTGGCAAATTGGGTCACAGCATGGTCCCGTAATCACACAAGTACGTTCCCCTTGTGGAAAGGCAGCCTGCTTATGCATGGACTGTGAGGAGGTGGACACAGGAGGCTGCTCATGCACTATAGGACTGCTTCGAGACAACGGACTGGGGTGTACTCTGTGAACCACACGGCGTGGACATAGACAATATGACCGATTGCATCACAGAATACATCAGATTCTGGGAAAACACAACCATGCCAGCTCAGACCGTACACTGTTTCCCCAACAACAAACCATGGATCACCAGTGACCTGAAAGCACTTCTGAACAAGAAGAAGAGGGCTTTTAGGTCTCGAGACAAGGAGGAACTGAGGAGAGTGCAGCGCAAACTGAGAGAGCTGCTGAGGAGGTGTAAAGACAATTACAGGATGAAGTTGGAGGATAAACTCTGGCAAAACAGTACTAAGGATGTCTGGATGGGAATGAAACAAATCACTGGGTATAAGAGGAGAGACAGACAGACATCGGGGAGCCTTGAGAGAGCTGATGAGCATAATCTTTTTTTTAATAGGTTCAACTCACAGTCTGTCACCCCCACAACACAGCGAGGCCCCCATACACCCCCCACCCTCCTGTCACCCCCACAACACAGCCAGACCCCCACACACCCCTCCCCCCACCCTCCTGCGCAGCTACCTCTCTCCATCTCCCCCTCACCCCCCTTCCCCTCCTCTGGGGACACCAGCCCCCCCCCCCCCCCCCCCACACACACACACACACATCACTGTGACTACAGACCAGGTTAAGAAACAGCTGGAGAGACTCCGTCAGTGGAAGGCTGCAGGCCCTGATGGCATCTCCACCAGAATCCTGAGGACCTGTGCCAACCAGCTAGCTCTAGTACTGAAACACCTGTACAGCCTGAGCCTGAATCTGGAGAGAGTACTGATGTTGTGGAAGACATCCTGCCTGGTTCCTGTCCCCAAGAAGTCATCTCTATCTGACCTGAATGACTATTGACCAGTTGCCCTCACATCCCATGTGATGAAGGTCCTTGAGAAACTGGTCTTAGCTCACCTGAGGCTGTAGGTGAAGACGTGGCTGGACCTTCTGCAGTTTGCATATCAGCCCCATTTAGGAGTTGAAGACGCTGTCATCTTCCTGCTGCAACGAGCCCATCTGCACCTGGATGGCAGAGGAGACACTGTGAGAATCACATTCTTTGATTTCTCCAGTGCCTTTAACGCCATCCAGCCACTGCTGCTGGGTGAGAAGCTACAGGTGATGGGGGTCGACAGCTCTGTGGTCTCCTGGATTACTGACTATCTGAAAGGCAGGCCACAGTTTGTCCGGCTGGGCAGTGTCTTGTCTGATGTGGTGGTTAGTGATATGGGAGTTCCACAGGGGACTGTGCTCTCTCCTTTTCTCTTCACCCTATACACCACTGACTTTCAGTATGACACCGAGTCATGCCACCTGCAGAAATTTCCTGATGACTTGACTGTTGTTGGGTGTATAATAGGGGGAGAGGAAGGGGAGTACAGGGCATTGGTAGACAGATTTGTGGAGTGGACAGAGCAGAATCACCTGAGGCTGAACATCAGTAAGATCAGAGAGCTGGTGATTGACTTCAGGAAGAAGAGGACACCTTCACAGCCATTGCAGATTGGGGGGAGGATGTGGTGGTAGTTGAGGACTACAAATACCTGGGTGTCATGATCAGCAATGGACTGGACTGGAAATTAAACACCAATTCTGCGTACAAGAAGGGGATGAGCAGACTCTACTTCCTGAGGAAGCTGGGGTCCTTCAACGTGTGCAACAGGATGCTGGAGCTTTTCTACCAGGACGTTGTTGCCAGCTCCATCTTCTTTGCTGCTGCATGTTGGGGTAGCAGTATCAGAGCCAGCAACACCTACAGACTTGGCAAGAATATCAAGAGGGCTGTCTCTGTAATTGGTATCAGGCCAGAGACTTTTGAGACTGTGATGGAGAGGAGGACACTATACAAACTGCGATCCATCATGGATAATCCTGATCACCCCCTCCACCACACACTGGACAGACAGCGGAGCACTTTCTCCAGCAGACTACTACAGATTTGCTGCCGAAAGTTTAGGTACAGGAAATCTTTCCTGCCACATGCCATTTCACTGTACAATAACTCACTCTAATGTTGTATTCTGGTCATAACTATGCTGCCATACTGCACCATACAGTCTAATTGGTGCCTCACATTTCACTCTTCACCTGATAGTCCTGCATTGTACAGTGGGTATGATTCATGTACCTATACGGGTCACCATCTATTCATCTATGATGTATATAAGTTTTTAGCAGTTTTACTTTCCATGGGTAATCCCTTTGTCTATTATGCTGTGTGTGTTTCTGTCGTTTGGTTGTCTACTGTCATGCTGCTGTTACACTGTAATTCCCTAGTTTAGGATCAATAAAGTACCTCTATCTATCTATCTATCTATCTATCTATCTATCTATCTATCTATCTATCTATCTATCTATCTATCTATCTAAGTGTTGTATCTTGCACTTTGGGGAATGGGAGTTGTTCAGTCACCATTATAATTGTTTTAGTTTATAGTCCATCGTCAATAATCTCACTCAGTACTATAACAAGACACATTTACAAATATTTGAGACCCATTGTAGTGCATCCTTTTATATTTTAGCAATATTATAAGTACAAAACACCACACATTATTGCACACAGCAGAATGACCCATTTGGCTGCAGCTGTTGCATCAGTGTTGCCCATTTGTCTATAAATATTTAAATAAAAATGATTTATTTTGTTATTTGGGCATTTTTGTGTCTTGTCGTCATTTAGTCAAAGTGTGCATATGTGTCCGCATATGATATGCAATTGGTCTGGCCATTCTGCTCCACAATCATGGCGATATTATTATGAAATTTTTAATTTTTAGATAATCGCCCGGGAGGGGAGACTCGTGGTCCTGCAAAAGACAGTGGTACCAGCCAGGTGAAGCAGCAGTCTACCACTGACTGGGCAGGCTGGGCATGCCTCCCCGCGAAGGATCGTAGTCCGCCCAGTTGGACACCTGTGTTGGAGAAGCAGCAGCTGAACCAATGGGTCTCAGTCCTTCGTGGGGAGCCAAGCCCAGTCTGCCTGGTTAACGGAAGTCTTGGCTGCTGCTTTAGCCATGTGCCACCACTGTCTGTTGCAGCACCACAGGTCCCCGCCAGCGACCCCCCCCATCCCCTGCTCACACCCGCGCAACTCATGTTCTCCGAGCTGAATTATCCATTAGACCTATGCAATCATGGCAAATTTATAATTTTTAAGCATTAAATCTTAAGTATCATCTTTTTCTAGTCAATTTTGTCACTTTTCGCTTCCTTGTTTTGCTCACGGAGCACTGTGGTTACTGATGCCGTAATGCCGCGTATTATCCAATCAGTACAGAGTCAATGCGAATCCCTGCCCACACTTCTAGAAGCCTGGACATGAGACAAAGCTGTGGCTAAACTTTTATTGATAAAAAATTACATATTTTGACTGAGCAACTCCTTACTTGGGGATGCACACTCTCACAACCTCAGCGAACACTTATAAAATCTGAGGTCAGTCTGACGAACGGTTTGAGAAATACAGTAGTGTGAAAAAGTGTTTGCCCCCATCCAGATTTCTCATTTTTTTGTATGTTTGTCACATTTAAATGTTTCAGATCATCAAACAAATGTAAATATTAGACAAAGATAACACAAATAAACACAAAATGCAGTTTTTAAATGAAGGTGTTTTTTATTAAGGGAAAAAAAATATCCAAACCTACATGGCCCTGTGTGAAAAAGTGATTGCCCCCTAAACCTAGTAACTGGTTGGGCCACCCTTAGCTGTCATAACGCACCCGTTTCCCAGGCACAAATAGGACACCACACACTCACTGTAGGTTGACACATTTATTAACTAAGGCACAAGCAAGAACGTTCAAACAAATACAATAAAACGGAGTGCAAGATGATAATAGTGAAACACAAAACACAAACACTGGAGGAAAGTTGGGATCAACGTCCGAAGGTACGGAAAGTCAGGAAACACCTGACCAGGAGCGAAACCCAGCCGGAGCACTCCCGAGGGCTGCGTGGCTCAACGGCCGAGAAAACGGGGAAAAGGCACCAGGACGGACCACTACAACTCACCTCAACAGCGGAGTCCCAGTCACTCGACAGTAGTGATCCAAAGGACGGTTGCATAGGAGAAGAACATGACAACAGGAAGGGGTCATCATGTCCCTTAAATACCACACATAATCAGAGACAGGTGTAAACAAAACATTCATAATAATCTTCTAGATAACAGTAAACAAACAGAAAAATGCTCACTCGACAGGGAAACTGGGCACTGCTTTAACCCGTGCCCCAGGATCATGACAGAGCCCCCTCCTCAAGAGGTAGACCCCAGACACCCCAGGGTAACATCACAGAGAAAGATAAGAAAAATAAAACCTCCCACACACATAGAAACGACCCACCCTGGGGGGAAAAGAAGGGGAACCCAGGCACGGAGGGACCGTAATCAGAGCGAAAAACAAAAAGAAAACACTCATGAACCACATGCTGTCCACCAGATGGCAACACAGGACTCTAAGCCCAACTGATCAGTGAACGAAGCCATTCAGGCGGTCTTCCAGAGTCCCACGACCACCGGCCTCTGTGCTTGAACACTTCGGGTGGCCTCCCCGTGCCCCAGAACCAACAAAGCAGAAGCAGCAGTCTGTCAGGCGGCCTTCCAGCATCCCTAAGCCAATGAGTCACGGGAGCTAGGAGGCGGCCGATCAGCGAGAACGTCCCGGGATACACCCATGGTGGCCCCGCAGCACCCGTGGTGGCCCCAGGCTGGGTCGTAGCACCACCCGTGGTGGCCCCAGACTGGGGCATAGCAGCACCTGCAGCAGCCCCGGACTGGGGTGTAGTTGCACCCGTGCCAGCCCTGGGCTGGGGCGTAGCTTCACCCTCGGCGGCCCCAGGCTGGAGCGAAGCTGGCGGCTCTGGGCTGGAGCATAATGCCCACAGCGGGCCAACACTGGGACACAGCACCCGTTGGTCTCAGGCTGGGAAGCAGCACCCACAACGGTCCCCGACTGGGACACGGCACCCATGGAGACCCGAGCTGAGGAGGAGCTGCACCCATGGAGGTCCCGGGCTGGGCTGAAGCTGCACCCACGGAGGTCCCGGGCTGGGATGGAGCACCTGCGATGAACCTCAGCAGGAGGGGAAGCAGCACCCACAGAGGACCTGGACTGGGCTGAAGCTGCACCCACAGAGGTTCTGGGCTGGGATGGAGCACCCATGATGTCCTCAGCAGGGGGAGCTGGACCTATGGTGATCTCAGATGGTGAGCCTGGACCCACGGAAATGTCTGGCAGATCAGGAAACACCTCGGTGACCCTGGGAGAAAGCTCAAATAAAGCAGACAGAGAGACAGGGTCAGGGTCACCGCAGTGGCGGAGTCTGGTGAGGTGGGTTCAGGTGCAGCTGCACCCAACTTTCCTCACCAAAAGCCAGGCAAGATCTCTCCAAAACAGAAACCAGAAAAATGAAAGAGAGCATTGCCTGAGCTCGAGCTCCACTGCCATCTAGGACTTCGTTGATCCAAACAATGGTGTCTCGGGCCCAGCACTCTGGAGATCCAGCCCCAACTCTGCTGCAGCGGCCCCTGCAGCAGGCATGGTGGTCGGTGCAGTCCTAGGACCCCTCAGTGATGTGGCCTATGCAGGTGGCTCGCCCTGCGTGGCGACAGGAGGTCGGCTCCCTGCTGGCACTACTCCCTGCTCAGCTGAAGCCCAGGGACTCTCTATAGTCGGCGCCGGCATGAGCTCGGTTTCAACGCTCCCCTTCTGTCCATAACATGGCTGTGGGGCTGGAGCTAGGTTCGC
Source organism: Pholidichthys leucotaenia (assembly GCA_020510985.1). Taxonomy (NCBI): domain Eukaryota; kingdom Metazoa; phylum Chordata; class Actinopteri; order Cichliformes; family Pholidichthyidae; genus Pholidichthys; species Pholidichthys leucotaenia. The sequence goes on from CM035847.1 coordinate 236,531,304, forward strand.
CAGGGCCGCAGGCTCCTCCATTGTCTGGCGGCTCGGTTCTGGGGCCAGCAGACACTCAGGGGTAACAGGAGGAGACACGGAGAGGGCAGGTGAGAAATTAGTAGCTGCAGCAGGTGGTAAGAGCTCAGGAATCTGCAAATCCTGAGTCTCACTACCAGGAATCAGACAAGGCATATCATCATAAAATGAAGGGGAATAAAATGACACTTGCCTATATTCCCAGGTTGTGATGTTTTCTGCTGCAGCTGGCATGGCGTCTTCCCTTTCCATGACTACAATGGATTTTGGCCCCTCAGAGGATCGTGGAGGGGCAGCCCCAGTGGGCACGGAGGCGGACAGCGCCAGGGAAGAAACAGGTGACCTCTCAACTGTGGATGAGGGTGCCGGGGAGAAGCAGGAATCAGCAGCTGCGCAGAGGGGAGGAGCTGACAATTCAGCCGGAGAAAAACAAAACACTGATCACGCACTGCTGAAGGAGGCTTCTGTATCAACGTCAGGGAACAAGCTGTCTGAGAGGTAAGAGTATTCTCCCAGCAGTCTGAAGCTGGATGACGCTGTTCCTGTGGAGTGGATGAAGCAGGAGTAGGAGTGGACATGTTGGAGGCGAGGCAGGGTGTCTTTCGTGGAGTGCGTCTCCTCGTCTGCTTCCTCCTGGGCGCTCATGACAGCAGATCTCACAACAGGCTATGGGGGTCCGTTTGGAGGTCTGTGATGGAATAAAGTAGCCCCGCGTACCTGGGGTAGCACCCTATTCCAGGATGCACCTCCACAATGCCTGCAGCTGCCTCCACGTTCCAGCAAACCTCCTCCAGCAAAAGGGAGGTGAAGGCTGCATCCACAAACTGCTGTGCAAAGTCCGCTGCCCACAGTTCATCAACAGTGGGGCCAGTCGCTTCAAATTTCCTTTGATTAGCGGGGCCCCGGCGCGCTGGCGGCATGACGAATGCGCACGTACTGTAATTGTCAAAAAATAAGAGAGAAAACAGAAAAATAGTTATGAAAGAAAAATCGCCAAAACCTACAGTGGCTCGTGTCCACACTGGTCGTGTCCTTCTGTCATAACGCGCCCGTTTCCCGGGCGCAGATAGGACACCACACGCTCACTGTAGGTTGGCACATTTATTAACTAAGGCACAAACAAGAATGTCCAAAGAAATACAACAAAATGGAGTGCAAGATGGTAATAGTGAAACACAAAACACAAACGCTGGAGGAGAGTTGGGTTCAACGTCCAAAAGTACAGAAATTCAGGGAACACCTGACCAGGAGCGAAACCCAGCCAGAGCACTTCCAAGGGCTGCGGGGCTCAACGGCAGCCAGGACGGAGCACTCCAACTCACCTCAACAGCGGAGTCCTAGTCACTTGGCAGTAGTGATCCAAAGGACGGTTACATAATAGAAGGACACAACAACAGGAAGGGGTTGTCGTGTCCCTTAAATACCACACATAATCAAAGACAGGTGTAATTCATGAGTAACAGAACTGACAGCAGCTGTGCAGCCCTGGAGAGATTGACAGCCGGAAGCTGCACAGCTCTGTCAAAGTAAACGAACTGGAAATCATAAAAATACAAACACAACAGAACTCAAAACATTCATAACAATCTTGTAGATAACAGTAAACAAACAGAAAAATGCTCACTGGGCAGGAAAACTGGGCACAGCTCTAATCCGTGCCCCAAGATCGTGACACTTAGCAGCAACAACTGCAATCAAGTGTTGTTGATAAATGGCAATGAGTCTTTTACAGTGCTGGGGAGGAATTTTGGCCCGCTCATCTTTGCAGAATTGTTGTCATTCAGCCACATTGTAGGGTTTTCGAGCATGAACCGCCTTTTTAAGGTCATGCCACAGCATCTCAAATGGATTCAGGTCAGGACTTTGACTAGGCCACTCCAAAGTCTTCATTTTGTTCTTCTTAAGCCATTCAGAGATGGACTTGCTGGTGTGTTTTGGATCACTGTCCTGCTGCAGAACCCAAGTGCGCTTCAGCTTGAGGTCACGAACAGATGGCCGGACATTCTCCTTCAGGATTTTTTGGTAGACAGCAGAATTCATGGTTCCATTTACCACAGCAAGTCTTCCAGGTCCTGAAGCAGCAAAACAGCCCAAGACCATCACACTACCACCACCATATTTTACTGTTGGTATGATGTTCCTTTTCTGAAATGCTGTGTTACTTTTACGTCGGATATAATGGGGGACACACCTTCCAAAAAGTTCAACTTTTGTCTCGTCAGTCCACAGAATATTTTCCCAAAAGTCTTGGGGATCATCAAGATGTTATCTGGCAAAACTGAGACAAGCCCTTATGTTCTTTTTTCTCAGCAGTGGTTTTCGCCTTGGAACTCTGCCATGCAGGCCATTTCTGCCCAGTCTTTTTCTTATGGTGGAGTCATGAACACTGACCTTAACTGAGGCAAGTGAGGCCTGCAGTTCTTTGGATGTTGTTGTGGGGTCTTTTGTGACCTCTTGGATGAGTCATTGCTGCGTCTTGGGGTAATTTTGGCCGACCAGCCACTACTGGGATGGTTCACCACTGTTCCATGGCTCTGACTGTGGTTTGCTAGAGTCTCAAAGATTTAGAAGTGGCTTTATAAACTTTTCCAGACTGATAGATCTCAATTACTTTGTTTCTTATTTGTTCCTGAATTTCTTTGGATCGCAGCATGATGTCTAGCTTTTGAGGATCTTTTGGTCTACTTCACATTGTCAGACAGGTCCTATTTAAGTGATTTCTTGATTGAGAACAGGTGTGGCAGTAATCAGGCCTGGGTGTGGCTAGAGAAATTGAACTCAGCTTTCCAAAGATGTGATAAACCATAATTAATTTACTGTATGTTTTACACTTTTCACACAGGGCACTTTTTTTTAGACTTTTTTTAGACTTTCTGCCGTGCGCCACTGTTTTTGTTATTTTCTGTCAGTCCATTGTTTGTTTTTTATGCCTTACATCTGTTATATTGACTGGACAATTAGCCTAAGTGCAAAATGCAACACCAACAGAATAACACACAAGAAACGTTTGACCCTTTTATTTAATTTCAAAAAACACGAACTTGAAGAAAGCCAGTCACTTGCCAGAGGAGCAGCAAACCTGCAGAGGGAGAGACGAGGCTGATTAATGGTGGATTGAAGGGGGAAGTGGATATCCAATATAATACCACTGACGTGGGAGGAGAAGAGAGCCCGGCACAGAACCCAGCAAAGGAGATGAACCAGCAGATTAGGACTGCTGGTGAGGGAATGAGGAGCGGAGTCAGACTGAGTGGAGAGGATGACTGCAATGGGGATAAGCAACAGTCTGGCGAGCACTCCAATGCCCCTGAAGATGCATTGCTTCATTGGCAGCAACCTGTGGAGAAGTAGGAGGAGAAAGTGTGTCAAGTGAGGTTAACCACAACACAAGTAGCCACTTATTCAGATAATTCTGCTTCACGGCAGTATACCCAAACGAGCCAGCGTTGAATCACGGAAGAGTGCTTCCTTATAAACACTGGCTCAGCAGGAACAGCAGGTGCATCGAATGACTTGATTAGGAGCGCAGGATGAAACGGGAAGGTGGGGGCGAGCGCTCCCCAGGACATGACAACATCATGCCATCACATTACCAGTAGACAGTTCGCCCGCCATGCACTCTGCGGAGGCGCCTCATTTCAAAGAGGTGTGGCAGCACACAATCTATAATGCGCATTACACTATTATAGTGCATTTCATCAGAATCCACTTTGATCAGGAAAAAGGAGGTCTATCATCAGAAACACATTGTTGAATGATATTTCAGTGGCGTGTTTTCACATTGCACAGCTCCAGAGCTCAGTACTGGGACTAAGGGCGTAACTTTGTTTCAAACATTGGGAGGGTTGAGATCTCTGCCCGTATAGAGAGCCAAAGTCACACCCCCTAAACTTCTGCATATTGGACCTTAAATTGAAAAAAATTCTCTGTTGAAATGAATGGTAAGAGCAACATTGTCTTTTGATCCCAATCAAATTTTGCCACGAGTTACACATATGATGTTTATCAATTTAAAAGATAACTTTCCATATAATTAAAGTTGTCGGTTGTCATATGATAACGGAGTAATAGTTAGCTTTTGTTTAAACAACTAGTGGACAACAACTCCCATCATCCCACATCACTAAACACAGTTACAGTTTAGTGGTGTGAACAGCACTGATTTCTCATAGCACTGACCCCTGCACTAGTTTATTTTGATACCATGATCATCATTCTAGCCACAAAACTGAGGTTAATGCAGCTGCTGAATGTGGATGAGGCTTACCACTGTGAAGCTATTTTTTACTAAGTAGATGTGTCATGTTCGGAGTTGTTCTACCCCGTCCGTGACCTGTGGCTGTATGTTTTGATTATTGCTTATTAATTCCAGCTGACAGATTGAGCTTGCTCTCTGCCAGTCCTACGGCCACGCCTCCTCCTCACCAGATATTCACCGGCATGTATTGTATCACCACACACACACACACACACACACACACACACACACACACACACAGACACACACACACACACACACACACACACACACACACACACATTTTTCCATTTAGTCATGCACCTACTTGCCACACGGCTGTGTCCACTTGCCTTCATTAGTATTTTGAGTATTTACTGGGAGGCAGTGTGCTCAGCCAGTGTGGCAGCTTAAGTCAGCAATGGACATCCTGACTCACCGATGTTTGGCTTTCTTCCCCCAGATGAATTGTGTTGTTTCTTTGAGCTTTTCTGCTCAAACATTTGTGTAAGTCCTCATTTTTGTGCCTTTCCCTCGGCTCCTGACTGTTCGGAGCGCGTAGGCATTTTTTCCTCTAGCCAGCAAGGTTTGCAGCGGGTTGTCTCCCATTATCATCAGTAACTGTTATCTGGACTTTTTGTACATTTTTCCATTGTAAATAAACACGCTACTTACACTGCATTTAGAAGGCTTGCTGCCAATTTATATGTGTGCTGTGAAATTACGCAGCGGACATGACAAGATGAGCTAAGGACATTATGTGTGATTTAGTCAGCTAGACTATGACAAAAGTAACAGTTATCCTGCCTGCAGAGGCATTATGAACATAACACACCACACCTTAGGTGTGTTATGTTTCACTCATTAAATGATAATAAATCTGTGAAATTTGTGACAAAATCATCCTGGTATTAAAAACTTACTCTGGATTCATTATCTAGACATTTAATTTTTTACACTGGCATTCAGCTTTCAAATTTAGGATTCAGGTATTTGCCCCCCTCCCCTCGTAAAAGGTAAATAAATTTACCTTTACCAAATTTACCAGAAAAAAAAGTACAAATTTCGGAGAAAACAGCATAAATTCACAAGAAAATAGTAGCAACTTGATGACAGTAAAAAAAAAAATATATATATATATATATATATATATAAAAATCTGAAATTTAAATTATTTTGCAAATATGTAAGGAAAAATGCTTATTTTCCATGACAAATTTAAGACAACTGCTACATTTTTGTGAGAAACTGAACTTAGGGGGGAAACAACATGGGGGAAATACTGCATATTTATACAAAAAGAAGGCAAATTTACAAGAAAAAAATGTCTCTGATTTACAAGAAAAGCTGTGAAACTATGACAAAAAAGTTGCACATACAGAAAAGTGACATTAGAAACGTCACAGTGCTACATAAAACACTAATGATGTTTACTAAGGGAGAAAAAAGATTGGAGAGAATATCTGGAGCCCCAAAAGTTGGTCGTGAGGACAACTCTAACTTTAAATGGGTTTAAAATATGCTTTCTCTAGTTGCAGCACAGCATTCTGCAGAGAACCCAACTTGACAGGAAAAACAACAGGCTGGAGGAGATGACAAATGCTGCAAAAAATGCTGAAAGAAGCATTGCAGCTTTTTAGTTATCCATTTATTTATTTTTTTAGTGCCCCCTTAATTGCAAATGGACCCTGAAACACCAACAAACTCAAAAGATAATGTTAAGGTGATGAATCTTGTTATATGAGGAGCTAAATCACTATACAGAGATAATAAGCCATCAGTATCTTAGTGTTTGATCACTGCCTAATTTGTGCAATGCTGTCTCGTGATTAAATAAAATGGGAACAGAAAAGTAGAGATGTGATTTTAAGTTCAGTAATTAAATTAAATAAATAAATCAGTGATGCTGTATTGTAGTGCTTTTGAACTCTGTAAAAAAGTTAGGAAAAGTTTAGGAATATGAAATGCATCTATTCTTTCATTCATCTATTTGGTGTTTATTTCTTATATATTCGTTTAGATACTCTTTTGTGCAGATGTGGTATTTTAAGAGGATAGAAGATCTTAAAATGATCCGTAGGGAAAATAATTTCTTTTAATGTGGATATTAAAGAATAGCCTTCAGAGTGATTTAGTCTCTAATCAAAAGTGGTAAAACTTGCTTTTTAATTGAATTTTATAATTATCAAAATCATGACATTTTAAAAGTACGGAACAGTTTAACATTAACTTGAATTTTGTGGGGGTGACAAGCAATATACTTGTATATTGCACGGTGCACGGTGTTACTGCACGGTGGCGCAGTGGTTAGCACCGCGGCAGCACAGTTTTACCCTCGGCCGGGGGATCGCGGGGATCATGAGATCATGGGTTCGATCCCTGCCCCCGGCCAACAGTGATCTGTGTGGAGTTTGCATGTTCTCCCCGTGTTTGCGTGGGTTTACTCCGGGATTTCTCCGGTTTCCTCCCACATGCCAAAACATGCAGGTTAGGGAGTTAAGGGGCGCTTGCGCACGCAGCGACCGGCAGCTGGTGGCTTGTCACCGGACTGCAGAACAAATCTACCTACGGGTACAAAATAAGTAAAAAAAAAAAAAAAAAAAAAAAAATATTTAAACACATTTATATTTAAGAACGAATGGTAGGAGTAGATTTTGTTTGTACTTGATAAATGTTCGGAGTTGCTAACATTTTGATGAATGCTGAAACACATAAATTTCACTCTAACAGTTGATGAACAAATCCATTCTGATCACATTTCATTAATGATTATGCAATGTAAAGACCAAATTTGCATGAGAAAAACTAATCATTTCTCAGATCAGCTAAACCTACCTACCAGGCAGCACAGTTATTCAGTGGTGTAACTAGCAACCAGCTAACTTTAGACAACAATTCACAAGATAAATCAATAATATGATTTACCTCATTTTGGACAGAGGGGTTAGCGCGGTGGCAGAGTGGTTAGCACTGCGGCAGCACAGCAACTCACCCTTGGCCGGGGGATCTGGGTTCGATCCCAGCCCCCGACCAACAGTGATCTGTGTGGAGTTTGCATGTTCTCCCTGTGTCTGCGTGGGTTTACTCCGGGATTTCTTTGGTTTCCTCCCACAGGCCAAAAACATGCAAGTTAGGTTAATTGGCCTCAAACTGGGGATTCTAAATTGTCCTTAGGTATGACTGTGAGAGTGAAAGGTCGTCTGTCTCTCTGTGTTGGCCCTGCGATGGACTGGCGATCTGTCCAGGGTGTACCCGGCTTCTCGCCCAAAGATGCTGGGATAGGCTCCAGTCCCCCGCGACCCGAAAAGGATTAAGCAGAAGAAGATGGATGGATGGATGGGTTTGGTCCTTTTGTTTGACAAGTTCAATCAATTTAAAATGGTTTGTTGCCATTGTGGAGCTCGTTTCATGTTCTATCACTGAGCTGAATGCATTTCATAACATCCCCACCTGCTCCGCTTACAACTGGCTCCTCCTGCTCAGAGAAGGCGCAAGTACCGGTTGGGCAATACCAAGTCTACAGCAGAGGGAGATACATTGTCTGATTATTAAGAAATGTTAAATTTTGTTGCTTGCAAATGAAAAAAACGACAACTTCTTCATACTTGCTTGAGTTGTAGATTTTTTTTATTAATTATAATTATATGATTAATGGGGGGGTTATATTGGCTGGATTTGATTACTGGGGGGGGGGGTATAACCCTTCCTGGCTGGGACAGTGAAGGGGTCGAATTACAACAGTGGGGTTGGCTGATCAGTTGTCTGACGCAAAACGTGTTCATGGGCGTTTCCAAGTTCATTTCCTTATCACAACGGCATAAAAACGAACTTTCCACCACCGCATGATGCAAAGTGTCAGGGCGAGGGTTGAGTCTCATGTCTTTGTTTTCATTCGTGGTTTGTATTTTGTAAAAGCATAGACTCAATCCACGTCCTCACTTTGAGTTATCCTGTATTTTCTGCATGTATCATCATTTGTTGGATTCATGATTCTGTCTTCAGTTCTGCTTAGTATTATGATTCTGTGTTCAGTTGTCTTTGTTTGTCTTAAGTCATGCCTCCCCTGATTCCCTGTCTGTGTCTTCCTCTGTGTGTGCGCAGCCCTGCCCCCTGTCTCTGTCAGCTGCCTCATGTGTCAGCTGTCAGTGATTAGTGTCTTCACCTGTCTCATGTTTTCCTAATTGTGGTCAGTGTATTTAAGGTCTGGGTTTGCTTCTGTACAGTTCGGGTTCTTTTGTCAAGCTGGCGTGATTACACGCTTCTGTTTTTGTCCTTTCCTGCTGTAGCCTGTCCGTCCTGTTTTTGCTCTTTGGTTGTGCTTCCGAGCAGCTCCGTTATTTTCTGTTTAAGCCCTCGTGTTGTGCCAGTGTGGCCAGTGTTAATAAAAACATTGTTTGGAACTTACATCTAGCGAGTGGGTCCAGTCCTTCCACCACACCTGACAGAAAGAACCTGACCCATGGACAAAGCGGATTGTAAGTTTTGTCTTATGGGTCTCGATCAGAGGGAAGTTTGGGCTGCTTCCTGTATCAAGGCTCTAAAGGAGCATGCCCATAGTGCCAAAACACCGGAGGAAGCCCTCAGTCTCCTCGGAGGTGGTATCAAGGTGATTGAGGCTTCTCCCATGCTGCAGTGTTACCCCCAGCTCACCAGACTTCTGCAATCAGTTCCGTTCCTGTACCTGTTGGTCAGTGGGCTGGTGGAGGAGCAGAAGGAGGAGAAGATGCAGCGAGCCGACAGGAGAAGCGGTTCGCGCCGGCATCAATGAGCACAGCGGTCCGGCCCTTCTTCTCCTGCGGAGGTGCTCCAGATCTCTGCTTCCTCCTCTCTCGATGCAGCGTCATACCATCAAGCAATGGCTCTTCATCGGACGAATCCTATCAGATCCCGGGAAGGATTGTCTGACTCTCCATCGGTGGCAGAGGAGAAACAGAGGCAAGTACCTGTTCATTATTTAACACCATTAAATGAAAGGTATTGTCCTGTTTCTGGTGAGGGAGTTCAGTGTCAGCCACATTCCACCACTGAGCTCTCTCCACCTATCTCTGCATTAATTTCTGCTGCCGCTTCCATCCATCCATCCTCATCTGCTTCACCGATTTCCTGTTCTTTTTTTCTGAGGAACTGGTCGTGCTGGGAGGTAATCTTCTTGTGATGATCGGGTGAGCGCACTCCCCCTCCCCTTCTGTGGGAGGTTCTCCATTCAGTTCCCAGCTCCACTGGTCATCAACACACCTGCATGAGTGGACGCACCTGCTGCCTCTTCACTGCCAGTGCTTAAAAGGACCTGCTTGTGAATACTTCGGCGCTGGCTCGTTGGGTATTACTGCCTGAAGTAAGGTTAAAATATTGCTCTGTTAGGAACTCAGCCTAATCTCTCCTTTCCTCTTCTCTCCCCAGGTTGCTGCCATCTCTGCAGTGCGTCTGCAGGATTGTGGTGCGCTCGCCTGCCGCTTCACCCTCATCTCTCCGGACTGTTCCCTCCACCCGGTCAGACTACACCCTGCTCTTTGTCTCTCCACGTACCCGGCCAGCTCAGACCTGCTGAATCATCTCCCCCCGTGCTGTGTTCCTCTGCCGGGCTCTCTGTTCATCCACAATAAGAAAACCCCATTCAGTTATATTTTCCCTGTCACACTCCTCTCCTCTAACCAGCTCTTGTCTCTCTCTCCCCACAGGCTGTGTGTCTCTCTGCATGCTCCACTTTTCCCTATGATTTCCTGTTATTCAATAAAGTTGTGTTTTACATTTCAGTTCAGTCCCTTAGTGTATTCTCTGGTGTTAGGTGCTTTGCACATGAGCTTCCTATTTACAGTCATGACACTTCTGGTCTGGGATGCGCTGGCTGCCCCAGTTTCTGCACCTGGACTGTATGAAGATAATCCTGTACCTGCTCCACGTTGTTCCCTAGCTCCAGTGCCTGCACCACGTCACTCTCAAGTTCCTGTTCCTGCTCCAGTGTCAGCTCCAGCTGTTCGTGATGTACGCTTTACAGCTCTAGCCATCCCTGAGGTGCACACCACAGCTCCAGCCGTCCCTCAGGTGCGTACTACAGTTCCTGCTGTCCACGAGGTGCGCACAACGGCCCTTGCTGTCTCCGAGGGGCACACAATGGCCCTTGCTGTCCCTGAGGCACATGTCACAGCTCCAGCTGTTCCTGAGGAGCATGTTCCTGTTCAGCTGGAGGTGCAGGCTTCTGTCCCTGCTCAGCCCAAATATGAGGTGCACGTTCCTGTTCCTGCTCAGCCTGTCATCACCCCTGCCTCATCTGCTTTCATGCCTGCTGGTTGTACTACTGCAGCAGAGTCGCCGGGGTCTTTGTCTGCAGTGGAGCAAGAGCTCAGGCAAGTCCTCTTCTTTGTACCTTTAACATCAGTTTTATAGAGCTCTTGCCTAGCTCTTAGTGGGGACACCCAGTTGCAGCTGCCATCTGCTTCTGGGCCTCCTCCACCGAGCTTCACTGCTGCCTGTTGTAGTGACCCGGTTGTTTGATCCTCCCTGTCTGAGGTGGCTATTTTGGGGATGGATTCCCAGACATCAGGACTTGAAGATCTTCAGCTCTTATCGTCGGGTTTCACCGATGGTCAGCTTGTCTCTGTTGTCCCGGAGGCCGAGGATTCTCCGTCATGTGTTCCTGTGGCTGGAGAACCTCCATCATGTGTTCCTGAGACTAGCACTCACCTGCCAACTGCTACTGTGGTTGGCGCACCTCAGTAATCAGTTTTGGAGCAACAGGCTCTGATGTTACGTTCACCAAAGCATGAAGCTGTCATGAGCTGAGCAGGAGGGAACTACCATGCTCAGCTCCTTGTCTTTTTCCACATTTGTTTATTTGTTGTATTTTGCATTTCTGGTTATTTGGTATTATCTGTATTTATCCTTCAGTTTATTATTTGCTCTTATTTTAGTTCTGGCCCTTTATTTGTATGTTTGCCTGTACCTTTTGTTCCTGTGCTCCTTAGCCTGCCAGTGTGGTCTGTCTCGGGTTGGCAGCTGTCAGTGTGGACGTCCGGGTTGTCACTTTGTTCATGGGTGGTCCACCTGTCAGCTCTCAGCACTTCCCCCGCTCATGTGACTTACAGCTGATCTTGATCTGTAATCACTCTCACTGCCTATTTAAGCCTTGTTCCTCCGTCTGCTAATCACTGGGTCATTTATTCATCTGTCCTCGTCCTGAGATGGCATTCCCGTCTCTGTGGTTCTCTGTAAACGTAAGCCCAGCTCAGCTGGGAATTTTTAGTTTCCTTATTTTTCTCTTCGTATGTCCAGTTCAGCTGGGATTTCATAGTTTCCTTATTTTTCTCTTCGTATGTCCAGCTCTGCTGGGATATCGTAGTTACTCGTCTGTTCTGTAGTGTGTGTTTTTGTACGTGTGTTCTTTATTAAATTTGCAAACTCACTGCTTGCATTTGGTGTCATCTGTTCGCCCCGTGAACAGGCCACTCATGACAGAGGCTCCTGTGTTACCATCTCCTGCGGTTGAAATGTCTGTTACCATCTCCTGAGTTTGAAATGTCTACGTTACCATCTCCTGAGTTTAAAGTTTCCTTGTTATCTCCTGAGTTTAAGGTTCCCATGTTATCTGTTGATCTAGAAAATCCTGTGTTGATATCTTGCGAACAAGAGAATTTGGTATTGAAATCTTTATCCTTTGTACGAGAAGATCCTTAGTTAGCTTCTGAGCAAAGAGCTCCTGTGTTATCCATGTTATCATCTCCTGAATTTGGAGTTTTTGTGTTGTCATCTCCTGAGTTTGTGGGTTCTGTGTTGTCAGCTCCTTTGTTTAAAGATTCAATGTCGGTTTCTCCTGAGTTTAAAGTGCCCCTACAGTTATTTCTGGACCAACTTTGTGCTCCGGTCTGGGGGTCCAGGGACTCTGGAGGACTGCCTCGCTTTCTGGCCTGGTGGCCCTGGGACTTTGGCCAGCCACCCGACCCACCTGGTGCTCTGATGTGGGGGCCGGTGGACTCAGGTAGACCCCCTGAACTATTTTGGCCCATGATCTGGCGGCTCAGGGACTCTGGGAGACCGCCAGATTCATCTTGTTTTTCGGTCTGGTGGTCCATGGACTGGGGAAGACCACCTGACCGTTTTGTGTTGGACTTTGGGGTCTTGGACTGGGATTATCATAAGGAGGTTTGTTTTTGCCCACCTGGCCTTGAGCCCCTACCACCCACCCTGGGAAGGTGCTTTTCTGTTTATTTTTTAGGTAATTCTGAGGGTCGTCTGGAATCCACCCCTTAAGGAGCGGGGTGCTGTCAGGGCGTGGGTTGAGTCTCATAGCTTTATTTTCATTTATAGTTTGTATTTCGTTAAAGCATAGACTCAATCCACGTCCTCGCTTTGAGTTATTTTGTATTTTCTGTATGTATCATCATTTGTTGGATTCATGATTCTGTCTTCAGTTCTGCTTAGTATTATTATGATTCTGTGTTCAGTTCTGTCTTTGTTTGTCTTAAGTCATGCCTCCCCTGATTCCCTGTCTGTGTCTTCCTCTGTGTGTGTGCACAGCCCTGCCCCGTCACTGTCAGCTGCCTCATGTGTCAGCTGTCAGTGATTAGTGTCTCCACCTGTCTCATGTTTTCCAGATTGTGTTCAATGCATTTAAGGTTTGGGTTTACTTCTGTTCGGTTTGGGTTCTTTTGTCAAGATGGTGTGATTACACGCCTCTGTTTTTGTCCTGCCAAAGCCTGTCCTGTCCGTTCAAAACCTGTGAGTATGAGCCAAAATGTGCGTGATAGTAAGGCTGCTTGGTAATGAAGAAGACATCAATCACAGTTGATGTCCAGTTAGTTATGTTAAAAAGAATAAATGGGTAAGAATGGGCTGGAAAAAATCAGCTGAATTGTTTAATGTGCCCATGGATGCAACACAAACATGAAGAAAAGAGGATGATGCCTGTGCAAATTTTCATAAACGTTCATTAACAATGGTGTGGAAGTCACTTCTGGCTGTGGGGAGATGGAGTGTTCCCTCTCCTGTTGCTTTCGTCAACCGAGGGTGTCCCTCTATCCGTCCTGGGTAGGAGGGAAGGAGGCAATCTGCCGCCTCCGGCCCCCACCATGAAGCAAGCCCGGTTTCAGCAGTCTGACGGGTAGCTGTCAGGGAGCTTGCTGGGCAGGAAACCTGGGGTGCATGGCTGACGCAGATGTGGACGCATCTCCTGTCTCTCTGGGGAGTTAGTGAAAAGTAAAATGCTACACACTCCTTGTTCATTCATTTATTCCCCTAAAAATAAGCACATTAATGCCTAATAAGTCCATGATGAAAAAAAACCCACCCACCCCTGTGCGCCGCGCATCACATTGGAACACATTGGGACACATGCTTCATGTTCGTTCATTCATTCCCCCCCAAAAATCATACATTAATGCCTAATCTATAGACCAGGATGGAATTTAAAAAACTGGTGTGTGAAGCGGATGATAAAATAAAGGCAGCGATGAAAGTTTTAAGCAGGTTTATTAAATCATACCGCCTTCACAGGATCCCCGCTCCGGTGCAAGTGTGAGCAGACCGGAGCGGGATCCTCAGGCTCTCAGAGGAGGAGACACAAAGTGTGTGTCTGCAGCAGCAGCTGAAGAGTGAGTGAATGAGAGAATGAACATGAAAATCAGACAGCTTATATACTCAGCTCAGACAATACATCAAAGACATTCACAGCAGTCGATCTGGGCATTTGCATATGAGAGGCACAGACAGTACAGGATGCATGAACACAATGCATGAGTGGGACATTAACATCACAGCAGTGAAACCATGCATGAATGGCAGATTACTTCACAGCATGCAGCGGAAAAAACCAGAAGAGCGAGCTGTCTGTCCCAGTCTGTTGTGGGGGTTGCCACACCTCTGGGGGTTGCCACAGTGTGTGATCATCATAATTAAAATGACGGGTGATTATGACTGTTACAAGATCCCAGTGCAGGAGCTGTGCGATGTCAAAACATGCCACTGAAATATCATTAATCAATGCGCTTCTGACGATAGACCTCCTTTTCCCTGATCAAAAGCGGATTCTCATGGAATGCACCATAATAGTAATGCACATTAGATTGTGCGCCTCCACACCTCTTTGAAATGAAGCACCTCCTCCAAGCGCATAACAGGTTCACTGTCTACCGGTAATTTGATGGCGTGACATCAGAAAAAAGACAATGCACTGACAGAAAAAAAACTGGTGCATGGCAGGAAGTCTGTCTGAAATGTGCGTGGATGACAATCCGTTCACATTCAGCTGATTTTTCAGCCCATTCCTCACCGTTTGTTCTTTTTAACATAACTAACTGTGCATCAACTGTGACTGATGTCTTCCTTATTACCAAGCAGCATTAACTATCGTGTGCCTTTTGGCTCACACAAGGGCTTTGGTCAGCGCAAAACCCGTCTTAAACCATCATGATCACAATTCACTTTAGATAATGCACCTCTTTGCATTAAAGGGATGGGAAGGTGCGCTTTGGATTGGATTATCCAAAACACACCTCTGAATGATTAGACCAGCCTCTTTGCGTCATGTGCCGGTGAAAGGTTCGTTTTTACACCGTTGTGATAAGGAAATTAACTTGGACACGCCCATAAACGTGTTCTTCGTCAGTGACAACTGATCAACTGACCCAGTGTGATTGGGGATGGTTTGTTGGTTAGTTAGTTTGTTTATTTCTTTGCCTGTTAGTAGGATTACACAAAAACTACTGGACAGATTTTGATGATATTTTCCCCAGAGGTAGCCCTTGGGCTATGAATGCACCCATTAGATTTTGGAGGTGATCCATGACCATATGCATCCGCCAAGGCACTATCTTGCTATGTACGGACAGACAGAGGTGCAGAGAGACGAAGAGAGAGAGGGATGAAGCCTTAGCAGAGGTATGGACTCTCTGAGTGCTTTCTAGTTGTCTAACATTTATATGATTTGGATTACATTTGAGTGCACATATTTGAATGTAACCAGACTAACACATCTAAGGGAAAAACCTCACAAATTAGTGAGATCAAAGTCACAAAATGACAAGAAAATGGCTGTAAATTCATGAGGAAAAAAAGTCATAAATTTACCTGAAAAAAGTTTCAAATATATGAAAAGAAGTTACAAATTTACAATAAAAATGTCACAAATTTGTAACTATTTTTTTTAATTATTAAGAAAAAAAAATCACAAATCAATGAGGAAAAAAGTTTGAAAATTTATCAATGTAAATAAAATAAAATGTACAACTGTTACTGTTAAAATAAAATGTACAACAATTACTAATAAAACTGATCAATAAAGTACCATTATGGAGAAAAATTACTTGAATAACTGTAAGTACATGTAGTTATACTGACCCCTGGTCAGTGTTACATCCATTTAGGTAGTAATGTTTTCATGTTGGTTTGTCTGTTTGTTATAAGGATTACGCAAAAACTACTGGACGGATTTCGATAAAACTTTAACCAGAAGTGGCCCTTTTGTTACAAATGAAACCATTAAGGTGTGTTCACACCAAACGCGAATGGGCGGCACAAATCCATACAATGTGAATGGGAAGACACGGGTATGCACAAATTTGCGCAGCTGCACGTTCGCGTCCATTAGCTAGTGTGACTGAGATCATCCTGCGCAGTTCGCCCCACTCGGGACACGAACCCGCGACCTACCAGTCAACTACACAGTTCGAGCATGGGAGACACAGCACGATCGCGCTGAGCTAAAGGTCCAACCGATAGCTCAGCGCTACCGATACTGTATGAGGCTTTTCGGGAGGGAGGTTTTACTAACGTTCTACGCCGAACAGTGCTAGTTGGCATCCGTTACACTAGCAGCTAGCTGCTAGCTTTGAGATTCTGCTGTCACCGGAGTAAAAGTATCACCATTGCAGAGTAAACTAGTTTGAAATTGAAACTCACTCACGGGGAGACAGGAGGACCGGGAACTCTTTAGCTGAATCGGGATTTTGGAGTTATTTATCTATGGTTTCTGGCCACGGATGTCCTAGCAAGCTAGCAACTTAAACACCCATCATCTGTGAAGTTTTGGAAACTTGAGAAGACATTTTCAGGTGAGCCCCCAGTCGGGTAATATAAACCTAAGCATGACGTTATTTTGGGAATTTCGACAGCAGGTTGAACACAGCTGCAGTTTGCCTGTCTGCATCTCACTATTCATGTCTGTTGGCGTGTTTACATTGATTTATAATGTAATTGTGCCACACGAAAAATTCGCCCGTTCGCATTTGGTGTGAACACACTTTTAGATTTTGGAGGTGATTTGGGTCAGTGTACAGATTCTGGATGACTTTTCCACTGTCTGTAATGTTGCAAGATAGGGCTTTGGTAGAGGTATGCATTCAAGGTATGTAAAGAAATAGAAGGCACTCAGAGAGTCTATACCTCTGCCAAGGCCCTATCTTGCAACGTTAAAAGAACGTGAAAAAGCAATCTAGAATCTGCATCCTGACCTGGATCACCTCCAAAATCTAATGGGTTCATATGTAGCCCAGGGGCCACATCTAATGAAAGTTTCATTAAAATCAGTCCAGTAGTTTTTGAATAATGCTGCTAACAAACTGACAGACAGACAAACAAACCAACATTCTAAGAGACACGGCCTTGGCAGAGGTATGCACTCTCTGAGTGCCCTCTAGGTATCACTGGTATTTACAGTATATACAAATGGCAAACTCATTATGGGCATAATGAAGAATGAAATCACCTCAGCTTTTGTGCATGTAGATGCTGATGATATCCTCGGTTTAACTTTCTCAAAGCAGCCTGTGATGTATTGCTAGTTACACTTTGTTGGAATTATTGGCACAGCTGGAACGCTTGGCTGAAAATACCCACATACAGTAGGCTGAACAGAATAATGCAGATCCAGGATCATTAGCATCAAACTGTCCATGTCTATTTCTGCTGGGAGCCAAATGTCTGGTGGCCACCTGCTGTTAATGAAGAATATCATGCCTATAATTTTCCATATCGAAGTCAAAGTCAACTGATGACATATTACCAGCGATAGCAGCATATTATACAGATGTACAGAAGAAATTCTTGCCAACAAAGCAATATAAAACTGCAGTCAAAGCTTAAAGCAAAGTAGAAGAGGAATTTTAAAAGGGGAAAAGTTTGGAAAATAAACAGCACAGAGCTTCAAAGCACTAAAATAGAACATTTTACTAGATTCTGACAGTCAGTATGAAGACACTTATTTTTTTCTCTCTGAATTGTGTGAAATCACTTGTGGATTAGGACACAGTTGCATATTAATTGGACAGAAAACTCCCTTAAATTGAGTTTCTATCTCTTAAATTCAAATGAAGGATTTGAGACATTTGCTTGTTTGAAAAGGATGGGCACAATTCAAAAGGGGGAGAAATTTTTTTTACAATACATCAAGGTTCAAACCTGTGTCAATACACAGCACCCAAAGGTAAACTCAAAGTTCATGATATGCCTCCTTTACACTATTCAGAACAAATTAAGCCACCATTTCCCCCCATCTCTGTGCAACAGTTCCAATGATTACACAGCAAAATACATACAAAGACCAACTAAGCAGGAATAAGACCTCAGGAAATCCAATAAAATGTTTTAACCTTGACAGAGCATGCAGTCTGTAATCCTATTGGATACACAAATTAGTTTCTAAGACTGTGCTTTCACCCTTCGAAAAAAATTCAATTACTGAAATCAAACAGACAATCATGTAGCTTAGAATTTTCCAAACACCTTAAACTTAAAATTATATGAAAAATGCTAAGGTTGTTCTCTTTTTAAAACCTAAAGGGGAAAAAACACCTATGATTCCAGGAAAAAAATGTTACTTTGATTTGTTGTACCCAAGGCAACGCAATATGCCTTCAGCTGTATTTAACAAAAGAGATCTGATCAAGCATTTTGTGCTCCACTAGCATTTTGCTGTTAAGGAAATACTATGTGTTTGGTTATATTAGAGATTTAATTAAGCTCTTGAATTCATACAAAGCCAAGAGGAGGGACATGGATTTTTGATTAAACACCGATGTGTGATAGCCATCGACAGTACAAACAGGTTATGCTACACTTTCAGTTTTAAGGAAAACAGCATATGATTTTGGCTTAAATTTTATGATTTAATAAGATAGTTTTTGGCCTGTAAACTGTTAAAAAAGGTTTATAGTGTCATAACTGGTATGCAAATTTTTAATTGTTATAATACACTAACACTACAGAGATTTTGCTGTCTTTGTCTTGCGAAGGGTGGATTTTTTATGGTTAGGTGAGATTAAATTTGATTAGACTAAATTAGATGACATTTTTAAACTAAACCATTAATGACTGAGTAGCACATTTTGGCCAGATTAACACATCATGTCGTCACCAAGAGCCTTCGATTTTCTCTCTATACAGCGGGGAAAATAAGTATTGAACACATCAACATTTTTCTCATTAAACATATTTCTGATGGAGCCATTGACCTGAGATTTTCACCAGATATTGTTAGGGTCTGAGCATGGGTTGGGGACCATGCTCCCACTTTAAGTTTGTTTTTGCTGTCCTGCGTTTCCCCTGCCTCAGTTCAATCCCTCATGTCTTCCATGCCTATAGCCACTCCCTGCTGTCTCTGATTACCCCGATTGCTCCCACCTGTCTCACGTTGTCTTGATTACTCCCCTGCCCATATATACCGATCTCAGTCTGTGTCCTCTGCGGTGTCCTTGTCTCATGTTGGCATGATTTTGTGCTTCTGTCCAGTCTGTTTGCGCCTTGTCTAGTGTTATCCTGCCTGTCAGAGTTCTGCCGTGCTTTAGCTTTTGTTTCAGCCCATGTGCTGCTTTGTTTTCTGTTTTCTGTTCAGTCCTGCAATAAATAATGGTGTATGAAATTCACCTTGCACTGGGTTCTCCTCTTCATTGCCCCATGGGGTAAATCAAACAGAAGGGCACTGCCAGTCCAGGACCCAGCAAGTGAAAAAAGGAGGAGGAGGGGGAGAGTGGCCCATTACGGAGGTGCTGCAGGACTTTATTGCCTCAGCACACGCACACCGGGAGAAGTCACAGACTGCTGGGGGGCTGTGGCCAACATCCTGGAGGCTCACACGAACCTGCCCTCCATTCCATTGCTGCAGGGCCTTCCTCTCCTTCCTATGCCTGCACCATCGGCCTTCTCCTCTCCGGAGTCAGCAGTCTTCCTGCTAGAGGTAATTCCTGTGGGGTCTGCGGCACCATGGGCCCCTTGGGAGAAATCTGCTGCCAAGAGGGAACAGTTTCGTGGATCTTGGTTGGCATTCGGCAGGCTCGGGTGGAAGGAAGGTGCCGGGAGACTCCTCTTGATGCTGTGGGCCACCACCCGCTCCAGCTCCTCCCCAGAGAGTTTCAGCTGTTTGCGAGGTGCACGTTACAGCTCCAGCCATTCCTAAGGTGCATACGACACATCCAGCTGTCCCCAAGGTGTGCACAACACATCCCGCTGTCCCTGAGGTACACACAACGGCTCCTGCTGTCTCTGATTCACACGCAACAGCTCCATCTCACTCCATGGCGCACACACCAGCTCCCGCTTTGGCTGTTTCGCCCGGGCGGCTCGCTCAACTGTGTGTGCCAGCAACTTCATCGGCAGCAGAGCAGGAGATAAGGCAAGTACTATTTTCTCATTTTTTAACACCATGTAATGAGAGGTCTTATCTTGTCCTCATGGAGGGGGCTCAGCACCAGCCCTCAACCGCTGCTGAGTTTCCTCCACCTGTCTCTGCTGTCAACTTTGCTGCTGCTCCTATACCCTTACCCTCACATGCCTTTCCTCTCTCCTCTTCCCCGACCTCCACGGCCAAGGACGTTGCCCGCTGCCGGGAGCTGCAGGACCTCATCAGGGATGTAGGAGAGTGCTACACCCTTTGCATGTGCCTGGACGGATGGGAGGACACGGTGTGGAGATACGCTTTTCAGATCGTTGCAGCAAAGCCCCATCTGAAGGAGGACATTCATGCCTTCCTCAGTGATGTCTTGTGGTCCAACGAGTTCACCTTCGTGTCAGAGGAGGAGGAGCCATCATTTGTTCCTGAGGCTGGTGCACACCTGATGTTTGTTCCAGAGTCCGGGGCGCACCCGCCGTTTGTTCCAGAGGACAGCGTGCCTTCGCCTTGTCCTCCTGTATTCAGCGTGTCACTGACCCCTGCTCCTGAGCCCTTCAAGCCGCTGTCATCTGCTCCTGAGAGTGATGTGTTCCATCTGTCTGTTCCAGGGGTCAGTGCGCTGCTGACACCCGCTCCGGAGGACTGCGCGCTGCTGTCATCTGTCCCTGAAATCAACGCGCCCTTGTCACCAATACCTGAGGTTAGTGCACAACAATCATTTGTTCATGAGTTCAGTGCACTCCTGTCAGCTGTTTCTGAGGGTTGCATGCCTCAGCCACTTGCTACGGAGCTAAGAGCTCCTTCATCACTGGCTCCGGAACTAACAACTCACTTGTCATCTGTTTGTGAATTACAAGTTTAAAGTTCAAAGTTTAATGTTTATTTGAAAGGGACATTACATACTAACAAACATGAATACAAATGTAAGGATGCCAAATTTAGCAATACTGCTAATTTGCAAAAGGAAAACACAAAACAACAACAACAAAAACACACAAACAAGCAGTCATACACAAGAAGAATATCTGCAATAAAACTGTACAAAGTGGATCTGCTAAAGTGCAAGAGTTAAGGTGCTACAAAACAAAACATTCAAATGTCACATGAGTGAAGTGCTTTGTATGTGTATACACACACAGATGCACATAGCACCTCACAGCAACAACAAACAACAGTAATAAACAAGAGGTGGGGCATATGTGTGTGACGCATGGGCACATACGTATATGCCGCACATGCCGGAGAGAAACCATTAGTTATGGGTACAGTTTTGGTTGTTTAACAGCCAATTTTTACAATGAGTCTTAAAAGTGTTTACTGTGGTATGTTCTCTGATTGCAGCTGGTACAGTATATTATTCCAGATCTTGGTACCCCTCACTGATAGCACAGACTGAGCAAATGTGGTGGATCTGTAGGGGACCTCACAGTCTCCTCTAGTGATTGCTCTGGTGGTTGTGACAGTGACAGTCCTCAGATTAACATATTTTCCTAGGAGGAGGTGGTGCATAGCCATTTAATATTTTATAAACTAAACAGGCAATTTTGAGAGTTTTATAATTTTCAAAAGACAGGAAATTGTATTTCTTGTAAATGTGACAACAATGATTTGTGGGATCTTGCTTATCAACAATTTTTATGGCTTTTTTGTATCAAGATTCAATGGGTTTCATTATGGCTATACCAGTGAGTGACCGGTTGGTAAGACAGTAATCAATGTCTGAGAAGATCATTGCATGTAGGAACATTTTGGCTGCACTGACTGTCAGTGATGGTCTAATTTGTTTAAAATTTCTCAGATTGAATTTGATTATGTCTGAGATGTTTTTTTCATGTGTTTTTTAAAGGTTAATGAGGAATCTAAAATCATGCCAAGGTATTTAAATTCCTCAACTAATTGCAGCTCCTCCCCTTTTAAGAAAATGCTTGAGTTTGTAATATTTGATCATTGTTTGGTAAACATCATTCAGTTTTTAGTAAGAGACATGAATTATTAAGCCAGTCATGGATTAGAGTCATTGCTGTTGTAAGAATACAGGCGGCTTTTTGTGTGTTTTTTGCAGGTGTGAATAGTACCGTGTCATCTGCATACATTTGTATATGAATGTTTCTGCATGCATTTGGTAAATCATTTATGTATAAGGAGAAAAATATTGGTCCAAGTATGGAGCCTTGTGGGACACCCATTTGACATTTCAAATATGGTGATTTGATACTGCTGACCATTACATATTGCTGTCTGTCAGTTAAATAGGATTTCATCCATTTGATAGCGTGTTCTGAATAATTAAACTGAGTAAGTTTGGTTAAAAGGATGTTGTGGTCAACGGTGTCAAATGCCTTCTTCATATCTAAGAACACAGCACCTATAAACTTCTGCATCATTGTCTCCAGAGCCAAGAGTTCCTGTATCAGTGTCTCCATGGCTAAAAACTTTCCTGTTATCAGCTTCTGAAGCAAAATCTGCTGTGTTGTTTACTCCAGAGCTAGAAACTCCTGTGTTATTAGCAGTGTTGGGCAAGTTACTAAAAAATAGTAACTAGGTTACTTCTTTTCGAAAGTAACAGCTATTTTTGAGTTACTGCATTGGGGCGACACGGTGGTGGAGTGGTTAGCACTGCGGCAGTACAGTAACTCACCCTTGGCCGGGGGATCCTGGGTTTGATCCCAGCCCCCAACCAACAGTGATCTGTGTGGAGTTTGCATGTTCTCCCCGTGTCTGCGTGGGTTTACTCCGGGATTTTTCCAGATTCCTCCCACATGCCAAAAACATGCAAGTTAGGTTAATTGGCATCAAACTGGGGATTCTAAATTGTCCTTAGGTATGACTGAGAGTGAATGGTTGTCTGTCTCTCTGTGTTGGCCCTGCGATGGACTGGCGATCTGTCCAGGGTGTACCCTGCCTCTCGCCCAAAGATGCTGGGATAGGCTCCAGCCCCCCCCGCGACCCGAAAAGGATTAAGCGGAAGAAGATGAATGAATGATTGCATGATTAAAGTAACTAGTTACTTGGAAAGGTAACTTTCACATAACTTTTAAATGCATACTTAAATCATCTTCCACACATAGCAAGATCAAGGGCCCCTTGTTCTCATCAGAAAAAAGAAGAAAAAGAAAACTGATGAGAAAAAAGTCTAATCTTACAGAGAAAAAATGTCTCAGATTTACATAAACTATTGTAATCAGTAGAAAGTCAGAAATTTACTAGAACTAAAGCTATAAATTTGTAGAGAAAATTGTGGACCCCCTGGTGAGCCGGTTTTGACCCCACGAGCCATATGTTTGACACCCCTGGACCAGTCCATTAAAAATGCATATTTAGAGGATTTACTTCCATGAAATAGCTGCATATCACCACAGCATGTAAATCAATAAGATAAAATAAAACAGAAAGCACAGATAAATGAAAGTTCACCTCTTAGAAGAAGCTGTTCTTTACTGCAACAAATCAGTCACTTTTTCTCTGTGAGTAAGAAAACTTTAAATGCATTTAATGCAGACATTAAATGTGAGCTTCTTGCTCAAAAAATACTCATGTTTAACCACAGAGGTAGGAGCTGCTGGGGGCTACTCACCACTGGGACAACAGGTGATCAGGGCTCAATATCAGAAGCTGCCACCGCCATGGCATTTCTTCTTACCAGGCTGTGGTGTGAACTGGGGCAGGACAGGAAACTGACCCGCAGAGGAAACTGACAGTTGCGCCAGCTATAGTAGGGTCAGTTTATTTACACTAAAAATATCTATCCATATTAATAAAACGAGTAACGCATCTGATCAAATTTCAGTAACTGTAACGCATTACTGAATTTTTAAACAGTAATTTTGTTACACAGCACGTGCAAAAGTAGTGGTGTTACACTGGTTATTAGCTCCTGAGCAGGAGACTCCAATGCTGTCTTCTGTGTTTGAGACCCCCTTGTTGTTTTCTTCTGAGCAAAAACCTCCTGTGTTTTCTCCAGAGTTCAGAGCGTCTATGCTGTTATCTTCTGAACTTAAAATTTCTGTGTTATTTCCAGTGCATAAAGCCCCTATCTTGCTGCTAGAGCCAGAAGCTCTTGTGATGTTTAAAACTCCTTTGTTGTTGTCCCCAGAGCAAAGAGCTCTTTTGTGGTATCCAGGGAAAAAGGCTCCTTTGTGGTGTTCAGAGCAAAAAGCTCCCATGTCATCTTCTGAGTTTAAAGGGTCTTTCTTGTCATCTCTTGAGCATAAAGTTCCTATGTTAGTTCCTATGTTAGCTCCTGTGTTCAAAGCTCCTGAGGTCAATGCCCCCGCAGTGCCGTGTTCATCTGTTTGGTGGCCTTTGGACTTTGGTAGGCCACCTGATGCGTCGTGTTCATCCGTGTGTGGGTCTATGGACGTTTTTTTGGCTGCCAGACCCACCATGTAATGAGTAATGAATGAATGAATCTTTATTTCGGATAGATTAAAAGTAAAGATTAAAAGAAAGGAACAGAATAATATAACAAAGGGGGAAAGAAAAAAAATATTTCAAGGTCAAATTAAACAATAACTCCTCTGATTATACAGTTCAACATAAGTTATCCGAAATGGGTGATGGCTGAAACCGCAGCTTATATTGCCCACCCATATTCCATCCAAGAATTCAAAAGAAAAACAAGAGCGATTATAATTCAGAACAAAGCTAAGACAAAACGTGACAAGAACCTAAACAACAACACAACACAGACTGAATATGATAATCCTTATGTGTTTTTACATGTCATCTTGTATATATGTTTGGAGTATTTCTTCCTTTAGTTTTTGTTTAAATTGTCCAAGTGTTGTACATGATTTTAATTCAGGTCCAAAAGCGTTCCACAATCTAACTCCTTGCACTGAGACACAGTGTTGCTTGGTGGTAGTTCTCACTGAAGGTTTTTGAAATATACATGTTCCCCTGAAATTATATTGTTTCTCCCTTATTTGGAACAACTTTTGGATACTGTATTTGCGGGCAGTGATAGATTCTTCACTTTGAACATTATTACTTCAGTTTTAAAGTCAACCAGATCTTTCAGCTTGAGAGCTTTTAATTTAAGAAAAAGTGGGTTTGTTGGTTTCCTGTAAGCAGCTTTGTTTGTTATTCTAATAGCTCTCTTCTGAAGCATAAAGATTGGATATATGTTTGTTTTATATTCATGTAAGGGAATATTAATGAATGATTCAAAGTATATAGTGTGGGTTGATTCAGCAAATATTTCATTCTGTGTAGTATTGCAATGGATTTGGATACTGTATTTTATCCATCCATCCATCTTCTACTGCTTTTCCGGAGGTCCGGGTGGTGGAAGCAACAGTTCAAGCAGAGAAGCCCAGACTTCCCTCTCCCCAGCCACCTGCTCCAGCTCTTCAGAAAGGATACCAAGGCGTTCCCAGACCAGCTGTGAGACATAGTCTTTCCACCGAGTCCTGGGTCTGCCCCGGGGTCTCCTCCCAGTGGACATGCCTGAAACACCTCAAGTGGGAGGCGTCCAGGAGGCATCCTAATCAGATGCCCATACCACCTCAACTGGCAACCTTTCAATGTGGAGGAGCAGCGGTTCTACTCTGAGCCTCTCCCGGATGACTGAGCTCCTCACCCTATCTCTGAGGGTGAGTCCAGCAATCCTACAGAGAAAGCTCATTTCAGCCGCTTGTATCCGCGATCTTGCTCTTTTGGTCAATACCCAAAGCTCGTGACCATAGGTGAGAGTAGGAACGTAGATTGACTGGTAAATCGACAGCTTTGCCTTAGAACTCAGCTCCCTCTTCACCACAACAGACCAGTACAACGTCCGCATCACTGCAGATGCTGCTCCGATCTGTCTGTCAATCTCTCGCTCCACTTTCCCCTCACTCATGAACAAGACCCCAAGATACTTAAACTCCTCCACTTGGGGCAGGAGCCTGTCCCCAACCCAGAGAGGACAATCCACCTTTTTCCAGCTGAGGACCATGGACTCGGACTTGGAGGTGCTGATTCTCATCCCAGCCGCTTCTGGTGGCCGGGTTTCCACCCATGGGACCCGGCCAGGCTCAGCCCAAAGGAGTTACATGGGTCCGCCCTCCAGTGGGCTCACCACCTGCAGGAGGGATCATGGGGGTCCGGTGCTATGTGGATTAGGTGGCGGTCAAAGGCGGAGACCTTGGCGGACTGATACTGTATTTTACCTTTAATATAATTAATATGTGACTTCCAACACAATTTATTATCAATTATTACTCCAAGAAATTTAGTTTCGGATATCCTTTCAATCTCTACACCATTTACACTGAGTTTACATACTGAGTTGTTGTGATGGTTGTTAAAAACTATAAATTTTGTCTTACTTAAATTGAACGTTATTTTGTTTGAATCAAACCACAGTTTAAGCTTTCCTAATTCCTTTCCGAGTGTATCCAAAAGTTGTTCCAAATTGCTTCCACTGCATAATTGATAGAAAAATTCCATATTATCTATATTATTATTGATATTAATAATATATTATTATAATTGAAAAGTATCATACCTTTCGTACGCCATGTTTAATGTTTATATGTGCATTCCACATAGGATAAGTTTATATATTCTTGGCCTGTTCCTGTGAGCAATTTCAGCGAGTTCAGACTGAGGATCAGTACATGGGTAAGGAATGATATAAGCCATTTATTATAATCTCTTTGACATAACCTGTTTTGGGTCACAGGAATGCACAGGAATTTCTCAGCCTGTACAGATCAGTGGTAGATGGACATTCTGTTAGTTTTATGGATCTCATGTTTTCATGACCCATGTCTCCAGAGTGTCTGACATCCGCCTGGATAAGCTCAGTTATCAGGACTGTCCCATTCTGTCCCTTCCCTTATCCTCATCCTCCCTCTCCTTTCTCCTACCTATATATATCAGACTTAGAAGAATGGATCCTTTAGAGATTCTAGGTGTGTCTGAATGTCATGCCTTGTAATCACTCCCCCAGGTGGCCAATGGGGTGATTGCTTATATTTTTGTAATAAATAAGATAAGATAAGATAAGATAAGATAAGCCTTTATTAGTCCCACAATGGGGAAATTCCAGGATTGCAACAGCACAGGGATAGCAACACTCAGAGCAACAATCAAGAAGACAAGAAAAAACAAGAGCAGCGAATATACATATGTACATATAAATATATAAACACACATTGCGGAGCATTGTAGCTAGATGGAATAAATATATAAATATATAAACACACACAGTGCGGAGCATTGTAGCTAGATGGAATGAACAGCATAACTGTCTACTTAGTATCCTACATGGTATGATTATGTACCCATACATATTGTCACCCTCCGTAGCAACCGGTATTGTCCTAGTTGTATACCAGAGGGAACCATTGTGTAAGTCTATTGTGTCTTTTGCATTCAATACTATTAGGCTGTCACATTTTTTTTGCTATCTCTGCGAGCAGCCCTGCTTAGGTTATACAGTCTGACAGCCGTAGGTAGGAAGGACCTGCGAAACCTCTTGGTTGCGCACCTAGGATGATGTAGTCTGCTGCTAAATGAGCTCCTCAGTGCGTTCAGTATGTCCTGCATAGGGTGGGACTCGGACTCCAGCAGAGATGACAGTTTAGCCACCATCCTTCTCTCTCCCATCTCCTCCACTGGGTCAAGGCGCTGCCCCAGGACAGAGCTAGCTTTCTTGATCAGTTTGTTCAGTCTTTTCCTATCGGCTGCTGTAACGCCACTGCCCCAGCAGACCACTCCAAAAGTGATGGCTGATGCCACCACCGTGTCATAGAATGTCTTCAGCAGGGCTCCTTGTACACCAAAAGACCTGAGTCTCCTCAGTAGGAACAGCCTGGGCTGTCCCTTCTTGTAGAGTGCGTCGGTATTGTGTGACCAGTCTAGTTTATTGTTCAGATGAACACCCAGGTACTTGTAGGATGTCACCATCTCGATGTCTGTTCCCTGTATGTTTACTGGTGCTGTTAGGGGTTGTCCTTGCCTGCTGCAGTCCACCACCAGCTCCTTAGTTTTCTTCGCGTTGATCTGGAGGCACTTCCGATGGCACCAGTCCACGAAGTCCTGGATAAGTCCTCTGTATTCAGCTTCATCTCCGTTGGAGATGAGGCTAATGATCGCAGAGTCATCAGAGAACTTCTGTAGATGGCAGTGTGTTGTGTTGTGTGAGAAGTCCGCAGTATAAAGGGTGAACAGGAAGGGAGCCAAAACTATTCCCTGGGGGACCCCCGTGCTACCGATGATCGTGTCGGACACACAGTCCCGGGTTCTCACAAACTGTGGCCGGTTAGTGAGGTAGTCCAGGATCCATGATGACAGGTGCTGGTCCACCCCTGCACACAGCAGCTTGTCCTTCAGGATCATCGGTTGGATGGTGTTGAAAGCACTAGAGAAGTCAAAGAACATGATCCTCACCGCATTCCCGGGCTTCTCCAGGTGGGACAGAGAACGGTGAAGGAGGAAGATCACCGCATCCTCCACCCCAATGCCATGCTGGTAGGCGAACTGGAGTGGATCCATCGCTGGTCCCACCAGGGGGCAGAGGTGAGCAAGGAGCAGTCTCTCCAGGGTCTTCATCATGTGGGACGTCAGGGCCACTGGTCTGTAGCTATTCAGATCTTTGGGGTGGGAAGTCTTTGGTACAGGTACCACACAAGATGTTTTCCACAACTGTGGTACCCTCCCCAGCTTCATGCTCAGGTTGAAGATGACCTCCACAATCCCACACAGCTGGTCTGCACAGGACATGAGGAGCTTTTCGCTGATGCCGTCCGGTCCCAACGCCTTCCTCGCCTTGATCTTCCTCAGCTCCGTCCTCACCTGGGTCTTAGTGAGGATCATGTTGGGGGGCTGTGTGTTGGGAGTGGGGGGGTGTTGGTGGAGTGGGGTGTGGGCAGCAGGACTCGATGTCTTCAGAGGTAGCAGTGGTTGTTGTGCAGTCGAGGGGGAGGGCGGTTGGTCAAACCTATTAAAAAACAGGTTCAGATTGTTTGCCCATTCCCTGCCCCCTGTGGCCTGGGGGGAGGTATTCTGGAGCCCAGAGATGGTTTTAAGGTTTCTCCAGACCCCACTGATGTCACTCTGTTGCAGCTTGTCCTCCATCTTCTTCCTGAAGCTGTCCTTGCCTTCTCTGATCTTTCTCCTCAGCTCCCTCTGTATGGACTTCAGCATCTCCCTGTTCCCCAAGCTGAAGATCCTCTTCTTCTCTCTCAGAAGTGTTTTTATCTCAGGGTTGATCCAGGGTTTGTTGTTCGAGCAACACCGTATGGTCTTGGTGGGTACGGTGTTGTCCACACAGAAGCTGATGTAGTCCGTGATGGTGTGAGTGAGGCCATCGATGTCCTCACCATGTGGATCGCAGAGCTGCTCCCAGGCAGTGGTTTCAAAACAGTCCTTTAGAGCGTCCATTGCCTCCTCAGACCATAACTTCACTGTGCGCATGACCGGAGGTTGTCTGTGCACTAGGGGTTTGTACACCGGCCGGAGATGAACCAAGTTGTGATCCGATCTCCTGAGTGGGGGGAGTGGTGATGAGGTGTACGCCTCCTTAGTGTTTGCGTAGAATAAGTCCAGTGTTTTATTGTCTCTAGTGTGGCCTGTGACATACTGGGTGAACGTGGGTAGAATGGGAGACAGTGAAACATGGTTGAAGGCGCCTGAGATGAGGAGAAGAGCATCTGGGTGTTCTGTCTGCAGCCTGCCGGTTACTGAATGGATGACGTCACGCGCTGTCCCAGTGTTCGCTGTCGGATTTGCATAAATAACAATGCAGATCACGTGTGAGTATTCCCTCGGGAGATATGTAGGCCGCATGCTAACAGCTAGCAACTCCATGTCTTTGTTGCAGTGTTGTTGTTTAACCGCGATATGTCCCGGTCTGCACCAGTTATTATCATACATCATCACTCCCCCGCCTCTTGCCTTCCCACTGTCTGGTGTTCGGTCTGCCCGTATTGCGTGGAAACCCTCCAGTTCAATGTTAGCATCTGCTGCTAGTTCTGTTAGCCACGTCTCCGTGAATAGCATAAGGCAGCACTCCCGGTATATGCTCTCGTAGCGGGAGATAGCCGCTAGCTCATCTGTTTTTCCTAGTATCCATCATACATTCCCCATAACAACGGATGGGAGGGTGGGTCTGTACCTTATATTCCTCGCTTGCCGTCTTGCCCCAGCTCGACAACCACGCCGTGTCCGTCTTATCTCTCCCGGTATGTCGAGTTTTTGTGTTAGTATTGTGGGCCAGTTAAGTGCTAACAGCTGGTCCCTATTGTACTGCCTCCTGCACGAAACAGTAGCTCCGTCCGCTGGCTCAGGAGACATTTGGGTGATCTATGTGTTTGGATGGAATAAAGGTGACGCTGGATCAGAAAGATTGGCAAGAGAGCCAGATAGTAAATACAAATAGGCAGAAATTGATCCGCTGTTGCAAAAGGCAGCCTATTCGTGAGGCGCCGGAAGTTAAGAAAAAATGTACATAAATTCAACTTTCCGCCTGATTATTTGACTTTGAATAATTTAAGCTCAAAATTATTCTAACAATAATAAATTAGTGTCATCGGCAAACAGTATTAAATCCATTTTTTCCAAAACTTTACATATATCATTTATATACATATTGAATAACAATGGCCCCAAAACTGAACCCTGTGAGACTCCACAAGTAACCTTCAGTAACTGTGAGTTTTTGTTGCAACACATACATACTGATATCTGTTCTTTAAGTAACTACTTAACCAGGACAGTGCTACCCCCAATACCATAATTTTGTAGTTTCTTTAATAATAAATTATGATCCACTGTATCAAATGCTTTTTTAAGATCCAGGAATACCCCAACTGAATATTCTTTATTTTCAACAGCAGTTGATATTTTTTCTATAAATTCCATTAGAGCAAATGCAGTTGTCCTCTTGTGTCTGAACCCATATTGCTGCTCACACAATAAATTATTCTTCATTATGATGTTGTCAATTCTCTCACAGAATATTTTTTCAAGTATCTTGGAAAATTGCGGCAATAGTGAAATTGGTCTATAGTTTGAAAATTCCCCTTTGTCACCCGTCTTGTATATCGGAATTACTTTAGCTATTTTCATTGCATTGGGAAATATACCTGTTTGGAGAGACAGGTTACAGATATACGTCAGTGGCTTCATTAAGCATTCAATGATAGTTTTGACTAAAAGCATGTCAATACCATCACAATCTGTAGATGTTTTACTTTTAAACGATTTAACAATTTCAATGGCCTCTCTCTTGTCTGTGTTCTTTATGAAAATGGAATCTTTTATAGCAATGTTTTTGCTTGTTGTATCACCTGTAGGTGCCGTAATGGGTATTTCTCGAGCCAAATTAGGACCAATGTTAACAAAAAAATTATTAAATTCATCTGCAGGTGAGACTGCATTCACACTCTGAGTCGTTTTTTGATGATGATGAGAGTCATCCTCAGACGGGTTTTAGTGACACCAGTAGCACAGTACAAAGTTGCCTTGAGGCGGTGGAAAGGTCTTGAGTTGAAAAAGGAGGAGGCCTTTAAGCTATGAACTAAAGATTGCCGTGACTGCCACACAGACAAGCTTGTGACGTCTCCAATAAGTTTAAAGGAGTCATTGCTTCTTTCCCACATTTTAACATCTTGGTGAAATGTTTGTGACATACTTTGTTCATATTTCTTTTCATTGTGTAGCAAATTTTACTCCAGTCTGGGGACCCATGGACTTGGATAGACCCCCGGTTCCGGTTCTTGTTCCCCGGTCTGATGGCCTTGGGTCAATGGAAGACCACCCGACCCGTCCTGCTTACTGGTTTGGAGCCTGGGGCTTTGTTTGGTTCTCTAAGCTGCATTTTGGTTCTGGACACTATGCTGGGAGTATAGAGTGTGTTTCAGCCTGCCTGGCTTGTGCCCCCACCACCCTCCCTGGGAAAGGTGTTTTTTCCTTTTCTTTTTTGGTAATGTCTAGGTGTGTCTGGATTCCATCCCTTAAAGGGGGAGGCTATGTTAGGGTCTGAGTATAGGTTGGGGACCATGCTCCAACTTTAAGTTTGTTTTTGCTATTCTGTGTTTCCCCTGCCTCAGTTCAGTTGTGTTTTTTGAATTCTCTGTATTTATTATTATTCATTATCATAGTCATGTTGTGTTCTGCATTCTGGTCTGGGGATTGAGTTTAGTGTTGTATGATTCTCTTTTTATTATTATTATCATTATTTGTCATGGTCATGTATTCTCTGGTCCTGTACTCATGTCTCTGGTTTACCTTTTGTCTCAGTCCCTCATGTTTTCCAGTCTATAGCCACTCCCTGCTGTCTCTGATTACCCCTGATTGCTCCCACCTGTCTCGTGTTGTCTTGATTACTTTCTTGTCCAAATATACAGGTCTCAGTCTGTGTCCTGTGCAGTGTGCTTGTCTCGTGTTGACATGATTACATGCTTCTGTGAAGTCTGTTTGTGCCTTGTCTAGTGTTATCCTGCCTGTCAGCGTTCTGCCATGCTTTAGTTTTTGTTTCAGCTCATATGCTGCTTTATTTTATTTTTTCTGTTCAGTCCTGCAATAAATAATGATGTATGAAATTCAAGACCGCATGTGGGTCCTCCTCTAACAGATATCAGTAACAATCCAAGTAATCCATACATACAAAGAAATAAAGGCAACTGTCTTCACAAAACAAGGTATATTTAATAAAGTGGAATGACAGGAATAAGTGTTGAACACATGACAAAAAGGAAGTGCAAAAAGCATAGAAAGCCAAGAAACCAGCTGAAATCCATCAGAATTTAGGAAGCTATCCCATCCCCCATCAGTGCAAACTAATTTCAGCTGGTTAAGTCTTGACTGATAGCCTTTAAAAAGGTCAGTGAATATCAGATTGTCACACCACAAAGAACTCATGATGGGTAGAAGCAAAGAACTCTCTCTAGACCTTCACAACTTTATTGTTGTAAAACATAATGATGGCACTGGTTACAGGTGCATTTCTAAACTGCTGAATGTTCCAGTCAGCACTGTTGGAGCCATCATTCGGAAGTGGAAACAACATTATTTTACCATAAACCAGCCACGACCAGGAGCTCCTCATAAGATTTCTGACAGAGGAATCAAAAGAATTATCAGAAGACTTATCCAAGAGCCAAAGACCACTTGTGGAGAGCTCCAGAAAGACCTGGCATTAGCAGGTACTGCTGTTTCAAAGAAAGTAATAAGTAATGCATTCAACCGGCATGGGCTCTATGCCCGCTGACCTCGCAAGACTCCATTGCTGAAAAAAAGCATGTTGAAGCTTGTTTAAAGTTTACTGCATAACATTTGGGCAAGCCAGTAAAATACTGGGAGAATATAGTCTGGCCAGATGAGACCAAAATTGAACTTTTTTGGATGCCACAACACAAAGCAGTTTGGAGGAGAAATGGCACTGCACATTAGCCCCAAAACACCATACCAACAGTGAAGTTTAGAGGTGGGAGCATCATGGTATGGGGTGTTTTTCAGCACATGGTACAGACAGACTTCACGTAATTGAAGGAAAGATGAATGGACAAATGTACAGAGATATCCTTGATAAGAACCTGTTGCCATCTGCCAAGATGCTGAAGATGAAATGAGGGTGAACATTTCAGCAAGACAATGATCCCAAAAACACAGCCAAGGAAACTCTCAACTGGCTCCAGAGAAGGAAAATAAAGTTGCTAGAATGGCCTAGTCAGTCACCTGACCTGAATCCAATTGAAAATTTATGGAACGAACTGAAGAAGACACCCATGGATCCTTCAAGATTTAAAGACAGTTTGTGTGGAAGAGTGGGCTAAAATCATTCCTGAGCAATGCCTGCACCTAGTTTCTCCATACAGGAGGCATCTGGAAGCTACTATTACCAACAAAGGCTTTTCTACTAAATATTAAATGAATTTCACTGAGTGTCTTCAATACTTATTCCCTGTGTCATTCCACTTTATTAAATATAACTTGTTTTGTGAACACAGCTGCCTTGATTTCTTTGTATGTATGGATTACTTGGGTTGTTACTGTTATCTGAAATCTGAAATCTCAGGTCAATGACTCCATCAGAAATGTTTAATGAGAAAAATGTTGACATTTTTAATACTTATTTTCCCCGCTCTATATTAGAGCCTGAAATTGCTCATACCCATGGCATGTGATGTTTTAAACTTGATTTTAATCTTGAGCACATCTTAGATGTAGACCCTATTGTTGATTATTGTGTGAAAGTTTGGTGGCCGTCCAGGCAATTGCCTTAAGCTCTACTTATGTTTTGCAGATCTTTGATGTGTGTACATTTTGAACATACTGACGTACTGTATATGGATTTGTGCAAGATTTGAACCTACTGTTCGACCAAGCATTTGAAGCATAACATCATCTGCAGTTTCACCCGAGCCTGATAGAGCTTAAATGCACACATCACCAGCTACATTCATTCATTCATTCATTCATCCATTCATCCATCTTCAACTGCTTCATCCTTTTTAGGTCACGGCCCACAATCCCAGCATCTTTGGGGGAGAGGCAAGGTACACCCTGGACAGATCGCCAGTCCATCACAGGGCCAACACAGAGAGACAGACAACCATTCCTCTCACATTCATACATAAGGACAATTTAGAATCCACAGTTGATGCCAATTAACCTAACCTGCATGTCTTTGGTCTGTGGGACGAAACCAGAATACCTGGAGAAAGCCCATGCAGACATGGGAAGAACATGCAAACTTCACACAGAAGGGTCACCGATGGTCAAGGGGTGGGATCAAACCCTTGATCTTCTTGCTGTGCCAACGCAGTGCTAACACAGGGTTACAAAAATAATTTAAGTTGTCTGTGTTTTTTCAACTGATTTAAGAGAATTTTGCACCGCTGAATCCAAAAATGACATCCGTTTCTCTCGATTAGGTGCTAAGTAAAAACCTGTACTTACTTAGTACTGTGCATGTACTTACCTTTCTATAAAGGTAAGTACATGTAAATTGAATGTTACATCATCATTGTTCAGAATTCAGAGAATTTCAAGACATAAAAAAGAATTTTGCATCATCCATCCATCTTCTTCCGCTTCATTCTTTTCGGGTCGCGGGGGGGCTGGAGCCTATCCAAGCATCTTTGGGCGAGAGGCAGGGAATTTTGCATCATATAAAGCGAAAATACCCGTACATGTAAACAAAAACGAATAAAACAACATGTGGCCATAATCCAAAAAGTTGACCTGATTGAGCAAAACCAATGTGATTTTTGGATTCAGCACATGAAAATTGTCCTAAATCAGCTAAAAAGATTTAAACAATAAATTTGGTGTTGACCAGTGCAATCACTGTGCCAACAAACTGTCTACATCACCCTGCCTACATGGGTCGACCCTTCTGGTGACACAGGTAAAATGCTGGACTCTGGAGCGGGAGGTTGTAAGTCTGAACAAGCAATTGGAATCCCCCCCCCCACCCCCCCACCCCGGGGTCACATCACCAGCTACAGTGCTGTGGAAACGTATTTGGCCCTCTGATTTCTTATATTTTGAGGTATTTGTTACACTTAAATGTTTCAGATCATCAAATAAATTTTAATATTAGACAAAGACAACCCAGATAAATACAGAATGCAGCTTTTAAAAGACGATTTCATTTATTAAGAGAAAAAAGTGATGCAAACCTACCTGGCCCTGTGTGAAAAAGAAATCCCACCTCCCCCTTGTTGCATCATGAATTAATTGTGATGAACCACAATTTTTTGGAAAGCTGAGTTCAACTTCACTAGCCACACCCAGGTCTGATTACTGCCAGACCTGCTGAATAAAGAAATCACTAAATTGAACCCCTGTCTGACAAGGTGAAGTAGGTTCAAAAAGCAACATATCATGCTGTGAGCTAAAGAAATTCAAGAACAGATGAGAAACAAAAACCCAGAACAACATCTAAGAATTTCAGGCCTCACTTGTCTCAGTTTGGATCCTGGTCCATGATTCAACAATAAGAAAGAGACTGGGCAAAAATGGCGGAGTTTCAAGATGAAAACCACTGCTGACCAAAAAGAACACAAAGGATTGTCTCACATTTGCTTAAAAAAAAAATCATCTTGATCCCCATGACTTTTGGGAAAATATTCTCTGAACTGATGAGACAAGTTGTCTTTTTATTGTTTTGTTTGTGTTTTATCTGGAATTGTTTTTAACTGTAAAGCACTTTGAGCTGCACTTTGTTGCATGAAAGGTGCTATATAAATAGATCAAGTTTGAAAGGTTTTTTTTTGGAAGGTGTGCATCCTCTTACATCTGACATAAAACTAGCACAGCATTTCATAAAAAGAACATCATACCAACAGTCAAACATGGTGGTGGTAGTGGTGATGGTCTAGGGCTGCTTCAGGACCTGGATGACTTGCTGTAATTGATGGAGTCATGAATTCTGCTCTCTACCAGAAAATCCTGAAGAAGAATGTCCATCCATCAGTTCATCATGTCAAGTTCAAGTCTTCAAATGTGGCTGAATTAAAACAATTCTGTAAAGAAGAGCGGGCCAAAATTCCTCAACTACGATGTGAAAGACTCATTGCAGGTTACTGCAAATTTTTGATTGCAGTTGTTGCCGCCAAGGGTGGCACAACCAGTTATTAGGTTAAGAGGGCAATTACTTTTTCACATATTGCCAAGTAGGTTTGAATAGCTTTTCTCCCTTAATGAATGAAATAATCATTTAAAAACTGCATTTCGCATTACTTGGGTTATCGTTGTCTAATATTAAAATGTGTTTGATGATCTGAAGCATTTAAGTGTGACAAATATGCAAAAATATAAGAAATCAGGAAGGGGAAAAGACTTTTTCACAGCACTGTAAATAAAAAAGAAGAAAAGGAAATTGTCTTCTTTTTCTTTCATCTGTATTCGTTTTCTTTGTCACCTTTGTATGCTGTGTCAGTGGAACTACTTTTTGAAAAGGAGGCACTAAGCACAGTCATCCTGGTCACAAAATTTGGACATCACGATCACATCCACGGAGGGACCACATGGGCTCTAGCAGACTGGAGGCTTTGAGAATATTTATGTGGCATAGGCCTTGCAGTCAGACACACAAAGCAAAAATCCAGCCTTAAAAGAGCAAAGATTTTTGTATAATCACACAAGTCCTGAGTTGTCCCAAGCTTTGACCTTGACCTTGAGATTGACCTGGACACAAACCCACCACAGGATTATTGTGTAGGAGTTTGGTGAGCATTTTGGCAATTGCCTAGAAAGAGTAGTGATTTTCATGACCAAGGAGGATTAGCTGTTCTCTCAAAATGTTGACTGGCAAACAGATGGATGGACTGATCACAAACACACCAACGTGGCATTAGCTCGTTTGCTTTTGCAGCAATGAGCTAAAAATACCAAATTATATTTTTTCATGTTCTCATAAATATGTGATAAATGTCAATACATACAAGGTCAGGTACATGCATAAAACATAGACATCCACATATTTTTCACAGTAAAACACAAAGGCTGCCTTGATTTTTTTTTTTCTCCCATCGTCTGTATTTTCCTAATAAACTAACGTAAAGCCATATCAATGTACAATCCACTTTCAGTCATTTATCCTGTAAGGCTACTGGTATTCATGCCTAAATCAGTTCTGTGTAGGAGACACAGCTCATCAAGCAGCAGTCTTAGCAGATTAGATTACTTTTCCTCCCCTGTGTTTAAACGTTCCCTTATTTAATAAATGAAGGGGGAGTGCAGCATGAGAGTCTTTATGAAAACAGATAGGATTTCATCAGGTGTGAAAAGCTGTGTTTTAGCCAGTTTTAATTGGGTTCTCTCTCTCTCTCTCTCTCTCTCTCTCTCTCTCTCTCTCTCTCTCTCTCTCAGCATGGTGTATTTGCCAAAATCTTTGCAAATGAAATAGCAAAATTTACCAGTTCACTCCAATTCTGGTTATAAATAAACAATGTCCAGGACAAAGTTATTGTTGTATAAAATATGATTAATTTGATGAAAACATATTATATCGTACTTTACATTATCAGGTTCTTCAATTATTTCACTTCTTGATTAGAAACAGGACAAGTACCCAGTGACAATCAGTTTGGGCCAGGGTATGTGTCTGTTAGAGCTGTTTTCAGATTTGGTATTTGGCTTTTTTGTCGGATTTTAATAATGGTAAAATGCTAGTGCCAAATCAGTTATGTTTGTAAATTATTTCTGATTTAATTGCAGCATAAAATGTGTAAGGGTATGCGCAAACACTGATGGTAACTCAGCAACTAGTTATCTGTCTGTTGGATTGGTTTACACTCTGTAGCACTTTTTAAAACCCAGTGACTCTCTGTGACTTTGACAAAAACGTTTCTTTTAAATTTAGAGCCAAAAAAGGCAACTTTAAAAAGCTGAAAATGTCCTCAATTAAAGAAAATAAAATATCACATTTACAACTGGAAATTGCAAATTTAGAAGTAAAATGCCACAGATTAACAAGGAGAAATTTACAGCTTTAAGAGTAAACACTTTGCAAGGAGAAAGTTGGATGTTCAGAACAAAAGTCACAAATTTATGGGATATTTTTTAAGTGGGGCCAAAAAAGTCTCAAAATGTGTGTGCTGAATTTGCACTCCAGGTTGAGTCTCTACAGAAGTTCCTTTAAAAAAAAAAAAAAAAAAAAAAAAAGATAAATGCTTGGGATTGTTCCCAACTACAGGTGTATCTCAATAAATTAGAATATCATCAAAACATTAATTTATTTCAGTAATTCAATTCAACAAGTGAAACTCATATGTTGTATCAATTCATTACACACAGAGTGATATATTTCAAGCATTTATTTATTTTTATTTATTTCTAACCCTACTGAAAAGTATGTCCATGTGCACACTCAATACTTGGTCAGGGCTCTATTTGCATGAATTACTGCATCAATGCAGCGTGGTATGGAGGTGATCAACCTGTGGTACTGCTGAGGTGTTATGAAGGCCCAGGTTGCTTTGATGGTGGCGTGGGTCTGATGTCTCTCATCTTCCTCTTAACAAAACCCCACAGATTCTCTATGGGGTTTAGGTCAGGAGAGTTTGCTGGCCAGTCAAGCACAGTGATACCATGGCCATTAAACCAGGTATTTTGGCAGTGTAGGCAGGTGCCAAATCCTGCTGGAAAATGAAATCAGCATCTCCATAAAGCTTGTCAGCAGAGGGAAGCATGAAGTGCTCTAAAATTTCCTGGTAGATGACTGCATTGACATTGACTGCATTGACATTGACTTGATAACACACAGTGGACCAACACTAGTAGATGACATGGCTCCCCATGACATGGCTCCCACTGTGAAAACTTCACACTGGATCTCAAGCAGTACCACAGGCTGATCACCTCCATGCCATGCTACACTGATTCAGTAATTCATGCAAAAGGAGCCCAAATCAAGTACAGAGTACATGGACATACTTTTCAGTATGCCAACATTTCTATTAAAAATTCACTTTTTTATATTGATCTTATGTAATATTCACATTTTTTTGAGAAACAAAATATTGGGTTTTCATTAGTCGTAATCCATAATCATCAAAATTAAAAGAAATTAATGCTTGAAATCTATCCCTCTGTGTGTAATGAATCTATACAATATATGAGTTTAACATTTTGAATTGAATTATTATTTTTTCAATGACATTCTAATTTATAGGTGCACCTTTATATGGGTATCACAGCCATAGGTTCTTTTAACTTGTAGCTCACTTTTGTATTGTAGCACTAAATATTAGCTTATCATGTATTGCATTGATTTTTAACTTAACTCATAAATAAGTGTAAAAGTCACCCATGAGCTGTCTTGTCAGTTAATCAAATGATCAGGGCTTAAATGTTCCCCTATAACTCAAATAACAACTTAAAGAGAGATTTTTTAATGTTACAATCCTGATACAATATTTGTTTTGTCATAAATGGTGAATCAGTGTTGAGGTTTGGTTATACTGTAATGTTATTTGACTGTCTCTCGATAAGCAAATGCAAGAAATCTCTGTGTGTCTGTCTGTTCCACACATATCTCTTGAACCATCCATCAGACTGGCCTAAGGTTTTATAAGTGCTTTGCTGAAGTTACAAGGCTGTGCATCCCCGAATATGGAGTCACTCAGTCAAAATATGTAATTTTTATCAATAAAAGTTTAGCCACCACTCTGTCACCGCTGTGTCTTCATGCTATTCAGTGTGTGCGTGGTGTCGGATTGACTCTGTGCTGATTGGATAATACGCGGCCATAACGGCCATGCTGATTGGATAATACAAGATGTCACGACTATGCTGACTGGATAATATGGGGCATAATGACCAGTCAGTTACCACAGGGTTTCACAAACAAAAAAAGGAAGTGAAAAGCGACAAATTTGACAAGAGAGAATAGTGAAGATGTAATGCTTAAAAAATTATACTGTAATGTTGCCATGATTGCGTTTGTCTAAAGGAAAATTTGGGGAATGCTAGCGGGGACCCGTGGTCTGCCTTCTCCAACACAGTGGGCAGAACGTGATCCTTCGCACTGAAGCAAGCCCAGCCTGTCCAGTCAGCGGTAGACGGGAGTCCCTTTGCAGGACCATGACTCGCTGTCTCCGATGGCACTGCTCTCAGTGTGCTCACACCGCTATCTAAAAATTAAAAGTTAATAATTGTGGAGCAGAATGCCCAGATCAACTGCATATCATATGTGGCCACATGCACGGTTTGACTAAATGACCACCACCACCAAACTGGACACAAAAATGCTCAAATAACCAAATAAATAATTTCTATTTAAATATTTACTGACAAATGGGCAACACTGATTCAACAGTTGCAGACAAACAGGTCATTCTGCTGTGTATAATATCAGTGTTTTGTACTTCTAATATTCCTAAAATATAAAAGGATGCACTAGAATGGGTCTCAAATATTTGTAAACACGGCCAGTCAGTGGTAGACAGCAGTCTTGCACTGATGCAACAGTTGCAGCCAAAAGCCTCATTCTGCTGTGTATAAAAAAAACATGCAAGTTAGGTTAATTGGAGACTCTAAAGTGACCCTAGGTGTGAATGGTGAAGGGATCTGCACCGTACCGTGGCTGCCAGGTGGATGCCCTGAATTTCCCTCTGGGGATCAATAAAGTATACAAAATACAAATACAAAAAAAAAATAACATTCGGTGTTTTGTACTGTATAATATTGCTAAAATATAAAATGATGCACTACAATGGGTCTCAAATATTTGTAAACGTGTCCTGTTATAGTACTGCATGAGTTTATTGATGATAGACTATAAACTACACATATAAGATAAGATGAGATAAGCCTTTATTAGTCCCACAATGGGGAAATTCCAAGATTACGGCAGCAAAGGGATAGCAGCACTTGGAGCAATAGTTAATAAGATAATAAGAACTGGTTAGCTAAAGCAGTAAATGAATATACAGTATCTCACAAAAGTGAGTACACCCCTCACATTTTTGTAAATATTTTATTATATCTTTTAATGGAACAACACTGAAGATATGACACTGATACAATGTAAAGTAGTCAGTGCACAGCTTGTATAACAGTGTAAATTTGCTGTCCCCTCAAAATAACTCAACACACAGCCTTTAACGTCTAAACCGCTGGCAACAAAAGTGAGTACACTCCTAAGTGAAAATGTCCAAATTGTGCCCAAAGTGTCAATATTTTGTATGGCCACCATCATTTTCCAGCACTGCCTTAACTCTCTTGGGCATGGAGTTCACTAGAGCTTCACAGGTTGCCACTGGAATCCTCTTCCACTCCTCCATGACGACATCATGGAGCTGGTGGATGTTAGAGACCTTGTGCTCCTCCACCTTTCATTTGAGGATGCCCCACAGATGCTCAATAGGGTTTAGGTCTGGAGACATGCTTGGCCAGTCCATCACTTTACCCTCAGTTTCTTTAGCAAGGCAGTGGTCATCTTGGAGGTGTGTTTGGGGCAGTTATCATGTTGGAATACTGCCCTGCAGATCATGCTCTGCTTCAGTATGTCACAGTACATGTTGGCATTCATGGTTCCCTCAATGAACTGTAGCTCCCCAGTGCCAGCAGCACTCATGCAGCCCCAAATCATAACAGTCCTATCACCGTGCTTGACTGTAGGCAAGACACACATGCTTGACACCATCTGAACCAAATAAGTTTATCTTGCCCTCATCAGACCACAGGACATGGTTCCAGTAATCCATGTCCTTAGTCTGCTTGTCTTCAGCAAACTGTTTGCAGGCTTTCTTGTGTATCATCTTTATTAGGGGCTTCCTTCTGGAACAACAGCCATGCAGACCAATTTGATGCAGTGTGCAGCGTATGGTCTGAGCACTGACAGGCTGACCCCCCACCCCCCACCCCTTCAACCTCTGCAGCAATGCTGGCAGCACGTCTGTTTTTAAAAGACAACCTCTGGATATGATGCTGAGCACGTGTACTCAACTTCTTTGGTCAACCATGGTGAGGCCTGTTCTGAGTGGAACCTGTCCTGTTAAACCGCTGTATGGTCTTGGCCACCGTGCTGTAGCTCAGTTTGAGTAGTTTCAAGGTGTTGGCAATCTTCTTGTAGCCTAGGCCATCTTTATGTAGAGCAACAATTCTTTTTTCAGATCCTCAGAGGGTTCTTTGTCATGAGGTGCCATGTTGAAATTCCATTGACCAGTATGAGAGAGTGTGAAAGCGATAACACCAAATTTAACACACCTGCTCCCCATTCAGACCTGAGACCTTGTAACGCTAACAAGTCACATGACACCGGGGAGGGAAAATGGCTAATTTGGCACAATTTGGACATTTTCACTTAGGGGTGTACTCACTTTTGTTGCCAGCGGTTTAGACATTAATGGCTGTGTGTTGAGTTATTTTGAAGGGGCAGCAAATTTACACTGTTATA
The DNA here is from genome assembly GCA_020510985.1 of Pholidichthys leucotaenia. NCBI lineage: Eukaryota > Metazoa > Chordata > Actinopteri > Cichliformes > Pholidichthyidae > Pholidichthys > Pholidichthys leucotaenia. Next base: position 236,573,994 of record CM035847.1, read on the forward strand.
CAAGCTGTACACTGACTACTTTACATCGTATCAAAGTGTCATATCTTCAGTGTTGTCCTATAAAAAGGTATAATAAAATATTTACAAAAATGTGAGGGGTGTACTCACTTTTGTGAGCTACTGTACATATGTACACAGTGCAGGAGCATTGCAGCTAGATGGAATAAACAGCATTACGGTTTGTTAAATTACCCTGCAGAATATGAATTTGTACCCAGACAGTATATTTCACATTTGAATCAACAGTGTTGTTGCCACCCTCAGTAATGATTGATATTGTCCTAGTTGTATAATGGAGGGGACGATTTATTGTGCAAGGTTGTTACATCTAGTACATTCAATACGACCTCTACGAGCAGCCCTGGTTAGGTTATAAAGTCTGAGAGCCGTAGGTAGGAAGGACCTGCAAACCCTCTCCGTCGTGCACCTGGGATGGCACAGCCTACCGCTAAATGAGCTCCTCAGTGTGTTCAGCGTGTCCTGTGTGGGGTGGGACTTGGACTCCAGCAGAGATGACTGCTTAGCCACAATATACACAAAATATGTTGAAGATTTAGGAGATAAAAGTGGCAAATATGAGAGAAAATGCTTTAAATTTATTAGTATATAGCTGTGAATGTGTGGAAAAATTGAATTTTTTCACAAAAAGTGGAAAATTTATAGGGAAAAAAACTAAATAAAATTCATTAGAAAAGTTACAAATTTACTATAAAAAGATATAAATTTATCTTTATTTATCACTTCCAAGAAAAAGTTACAAGTTTACAAGAAAAGTTTCACATATTGGTTAGAAAATGGGAAATTTACAGTATGAGGGAAAAACATATACTAATTACACTTTTTTTTTGCTTTTTTATAATTTAGGGGGATTTTTTTAAAATGAAACAGATTTTTTTCCTCATTTAGGAGAGTTTTTTCTCATGATTTTTTTTTTTTTTAACTTTTATTGTGTAAATTTGGGGCTTGATTGCTTGTGGTAAATTTATGACATTTTAAATTGGAAATTTGCATCTTTTACCATATTTTGGTAACAGGACGGCAATGGCTCAGGAGGTAAAGCAGGTTGTCCAATAACCGGATGGTTGGCGGTTTGAATCCCGCTCTCCCCAGATATCCTGCCATTGTGTCCCTGGGCATGACACTTTACCCACCTTGCCTCCAGTGTCCATAACACTGGGTATAAAAGTTTGGTGGAGGCCATTGGCGTTGATTGGCAGCCACGTTTCCACCAGCCCTACAGTAGCAGCTCGCCACTACCACTGTCTGTCTGGAGTGAATGAATAATGTATCTACTTGTAAAGAGTCTTTGAGTGTCTATGATAAAGTGCTATATAAATCTGATGTATTTTTAACCCTTGTTAAAAAAAATAGCAAACTGCCTGCTGATCACGTGACTCATTTGTCAATAAAACTAGGTCTTTGTTTTCACTACCCATTTACAACATACACATTTTACACAAATGACACAGCTGCAACATTTGTTCACAGTAATATTGTTATTCAAGAGCATGCTTCTTTGGTTAAAAGTTATGTCAGTTTTCTAATAAACTGACAGCACAGCGGTGGATGGTGCAGAGCGGGGGGGCGGTTCATGGGAATGAGGTCGTTTGAATGAATGACCCTCATCCCTCCACACAATAGCAGCTCAAACCAGCACAATCTGAAACACTATACAGAGGTGACTGAATAGCAGAAGGAAGGTGAGCCGCACTGTCTTGTTGCGCTTGGCGTGAAGCTAAAAAAAAGGTGACTCACATAATAGCATGTAGCCGACATTTGTCCCTCCATGGTGTCCAACTGTCCTGTGTCATTGCACAGATGCAGGTGACACATACTGCAAGCAAAGGAGACCCACACACTTACTGTAATGGTGGTAAAATGAGTCACAGGCCATTATGAAAGAGCAGAAGACCGACAGTTGAAGAGTCTCATATTGCATACAGTACTTGAAATAGCTTCTATAGGTAAAAGGGGTCATTTTATTTTAATATGCATGTACTATAAAGCAAATATTGACAGTACAGTGGGAGTTCTGTATCTGGCGTCTAAACACTCAATATGCTAATGATAAAAAATGCACACATACGATTCAACCTCAATGCAATGTACTGAACAAGACAGCCAATCACTGCAAATTGAAAAGGGACCACGTTTTACATGAAATATGCAATGACAAGGCGACACAGTTAGTTCCATCAATTATTTTACACACTTAATTATTCAAATCACAAGCATGGGAGACTGACAGCGTGGGTTTACACAGTGACCCTAATTATCCAAATACTTCATTAGCAACATATACTGCCCTGGTTTGCTGGCCTTGTGAAGTTTATTAGAACTGCAGTGTTTCTCGTATTATGCTCCAGTGTCTGGCCGGGTATGCTTTAATTACTCATTTTGAGATGATACTCACACGTTTTCAGCCTCAGCATCTCAAGTTTCACTAGTTTGGTCACAGTCCCCTATTAATTTATGATGAATAACATAATCAGTTATGAGAAATCAGCCAAAAATGCTAACATTTATTTTTTATTGATTGTTCATGTATTTATCAAATAGAAAATGTGAAAACAACAAAGACGGCAGAAAGATTAAAAATATTAAGTTTTTTCCAAGTTTGTCATCTTTCCAGAACATTCACTAGTGACAACAAAATACCTTATTCCAAAGTTTAAAAGTCTTCAATATTCAAGATTTGAGTGTTTTCCAACAGGAACAAATTACAGCATTTAAAGCACTTAAAATTATTTATCAGCACTGGCACAAATGAATATTTACAGTCGATTAAATATAACAGTGGATAGTATGGAGCGACTCTGTGTTGTGATGTTATGTATGCTTTTTCCACGGTGTGAGGAAATGATGTCAGCACATTAAAGGTCTAATGACACGATTTTGACATTTTTTAGCATGTTGTGTAAACCCAAAAGTCATTGATGATGATCAATATAACATTTACAACCACGCCTGCATAAACTTAGTTATCATCAAAAAGCCGCAGCCGCTGACTGGACTGTGGTGCCGCCCACCGAATGAAGGGCGGCACCACCATGACGTAAGCGACAGAACGGACACCAGTGTTGTTGACTGGAATGACAGCAGCTTTGTAGCTCACAGTTTCTCTGGTTTCTTGTTTTAATTTTACGGCTATGCCTTCGCTTTGTGTCACAGGCTTAGATAAACAGCAAGCCGTGAAAGACCACATCACACGCTTCAGCTACAACTGTCATAAGCCTCCTCGTGCACTTCTCGTGCACTTTTACACAGGAGGAGCGCACAAAGAGGTGAAGGATTAATGGATTTAAGCACAGCTTTGACCTACTTTGTGTGATCGCATGCTGACGCTCGCCGGTCCGGCCACATCCCCTCTATCATTATCACCAGCTGATTCAAACCCCCGCTGATCATCTTTCCCGGTCCTCGCCCAGGTGCTTTTCATCACACCATCATCAGCAGTGCGTGTACTTAGCGGCCATTTGCCAGTCACGCACTGCTGGTCCATAGTATTGTCATCTGTGCTATTAGTCTGCCAGTATTTTCAGCACTCTCACGACGTGTTAGTCACTCCATGTTCGCTGTGGTTCTCGTGCATCCTTGAAGCGATGTCTGCTCTGGGGCGCACCTGTGGCTAACACGTCTCCTCTCATTCGTTCTCTGGGCGATGCCGGCCCCTGAACACCATCAGTAAGTGTGTGTTTTTTGTACGTCTTCACCTTTTTGGGAATTGTCTGTCTTTCTGTATTAAATGTGCTGTGGTGAACCCTACACATAAATCGTCGTTATTTCATCCTCCCTCTCCGTGCCCTGCGTAAGAGCGCATGGAGGGTCATGATCAATGGATTTGCGCGCAGGATTCACCGGATAATACATAATACATAAATACATAAAGATAATACATAATAAACCTGATGCCTGAGCCACAGAGAATACACTGCTATGATTTTATTGAAAAATTGGGTTTAAATAAATTATATTATTGTATATCCAATACAATATATCCTAGTATATACAGTATATCCTAGTTGTATATCCAGTATACAACTAGGACAATATCAGTCACTACGGAGGGTGACAATATGTATGGGTACATATTCATACCATGTAGGGTAACTAAATAGATGGTTATGCTGTTTAGTCCATCTAGCTACAATGCTCTGCACTGTGTATATATATTTATATATTTATGGGTACATATGTATATTCACTGCTCTTATTTTCTTATCTTCTAAATTATTGCTCTGAGTGTTGCTATCCCTGTGCTGTTGCAATCCTGGAATTTCCCCATTATGGGACTAATAAAGGCTTATCTTATCTTATCTTATATTTTTTGAACAAATAATTTGTTGCAATATCTGTAATAAAAGCATAACACTCGGTGTTCCCCTGCCGTGTGTTTGTTGCTGCTGCTGCGCCGGCCATGTGTGCCTCTCCACTGCCACTCTCTGAGTCTGACTCGCTTGGCACGATGCCCACTTGGCACGGCTCAAACCTATATGGTTTGATGCCCCAAGATTCTTCACTATCATCCCATTCTTTGGAACTATAATCGTCTGAAGATTGGACAACACAAACCAATTCCAGACTACATGTGCTGGAACCATCGTTGATCTTTTCTACCGCTTCCATCCTGTGTGTACAATGGGCAGCCAAGCACTGTGTTCTGTCAATGACGTTCCAACATGGCCGGGGGGTTTTCCAGCCACTGATGCAATTGGTGACGTGGCGCTCATGAAAATGTCAGATATTCGCATGAAAAAAAGCCTGTTTGACTTAGAACTGCACAGACCAACCTATTTCATCATATTATACTGTATTATGTGTTGAAAAATTAGATGAAGTCAAAAACGTGTCATCAGACCTTTAAGCAAGCGTAGCAAAATAAACATGTCTGCCTCCACACAGCCAGACCCAGAGTAGCAAAAGCACACAACACGAGGAATCCACGAAGCCCAAACAAGAGAGACACAATGGTGAAGAAAAAAACGTCAAAAGCAGCCTCCTCCACAGTACCCAAACAAAGGAAAAAAAACCCGACTGTGGCCATCCGAGGGCCAAAGGCGCCATCCCGAAACCCACAGAGTCCATTGCTCCTGAAAATTAGCTACCCCACAACCGCCAAAGATTTCACCGCTAAACCCAATGAGCCCCACCACATGATGCCCAGCCATAGGCAGTTTTCAAATTCGGCCTTAAACAAGATGCAAGCTGTAATTTTTAACAACAGCACATATTGAGGTGGTTCTAAGCAAGGCCGCCTTAATGAATGGGCTAGGCTGGGCTGAAGCCCAGGGGCCTACGGAGGTCAGGGTGTTGTATAGTTCAAGATGCTCTTATTTGTGAAGTATGGTGTAGTGGCATCCACTTCCGTTTCTGCCACTACACCATGCCTATAAATAGCAGCAGGCAGGGAAGGCAGGTCTTTTTGCCAAAGCCCCTGCCTGACGGTTGTATTGTGGTTATCGCAGCATCAATAAAGCTAAGTTCAGTCGTGCACCTGGCTTCATCATTGAGAACATTTGCAGACATAACATTTTGAGTTGATGAGGATAATGCATGGAAGCATGTGTGTCTCCAATTTGGCCCTTCCTGGAGCTCCCGGGCGAGCCACCTGTCCACTAGCCAAGATGGTATGCAGCCTTCGAAACATACATCATGGCACTCAATCTGGGTGAGATGGACAGGCTGAGGCCACGCATGCTCCTGGTGCACAATATCGGAATCGAGGGCCAGTGGATACTGAGCACATGCGGTGATTCGGACAGATTTGAGGACATGGTTGACTTGATGGCGTGCCATTTTTGTGCCCTAGACAGCATCATCGTCCGGAGGATCAAGTTTCGGCAGTGCCACCAACAGTTGGGTGAACCTATCCAGCGGTTCATTGCCGACCTGAAACTGCTGGGTAGCGAGTGTTGTTTTGGTCTGCTGGAGGAAGAGATGGTTCGCGACCAGCTGGCAGAGCACACCAACAATGCTGTGATAAGGACAAAACTGCTCACGGTACCAGGTGACTTGACACTGGCCAGAGCTGTCCAGTTGGCTCTCCAGTTGGAGACTGCGGACAAGCTGGCTTCAGAGCTAAGTGAGCATCTGTCACAACGGCAGCTGGAGTTTTCCGCCACGACCCAAGTAGTGGACCCAGACAGCGATGACAGCGTGGAGGACAACACCACAGAGACCAACGCTGCAAAATTTAGGTCTGCCCCAGGAAAACCCATGTGTATGGGTTGTGGGTCCGTGAAGCACCATTTCAAGGCCAGGGACTGCCTGACAAGAGGAAACCACTGCGGCAAGTGTGGACGCTTGAACTACTATGCCAGGGTGTGCCGTATGTCCGAGCAAGGGAGCCCACAAAGGAAATCAACCCCCCCGCACCAACAATTGTTCATGCGGTGTCTCTGAGTACCAACGGGTACATGTTCTGCACGGTCAAGCTGGATGGTGTAAATATCGTGTCAGACAAAAAGACAAGCATAAACAGCCATAATTTATTTCATTTTACTTATATTTGACTTTTTGCAGTGTAGTTGTGTTTTATAGCTCACAGCTGCATTATTTCTCAAAGAGAAACAAAAATGAGGCCGTAGTGGCTCAGGAGGTAGAGCAGGTCACCCAATAACTGGAAGGTAGGCGGTTTGAATCCTGCTCCCCCCACCTTGCAGTTGTGTCCTTGGGCAAGACTCTTTACCTACCTTGCCTCCAGTGTGTTCATGGTTCATGACACTGATGTATGCATGTGGATAAATGTTCAGTTGGCGTGGATTGGCAGCCACATTTTTGTCAGTCTGCCCCAGGGCAGCTGTGGCTACAGAAGTAGCTTACCACTATCATTGTCTGTGGAGTGAATGAATAATGGACTCATTGTAAAGTGTCTTTGGGTGTCATGAAAAGTGCTATATAAATGCAATCCATTATTAAAAACATAGCTATTACATATTTTTAAACTGAGATTCTGTTGGGGGGCACTACAAAATCTCCCAGCTCAAGGGCCTAATGGCAAGTTAAGGTGGCTCTGGTTCTAAGTTACTGTTTGAAAAAGTTGAGATGCCGCATGCTTACTGGGCTCCTGTTTTCAAGCAATTTATTTGATTCAGTTTATATGATGCTAAGTTTAAGGGTGCTTTCACACCTGCAGGCTTTAGTTTGTTTCACTCGAACTTGGGTTTGTTTTCTCCGTTAGTGCAGTTTGTTTTGTCTGGTGAGAACATGGTAATCACACTCAGGTGCGCGCCAAACCTACTGTGCCAAGACCGCCTAAAAGAGGTGGTCTCGATTTGAATCAACTGGCGAACTCTGTTGCAGTCCTGCAGGTGAGAAAGGGACTGCCCTAAAAGAGGACCAGCAAAAAACAGCAAAACATTTTATGCCACTGTACATACCTGATAGATTTTCAAAAATATCTGTGGCTGAGCACGTCACGGTTCTGGAGGATTAATGAATGTTAACATGTTATTTTCCATCCATCCATCCAGGACAGCTTCAGGAAGAAGATGGAGGACAAGCTGCAACAGAGCGACATCAGCGGGGTCTGGAGAAACCTCAAAACCATCTCGGGGCTCCAGAATACCTCCCCCCAGGCCACGGGGGGCAGGGAGTGGGCGAACAACCTGAATCTGTTTTTCAATAGATTTGACCAGCCGCCCTCCCCCCTGTCTGCACAACAACCACTGCTGCCTCTAAAGAAATCAAGTCCTGCTGCCCACTCCCCACTCCACCAACACCCCCCCACTCCCAACACACAGCCCCCCATCCTGACCCTGACCGAGACCCAGGTGAGGACGGAGCTGAGGAAGATCAAAGCGAGGAAGGCGCCGGGACCGGACGGCATCAGCGCAAAGCTCCTCAAGTCCTGTGCAGACCAGCTGTGTGGGATTGTGACGTATATCTTCAACATGAGCCTGAAACTGGGGAGGGTACCACAGCTGTGGAAAACATCTTGTGTGGTACCTGTACCAAAAACTTCCCACCCCAAAGACCTGAACAGCTACAGACCGGTGGCCTTGACGTCCCACTTGATGAAGACCCTGGAGAGACTGCTCCTTGCTCACCTCCGCCCCCTGGTGGAACCAGCGATGGATCCACTCCAGTTCGCCTACCAGCATGGCATTGGGGTGGAGGATGCGGTGATCTTCCTCCTTCACCGTTCTCTGTCCCACCTGGAGAAGCCCGGGAATATGGTGAGGATCATGTTCTTTGACTTCTCCAGTGCTTTCAACACCATCCAACTGATGATCCTGAAGGACAAGCTGCTGCGAGCAGGGGTGGACCAGCACCTGTCATCATGGATCCTGGACTACCTCACGAACCGGCCTCAGTTTGTGAGAACCCGGGACTGTGTGTCCGACACGATCATCAGTAGCACGGGGGCCCCCCAGGGAACGGTGCTGGCTCCCTTCCTGTTCACTCTTTATACTGCAGACTTCTCACACAACACAACACACTGCCATCTACAGAAGTTCTCTGATGACTCTGCGATCGTTGGCCTCATCTCCAATGGAGATGAAGCTGAGTACAGAGGGCTTATCCAGGACTTCGTGGACTGGTGCCATCGGAACTGCCTCCAGATCAACGCGAGGAAAACTAAGGAGCTGGTGGTGGACTGCCGCAGGCATGGGCAGCCCCTCACAGCACCAGTAAATATACAGGGAACAGACATCGAGATGGTGACATCCTATAAGTACCTGGGTGTTCATCTGAACAATAAACTAGACTGGTCACACAATACTGACGCACTCTACAAGAAGGGACAGTGCAGGCTGTTCCTGCTGAGGAGACTCAGGTCTTTTGGTGTACAAGGGGCGCTGCTGAAGTCATTCTATGACACGGTGGTGGCATCAGCCATCACTTTTGGAGTGGTCTGCTGGGGCAGTGGCATTACTGCAGCCGATAGGAAGAGACTGAACAAACTGATTAAGAAAGCTAGCTCTGTCCTGGGGCAGCGCCTTGATCCGATGGAGGAGATAGGAGAGAGAAGGACGGTGGCTAAACTGTCATCTCTGCTGGAGTCCGAGTTCCACCCTATGCAGGACATACTGGATGCACTGAGGAGCTCATTTAGCAGCAGACTACATCATCCCAGGTGCACAACCGAGAGGTTTCGTAGGTCCTTCCTACCAACGGCTGTCAGACTGTACAACCTAAGCAGGGCTGCTCGCAGAGATAGCAAAAAGACGTAACAAACTAATAGTTTTTTGAATGCAAAAGATGCAATAGACTTACACAATGGTCCCCTCCGGCATACAACTAGGAACATACCGGTCGCTATGGAGGGTGAGAATATGTATGGGCACATAATCATACCATGTAGGATAACTAAGTAGACGGTTATGCTGTTTCATCCCATCTAGCTACAATGCTCCGCACTGTGTTTTTATATATCTACATATTATTCCATCTAGCTACATTGCTCCGCACTGTGTGTGTTTATATACTTGCATATTTATTCCACCTAGCTGCAATGCTCCGTACTGTGGGTGTTTATATATTTACATATTTATTCCATCTAGCTACAATGCTCTGCACTGTGTGTTCATATACTCATATATTTATTCCATCCAGCTACAATGCTCTGCACTGTGTGTCTGTGTGTGTGTGTGTATATATTTATTTTATAGTAATATGTACATATGTATATTAGCTGCTCTTGCTTGCTTGTTTTTTTCTTGCCTTCTGATTGTTGCTCTGAGTGTTGCTATCCCTGTGCTGTTGCAATCCTGGAATTTCCCCGTTGTGGGACTAATAAAGGCTTATCTTATCTTATCTTATCTTATAGCTGTGCTTCATTTTCAAATTGTATGATCTGCCAAAAGTGAAACAGTATATGCACGTAATGTAATAAACGATAACCAGGGCGATAACCCCCCACCCCCACCCCCGAGATTACGCTGTGATTTGTATTATTTTCTCCCCAGAAATGCATAAATGCAGAGTAGTCATCCTATTTCCTGTATTTACATTTCTTGTGCGGCAAAAAAATCTGACCAATAAGAACAGAAAACATTCTGACATAAGCCTTGTGGGATTTAACTTGACGGAATTTGGTCCACTTGAATTTTTGCCTGTGTGAAAGGGAACCGAACCATAGAGAAAATGATACAAAGCCAACAAACTTATCTACTGATTTGGACCAAAGTAAACAAATTTAGGTGTGAAAGCACCCTTAGGCTGTGAAGCACATGCAGCCTTATTTGTGCTTCTTTATTCAGTTGTGTAAAAATATTACACTGACTCTACTATACACACGTGGACAAAATTGTCGGTACCCCTCTGTTAATGAAAGAAAAACCCACAATGGTCACAGAAATAACTTGAATCTGACAAAAGTGGTAATAAATAAAAATTCTATGAAAATTAACCAATGAAAATCAGACAATGCTTTTGAATTGTGGTTCAACAGAATTATTTTAAAAAACAAACTCGTGAAACAGGCCTGGACAAAAATGATGGTACTCTTAACTTAATATTTTGTTGCACAACCTTTTGAGGCAATCACTGCAATCAAACGATTTCTGTAACTGTCAATGAGACTTCTGCACCTCTCAGCAGGTATTTTGGCCCATTCCTCATGAACAAACTGCTTCAGTTGTCTCAGGTTTGAAGGGTACCTTCTCCAGACGGCATGTTTCAGCTCCTTCCACAGATGTTCAATAGGATTTAGATCAGGGCTCATAGAAGGCCACTTTAGAATAGTCCAATGTTTTGCTCTTAGCCATTCTTGGGTGTTTTGCCTGATGCAGCAAAGCAGCCCCAGAACATAACAGAACCTCCTCCATGTTTCACAGTAGGGACAGTGTTCTTTTCTTGGTATGCTTCATTTTTGCGTCTGTGAACATAGAGCTGATGTGCCTTGCCAAAAAGTTCCAGTTTTGTCTCGTCTGTCCATAGGACATTCTCCCAGAAGCTTTGTGGCTTGTCAACATGCAGTTTGGCAAATTCTAGTCTGGCTTTTTTATGATTTGTTTTCAACAGTGGTGTCCTCCTTGGTCGTCTCCCATGAAGTCCACTTTGGCTCAGACAACGACGGGTGGTGCGAACTGACACTGATGTACCTTGACCTTGGAGTTAACCATGAATGTGTTTAGAGGTTGTTCTGGGCTCTTTTGTTACCATTCATATTATCCGTCTCTTCCTGCAGCCACATCCAGGAAGGTTGGCTACAGTCCTGTGGATCTTAAATTTCTGAATAATATGTGCAACTGTAGTCACAGGAACATCAAGCTGCTTGGAGATGGTCTTATAGCCTTTACCTTTAACATGCTTGTCTATAATTTTCTTTCTGATCTCCTGAGACAACTCTCTCCTTTGCTTCCTCTGGTCCATGTTTAGTGTGGTACACACCATGTCACCAAACAGCACAGTGACTACTTGTCACTCTTTAAATAGGCCGACTGACTGAATACAAGTTTGTAGACACCTGTGATGTTAATTAGAGGACACATCTTGGTTGAACATGTCCCTATGGTCACATTATTTTCAATCTTTTCTAGGGGTACCATCATTTATGGCCTGTTATTTTTTAAAGTAATTCTGTTGAACCACAATTCAAAAGCATTGTCTGATTTTCATTGGTTAATTTTCATAGAATTTTTATTTATTACCACTTTTGTCAGATTCAAAGTTATTTCTGTGACCATTGTGGGTTTTTCTTTCATTAACAGAGGGGTACCAACAATTTTGTCCACGTCTGTATATCAGTACTGGCGAAAACTATTTTCAAAATATTGGTGCATCAATTATTGTCCAAAAATCAAATATCACACATCCATGAAATACATATTACACAATACATATTTGTTGCTCAAAATGATCTTGTGCCTAGTTTTTGTTTCAGAAAACCACCTGTCTAAAACATTTAAAAAAGAAAGGCCCTTGAGGAAACGTAGCCCTCTGCATTGAAATGGTTCACTAGGCTGGCCTTTAATCTTTTCTGCCTCACTCTTAACTGGCCTCCAGGTACTGGTTTTCTCATCGTCAGACTGACCTTTGGTTTAATGTCCTCCACCTGGATGCCCAGTGGCAAGCCTTGAGGGCAAGATGAAGCTGAGTATGCGTGGTCAGAAATAAGCTGGCGTTTGCTGTGTAAACTGTTTTCTCTGAAGTCTCTCTTGTTATTGTATTATGGCACTTTGTACAAGCGCTGGAACATTTTATGACTTTATCAAACAGGCCTTCTTACCTAGATAGTTCTGCTGAAGGGCAGGAATATGATATCATAATGCTGTGTCAGCAAAACTGTTTCCATTGGGGATGATTTATTGGTAAGGCTTGGATTCAAGATGAATTTTCTGATGGTGTGGCTAAATTTCAACCAACTTTTTTCTGTGCAAACTGGATTTTCTAAACTTTGTCTTAATTTTATGGCTTAGCTTGGTCACACAGGCCAAATGAAGAATATTTACACTAGTAATGTTTCCAGTGATAATGAAACTTTTGGGGTTCTTATATCCACGTTCACAAATATTTCACCAACTGAAAAGCACAGGCATTTATAATTTCATAACACATCCATCTGAATTTTTTCTGTAGAAATGACACACGTGAATACAGAAAATGTGACACAGCCATGCATTGTTGATGTAGCGACTCCAGATGTCCAGCAGCTCTGTGAGATGTGGTGGGCTGAACACCAGAACAATGTGTGAACTCTGCTTTAAGCTAAATGCCAACATAATTACACAGAGAGTGAAATGACAATACAAGCATGCAAGCCTTTCAGTTATAATGTTTGCAGTGTTCATAATGTTATAATAGCATTTTATAGATATAGTAGATGTCACAAATGTGTGGCAAATCGCTTGAGCGTCCATCCAATAACTTATGAGTTACAGTATTTCAATCAAGTCTCAGTCCATCAGAAACTAGAATGTCACTCAACAGAGATGCAGACCCACACCTCTCCTTTGAATTCTCTGGTAACAGCTCTGAGTAGCTCCCCATCTCTTACTTGTCTTTCATAAGGTATGGGCAGACATAAGGCAGAATATACATTAGCGACCAGTGGCGACACAGTGCCACAGAAAGCCTGATAGGGCTCAATAAACACTAACTACTTGCTTCATGAACGTAAATACAAATGCACCTCCTCAAATCAAAAGGGACAAAAGAACAAATATTACCTTGTAATGTTTGTTATATATAAATACTGTAATAATTACAGTAATTTATATATAACATGTTTATATGTTTATATAAACATGTTTATATATTTATATATCTACATATTATTCCGTCTAGCTACATTGCTCCGCACTGTGTGTGTTTATATACTTGCATATTTATTCCACCTAGCTGCAATGCTCCGTACTGTGGGTGTTTATATATTTACATATTTATTCCATCTAGCTACAATGCTCTGCACTGTGTGTTCATATATTCATATATTTATTCCATCCAGCTACAATGCTCTGCACTGTGTGTCTGTGTGTGTGTGTATATATATATATTTTATAGTAATACGTACATATGTATATTAGCTGCTCTTGCTTGCTTGTTTTTTTCTTGCCTTCTGATTGTTGCTCTGAGTGTTGCTATCCCTGTGCTGTTGCAATCCTGGAATTTCCCCGTTGTGGGACTAATAAAGGCTTATCTTATCTTATCTTATCTTAATTTAATTGAATCAGCGTTTTTAGTATTTAAGTAACAACAAAATCACAACATTCACAAACACTTACTGCTCCATAAGTTATGTTTTAATTTCTGTTTTCCTTTGTAACTTTGGCTTAATTATACTAGCTCCAAAATAGATATCACCACATTACCAACTTTTATCTTTAATTAATATTTAACTACCCCCACCTTACAGGAAAAAAATAAAGCTCTTTTTAATTTAATAACTTCTGAAAGAAATAGCATTAACAGAATTGCAAATAAAGTGACGGGGTTAATGTAGTCTTGCTAACTTTCCACAGTATCCTCACCTAATGATTTATTTATTAATGTTACCTAATTTACCAATCCAGTAGGAAATGTTCAAAAACATACTAAACTGCTCATGCCCATTTGATTCTGATGTGCAGATAATATAAAATTGTAAACTTTAAACATCTTACCCCTTGAAAGTAGCTCAGACCCGGTTTATTCCACTGTGACTCTATAGCTAATGCTTGTTACTAACTTCCAGGAACTATTTTGCACTCCATGATCCACCATTAAAAAGTTCTCCACTGGAGTGAATGGAGCTGACATTATTCATCCATTCATCTTCTTCTGCTTAATCCTTTCCGGGTCGCGGGGGGGCTGGAGCCTATCCCAGCATCTTTTGGGCGAGAGGCAGGGTACACCCTGGACAGATCGCCAGTCCATCACAGGGCCAACACAGAGAGACGGACGACCTTTCACTCTCACAGTCATACCTAAGGACAATTTAGAATCCCCAGTTTTGATGCCAATTAACCTAACTTGCATGTTTTTGTTTTTTTTGGCATGTGGGGGGAAACCGGAGAAATCCCAGAGTAAACCCACGCAGACACAGGGAGAACATGCAAACTCCACACAGATCACTGTTGGTCGGGGGCTGGGATCGAACCCAGGATCCCCAGGCCAAGGGTGAGTTGCTGTGCTCCCGCAGTGCTAACCACTCCGCCACCGCGCTGCCCAGAGTTGACATTATACTCTGTCAAATTCTAGTGCTCTAGTACTGACATACAGTATATCAAATCTTTCAGTAACTTTTGACTGGCTGTGGGGCCAGGATTCTCTGGCCCAAACAGCAGGTGGTGCATGCACAACACACTTTTAACCCGCAGGATGATTTATCAGAAGCATTGAAGGGTTGACCCCATATGTAATAAAACAACAGTATTTACCAGAAATCCTGACTTTAATGCAAGAAATACAGTAAGCTATTTGGACTGTATGACATTGGGATAGGCTCCAGCACCCCCCCCCCCCCCAACCCCACCCCGTGACCCGAAAAGGATTAAGTGGAAGAAGATGGATGGATGGATGGATGGACATTGCTACCATTATCATATGTGATAAATGCACAATATTATTCATTAATTGTGAAGAAAGACATATATTGTTGAAAATGTAAATTTACCAACTGTGTGTGCACTGCTGAGCATGAGTCCAGCCACATCGTCCCCTAATGCAGAGATGCCATCGTCAGTGACATACTACAAGTTCATTTTTGGCTTTCCAGGCTCAGTACATTGATCTTAACCTTGATCTTTGACCTTAAAACCATAGCCACAAGTGAGGGTCTTAAAACCAACTGGTGTACCAAGTTTGGTGACAGTAACTCTTATAATAAAGTGATTATATACCAAAACTGTTTCCAAGCTGTTATGACTTTGGCCTTTGACCTTTTGTCCTCTCAGACACATACAGGACCTAATCCCAAAGCCAACTTGTGAGCAATGATAGTGACCCTGTCTTTATTGGTTCTCATGTTAAAGACAGAAGGACATACAGACAGGCAGATCGACTGATGGACGGAAGTGACCTCCCAATAAATGCCTTGACTCTGACCTGTAGAAAACTCAGCAACACACCAACTCTGAGTCATTAGAATTCATGAATTTCTGAATGAACTTTCATGGCAACCAATGATGGATGTTTTGCATAAATTTGGAAAAAAAAAATCAGTGTTCTCACAGCTGCTGGCCATTGCTTAAGATTAATCATGCTTTCCTGTTTTGTTTGTCACATCCTTTTTCCCACACTGCCAAACCAAATTCTGATGTCATCAACGCCCAAATCCTATAATCTCCTCTGCCAATTTTTACAAGTGAGTCAGTCTCTTTTATTCTTTCTATAACTTAGAGCTGTTCTGTAATTTTCCCCTTTCAACCACTCAAGGCCACTTCCAACAGTTCTCTCAGGTGGCATTCTCTCAGTCAGCCACCAGAAGTTATCGACTGGCCCAGCCGATGAAGTCAGTTCTCTGACCATAACTGTGTTCCTGTACATTGATAGACACCTTAATGAAAGCCACTGCTGTGGTAGTTGTGACAGTATTGCTAATGAATAGTACATTTTACTTGAGTCTCGACTTACTGTTGATGCTGAATGTAGTTATTTTGAATGCTTAACTTCTCCTTAACTTGGGTAGGGTGCCAGCTGTTTGACTTATACAGCCAGAAATCCAATTTCAGGGGGTGTAGCATAAAGCAACTTCTGACAAATAGATGTGAAAAATCCTACCAGTCCTGTGGCCCAACCCCTCTGAATCTCAACCCTACACTGATCATCCTGAGACTCTCATCCAGGCTCCATCTGCTCCTCAGCCACCTGAAGGCAGCTAGATTCCAAAATGTCTTGTCCTTTCTTTTGTCACTGTTTAAGGCACTGCAAGTAAACTTTACTCAGTGGTTCCATCATTAAATATTTTCACAATCCTTGATTTCTTTCTCAGTATTTCATTATAGCAGACTTATGTCAAAAGTGGAAAGCAATGTTTCTGATACAACAATAGGTCTATACACTTAGATAATCTGTCTATAAATTCACAAAGTCTCTGTGTGTTTATCTGTCTTTCTTTGTGTCTGTTCCACGCATATCTCTTGAACCGCTCCTCAGACTGATCTAAGATTTTATATGTGGTTTCCTGAGATTATGAGGGTGTGCATCCCCGAGTATAGAGTCATTCAGTTAAAATATGTAATTTTTATCAATAAAAGTTTAGCCACCGCTCTGTCACCGCTCTATGTCTCTTCATGCCCTGGCTTCAAGAAGTGTGAGCGGGGTTTCGGATTGACTCCGTGCTGACTGAACAATACGCGGCATCACGATCATGCTGAGTGGATAACACACAGCATCATGACCTGTCAGTCACCACAGTGTTCCCTGGACAAAACAAGGAAATGGAAGTTAGAAAGATAGAAAATGATAATACTGAAGATTTAATGTTTAAAAAAATTATACCATAAAGTTGCCGTGATTGCGTAGGTCTAAGAATAACACTGGTCAACATCTAATTTATTGTCTGGTTTTTTTTAGCTGATTTAGGACAATTTTGATGTTCTGAATCCAAAAATCACATTGGTTTTGTTCAGTCAGGTCAACTTTTTGAACTATGGCCACATGTTTTTTTTACAGTTTTGTTTACATGTAAGATAAGATAAGATAAGATAAGCCTTTATTAGTCCCACAACGGGGAAATTCCAGGATTGCAACAGCACAGGGATAGCAACACTCAGAGCAACAATCAGAAGGCAAGAAAAAAAACAAGCAAGCAAGAGCAGCTAATAAACATATGTACGTATTACTATAAAATATATATATATACACACACACACAGACACACAGTGCAGAGCATTGTAGCTGGATGGAATAAATATATGAATATATGAACACACAGTGCAGAGCATTGTAGCTATGTATGTAGCATGTAGGGGTATTTTCGCTTTATGTGATGCAAAATTCTTTTTTATTTCTTGAAATTTCTCGAACTCTGAAGTGTTTGCATGTGCCAATTTATGACATGATGTCATAAATTGTCATGATGGTTGATTACTGTTGGAATCTGAAGAGAGACATCCCTGCCGCTGAGCATTCTAGAGGTTCGAATAAACGGAAGTTGAAGCTCTGAATTTTGAACAATGATGACGTAACATTCAGTTTACATGTACTTACCTTTATCAGTGTCTACTATTCAATTTACAGTAATTGAAGTCAGTAATATTCAATCAATAAATTGTGTTAGAAAATGATTTTTTCTCTTAAAAATCTATTTCGGATGAGAAATATTAACAAAAATCAACCGATAAGGTCACAAAAATGTAATCGATTTAGTCAGAAGATCAGATTTTTTAACAATCAACTTAGCATAAAAACCTGACCTGATTGAGAGAAATGGATGTCATTTTCGGATTCAGCGGTGCAAAATTGTCTTAAATCAGTTGGAAAAACACAGACAACTTACAAAAAAATTATTTTTGTAACCCTGTGTAATTCGCCATATGTGGAGAATGAGGTGCGTGAGCAGACTGGGCGGCGCGTCAGGGAACCAGATCTGACAAATCAACACAGAAGATGCCGGGAGAAGCAGCGGCCAGACACAACCTGGCTCAAAGGCACGCTAACTGATGGCGATTTAAAAAAAAAAGAAGTTATTTTCAATAAAGTGGAAAAAAAAGATAATGCATGGAGTGTGCTTTTGCCCTGAGGCTGATTTATCATGGAAAACAGCTGAGCTGTGGTTCAAGCAATCAGCTGATTGGCTCCACTTCCTCCATGTTCTGACATTTTGGCATATCTATCAGAACAGTTGATATATGTCCAGGACATACAGGATAAATGAAATGGTGTTTCTCTCTCTCTTCAGTGGTGTGCAATATAAAAAACAACAGGAATAAGGCTGGAAAAACAACAACAGCAGTCCATGTACAGTAATGCTACACCGTAGTGCAAATAGCGGCAAAAGACAGACTTAAGGTTTCATGCTTAAAAAATTATACCATAAAGTTGCCGTGATTGCATAGATCTAATGGATAATTCGGCATGAACAACACAAGATGCGTGGGGGCGGGGGCGGGCAGTAGCTGAACCGGTGGATCACAGTCCTTCGGTAAAGCAGCAGCCAATGGGTCTCAAATATTTGTAAACTTGTCCTGTTATAGTACTGCATGAGTTTATTGACGATACACAGAAGAAATTCAATATTACACTGAACTTCATCACTGAACAGTGATATAAACTAAACTAAATAATTATAATGATGACTGAAGAACTCCTGTTCCCCAAAGTGCAAGATACACTACTGTCTTCAATATAAGTAATAAAAGATCACACAAATAAGTGATCTGACAAACAAATAAACAAGGGAACTGAAACAGTCGCTAATATTGGATGTCCAATTCATTTTCAATATTTAGGTATTCTGTAATTAATATTCACACAATCAAATACATCTTAGTGCCATTTACTCCCTTTTATATTTGTCAAAGTCAAACATGTGACTGCCTACATATAGCCTACACCTCTTTGTATTCCACTTTTAAACACCGCCTACATTTGGGCCTGTAAAGCCTGACTGGGCTACTTGTTTCAGACAGGAATACTTGGTGCTACAGGCAATGCACTAGCTTTGTGAAAAAAGGCAAACATTTTGCAATAACTCAGAAACTGGAAAACAACCAAATTAAATATGCTTCTGTCACTGGTGGAAATTGAACAGTTCAATACTGTATCTTATAAAGCATACTGTACATGAATCTGTTTTATATATTCTGTGTGAGATACTCGGTCACTGTAGGAAACGCAGATGAAGCACTACTGTATTATTCCCCTCAGAAATGTGGATGATTGATATTCCAGTTACTTAAACATTGCCACAAAACTTGCCTTTAAATACTGCTGTTCACCCTATCACCACATTTCAATGCATTAGAAACTGCTTTACAACTTGGCATGCTGTTTGTCTTTTCTTGTGAAATAGAGACATTTACCTTTAAAGACCATTTCAAAAGACAAATCCAAAGAAAATATCTGCACTTGGTATAAGGAGTCCCAAACACACATTTGGTTTATTGTAATGGTGATATCTGACATTTTAGAAAGCATTCATTTACCAGCCAAGACTTTAGTGACAGCATCTACATACAGTCAGTATGAAGCAACTGCAGAAACAAATCAGTTGAGCGAAAATATAAAAATGGGGAGATAAAACTCACAGACAGGGTGTGACGGCCCTGCCAATGAGATAGAACATAAAATGCAGACTGAAGCAGAATTTATAAAAGAATAGGAGTTCTATTAAAGCAACAAGATTTGTTAAACTAAAAGTTATAGGCACAGTGTGACAAACCTCACCATAAAGGCATAATGGCCAACGACATGAGCAAGCACCTGTGAGGGCATCCACACTTTCACATTAAAACCCGTGAAATAAAGAAGTAGTGTAGTGCCCCTGAAAATCAAGTAGGAGTTTCAGAGTGGGGTAACATAGACCTAGATCATCCCCTCGCTATGTCTAAAACTAGACTGAGCCAAACAGAGACACAGCCCAACACATCTGTACTGCATGGATGGTATCACCCTCAAAGATAACTTAAACACTTCACCAATTATGTATCACTCTGCTTCAGCTGTGTTTCAGTGGACCTCTTACACAATTTAGAGTGATGTACTTCCGCATTTCGGACCCCAAGCAGCTCCAGTTCCGGTTCCGTTACATTTTCCCATTCTCTGGTGCTTTCTCGTCAATAAATCAATTTTATCACTTTCACTTATCGTTGTACATACTGGAAGTAGTGTATGGGGAGATAATTTTTTCTTTATAAAGTTCATGTTTCAAATTTTGACTGTTTTTATAACCATTCTGAGCCGTTTAATAGTTTGCCCAGTTAGCTTAGCATAGCGCTGCTGTTGTGTTGTTTATGTCTCTTCCATTCCAAATGCCACTGCATGGGTTGTAATAGGCCTGTGTAATACACATGTATTGCCCAAAGTCTTTGCACAAGCAGTATATATTTAAACACTGGCTTCTGCACTAGACAATATTTAATTTGGTTATATGTCTGTAAAATGACAACAGGCCTATTCTTTTCTATATTGTGCTCATTGGGGTGTTTAGCAACAGTTAACCGGGTACATTCACAAGGGACTATTTTTCTCAGTGGAGCACAATAACTAATTAAACAAACAAAAATCATAATATTTTATCCTGTATTGTTGTCATTTGATATACTGTGCTTGTGGAGCAGTTGTATAATAACAATATTATAATATTGCTTTTATAGAGTATACACTAGAGGTCATATAGTGTCATGAATGTATAACTGCAGTGATGTCTTCGGCCCTCTGCTTTGCAATGGCCCTACGACAAATCACCGCAGATATACTATATTCCTTGATACTCTCTCTCATGTAATGTTGCTTAAATATTATAATATTTATAATAATAATTAGTGTTTAAGTGTGTAATTAGTGTTTATTTTAGGAATTGCTGTTTAGAAGCTGTAGTCTAGTAAGAGTTTGGCTTGAGAAACTCAAGACATTTATGTGAGAAGTTAAGAGGTAAAGCCAGAGTGGAGGCATCATGGTAGAGCATCCACCTCACAGCCAGAAGGTTGTGGGTTCATACCCTAGCCGGGTACAAAGACCAAAAAAATGGTACTTTCTGCCTTCTAGCTTGGTCCTTAGCATGACAGAATGGGGAAAGAAATGTTGGTTACTCAACCACGGAGGGAGCACACGCCACTGTACTCCTAGTGCCGGTCCCAAGCCTGGGTAAAATGGGGAGGTTTGCTGCAGGCGTAAAAATCTTTTGCCAAATTAAATATGTGGACCCATGATCCACTGTGGCGACCCCTAATAGGGAGAATCCAGAAGAAAATGTTAAAAGAGATAAAACCATTACCTGTCTATTGTAGCAGTGTTCTGGGTCCAGATCACTGTAGTGTAGATGTGATTGTTCAGATAAACTCAATGACAATGATGGTTTATGATCACATAGTAAAAACAATACAGCTGAATAATGTCATCAAGAGAAACTGAAGAGACTTAAACGTGTTATCTTTATAAAACTAGATTTCTATTGATTTGGTGACCATTTTTATAGAATTTAAAAGGGATTCCCATGCTGCTCATGAACTCAACTGTAATAATACAATTTTGAATGTATTATATCCTAAGAGTTACTCTGGCTGCTCCTTTATCCATTACAAAGGCACTTAACAACAGACTGTAGGTATTAGCACTCCATCTGAATAGCTGAATGTGCAACTAATAAAAGTTATCTTTATTAAAATACCTCCAGGTCTACAATCCAGCACCTGCCTATTCAACAGTCACATGCTGTTCATTAAGTCTCCCTCTTTTCTGTCAGTCATATCTCACCCTGGCCATAGCTCAGCTGGGAGTGATAAGAGCAACCTCATGGGTCTTTTCAATTAGTTCTGGGCTAAAAAAAATATATATAATCCTCATCCTTCATGCCAGGATGCTTCCACAGATTACAACACAATCTGTATTAATCATAAAATTTATGAACAAGAAGGCTGTGCTTGCATTGTATTGCCAGTCATATTATTTGGCTCTAGGCTCTGATAGCTGCTCATGCACCAACATAGCAAAACAATTAGGGCTTGAAGTGTGTGTTTATGTTGCACTTGTTGTGGTCTTTTATTCCAAACAATAAATACGCAAAAATGATTCATAACACTTTAAACCCAGGGGGGTGCTGGCTAAAAATTTGCATGAAATAAGATGCTGTTTGTTTAAGTCATAATTAATATTCAGTTCATATGGCTAGTTTGAAAAACTTAAATAGAAAAACACCCACATGCACAGCCACATTAAGTGCGGAACTTTGTGATTCTGTTATTTCATTATTTCTTCCTTAGATTTGGTTTCTGTTCATTTTAATTTGCCATAAATGAAAATAGTTTTTATTATGTTGAAACAAATTGCACTCAAATAAGAAACACCTCTACACCATTGTAAGATACAGCCTATACCTTTTACAGACTCTATATTTACACTTTGTCATGGTCCACATGTTTCATTTGTCAAAGATTTTACACTGGATGCCCTTCCTGACACAACCCTCTCCATTTACCCAGGCTTGGGACTGGCACTAGGAGTACACTGGCGTTTGCTTACCCCTACAGATGCAGTTTTTGTTTTAAGAGTTGACATAATTATCAGACCAAGGGAACAAAAGCTCAGACTCGAGTGAATACAGTTATCCTTTTATTGCTAACAGTGGGTGTATGGGTGCGTGTATGTACAGTGTGTGTTGTGCGTGTGATGATGAAGAGCTGTACAGGAAACGTGCCCGGGGGAGAGCAGAACGCAGTTCAGCCTGGCAACCCTATAATGACAGAGCATAGGTGTTAGCACAGTCCATTGAGCATAGAGCTTGATAGTAACAGAAGCTTACTTTGCAGGTGGACGCGGAGATGCTCAGGTTGGCCTTGAGGGCTGCAGCCAGGGAGACAGTGTTCTGGGTCCGTGCAGAGAATTGGGCAGGCAGACCTGAAGCGGAGATGGCGACTTTAGACCGCCGCCGGGAGGAGTGGATTCTGCCTCCGGGGAGATCCACCTGTGCACAGGGGAAGATGACTGACAAAGGTGAGTAATAATTAGGCTTATGTGAAGCGAAGAAGAGATCAGGATCTCAGATGATGAGGCCAGGGATTTGGCTGTAGACGTGAGGCGTGTCAGAAGGAGAATGACAGACGGCTCCGTGCTGAGTCTCAGGCAGGCCCGGTTATAAAGCCCGCTGGAGATTGGCAGCAGGTGTGCATGCAGCTGTAGTAGATGACAGCCCAGAGGGAGCCATGACAAGAGTGTTGACGAAGAAGTATAGAGAAGATCAGAAGGAGTTGCACTGTGTCTTTGTGGATCTAGAGAAAGCATATGAGAGGGTGCCAAGAGAGGAAGTGCAGTACTGTATGAGGAAATCAGGAGTAGCAGGGGAGTGTGTGAGGGTGGTGCAGCACATGTATGAGGACAGCGAGACCGTGGTGAGGTGTGTTGTTGAAGTAACATGGATTGAGGGCGAGGGTGGGATTACATCAGGGATCGGCTCAAAGCCCCTTTGTGTTTGCCATGCTGATAGACAGGCTGACACAGTCAGGCAGGATTCTCCATGGACCATGATGTTCGCAGAAGACAATGTGATCTGCAGTGAGAGTAGGGAGCAGGTGGAAGAGAACCTGGAAAGGTGGAAGTATGATCTGGATGTATGCCCTCCCAGCCTAGGGCACCACCAGACTAATATATATCTATATTCCTATTCTACATCCGCCCCCCCAGAAAAAACTGCAATCACACTAATTACCCAACCAATAATTTTGTACCCGAATAACACTCTAATACAGGAGAACTGGCCTAAACATTCACACCCCACTGGCTCAGCGGAACCCACCGCTATGTAAACATAAAGTCTCTGAAAAGAAAATGAGCCACTCACCAAATTAAAATAATTCCTCCAAAGCTAAACACAGATACTAAACACAGAAAATGGCGGTACCCGTCCTATAACCCACAGAATATACACACATATAACCAGGGAACTCCCAAAATAAAGACACACAAATAAGTAAGACACAAAATGAGCAATTACTATATCATACATACACAGGCAATAAAACGCCAAACACACACACAACAGCCACACTCACATTCACAACAGTGGTCTAAAGCCTACCACCTGACTCACCCTAACACAAAGGAAATCACGTCCCTAATGAGACCACCTGTGGCCTTAAAGGCCAGCCCATGAAGGGGAGTCACTTCAGCCATCTGCGCTGCTGAGAGAAGAAACATGCACCACTGCATCATACTGTATACTACTGTAACTCCGCTCTGACCCTACGGTAACTCGTACCCCCAGGTCACTCCCACAGTAAATACATTAATACAAGTGCACAACTTCTTCTCTTTTTCCACACAGTACAATTAAAATAAAAACAGAACATGACACAAAAACAGCACAGTAGCCCCATTCATTCAACCCGGGTCTTCTAAAGCCCCCCCCCCCCCCCCCCGGTGTGTCCGTCACGTGCCCACTTCCAGAGCGTCTCCGCTTTGTCGTGAGTGGAGATGGACTGCATCGACGCCCCACAGCTCTCCGGCATCGCAGCTTGTTAGGATGCCTGTCCAACCCATCAGTCAACGTCAGATAGTCATCGCCGCTGGACTGGACCACCCGCAGATCATCCTGCCCCGCTGTCCCAATTCTGGAACTGCGCACCCGACCAAGCCGGGGCTCAACCTTAGGGCGCACCTTCTCCTAGTGGAGCACCTCCTGGCTTCCTCCGCCGATGGCACAGCGTTCTGGCTCTCTTGTGACTTAGTTTGTGTCCCTCGCCTTGGTTAACGGCACGGTTGGGGTCTGTGCCGTCTGGTGTCCCCCCGGACGCCAGATGAAAGTGCATTGGAGCGGCATCAGTTACTGTTGGCTAGACAGTGGAATCCAAACGGCCACCGGAACCCTGTAACTCTCGCTCTCCGGACCTTTCTGCTTTCGCAGGGCTCAAACCACGCCGTGTGGGTCCATCCTCCACTGGACCGCAAACACTGGCACGGGAACCCCGTCCTGATGGAGTACTATGGTGCCGGTGGTGTCCCTCTTCACCCGAAATAAGCCACCCTAAGTCCCACACTTCATCCTCACATCCCACATAAAAGGACCGATCTCACAAACCACCACCTGCCTACTCTTCTGCGTCACCCCAGGTGATGGCGAAACCGAGCCCGTAAAAAATATCACATCCTATAAGGTTATTGCCCTTCTGCAACACCAAGAACTCATTGGCATAGATAGAGGCTCCTCCGTACCTCACCGACAGCCAAACCGAGCCCACGACATCCAGTGGGTGGCTACCATAACCATAGCATGTGATCTTAGTCCCGCTGATCCTATAGTGGGGGAAGAGCCGTCTTACCGTCGTCAAGTCCAAAATAGAGGTTGCCGACTCCGAGTCCGCCAAAATCAGCACCAGTGTCCTGTCCGTGCTGGGAGAGACAACATAGGCCACTGTAGACTTTTCGCCATCCCTAGCAAACCTCCATTCTTCCTCTTCGAAACCACGGTAAAGTCTGGCGAAGTGATGGGGCAGACCGCATTGTCCAAAACGTTGCCCCTTACCGTACACTCCCTGGCTCGAAAAAGGTGCTTACTGGATCCACAGCCGTAGCCTTGCGGTGTCCCCAGGGTGGACCACCTGTTGACGATGGCCGCGTGCTCGTCGTCACTGCCCTCGTCTGAATCCAAAGCCAGGTTTGTCCCGTGTGCTCCGCTCTTCCGAGGAGCTTCTTCGCGGGCAATGTGCTCCGTCAGCCGCTTCGCTGCCTCGTTCTGTCGTGCTAGCTCCATAGCTGCTATCGGTGCTAGCTCACCACCGAGAGTTAGCAGGCCTCTTGCTGGGGGGCCGGCCACATGTTCTGCTAATTGGCCGCGGCCCAACTCTTCCTCCAAAGCCCCAAACCAGCACTCACCTGCAAGCCGCCGAAAGTCTGCCACAAACCGTCGGACCGACTCTCCAGGTCTCTGGTTCCGCTGCTTGATTTGCATGCGCCGTCTTATGGTGTCTTCTGCGGCGCGAAAGTAGCCCGCCATGAGCCCAGTCACATGGCCGAATAGTTCACCTTCTTCAAGCTTGCTCAGGATTCTTCGGCTCTCCTCATCCAGGTTATGGACCAGGATAGCCCGTGCACATAATTTATCCAGGTCGCCGAGGTCTAACGTGAGTAAATAGTATTCGAAGGCCGCCCGCCACCTGGTCCACAGGACCAACAGCTCACCCGGAGCCTGCAACAGAAAGCGCAGCGCAGCAGCAGCCCTCTCCATGTCCAATTTTTCCTCGTCGCCAAATGTAGTGTCTGAATAATGGAGAAGGCGAGGTGATGTTTATAATGTTTATTATAAGAACTGTAAAACACTAGGGAGTCCCTACTGCGAGTACAGGAGTGTGGCAAAGGAGACCGGAGGTCTCCTGCCTCAGGCTTATATAGAGCACGTGACACCACCTCCCAGAGGTGGGACGTCACCCCTCCCAGTCTAGGGCACCGCCATACTAATATATATATCTATATTCCTGTTCTACAGTCATCAGAATAGGAGGAGGAGAAGGGAAGAAGCCAAGCTATTTCCACGGAAACCTCCCAGTGTGCAAAAATTTCATCAGCTGACCTGGACAGTCTGGGGAAAAGTAAAAACGAGGATAACATGGTAAAACCACAATACTTTTGTGGTGATGGACTCTTTGTTTCATCTGAAAATGCCAAGAAAAGTGAGTGAAGTGTGCCAAAGAAATCACTCCCATGCTAACTATTAGCCACCAGCTAGCTACCGGTGTAATGGCCACATTTTGATCTCAGGTCTTCTGCAGTACCAACAGTCTCAACATGTTTGTTTAAAAAACAATGTCTTTTGCACTTGACAATAGTTAATTTGTTTACATGTGTATAAAATGAAAATAGATGTCTTCATTTCTATTAACCTTTATTTATACAGATAATCCCACTGAGACACAAGGTCTCATTTTCAAGATTTTCATGCTGATTGAGATGTTTAGCAACAGTTAGTGGCTACATTTTGAAGGCTGCGCAAAATAACTGGTTAAACAACAAATAATATTTTGTCCAGTATTGTTGTCATTTAATAAATTATGCTTCCCGGAACTGTTGTATAAAAGCAATATTACACTCGAGGTCGTTACAGTATCATGAATATACTAACTACAGGTGTGATACCCTAATGCCCTCCTCATACCTGCATGTCACTATATTCATTGATACCGTACTCCCACTTGTGTACTATTGCTTAAATATGTGTGTATTATCTCAGAATTATCTCAAATTAAGTCTTTGTATTGGGAAGAATATATAATCTGTATCTCATTTAATGGAAAAGGTAATGTAGCAATTTTATTTTTCATGACACTAAATTAATGCATGATAATTTACTCTTGTGGAATATGAACAGTTATGCGTTAGGTGTGCTTCCAAAAGTGCTTCCAGTCTAAACAGTAATTAACACATATCACTTCTATGTAGGTGCACCGGAAAAAAATATAGTTGTTTTATTTCATTTATTTCATTAATGCAATGTGCACATCCATCACAAAGAAACAAACACACTAAACAATAAAAGAAAAAAGTAAAAAAGAAAAACAGTCCTACACCAAAAGACTGAAGAAATAGTCCTGCACACTGCTCTTGCTCAGCATCTCTATTTATTTTACTTAATACACACACACACACACACACACACAGACACAGACACAGACACACACACACAGACACACAGACACAGACAGACACACACACACACACACACACACACAGTGACAACGTGAAAAATGAGTATTGAACACATCATTTTTCTCATGAAACATATTTCTGATGGAGCCATTGACCTGGGACTTTCACCAGATATCAGTAACAACCCAAGTAACCCATACATACAAAGAAATCAAGGCAACTGTGTTCACAAAACAAGTTATATTTAAGAAGTTGAATGACACAGGGAATAAGTATTGAACACACTTGGTGAACTTCATTTACTATTTTTTAGAAAAGGCTTTGCTGGTAATAACAGCTTCCACACGCCTCCTGTACGGGAAACTACATGCAGAAATTGCTCAGGAGTGATTTTAGCCCATTGTTCCACACAGTCTTCAAATCTTGAAGGATCCATGGGTGTATTCTATGAACTCTGATCTTCAGTTTGTTCCATAGATTTTCAATTGGATTCAGGTCAGGTGACTGACTGGGCCATTCTAGCAACTTTATTTTCCTTCTCTGGAGCCGATTGAGACTTTCCTTGGCTGTGTATTTGGGATCATTGTCTTGCTGAAATGTCCACCCTTGTTTCATCTTCAGCATCTTGACAGATGGCAACAGGTTCTTATCGAGGATGTCTCTGTTCATTTGTCCATTCATCTTCCATCCATCCATCCATCTTCTACCGCTTTTCCGGAGGTCCGGGTCGCAGAGGCAGCAGTTCAAGCAGAGAAGCCCAGACTTCCCTCTTCCCAGCCACCTGCTCCAGCTCTTCAGAGAGGATACCAAGCCGTTCCCAGACCAGCTGGGAGACATAGTCTCTCCACCGAGTCCTGGGTCTGCCCCGGGGTCTCCTCCCAGTGGGACGTGCCCAAAACACCTCAAGTGGGAGGCGTCCAGGAGGCATCCTAATCAGATGCCTATACCACCTCAACTGACTCCTTTCAATGTGGAGGAGCAGCGGTTCTACTCTGAGCCTCTCCCAGATGACGGAGTTCCTCACCCTATCTCTGAGGGTGCTCGTCACCTCATGGATCGTCACCTTATCGTGGTGGGGGGTTTGCGTGCCCCAGTGATCCCAGGAGCTATGTTGTCTGGGGCAATTTGCCTCTGATAGGGTCACCCAAGACAAACTGGTCCTGGGTGAAGGGCCAGACAAAGAACGGTCCAACAGACTCTCATGATAAATTCTAGATCAAGGATTCAGTGTACCCCGCCCGGTATGGGGTTACCGGGGCCCCACCCTGGAGCCAGGCCTGGGGGAGGGGCTCGATGGCTAGCGTCTGGTGGCCGGGTTTCCACCCATGGGATCCGGCTGGGCTCAGCCTGAAGGAGTTACATAGGTCTGCCCTCCAGTGGGCTCACCACCTGCAGGAGGTATCATGGGGGTCCGGTGCTATGTGGATTAGGTGGCGGTCAAAGGTGGAGACCATTCATCTTTCCTTCAGTTATATGAAATCTGCGTATACCATGTGTTGAAAACACCCCCACACCATGATGGGATGTGTAGTACCATTTCTCCTCCAAACATGCTGTGTGTTGTGGCATCCAAATAGTTCAGTTTTGGTCTCTTCTGACCAGACTATATTCTCCCAGTATTTTACTGACTTGCCCAAATGTTGTGGAGCAAACTTTAAATAAGCTTCAACATGCTTTTTCTTCTGCTGATCACTTCCGCCCTCCCAAGAGAGTAGACGCTTTTTTCTCCTCTCCTGCTCTGACTTTTCCTCCCCTCCTAACTACTGGATCCCAGCTTGCTGTCGTCTGTCTGCGTCTAACTGCGACCGCCGAAAAGAAATTATGGAGTTAATAAGCTGGGCTTTGAACACAATTGACACCATTTTTTCAACAAGGAAAAGTGCTCCGGGGGAAGCTGTCTGCCCCGCAGGAACGGCTCCAGCGGGCTATTTACGAGACACAGGTATTTGGAGAATGCTGTGTCTCTCTAATCTCTCTATCGAAGATATTGAAGATTTGTTTATCTTCGTAATCTTGGTGACTGGGATAATTCTGATTGGGACGGGAATTGTCTTGGTTTACCGCAAATTGCTGAAGATGGATTCAACCTATCAAAATGCTGGCCAGGCGAGGTGCATCCAACAAATTGAAAAACTGGAGAAGACCCTGATAGCGACTACTGGAGAACTGTCTCGTAAGGTGGATTACATCATGGGTTCGCTCAGGTCTTTCCACGACGAATTCAAAGCTGCGCAATGAAGGATTAATGTACTGAATCTACAGAAGAAATACAAGTCTTCTCTGTGATCAGTCCTATTTGGCATTATTATTCCCCATGAAAATTCCTCCTGGCTGTCTGCAGACTGTGTTTTTTCAAAATCATGAGCACAAGGCCTTGGACAGCCAGCTGCAGCGCCAGATAAGACTGGCGCCAGACAGACAAAACATCTTCTGCCAAGGGTCCTTGGGTCTCTCTTATTATCATCAACACTGCTCAACACCGCACACACATTGATCCTTGAACTGAATAAAGATAACACTGCTCTCTTGTGTCCTGTGAATTCTGTGTGTAGCGAATATATGTGCATTGAGCTTTTTTTTTCCTTGAACTCTTAATATTGATTAAGTATGTAACCAGTATTTTGAATCAATGATTTTTTTGCTCCTTCCTATTGTATCATCTTTATGCGACCTGTACCCTCCTGCTGACAGGCGCGTTGCAGATGCGCCGCGGCACGGAAATGCAGGTTCATTACTGTGTCAAGTCAAATTCTCTCGTATGTTATCAGTGATCTGTTAATGTACTTGGCAATAAATCTTTTTCTGATTCTGATTCTGATTCTGATTCTTCAGCAATGGAGTTTTGCGAGGTGAGCGGGCATAGGTTGAGTGCATTACTCATTGTTTTCTTTGAAACAGCAGTACCTGCTAACTCCAGGTCTTTCTGGAGCTCTCCACGAGTGGTCTTTGGCTCTTGGATAACTCTTCTGGTAATTCTTTTGACTCCTCTGTCAGAAATCTTGCAAGGAGCTCCTGGTCATGGCGGGTTTTTGGTAAAATGATCTTCTTTCCACTTCCGAATGATGGCTCCAACAGTGCTCACTGGAACATTCAGCAGTTTAGAAATGCACCTGTAACCAATGCCATTATTGTGTTTTGCAACAATAAGGTTGTGAAGGTCTAGAGAGAGTTCTTTGCTTCTACCCATCATGAGTTCTTTGTGGTGTGACAATCTGATATTCACAGAACTTTTTAAAGGCTACCATTCAGGACTTAACCAGCTGAAATTATTTTGCACTGATGGGGCTTCCTAAATTCTGATGGATTTCAGCTGGTTTCTTGGCTTTCTATGCCTTTTTGCACCTCTTTTTCCTTCATGTGTTCAATTCTTATTCCCTGTGTCATTCAACTTTATTAAATATAACTTGTTTTGTGAACACAGTTGCCTTGATTTCTTTGTATGTATAGATTACTTGGGTTGTTACTGATATCTGGTGAAAATCTCAGGTCAATGACTCTATCAGAAATGTGTTTAATGAGAAGAATGTTGACATGTTCAATACTCATTTTCCCCGCAGTATATATAATGTATTTTGGGAAAAAAACATCCAAACTGGATAGTATTGTTTGTCCATATGCAAGATGGCAGAAGGTGCATGCTCCAAATTGGGTGGTGATCCAAATTCTGTAGTGGCAAGATAGATGAATTTAAATACCTGGGGTCAACTATCCAAAGCAGTGGACAGTGCACAAGAAAGTTGAAGAGAGTACAGGGTGGAGTGGGTGGAGACGAGTGTCAGTTGGGATTTGCAACAGAAGGATAGCCGCTAGAGTGAAAGGGAAGATTTATGAGACAGCAGTGAGACCTGCTATTAGAGGTGCTGTGTGCCGGTTGGCAAGGCAGGCAATTGCATGTGGCCCCAGGCATTAAGGGGACCACCTTTTAATCACTATAGCAGTGACAGTGTGGAGAGTTTGCAATAACAGAGGTAGGTCGGCACAGACCTCCCTAAAGGGGTCCCACCCCCACCTCTCACTCTCGCAAATACCTGTGCCCATCTCATGTAAACACACAAGTGAGAGTGGCTGCATCCAAATGAAGCAAAGTTAGCTGTCTGGCAATGACAACAGAAAAAAGAGGAAGAGGAGAAAAGAAAGCAAAACAAGTAGTGCAACTAATACAATAGTTAACTCAGAGCAGCTTAGTGTGTCCTGCCTCTGTTGGTCCTGATGTGACCACTGGGTGTTGCAGTAAGGACAGCACTACTTGTCTTGCTGAAGATAAAAAATAGCTAACTAAAAGTCTTCAGGAAAAAGTGTATGCAGGAAGTGATCCAAGGTTGGAGAATGAATTACTGATTTTGAGAGCTGAATACGACAAAAAATCAGCGAATAGAGCTGCCTCGAGTCTTCTAAGATTGAAACAATCTTTTTATGAACAAGGTGAAAAATCAGGAAAATTATTGGCATGGCAGATTAAACAATTAGAAATTAAAACACCAATTACTAGTATTATAAGTAATGGACAGGTAGTTATAGATCCTTTAGAAATTAACAGAGCCTTTAGAGATTACTATGAAAAATTATATGATACTAAAAATGAATTTGATTTAACAAAACTAAATGGGTTTTTGAACGAACTATTTATACCGTGTATTCCAAATGAAAACAGGGAGATATTGGAGTCTAAAATTAGTCAAGAAGAAGTTGGGCTAGCCATTGATAATATGAAATCAGGAAAAAGTGCAGGACCAGATGGTCTTCCAGTTGACCTTTATAAAAAATTTAAGAATAAATTAATAAAACCTTTTTTGGAAATGGTTTTAGAAGCATTTCAAAATAATAATTTACCATCATACATAAATAATGCCTTAATTATACTGCTGCCAAAACCAGGTAAGCCCTCTAATAAATGTGAAAATATGAGACCAATAAGCCTATTAAACGCCGACCTTAACATAATCTGTAAAATTTTAGCAAGACGAATACAAGAAATTTTACCAAATATTATTAATCGAGATCAGAATGGCTTTATAAAGGGAAGACAAGGCTTCCATAATGTAAGAAGACTATTTAATATTATTTATTTTAATAAAGAAGCACCGGATACAGCTCTCCTATCACTGGACGCCGAAAAGGCCTTTGATAGAGTTGAATGGCCCTTTCTTTTTGAAGTCCTACAAAGGTTTGGACTTGGAAATAATTTCATAAAATGGGTTCAAATAATATACAATAATGCTACAGCAGAAATCCTAACAAATAACAATATTTCAAAACCAATAAAAAT
Source organism: Pholidichthys leucotaenia (assembly GCA_020510985.1). Taxonomy (NCBI): domain Eukaryota; kingdom Metazoa; phylum Chordata; class Actinopteri; order Cichliformes; family Pholidichthyidae; genus Pholidichthys; species Pholidichthys leucotaenia. Next base: position 236,606,920 of record CM035847.1, read on the forward strand.
CAATAGAGGATGTCGACAAGGCTGTCCACTTTCACCTTTACTGTTTACTATGGCAATTGAACCTTTAGCGATAGCGATACGTTTACATTCACAAATATATGGAATTAAAGTTGGACCAACAGAACATAAAATCTCCCTGTACGCCGATGACATAATTTTGTTTATGTCGAATCTAAAAAAATCAATTCCAACCTTGTTGAATTTAATAAAGAATTTTGGGGAAATATCAGGATATAAAATAAATAAAACTAAATCTTCAATATTAATGCTAAATGAGACCCAGAGAAATTACCCAGCCCCTGAGGTAAATCAATTCAATGTTGTAAATCAGTTTAAATATTTAGGAATCCAAATTGTGCCTAAGCTAGAATCAGTCGCCAGTGTCAACTATGAAGCCTTAATGTCAGATATCAATGAGTTAACTCAGAGATGGATGTCACTACCAATGTCGATGATCGGGAGAATCAATATACTTAAAAGTAATATTTTACCTAAAATACTTTATTTATTTCAATACATTCCCTTATCACCACCTTTAGATTTATTCTCAAGAATAAAAAAAAAGGTTAGTGGAATTTATATGGAACAACAGGAGGGCTAGATTACGTCTGTCTTTATTATATTTACCATTTGATCGTGGAGGTCTGAAATGTCCAAATTTTATGTTGTATTATTGGTCGGCACAACTGAGGTCTATGACATATTATTTTTCATCAAATGATCTCCCTCACTGGACTGAAATGGAATCATACAATTTACCTTTACCTCTTCCCATATTCATATACTCAGATTCGGCAAAAAAATTACAAAAACAAGTTAAAAATCCATTTGTAAAGCATATGATCAAAATATGGTGTGAAGCTAAAAACTATTTAAAAGAACCACAGTTATTGTCACAATTTAGTCCAATATGGGGTAATCAATATTTTAAACCAGGGAGAGTGGACGCTGTATTTAAAGTATGGAATTTAAAAGGGATACAAAAGATTCAGGATTTATATTTGCCATGTGCAGACAACATAATGTCTTTTGAAGAGCTGAGGATCAAATTTAATCTCAATAGAACACATTTTTTTAAATATCTTCAACTTAGAAACTTTATTCGATCAAATCAAAATAAAGCTCTCACTCGACCTATTTATTCATCCTTGGAAAAAATGATGATGAAAGATAGTAAAAGAAAGGGTATTATTTCAGAGTTATATAACTCATTGACACTATCTTCAAGTGAAAATTCACTGAAAAGATTAAACTACTGGAAAGAAGATCTGCAAACTGAAATTTCAGAGGAACAATGGGAATTGGCTTGTACAGAAGCTCAAACCAAATCAATAAATGTACGCCTTAAATTGATACATTTCAAATGGTTAATGCGGATGTATGTTACACCGGAGGAGTTAAATAAATACAACAAAAATATACCAGATACATGCACAAAATGCATGGAAAGTAAAGGAACTCTATTTCATTGTGTATGGGAATGTAGATTAATAAGAATGTTTTGGGAAGAGGTGAGGGTAACAATTGAAAAAATAATCTCAAAACAAATCATATTGAATCCTAAATTGTTTTTGTTGGGTCTGTACCCAGAAAAGCATAATTTTAATAAAAGTGAAAGAACATTCATAGACCTCAGTTTGCTTAATGCCAAAAAATGTATTGCACTATTATGGAAAAAGACTCATAGACCAGATGTGACTCAGTGGTTAAGACAGATGTTAACAAACCTTCCATTAGAAAGAATAACATATATACTGAAATCAAAGGAAATTGTGTTTGAGAATATATGGAGACCTTTTATTGATTATGTAAAAAATTTAAACATAACTCTTGAAGAAGAAGGTGAATGATGTGTGTGGACCTTGTAAATTCCAAACTGGTGAACATACTATGTATACTTATGTATTGGATTGTCTAGACTAAACAGAGGAGCATTGTTGAAGATTTGATTTTGCTGGTGGTTGTTGGTGTTTTTAGTGCATCTTTTTTTTTTTTTTGTAGTACTTTAGTGTTAGTGTTTGATTGTTCGTATCATGTTTGTTAAAAAAAAAAAAAGGTTCAATAAAGATATTGTGGAAAAAAAAAATAGCTAACTAGAAGAAGATATTTAGTCCTGAAACTGCTCAAACAGAAAATGCCCTATTTGATCATTTTACCTGCATGTCTTGCCACCTGTATCTATTTTTTCACATTAAGGGGCTTAGCTGTTATGGAAATAATTAGCCAAAGAAACATGATCGAGATTTACATTTGCAGTGTTTGTAAATTAGACATTCACTTTATCTTAATCCTAATCCTAACCATTTTCCAAATTCTAAGCATGTACTGTATCTTTTAGTGCCCTACCCTAACATTAACCAGTTAAAAATCTGCATACACGGGGTGTATATTTCTCTGGTTTCAAAACACAAAAGCCACAGAGCTCCCTCGCCCTTGCCTCAGAGTTCTGTTAGAAGCCCATCCTCCAACTGCTCTACAGCACGTGAATGTGAACAGGAAATAGTTAAATATTGTGCAATCAAATTGCTAACTGTTGTATAATTTAAGACTAAACCTCCAGTTCTTCTTTACACTGTACACCCAAATGTTCAAAATAATTCAACAGATCGAGCTGTGTAAACGCAAATGTTTTAAAAAGTTCTACTAACAAATATGTTGAGTTTGTATAGCATGTTGCTTTTTGAGTACATTTAACTCAAACTTTTTGCTTGACCTGAACTATTTGTATAGTAAGCATAACTTCAATGAATAACTTAAGCATAACTTGAAAGAAATAAGTAATTATACATTAAAAAGGATTAATTCCACTTCTTTCTATTGTTTCAACATTATTGCATGTGTCTGATGTCAGTAAAGTTATCATGGGTGTGATGAGGGATGATCTGCAAGCATACAACCTGTTTATGTTAGCACTGTCAGAGACTATCGTTATTATTTAATCATAGATTGTACAAAGAATGTTCAAGAAAGACAATATATGAAGAAAGAACTTTGATAGTCTGGATTTCAGGAGCTCATATTATCACTTAAGTGAACCCGCCAAGTGGGCTGAGCAGTAGTTTTCATTTACAGTAGTTTAATAGATGAACAGGATTAATGTGTAAGATTTAATATTTTATTTAATATTTTTGCAGCAGTCACCTCAACGGACACACAGTGTTTAATATTGATATTTATTCACTGCCTTCTCTTATATTTGTTCATTTGTGTGACAGGGAGAGCTTAAACCGCTGTGATGCACAGTCGTTTGCATCGTCCAGCCACCCCCCACACACACACACACACACAACTGAGGCTGGAGTAATCTGCATGCATTGCATTAATTCAGACTTTTTTGTTTGCATTGTGATAACATAGCCTCATTCTTTTTTCTTCAGGAAAACTGGTCAAAGTTAGGAGCAGAGTTGGTCACTGAACAAACACACCATCATTCATTATCAGGTAAGTGAAAATTGCTCATTGAGTTTTACTGAAGTTAGAGCTAATTTGGGCATAGGGCGAAAAGAATGGCATAAATGGCAATTTTGTGTTATTTATGTGTGTCTGTCAGTAATTCCAGCAGATATCATGGTTGTGTTTATATCTTATCTTTACTGATAGTTGGGGATTTCTGGCATAGACATCATGTCCCTCCACACTATGCAGTGTGCCTCTTATCACTGTAAGGCCCTGCTTTGCCAGCATCCCCTCCTGAAGCAAACACTGGTAGGCTCACTCATGTTTGTTTGCAAGATATATTTACTGTATGTTGTTATGAGGGCCTTAAGGCCTGTTCAGAGTCCCTCTGAGGGAAAAACATTTGCGTTTGTGTACACAACAGTATTCAGAGTGGTTTTTGAGCCACTGCAGCTGTCGCCCACAGAAGGTGCGTTTTACGAATGTGAAAATAATCTGCAGTTCGCATGCCCGTACTGTTGACAGCAGCCAAGAGCCACCAAACTGATTTGAACAGCTGCAATCCAAACACAGAAGAAGAATATGGTGGCAGACGTTTAAAATGACAGAAGTGATGGAAGCACATCTTTGCTTCCATCACATCATCCTTTGGGACACCAAGGCTAAACCAAAGGGGATCCTCGGCGGTCATTTAAACATACGGAGCATAATCCCCAAAAGAGATGAGATTTCGGTGTTGCTGTTGGACTCAAATCTGGACTACCTTTGTCTCTCAGAAAGCTGGCTACACAGTAACATAGACACTAATATGATCGATATTGTGGGCTACCAGTGTTTTAGAAAAGACAGGCAGGTAGGGAGGGGAGGAGGTGTTTTAATTTACATCAAAGAGAAATATAAATGTCAACTGGTTGATTTGAATACTTCACTTGAATGTTTAGCTGTTAATGTATGTCTCTCTCCGGTAATGAATTTCAACATTGCAGTAGTGTACAACCCACCGTCACACAACTCTTCCTTTTATAATGAATTAAGTGATCTGGTTAAACAACTTGAGAAGAACAGAGAAACAATAATTCATGGTGACTTTAATATCAACTGGTCTGATAAAAAAGACAAACAAAAACTGAAAAGCCTCATGACTAAATTTAATTACCAGCAAATCATCAAAGGACCCACCAGGATAACCAAACAATCCAGAACACTTATTGACATGGTATTTACTAATAAACCAGAACGAATAACCAGAACCTATAATCTTGTAACTGGTCTCTCAGATCATAACATGGTTCTTGCTGTCAGGAAACTTACTAAAAAGCGACTACAGTATTTTGGGGGAGTCGATATTGACAAATCAAATTTTATTATCCCCAAATCAAAAAATGAGGAGTTTGAACATTACTTAGAGAATCAAAATTGGGAGCAGCTCATGTCAACATGTGAAGTAGATGATTGTTGTAATTTTATAACTGCAACAATCACAAAGTCTATAGAAAAATTTTCAAAGCAAATTAAAAGTAGACAACAGAAGATTAGCCTACCATGGTTAAATAATGAAATAAGAAAACTTATGAAGAGGCGAGACTATGCACTGAAAACATCACTAACCTCCAAACTACAAAATGATCACCTTGTGTACAAAAGTTTAAGAAATAAAGTGGTACATGAGCTGCGAAAATCAAAAATATCTTATTACAATAAACTGATAGATCATGCAAAGGGTAACAACAGTTCCCTATGGAGGCATTTAAATAACCTAACTAATAAAAAAAACGATCAGAAGGGGGTAAAGGAACTTAGAATCAATGGCAAGACCGTCAGTGACAAGGCTACTTTGGCAAATGAATTTAATTCACACTTTGTGGGCTCTGTGGAAGACTTAACAAAAATTTTTGTGCTGCCAAATGTGCTCAACAACACAAATTCCATACTTCCAACAGATACTTTTCACATCGATGAGGTAAATGAGAAGTTAATTGCTGGTATTGTTAAAACACTGTCAAACTCAAAAACTAATGATATCTACAATATGAGCACCTCCTTTCTCAAAATGCACAGCAAAATATTAATCAAACCACTGACTCATCTCATTAATCTCTCCATTAGGTCTAGTACATTTCCATCTGGCTGGAAAAAAGCTGTCGTCATACCAGTTCATAAATCAGGCAGTAAAGACGATATATGCAATTACCGCCCAATCTCTATTTTACCAGTCCTATCTAAGGTTCTTGAAAAAGTTGTAGCTACACAGCTGATAGACTACTTACAAGACAGTCAACTTCTTCATCCACATCAATTTGGTTTTAGACCAGGATACTCAACAGAAACAGCAAATTGTTGCCTTATTGAAAACGTCAAACAGTCCTTGGACAGGGGTAATGTGGTAGGAGCTGTTTTTCTAGATCTCAAAAAGGCTTTCGATACTGTAAACCACAGTTTGCTTTTATCCAAAATGGTATCTTTTAACTTCTCCCCAAATACATTAGAATGGTTTGCATCTTATTTCCAGAATAGAGAACAGTGTGTAAAAGTTCACCAGGATAAATCCTCATTTTTAAACAACCGCATGGGTATCCCACAAGGGTCCATTCTTGGTCCTTTACTTTTCAGCATTTTTATTAATGACTTGCCGTTACACTGCTCAGCTGCAACATGCCAACTTTATGCAGATGATGCAGTTATTTACACAGCTGCCAAGACTCCAGCACAGGCTGCAGATGTACTGTCTACAAGTATGGTTGATGTCCAAGAGTGGCTCCTCAAGAACCATCTATTGCTGAACCTTCAGAAAACAGTCTCAATGTGCTTTTCAATCAAAAAATGTAACCTGCAACATTTTAAAGTTAATATACATGATCATGACATCAGTTTAGCTACAGAATTCAAATACCTTGGCATTGTACTAGATCCTCAACTCAAATTTAATCTTCATATAAAGAAAATTTCAAAAACAGTAAAAAAAAATCTGAACTGCTTTAAATTAATTAGATATTACATACCTTACGAAGCAGCTGCACTGTATATGCATTCTATGGTTTTTTCTCATATATCATACTGTTTGACAGTCTGGGCTCAAGCAGCCCCTTCCACAATAAGACATATAGGTTCATTATATAATCAAACCCTAAAAATCTTGGACAAAAAGCCCATTAGGTGGCATCACTGTAATGTTTTAAAAAAATACAACCTATTGAGTTTTGAGAGCTTCATTGACCTCTGTCTTCTGAAATTAACGTTCAAATGTTTCCATAAATCAGCACCCGAGCCACTTGCTGGTTTTGTCCAAAGACAGGACAGCAGCAGAGCCACCAGGAGTTCTGTTAACAATAACTGTAAAATATTCCACCGCAGAACCACATTTGGACAAACAGCTTTCTCTATAAAGGGCAGTCACATCTGGAACACAATGCCAAATGAAATTAAAATAATAACGGACTTTAAAACATTCACTAAAAATGTTAAAAACTGGCTGAAAAATAAACAAGAATGTACTCATGTATGAATTATTTGTCTGCAAAGTGAGAGTGAATGAAGGGAAGGAATAAATGTGTTTGTTTATAGTGAGTGACGGAGGGAGGAAGGCCTGAAATAGGCAAATGTGAGTTATGTTATATGTGTTAAATGTGAGTCAGGCTGTTATATTTGTGTATTTATAATATTTATAATATTTATGTTAAATGTGAGTCAGGCTGTTATATTTGTGTATTTATAATATTTATAATATTTATAATTGTGTATTTATAATTTTTCTGCATTGATGTATGTGGTTATTGTGTATATTTTTTATCTTGATTCTTTTTTCTAAAGCCCATCCAGGGACAAGAGTTGCAAATTAGCTAATAGCTATACACTCTATGTGCAACACATCAGATTGATTGTCTTTGATTAATTGTCTATGTTTATTGCACTGTCCCTGTCAAATAAACTAATCTACTACTATGAATACAATGGCAATCAAAACGAACAGGAGCTTTTGCTATTTAGTGGCAGAGGAAGAAAACAGATAACAATGACAACAGAAGTAAACATTGAGTTTTAACATAAAATCATGTGGTTGTGTAGTTTATTTTATCAAGTTCTGTTAACTTACTTTTCAAAGTTCAGTTAACTTATTTCAGTGGATTGAAAACTTTAAGTTTTATTAACTGAAAATGTTTGAGTTTATATAACTGAAAACTTAAATTTGATTTAATGAACACTAACTGTAATCAAAAGGTACAAGTAGCAAGCAGTGTTGGGCAAGTTACTAAAAAATAGTAACTAGTTACAGTTACTGGTTACTTCTTTTCAAAAGTAACTGAGTTACTTTTGAGTTACTGCATGATTAAAGTAACTAGTTACTTGGAAAAGTAACTTTCATGTTACTTTTAAATGCATACTTAAATCATCTTACACACATAGCAAGATCAAGGGCCCCTTGTTCTCAGAAAAAAGAAAAACTGATGAGAAAAAAAATCTCATCTTACAGAGAAAAAATGTCTCAGATTTACATAAACTATTGCAATCAGTAAAAAGTCAGAAATTTACAAGAAATAAAGCTGTGAATTCACAGAAAAAACTTTGGACCTCCTGGTGAGCCATTTTTAGCCCACGAGACATATGTTTGACAGCTCTGGACCAGTCCATTAAAAATGCATATTTAGAGGATTTACTTCCATGAAATAGTTGCATATCACAACAGCGTGCAAATGAATGAGATAAAATAAAACAGAAAGCACAGGTAAATGAAGGTTCACCTTCTAGAAGAAGCTGTTCTTTACTGCAACAAATCACAGTCACTTTTTCTCTGTGCATAAGAAAACTTTAAATGTATTCAATGCGGACATTAAATGTGAGCTTCTTGCTCAAATAATACCCATGTTTAACCACAGAGGTAGGAGCTGTTGGGGGCTACTCACCGCTCGGACGACAGGTGATCAAGGCTCAATATGAGAAGTTGCCACTGGGTTGCGGCGTGAACTGGGGCAGGACAGGAAACCGACTTGCAGAGGAGACTGACAGCTGCACCAGATATGGTAGGGTCAGTTTATTTGCGCTAAAAATATCTATCCATTGTGGCCACACATGTGACCTACTTTGTGACTTATTTAAGGTCTCACATTTTAGATAAGAACAAAGACAGAGTTTCCTTGGAGATAACAGGAAGCTGGTGTTAGCTTTGGTATGCAGGGCCTGAGACTGTGGGGGTGATATTAGGGGATTATAGAGGAGATGCATTGTTACTGGCGATTATAATGCAATGTGACTTGTGATGCAAAGTTACTGGTGATTATAATGCAATGTGACTTGTGATGCAAAGTGACTTGTGAGCTGTGAGAGTCCCGGGTATTTAAGGGGCGAGAGTTTCCTGTAATCTCTCTTTCTGCTTTGAGATGTTGGAGAATGTGTAATAAAGCTGCTTTGAGACAAACCTGCTTCATCTATTGCACATTCCCACACTGGTGACCCAAGACGTAGCATGCAGCAATAGGAGAATTCCCCGGGGCCAGCCTCATCCGGAGCCCCCGGCCAAGAGAATGCCGCTACGGTCCAGCTACCGGACTTTTGGCAGAACAATCTGCGCTCCTGGTTCCACTCGGTTGAGGCACAGTTCAACCTCCGGGGGATATCGGTAGATGACACAAAATTCTACCATGTGGTCACAAAACTTGATAACCACACATCCCACCATGTGGAGAGCCTTCTGGAGCAGCCGCCGGCCAGCGACAAATACGGCGCGTTGAAGGCTGCACTCATCCAGCACTTCACTCTCTCGGTTGAGGAGAGACCAGAGAGACTCCTCCTGGCGCTGACTGAGTTGGGAGATGGCACGCCCGTTGACCTGATGGAGAAGATGTTGAGGTTGAAAGGCTCAGACGACGACCATTTCATCTTTACCCACCTCTTCCTCAGGACCCTACCGTCAGCGACGAGAGCGACCCTGGCCAGCTCGCCATTGTTGGCCCAGCGGGACTACCACACGCTGGCCCGGGAGGCGCAACGAATTGTCAACGCCAGCAGACAACACACGGCCACGGCTGCAGCAGCGGAACTCAGCACGACGACAGGAGATGGCAGGGGGCCAGGGGCAGCAGTAGCAGAACCACCGACGGCAGCGGGGGCGGGGGCCAGGGAATGCGGAGGAGACGCCCTTTGTTTCTACCACCACTGTTTCGCAGAGAGGGCACGCAAATATGTACCACCGTGCCAGTTCAAGTGTTCGGGAAACGCCAAGACCGGGGGTCGGTAGCAGCCGAGACCCTCGGGGAGGAGAACAAGCTGCTCTACTTGTTGGACGTATGCTCGGGGAGGCATTTCCTCGTGGACACAGGCTCCCAGTTGAGTTTCATCACACCTTCCTACGCGGACAGGCTGGCAGGTTCCAGAGGTCCCGGGGTGGCAGCAGCGAACGGCTCGGAGATTAAGACCTTTGGTGAGAGGACTCTACTTCTGTCCCTACACGGCCGTACATTTGAGTGGACTTTTGTTATAGCAGCAGTGAATTTCAATATGTTGGGGGCTGATTTTTTGTGCTCACATGGTTTGTTGGTTGATCTCCCTAACAGGCGCCCGGTTAATGCACTTTCTTTTGATTCTATTCCCTGTACAGCGCGAGTGGCCCCGCCAACAGCACAAGCCAACGTCACAGCTGCAAGCGGTAAGTTCCACACACTGCTCACTCAGTTCCCAGCACTCACGGTCCCCACATTTTCGGCAACCGTCGCTAAACACGGGGTGAAACATTTTATTACCACTACCGGACCGCCCGTTTTTGCAAAAGCTCGGCGCTTGGACGCAGCTAAACTGGCCATAGCGCGCGAGGAGTTCGCCAACCTGGAGAGGTTGGGCATAATCAGGCGTTCGAACAGCCCATGGACTTCCCCGCTACACGTGGTCCCGAAGGCTGACGGCTCGTGGTGACCTTGCGGGGATTTCCGCAGGTTAAACAACGTTACAGTGCATGACTGCTACCCAATCCCGCATATCCAAGATTTTTCCGTTCATTTGGCAGGGGCGCGTGTTTTTTCTAAGATAGGTTTGGTCCGCGGTTACCACCAAGTCCCAGTGCACGCTGAGGACATACCCAAAACAGCGGTAATAACTCCATTTGGCCTATTCGAGTTTTTGCGCATGCCATTCGGGCTGAAAGGGGCTGCACAGACGTTCCAATGCATGATGGACGCGGTGCTGCGCGATCTCCCTTTCGTGTTCGTCTACTTAGACGATATTTTGGTAGCCAGCGCGTCCGAAGACGAACACGAAAACCACCTAGCGACAGTTTTCCGGAGGTTGGGAGATCACGGGTTAATAATCAACCCAGCGAAGTGTCAGTTCTGGGTGGCGCAGATCGATTTTTTAGGACACCGCATCTCCCCCGAAGGAGCGGTCCCACTTCCGGAAAAAGTGCGCGCGGTAGCAAATTTCCCCCGGCCGCAGACGGCCAGGGCATTACAGGAGTTTTTGGGAATGGTGAATTTTTTATAACCGTTTCCTCCCCCACGCAGCGCAACTCATGCAACCGCTTTATGCCACGCTCAAAAAACAGAAACCCGCGAATAAGGTCGAGTGGTCCCCGGAGCGGGAGCGAGCGTTCTCGGAGGTAAAAGCAGCCTTGGCAAATGCTGCGTTGTTGGCACACCCAGACCCAACGGCCCGCATAGCGCTCACTACTGACGCGTCAGATGTGGCCATAGGGGCGGTCGTGGAGCAGCATGTGGCCGAAGCCTGGCAACCGCTCGCCTTTTTCAGCAGGACCTTGCGCAATAGTGAGCGTAAATACAGTGCGTTCGACAGGGAGTTGCTGGCTCTCCATTTGGCCATCCGCCACTTCCAGTTCTGGCTAGAAGGGCGCTGTTTCACTGCGTTCATTGACTACAAGCCACTAACATTCACGATGGCCAAAGTTTCAGAGCCGTGGTCAGGCTGGCAACAGAGGCAGTTAGCCGCGATTTCAGAGTTTACCACCGATATTCAGCACGTGTCAGGTAAACTGAACGTAGTGACAGACTGCCTCTCGCACGCCATGGCTGCCCCCGTCTGCGTGGGGATAGATTACACAGCCATGGCCGCGGCGCAAGGTGGTGACGCGGATGTGCGCGCGCTCCAGTCCGGACCAACAGGGTTAAGGCTGGAGAGCAGGGAGCTGCAAGACGGCAGGCCCCCCTTAATTTGCGATGTCTCCACGGAACGACCACGTCCCGTGGTGCCGGCAGCATGGCGCTGCCGCGTTTTCGACTTGATTCATTCTTTGGCGCACCCTGGGGTTCGCGCGTCGGTCAAAATGGTCGCGGAAAAATTCCTGTGGCCCGGCCTTCGCAAACAAGTTAAGGAGTGGGCGGCAGCCTGCATGGCGTGCCAACGGGCCAAGATACACAGGCACACGAAGGCTCCATTGGAGCCATTTCTCATTCCTTCCAAGAGGTTCGACCATGTTCACGTGGACCTCGTGAGCCCCTTCTCGCCATCACAGGGGTACACGCACCTTCTGACCATGGTGGACCGCACCACGCGCTGGCCGGAGGCGGTTCCTTTGGCGTCAACCACAGCCGAGGAGGTGGCGCGCGCGTTTGTAACAGCATGGGTGGCGCGTTTTGGAGTCCTGTCGGACATTACATCCGACAGAGGCCCGCAATTTGTTTCTGAACTTTGGTCAACAATGGCCCGCAGCCTAGGTGTCACAATTCACCGTACAACCGCGTACAATCTGCAGGCTAATGGGTTGTGCGAACGTTTTCACAGGTCATTGAAAGCAGCGCATAGAGCGTCACTGACGGATGCAAATTGGGTGGACAAGCTTCCGTGGGTTTTATTAGGGTTGTGTTCTACGCCTAAAGAAGACTTAGAGGCTTCCCCAGCGGAACTCGTTTTCGTGCAGCTACTTCGGCTACCCGGGGAGTTTCTCCCGGATAATCCTGCGCCAAGCAGCTCCCCGTCTCAGCTGTTGCAGCGTAGCGTTGAGGCAGGCACGCTGCTGGGCCCCGTCCATCACAGTTTTCTGCGCGTTTTTGTGCCTAAAGCTTTGAAAAACGCGGAGTTTGTTTTTATCAGGCATGACGCGCATCGCACACCACTGCGACCACCTTATGATGGGCCGTTCAGAGTGTTGGAAACAGGGGACAAGCATTTTTTGCTAGATTTGGGGGGTAGGAGGGAAAAGGTTGGCATAAACAGACTCAAACCCGCTTTTGTGGTGGCGGACGAGCAAGTGCCGTTGGCAAGGGCCCCTCGACACGGCAGACCACCACGGGGTGTTTCCCAGAGTAATATTTCCCCAGATCACCAGCAGAGACTGACAAAAGGTCTGCACCCCCAGACAGCAGCTCCCCAGCATGACGGCGCCGTGGAGGCGGTGAAACCCGGTTACAGCAGATACGGGAGAAGACTGAGGCCCAAGCGGCATGTGGATTGATGTGCAATGATGTTATCACAGCATGCAAACTGTTATTCTGTTGTTCGATCTAAATATTTGGGGGGGGGGGGTAGTGTGACCACACATGTGACCTACTTTGTGACTTATTTAAGGCCTCACATTTTAGATAAGAACAAAGACAGAGTTTCCTTGGAGATAACAGGAAGCTGTGAAGGTGTTAGCTTTGGTATGCAGGGCCTGAGACTGTGGGGGTGATATTAGGGGATTATAGAGGAGATGCATTGTTACTGGCGATTATAATGCAATGTGACTTGTGATGCAAAGTGACTTGTGAGCTGTGAGAGTCCCGGGTATTTAAGGGGCGCGAGTTTCCTGTAATCTCTCTTTCTGCTTTGAGATGTTGGAGAATGTGTAATAAAGCTGCTTTGAGACAAACCTGCCTCATCTATTGCACATTCCCACACCATATTAATAAAACGATAAAGCTGTCGATTTACCAGTCAATCTACGTTCCTACTCTTACCTATGGTCATGAGCTTTGGGTAATGACCAAAAGAATGAGATCACGGATACAAGCGACTGAAATGAGCTTTCTCCGTAGGATTGCTGGACTCACCCTCAGAGATAGGGTGAGGAGCTCAGTCATCCGGGAGAGGCTCAGAGTAGAACCGCTGCTCCTCCACATTGAAAGGGGACATTTGAGGTGGTCTGGGCATCTGATTAGGATGCCTCCTGGACGCCTCCCACTTGAGGTGTTTTGGGCATGTCCCACTGGGAGGAGACCCCGGGGCAGACCCAGGACTCAGTGGAGAGACTATGTCTCCCAGCTGGTCTGGGAACGCCTTGGTATCCTCTCTGAAGATCTGGAGTAGGTGGCTGGGGAGAGGGAAGTCTGGGCTTCTCTGCTTGAACTTCTGCCTCCACTACCCGGACCTCCGGAAAAGTGGTAGAAGATGGATGGATGGATGGATTAATAAAACAAGTAACGGAAGTAACGCATCTGATCAGATTTCAGTAACTGTAATGCATTACTGAATTTTTAAACAGTAATTTTGTTACACAGCACGTTACTGCAAAAGTAGTGGCGTTACAGTAACTCGTTACTCCCAACAAAGTAACATGTTACTCCCAACACTGGTAACAAGTAATGACAATTTTTTAGTTTTGAAAAACTTGTGAATTTTAGTTTATCAACTCAAAAATTTTGAAGCACAGTAACTCACCCTTGGCCGGGGGATCCTGGGTTCGATCCCAGCCCCCGACCAACAGTGATCTGTGTGGAGTTTTGCATGTTCTCCCCGTGTCTGCGTGGGTTTACTCCGGGATTTCTCCGGTTTCCTCCCACATGCCAAAAACATGCAAGTTAGGTTAATTGGCATCAAAACTGGGGATTCTAAATTGTCCTTAGGTATGACTGTGAGAGTGAATGGTTGTCTGTCTCTCTGTGTTGGCCCTGCGATGGACTGGCAATCTGTCCGGGGTGTACCCTGCCTCTCGCCCAAAAGATGCTGGGATAGGCTCCAGCCCCCCGCGACCCGAAAAAAGGATTAAGCGGAAGAAGATGAATGAATGAATGAATGAATGAATGAATGAATGAAATTTTGAAGCAATTGACTGCCTCAATTTTTTTGAGTTCTAGTAATTTGTTCAGGTTTACAGTGTAGATGACAAATTACTTACCTCTAACATTTTGGGATATCTTTATTTCCTAAGTTCTACCATTTGTGTCTGTGAATGTAAGGATTAGAATTCTATGCTGCCCTGAACATCCAGGAAAAAGAAAAATATGTATTAAAAGTTGCCCTCTGTCTGAAAAACTTTTTTTTTTCTGTCATGAAACTGAAGGAAGAAAAAAATAAAAAGAAAGCATTGCTGTGTCCATGAAAATGGTTCAATGCATTATATAATATGACTTTCACAGACTGTGTTGCAGCTTCACTATCTTTGCCAAATTCCAAAGTTTACTTCATTCAACTTAATTTTTTTTAAGACGCTACTAAAAAGTATTTTCTAACAAATTCTTTCAGCTACCACCCTGTCTCTTGCTGGTATTCTCACACATCTCCTTGCTTGTGTTGTACAAAGTGGATGTGCAAACATTACATGGTGAGTTCCTCCCCCAGTGGTGACAAGCATCTGATTGTTTCTCACAATGCATGACATGTTGAAGTAGGTGGTGTTGTTAGTCCCAGTTTATCACCCAGACATGCTATAAATCCCTTTGGTCGCATATTTATGCAGTAATAATTGACACTTGCAAAAAATTACAGCAACCTTTTAAATAAGGAACAAATGTGTAAAATGTTGAAAATATAGAATAAAAGTATTATGGCAAAACAGTTGTGGGTTTCAGGATGAACTTGATTACTGACAATAAGATATGTTATCAATGATGCATAAAATTGACTAAATGCTGACAAATCTCCATATTTTAACAGAGCAGAAATGTGAACAGGCTAACATCCAAGTCTTCCAACTAATAGTTAAAGTATATTGTGGGTCCATAACCTCCAAATAATCAAAGACGATATAGGAGGGGAGTGGTTAAAATAACAGTAGCACTTCACCCTGGAGTCTGTATTTGTGTCTCTGTCTTGCTAAAATAGTTACTGTTGTGTTTACTTTTTCTTTGTTGTTTCTTTGTTCTTTGTTGTTTGTTTGTTGTTGTCTGTAGGAATACTCGGACTAAGACTGGACCAACTTTTCTCTCTATTTAGCCGGTCTTTTTTTCTAGTTTTCTTTCTTTTTCTGTTCCTCGGACAATGGAGATCAACAGAGGTGGGGGCAGACGCATTGTTTACACACGGGAACAGCTGATTGCGCTGAGGAGGCCAGAGCCTGGAGCGCTGCGGCCGGCAGTGAAGCCCCTCATCCCGGACGAGCTGAAGAGGAGACACTGCGGGCGAAGGGCTGGAGCGAAGGTGAGGAGGAGAAGGAGGAAGCATAGGCCGGCTGTACCGATGATCATCACCAGGAACGTGTGTTCCCTGGGAAACAAGACAGATGAGATCACAGCACTGATCAGGACACAAAAGGAGTATCGTAAGTGTAGTCTCATGTGTTTTACAGAGACGTGGTTACACTCACAGATCCCGGATGTAAACGTAGAGATACCTGGCTTCAGGACTATAAGGGGAGACAGGGACGTGGAAAGCAGCAGGAAAAAGAGAGGAGGAGTGGCACTTCTTGTTAATGAGCGGTGGTGTCACCCCAGGCACATTTATGTGAAGGAAAAGTGCTGCCGTTGACATTGAACTGCTGGCTGTCAGTATGAGACCTTATTATATGCCGCGAGAAATGAAGTGCGCTTTAATTGTTATCGTCTACGTCCCTCCGTCAGCTGATGCAGCGGTGGCCTGTGACGTCATCGGCTCCACTGCGGCCACATTACTGGAGAAGCACCCGGATGCATTCATGGCCATCACAGGTGATTTTAACCATGCCTCAGTGGGAAAAACTTTACCCAACTTTCACCAGTTTGTTGACTGTCCCACCAGAGAGAACAAAACACTGGATTTTCTGTATGCCAATGTCAGAGATGCATATAGTGCCACAGCTCTACCCCCCATTGGTAAATCAGATCACTGCATGGTCATGTTAACACCCAAGTACGTCCCCCTTGTGCAAAGGCAGCCTGCTTATACACGGACTGTGAGGAGGTGGACACAGGAGGCTGCTGATGCACTGCAGGACTGCTTCGAGACGACGGACTGGAGCGTACTCTGTGAACCACATGGGGTGGACATAGACAATATGACCGACTGCATCACAGAATACATTAGATTCTGTGAAGACATGACCATGCCAGCTCAGACTGTACACTGCTTCTCCAACAACAGACCATGGGTCACCAGTGACCTGAAAGTGTTACGACCCGAGCGCTGGGTTCTGTTCGCGCTCGGACTAAGTTCAACTCGCTGCCGGCCTTGACAGCTGTGGGCTGTATTCTGGCCTCACCGGGCTCTTACTGTGAAGGTGCTCGGTGGGGCTTCCACCTGTCAAGGCTGGTCAGGTGTGTGTCATTACTGCTCATTAGTGCTCGCCTTTATTTAGCGGGCACTAGTGACAGCAATGTTGCAGGAGTATTGTCAGATTGTCAGACTTGGTCAACACCTTGTCAAGATCTCGTCAAACCTCGTCAAAGCATCGCTAGACCTTCATGTCAGGTTCGTGCTTTTCATGTCACAGTTTAGCTCGTAGTGGCTGGGGGCAGCCCTGCGAGCCCATGTATTGATTTGTGTGTGTTTTTGCCGAGAGCGGCTCACAGTCTTGTCCTGTCTCGTCTTGTGTGTTAATAGACCATCATTGCAAAAGTCACTGGTGGACTCTTGGCGTCTTATGGTGATCCGCGAGGGTCACCACATGACAGTATACTCCTGCCAGGACGTCTGAACGGAGACGCCATACCGAGACGCCTTTCACCGTGAGTTTTTGCAGTAATTCAATTCAATTCAATTCAATTCAACTTTATTTATATAGCGCCATTTCACAACAACAGTCATCTCATAGCACTATCAACTGTAGGGGGGACCCCCACAGTTGCAGAAAGACCCCAGCAATCAGGCGATCCCCTGTGAGCAAGCACTTGGCGACGGTGGAGAGGAAAAACTCCCTTTTAACAGGAAGAAACCTCCAGCAGAACCAGGCTCAGGGAGGGGCAGTCATCTGCCGTGACTGGCTGGGGGGTGAGGGGATAGAGAAGAAGAAAAGAACAGACATGTAGAGAGCAAACAGCACGATGGGGACTCAATCTATGGGAGAGAATAAACAAATGTTAATGACCAGCAAAAAAAAAAATATTTCATAGAGAGTGAGGAAAGAAGTGAGGCCCAGTGCATTACTGGAGGTCCCCCGGCTGACTAAACCTATTAGCAGCATAACTAAGGGAGGGTTCAGAAACACATGATCCCTCCCTAATTGTAGGCTATATTAAAAAGGTAGGTTTTAGCCCTATTCATAAAAACAGAGATCGAGTCTGACTCCCGAATCCAGATTGGCAGCTGATTCCACAGGAGAGGAGCTTGATAACTGAAGGCTCTGCCTCCCATTGTACTTTTGGAGATTCTAGGTATTACAAGTAATCCTGCATTTTGGGAGCGTAGTGCTCTGCTAGGATAATACGGTAGTATCAGATCTTTTAAATAAAAAGGAGCCTGATTGTTTAGAGCTTTGTAAGTAAGAAGAAGGATTTTAAACTTAATTCTAAACTCTATGGGAAGCCAATGAAGGGAGGCCAGAACCGGAGAGATATGATCTCTCTTTCTAGTACCTGTTAAAACTCTTGCTGCAGCATTTTGGATCAGCTGAAGACTTTTTAAAGATGTTTTAGGACAGCCTGATAATAAAGAATTACAATAATCTAATCTCGAGCTAACAAAAGCGTGGATCAGCTTCTCAGCATCACTCTGAGACAAGATGCTCCTAATCTTGGCAATATTACGCAAATGATAGAAGGCAGTCTTAGAAACAAATTTAATATGTGAATTGAAGGACAAATCCTGATCAAAAATAACTCCAAGGTTCCTCACAGAGCTATTAAGAGAAAGAGTAACTGCATCCAAACTGAAAGTTTGATTTGGAAAGGAATTTCTAAGGTTTTTTGGACCAACAAGAATGACTTCAGTCTTATCTGAATTTAATAGCAGGAAATTACAAGTCATCCAAGCTTTGATTTCCTTAAGACAGGCTTCTAACTTGGCTAATTGATTAGTATCATCTGGCTTCATTGACAGGTATAATTGTGTGTCATCTGCATAACAATGAAAATGTATACAGTGCTTTCTAATAATGTTGCCTAACGGAAGCATATATAAACTAAAAAGAGTAGGGCCTAGCACAGATCCCTGTGGAACTCCATGACTAAGCTTTGAGCTGAAAGAAAACTCATCATTTACATGAACAAACTGGAACCTATCAGATAAATAAGATCTAAACCACTGCAACGAAGTTCCATTAAGTCCAACATAGTGTTCTAATCTATCAAGTAGAATATTATGATCAATAGTATCAAAAGCTGCACTAAGATCTAAAAGGACAAGTACAGAAACTAGTCCATTATCAGATGCAATGAGGAGGTCGTTAGTGACCTTCGCTAAGGCTGTTTCAGTACTATGATGGATTCTAAACCCAGATTGAAACTCTTCAAGTAAACCATTTTCCTGCAGGTGGTCAAATAATTGCGTAGCAACAACTCTTTCTAAAATTTTTGAAATGAAAGGGAGATTAGAGATTGGTCTATAGTTAGCTAAAGCTCCTGGATCTAGCGTTGGCTTTTTGAGTAAGGGTTTAATTACAGCCGTTTTAAAAGCCTGCGGTACATGGCCTAAAGTTAATGAAGAATTGATTATATGAAGAATAAAGCTACCAATAAGTGGGAAGACTTCTTTAAATAACCTGGTAGGAATAGGGTCTAAAAGACAAGTTGAAGGTTTGGATGAGGAAACTACTTTGTCTAACTCACAAAGGTCGATTGGAGTAAACTCATCAAGACAGACATCAATAGAAGGAGTTGTAGTAGTTACGGTATTTAAGTTAACTGTGGGAAGAATCTGATTGATTTTATCTCTGATGGATGAAATTTTATTATTGAAAAAGTTCATAAAGTCCTGACTAGTAAGCTCTAAGGGGATGCTAGGATTGACAGAGTCCTGACTCTTTGTCAACCTGGCTACAGTACTGAAAAGAAACCTGGGATTATTCTTGTTCTCTTCTATTAATGCAGAGTAATAACTCGTTCTAGCTTTTCTAAGAGATTTTTTATAAATTAAAAGATGATTTCTCCAAGCTAAATAGATTTCATCTAAATTAGTAGAGCGCCATTTTCTTTCTAATTGACGAGTCTTCTGTTTTAAGCTACGAGTTTCTGTGTTGAACCAAGGAGTTAAAAATCTCTGATTAGACTTTTTCTTTTTTAAGGGGGCCACCAAGTCTAGAGCCTGATGCAGAGAAGCTGAAACACTATCCACCATGTTATCAATTACAGAAGGAGCAAGCTGTCTATAGCTTATTTCCGTTGTGTTGACACATGGCATAGAGGAAACAATCTGCATAAATTTGGAAACAGCATCATCTGAGAGGCATCTACTGTGATAATATTTTTCTTTAGGAGCCAAATAGTCAGAAATAGTAAAATCAAAGGTTAACAGACAATGGTCTGACAGTACAGGGTTATGAGGAGACACTACAAGATTTTCTATTTCTATGCCATATGTCAGAACAAGGTCCAATGTATGGTGGAGGTAATGAGTAGAATTTCCTACTTTCTGAGAAAACCCAATCGAGTCTAATATTGAATTAAAAGCCACATTAAGGCAGTCACTATCTACATCCACATGTATATTAAAGTCCCCTACTATAATTATTCTATCAGATTTCAACACTAAATCAGCTAAGAAATCAGCAAATTCGGATAAAAATTCTGAATAGGTTGATGGGGGACGATAAACAATGGCAAATAAAACAGGGTTTAACCTGAAATTGCTAAAGTGCCCAATACTGAGGACTAGGCCCTCAAAGGAATTATAACATGTTTTTTGCTTTACATTAACTAGTAATTTGGAATGGTAAATTGTTGCTACTCCTCCTCCATGACCAGAACTTCTGGGATTTTGACAGTTTAAATAACCAGAGGGGGTTGATTCATTCAAACCAACACAATCCTCTTGCCCTAACCAAGTCTCTGTAAGGGAAATTAAATCAATCTGATGATCAATTAACAAATCATGGACTAACAGAGACTTGGGAGTTAGAGACCTAATATTTAATAAACCACATTTAATTTTTAAATTATGAGGAGGAACAGAGGCCAAATCATTCAATTTAGAGGCTTTATGTTTAATTTGAGTTTTACCAATATTTTGCTTTATCACTTTGGGATGCTTATATATTATATTTTTATTTACTTTGGAGGGAGCAGACAACGATTCTCTGATGGGGAAGACAGGGGCTAAGCTGAGGGGTGGCGGATGAAGAGGAGCTGCAGAGAGGCGTGTAAGACTGCGACTCTGCTTCCTGGTCCCAACTCTGAGTAGTCACGGTTTTGGAAATTTGGATAAAAAAGATGCCAGATTGTTAGATAAATGAGAAGCACCATCCAAAGTGGGATGAATGCTGTCTCGTCTCATAAGACCAGGTTTTCCCCAAAAAGAGCTCCAATTGTCAATGTAGCCCACGTCATTTTTAGGACACCACACAGACAGCCAGCGGTTCAAGGATGATGAGCGACTAAACATGTCATCACTGGTCAGATTGGGGAGGGGCCCAGAGAATACTACAGTGGCAGACATCGTTTTTGCAAAGTCACACACCGATTCTACATTAAGTTTCGTGACTTCCGACTGCCGGAGACGGATGTCATTAATGCCGGCGTGAATAACAATTGTGGAATATTTACAGTTACTTTTAGCCAGCATTTTCAAATTTGACTCGATGTCGCTTGCTCTGGCCCCAGGGATACATTGGACTATGACCGCTGGAGTCTCTAGGTTCACGTTTCTGACTACAGAGTCGCCAATGATCAGAGTTTTTTCCTCAGCGGGTGTGTCGCTGAGCGGGGAAAAACGATTAGAAACGTGAACAGGTTGGTGGTGAACCGGGGCTTTGCGACTAGGCTTCCTTCTCACCGTCACCCACCCAGTCTCCTCGCTGCTGAGGAGAGCCGGGGAACCGCTGACAGGGGGGCCTAAGCTAGCTAGCTCCGCTGCAGCTAATGGGCGTCCGTCAAGATTAACTGGCGCAGACGGTGTTTCAATGCAGCGGAGCCGGGATTCCAAATCAGACAACCTCGCCTCGAGCGCCTCAAAAAGACAACATTTATTACATTTACCGTCATCACTAAAAGAGGCAGAGGTGTAGCTAAACATCTGACAGAGAGAGCACACCAGAGGAGAGGAAAGAGAGCTAGTAGCCATAGCTAGTGGCTCGAGAGCTGGAGAGCAAACCACACAGGCAGACAGCAAAACAGGAAGTGACGATACGTTACCACAAGGAAGTGACGTCCATGCAGCAATTGGACAATTGCTCTTCCCTGTTTGGGTGTCAACATCTGGGAGAATGCCGTCATCCAGGGGCCGCGGTCGGCGCCTGGGCAAGGAGCTAGCGAGGGCACTGGAGTATGTCGACGGGGCGCTCCTCGCCGCTACTTTCGACGTCAACTCCCGCTATATGCGTTGGCACCTAGACTGCGCTGAGGATCTCCTGGACAATCTTCCCCTCCATTATGATGATCACCTGGAGGTGATTATGAGGAGGGAAGAACTCGCTACGCAGCGGGAGATACTTCGTGGGCTGGAGGAGGAAGAGAGCAGGAAGCAGAGGAGGAGGCATCCTTGCTCCCCAAGTTGGAGTCCCGTTCCCGTCCCGGAGCTGGTCCAGGAGTGTGCGCCGTCTGGGGGCCGACGACGACGTCGGCGCAATGGCCCAGGTCACCCTCAGCAGAATCCCCGGCTGGACCTGCTGCCGGCGAAGTCTGTCAGCGAACCGCCGAGAGCGGCCCCACCTCGTCCATCCAGGGGGCCCTCTGTCGCCATCCAGTGGGGAGAAGGAGGAACAGCATCCCCTACAGCAGGAACCATCTCTGCCCTGGGAGAAAGGCAAGTGCATGATAATTTATTACATCTTGATTATAATCTGCCTTGTCTGACTCCTGGGGGCAGAGTTTGGGGTTCACAGCCCTCCGAGCTTCCTCCACCTGCTGTAGAGAATGTAACTAAACCTGCTGCCTCTGTGTCCCCCCCTGTCGAGCGGTCCGTGACACCAGGCCAACGTCGTCGGATGAAGAGGGGGCCTGCAGTGCTGGAAAGCCTGGATCCGGCCCTGCAGCCACGTCCTGGACTGAGGAGAAAAGCGGACTTCGGCCCGGAGCCTGAGCCGACGAAGAAGCGTTCCCGGGTCTCCTCGCCGGAGCAGTCCGAGCCAGTGGGTCGAGGGTCCCCTGCCCCCACGCCATACGGGTCATCAGCGTGGACAGCAGCGTGGGAGAAACCTCAGGCTGCAAGTGACATCCTGCCAGCTGCGGAGCCCGACGCAGCTGAATTCGAGCCTGCTGATGAGAGTCGCCGCCCTGAACCTGGATTGTCGGAGTCCTGGGTGGCAACAGAACCCGAGTGCAGGCAAGTGCTCCCTCTTTTGTCTCTGTCCCCTGTGTTGGAGCATTTTTGCCTGCCTCTCGGGGAGGCGAGTGAGGAGCAGCCGTCTGCGGTGCCCGAGCTCATCTCGCTGGGTTCTGTTGCTACCGGTGATTCTGATCCCGGTTTTCTTGTTTCTGAGCCTTGTTGCAGTGTCGCCGGCGTGGAACGAGTCGGAGTCACTGGGTTGGAGGTCCCAGGTTCGGGGGTGGAGATCGTCAGCGGAGCTGCACCGACCCAGTCGGGGTCCGTCGTGGAGGCTGCTGTGGCCCAATTGGGGTCCGACATGGGTGCATCAGAGGCCCAATCGGGGTCCGTCGCAGGTGCGGTTCTGGCCCAATCAGGGTCCACCGCGGGTGCGGATCTAGCCCAATCGGGGTCCAACGTGGGTGCACCGGAGGCTCGATTGGGGTCCACCGCGGGTGCGGTTCCGGCCCAATTGGGGCCCAACGTGGGTGCAGCTGGGACCCAATCGGGGTCCAGTGGAGGTGCAGCGCCAGCGTGGTCCGCGGACGGGGGAGGAGCTGCCGACCTTTCACCGCTGAACGGATTACAGGCTCATCCTGGTCATCTGTCCCCTCTGAGTCACCGCCCCTGTGCATCATTGCCGGGGGCCGTGGGGGCTCCTGTTCGCTCGCCCCGGCTCTCCCGAGTTTTGTCCTCATCTGGGAGGCCGCCGCGGGCTGTTTTTCCCCGGGACTGGTGGCTCAGGGACACGGGTCGGCCACCTGAGGAACTGTTTCGCCGGTTCGGCGCCTCGGGTCGGCCACCCGACGTGTTGTGTGTGTCTTCGGGTGACCTGGTTCGACCACCGGAGGAGCGGACGTGCTGGACGTTGGACTCTGGTGAGCCGCCTGGTCATGTTCCGCCTCTTGTGACCACCCGCCGGCTGTTGGATGCGGGGAGACCACCTGAACTGTTCCTGTGGCGCTTGGTCTCCGCCGGTCAGCATAAACTGTCGGGGGGGGTAGTGGTTTTTCTGGGTTAATCCGTCAGTGATTTTTTTTTTTTCTTGTCCTTGCTGTTCTGTGTATTTTGTGTTTTGGTTATGTCTTGCAGTTGCCCTAGTATGTGTTTTGTTCTACTGTTGCTTTGTTTTTTTTCTCCATGTATTTTGTCTGATTTTTGAATATTTGGTTTTTTGTCATAGTCTTGTGTTTAATATTTCTGACCCAGTAGTTCTGTTTTTTTTTGTGTCCTCCATGTGCATTTTTTGATTTTATTCTGAGTA
Organism: Pholidichthys leucotaenia; assembly: GCA_020510985.1. NCBI lineage: Eukaryota > Metazoa > Chordata > Actinopteri > Cichliformes > Pholidichthyidae > Pholidichthys > Pholidichthys leucotaenia. Next base: position 236,631,020 of record CM035847.1, read on the forward strand.
GTTAGTCTTGTCATTGTCCTGTATGTAGTTGTTCTTGTCGTTGTTTTGTTTCTGGGTTTGGTCTCTCTCCCTCCGCTCCTACCCCCAGCCACCCACCCTGGGGGGTGGGGGGGGCAGGGTGGTCCTTGGGGTGTTCTGAGCCCGCCCTCGGAGGGAGGGTACTGTTACGACCCGAGCGCTGGGTTCTGTTCACGCTCGGGCTAAGTTCAACTCGCTGCCGGCCTTGACAGCTGTGGGCTGTATTCTGGCCTCACCGGGCTCTTATTGTGAAGGTGCTCGGTGGGGCTTCCGCCTGTCAAGGCTGGTCAGCTGTGTGTCATTACTGCTCGTTAGTGCTCGCCTTTATTTAGCGGGCACTAGCGATAGTAATGTTGCAGGAGTATTGTCAGATTGTCAGACTTGGTCAACACCTTGTCAAGATCTCGTCAAACCTCGTCAAAGCATCGCTAGACCTTCATGTCAGGTTCGTGCTTTTCATGTCACAGTTTAGCTCGTAGTGGCTGGGGGCAGCACTGCGAGCCCATGTATTGATTTGTGTGTGTTTTTGCCGAAAGCGGCTCACAGTCTTGTCCTGTCTCGTCTTGTGTGTTAATAAACCATCATCGCAAAACTCACTGGTGGACTCTTGGCGTCTTATGGTGATCCGCGAGGGTCACCGCATGACAGAAAGCACTTCTGAACAAAAAGAAGAGAGCTTTTAGGGCTGGAGTCAAGGAGAAGCTGAGGGGAGTGCAGCATGAGCTGAGAGAGATGCTGAGGAAATGCAAGGACAATTATAGGAGGAAGTTGAAAGAGAAACTCAGGCAAAATAACACTAAAGATGTGTGGGAGGGAATGAAACAAATCACTGGGTACAAGGGGAGGGTCAGGCAGCCATCTGGGAACCAGGAGAGAGCTGAGGAACTGAATCTGTTTTTTAATAGGTTCAACTCACAGTCTGTCACCCGAGCAACACAACCAGACCCCCACACATCCCTCCCTACCCACGCTCCCATGCAGAACCTCTCTCCATCTCCCTCCTCCTCCTCTTCCTCAGGGGGCACCAGGACCCTCCCTCACTTCACGGTGACTACAGATCAGGTGGAGAAGCAGCTGGAGAGACTACGTCAGCGGAAGGCTTCGGGCCCGGATGGCATCTCTGCTAGGACCCTGAGGACCTGTGCCAACCAACTAGCTCCAGTACTGAAACACCTGTACAACCTGAACCTGAGTCTGGAGAGAGTACCGGTGCTGTGGAAGACATCCTGCCTGGTTCCTGTCCCCAAGAAGTCATCTTCATCGGATCTGAATGACTACCGACCAGTTGCCCTCACATCTCATGTGATGAAGGTCCTGGAGAGACTGGTCTTAGCCCACCTGAGGCCGCAGGTGGAGACGTGGCTGGACCCTCTGCAGTTTGCATATCAGCCCCATTTAGGAGTTGAAGATGCTGTCATCTACCTGCTGCAACGAGCCCATCAGCACCTGGATGGTGGAGGAGATACTGTGAGAATCACTTTTTTTGATTTCTCCAGTGCCTTTAACACCATCCAGCCACTGCTGCTGGGCGAGAAGCTGCGGGGGATGGGGGTTGACAGCTCTGTGATCTCCTGGATTACCGACTACCTGACAGGCAAACCACAGTTTGTCAGGCTGGGCAGTGTCTTGTCTGGAGTGGTGGCTAGTGATACTGGAGCACCACAGGGACTGTGCTCTCTCCTTTTCTTTTTACCTTATACACCACGGACTTTCAGTACAACACTGTCATGTCACCTGCAAAAATTCTCTGATGACTCAGCTGTTGTGGGGTGTATAAGAGAGGGAGAGGAGGGGGAGTACAGGACACTGGTAGACAGATTTATGGAGTGGACGGAACAGAATCACCTGAGGTTGAATGTCAGCAAGACCAGGGAGATGGTGATTGACTTCAGGAAGAGGAAGGCTCCTTCTCAGCCACTGCAGATTAGGGGGGAGGATGTGGTTGAAGACTACAAGTATCTGGGTGTCAGGATCAGCAGCGGGTTGGACTGGAGATCCAACACCCATCCAACACCGATGCTGCGCACAAGAAGGGGATAAGCAGACTCTATTTCCTGAGAAAACTGAGATCCTTCAATGTGTGCAGCGGGATGCTGGAGCTTTTCTACCAGACTGTTGTCGCCAGTGCCATCTTCTTTGCTGCGGTCTGTTGGGGTAGCAATATCAGGGCCAGAGATACCAACAGACTTGACAAGATTATCAAGAGGGCTGGCTCTGTAATTGGTCTCAGACCAGAGACCTTTGAGACAGTGGTGGAGAGGAGAACACTAAATAAACTGCGATCCATCATGAACAATCCTGATCACCCCCTCCACCACACACTAGATAGGCAGCGAAGCACTTTCTCCAGTAGACTACTATAGCTTTGTTGTTGAACGGCCAGGTACAGGAAATCTTTCCTGCCACATGCAATTTCACTGTACAATAACTCACTATGATGTTGTATTCTGGTCATAGCTATGCTGCCACACTGCACCTTACAGACTAACTGGTACCTCACATTTTCACTCTGCTCCTGATAGTCCTTCTTTGTGCAATAGGATGATTCATGTGTTTATACGGGTCATCATATATTAAGCTATGATGTACATAGGTTCTGCAGTCGTGTTTCTTTTTTACTTTCTATGGGTAATCCCTTTGTCTGTTGAGTGTGTTTCTGTTGTTTGGCTGTCAACTGTCATGCTGCTGTTACACTGTAATTTCCCAGTTTGGGAACAATGAAGTGTATATACTGTATATGTGTGTGTAATAAAGTGTGTGTGTGTGTGTGTGTGTGTGTGTGTGTGTGTGTATCTATCTATCTATCTATCTATCTATCTATCTATCTATCTATCTATCTATCTATCTATCTATCTACATCACTCCAGGCTCTGCAGTTAACTTCTTGTAGGTATCAAATACACATTTTTTTTTAAACATTTTTATTTTATTACCTCCGCCAAGGGAGGAGGCAATGTTTCTGCCGGCATTGGTTGGTTGGTTGGTTGGTTGGTTTGTTGGTTTGTCTGTCTGTTAGCAACATTACTCCAAAAGTCATGAACGGATTTTGATTAAATTTTCAGGAAAGGTGTGTAATGGCACGAGGAACTGATGATTAGATTTTTGTGGTGATCTGGATCACAATTTGGATCCAGGAATTTTTAAAGAATTATTTTATATATTAATATTGCGCTTTTCATGTACTGCCCCTTTAAGATGTGTCCACGGAATTACGTGCCATAGGACCACTCACCTCCACAACCCAGAAGCCAAACACTGAAGAAAAAGTAAAATGGCTTGGAATGAAAGGGAATGTGGTTTTCAGTTCATTTCATTTCATTTTATTTATATAGCACCTTTCAAGCACATGTGCAACCCAAGGTGCTTTACAGAACCATAGTCAAACAGAAAGTCAATCATCCACATAGTATGTGATGATTGACTTTATGTCATCTGAAGATGCAAAGAAAAAGCAAGCAAAGTGTACGGTTTAAAGATGGGGTTTGGAGCGCATGGAGATGTAACTCCGGCCGGCAGACAAAGATGTCGTTGCGGACACATGATCCATACAGTATTGTAAACACAGTAAACTTCAGCACTGGACAATGTTTATTTTTTTTTGTTTGTGAAATCCCAATAGGCCTGTTCTATTATGCTTGTTTACTATGCACCGCAGTGATATGATACCACACTGTTGGTTATATTGCTTAATAATTATGAACCATGTCAGTAAACTGTAAGGGAGAAGAGGAGGGAAAAAAAAAAAACGAAAACCGACCTGCAAAATTCAATAAACCATGATACTGATTTAAGGTTGAATTGCCCAGCCCCAATCAACACAATTATGACAGTCTTGTTAACATTAAGTAGTCATATAATTGTCATGATTGGCCCATTCACGGGGTAAACAGAAGACACCAAATGCAAGCAGTGAGTTTGCATATTTAATAAAGAACACACATACCAAAACACACTCTACAGAACAGACAAGAAACTACAATATCCCAGCGGAGCTGGACATACGAAGAAAAATGAGGAAACTATGAATTCCCAGCTGAGCTGGACATGCGAAGAGATAATAAGGAAACTACAGATTCCCAGCAGAGCTGCTCTTACGTTTACAGAGAACCACTGGAACGCCGTCTCAGGACGGGGACAGATGAATAAATGACTCAGCGATTAGCAAACGGAGGAACAAGGCTTAAATAGGCAGTGAGAGTGATTACGGATCAAGATCAGCTGTGAGTCACATGATGGGGAAGTGCTTAGTGCTGACAGCTAACAGGTGGACCACCCATGAACAAAGTGACAACCCGGAAGTCCACACTGACAGCTGCCAACCCGAGAGAGAGAGGCCACACTGGCAGGCTAAGGAGCAAATGGTACAGGCAAACATACAAATAAAGGGCCAGAACTAAAATAAGGGCAAATAATAAACTGAAGGATAAATACAGAACATATGACAAATCAACCAAGGACAAAATAACAGGAATAGCAGCTAAAAATAACAACACAGTCCAAATATGAAAAAAAGGCAGAAAGACAGAGCCCGGCGTAATCCCCCCGCGCTCAGATCTTGACACTTATGTCGTCTTTGTGGTATATGGAAAAGGGGCACTTTATTGTGAAGTGCAGTGTAGTGACGTGGACTTCCTGTCACGTCACCGCACTGCCCTATATAGTGGGTCGGCCACTATGTTACGGCCCCTTTGACACTGGTGCCCACAGGCAGGTGCCTGCTGTGTTACCACTGTGTTCGCCAACTTCATTTTGCCTCATTCATCATCAGGTATTTCCATACATAACAGTCTTATTGTTTTTGCTGCCTTTTCTCTGTCTGTTAGTAGGATCATGCAAAAACTCCTAGATGGATTTGGATGAAATTTTCACCAGAGGTGGCCGTTGGCCCAAAGATGAACTCATTAGATGCTAGGGGTGATCCGTCAGTGCATACCTCCGCCAAGGCCCTGTCTCACAATGTACAGATGGATGGTGATATGGACGGACAAAGGGACAGAGGGGAGGACAAAGAGAGGGAGGGATGGGGACTTGGCAGAGGTATGTGCTCTCTGAGTGGCTTCTAGCTGTTGTTGTTTTTTTTTGCTGGATAAGCTTGCAGTAATGATTAGGCATTAAAATGCATTGTGAATATCAGGGCTGGCCCAATATCAGGGCTGGCCCAAGTGAATATCAGGGCTGGCCCAAGCCCAAGTTACATTTTCTCACTCTGAGAAAATGTAAATGGACAATGTTAAAAACATTTTTCATGTGCAGTGGATATGTGGCATTTACGGCTTCTGTTGACAGTTTCTGTTCCTCTCACTTTCATTGTCTTTCACCATCTAACACCTGTCCAACATATTTTTCTCCTAACCATAACCTCACAGGAGGTGACGCCTAAACCTAACCTTTCAGTAGTGAAGTGAAAAACAAACAAAGAGGGAAAAAGGGGGAAAAAAGTCACTCACAGATCAGTGTGGGACTCAGACTCGCGTGTTGTTGGTGTCACTGCTTGAAACTGCTTGTTGTAAGTAACCATCCAGCATCTCCTTCCCACCAACCAAACAAGTGTTGGAAGCCTATGTAAAACAGGTGTCGTTCTGCGCATGCGTGCTGAGTGAAGGCATGGACTCTGCTTGTAAAAACATATCCAGGTAAGTCATTTTTTGGTTTAATGTACAAATGTATGTTTTTAGAGGGGTGGAAAACATTGATTAATTACGTTTTTTTTTACTGAGATCAGGCTGCCCAAGCCTTTATGGGGCCCCTCTTTGGTAAAGGAAATTACATGATGATGCTTCTGAGGGAATTTTGCACAGTTGTAGCAGCATTGTTTGCATCATCTCAGTGTTTGTCTAGTGTTTCATTTTAAATGGTACCAAGCAACCTCAGACTGGTGCTGCTCCTGAAAACACTGCAAATCTTAACCACTTGATGTAAAATGTTCTCAATTACTTACAAATTTCTCTCATTTTTCTGCTATGTCTAAACACACAGATTGTTGTGTTTACCTACAGCTATAACTATGCATAAATATCTAATAGATATATTAATGTCAAAACCTCCCAGAGCATAAAAGCACCTGCCAACATTGCCTTAAATTCTTTTGACTGTTTTTGGTCCAACAGACAAGACTATTTGAGCTGGGAACACAATTCCTTTTGGCAGGGAGATGGGTTAAATGTCTATTCAGTCTTTGGGACTCTCTCCAGCTTGACAACTGATCTTTGATGACTTTAAGGAGGAGTTCAAAACTGCAAAAATACCTGATAGACTTCAACTCTTGAGTCTGGGTCTTGCAATTATAGTCAGAGGGCAATAATCAGACCAGCTATTACAGTAATCTTATTTGCAACACGGGTAAATGTCAGATCAAGACGATCTGGCATTTTGCAAGAGGCTACTCTGAACGGGGCCAATAATATGACAGCTCATGTAAGCTTGAGAGAGTTGTCTGCAGCGTCAGCTTGGCCTTTTCTTTCATGAAAAAAGAGACACTTATTAGAATGATTGACAGCACAGAACCATGCAATAGCTAAATTTAGTTCCATCAATTGGACTATTTTTTCCCTTGACATAAATCATGTCCGTCTTTGTTCCAAAGTCAGATGTAACTATGTGACACAAAGAAACAAATGTTCTGTTTTTCTCTCTCTTGTGATGATTTGAATTAAGCAGAAATGACATGCTTATGAATTCTGTCTAAGCAGATGCACGAGTTTTACAGCACATCCAAACACATTAATAAAGTAACTCTTTACTAATAAATTCTGATGATTTTTCTATTTAAAATGTTTTTAATATCTTCACGAGGACATTCACGTTCAAGAATTTTCAACAGAATGAATACAGAGGTGCTATATATAGAAATGTCATTTAAAATGCACACCCTGAATAGGAAGTTAATGGGGCAGGTGGATCCATATGGACAGCCAAGCATCAGCCAGTGTAATTAATTAGCTCTCAGCATTTGCATTCCTGCTGCTTCTCTGTCAAAAACTGGACAAAACCATGATATGGGAACATTTTGCTCTGAGAAATGGTTGCATAGACAGATATGAGAAAATATCAAAACAAGATTCTGGCACGGCTATGGGCTGTTTATCTTAACTGATGCCCTTTCATTGATTTTCATTTCATCACACAATAGCAACAAAGAGAAAGAGTAAATTGTTTAAAAGACTTGTCCAGGATCTCATGCCAAGTTTCTCTCATATGAAAACATAAATTAATGATTACAATCTTGCACCATATGTGCCAGATAATGTGTTAATTAGTGAGCATTAGAGGTGTTGTAGGTGGATTTTGTTACCTTTGGACAAATCCTGACTAGCTGTTTCCAGTCTTATTGGTAAGCTGACCAGCTGTTGGATGCAGCTTCATAGTTGGCATGGAGACAAGAGAGGTCTCAACAATAAAGGAGTCGAAAGAATGTGGCCAAGTTTCGTTATTCAGACTGCAGTTACCAGAATTGACCACTCTGCTGTGTACATTCTTATGCATTTATTAAACTCTATGTTAATGCACAATATCAAAACAATTATTTAGGTTAACTAATTTTCCAGTTCTGTTTGGCACTGGGCCACATATAGTGATTCCTTTAATCACCATCAGGTTATTCGTGTTGAATCTTTCTGATTATCATAGTCCTTCTAAAAAAAAACAAAAAAAAAGTTCTTGATTGATCCATCTGTGGGTCTGTCCATCCACATTTCACGGGAAATGCTACTCCTCCAAGGCAATGGCCTCAACACTTACCAAACTCATTCAGTGTGATGCTCAAGTGGGTTTGCGTCTATGTTGTGCTCAAGTTCAAAGGTCAAGCGATCAGGGAACTTATATGATTTCAGAAAAATCAATACTCCTCCTAGGCAATCACCCTAATTCTCACCAAAATCATGCCAAATGGTCATCAGTTTGGTCTGCATCAAGGATGTGCTCGATGAGTTTATCAAACTGTTACTCCTTCAATAGGCAATTGCCCTAATTCTTAACAAACTCACATACAGTCATCCTCAGGTTTGCCTGCATCCAGGCTGAGCTCAAGATCAAAGTCATTGTCAAAGGTCAGGACATCTGTTCATTTGTGATTTCACAAAAATTGTTACTCCTCCTAGGCAATTCCCCCAATGTTCGTCAAACTTGTGCTCATTGATCCTCAGGTTGGTTTGCATAGGCTGTGATTAAGGTCAAGGTCAGTGGTATCCAGGAATGAGCTATTCCATCACTGATCATGTTTACATGCACACAAATAAACCGGTTGTGACTGGATTTCTGGAGTTATCTGATTCCATCCATCCATCCATCCATCTTCTACCACTTAATCCTTTCGGGTCGCGGGGGGGCTGGAGCCTATCCCAGCATCTTTGGGCGAGAGGCAGGGTACACCCTGGACAGATCGCCAGTCCATCACAGGGCCAACACAGAGAGACAGACAACCATTCACTCTCACATCCATACCTAAGGACAATTTAGAATCCCCAGTTTTTGATGCCAGTTAACCTAACTTGCATGTTTTTGGCATGTGGGAGGAAACCGGAGTGCCCGGAGTAAACCCACGCAGACACGGGGAGAACATGCAAACTCCACACAGAAGGGTCACCGATGGTCTGGGGGTGGGATCGAACCCACGATGGTCAAGGGTGGAATCGATCCCACCCTTGACCGAGTTATCTGATTATTCAAGTAAATGGTATTCACTTATATAGCGCTTTTATTCTCATCTCTAGATGACCAAAGTGCTTTACAGATCCTGCTATCCACCCATTCACACACTGACGGCGGCATAGCTGCCCAACATGGCGGTAAACTGTCTTGCCCAGGGACACAACTGCAGGATTTGTGGGGAGAGCAGGATTCAAACCAACAGCCATCTGGTTATTAAACGACCTGCTCTACCTCCTGAGCCACTGCCATCCCAAGTGGCCACGTAAACAGAATAATCCGATAAGTACTGGGGTTATTAATGCAAGTGGTTTACTCTCCGATAGTCCATTTATTCAGTGCATATAAATGCAACAAAATGGATTATGGCCATTATTAGTTTATCAGTTTATTGTGACCATGTAACCAGGCTCAACGACGGTCTGGTTCTAAGATTGTCCTGAATAAGGAAAGAGTAATCCTGAGCAAATATCAAAATATTCTCTTTCTTCTCCCACAGTGGATTGCATCAACTCGTGTTTTTGAGAAATTTGACTTTTCTTATAAAATTGAAACTTAGTAAATGTGCAATTTTTTGTCATAAATTTACAACTTTTGTAAATTTACTATTCCTTTCTCATAAATTTGCAATTTTTTTATCATGATTTTTTTTTCTTATACATTTACAAATTTATTCATATAAATTTTGGGGGGATTTGCAATTTTATCATCAAATTGCTACTTTTTCATTGTGAATTTGTGAGCTTTTTCTCTAAATTTGCCCTTTTTCATTTTGTTACGGTAATTTTTTAATTTGCCTTTATTACAATCAAGAAGCTGGGGGAAGGGGGGTATTAATATTCAAATACCAAATTTGAAAACCGAATACCAATCAGTGGCTCCACTGCACTTTCTCATGATCTGTCATTGTGACAGACAGGGTTGTAAAAATGATCATATTCTATTATTACCTGTCATTTGAATTTTTACGTCATGACAAATATCTTTTGATTTGTTTACATGTAATCACATAGCTAGCAGTTAGTGTTATAGACATCATGTAGACATGGAAATCTCACTGGAAGAAGAAGAAGAAGAAGAAGGAAGAAGAATCACATAGCTACAACATACAGCATGCAAATTGTGAATTATTTAATTATTGAAATGATAAACAGATACTGGAGAGACAATGGTAGATTATTGCTATTTAATATGCACAATAAAGTGGACCTGGGGAAGTTGCAGGTAAATGCTACCAAAGATCACATTTAATGTCATCTGGCAAAATGGGACAGCCTTCAGATTTTTCTGTAATTGCTAAAAAAAAATCTGTCAATGACAGACAGTTTTCAGGTAGCGCAAGTTCTGATGCCAATGTCACAAATATCCAAAAAATAATTGAATGCATATTTGACCAGAAAAATGTTCCAAAACCACATTAAGTTCCAGAATTTTGCTTTAAAAAGGAACATTCCTACTCCACAGCTGATTGAGTTTTTCAATGGACAAGAAATGGTTAAAAAAAAAAAAGGTGTTCGCTTATATAGCGCTTTTTTTCTCACCAAAGCACTGTACAGATCCTGCTATCTACCCATTCACACACACATTCACACTCTGATGGCGGCAAAGCTGCCATGCACAGGCACTGGCCTGACCCACCAGGAGCAACTTGGGGTTCAGTGTCTTGCTCAAGGACACTTTGACATGCAGACTGCAGAGAGAGCAGAAATCGAACCTCTGACTCCGATCAGAAGTCGACCACACTACCATGCATCATCTCTTAAGTAATATAAATATGAACAGGGAAATAACAGAAAAATTACTGTAAATAAATTTGTGAAATGCTGTGCAACTAGAATAGATACAGATGTAATAACAAAGACAGTCACACATAAAATGAGATAAATAGTATAAAAGTATGCTAAAAGTCAGGTTAAAAACATCAACATGTACATTATTTGAGCCTTAAGGACAGAGAGAATTTCATTATAGAATATTACTGGAGCATATAGAGCATCAACAAATAGATAACTGTACAAAGACCACATCCACAAAACTGTAAAAACACCCATATCAAATCACATGATGCCTGAAGCATTTATTGAATATTTGCAAACATAGTGGTACCTAATAATTTCAGTTGTTACCACTGTCACAATGTAGGCAAATCCTCCCTAAGACTTCGCCCTTTTGACTCTAAATCTTTGGCCACTTTTTTGGCTTTTACTAATACATGTGAGGAACAGCCTGCTTAATGCTTCAAATGTGTGTAAGTCAGCAAACCCCAGTCATCTCAGCCACTGACACTGGCTGTGCAGTGCTGTTAAAATACAGTGTTCTGCCTGAAAATTGAGCAACAGAGTGTAATATTTCTAACCTGAAATGTAAGGAGCAAAGTTGTTCAGTTCACTTTTTTTTGATGAAAAACAAAGATGAGGTAAGATGAAAGGTGGTAAGTGTTGAGAGGGGTCAAAGGAAATGAGCAAGAGATAAAAGTTTCTATAGTCTTTACACAACTAAGTGAAAGGGGGGAAACAATTTTGAAGACTTCCCTTTCAAAGGCCAGCTTATTCTGTTTGAAGTTTCTTCTTCTTCTTTTAGATTTGATTGGCTGTTAGCAACCAGCTTACAGGTGCATTACCGCCACTGACTTGATTATCATCACTCTATATCTTTGTATAAGGAGTTCTTATAAGGAGTTCTGAACAACTTCCCATGCGTGGAAAAAATTATCCATCCCTGGACTGTGTCCTCTCGGCAGCATCTTCTTCTTCTTCTAGATTTGATTGGCGGTTGGCAACCAGCTTACAGGTGCATTACCGCCAGCTACTATATATTCCTATTTGAAGCTCTAGGTCCTCTGTCTGTCTCACCACTCTATATCTTTGTAAAAGGAGTCCTTATAAGGAGTTCTGAACTCCTTGTGTGAAAAAATGATCCATCCTTGGACTGTGCTCTATATCATTCAGCAAAGAATGTGTCGTGGTTCGAGCGCTGATTTCGTCCGCGCTCGGGTCATGCAGTATTTTCCTCCCAGCTGGTGTGTGTGTCCCTGATGGCCCTCCGAGCTCTTATTGTGACAGCGCTCGGAGGGGCTTCCGGCTGTCAGAGCTGAGCTCTGACAGCTGAGCTGCATTTAACGATTGCCTCATCAGCTGTCCCATCCTGAGCCCTATTTAAGGGATCAGCTGAGGGCTGAGCATCGCTGCAGTCTCCGTCAGACAAACCCTCGTCTGACATCGTCAAGCATTCCTCGCCGAGCTTCCCTGGTCAGACGTTATCTTCCCTTCATCTATCATAATGTGTTTTATTATGAAGCTGTTCTTCCCTGTCATTGACTGAATTATCGTTATAGTGTTTTAGCCCCCCGTGGCTCGTTATTTTGTCATTTTCCTTTCCTTTAATAAACTTTGCAAACTCACTGGCTGATATATAGCGTCTTATTGATGGCTCGTGAGGGCCATCCATGACAGAATGATTGTCCTGGACTGGGAGATATGTGATCATAGGACTCACTAAAAGATCATAGGACAGCCTATGATGTTCCTACAATGTCTACATGATATCAATATGAAATCTCTTCTTTTGCTTCTTTTAGATTTGATTGGCAGTGGGTAACCAGCTTACAGGAGCATCACTGAACCAGTGCTGACGTGCTTGCTTACACCCTTGCTTACAGATGCTTTCTACAGGCATGCAGAAATACTTGCTTATACTTGGTTTCTACGGGCATGCACAGGTCTTCTTCGTTTAGATCTGATTGGCGGTTGGCAACCAGCTTATAGGTGCATTACCACCACGTACTTCACTCTATATTATCACTGTATCTGGTCAGGAGCTGTAGTCCTTCTATCATCATTGCTGTGTCCAATCGAACCTCAACTCTATCTTCAGACATCACACTTCTTCGTCTCCTCGTACTTCTTTCTTCTTCTTTTAGATTTGATTAGCAGTTGGCAACCAGATTACAGGTGCATTACCGCCACTGACTTGATTATCATCACTCTAGATCTTTGTATAAGGAGTTCTGAACAACTCCTTAAGTGTGGAAAAAAACTGGACTGTGTACTTGGACTGTGTACTTCTTTTATGCCACACACTCTATATATCCAGCAATATTTTCTTCTTCTTCTTCTTTTAGATTTGATTGGAGGTTGGCAACCACCTCACATGCATAAGCAGTCCTGAACAACTCCCCATGTGTGAAAAAATCATCCATCCTCATGCGAGAAATGGCTGCCTCTGTGGTGACTAATAATCACAATTTATTTTGCCATCATCACTCTATATATAATTCAAGAAATCGCATGCACAGGTCTTCTTCTTCTTTTAGATTTGATTGGTGGTTGGCAACCAGCCTACAGGTGCATTCTTCTTCTTCTGTTAGATTTGATTGGCGGTTGGCAACCAGTTCAAAGGTGCATTACCACCACTGACTTGATTATGTTTTCCTCATAGCTTTGCGACGATTTCCTCATAGCTTTGTGACGCCTTCCTCATAGCTTTCTGACATAATCCTCATAGCTTTGTAGCTTTGTGACGTTTTGACCAGGATTCGGGATTCATCCAGGTTTTGTTGTCGTCACCCACGTCACTGCTTATATCACTCCTCCTCTTCTTCTTCTTCTTCTTCTAGATCTGATCGCCGGCTGGCAACCAGCCCGCAGGTGCACCATCGCCACCCACCAGGTTTGAGCATGGACAATAGAATGGGAGGGGGAAAAAAAACTAAATTCTTAAATTCAAGCCCGTATCTGTGGCTCATCTCATTCTTCTTCTTCCTTTACACTTGATTGGTGGTTGATCCACCAGCCCATGATGTCTTTGAACTTAAGAGTCCTCAACTGCTTCCCAATGTAGCCCCTTAATGCCAAGATATTTTTCTGCTGCTTTCACAATGATTTTGATTTTTTTCTGTTTTCTTGGAAGTCTGCACAGTGCAGTTTATCACATCTACCACAAATAAGACAAAATTATTTTCCTTCAAAACCAGAGTATCTTCCTTAATTTTCTACTGCATGCACTGCAAGTCTGCACACTTTCCCTGCTCAAGTCCACTCCCACTTTTTTAGGTGGCACCTTTTTCGCAGCTTCTGCATATGTTAGTCCCTGGAAGACTTTTTATCTGCTGAATTTCTGCTGCTCCTTTGCTGGCTTCACAACCTCGATATACAGAGCCATGTTCACCACTGCAGTTACAGCTCTTTAACTTGGCTCCTCTTTCACACTTGCCATATTCATGTTCACCAGAGCATCTGGCACATTGTTGTCTACCTTTGTATATCACTGCTACATGACCAAACTTTTGACATTTGAAACATCTGAGTGGAGGAGGAAAGTAAAGTCTGACTTCATAGCTCATGTAGCTAATATACACCTTACTTGGCAGTCGTTTCATCAAATTTTAACATTACTAACAGACTATCACATTTTTCACCATTTCTATTAGCTTTCAATCTCTGTACCGTTGTCACTTTTGCTCCAGTTAAGTTCATTATTTCATCAGTTGAGACAGCCGTTGAAATGCCCAATATCACTCCTCTCATTGCCTTATTTCCTTCCAATACTGAACACTGCACATTTTTCCCCTCCATCTTAGTGACTCTGATTGATTTTCCTTGTTGAACACTATCTTTACAAGTAACCAGCAGCGAACCACTACGAAGAACCCTTGCATTTAAAACTTCTCCAAGTAACCCATTAATTGCATTTGTGAGCTTAATTGGGTTCCACTCGCGAAACGATGCCCCTTCCTGATTAAGTTTAATGATTACACTCCTATTCATTCCAAGATCGTTCATCCTCCTCAGCACTTGATAACGGTCTTGATTGAGTTTCTTGACATATACGTTTGCTTCTTTTAGATTCCACCGTGCTCCAAACTTCCTCTTTGCCGCTTCCCACCTCCATTCCTCCTAGTTGAATTATGTCCACTTCTTCCAGATTTTCAGGAGCTGTCCTCTTTTGCATCCTACCGCCACCAATCCTCGCATGCACGGGTTGTATTGTCACTCTATCTATATCTATATATCTATATATAATTCAAGAAATCTCTGTGATGATGTCACGATGTCACGATCATAGGACTTGCTAAAAGATCATAGGACTCGCCTATGATGTGCTTATGTCTATATGACATCATATAGACACCATAGTCATAGACACACTCACATCACAATCATAGGACTTGCTATGACATCATCAAAGATCATAGGACATGCTATAGCATCATCAAAGATCATAGGAACTTGCTATGACATCATCAAAGATCAAAGGCAGGTTTCGGAGGTGATGTCAAAGATCAAAGGCAGGTTTCACCAGGGTTACTGTTGTCATAGTAACCATGTCAAAGGTCAAAGAAAAGTATCACCATGGTTACTGTTGCCATGGTAACCATGTCAAAGAGCAAATGCAGGAATGCAGAAATGCTTGCTTGCACTTGCTTTCTACGGGCATTCAGAAATACTTGCAACACCCCTTGGTTCACTTTGAGTAATGCTGTCTTGTATTAGCAAAAAGTGAAATATAAGTTAAAACAAACAGTATTGCAGGGTTTAACTATGTCTACATTGAATCCTTTCATGTGAGAGGAAGACCATATGACATGCTTATGAGAATATACCAGGCTAAAATTAAACTGTTTGCATTTCTGCTATTCTGCTGAAAGAGTTGTGATTTATTATGTTCCATGACTCTGCTGGGTACAGAAAGATCAAACACAACCATATTATGGTTGGATTTATTTATAAGCCTCCCTTGGTTATGATCCCAAATGTAAGCTATCAATGTGAGCAAAATATGGATAGGTGTCTTTAAAAGGACATATTTTCTATATATAATTCAAGAAATCTTTTCTTCTTCTTTTAGATTTGATTGGCGATTCTTCTTCTTTCAGATTTGATTGGTGGTTGGCAACCAGCTTACAGGTGCATTACCGCCAAGTGCTCTATATATGTCTGTCTGTCTGTGTGTCTTTGTGTCCTGGTTGAATTGCCTTCTTCTTCTTCAGCAGATAGTTGCTGCCTTTTCATCATCCTCTTCTTCTTTCTTCTTTCTTCTCTCTTCTTTCAGATTTGATTGGTGGTTGGCAACCAGCTCAAAGGTGCATTACCGCCACTGACTTGATTATGTTTTCCTCATAGCTTTGTGACGTTTTCCTCATAGCTTTGTGACTTCTTACTCATAGCTTTGTCGCTCTGTGACGTTTTCCTCATAGCTTTGTGACATTTTCCTCATAGCCTTGTGACGTCTTCCTCATAGCTTTCTGGCGTAATCCTCATGGCTTTGTAGCTTTGTGACGTCTTCCTCATAGCTTTGTGACGATTTGACCAAGATTCGGGATCCTTCCAGGTTTTGTTGTCGTCACCCACATCACTGCTTATATCACTCTTCTTCTTCTTCTTCTTCTTCTAGATCTGATCGCCGGCCGGCAACCAGCCCACAGGTGCACCATTGCCACCGACCGGATTGGAGTGTGGACAAGACAGTGGCAGGCAAAAAAAAACAACAAAAAACTAAATTCTTTTGATTTATCCAGTTGCACTTAAATGTCTAAGCAG
This sequence comes from Pholidichthys leucotaenia, assembly GCA_020510985.1. Classification (NCBI taxonomy): domain Eukaryota; kingdom Metazoa; phylum Chordata; class Actinopteri; order Cichliformes; family Pholidichthyidae; genus Pholidichthys; species Pholidichthys leucotaenia. Next base: position 236,647,219 of record CM035847.1, read on the forward strand.
AACTACATATATTTCTTTGACTGAGGTTCCTAACATGTTTTCCAAACCAAAACTTAAAGTTAGCCCTTTCCATTACTGCAGTCAGATGTTTCCTTTGTTCCTGGTATCCCTGACATTTCAGCAAAACGTGCTGAACTGTTTCCGGAGAACCACAATGTGCACAGCTGCCAGTTGGGTGGTTACCTATTCTATGCAGCGTCTGCTTCAAAGTAGTATATCCTATTCTCAATCGGGTGATGAGTATCTTCTCTTTCCTGTTTCTGCCAAGTCCCATTCCAGGGACCATTTGCTTTTGAATGTCAGAATCAGAATCAGAATCAGAATCAGGTTTATTGCCATTGTTCATGTAGTACACAAACTAGGAATTTGTCTCGGTACAATGCTGCAACATTAAACATGATAAGATAAGAGAAATAAACTATACATGTAATAAAGTGTAGGATAAGATTAAGTGATACTGGTCAACAGTTAAAATATATATTAGCCAGCAGCAGATACTGTGGAGAACTATATAGTGCAGTCGGTAATGCAGGAAGAAAACAGTGATGATTGACATGAGTCTGGTTGAGCTGCTGTACATGGTGCACGAGAGTCAATAAGTCACTTAGTGTTCAGCAGTCTGATGGCAGAGGGGAAGAAGCTGTTCATGTGACGGGAGGTTTTAGTCTGGATGGACCGAAGTCTACTACCAGAGGGGAGGGGGGCAAACAGTACGTGACCAGGGTGTGAGGGATCGGCTATGATCCGGCCAGCACGCCTCCGGGTCCTGGAGATGTACAGATCCTGGAGAGATGGGAGCTTGCAGCCGATCACCTTCTCAGCAGTGCGCACGACGCGCTGCAGCCTTAGTCTGTCCCTGGCAGTGGCTCCTGCGTACCACACGGTTATGGAGGTGGTGAGGATGGACTCGATGATGGCTGTGTAGAACTGCACTAACATCTTGGTGGGTAGCTTGAGCTTCCTCAGCTGCCGCAGGAAGAACATCCTCTGCTGGGCTTTTTTGATGAGTGAGCTGATGGTCAGCTCCCATTTGAGGTCCCTGGTGATGGTAGTGCCTAGGAAGCGGAAGGAATCAGCAGTGGTGATGGGAGAGCCTGAGAGGGTGAGGGGGGGCAGAGGAGTAGTGACTTTCCTGAAGTCTACAATCATCTCCACTGTCTTCAGAGCGTTCAGCTGCAGGTTGTTATTGCTGCACCAGGATGCCAGCTGGGCCACCTCTCTCCTGTAGGCGGACTCGTCGCCGTTGGAGATGAGCCCGATGAGGGTGGTGTCGTCCGCAAACTTGATCAACTTGACAGACTGGTGGCTGGAGGTGCAGGAGTTGGTGTAAAGGGAGAAGAGTAGGGGGGAAAGTACACAGCCCTGGGGTGATCCGGTGCTGATGCTAGTATAGTCTGAGACAGTCTTTCCCAGCCGCACATGCTGCCTCCGGTCCGTCAGGAAGTCGATGATCCACCTGCAGAGGGAGTCAGGCACGTTGAGCAGGGACAGCTTGTCCCGGAGCAGAGCGGGGCGGATGGTGTTGAATGCGGAGCTGAAGTCCACAAACAGGATCCTGGCGTAGGTTCCCGGGGAGTCCAGGTGCTGCAGGATGGAGTGGAGGGCCAGGTTGACTGCATCGTCTACAGACCTGTTGGCTCGGTAGGCAAACTGCAGCGGGTCCAGGAGAGGGGTGGTGATGGACTTGAGGTGGGACAGGACCAGGCGCTCAAAGGACTTCATGACTACAGAGGTGAGCGCTACAGGTCTGTAGTCATTAAGTCCAGTGATCCGTGGCTTCTTGGGGACAGGGATGATGGTGGAGGATTTGAGGCAGGATGGCACGTGGCATAACTTAAGGGAGGTGTTAAAAATGTCTGTGAATACAGGAGCCAGCTGTTTCGCACAGAGTCTCAGGGTGGAGGGAGACACGCCGTCTGGGCCGGGGGCCTTGCGCGGGTTCAGTCTGGAGAACTGTTTGAGCACATCCTGCTCACTGATGATAAGGGGAGGGGGGGAGGAGGGGGGGGGTGCCTTAAATGAAGTAGGGAATGTGGAGGCTGTGGAGCTGGAGGGAGGGGGGGAGTTGGACACAGATGACGAGGTGTCAAAACGGGCATAGTGTTGGGACAGTCTCTGACAAAGGGCTTTGTCATCCTGACCTTTAGGAGCCTGAGGCCGATAGTTGGTGATCTGCCTCAGTCCTCTCCACACGGAAGCCGAATCATTAGCAGTGAACTGCTGCTGAAGTCTCTCTGAGTACACAGATTTAGCCCTCTTCAGCTCTCTGTTAAACCGGTATTTAACCTCCCTGTAGCAGTCCCTGTCTCCACTTTTCAGCGCTGCTTCCTTCTCCTTCCTGATCTGTCTGAGCTTAGCTGTGAACCAGGGTTTGTCATTAGAGTAACTCACCCTGGTGCGTGATGGAAGAATGTTCTCTTCACAAAAGTGGATATATGAGTTCACAGTGTCCGTGTACTCATCCAGATCATGCGTGGCTCCTTTAAGCATGCCCCAGTCAGATATTTCCATGCACGTTTCCAGCTTCTCCTCAGCATCACTGGTCCGTATCTTCGTAGTGCTCACAACAGGTTTAGTGAGCTTCAATCTCTGTCTGTATGTGGGAATGAGGTGAACCATCACGTGATCAGATAATCCCAGCGCAGCTCGAGGGACAGCGCGATATGCGTCTTTCACTGTGGTGTAACAGTGATCCAGTGTGTTTAATCCTCTGGTGGGGCATTTAATAAACTGTTTGTAGCGGGGGAGATCGTGGCTCAGATTGCACTGATTAAAGTCGCCAGCCACAATAATCAGCGAGTCTGGAAAACTCCGCTCTGTGTGTTGAATGTGATCCGCGAGCACGCGCTGAGCTTCGCGCGTGTCCGCGTCGGGAGGGGCGTACACAGCGATCATTATGAAAGAAGCAAACTCCCGCGGGGAATAGAAGGGCTTGCAATTGATAACAAGAAATTCCAAGGCAGGAGAACAGTGTTTGGAAATTACCGTTACATCAGAGCACCAGCTACAGTTGATGTAGAAGCAGACACCGCCTCCTGTGGTCTTGCCGGAAAGCTCTGTGTCACGATCAGCACGGAAGAGCTGGAAGCCGTCGAGGCGCAGCGCGCTGTCCGGTATATTTTCCCGGAGCCAGGTCTCAGTAAAGCAGAGGACAGCTGAGGAGGCGAGGTCCTTAAAACGCATCAGCAGTCTCAGTTCATCCACCTTGTTAGAGAGAGAGTTGGTATTGGACAGAAATATGCCAGGCAGCGCCGTTCGCGAGCCTCTCCTGCGAAGTCGTACGAGAGCGCCCGCTCGTCTTCCTCTCTTCCGCCGTCTCACTTTCCGAGCCAAACAATAAACCAGATCGGCGGCAGGGGCTAGAAAAACTGGGAGGAGGTCCGTGGGGGTCAAAGTCCTGATATTTAAAAGTTCTTCACGGGTATAAGTGCAAGCAGACACACAATTGACAAACAAAAACAAACAAAGAGCGCAGCGAAGCACCATGTCGACCGCTGTGGGCGCCATCTTGGATCGATCCATAAGAGTCATAAAGAGATTCCTTCTTCTTCTTCTTCTTCTTTTAGACTACGAATGCATGATTTATGGAGCAGCGGCAAAGACGACTCTGGAAAAAATAGAATGCAGAATAGAGCGCTTTGCCTGTGCATTGGCGCCATCAAAACAACACCAAACAATGCAGTTTTAATAGAAGCAGGAGAAATGCCAAAGGATTTGAGAAGAGATAAACTCGCATTATCATACTGGGTCAAGCTGAAAGGAAGTGTCGAAGCAAATATTTCAAAAACAACACTACAAGACTGCTGGAAATACTCTTAATTTCCAGGAACATGGGTTTGGGTGGACAATGGAAAGAAGGACCAGAATATATGGGCTGCACACTATTGATATAGCTAACACCAGTCCAGTGAGTAATGTTCCCCCTTGGCTGTTTCTGGGAATAGAAGTAGACGCTAGTCTGCTAATGAGAAAAAAGGATTGGCATATGAGTGAAGTTGGTGTAAAAACAAGCATTTACCTCAGGAATAATTACTATAACTTCATACAGCTCTATACTGATGGTTCAAAGAATACAGAGGGCTCTGTTGGGGTTGGAGTATACATTCCAGAGTTTAAAGTGGCGATCGCAAAAAGACTCTCCAACAATACATCTGTGTTTACAGCAGAGATGGTGGCAATAATTATTGCTTTGCAGTGGGTGGAGGAGGTCAGACCGGACCGGGTGGTGGTGTGCACGGACTCACTTGCAGCGCTGAAAACCGACAGACACTAAAATCTACAAGGGAAGACTTGGTGATTGAGCTATATCACAGTTTACTTAGGGTACACAGGGGTGGTGGAGAAGTTCAGTTTTGTTGGGTTCCTGCACATGAAGGGTTGAAAGGGAATGACTGTGCAGACAAATTAGCAAAAAGTGCTCTTGGAAAAGAGATAACTATACCATTGTCTCTTGGAAAAGGTGAAGGGAAAGCAGTAATCAAGAAAAAAGGAACTGAGCTATGGCAAAAAAGATGGGATGAAGATCATAAAGGTAGATCTTATTACAAAATACAAAAATCTATTGCAATAAAGAATTTCATAACAACCAAAAGGAGGGAAGACATCATTATGGCAAGACTCAGACTGGATCACACAGGTTTAAACGACACTTTATTCACCATGGAGAAAAGCAAAAGTAACAAATGTAGAGAATGTGGAGTAAAAGAAAATGTCGAGCACATCTTATTGCACTGTCACAGATACGGAAATGAAAGACAGATAATGGAAAATGAAGTTCGAGAGGCCGGTAGGGAATGGGAGTTAACAGGGATTCTGGGAACAGATGGAGATGGAGAGGCAATAAGAATCACGATAAGGGCTCTTTTCTCTTTTTTAAATAACATAGGATTAAGCCATAGAATTTAGGGGTCGGGTTCAGATGACATAATGTTACACACTCTTGTACAGTAGGTGGCGGTATGTGCTTTTCAATTGTTTGCTATCCGCCAGTAACCGAGAGAAGAAGAAGAAGAAGAAGAAGAAGAAGAATCAAGTCAGTGGCAGTAATGCACCTGTAAGCTGGTTGCCAACAGCCAATCAAATCTAAAAGAAGAAGATTTGATTGGCGGTTTGCAACCGGCTTACAGGTGCATTACCGCCACGCACTTCACTCTATATCATCACTCTATCTGGTCAGGAGCTGTAGTCCTTACCTCCACGTACTTCACTCAGTAAACCGCTTCTTCTTCTCTCAGTTACTGGCCGATAGCAAACAACTGAAAGGTGCATATTGCCACCTACTCAACTCTAACTTCAGACATCACTCTTCTTCATCTCCTCGTACTTCACTCTGCGTATATCATCACTCTATCTGGTCAGGAGCTGTAGTCCTTCTATCATCATTGCTGTGTCCAATCGATCCTCAACTCTATCTTCAGACATCACTCATCTTCGTCTCCTCGTACTTTACTCTATATCACCACTTTACTCTATATTATCACTCTACACATCTTGGCCGTGGCAGTTGACAACCAGCTTACAGGTGCATTACCGTCACTGACTATCTGTCCGTGTGTTTGTCTGTCACGACCATAGGACTCGCTAAAAGATCATATGATAGCCTATGATGTGCCTATGATGTCTACATGATGTCTGTATGACGTCATGTAGACACCATAGTATAGAGTGATTCAAGAAAATCTGTGTGTGTCTGTGTGTGATCAAAGGCAGGCATCATTCACAATCATAGGACATCAAAGATCAAAGGCAGGAATCACTCACGATCATAGGACTCACTATGACATCATCAAAGGTCATAGGACTCGCTATGACACCATCAAAGATCAAAGGCAGGCATCACTGAACGAGTGCTGATGTGCTTGCTTACAACTGCTTTCTACGGGCATGCAGAAATGCTTGCTTATACTTTGTTTCTACGGGCATGCACAGGTATGCACGGGCATGCACAGGTATGCACTATTCACTCTACAGTATACAGTATATAATTCAATAAATCTCTGTGTGTCTGTCTGTATATCTGTGTGTCTGTCACGACCATTGGACTTGCTAAAGATCATAGGATCACCTATGATGTCTACATGATGTCTACATGATGTCTATATGATGTCATATAGACACCACAGTATAAAGTGATTCAAGAAAATCTGTGTGTGTGTCTGTGTGTGATCAAAGGCAGGCATCACTCACGATCATAGGACTCGCTATGACATCATCAAAGATCAAAGGCAGGCATCACTCACGCTCACTCATGATCATAGGACATCAAAGTGCTGACATGCTTGCTTACACCTGCTTTCTACCGGCATGCAGAAATATTTGCTTATACTTGGTTTCTACCCAGGTATGCACTAGCTTAATAAATGTACAGTTAACAAAATAGCACTGCTGTGTTTCAGAACTAGAGGTGTATATCCAAAGTAGGGGTGTTATACAGCTCTGAAAAAGAGATCAAGGCAAAATCTTTTCTAATTTTATATCTCTACATGTATGGCTGCCTTTCAAATTTGAGTAACTGTTAAATTCCAACACAGTTTGATGTTTAATGTTCAGTGTTTGGTCTAAGATGTTATACTTTATACTCATATTTCTTACTTAATGTTTACCTTGCTGCACCTTGGGTCTCAGAGTAATGTAATTTCAATTCTCTGTACGTGCTGTAAATATGGCAGAATTGACAATAAAGTTGACTTTGACATAACGAGGACACCTCAGTCTACTTAAGGAGTTCCTAATTAGGTGATCATCTAAGCATGGTAGGACACATGCAAGCTGTGAATAAAAATCAGAGTTATTACACAAATGCAGATTTCTGAGTTCTTCCTAAGTTAAGACTGGACATGAACTTGTGTTCTTTGCATTATTTAGTCTAAAAGCAACATATTTTTTGTTGTTTGTGCCAGTTGTCATTTTCTGTAAGTAAATGCTCTCAATGATATTTTGACTTGGAGGAATTTTGGTGAGTTGTTTTCAGTAGGTTAGAGAATAAAACAAAATTGTTCATTTTACTTAAGCACATAAATAGTCAAACCAGATAAAACAATTATTTTGCAGTGGTCTCTTCGGTTCTTAGTTTTTTCCAGAGCTGTATATCGTCGTCGGCCTCCGTCGGTCTATGATGACCATGGAAGAGAATCCTAAACGTCTACTCTACTGGAACAGCACCGCCTGTGGCTGAACAGGCCGACGCGCGAATGACAGTCCCTGTCACACAGGTCACACTTGTGGGTGGTCTCCGTGCTGCTGGGTCTGTGGCGGTTCTTCCTGCGGGTCCTTTTTTCATCTGCTGCAGCAGTCAGTCTCTCTTCACCCGCCTTGAGCTGTCTGGTCAGGGTGCCTCTCCATTTGGAGCAGTCCGTTGCAAGGTCCTCCCAGCGCTCTGTGTTGATATCCAGGGCCTTCATGTCTCTCTTGCAGACGTCTCTAAAGCGCAGCTGTGGGCGGCCAACGTCTCTCCTGCCAGTTGCCAGTTCTCCATAGAGGACGTCTTTGGGGATTCTGCCATCCTCCATACGGTGTACGTGGCCTAGCCAGCGGAGCCTGCGCTGCCTGAGTAGAGTGAACATGGAGGGAAGGCTGGCGCGGGACAGAACTTCTGTGTTGGGCACTTTGTCCTGCCAGGATATGTCCAGGATGTGGCGAATGCAGCGCAAGTGGAATGAGTTCAGTCTCTTTTCCTGCCGGGCATATGTTGTCCACGTCTCACTCCCATAGAGCAGTGTGCTGATGACGCAGGCGTTGTACACTGCCATTTTCGTCTTGACAGAGAGTTTGGGATTCTCCCACACTCGTGTGGTGAGGCGAGCGAGTGTGAAGGCTGATTTTCTAATCCTCTTGTTGATCTCTGTATCAAGGGAGAGGTTGTTGCTGATCGTGGACCCCAGGTACGTGAACTGATTCACGACCTCCAGCTTGTAGTCATCAATGGTGATGGTTGGTGGTGCTTCCGTGCCTTGCGCCAAGACGTTAGTCTTCTTCAGGCTGATGGTAAGCCCGAAGTCCTTGCATGCCTGGGAGAAGCGGTCCATCAGGGTCTGAAGCTCCTGCTGTGTGTGGGTTGCGACTGCAGCGTTGTCTGCGAACAGCATGTCTCTGATTAGAGCCTCGCGTACTTTTGTTCTGGCTTTCAGGCGGGCGAGGTTGAAAAGCCTGCCGTCAGATCTTGTGTGCAGGTAGATTCCCTCTGTTGCTGTGCTGAAGGCATGCCTCAGGAGCATAGCAAAGAAAATCCCAAAGAGGGTTGGCGCAAGCTGTATATATTTTTAACAAATTAAGATAACCACAAATTTTTCAAAAGGATTTGATTGTTATTGTGTTAATAGCATGCATATAACATATTGTCATTTTACACTCATTGGGGTTTTTGTACATGTTTATACAGACATACAGTCAGTATAGGTGATTTATTATTTTTAGCAACAGGAATGGTGGCGATGGGGGGGGGGGTTAAAAATGTATTTAATATTTATTTATACAGGTCCACTGAGAGACAGCCTCTCTTTTTCAAGGACACCCTGTTCATATTCACACCAGGAAGCTGCCCAGTACAACCACAGACTCACCTGTGGCCACTGAGCAGCTCCACTGGAGCAGTTGGGGTTTGCCTTGCTCAGGGACATCACAGTGAGGTTTAGGAGGGTGGAGCAAACATTGCTATGTTATCTGTCCCACCCAGATCAGATTCTGCCACTCCAGGGATTAAACTGGTGACCCTCCAGAAACCAGATCCCTAACCATGCTTAAGATATGATCATATACATGTAAATGTAAATAAGTAAAAATTTGCATGAATAAGGACCATCCATCTTCTACCGCTTTTCCGGAGGTCTGGGTCGCGGAGGCAGCACTTCAAGCAGAGAAGCCCAGACTTCCCTCTCTCCAGCCACCTGCTCCAGCTCTTCAGAGAGGATACCAAGATGTTCCCAGACCAGATGGAAGAGATAGTCTCTCCAGCGAGTCCTGGGTCTGCCCCGGGGTCTTCTCCCAGAGGGACGTGCCCGAAACACCTCAAGTAGGAGACGTCCAGGAGGCATCCTGATCAGATGCCCATACCACCTCAACTGGCTCCTTTCAGTGTGGAGAAGCAGCAGTTCTGCTCTGAGCTTCTCCCAGATGACTGAGCTCCTCACCCTATCTCTGAGGGTGAGTCCAGCAATCCTACGAAGAAAGCTCATTTCAGCTGCTTGTATCCGCGATCTCATTCTTTCGGTCATTACCCAAAGCTCGTGACCATAGGTGAGTGTAGGAACGTAGATTGACTGGTAAATCGATAGCTTTGCCTTAGAGCTTAGCTCCTTCACCACAACTAACAGATACAACATTCGCATCACTGCAGATGCTCCTCTGATCCATCTGTCAATCTCTCGCTCCATTCTCCCCTCACTCGTGAATAAGACCCCAAGATAGTTAAACTCCTCCACTTGGGGCAGGAGCCTGTCCCAAACCCGAAGAAGACAATCCACCTTTTTTCCAGCTGAGGACCATGGACTCGGACTTGGAGGTGCTGATTCTCATCCCAGCCACTTCACATTCAGCAGCAAACCGTCACAGTAAGACCTCTAGGTCATTGCTGGATGAAGCCAACAGGACAACATCATCTGTAAACAACAGAGATGAGATCCTGAGGTCACCAAGCATGACACCCTCCGTTCCCTGGCTATGCCTAGAAATCCTGTCCATGAAAATTATGAACAGGATCGGTGACAAAGGGCAGCCCTGGCGGAGTCCAACTCTCACTGAGAATGAGTCCGACCAAGTGTTGGCAATACAAACCAAACTCTCACAATGTCGTACAGAGACCGAATAGCTCGTAACAACAAGCCCGATACCCTATACTCCCGAAGCACCCCCCACAAAAAACCATGAGGGACGCAGTCGAATGCCTTCTCCAAGTCCACAAAACACATGTAAACTGGTTGGGCAAACTCCCACAAACCCGCAAGGATTCTCAAGAGGGTAAAGAGCTGTTCTGATGTGCCACAGCCAGGACGAAAACCACATTGCTCCTCCTGAATCTGAGGTTTGACCAACAGCCGGACTCTCCTCTCCAGTACCTTGGCATAGACCTTCCCGGGGAGGCTGAGAAGTGTGATCCCTCTAAAGTTGGGGCACACCCTCCGGTCCCCTTTTTTGAAGAAGGAACCACCACCCCAGTTTGCCATGCCAAAGGCACTGTCCCCGACCTCCACACAATGTTGCAGAGGCGTGTCAACCATGACAGCCCTACAGCGTCCAGGGCCTTGAGGTACTCAGGGCGAATCTCATCCACCCCTGGGGCCCGGCCACCAAAGAGGTTTTTAACCACCTTGGCAACCTCAGCCCCTGTGATAGGTGAGGCATCCCCCTCGTCCACAAGCCTTGCTTCCTCTGTGGAAGGCGTGTCAGTGGGATTGAGGAGATCCTCGAAGTATTCCTTCCACCACCCAACGATATCTCCAGTTGAAATCAGCAGTGCCCCATCCACACCATACACAGTGTGAACAGGGAGCTGCTTCCCCCTCCTGAGCCGCCGGACAGTTTGCCAGGATCTCTTTGAGGCCGACTGAAATTCTTGTTCCATGGCCTCACCGAACTCCTCCCACACCTGAGTTTTTGCTTCAGCAACCACCCTAGATGCACTCCACTTGGCCTGCCGGTACACCTCAGCTGCTTCGGGAGTCCCACAAGCCAACCAAGCTTGGTAGGACTCCTTCTTCAGCTTAACGGCCCCCCTCGCCACTGGTGTCCACCGCTTGGTTCGGGGGTTACCCCCACAAGATGCCCCAACGACCTTGCGGCCGCTTCAACAATGGAGGTGCCAAAAACATGCATGTTAGGTTAATTGGCATCAACTGGGGATTCTAAATTGTTCTTAGTTATCAAAATCAAATCAAATCAAATCAAATCAAACTTTATTGTCATATTGCTGCACATACAACTGTAGTGCAGGCAAGATGAAATTGCGTTTCTCTCGGCATCCATATAAGAAGCAGCATGATTTAAGACACATTCCCACATAGCTCCCCCCCACCCCCACCCCCACCCCCCCATCCATTCACACATCCCTGAGACATACTTGGGGGAAAAAAAGAATAACTAACTATAATATACAAAATGTCCGTAGGTGCAGTAGTGTGTATGAGAGATTCCGGGTCAACTGTTCAGCATCCTGACAGCTTGTGGAAGGAAGCTGTTGATCAGTCTGGTGGTTCTGCCTCTGATGCTCCGGAATCGTTTACCAGATGGAAGAAGTTCAAAGTGTTTATGCAGAGGGTGAGAACGGTCCTTGACAATGTTTAGTGCCCTGCTCCTACAACGGTTCTGAAAAAGTTCTTGGACAGAGGGGAGGGAGACTCCAATTACCCTCTCCGCCCCCTTGACTATCCTCTGCAGGGCTTTTTTGTCTGACATACTGCAGCTGGAGTACCATGTAGCAATGCAGTATGTCAGAACACTCTCCACCACACCTCTGTAGAAGGTCCTGAGGATGCAGATGGGGAGAGAGGCCTGTTTGAGTTTCCTCAAGAAGTGCAGTCTCTGCTGAGCCCGCTTCCTGATCTCCAAGGAATTCTTGCTCCAGGTCAGGTCCTGCGAGATCTGCACTCCGAGGAACTTGATGTTCTCTACTCTCTCCACTAAACGGCCGCCGATGCTGAGGGGGGCGTGCTCAGGCTGCGACCGCCAGAAGTCGATAATCATCTCCTTCGTTTTGTCCACGTTGAGCACCAGATTGTTCTCCCTGCACCAGCCCTCCAGGTCTCTCACTTCTTCCCTGTACATTGATTCCTCATCCCTCTGGATAAGTCCCACCACCGTGGTGTCATCTGCAAACTTAATAATCTGGTTCCCCTCGTGTCTGGATACACAGTCATGTGTTAGAAGTGTAAACAACAGTGGACTGAGTACACAGCCTTGAGGGGATCCGGTACTCAGTGTGACAGACTTGGAGATGTTGTTTCCAACCCGGACAGACTGAGGTCTCTCAGTCAGGAAATCCAGGATCCAGAGACATGTGGCGGTGTTCAGACCGAGAAGGAGTAATTTCTCCATCAGTCTCTGGGGAATAATGGTGTTGAATGCTGAACTGAAATCAATGTACAGGAGTCTGGCGTAGGTGTCTTTCTGGTCCAGGTGGGTGATGACAGAGTGTAGGGTGGTGACTATAGCATCCTCCATGGAGCGGTTTGAACGATATGCAAACTGGAGCGGGTCGTGTGATACAGGGAGGCAGGCTGTAATGTGTGGTTTGACAAGCCGCTCAAAACACTTCATCACAATTGGTGTCAGTGCAACAGGACGATAGTCATTCAAACAGGACACCACTGGTTTCTTTGCCACCGGTACAATGATAGAGGTCTTGAAGCATCTGGGAACGATGGCCTGACTCAGGGAGATGTTATAAATGTCAGTCAGGACATCCGCCAACTCGCGCGCGCAGTCTCGGAGCACACGTCCCAGAATGTTGTCTGGACCTGCAGCTTTGCGTGGGTTGACTCTGGTTAGGGTCCTCCGTGTGTCCGCTGTGTTGATGGTAAAAGCTGGTCCGACCGATGGTGGGGGAGGGCCAGCCCTCCCTCTGATTGTCGAGTTCGATGCTTCAAAACATGCAAAGAAGTCGTTAAGCCTGTCTGGAAGCGAAGCGTCGTCATCATCGACCCCCTGCCTAGGCTTAAAGCCCGTCAGTGTCCGAACTCCCTCCCACATCTGCTTGGTGTTCCTAGTGTCACAGAGGTGTCCCTGGATTTTCTCCGCATAGGCGCGCTTTGCCGCCTTAATTCCCTTAGAAAGCGCAGACCTGGCTGAGCGGAGGGCGATCCTGTCCTTCGCTCTGAAGGCTGCATCTCTGGCTGTGAGCAGCGAGCGCACCTCTGCAGTCATCCAGGGCTTATGATTACCCCGCATAGTGATGGTCTTCACTGTAGTGAAATCCTCTGTGCACTTCGCGATGTAGCTGGTGACCGAATCAGCATACTCCTCCACATCTGTCCTGTATGACTGTGAGAGTGAATTGTTGTCTGTCTCTCTGTGTTGGCCCTGCGATGGACTGGCGATCTGTCCAGGGTGTACCCTGCCTCTCGCCCAAAGATGCTGGGATAGGCGCCAGCCAACCCCCCCACCCCCCCACCCCCACAACCCGAAAAGGATAAATAAGGTTTATTCATAAATAAGGGAAAAAAGCTATATATTTACATGAATAAAGTCACGAATCTACAGGGGAAAATGCAAATGTACAAAAACAAAGCCTGCGTATTTATTTTTTTTTCCTCAAAATTTTCCATTTTCTTGCCAATTTGTGATTTTTATTTTTTTTTTTGTGAACTTGTAACTGTTTTCTTGGAAATTTATAACTTTTTTTGGCAAATTAGCAATTTTTTCCTGGCAGTTTTTTTACTCTTCTAATAAATTTTGTAGTTTTTTTCCCTATAAATTTGCCACTTATTGTGATTAATTTGCTATCTGTTTTCCTCAGAAATTTACATGTACTCATTAATTTGAAACTTTTTTCCATTAAAACTGCATTTTATTCTCATAAACTTTCAACATTTTTCATGTACATTTGCAGCTATCTAAACTCTCAGACACATACGCCGTTGTATGGGGGTGGGGGCTTAGAAAGGGGGATGGGTCATTTTGCTAACAAGGGGGATGGCATCCCTCCTCATCCTACCTCAAATCAGTTTTTGCATACAGTATTTATAAAACACCCACACAATAAACTAAGAAGCTGTCACAAATGCCTCTGGCAGGCAGGGAATAATGGACTCAGGCGCAGGCAAAACCTCCGGACACAACAAGATTTATTAACAAAATGCCAAAATAAAGACAGTGCGGGGGCTGTAATACAGGAAGAACCATAAAGGCAAAAAATGTATACACAAGCACAGATTGGGACACAGGGAAGCCAGAGGGGATTGTTATGTATGGAAAATACCTGGGTGAAGGATGAAGCAAGACGGACCAGGCGAACACACCTTTATTATGGAACTATGTACAAGCAGTATACGATATGCACCAGCGTAGGTATCCGGCAAAGAGGCTGTAAGGTGGCGCCCATCCCTTATATGTGGGCAGTGCGGTGACGTGACGGGACGTGCACATCACCACACTGCATTTCACAATAAGGTACCGTTTAACACATACAACATTTCCTCCCCCCTTTAGAAAAGTCCAAAACCACATACACAATTAACCCCCCCCCCCAATTTAGGACCCAAATCACACACTGAAATAACAAAAACTAAGGTACTAAATTGGCCTAACACAGTCACTCAAAATAACCTAAAATAGGACTGATGGGCCCCCTCATGGATCATCACCTTATCGTGGTGGGGGGGTTTGCGTGCCCCAGTGATCCCAGGAGCTATGTTGTCCGGGGCAATTTGCCTCTGATAGGGTCTCCCAAGACAAACTGGTCCTGGGTGAAGGGCCAGACTAAGAACGATCCAACAGACTCTCATGATAAATTGTATATCAAGGATTCAGTGTACCCCGCCCGGTATGGGGTTACCGGGGCCCCACCCTGGAGCCAGGCCTGGGGGAGGGGCTCGAAGGCTAGCATCTGGTGGCCAGGTTTCCACCCATGGGACCCGGCCGGGCTCAGCCCGAAGGAGTTACATGGGTCCGCCCTCCAGTAGGTTCACCACCTGCAGGAGGGATCATGGAAGTCCGGTGCTATGTGGATTAGGTGGCAGTCAAAGGCGGAGACCTTGGCGGACTGATCCCAAGCTTTCTAAACTGGCTTTTGGTACGTGGAATGTCACCTCTCTGGTGGGGAAGGAGCCTGAGCTGGTGTACGAGATTGAGCGATACCGGCTAGATATAGTCGGCCTCACCTCAACACACAGCTCCGGTTCCGGAACCAGTCTCCTGGAGAGGGGCTGGAGCTTGGCCTTTTCTGGAGTTGCCCCGGGCGAGAGGCGACGAGCAGGGGTAGGTATTCTTGTATCGCCCCACCTTGCTGCCTCTATATTGGAGTTTTCCCCGGTGGACGAAAGGGTTGCTTCCCTGCGCCTTCGGGTTGGGAAACGGGTCCTGACCATCATTTGTGCCTATGCACCAAATGATGTTTCAGAGTACCCACCCTTTTTGGAGTCTGTGACTGGGGTGCTGGAGGGTGCTCCTCCTGGAGACTCCATTGTCCTACTGGGGGACTTCAATGCGCACGTGGGCAACGACAGTGAAACCTGGAGGGGGGTGATTGGGAGGAACGGCTTGCCCGATCTGAACCCGAGTGGTGTTCAGTTATTGGACTTCTGTGCTAACCACAGTCTGTCCATAACGAACACCATGTTCAAGCATAAGGGTGTCCATATGTGCACCTGGCACCAGGACACCCTAGGCCGCAGGTCGATGATCGATTTTGTTATCGTATCATCAGACCTGCGACCGTATGTCTTGGACACCCGAGTAAAGAGAGGTGCAGAGCTGTCAACTGATCACCACCTGGTGGTGAGTTGGATCCGATGGCAGGGGAGGAAGCCATTCAGACCTGGTAGACCCAAACGTATAGTGAGGGTGTGCTGGGAGCATCTGGCTGAGGCCCCTGTCCGGGAGGTCTTCAACTCCCACCTCCGGAAGAACTTCAACCACATTCCGAGGGAGTCTGGAGACATGGAGTCTGAATGGGCCATGTTCTCCACCTCCATTGTTGAAGCGGCGGCCCAGAGCTGCGGCCGCAAGGTGGTCGGTGCATCTCGTGGTGGCAACCCCCGAACCAAGTGGTGGACACCAGTGGTGAGGGGGGCCATTAAGCTGAAGAAGGAGTCCTATCAAGCTTGGTTGGCTTGTGGGACTCCCGAAGCAGCTGAGGTGTACCGGCAGGCCAAGCGGAGTGCAGCTCGGGTGGTTGCTGAAGCAAAAACCCGGGTATGGGAGGAGTTCGGTGAGGCCATGGAACAAGACTTTCGGTCGGCTTCAAAAAGATATCTGGCAAACTGTTCGGCGGCTCAGGAGGGGAAAGCAGCTCCCCGTCCACACTGTGTATGGTGCGGATGGGACACTGTTGACTTCAACTGGGGATATCGTCGGGCGGTGGAAGGAATACTTCGAGGATCTCCTCAATCCCACTGATACGCCTTCCACAGAGGAAGCAGGGTTTGGGGACAAGGGGGATGACTCGCCTATCACAGGGGCTGAGGTCGCCAAGGTGGTTAAAAATCTCCTTGGTGGCCGGGCCCCGGGGGTGGACGAGATTTGCCCCGAGTACCTCAAGGCCCTGGATGTTGTTGGGTTGTCATGGTTGACACGCCTCTGCAACATTGCATGGAGGTCGGGGGCAGTGCCTTTGGCATGGCAAACCGGGGTGGTGGTTCCTCTCTTCAAAAAAGGGGACCGGAGGGTGTGCTCCAACTTTAGAGGGATCACACTCCTCAGCCTCCCTGGGAAGGTCTATGCCAAGGTACTGGAGAGGAGAGTCCGGCCGTTGGTCGAACCTCGGATTCAGGAGGAGCAATGTGGTTTTCGTCCTGGCCGTGGCACATCGGACCAGCTCTTTACCCTCTCGAGAATTCTTGAGGGTTCGTGGGAGTTTGCCCAACCAGTTTACATGTGTTTTGTGGACTTGGAGAAGGCATTTGACCGCGTCCCTCGTGGATTTTTGTGGGGGGTGCTTCGGGAGTATGGGGTATCGGGCTTGTTGTTACGAGCTATTCGGTCTCTGTACGACCGTTGTGAGAGTTTAGTTCGTATTGCCAACACTCGGTCGGAGTCATTCCCAGTGAGAGTTGGACTCCGCCAGGGCTGCCCTTTGTCACCGGTCCTGTTCATAATTTTTATGGACAGGATTTCTAGGCGCAGCCAGGGAATGGAGGGTGTCATGCTTGGTGACCACAGGATCTCATCTCTGTTGTTTGCAGATGATGTTGTCCTGTTGGCTTCATCCAGCAATGACCTACAGCTCTTGCTGGGATGGTTTGCCGCTGAGTGTGAAGCGGCTGGGATGAGAATCAGCACCTCCAAGTCCGAGTCCATGGTCCTCAGCCGGAAAAAGGTGGATTGTCCTCTCCGGGTTGGGGACAGGCTCCTGCCCCAAGTGGAGGAGTTTAAGTATCTTGGGGTCTTGTTCACGAGTGAGGGGAAAATGGAGCGAGAGATCGACAGACGGATTGGAGCAGCATCTGCAGTGATGCGGACGTTGTACCGGTCTGTTGTGGTGAAGAGGGAGCTTAGTTCTAAGGCAAAGCTGTCGATTTACCAGTCACTCTACGTTCCTACTCTCACCTATGGTCACGAGCTTTGGGTAATGACCGAAAGAACGAGATCGCGGATACAAGCGGCTGAAATGAGCTTTCTCCGTAGGATTGCTGGACTCACCCTCAGAGATAGGGTGAGGAGCTCAGTCATCCGGGAGAGGCTCAGAGTAGAACCGCTGCTCCTCCACATTGAAAGGAGTCAGTTGAGGTGGTATGGGCATCTGATTAGGATGCCTCCTGGACGTCTCCCACTTGAGGTGTTTCAGGCACGTCCCACTAGGAGGAGACCCCGGGGCAGACCCAGGACTCGGTGGAGAGACTATGTCTCCCAGCTAGTCTGGGAACGCCTTGGTATCCCCTCTGAAGAGCTGGAGCAGGTGGCTGGGGAGAGGGAAGTCTGGGCTTCTCTGCTTGAACTGCTGCCTCCGCGACCCGGACCTCCGGAAAAGCGGTAGAAGATGGATGGATGGATGGAGGACTGATGGGTGGACTTCCGTGCAGCCCACATGGCAGGGTGGATTATTCTGCCACCCTTACCTAACTGCCACCCTTACCTTAACTAAAGAAAAACACACAAAATAATGACGTGAAGTGGTGGTGACGTGACGGGACGTGCACGTCACCACACTGCACTTTACAATAAAGTGCCATTTAACACATACAACAGGGATAACTGACAATGACGCCACAACAGAACACAAACTCAGACTGACATAAATAAGGTAACAGATAACCAAGGGAACACGGGACAGCTGGGAGGACAATCACAGGCTAAACGGTAACATGTGAGGAAATGTGGCTATGAGCACGGGAAACATGAAGGACTGGGTGTTGTTTCCATAATCAGTGAAATAAGGAGTAGGGCGGAAGGCAAACAGTGTTTATTATCAAACTTACAAACAGTACAACAGTGGGCTACAGCACTCCTTATCCAGGCATCAATGGCGAAAGACGCCATGCCCCTTCCAGCCGTGGCCTTTAAACCCCGGCTGGCGTCACCACTGGAGAAGTGGGCAGCCAACTCCCTCTATTCCCCGGTAAATCCCAGACCACCATCTTGCCGCTGTTTTCCATATGTAACACCCCCCCCCCCCCCTTAAAAAAATCAGGCACCCCCTACACGGCCAGGTGGATTATTCTGCCGCCTTCTTCCTAAACAGTCCAACTAAAAAACAGTTGTGTCTTCTAAAAGAACTTAATCCCAGAACAGTCATTGTATATACACATCAAACAATAAATAGTTCTAATAACCAATTTCAACATTCCCTACTGGCGGCCCCCACCCCAACACACCCACCCCACACTTGGGCACATCACACAAAACAGACAGTGTTGGGCATACCCTCACTCACAGTATTTCCACACCATCACTATACATACCAAAATGCCTGCTAATTCACACAAATATCAAAATAGCTTTTCCTTTTACATATTTCAATCAATTTAAACCATTCCTTTACCCAAGTTAACCAGTTCAGAGTGTATCTTTTCCAGTAATATTTTATGTATATCCAATTTTCAAACACTCAATTTAAGCAATTTCCTTAATACTCCCTACTTAATAGATATACCTCGGGGCACAGACACAGTCGTAGAAAACTATATACACAATGACATGTGGCAAGAAAACCTAACACACCCCAACTAAACAAGCCCACAGTCATTTTTTTACACACCCCATGGAAAGCCCCCCCCCCCCCCCCCAGGATTGCCATCCCATGGTTCCCAGCCAAAATGTCTCCGTCTCTTGGTCTCTGGTGACGGGCTGCGTTGTCTCCTCTTTTCCACCACCCGACGCAGCTTGTTGGAGTGCCTCCATGTCTCGTCTGACAGGCCCAGATAGCCGTCACTCTGGGTCGCTTTCACCTGTAGCCGCCCCTGGTCATCATACTACCCTCAACGCTTGTGGATCCCCCTCGACCGAGCTTCAACCCTAGGATGAACCATATCACCGACACCCAGGGGAGCTCTAATAGGTCTCCTCGGAACCTCATGTCGTGGGGGTCTTCCCATTTGGAGCTGGTCTGTTTACCAGCCCGGCCCGAAGCCCTTTTCGAAGGCCGTCTTCTGGTGCGTTTTAAACGCGCACCCGTTGGTCTAGCCCCAGTGCTGTTCAGCGCTGATGTCCCGGTCCCACCTACCGACTCGGGGGCCCCATCGTGCCGCCCACCTCTCACACCAAGGGCAGCTTGGGCTCTGGCATCGGGTCTCATCCTGGGGAGGCGCCCCGTGATGTTCCTCCTTGCTGCCTTCTCTCAGTCCAGACCAATCGGTGTCCCACACCACATCATCATCCACACCCAGCAGGGGTCGGTCCCACAAACCACCACCCAACCACTCCTCTCCGGTGTCACTGTCGATGGAGAAGCCCAAACCATAAAACATGTCGCATCCCATAATGTTGGATCCTGTAGCAGTCACCACCACCTGGACATCTGCCATGCTCCACGTCTTGTACTCTGCCATTACCACGATGTACCCCAACACAGTGATCCTACTTCTTCCATAGCCATAAAATGGGGCCAATGTTTTCTGGATGCAGTTGACATAATGGCTGACCCAGGGAACAGACGCAGACTCAGAAATGGATACAATTATCTTTACTGAACCAGTGTTCGTGTGTGAGTGCGTGAATATGTTGTGTTGTGTACATGAGTGTGGGCTGGAGACTCCGAGCAGCTGGGAGTGAGCAGCGCGCCGTGCAGCCTGGCAACCCTATGGACAGAGCAAAGGCACACAATTAACGAGGAGCAAGATGGGTAATCACTCAGGTTAAAATTGTGGCTTACTGTTCCAGGCAGATGGTGAGCACCCGTTGGCCAGGAAGACAGCGCCCGCTGTCCCAGTGTCGTTGTAACCGTGTAGAGAGGTGAGAGGAGAGAGCAGAGACCACCGCCGAGAGGGACGATTCCGCCACCGGGGGATTCCGCCTGTGCACAAGGGAGTAGCAAGGAACAGGTGAGTAAAGGTGAGGCTTACTTGGTTGGGAGAGGGTCTCCTCCAAGCGTAGATGCCGAGGTGGCGAAGTGGCCGATCTTGGAGAGGTTTGGCTGGAAGTCGTAGGATGAGCTTCATAAAGCCAGGGAGACAGACAGCTTCGTGCAGGCCTGCAGACAGAGTGAGGTTATATATTCCTGGCCTGATGAGGAGCCGGTGTGCGCGCAGCTGTGGATGATAACGGCCCAGAGCGAGTCATCACAGTACCCCCCCCCCCCTCCCGAGGGGTGCCTCCTGGCACCGGAACCAGCCTACCTGGGTGCGTCCGGTGGAAGTCCCTGATGGGTTGTTTATCCAACACGAAGGATGGACGCACCCAGGAGTGCCACTCAGGGCCATACCCCTCCCAGTCCACGAGGTACTGCATGCTGTGACCCCAGCGGTGGACGTCCAGGATGGAGGTGACCTTCCACACTGGGTTGCCATCAACCACGACCGGTGGAGGTGGAGACCTTGGAGGAAGACAGAGAGGACTGGAAAAGAAGGGCTTGATCTGGGACACGTGGAATGTGGGACAGATGCGTAGGGAGGGGGGGAGAGACAGGCGCACAGCTACAAGATTAATAATCCGAGCGATGGGGAATGGACCAATAAACTGCTGCGACAATTTCCTTCTCTCACCCTTCAGGTTAATATGTTGTGTTGAGAGCCAAACCTGCTGACCCACCTGGTAGGTTGGAGCCGGCCTCCTGCGGTGATTAGCGACTCTGGAGTTATGTTCTGCCATGCGTTGAAGCACCGTTCGGACCGTCCTCCATATCCGCCGACAGTGTCTCAGATGGGCCTGGACAGATGGCACGCCGATGTCCCCCTCCTCTTCAGGAAAGAGCGTGGGGTTGTAGCCCAAGGAGGCCTCGAAAGGGGACATGCCAATGGCTGAAGACACCGTGGAGTTATGGGCATATTCGATCCATGGAAGCTGGGCACTCCATGAGGCCAGATTGGACGAGACCACACACCACAGCGCAGCCTCGAGCTCCTGGTTAGCTCTCTCACATTGGCCGTTACTCTGAGGGTGGTAGCCGGAGGACAGGCTCACCGTAGCCCCCAGAGCATTACAGAACGACTTCCATACCCGTGACACGAACTGCGTCAGAGACGGTATCCACAGGTATGCCATGAAGCCTGACAATGTGCTGCACCAGCAGATCTGCCGTCTCCTTCGTCGTGGGCAGTCCCAGTAGGGGGATGAAGTGGGCGGCCTTGGAGAAGCAATCCACAATAGTGAGGATGACGGTGTGTTGATCAGATGGAGGGAGGCCGGTAACAAAGTCCACAGCGATGTGTGACCAAGGTCTGCCAGGAACAGGAAGGGAATGAAGCAGCCCCGCCGGAGGAGAGGAAGGCGTCTTGTCAGTGGCGCACTGAGGGCAGGTGCGGATGCAATCGGCGATGTCCCTCCGGAGCGATGGCCACCAAAACGACCTCTGGAGAATCCTGACCATGCGAGAACCCCCCGGATGGCATGCCAGCCTGGAGGAGTGGGCCCAGTGGATCACCTCGCCCCAAACTGTGGATGAAACAAACAACTTGCTCGCTGGCCCCCCGCCCAGGTCCGGTTCCGTCTCCTGTGCCTTCAGGACCCTCTCCTTGATCTCCCAAGAGAGGGTGCCCACAATGCATGAAGATGGGAGGATAGGGAGAACGGGTGCCTCCGCTGTGTCAGGGGAGAACTGCCTGGAGAGCGCGTCAGGTTTAGTGTTCTTAGACCCGGGACGGTAGGTGATGGTAAAGTTGAAACGGCCGAAGAACAAGGACCAGTGGGCCTGGCGGGCATTCAGACGCTTGGCCGTCCTTACGTACTCCAGGTTCTTATGATCTGTCCAAACAACGAAGGGTTGGGTGGCCCCCTCCAACCAGTGACACCACTCCTCCAGCGCGAGCTTAACTGCCAGGAGCTCCCTATCACTGATGTCATAATTCCTCTCTGCTGGGGACAGTCGGTGGGAGAAAACACACATGGCCTGACCTCCCCATCCACCGGAGAACGCTGGGACAACACGACCCCCACCCCAGAGTCCGAGGCATCCACTTCCACCAGGCACTATAGCGTGGGATCCACCTGAGTCAAGATGGGGGAGGATAAAAACCGGGTCTTGAGCTTGGCGAACGTGGCTGCAGCCTCCTCCGTCCACCGGAAAGCCATCTTCGGGGAGGTGAGGCGGGTGAGGGGAAGAGCAATGACACTGTAGTTATTAATAAAGTGCCGGTAAAAGTTGGCGAAACCCAGGAATTACTGCAGCTGCTTCCTAGAGGAGGGGGGAGGCCAGTCCACAACGGCCTTCACTTTGTCGGGGTCCGCGATGACCTGATTATGAGCGATGGTGAAGCCGAGAAATGAGGTCTTGGAGGCGTGAAACTCACATTTCTCAGCCTTAACGTACAGCTTATTCTCCAAGAGCTGCTGCAAGACCCGCCTCACGTGAACGCGGTGCTCATCCAGGGATCAGGAGAAGATCAAGATGTCATCGAGGTAGACGAAGACAAATGATCCCAGGAAGTCACGAAGTACATCATTGATCAGTCTCTGGAAGACAGCTGGAGCGTTGGTTAGCCCAAACGGCATCACCACATACTCGAAGTGGCCGCTTGGGGTCCGGAAACCAGTCTTCCACTCATCCCCCTCCCTGATTCGCACCAGATGATATGCGTTCCGGAGATCCAGTTTGGTAAAGATTGAGGCCCCCTGGAGGGAATCAAAAGCCGTGTCTATCAGAGGCAGCGTGTACTTGTCCTTGATGGTGATCTCATTGAGCGCACGGAAGTCTATGCACGGCCTTAGGGAGCCATCCTTCTTCCCTACGAAAAAAAACCCGGACCCTACCGCCGAGGAAGACGGGTGGATAATGCCCAAGCTGAGGGACTCCTTAATGTATGCCTCCATTGCTTCCCGTTCCGGCGCCGACAGGCTGTAGAGGCGGCTCGAAAGCAGCGGGGCCCCAGCCCAGAGATTGATGGCACAGTCATAGGGCCGGTGGGGGGGAAGAGACAACGCCTTGGACTTACTGAAAACTGCCCCCAGATCATGATACTCGGTGGGCACCCTGGACAGATCGGGAGGAGGAGAGACAAGGGCGACCAGTGGCATGGAGGGGGCACATGCGGTGGACTGGAGGCAAGCGATGAGGCAGAAGGAGCTCCAGGACACTACGCTTCCTGCGCGCCAGTCAAAGGACAGATTGTGGAGCCGAAGCCAGGGATAACCCAAGATGACCAGGGAGGAGGCAACCAGCAAGATGAACAGGCTGATATCCTCCCGATGATTTCCGGAGATAACTGAGACAGGGGCCGTTTGTTTTGTCACCATCGCTAATGGCATTCTGGATAGAGCAATGAGCCATAGGGGAGTCTTCAAAGGACGGCAGGGAAGCCCCAGCCGGGTTGCCAGTTCCCCCGAGATGAAGCTCTGCTCAGCTCCCAAGTCAACCAGGGCATGTGTGCAATGTTCAGTCTTATTGTGTATGAATCTGATGGGTATCATACATTTGGAGAGGGGATTTGGCTGAGGTTGGTCCGTGAGTCCCCCTACTGCAACGCACGGACCCCCTCTTTTGGCCAAACGGAGCAGGCTTCTAACCCGTGCTCCTCACTACCACAGTACATGCACAAGCCTAGCTCCCTACGATGCTGTCTCTCAGCTTGGGAAAGCTTAGTTCGCCCCATGACCATAGGGTCCTGTGTGTCAGTTGACTCTAGGGAAGGCAAGGCCAGTAACGTGGTCTGGGGAGAGTGCAAGGCCTGGACACCCGAATGACAGGAAGTTCTCCGCTCGGATGCCCGCTCCCTCAGCCTATTATCTGAATTAATGGCAAGAGAAATAAGCGCCGTGAGCTTCTCTGGCTTCTCCAAGCGGGCTAACTCATCCCGCAGGCTAGGGCTCAAGGTCCTGATGAAAATACTGCACAACGAGGCATCTTCCCACCCCACCTCCGCTGCTACCACCCAGAAATCGAAGCATAGCCCACCATGGACCTACCCCCCTGTCGAAGATTTAACAGCCGGGTGGTGAGCACATTGTCCCAGTCGAAGTGGTCGAATACCTCGTTGAACTCGCTAACAAACTGGCTGTAGGTTAAGTTAGCATAGCTTGCCCTAGCCCTCACAACGTATGCCCAAGCTAGCACTCGCCCTTCCAGTAGGTTTGTAACATAACCTATCCGGCTATGCTCAGTTGGGAAATCCTCCGGAACCCACTGGAAAACTATCTCACACTGGAGGAGAAACCCACGAGCCTCCCCTAGCTTTCCACTAAAGCGGGAGGGCGTGGGAACAGGAGTGAGTTGGGTCAGGGTAGCTTGACTAGCCTGGCTAGCGGAAGAGCTAGCGGGAGCTGTAGCACCGATTAGCGTGCCCTAAACGTCTGCTGCCCTGCCAGGCAATCCAACCGGCTGTTAATTTGGGTCAACTGATTCAAGATAACCTGCTGTTGGTAAGCAATCTGATCCACTCGAGCCTCTAAGTTGTTAAATTGATGCGCTAACGCACTGTTCACTGGATCGTTCTGACGGAGCCTTACTGACATAATGGCTGACCCAGGGAACAGACGCGGACTCAGAAATGGATACAATTATCTTTATTGAACCAGTGTTCGTATGTGAGTGCGTGAATGTGTTGTGTCGTGTATGTGAGTGCAGGCTGGAGACTCCGAGTAGCTGGGAGTGAGCAGAGCGCCATGCAGCCTGGCAACCCTATGGACAGAGCAAAGGCACACAATTAGCGAGGAGCGAGATGGGTAATCACTCAGGTTAAAATTGTGGCTTACTGTTCCAGGCAGATGGTGAGCACCCATTGGCCAGGAAGACAGCGCCCGCTGTCCCAGCGTTGTTGTAACCATGTAGAGGGGTGAGAGGAGAGAGCAGAGACCACCGCCAAGAGGAACGATTCCGCCGCCGGGGGATTCCGCCTGTGCACAGGGGAGTAGCAAGGAACAGGTGAGTAAAGGTGAGGCTTACTTGGTTGGGAGAGGGTCTCCTCCAAGCGTAGATGCCGAGGTGGCGAGGTGGACGATTTTGGAGAGGTTTGGCTGGAAGTCATAGGATGAGCTTCATAAAGCCAGGGAGACAGACGGCTCCGTGCAGACCTGCAGGCAGAGTGAGGTTATATATTCCTGGCCTGATGAGGAGCCGGTGTGCGCGCAGCTGTGGATGATAACGGCCCAGAGCGAGTCATCACAGCAGTACCGGGGAAACAAACTCTTCACTGTCTGTAGAGTCAATATTAAAGCCACCACTCCCGTATCCACCAGCATCGATACCCCGACTCCGTCCAGCGATACCATGCAGTAGATATGGCCACCCGTCTCCGGTGCAACCGTATGAATAACAGTGGGAGTCTTCGTGGAGGAGTCCCCTCCCTGTTCACGTTCCCCTCGCTCAAAGTTTTTACAGGACCGTGCGAAGTGGTGAGGAAGGCCACATTTCCCACAGCGCTTTCCTTTCACCAGGAACTCTCTGGACTTGTATCTATGTCTAGCAGACCCACAGCCGTAACATCTCGGCGTTCCCGGGGTAGACCTTATCCTGACAACGGAGGTGTATTCCTCTTCTTCAACGTCGTCTTCATCATCAGGGCCCGCTGTCAGCGCCTTTAACCGAGGCTCATTTAGCATTAAGGGGGACTTTGCACCGAGGTCCCTCGCTAAAACTTCAGCCACATGGAGCCAGGTTGCGGTGTCAATCCTTTGATCATTCACGCATACATTCACACCTAGGGGCATTTGGAGTCTCCAATTAACCTAATTGGTGTGTTTTTGGCCTGTGGGAGGAAACCGGAGTACCCGGGGTAAACCCACGCAGACAAGGGGAGAACATGCAAACTCCACACAGAAGGGTCACTGATGGTCAGGGGTGGGACTGAACCCACAACCTTCTTACTGTGCTGCCACAGTGCTAACCACTGCGCCACCGAGATGGCTATTTGTTCTTCTCATGTATGATTGTTTGTTTGTGTGTTTTTGTGATCTGCCGGGGAACTACAGATGCAAATAAGCAGTATTGCTAAATCTGGCATACTTACATTTGTATTAATGTTCATTAGTATGTAATGTCCCTTTCAAATAAACATTAAACTTACTGTACAACTTAAACTGATCTTGGAGATGAGAGCAGAGCAAAAGTATGATTATATTGAGAATGGGAAATGTTCAATAAACTGAGATTCTTACTGCTGGTGAGGAGGGTAGCTGCTCCAACCTACTCAGTCATTAACCACACTCAGAATCAGAGGGGGAGATGACGGGGAGAGAAGAGGATGCTGTCACGGTAACTCTCTTAACGGTGGTTAAGAGAGCTCAACAGCGGCTGTACTTTCTGAGGAGGCTGAAGAAGTTTGGCATGTCTCCCAGAATCCTCAACAATTTCTACAGCTGCATCATCGAGAGCATTTTCACCAACTGCATCACTGCGTGGTATGGTAGCACTACTGCCCTGGACAGCGGAGGAGATAATCAGAACTCCACTCCCCTTTCTGCAGAGCATTTACCACTGCAGAGTCCAAAGGAGAGCTGCCACCATCCTCCAGGACCCCACCCACCCCAAGCACAGAATGTTCACACTTTTACCCTCAGGCCGGAGGTACAGAAGTGTGAAATGTAGGACAACCAACTCCTTCTATCCCACTGCCATCAGACTCCTGAACAAATAACAAACTCCCAAACAAACTCCCTATTTGTAAACACAGCTTGCAAATAGAAACTCACACCCTGGTTGCTAAATTTGCCCATTGCTCACTTGTACAGTGTATAAAGTCTCACCCCGTCTCATGTCCATATCATCTCTGCTGCTAAATTATCATTGTACAGTCCACTGGGTATTATCATTACAGAGAAATTTTCACACCGGGTGCTATTTTGTAATTTGTATATTGCTCATTTGCACATTGCTCATTTGCACACTGTACGTAGGCTTATGCCATCTCAGATTCACATCATCTCTGATATTAATATACCATTGTCCATTATAGTCATCCAGTGAATTTTCAGATTTTTTATTTTTCTTGTTTCCTCTAGATTAACTGGTTTAATTCAATTCAATTCAACTTTATTTATATAGTGCCATTTCACAACAACAGTCATCTCATGGCACTTTCAACTGTAGGGGAAACCCCCACAATTGCAGAAAGTACCCCAGCAATCAGGCGATCCCCTGTGAGCAAGTACTTGGCGACGGTGGAGAGGAAAACTCCCTTTTAGCAGGAAGAAACCTCCAGCAGAACCAGGCTCAGAGAGGGGCAGTCATCTGCTGCAACTGGCTGGGGGGTGAGGGGATAGAGAAGAAGAAGAAAAGAACAGACATGTAGAGAGCAAACAGCATGGCGGGGACACAATCTATGGGAGAGAACAAACAGATGTTAATGACCAGCAAAAATATTTCACAGAGTGAAGAAAGGATTGAAGCCCAGTGCAATGCTGGAGGTCCCCCGGCTGTCTAAACCTATCAGCAGCATAACTAAGGGAGGGTTCAGAGGCACATGATCCCACCTTAATTATAGGCTATATCAAAAAGGAAGGTTTTAACCCTGTTATCAAAAACAGAGATTGAGTCTGACTCCCGAATCCAGATTGGCAGCTGGTTCCACAGGAGAGGAGCTTGATAACTGAAGGCTCTGTCTCCCATTGTACTTTTGGGGATTCTAGGTATTACAAGTAATCCTGCATTTTGTGAGCATTTTAACTGCTTTAACTGTCCTAATTGCCTAGTGTGTGTTATTAGTATTCATTAGTATTAGGTGTGTTATTACGTTATTAGTATTGATCTGTATCTATTACGTTGGTTTTCGTCGGAGAGCAGAGAAAGAATTTCATTGCTCAGGAAATGTTGCATTTCTTAACTGTGCGCATGATAATAAAGCCTTTGAATCTTGAATCACTGCAAGTGCTGAGCCAAGGCAAACCCACGAAGGACTGGAGGAAACAGATCTATTTATACTCAGTGATTAGCACAGGTGTGTGATTGAGAGCAGCTGTAGGCAACGAGCTGATTAGTAGAATGTTGAGTGTGTGACCATAATCTCACCTTCAGACATTAACAGATTCCAGGTCTATTCAAGATACTCTAATATCTTCAGTTATCCCCTTCATGCAGGTATTAGTACATGCTAGGATGAAAATAACACATGACAAATAAAAGCATTCCAACTAATTGATTCATTTGAAGCTGTATTCTACTGCTGTGCTACTATATTTGCTAATGTATCTTAGGGTACAGTATATAAAGTATATAACTAGTATTTGTCATAGTTTATCATCTCATGGTATACATGCGCACAGAGATTAATCACTTCTTTTATGCATCTAACCTTTTTAATTGAAAGTTCTGCATTATTTCAAGCAGAAGCTTGAATACAGTTTGATAACTGAGCGTGGAGTTGTCCATAGCCATGGGTTTGAAATGGGGCTTGAGCACGTTATAGGCTTGTCATGCATCTTGAGTGAAATCCAAAGTGACAGGCTTCTTGAAAGACCACAGATCTGATGCAAACTGTCAATGTGCGGTACAAAAGCTGCTGCATGCTAAGCTCGGTTTACAGCATGTTTGAGTTGTCTGCACTGAAAGTCTTGAAATCATCCATTCATTAATACCCTTCACAAGTACTGACAAGTGCCTTTGGATGGGGAGGTTGTTTGCTGGCATTTTGATGGATTTATAACACTCTGCAGCTCTTTGCCACCTGTTCCGATGTAACATTTGTGTTGAGATCATTTTACGTCATTGTCAGATTATATTTTGTGCACATTTCATGGACCTATTGCTGTAATTTGTCTGTTGTGGTGATGTAAGGATGAGGTGTGATGGCTTGGGGAAGATTCACTAAAGCCAGTGGATTAACTTGACTTATCAAATTGACTTTTATTCTAGATTTGGTTCAGTTCTTAAATGACAGTTTATTAAAGTGAAATCAATCAAACTCTGCTGGTGCTTGACAGAGAATGCATTTTCTGTTCTGTTTCAACAAACTGCCAAAATCTGCTGAGCCCACAGGTGCCATAATGATAGGGTTTTTGTTTGTTTGTTTTTAAATATATGTATCAAGCTTGATAACAACAGAATTCTAACAATTTGTGAACATGAAAGTGTGCTTTGTTTAACATTCTGTCTACTGAAGAGAAGTAATGATGTGTGATGCAAGTAATGATGTGTGATCCAAGTAAAAAAATACAAAACAGGAAGACTGGACAGAATAATGACAGTAGACAGCAGACGTCAAGCAGTGATTAGTGCTGTCACCTCACAGCAAGAAGGTCCTGGGTTCAAGCCCAAGAGCTGACCAGCTCAGGATCTATCTGTGTGGGTTTGCATGTTCACCCAGGGTCTGTGTTTTCCCAAAATATTCTGGTTTCTTCCCACAGTCCCAAAACATCCAAGTTAGGTTAATTTGCATCAGCTGGGGATAAATTGTCCTTAGGTATGAATGTGAGAGTGAATGGTTGCCTGTCTTTGTGTTGGCCCTATGATGGACTGGCGACCTGTCCAGCGTGTACTTAGGTGCGTCGGTAATCTCTTTGCATTTACATTCGCCAGCCTGTGGCTAGTTATTCAACTGACAATTTAAACAAAAGCCATCCATCCATCCATCTATCCATCCATCCATCCATTATCCACCACTTATCTGGGGGTCCAGGTTGTGGAGACATCAGTTTAAGCAGAGAAGCTGAGACTTCCCTCTTCCCAGCCACCTCCTCTAGCTCTCCAGGGAGGATACCAAGGCGTTCACAGGCCAGCTGAGAACACATAGTCTCTCCAATGTGTTCTGGGTCTGCCCCGGGGTCTCCTTCCTGTGGGATGTGGCCAAAACACCTCATGTGGGAGGCATCCAGGAGGCATCTTGATCAGATGCCCAAAGCATCTCAATTGCTGTCATGACTGATTAGATAATTCAGCCCACGAGCAAGCTGCAACAACAGCGAGGCCTTCAAACAATAATATATGTTTGAAAATCTTTATTAAATAGCAAAACTCCACGCAGCTACAGAACAGTCACTCGCCAGAGGAAGGAGCCTGTGGAGAGAAGACGAGAGCAGTGAGAGGAGGAATGGAGTAAGGGGAAAAATGGGCAAGCCAAATTACCACTTACGTGGGCTCTAAGGGAGCGCCGGCAGGACTCCAGTGGGGAATAGATGAATCAGCAGGGTAGAGGATGAGCTGGTGGTGCCTGACCAGGTGGAGGTTACTGTTGGTGAGGGTTGGTGTGGCAGGAGAAAGCGCACAGCCCCAGTGACACACCAACACAATGGCAGCAACCTGAACAAAAGAATAAAGCACACAGGTTAATAATTTCTTTACCCAGTGTCTTACGACTTGCTGTCTTAATGGCAGTATACCCAGATGAGCCAGCGTTGAATCGGTGAAGGATGCTTCCTTAAGTACGCTGGCTGATGAGAGGGCGCAGGTGTGTCCTCTCGCTCAGGTGTGACGATGAGCTGGGGAGAGATTAATGGGACGGAGGGGACGCGCTCTCGCTGCCCATGACAAGGCCCCCATTCTAGAAGCACCTCCTGGCGGTCCATACAGCTTGTTGAGATGGGCACGATGATACAGCCGGAGCATCTCCTTGTCCAGGATTCAGGACGAAGGAACCCAGGACCGTTCCTCCGGGCCGTAGCCCTCCCAATCAACCAAGTACTGGAGGCCCCGGCCTCGACGGCAAACATCCAAGATCCAGTGGACTGTGTGGGCCTGGTGGCCATCGATAATCTGGGGAGGAGGAGGCGGCTTGGGGGGGGGCAGAGAGGACTGACTAAGAGGGGTTTGATGTGAGAGACATGAAAGGTCAGGTTCACCCACAGGGCTGATGGAAATTTGAGCCGCACTGAGGCATAGTTGACAATGCTGGAGATTGGAAAAGGCCCGATGAAGCGAGGAGACAGTTTCTTCGCCGTCGTCTTCAGCGGAACCTGACTGGCTACCAACCAGACCTGCTGCCCTGCAGTGTACTTGGGGGCAGGCACACGTCGCTTATCAGCCGCGGTCCACTGGCGCTCGACAGAGCGGACGAGGGTGGCACACATGGATCT
This sequence comes from Pholidichthys leucotaenia, assembly GCA_020510985.1. NCBI lineage: Eukaryota > Metazoa > Chordata > Actinopteri > Cichliformes > Pholidichthyidae > Pholidichthys > Pholidichthys leucotaenia. Next base: position 236,678,392 of record CM035847.1, read on the forward strand.
CCAGACCTGTCTGTAGCGGCGAGCATGAGCCCCCACAGAGGGAACCGCGACCTCCTTGTCGGCCATGGGTAGGAGCGGAGGCGTGTAGCCTAATGATACTTCAAATGGAGTGAGCCCCGTTGCCGTGGAGATGGCTGAGTTCATAGAATATTCCACCCAGGACAGGTGTGAGCTCCAAGATGAAGGGTGTTCGGCTGCCATGCATCGCAGGGTGGCCTCCAAGGACTGGTTGGCGTGCTCTGCCTGCCTGTTGCTCTGGGGATGGTTCCCAGAGGAGAGGCTCACCGTCATCCCCAGAGTGCAGCAGAAGGCCCTCCAAACTTGTGATGTGAACTGCGGACCCTGGTCAGACAAAATGTCAATGGGGATCCCATGGAGTCGGATCACGTGTTCAATCAGGAAGATGGCCGTCTCCAAGGCCGAGGGGAGTTTGGGAAGCGCCACCAGGTGGACAGCCTTGGAGAAGTGGTCCACAATGGTCAGGATCACTGATTTTCCATGGGAGGGGGGAAGTCCAGTGACAAAGTCCACAGCGATGTGCGACCATGGGTGGCCGGGGATGGGGAGAGAATGGAGAAGCCTGACCGGGGGGAAGAATCAGACTTGCCCCGGACGCAGGTCTGACAGGCCCGCACGTACTCCCGCACATCCCACCACAGCATGGGCCACCAGAACACCCGCCAAACCAGATCTGTCATGCGGGTGATACCAGGATGGCAGGCGAAGCGGCTGCGGTGACCCCACTGGATGACGTCACTGCAGAGGGCAGCGGGGACGTACAGGTGATTCCAGGGGCATCCTGCTGGTACAGGCTCCCGAGACTGGGCCTGACGGACCCTCCGCTCGATATCCCACGTAAGGGCACCAAGGATGCATGAAGGGGGTAGAATGGGTTGGGGGTGGGAAGGGGGCGTTATCTCCTCGGAATCAAACTGGCGCGATAGCGCTTCCAGTTTGGTGTTCCGAGAGCCAGGCCGGTAGGTGATGGTGAAATTAAATCGCTGGAAAAACAAAGCCCAGCAAGCCTGCCTGGCATTAAGTTGGCGGGCCAACCGCAAATACTCGAGGTTTTTGTGGTCGATCCACACGACAATGGGGTGAATAGCCCCCTCTAACCAATGCCTCCATTCCTCCAGTGCCAATTTGATGGCAAGTAGCTCTCAGCTCTCTGTCCCCTACACTGTAATTCCTCTCGGCCGGCGTGAGCCGACGAGAGAAATACACACACGGGTGGAGCTTCTGATCAGAGGATGCGTGCTACGAGAGGATGGCGCCCACCCCCGAATCAGATGCGTCCACCTCGAGGATGAACTGGAGCTGCGTGTCGACCTGAGTCAAGATTGGTGTTTCAGTGAACAGGCCCTTTAATTTGGAAAAGGCCTGCTCTGCTGCCTCGGTCCACCGAAAGGGGACCTTAACAGAGGTCAGCTGCGTTAAGGGCAGTGCTACCCCACTGTAGTTCCTGATGAACCTGCGATAAAAGTTCATGAACCTGAGGAAGCGTTGAAGCTCCCTGTGGGAGTGGGGTGTCGGCCAATCAAGCACAGCCCTCACCTTGGCTGGGTCAGCAATCAGTCTCCCTTCAGCCACTATGAAGCCCAAGAAGGTGGTAGATGTAGTGGAGAACTCTCGCTTCTCGGTCTTAACGTATCGCTGGTTCTCCAAGAGCCGTTGTAAGATTGCTCTGACATGGACCTCATGTTCCTCTGGCGAGCGGGAGAAAATCAAAATGTCATCTAAATAGACGAACACAAATTGATACAGCATATCGCGGAGGACGTTGTTAATTAACCGGTGGAAGACAGCGGGGGCGTTGGTTAGCCCAAACAGCATAATCAAATACTCAAATTGCCCCAGGTGGGTTTTAAACGCTGTCTTCCACTCATCCCCCTCACGAATGCGGATAGGATGGTACGCGTTGCGTAAGTCTAATTTAGTGAACACACGTGAGCGCTGAAGGAGCTCGAACGCGGAATTCATGAAGGGCAGAGGATATTTGTCCTTAACTGTTATGGTGATGAGCTCGTGGTAGTCAATACACGGGCGCAGCGAGCCATCCTTCTTGCCAAAGAAGAACCCGGCCCCGAGAGGGGCCAAAAATGGCCGAATAAGGCCGGCGTTCAGCAACTCTTTAACATACTTCTCCATTGCCTCTCTCTCCGGCCCAGAAATACTGTAGAGCTGGTTGGACGGCAGCTTCGCCCCCGGGATGAGGTCCACAGCACAGTCATAAGAGCGGTGAGGCAGAAGCGACAGCGCTCTTGACTTGCTGAAGACCTCCCCCAAATCGTGATAAGCCCGGGGGACGAGGCTGAAGTCCGGCGGCTTGACCGGAGGGAGAGAGACAGGGAGAGAATGAGCACATTCAGCTGAACTTAAACAATTGGCCAAACAGAATGGGCTCCAGGAGGAGATCAAATTCCGCCCCCAGTTAATAATGGGACTGTGCCTCCGGAGCCATGGATACCCTAGGATCATCGGGGATGATGAATTTGGGAGAATTAGGAACGTGAGTTCCTCCCGATGATTCCTGGACAGGAGGATGGCGACCGGCCTTGTGCGATTGGTGACTACCGCTACCTCATGGCTGGATATGGTGGCAATAAGTTGATGATGGGGCAATTTAAGAGTGGGAAAACCCAGGTCCCGAACAAGCCAACATGAAATTCCCCTCTGCCCCTGAGTCAACTAACGCCAAGACCCTCCCCTCGATCCCCGGCAATGGCACGAGTGCTGGAATAGAGAAATTGCCGGTGGGAGTAGAATTGGTCCCGTCCGCCAAACCCCCCACGGTTACTGATGGGCTGCATCTTTTGGCCACTAGGGGCACTCGTTCAAGCATGGTACAAGCACATGCCAGTCCTCCTCCTTCGCCGACGCTCGTCATTGGTTAACTGAAACCGACCGAGGTCCATCGGCTCGGGAGAAGAGCCAGCCCCTCCAGAGTCAGTCTCCGCAGCGGGCACCCACTCGGCGGACGGGCGAGAGGAGGCCTGCTGCTCCTTCGCGCACTCACGATAATGGTTGTCCAACCCTACAGCCCGATCAATAAGACCATTGAGCGTGTCGGGGACAGCATAAACCACCAGGTCGTCAGGGAGATGGGCGTTTAACCCTTGGAGGAATGCTCTGCATAATGCAACTTCATTCCTTCCCAAGTCTGCCACTTCAACCCGAAACTCCACAGAGAACTCGGCCACAGACCGAGCCCCCTGGCGGAGAGTCATAAGGCGGCTCATCATGTTCCCCTGACTCTCGATGTGGTTGAACACACGACAAAAAGCGGCCACAAATTGTTCAAATGTATAAATACGGCCCACTGGGCTGTTTGCTGTGGCCCAAGCCCAATTAAGGGCTCGGTCTCGCAACAGAAGGGTGAAAAATTGAATTTTTGTGACATCCCCTGACCTGCTCCAAATACATCCATACCTGATGGAGGAATTCCTTACATTTCCCCGCCTCTCCCGCGTATGGGGCAGGTGTGGGAATGGAGGTGGTACGGCACACCGGTGGTTGAACAATGGGAGCAGGCTGAGGAGGAGGAGCCGAAGGAGCCGCCCTGGCCAGATGCTGCGTGATGGTGTCCAATTGCCGCATCATTGTCTGCAGCTGCTGGCCCATCACGGCAATTTGTTGCTCGGACACCTCTAAGCGATTCAGAGCTGATTGCCCTGCTGTTGCACCTGCTGAGCCAAGGTTAAGGCTGGCTCATTCTGTCATGACTGATTAGATAATTCAGCCCACGTGCAAGATGTAACAACAGAGAGGCAATCAAACAGTAATACACATTTGAAAATCTTTATTAAATAGCAAAACTCTGCGCAGCCAGCGCTCCCTTGGAGCCCACGCAGGACTCCAGTGGGGAATAGACGAACCAGCAGGGTAGGGGATGAGCTGGTGGTGCCTGACCGGGTGGAGGTTACCGTTGGTGAAGGATGGTGTGGAAGGAGAGCACGCACAGCCCCAGTGACACACCTGCACGATGGCAGCAACCTGAACAAAGGAATAAAGCACACAGATTAATAATTTCTTTACCCAGTGTCTTACGACTTGCTGTCTTAATGGCAGTATACCCAGACGAGCCAGCATTGAATCACTGAAGGATGCTTCCTTTAGTACGCTGGCTGATGAGAGGGCGCAGGTGTGTCCTCTCCCTCAGGTGTGGTGATGAGCTGGGGACAGATGAACGAGATGGAGGGGGCGCGCTCTCGCTGCCCATGACAACTGGCTCCTTTCAATGTGGAGGAGTACTGGCTCTACTCTGAGCTCTGATAACTGAGCTCCTAACCCATATAACCCTATCTCTAAGGGTGAGTCCAGCTACCCTACAGAGAAAGCTCATTTCAGCCACTTGTATCTGTTATCTCATTCTTTCAGTCAGTACCAAAAGTTAAAGACCATATAGGTGAAGGTAGGAAAGCAGATTGACTGGTAAATCCACAGCTTTGCCTTAAAGCTCAGCTCCCTCTTCGGCACAATAGATTGGTACAACATCCGTATCACTACAGATGCTGCTCCAAATCGCCTGTCAATCTCCAGCTGCTTAAACAAAAGCATTTATTGTTTTGCACTTTAAAAAAGTTGACTGGCTGGTTGACTGCTCTGTCAGAAGTCATCAGTCATCAACTTACTGCTGGCTTCTGGTGCCTCATTAATGCCCTGAAAGAGGCATTCATGTCAGTAGATCGCAGCCAAGAGAGGTGCCAGCCTCACTAAGTTTGTTTTGGGCTTAAGTTTTTTCCCTTCTCTGGGTGCCAGTATTTTGGGAAAGATGTCGGCATTCGAGTGTGGGTTTTGCCTCGAGTGGTTGTGGGAGGTTGATGATCTCCTGTCCAAAGCCCGTCTGCTCATCCCCTCCAACTCTGCATATTGGTACCTGGACCTCGCACAAAGGACACTACTACATTATCACCTGACCTCGTCTCCGGAGGGCAAGGAGAGATTTTCGATGATAGTGGCGCTGCGGGAACTGATAGAGAACGCGCAGAAGAAGCCTCCATTTCCTCCCCGGGACACGGTAGTCCTGACGAGGGGGAAGTCTCCTGAGCTGGCCGGTCCTCAGCAAGGTTCCCGTATTGACCCTGTCCTAGGTCGTCAGAAGAGCTCCGCCTCCCAGCCATCTGCTTCTCCCGCGCCACAACGAAAGGAGAGGACAGCAGCCCCAGCCTCCGGGTCATCTCGTTTCACTGTTCTGTCAGCTCCACGTCCCTGGACTGCCCCGACTGCTCCTCCCTCCTCTTCGGAGCGCCTTTCAGCTGCGGTGAGCCCCACGAGTCTTCATATGGCTCCACCCGTCACCATTCCTCCACGAGGTCCCCGTCCAGATCCTGTTCCGGGCCACTGTTGGAACGCCGCCTCCCAGCCAGCTGTTTTCCCCACGTCTTGATGGAAGAGAAAGACAGCAGCCTCAGTCTCCGGGTCATCCTTCCCCACTGTTCCGTCAGCTCCTCGTCCCCGGACTGCCTCGACTGCTCCTCTCTCCTCCTCAACGCTTCCTTCAGCGGCTGTGAGCCCAGCGAGTCCTGCTCTGGCTGCGCCCGTCATCGATTCCATGGGAGCGGCTCCTCCTCATCTTCCCGGGGGGCCCTCCGTCACCATCCTTAGGGGAGAGGGGGAGAACCAATCCTGCTGCAGCGGTCGCCATCGTTCCCCAGGAAAACAAGCAAGTATTTTTTTCATTCTCAATCTCAGTGTAATGAATTGCCTTGTCTGATTCCTGGGGGTGGGGCTCAGGGTTCACAGTCCTCTGAGCTCCCTCCACCTGCTGCAGCCATAAATATTGAACCTACAACCTCTGTGTCTCCTTCCCTTCTCTCCAAACGTCCCCCGGTGCCAGAAGTAGACCGTCAGACGGAGGAGGAGCCTGCAGCCCTGGAGAGCCTGGTTCCAGTCCTGCAGCCATGTCACGGGCAGAGGAGGAGGCCTGACTGTCGTTTGGAGCCTGAGCTGACGATTAAGTGTCCCTGGGTCTCCATGGAGGAGTAGTTGGCCCCAGCAGGTCACGGATCCCCTGCCACCACACTGTGAGGGCCTTCGGCGTGGGCTTCAGCGCCAGGGGTTTCCCGGACTGTGAGGACCATCATGCCGGCTGTGGAGCCCACCGCAGTCAAGTCAGAACCAGGAATGGACCTCCAGATCGTTGAGCCTGGATCGTCGAAGTCCTGGACGGCAGTGGAGCCCGAGATCAGGCAAGTGCTCTATTTTGTCTTCTTGCTTTCTGTTCTGGAGTATTCTTGCCTGTCCCTTGGGGAGAAGAGACAGCCGACCGCTGCATCCGAACTCATCTCGCCGGGCTCTGCCGGTGATCCTGACCCCTGTTCTCCCTGTCTATCTGAGCCTTCTTCCAGGGTCACGGGAGCGAGTCAGCTCAGGTTGTCGTCATCGAGGCTCTAGGTTCATGTTTGGAGGTCATCCCAGGTGCTGCACTGGCCCAATCGGGGTCCATCCTGGGTGCTGCATGGGCCCGGTTCGGGTCCACCAAGGGTGCTGCACCGGTTCGGTTCAAGGTCGGTAAGGGAGCTGCAGATCCCCTTCTGCCTGGCATCAGACTGGTTCCTCGTCCTTCCTCCTATTCTCCTCCACCGGACGCCGCTGGGGTCTCCTTTACTCGGGTCGGCTTCCCCTTGCTGTGTCTCTCAGTAGGGAAGCTGCCTCCAAGCTCCCCCCTCTGGTCCTGGTGGTGTAAGGACGCAGGTCGGCCACCTGAGAGACTGTTTCGCTGGTTCGGCATCCTGGGTCGGTCGCCTGAAGAACTGCTTCTTTGGTTCGGTGACCTGGGCCGCCTGAGGTACTGTGTCCCCAGGTCTGGGACTTGGGAAGGCCGCCCGAACTACCTTTTTTTTTCTTTTGTTATGTGGAATCTGGATGCGGGTAGACTGCCTGAACTGTTTTTTTTTTTTTTTCTCCTCCGCTCTACCTGCCGGCGTCCCTGAAGTTGTGTTTTTTTTTAATGTGTTTTTGATGGGATGCTCTTTTCCTTGCCTGGATTACAGTGTGAACCATGCCTATATTTTTTGTGTGCCTACTCTGTGGTGTTAAGTAGCTTCTAAGGTCAAGTGTACCTGTATTTTTGTTTCCCTCTGTCCTTGGTACCGAGTTGAGCTGTACATATATTTTTTTTTTTTGTTTATGTATTCTGTTGCTCCCGAGTGTGTCTCTAGTTGAAGCGTACCAGCTCTTTTGTTTTTCATTTGTTTTTCTAGTATTGGACATTCCTGTGTTTAGGCCGCACCATTGTATGTTGACCCTTGTTGTTATCTGTTCCTTGTGGGGTTTTTTTCCTCCTCTGGGTGTCGGTGTAGACATTTTTTGTTTTTTTGGGGTCTCTCACTCCTGGTCTGTTTCCCCCTCCACCCTCCCTTGTGGGTTGGTTCTGGTAGCCTTCTGGTTGGGGTGGGGGGGGCTTGGATGTTATGTTAGACGCCTGGAATGCGCCCTTTGAACGGGGGGGGGCGGTACTGTGGTGATCCGAGCGCTGATCCCATCTGTGCTCGGGTTACTCAGTATTTTCCCTTTTCTCCCATTTTATTTCGGGTTTGTTATTAGTGCCTTTCCAGGGCTTTTATTGTGATAGCGTCAGGGCCGAACTTCCAGCTGTCAAAGCCAAGCCAGTGCCGTGACAGCGGTTCGTGATTTCATTAATTATGTTTCCCCTTCCTGTGTGGTTCCTTTACTTTTGGGTTTAGTATTTAAGGGAGCAGCTGAGGCTCACTCCTCGCTGCGATCTACATTCGTGTTCCTGGACTGGAGTCCCTAACCTCTGCTCCAGTCTTCCCTCTGTTTGGATTCATCTTTGCTTCAGCTCTACTAAGTGTATGTTCCATAGCGTTAGGCTCCGTCCTCGCTACACCTTCACTTTCGATGTCAGTGTTTATTATTTCGTGTTCTAGTGTTATGTATGTGTTTTGCCCCACGTGGCTCTTTATTTTATTCTTTTGTTAAATAAACACACAAACTTACTGCTGGCTTCTGGCGCCTCATTAATGCCCTGAAAGGGGCATTCATGTCACCTGTTACCTATTTACTAACAAAATGTGGAAAAAGTAAAACATTGTGAATACTTTAAGGATGCACTGTATATGGATGTTCAGTGTCCAAACTATCGACCACTGAACATTTTTGCCACTCTGGTTTATATAGTGCCAAAGGAACTCCTCATTTTAGCGGCAATGACTCATTTAATGATATTATTACCTCCGCCAAGGAGGTTATGTTTTCATTGGCGTTGGTTTGTCTGTTTGTTTGTTTGTTTGTTAGCAAGATAACTCAAAAAGTTATGGACGGATTTTCATGAAATTTTCAGAGATTGTCAGAAATGGGGTATCCTACAGATGATTACATTTTGGTGGTGATCCGGATCACCGTCTGGATCCAGGAATTTTTTAAAGGATACCCTTTTTTTTCTTTTTTTTTTTTTATTTAACATTGCGAGATAGGGCCATTTTCAATATTTTTTCAATATTTTTTTTGTGCATGTAACTCTGCCAAAAAATCATCAGAACACTTGGAAAAAAAAATACAGGATGAAAAAAAATAAACACTGTATGGGGGGAACTGTGGCGCTTGGCGGAGGTCTGCGCTCTCCGAGTGCTTTTCTAGTTTTTAATAAATTTGCAAAAATCTCCAAAAAAAAAACGTTTTCGCATTGCCATTATGGGGTATTGTGTGTAGAATTTTGAGGAAAAAATGAATTTATTCCATTTTGGGATAAGGCTGTAACATAATGCCACCATCAGTGTGTGAATGTGTGTGTGAATGGGTGGATAGCAGGATCTGTAAAGCACTTTGGTCATCTAGTGATGAGAATAAAAGCACTATATAAAAAAAAACAAAGATTACGTTGTTTGGAAATTATAAAATAAATCATGAAATAATGGTAACGATAGATGATACCAGAATAGAAACAGTACAGGAAAATAAGTTTCTGGGGGTGACGCTAGACAATAAAATCTGCTGGAAACCTCACATCAGTCCCATCCGGGCCAAGTTGGCAAAATGTATAGGCATACTGGGGAAGACAAGACACATCTTGGACTATAAATCATTGGTCTTACTGTACAATTCACTGTATCTACCTTATCTTAACTACTGTGTAGAAGTCTGGGGAAACACCTACAAGACCAACCTACAGTCAATATGCACATTACAAAAAGAGCGATAAGGATAATAAATAATGTAGGATATAGAGGCCATACCAATTCGTTGTTTTTAAAGTCACATGTCATAAAATTCATCGATTTAGTTAAATAAGATAGCACAAGTAATGTACAGGGTAATTAATAATCAACTCCCAACTAATATACAAAAAATATTCAAAAAAAAAGAGACAATGATCATAATTTGAGAGGAGACTTAAACTTTACAAAACCCAAGACACGAACAACCAAGAAAAGTATGTGCATAGCTGTCTGTGGGCTGGATTTGTGGAACAGTCTGGAGCCGGAACTGAAACTATGTACAAACAGAAATCAATTCAAAAAGAGGTATATGTTATTGCTGAAAGGATATATGTTAGAAGGGTAGTATTTATATGTACGATTCACTATGCTCACTCTGGGACATTATGGGACACTATGGAATGGTGGGTGGGACAGCACTGTGTATATCTGTGTTGTTTGAGGCTGGTTTTGATGTATGGACATCAATGTATGTTAGGATGGATGGGTGTTAATGTTGATATGTACAAAATACAGTTAATTGTTTACTTGGGGTCTTAAATGTGGTAATTTGTATATAATTCACATGGGTGTATTTATGGAAAAGAGGAGATGGAATTAATAAGTGTTCACTTCTTCCTTCTCCCTTTCGAACACTGTATACTGTTGCTTTATTGCATTTGTCATCTGTTTTGTTTTTGTTATACTTTTTTGTTCAAAATAAAGTATCTATCTATCTATCTATCTATCTATCTATCTATCTATCTATATACTGTAAGTGAATGCCATTTACCATTTACCATAACAAAATGTGGAAAAAGTGAAGCGCTCTGAATACTTTCTGGATGCACTGTATCTTTTAGCATTCACTCTCTAAATGGTAACTTACATGTACAGTAAATAGTCACTACAACAAACACTGAATCCAAAGCCTCCTTATACAATAAAGTACAAAGTATTCTACAGACCTCTTGAAATGAAATGAGAAATGACTGAGTGAACATTCAGATACAGTGCTGATTTTTACCTCCACCAAGGAGGTAATGCTTTTACTGGGGTTTGTCTGTTTGTCTGTCTGTCTGTCTGCCTGTTACCAACATAACTCAAAAAGTTATGAACGGATTTTCACGAAATTTTCAGGAAAGGTGTGTAATGGCGCGGGGAACAGATGATTAGATTTTGGTGATGATCTGAGAGTGCATACCTCCACCAAGGGCTTTGTTTGTATTTGTGCAGCAGGTTTACACAAAAACTGCTGCATGGATTTGGATGAAATTTTCACCAGAGGTGGTTCTTGGGCTAGAGAGGAACCCATTATATTTTGGTGATGATCTGAGAATGCATACCTCAGCCAAGGCTCTTATCTTCTCACAGTGTGTTAGCAACAATACTCCAAAACTGATGGACAGACTTTGATGCAATTTTCACCACAACTGGCTATAGGCCTACACACAAACCCATTACATTTTGGAGGTGATCCATGACAAACGGAAGGAGCCTTGGCGGAGGTATGCGCTCTATGAGTGCTTTTCTAGTTTTAATTTTGGCACCTGAGTTAAATACTCTGGATGCACTGAAATGTCCCTTTAGAGATGAGAAGCTCTAATTCGATATGTTAAGTAAATGTTACAATTTTATAATTTTTACAGTTTCTCCTAATGAATAATTAATAATTTAGTGCTGTGAAAACGTATTTGCCCCCTTCCCGATCCCTTATATTGTTGCATATTTATCACACCTAAATGTTTCAGATCATCATACAAATTTTAATATTAGACAAAGATAACCTGAGTAAATACAAAATGCAGTTTTTAGATGAAAATTTCATTTATTAACGGAAAAAAGCTAGGAAAACCTACCTGGCTTATGTGAAAAAATAATTGCCCCCTAACTGCCCCCTAAACCTAATAACTGGTTGTGCCACTATTGGTGCCAACAACTGGCAATGAGTCTTTTACATCGCTGTTGAAGAATTTTGAGCCACTCTTCTGTGCAGAATTGTTTAAATTCAGTCTCATTTGAGGGCTTCATGAACTGATGGCCAGACATTCTCCTTAAGGATTTTTGGGTAGAGAGCAGAATTCATGGTTCTGTCAATTAGGGCAAGTTGTCCAGGCCCTGAAGCAGCAAAGCAGCCCCAGACCATGACACTACCATCACCATGTTTGACTGTTGATACGATGTTCTTTTTATGAAATTCTGTGTTAGTTTTATGCCAGATAAAACAGGACACACGTCTTCCAAAAAGTTCAACTTTTGTCTCGTCAGTCCACAGAATATTTTCCCAAAGGTCTTGAGGATCATATAGATGTTTTCTGGCAAATGTGAGACGAGTCTTTGTGTTGTTTTTGTCCAGCAGCAGTTTTTGTCTTGGAACTCTCCCATGGATGCCATTTTTGCCCAGTCTCTTTCTTATTGTTTCATCGTGGACCATTGTCCAAACTGAGGCAAGTGAGGCCTGCAGTTCTTTAGATGTTGTTTTGGGTTTTTGTTTCTCATTTGATCTTGCATTTCTTTAGATCACAGTGGGATGTATTGCTTTTTGAGATCTTTTAGCCTACTTCAGGTTATCAGACAGGTTCTAAGTGATTTCTTGATTCAACAAGTCTGGCAGTAATCAGGCTTGGGTGTAGCTACTGAAACTGAACTCAGCTTTCCAAAAAATGTTGTAAATCACAGTTAATTCAATGATGTAACACGGTGGCAATTACTTTTTCACATAGGGCCAGGTAAGTTTGGACAGTTTTTTTCCTTTAATAAATGGAATCATCATTTTAAAACTACATTTTGTATTTATTCACGTTATCTCTGTCTGATATTAAAATTTCTTTGATGATCTGGTACATATAAGTTTGACAAATATGCAAAAATATAAGAAATCAGGAAGGGGTCATGGGAAGTATTATCATACTTTATCACTTACAGTGATAAAGTATGATAATATTCTAACAATGAGCAAAGGGCTGTGACTTGATTTCTCCCTTTATACTGTAGTGTTGAACCCCCCATTATTCACTCATGTAAACAGTCTTGTGTGCCACTGTTGCCAGCTCAGATCTAATTAAATGCGTCTGCAGAATGACAGACATGAGGAAAATGTGTGAAAATGTCAGAAAATAAACATGGGGAAAAAATTAATTCAATTTGCTGAACACTGCGGATATGTTCACCCCCTTCTAAGAAGTGGCATAGGGTGAGCATTTGCACAAAAACAAGTTGGGAAATAGACAACATCAGTCAAATAGCAACAGTGGCACTGGATTCAGCAAATACCAGTCCACAGTTGTTCTGGTGTGTGAGTCAAGCCTCCCATCCAGCTGGAGGGTTGGGTCAGAGTCAAACAGATGGACATGGAGCCAGAATCAGTGGGCATAGAGTGGAAATCTATTATCTGCCACTTTCCAAATAGACCCCTTTACAGCTGAAAACTAATCAACATTAGTTATCATTCATTCTTAATTGCATTTGTATATTGTCCATGCATGAATTCTGTAGTCATGAAGAAAAGCTGTTGGAGCAGTTTAGAATGGAGGTATGCTGCCCCCACATGTCAAAGACGCCACATTACATGTAAAGGGGCTGTTTACCATGAAACTATTGCTCATATTTCTGTGCTGTAATGTTTCTATATCTCTAGATGGCAGCAGATATCAAAACTATATTTATAGTAAAATCTTTATGCTTCGGTTTAAGTCAGCTTGTGTGTTCTGGTTTTGATGGACTGTGCTCAACATGCAACCTTGTAAAGTGTTTATGCAGTATAACAAGCACGGGGGGGGGCACATAAAGCATGTACAGTGCATTTTATTGTAAGGGAAGGGCTAGTACTTGTTTTATAAATGAGTTATTAGGAGTTTATTACAGATTTGTTGTTAAGTGTCATGAGCTGAGCTTTGGAAGTTCTGCCAGACTCAGTCTCGTGGCTTTTTCCCTATATTTACTGTATACATATTTGTTGCATTTTGTGCCTTTTGAGTTTTAACACTGCTTTCTATTTTTCTGTTTAGGCTTCAGTTTTGTTACGCTTATGTTTCATTTCTATTTGAAATTACTCATTAGTCTGTTTTTGATTATGTTTATTCCTTATATTTGTCCTTTGGTGTTCTTTCTCTGGGTTGACAGCTGTCAGGCGGAGTTTCCGGTTTGGTGCTCTGTGTGGACCTCGCCCTGTCAGCTGTCAAGTCTAGCCGCTCCTCCCTCATCGCTTCCAGCTGATCCCAATCTTCATTCATTGTTACTTTTTTGCCCGCTCATGTAAACCCACACCTGTCACCACTTATGTATATGGTTTTGACCCTATTTAGTTAGTTAGTTAGTTAATTACCTTCACACCATGTTGGTGTATGGGGCGGCACCTATCTCCGTTTCTCTGACCCTAGGCCACACAGCTACTGTAAGTAGTGAAAGCTACAGCGGGGGGTCAGTCCTCTGGTAGCTCTGTGTGTAACTTTACTTTCCCCGTTCCATTATGCGGAGCACCACGCTAGAAGGCAGAAAGTACCATTTTTATATGGTCTTTGGTATGACCCGGCCGGGATTTGAACCCCTGCCTCCCGGGTGTGGGGCGGATGCTCTACCTTGACCCTATTTAAGGGGAGTTATTTTATTCCTATTTGCCGCTGCCTTGACTCACCAAGTGTTACTACACGTTTCTCTTTGTCTCTGCCAGAGCCTATTCCTGCTCTGGCATGCTGTTCTCGTAAGTTATCTCCCTCGTTGTTATTTTGTATTTTTAGCACCTTGTTGAACTTTACTTTTGTTTTTTGTTTTTTCAATAAATTACCCAAACTCACAGTTGGCACGTGGATCTCAATTCTCTGCCCCGAAGGGCATTCATGACATTAAGTCTAACGATGATTATGACTGTTCATAAAATGAACAAATGTTCATTACATGCCTGAATAAATACTTTAAAGGTCCCATTCACTGCCCTTTTTCCACATTTTGACAGCTCCCACAGGTCTTAATGAAATATTTGTGACATATTTTTGTCAAATTGCCTTAAATTATTTAATTGTTGCAGCATCACTGTGAATCATCTTTTGCAGCCTTTCACAGAATGGCGGGTTTCAAAGCATGTCTCTTTAAATCCCAAAGACCACATTTAGCTTCACCGTCCCTCTTTCCTCACTATTGCTAATCTTACTGTAGCTGGCTAGCTCTTATGTTGGATCAAGTCTGAGCCAACTAATGTAAATCAGGTTAAAGAATGAATGAAATAAAACAATAGTGAGGGACTCCATTGCACACATGGGCAATGACAGTGAAACCTGGAGGGGTGTGATTGGGAAGAACGGCCTGCCCAATCTGAACCTGCATGGTGTTCAGTTACTGGACTAATGTGCCAATCACAGTTTGTCCATAATGAACATTATGTTCAAGCATAAGGGTGTCCATATGTGCACCTGGCACCAGGACACCCTAGGTTGCAGGTTGATGATCAGTTTTGTTATTGTGTCAACAGACCTGTGACCATATGTCTTGGACACCTGGGTAAAGAGAGGAGCAGAGCTGTCAACTGATCACCACCTGGTGCTGAGTTGGATCCGATGGCAGGGGAGGATGCCATTCAGACCTGGTAGACCCAAACGTATAGTGAGGGTATGCTGGAAACGTCTGGCTGAGGCCCCGGTCCAGAAGGTCTTCAACTCCCACCTCTGGAAGAACTTCGACCACGTTCTGAGGGAGTCTGGAGACATGGAGTCTGAATGGGCCATGCTCTCCACCTCCATTGTTGAAGCGGCCGCCTAGAGCTGCGGCCGCAAGGTCATCAGTGCATCTCATGGTGGCAACCCCCGAGCTAAGTGGTGGACACCAGTGGTGAGGGGGGCTATTATTATTATTAATATAGATTAATATTTATTATTATTAGAAGGAGTCCTATAGAGCTTGGTTTAAGTTTAAGTCTAAGTTTAATGTTTATTTGAAAGGGACATTACATACTAATGAACATTAATACAAACTAGTGCATTCCCGTAGAACCAAGTATTCCTGTCTGAAACAGGTATCCCAATTAGGCTTTACAGGCCCAAATGTAGGCTGTGTTTGAATGTGGAATAAAGAGGTGTAGCTTATATGTAGGCAATCACATGTTAGACTTTGACAAATATAAAAGGGAGTAAATGGCACTAAGATTTATTTGACTGTGTGAATATTAATTACAGAATACCTAAATACTGAAAATGAATGGAACTTCCAATATTAGCGACTGCTTCAGATCCCTTGTTTATTTGTTTGTCAGATCACTTATTTATCTGATCCTTTATCACTTAGTCATAATAGTGTATCTTGCACTTTGGGGAATGGGAGTTGTTCAGTCACCATTATAATAATTTTAGTTTATATCACTGTTCAGTGATGGAGTTCAGTGAAATACTGAATTTCTTCTGTGTATCGTCAATAAACCCATGTAGTGCTATAACAGGACACGTTTACACATATTTGAGACCCATTGTAGTGCATCATTTTACAGTGGGGCAAAAAAGTATTTAGTCAGCCACCAATTGTGCAAGTTCTCCCACTTCAAAGATGAGAGAGGTCTCCAATTTTCATCATAGGTATACAGTACCTCAACTATGAGAGACAAAATGAGAAAAAAAAAATCCAGAAAATCACATTGTCTGATTGTTAAAGAATTTATTTGCAAATTATGGTGGAAAATAAGTATTTGGTCACCTACAAACAAGCAAGATTTCTGGCTCTCACAAACCTGTAACTTCTTCTTTAAGAGGCTCCTCTGTCCTCCACTCGTTACCTGTATTAATGGCACCTGTTTGAACTCATTATCAGTATAAAAGACACCTGTCCACAACTTCAAACAGTCAGACTCCAAACTCCACTATGGCCAAGACCAAAGAGCTGTCAAAGGACACCAGAAACAAAATTGTAGACCTGCACCAGGCTGGGAAGACTGAATCTGCAATAGGTAAGCAGCTTGGTGTGAAAAAAATCAACTGTGGGAGCAATTATTAGAAAATGGAAGACATACAAGACCACTGATAATCTCCCTCGATCTGGGGCTCCACGCAAGATCTCACCCCGTGGGGTCAAAATGATCACGAGAACGGTGAGCAAAAATCCCAGAACCACACGGGGGGACCTAGTTAATGACCTGCAGAGAGCTGGGACCAAAGTAACAAAGGCTACCATCAGTAACACACTACACCGCCAGGGACTCAAATCCCGCAGTGCCAGACGTGTCCAGGCCCATCTGAAGTTTGCTAGAGAGCATTTGGATGATCCAGAAGAAGATTGGGAGAATGTCATATGGTCAGATGAAACCAAAATAGAACTTTTTGGTAAAAACTCAACTTGTCGTGTTTGGAGGAGAAAGAACACCATACCTTCTGTGAAGCATGGGGGTGGAAACATCGTGCTTTGTGGCTGTTTTTCTGCAAAGGGACCAGGACGACTGATCCGTGTAAAGGAAAGAATGAATGGGGCCATGTATCGTGAGATTTTAAGTGAAAACCTCCTTCCATCAGCAAGGGCACTGAAGATGAAACGTGGCTGGGTCTTTCAGCATGACAATGATCCCAAACACACCGCCCGGGCAACGAAGGAGTGGCTTCGTAAGAAGCATTTCAAGGTCCTGGAGTGGCCTAGCCAGTCTTCAGATCTCAACCCCATAGAAAATCTTTGGAGGGAGTTGAAAGTCCGTGTTGCCCAGCGACAGCCCCAAAACATCATTGCTGTAGAGGAGATCTGCATGGAGGAATGGGCCAAAATACCAGCAACAGCGTGTGAAAACCTTGTGAAGACTTACAGAAAACGTTTGGCCTCTGTCATTGCCAACAAAGGGTATATAACAAAGTACTGAGATGAGCTTTTGTTATTGACCAAATACTTATTTTTCACCATAATTTGCAAATAAATTCTTTAAAAATCAGACAATGTGATTTTCTGGATTTTTTTTTTTCATTTTGTCTCTCATAGTTGAGGTATACCTATGATGAAAATTGTAGACCTCTCTCATCTTTTAAGTGGAAGAACTTGCACAATTGGTGGCTGACTAAATACTTTTCTACCCCACTGTATATTTTGTTATTAAAAGTTTTTTTAAAAAACTGTAATCAACCGAATTAACTACAAAACACCCAACATCAATAAAGTACATCTATTATTCACAGCAGAAGGACCCATTTGACTGCAACCGTTCCATCAGTGCTCCCCATTTGTCAGTAAATATTTAACTAAAAGTGATTTATTTCATTATTTGGGTGTTTTTGTGTCCTGCATGTGGTTGTTAAGTCATTCCGGCCATTCTGCTCCACAATCACGGCGGTATTAAGTTTTTAATTTTTAGATACTTGGGGACTCAGTCCTGCAAAGTACAGTGGTACCACACAGGTGAAACAGAAGCAGGTACTCCCATCTACTACTGACTGGGCAGTCTGGGCATGCCTCCTCGCAAAGGACCTGGGTCCCCACTGACACACCGCCCAGTCTGCTTGTGCACCTCATGTTCTCCACATTTGCCGAATTATCCTTTTGACCTACGCAATCACGGCAACTTCAGTATTGTGTTTTTCTAGTCAAATTTGTCATTTTTCACTTCCTTGTTTTGTCCAGGGAACACTGTGGTGACTGACAGGTTTGTGGCACCATGGGTCCCCGGCAGCTCAGCCCCCCCCCAACCTCGTGTTCTCTATGCCGAGCCCCCCCCACGCACACACACACCTCGTGTTCTCTATGCCAAATATATCCATTAGACCTACGCAATCACAGTAACTTTTTGGTATATATTTTGACTGAGCGGCTCCATACTCGTGGATGCACACCTCAGCAGCAAAGCACTTCTAAAATCTTTGTTTGTGAAGCATTGTGGTGATTGGCAGGTCGTAATGCTGCGTTATCACACAGCGGTGGCTAAACTTTTATTGATAAAAATTACATATTTTGACTGAATGACTCAATATTTGGGGATGCAAACCCTCGTAGCTTCAGCAAAGCATGTTTAAAATCTTAGGTCAGTGTGATGAACGGTTTGAGAGATATCTGAGGAACACACACAGACACACAAACAGACAGCGATCCCTTGAAATTATAGATAGATGTAAGTATGCCAGTTTTAGCAATACTGCTAATTTGCATGGTTGGCTTGTGGGACTCCCAAAGCAGCGGAGGCATACCAACAGGCCAAGCGGAGTGTGGCTCGGGTGGTTGCTGAAGCAAAAATGTGGGTGTGGGAAGAGTTCGGTGAGGCCATGGAACAAGACTTTCGGTCGGCCTCAAAGAGATTCTTGGAAACTGTCCGACAGCTCAGGAAGGGAAAAAAGCTCCACGGATGGGGTGCTGCTGACTTCGACTGGGGATATAGTCAGGTGGTGAAAGGAATACTTCGAGGATCTCCTCAATCCCACTGACACACCTTCCATAGAGGAGGCAAAGCATGAGGACAAGGGGGACAACTTGCCCATCACAAGGGCTGAGGTTGCCAAAGTGATTCAAAAACTCTTCGGTGGCTGGGCCCTGGGAGTGGACGAGATTCACCCTGAGTATCTCAAGGCCCTGGATGTTGTAGGGCTGTCATGGTTGACACGCCTCTGCAACATTGCATGGAGGTCAGGAACAGTGCCTTTTGCATGGCAATCCGGGGTGGTGGTTCCTCTCTTCAAGAAGGGGGACTGGATGATGTGTTCCCACTTCAGGGGGATCACACTCCTCAGCCTCCCTGGGAAGGTCTTTGCTAGAGTAATGGAGAGGAGAGTCTGGCCGTTGCTCAGACCTCAGATTCAGGAAGAGCAATGTGGTTTTCATCCTGGCCGTGGCACATCGGACCAACTCTTTACCCTCTGAAGAATCCTTGAGGGTTCATAGGAGTTTGCCCAACCAATCCACATGTGTTTTATGGACTTGGAGAAAGCATTCAACTGCATCCCTTGTGGTCGCTTGTGGGGGTGCTGCAGGAGTATGGGGTATAGGGCTTGTTGTTATGAGCTATCCGGTCCCTATTCGACCGTTGTAAGAGTTTGGTTTGTATTGCCAACACCCGGTCAAACTCATTCCCAGTGAGAGTTGGACGCTGCCAGGGCTGCCCTTTGTCACCAATCCTGTTCACAATTTTTATGGATAGGATATCTAGGCACAGCCAAGGAATGGAGAGTGTCATGTCTGGTGACCACAGAATCTCATCTCTGCTGTTTGCAGATGATGTTGTCCTGTTGGCTTCATCGAGCAATGACCAACAGGTCTTGCTGGGGTGGTTTGTTACTGAGTGCGAAGAGGCTGGGATGAGAATCAGCACCTCCAAGTTCGAGTCCATGGTCCTCAGTCAGAAAAGGGTGGATTGTCCTCTCTGGGTTGAGGACAAGCTCCTGCCCCGAGTTGAGGAGTTTAAGTATCTCGGGGTCTCATTCACGAGTGAGGGGAGAATGGAGCAAGAGATTGATGGATCAGAGCAGCATTTGCAGTGATGCGGCTGTTGTACCAGTCTGTTGTGGTGAAGAGGAAGCTTAGCTCTAAAGCAAAGCTGTCGATTTACCAGTTAATCTATGTTCCAACCCACACCAATGGTCATGAGCTTTGAGTAATGTAATGTAATGTACTTTATTTATATAGCCCTTTAAAACAACCCGTAGGTGACCAAAGTGCTTTACAGAAAATAAACAGCATTAAAAACACACAGAGCATTAAAAACAAATAACATAAACAAACAAAAAAAAATAAGAATAAATACCTAAAAATGAGAATAAAATAAAAACAAATGCCAAGACAAATATCACCACTACTGGGTATTAAAAGCCATCCTAAACAAATATGTCTTAAGTTCTGATTTAAAAATGGCCAGGTCAGAGATAGCACGTAGGTCAGGGGGGAGATTATTCCAGAGCCTGGGGGCGACAACAGAAAAGGCTCAGTCACCCCAGTGTTTATACCTTGACCTAGGCACATCCAGCAAAAGCTGATTGGATGACCTCAAAGCCCTGCCTTGGTCACGGACAGTCAAAATCTCAGACATATAAGCCGGAGCAAGGCCATTAAGAGCTTTAAAAACAAAAAGCAAAAGTTTAAAATTAATTCTAAAATGGACTGGAAGCCAATGAAGGGAAAAAAGGATCGGAGTAATGTGCTCTCGCCTAGGTGTGTTGGTCAAAAGACGGGCCGCTGCATTTTGCACAAGTTGAAGGCGGCCGAGAGAAGACTGAGAGATGCCAACATAAAGTGCATTGCAGTAATCAAGTCGAGACGTGATTAAAGCATGGATGGCTATCTCAAGATCATGATGGCTCAGGAAAGGTTTGGCTTTGGATAACAAACGTAATTGATAAAAGCTCATTTTGACTACATTGTCAATCTGTTTATCAAATTTTAAATGGCTGTCAAAAATCACCCCCAAATTTCTGACAGCTGAACTGAGCCTTAAAGAGAGGGTACCAAAGCCAGCTATTACAGTATTCCCAAACACAGTACATTCTGTTTTTTCTTCATTTAAGTGGAGAAAATTTTGGCTTAACCACAACTTAATATCAATGGTGCAGTCCAATAGAACACTTTGCGAGTTAGTTTGTTCTGGGTTAAAAGGTGACCGAAAGAATGAGATCGCAGATACAAACGGCTGAAATGGGCTTTTTCTGTAGAATTGCTGGACTCATCTTTATAGATAGGGTGAGGAGCTCAGTCACCCGGGAGAGGCTCAGAGTAGAACCGCTGATCCTCCACATCAAAAGGAGCCAGATGAGGTGATTTGGGCATCTGCTCAGGATACCTCCTGGACACCTCCCACCTGAGGTGTTTCAGGCACATCCCACTGGGAGGAGACCTCGGGGCAGACCCAGGACACGTTGGAGAGACTATGTCTTCTAACTGGCCTGGGAACGTCTTGGTATCCTCTCTGAAGAGCTGGAGCAGGTGGCTGGAGAGAGGGAAGTCTGGGCTTCTCTGCTTGAGCTGCTGCCTCCGCAACCCGGACCTCCGGAAAAAGTGGTAGACATTGGATGGATGGATTGATTAAATAAAGCATCACTGGTGGACAGGGGTGCGTGGTTGCAATGGTTGACAGGATATGACCTGTCTCTGGAGTACAATATGCCCAGAAACATTTGTGAATGACTGCCTAACTGCCTTTTGTCCCAGTTACAGAAACTAAGCAAAAATAATGTCTAAAGGTGTGTTCAGACCAAACGCGAAGTGATTTTTTTGCACGGCGCAAATACATGTAAAGTTAATGTAAACATGCGGAAGACATGTGAATATGCACATTCGTGCGTTCGCATCCAAGGGGTAGCGCTTGCTAGTAATGGCCTTGAGATTCTGCCATCACCGGAGTAAAAATATCAACATTGGAGAGTAAACTATTGTTTGAAAATGAGACTGCCACTCACCTGCAGACAGAAGGACCAGGAGCTCTGCAGCTGAATCGGAATGTCTGAGTTATTTACCCATGGAC
Source organism: Pholidichthys leucotaenia (assembly GCA_020510985.1). Lineage (NCBI taxonomy): Eukaryota > Metazoa > Chordata > Actinopteri > Cichliformes > Pholidichthyidae > Pholidichthys > Pholidichthys leucotaenia. The sequence continues at coordinate 236,699,935 of CM035847.1, forward strand.
TACTGCCACGGACATGGTAACAAGGCTAGCAGGCTAGCAAACAACCATCATCCAGGTGAAATTTCAGAGGCAGGGACAATTTTTTCAGGTGAGACCCCCATTGGATAACATAAACCAAAGCATGATGGTGTTTGGGGGATTTCCACAGCAGGTCGAACACAGTGGCATAAGTTATAATGGCAACTCCGCCCGTCTACAACTCGCTCAGGTGGTGAATTCACATCTATTTGAGTATTTACATTTTGTTAACATGTAATCACGCCACGCGAAAAATCCGCCTGTTCGCATTTGGTCTTAACACACCTTAAGACTGACAAATACATTGTGGATGAACAAGGATTCCAGTGGGGGTGATGCCTTTCCTTGGCAATGCCGCATTCCATGTGGGTGTACCTGAACACACCCATGTGGGTCACGAATGCTGTCAGGTTCCTGCTGGCTGGGTGGAGGGGCACCAGCAGGTAACCCTGGCAAAGATCCAGCTTTGTGAATCCCTTTGAACTGCTGAATGTTGCGGTGAGTTCCTCCATCGTGGGGAGAGGGTACTTGTCCGGGACGATCGCTTTATTCACCATTCTAAGATCGATGCACGGTCGGATGCCACCCGATTTTTTCCTGGCCTCCACGATATTTGACATCCAGGGAGAAGCATCCAGTTTCTTGACGATGCCTGCTTCCAGCAGTTTGTTCAACTCCACCGTGACATCGTCCTGTAGGTGAGGGGAAGCCGCCGTAGCGGTTGAATTTTCGGCATCACACTTGAATCTATGAGCAGGCAGTGGTGGAACGCGCTGACGCATCCCAGACCTCTGAACAGTGCCAGCCAGCAGACATGTCATTTGGGGTAAACTGTCAGTATCGTCGAGCCCTCTGGGTCCTTGATGGAGAATCCCAATTCATCCAGTAGATCTATCCCTAGCAAGTCGCGTGCCACACTCACCCGTACTGTGTCTCTGGACTCCGCTGCCGATGACTTAGCAGTGATAGTGTAGGCCCTGTCCTGTGCCACAGTCCGCCGCCTCCTGGGAATCCGCCCCGGAGAATTAGCTACCTTGCTAACGGCTGCGCTTGGTGGGAAAGCTTGGGTGGCTACACTTCCTTTAGCCCACACTGGCAGACTCAACTGAACTGTGGACTCAATCTGCCTGACCAGATCGATCACCTTTTCCAACGAGAGAGTATCTTTAGTTAGCTTTAGCTTGCTCTTCAGCCACACATTGTTAGTACTGTGGGCTAGCTTATCCCGGACCAGCTCCTCCTCGATAGGCCCGAAGGTGCATTCTCTTGCTAGGCTACGAAGCTCCGTAATAAAGGACTGAGTAGACTCACCCGCTCGCTGTTGGCGATCAAAAAACTCATATCTCCACTCCGTGAAGGTGAAATGGTCTCCAAAAACACAGTCCATTAATTCCAAACCGTCTTTCAGTGAACCGCTGCCACACAGCCCAAAAAATATCCGCTGGTCTTCCTCACCAAGGTAGTGGAGCATTAGGCTCCTCCGTCTCTCTTCATCGATGCCGCTCAGGCCGACCTCAGCCACATACACTTTGAACGTCTTCCTCCAGCAAACCCATGGTGTAGCTGGTGTGCCCGGAGATTGTAAAAATGGAGGTAGTTGTCTGATACACGCTCCCATGATTTATCCTCGTCGCCAAATGTTATGTCCGAATAACATGAGACTGGAGCCACTCTCAACCGAACACTGAACTGACTTCATTATTGAGGACAACAAAATATACACTCCAGCCGTAGCCCGCCTAACGTCATTACCCCAGCCCCCTCAGCCAGGCTACGAAAAGCCCCGAGAGTCAAATCTCAAACATAACATAACTTTAACTAACATTTTTGGAAACGTCTGGCTCTGCCTGCAAAAGTTGATAAAAGTTGGTGTTTGTTGGCAAACTCTGGCAAAAGCTGTATTCGTTAAGAATTTTCAGCATGCTGAAAATTTGCTGACATTTGGAAATAAACGTTGGTGAAAGTTGTGCTCAGTTTGTAATAGTTCCTGAATGCTGGGCTAAGTTAAGCAGAGTTTGCCTAAGTCAGCCTAAGTTAAGCTCCATTGGCAAACGTTGACTGAAATGCTGGTGAGAACAGATGTTTTTAGATCGAAACTCAGGAAAGGGGAGTTTAAAAAAAGAAAATATATATGTAAGAGGGCAATGTAGAGTATTTGTTTGGTGTGGGTTTGTGGGTTTGTTTGCAGGTGATGGGTGGGGTTTGGTGGGTGACTTTGTGTCTTTGCAGTGTTATTTTTCTACCACTAGGCTGTGCTGTTGTGCAAACTTGTCTTTTGCCAGTATGGATTACTGGTTGCCTTGGAAACAACAGCCGGGGTTTTTTTTGCTGTCTGAAAAAATATTTTCTTGGTCTGCAGAATAAAGGTTTTTCGTGAAATTTTCAGTCAGTGTTTGTCTACTCTCTGCCTGCTATATATATCATCATAGCAGTCTGTCGTGGGCGACAATGACTGTTTCATTTAGGTCTGATCAGATTCCTCCACACAGCTCTGTCCTTACATACATACATACATACATACATACATACAGTACATACATATATACATATATACTGTATATATGACAGCCCAAAAGAAAAAACAATCTCCTCATTGAGAAATTTACTGTTCTTAATTTTCTGCTCCATGTGTAATGGAGCATACATGCGGAGCATGTATGCTCCGCACTGTGTGTGTTTATATATTTATATACTTATTCCTCCATCTAGAGACAATGCTCCACACTGTGTATGTTTTTATATTTACATATTTATTCCATCTAGCTACAATGCTCCGCACTGTGTGTGTTTATATATTTATATTTATATTATATTTATATATTTATTCCACCTAGCTACAATGCTCCGCACTGTGTGTCTATATATTTATGTTTATATGTACATATGTATACTCGCTGCTCTTGTTTTTTCTTGTCTTCTGATTGTTGCTCTGAGTGTTGCTATCTCCGTGCTGTTGCAATCCTGGAATTTCCCCATTGTGGGACTAATAAAGGCTTATCTTGTCTTATCTTATCTTAATCATTCTCCAGGATTTATTGGTCTACTTCCATTGTGGGGAATGAAACAGCGCTGATGTGGTGTCAAAAAGTAAATGACATTTAATGGGATTTTATGTTATTTTAATGGAGAGAGTTGTAACAGTCAAAATATAACACCTGTATTATACGTATATCACCCGTCATTTTATTTATATGATGATTCATTAATAGTTTTTTAAAATTCCATCCACATTCATGTTTTAATTGAGGACTTAGTGTTGGAGACTATAGCATTATTTTATTATTTTTTTTAGACGAATGAATGAATGAATGAATGAATGAACAGGGGAAAAGGGCATGCAGAAGTAACTACATAGGAGTATAAAATGAAAATAAATACTGAAACGTATGCCCAAGGTAGATGTGTTCACTCCAGAAGCAGGTCCAGAATGGCAGGAAGCCTCCACAAATACTGATCTTTATATGAGCGTCACCTGTCGCCAATGTCAGCTGAACTGCGCCGAGTATTTCTCTGATTTTTCAAAATGTCAGTAAAAGTTGGTCCAAACGCTACAGAGTGAACCCAGCTTTAACTTAGGCTGACTTAGGTAAACTCTGCATAACTTAGCTCAGTGCTCAGGAACTTTTACAAAATGTGCACAAAGTTCACCAATGTGTATTTCCAAACGTCGGTAAATTTTCAGCAGGCTGAAAATTTTCAAAGAACACAACTTTCGCCATCATTTGCCAACAAACACCAGCAATCATTTACTTTTGCCAGCAGAGCCAGACGTTTGCCAAAACGCCAGTAAAAGTCAGTCCAAACATTGTAGTGTGAATCCACTTTTAGATTGCTCATATCACATCTTGATAACATCAGTGAGAGGCAGGAATCTGAAACTGTACAAAGTCTGAAGCCCAAGATGTTGGCCCACAATGGTTTCTTGTACATAAACTGATCTCACCATTTGAAACTTTTCCCTTTTTTTCTAAAGATGAACAACCACATTTATAGTAGTTTATACGTTTATCAACAGAGATAATGAAAAAGCAACACAGGTTACTGTTTCTATCCATTAAAAAAAAATACAAAAAACTGTTTAATTTCTTCTTGTAGTTACAGTATGTGACTTTGTCAGCATGAGGTTACAGAATATTTTTCTGCATTCTGGGTTATGTTGGTCACTGTTCTGGCAGGGTGGTACTGGACTATGAGTAGAACTAAGCCTTCTTTGTACTTGGTGATGATGAAAGCTGGCTGGAGCGTTACGTTGACATGTGGCAGTGACACCTAATGGGTACAGTGGCGACAGCAGCAGCAGGCTGCGGTGTGAATGAATCCTGTTAATCATCTGAGAATAATTCAATTTTTATGATGTGGAAACTGCACGAAAGTGGACAGTGCATCCTCTCTTTTTTGTTGTTACATAATGAATATGCATATGGATCTGTCTGTGCCTGTGTGTCTCTGTGTGTAATGATGTGTGTGGTTGTATGTGAGCTTAGTCAGACTCCTCCAGATTTCTGCCCACGCAGATTAATATCAGCACTCCACAAAGGGGCCTTGTGTGCCTTGCAGGACAGACTCTCAGGACAATGAATCCACTGTGTGACAACACCATCTCTCACTGAAGCTAACTGATATGCACCCCTTAGTCCCAAGATCATAGCAAGCACAATCTTTCTGCACTAAAGGTGATAATGGAATATCAGAGCAACCCAAAATTTTCTCAAGGCTTTTCACAGAGTCATTCCTCTACACTGCAGAACATTCATGTGTTTGTACTGCAGAGCTGCTTCAGTGTTCTGACTTTGAAAGAAGCTAATTTACTATTGAAAATTCTGAGAATCTTTTTACTCACATAAATACACCCAATGGTCAAAGCCTGATTTATATATTTCAAAGGCTATGATGCTGCATTTCTCCCAGCCTGTTACATGACAGTGTATTTTTGTTTTGCTGTATTTGTCTTCTTTTCTGAAGAGTTATTGAAAAAGAGCATGAGCGATGGAGCCAGGAATCAGAAGGAAGGACAGGGCGTTCAAAACGGGGCTATACTGTCCTCGTGGTTCCTTGTTTGGCTCATCAGTGGCACTGATGTCCACTGAACATATCGTACACCTCTCTGCCCAACTGGCCTCTGCTTCTCTGCCATGACCCAGAAACTACTGTATATACTGCCTTTCTGTTACAGTAGTGGAGGAGGGAGTAGCTATTTTAAAACCATACAGTCAGGATGTCCATGTGAATCTTCTACAGTAATAGTATAGTCTGTTTCTTACAAAAACAATTTCATCTTTTGCAGAACTGTATTTCTATCTTTGCCTGTGACAAACTGACAGGGTGTTAACAAAAGGCTTTCATCTTCAACTGAGTTGTTAAGTAGGCTCTCCCGCTAGACGCGGGGGGGGGGGGGGTCTACATAACATTGCTCAGGGGAATTTGCTCAAGTAGCCATGTTATGATTTTCAGACAGACATATTGCTGCTTGCGGTTATATTTTTTCCTGTATAAGCTACTCAAGTGTATGTCATTTACTTCTACGACACTGAAAAGTAGACAGACATTTCCACAGCAAATATGTCCAAAATGAAAAAGGGTGTTACATTTGAAGTGAACTGTTCCTTTAACAATGAAAAAAGAAATAAATGCTGCACATGTGTGTACATGTGGGAGGAGATCAAGTGAGTGTATGTGTGGTAGTGGCTGCATGAGGTGAAGAGTATAAGAGGAGGCAGGAGAGAGAGAGAGAGAAAGTGAGAGATGCACAAGGGAGGATCAGAGAGAAGAAAAACACCAAATACCCTCCCACGGCCTGGTGTGTAGTCAAACATATGTTTTGAGCTGGAGGTGGATGTACTAGTTTGCAAAATGACTGGACATCGACTTCTGTGCTTCTGTATATCAAACCAGAGAATGGTGCTCAGATTAATATTTCACAATCTGCCACTGTGCCTGCAATCTTTTTTACTTTATTACATGCTACTGTGCATGTGTTTGCAAATGGGAATTAAACCCAAATAGGTCTTGACATGGTTTTGAGAAGGGTTCTGGATAATATGAGCAGATAAAAGAGCATGCTGTGTGTAGCCTGCTGCAAAAACAGACAGCATAGTCCATTTTACAAAAAGCTGAGTTATGGCACAGAAGGTATACTGTACGTGTACAGAAATTTCTTTAATGAAGACTAGTACATACCCGTGCATACCCGTCCATGCCCGTAGAAACCAAGTATAAGCAAGTATTTCTGCATGCCCGTTGCTGAAGGGTGTCCTCCTGTCTGAGACAGATGTGTTGTTCACAGTCATGCCTGCGGCGTACTGCTCAAACCTGAGGTGTTTCATCTTCACGGCATCTTTTCTGACGTGCAGCAGTTCTCCTCACTCTATTGCTCTCCATCTGGTGGGTCTTCTTGTTCTTCTTCTTCTTTGTTCGGACCACTGGTTGAGGGATAGGTGCGTTGTAATTCCAGTTCATGGACAGGATCATGAAAATAGATCTGAGCAAAAAGTGGCTTTCGACCCTGTTCAGGAAGACCCATGCATGCCTGTCGAAACCCAGAAACCGGAGCACCCAGAGAAAATCAGTGCTTTGCTTGGCATTTTACACATTTGTAGTGTAGACTGCCATTCTTCATGAGTACTGCTTTGAATGGGTGTGGTTTGAAGTAGTGTGTCCTATTCTTAATCAGGTGACATATTGACACACTGACAGAGATTTCTTGAATTTATAGAGTGCTTTCTGCCTTACTGAGTGAGATTTCCAGATTTACTGCTTGGAATGGGTGTGGTTTAAAGTAGTGTGTCCTATTCGGTCTCAGTTTCTCTGTGCCTTGCCTGGCGTGCAGCGTTGGCGGCCAGCCGACTATTCCGTATTTCCTCGGTCTCAGCTTGCCTGTGCCTTGCCTGGCATGCAGCATTGCTTGCTTTGCGGGCATTTCGGGCTTCAAGTGACTCAGCACATGTGTGGTGCACTGCCACACATTCCTGTGTCTTTGTGTGTCGTACCCTATGCTGGTGAAGGGTCTCCTCCTGTCTCAGATGGGTGTGTTGTTCACAGTCATGCCTGCAACATACTGCTCGAACCTCAGGTGTTTCATCTTCACGGCATCTTTTCTGACGTGCAACACAGTCATGCCTGGGAGGTACTGCTCGAACCTCAGCTGTGTCATCTTCACGGGATCTTTCCTGACGTGCTCGAACCTCAGCTGTTTCACCTTCACGGGATCTTTCCTGATGTGCAGCAGTTCTCCTCACTCTATTGCTCTCCATTTATGTAGCGTCTGGTTTACTTCTTCTTCTTCTTTTAGATTTGATTGGCGGTTGGCAACCAGCTTACAGGTGCATTACCGCCACTGACTTGATTATCATCATTCTATATCTTTGTATAAGGAGTTCGTTATAAAGAGTTCTGAACAACTCCTTCGTCATCATCATAGCAGTCTGTCGGGGGCGACGATGACTGTTTCATTTAGGTCTGATCAGATTCCTCCATGCAGCTCTGTCCTTTGCCCTCCGCTGTCAGGAACTCCTGACCTTGTTAACCCGGACCACATCCGAGCCGATATGAGTTGCTTTCTGACTGACCATTTCATGAAACTGCTTGCAAAGTATTTGAGTACCGCTAGCTTTTGCTGGACTAGCAGCACATTCTTGGCAGATAGAGGTGTTATCAGTGGCAAGGACAGGCCAAGACAAATTAACTCCAGTATCTGTTGCAGTGACTGACCAGATGAGGAGTGATAGATGAAAAACTAACCTGGAAGCAGCATGTTGAAAAAACAAAAGGAAAATGTAAGAAAAAAAATAATATTTTGAGATGTCTGGCAGGACGAGACTGGGGGGCCTCTAGGACCTCTCTGTTGAGGGTATATTGAAGACTAATGAGAGTGACACTAGACTATGGATGTGTTGCTTTCATGTCGGCTGTTGAATGTCACCTGAACCTTCTGGACATAGAGCAGACAAAAGCTCTTAGGATATGTTGTGGTGCATTTAAAACCTCCAGTATCAGCGATCCAAGTAGAGACAGGTGAAATGCTCTTAAGATTTAGAAGAACCAAATTAATGCTGACATACTGGAGCAACTTGAAGGGGCATAAGAGCGCATATCCTGCAAAAGCTATTCCTAATGATTGCTGGGAACACAATGAGTCTGTCATTAGTAGCTTTGGATGCACAAGTGATGCCATTGCTGAGCAGGCAGGATTAAAACACGTAGATTTTAGCCCAACGGTCCTGTGGTTTGTTATTCCTCCATGGCTGTTTAAGATGCCACATTTTGAAATACAACAAATGAGAAGGCAACATAAGCAATCAGCAACAGATTATATAGTGCATAAATATATTAAACAGAACTTCAGAAACATGCTGATAGCATTTACCGATGGTTCCAAGGACCCTACAACTGGTCGTTGTGGAGCTGTGGTACACATTCCTCGATATAAAATATATATCAATAAAAGAACCAGCAATCACTTATCAGTATACACAGTTGAGCTAGTTGCCATTATATTAGCTCTACAGTGGTTGGAGATAAATTGTAGGAATAATGCTATTATTGCTTCAAATAGTTGGGCAGCTCTCAAGAGTGTTCAGTCACTCCAGTCGTGTAGGCAGGACCTAATTGTAGAAATCCACTCCTTAATTTACAATCTCTACAGTAAAGGCCAGTCAGCAAGCTTTCTTTGGGTTCCAGCCCATGTTGGAATAGAGGGTAATGAGGATGTGGACTTATTAGCGAAACAATCATTGAAATTTGAGGCAGTGGATCTGGACATCTCACTCAATAAGGCAGAAGGCAAATCGATAATTAACAAGTATATAGTGCAAAAGTGGCAAGAATATTGGGACTCAATAGATACAGGAAGAGCTCTTTATGACACTCAAAAGCGGGTGGTCTCTGGAATGGGATTTGGCAGAAACGGGAAAGAGGAGATACTCATCACCCGATTGACAATAGGACATATTACTTTGAACCAGATGCTACAAAGAACAGGTAAACACCCAACAGGTAGCTGTGCACATTGTGGTGCTCCAGAAACAGTTCAGCACGTTTTGTTGGAATGTCAGGGATACCGGGAACAAAGGAAACATCTGATTGCAGTAATGTAAAGGGCTAATTTAAGTTTTGGTTTGGAAAACATGTTAGGAACCTCAGTCAAAGAAATATATGTAGCTCTACTTAGATATTTAAGTGCAACTGGATTAATCAAAAGAATTTAGTTTGGGGGTTTTTTTGCCCCTCCCATCCTCGATGGTGCCCCTGCGGTCTGGCAACCAGACCCAGAAAAAGAAGAAAAAGAGTGATATAAGCAGTGACACGGGTGATGACAACAAAACCTGGATGAATCCCGATTCTTGGTCAAAACGTCACAAAGCTATGAGGAAGACATCGTCACAAAGCCACAAAGATATGAGGATTACGTCAGAAAGCTATGAGGACGACGTCACAAAGCTATGAGGAAAACGTCACAGAGCGATACGATAAGAGGAAAACATCACAAATCTAAGAGGAAAACATCACAAAGCTAGATATGTGTGAAAAAATTATCCATCCTTGGACTGTTTCCTCGGCGGCATCAATAGGTGTGCCAGCCAGGCAGCCAGCCAGCCGGCTGGTTAGTGTGTCCTATTGTTAATTGGGTGATGAGTATCTCTTCTTTCCTGTTTCTGGCATCTCCCATTCCACAGTTCACGTGCTTTTGAATTGCGGGTGTGGTTTAAAGTGCTGTGTCCTATTCATAATCGGGTGATGAGTACCTCTTCTTTGGTGAGTGATGGTCTATATGACATCATAAAGACGTCAAGACAGGCATCGTGAGTGATGGTCTATATGACATCATAAAGCCATCAAAGCAGGCATCATAGGACACTACATCATAGGTAGCCAGTCCTACTGTCTATATGACGGCATTGCCTATATGACGGCATCGCGAGTCTTGTGTTGCCTGAGATTATAGGATCATCACAGGACATCATGCAGACATCATAAGCCATCCTATGATGTCCTACAATCGTAGCACACAGACACACAGAGATTTCTTGAATTTATAGAGTGAAGAGTGATAGAGTGAAAATCAGGGTGTTACGTATGAATGTGGAGCCAAGGATGAGGCCAGGTGTCGAACTGAACATAGGTTTGTTAAAGAGGCTCTTTACAGCATGGCATGACCATCAGGCAGAAGAGGTGGCCAAAAGACCGTGCCTCTTGCCCACTGCTCTCTTATAGCCCCGGGTGGTGACAGAACCGGAAGATGGAGCCACCACTCATACCACACAAATAAGAGTCCAAACTATACACAATATCCCCTCCCCCCATTCAGAAAAGTCCAAAACACACACACACAATTGAGACCCTCCCTAATTTAGAACCTGAAAACTAAACTGAGGTTCCTAAAAGGGGCCTATCACAGTCACACAAAACAACTAAAAACTAGGGGAGGACAGGTGAACTGCCGTCCCACCCCCACATGGCAAGACGGATTTTTCTGCTGTCTATACTAAAAGAAACAGACCAGCTAAAGAAAATAACTGCCATGTTCCTAAATCAAAAGAAAATGCACAAAATAATCCCAGAAATATATACAATAAACAACAAAACAATTAAACTATATACACACAGCATGGGAAGATGACCCTGTGGGACCCCTGGACCATCCTTTCATTAGTCCGCCCCTGGAAGCGGACCGCCTCCCGGGATGCAGCAGGTTGCCTCACCACCAGTGTGCCTCCGCTTCTTCGCCCTCGGATGTCTCGCTCATCCAGTCTCACCACTCACAGTCTCCTCCACCTGCTGTGGTTTCACCACCCCCTGAGCCTGAATCCAATCCGTGGCTCCCAGAGATTCTGTTCGGCTTGCAGTGTCTCTGCTTGGCACTCGCTCCCTCAGTGCCAATCGGTCCTACCCCAACCTCTTTCAATTTCACCGCCGCCATCACCGTTGTGACCCCCTGTTCACCGGTACCTTCCAGCCAAAATCCGGGAACAGATGGAGCCAGCCACTCGGTGCCACCCGCCGTCACAGGCCAGTTCCCTCATCTAGGGCTACTTGGGCTCTGGCACAGGAACCCTCCTGTGATAGCCCTGGAGGGTTTTGGTCTTGCTCACTCTCCAGGGTGCCAGGCAGTTCCTCGTCCCACACCGCGCCATCTGCCACACTCAGGATCACACGGTTCCACGTCTTGGCCAATTCGCACCAAGCCGTCAGTTCCAACTTTTCCACCGTAGCCAGCCGTCCTCCTCCACAACCACAAAGTGGTGCCAGGTCCTTCTCAATTCTGACGTGTGGGGAAAAACATCTCACGGTCATCCAGTCTGGCACGGAGCCCACCACTCCTGCGTCAATCCACAACAACACTTCCATCCTGTCCAACTCCATCATACAGTCTGTGTGACCGTTGGTGCTCAGAGACACAGCATGAACAACCGTGAGGGCACAAGAGTCCACTTTGCGCAACGGACCTCCTCACTCGGATCTGTGGCATGCCCTGGTAACATGAAGCAAGTAGCCACATGTGCCGCAGCGCTCTGTTCTTCCCAAACAACTCTTAGCCTTGAAACGGTGCTTTGTGGACCCACAGCCCTCACCTTTGGGCTTTCCTGGGGCGGACCTCACATTCACAACGCTGGCATCGTCCTCCATGCTTCCCACGCAGACCGGGTCCACTCCATATGCGATCGACGGTGATCCCAGATGTTGGTGTGACAAGCTCTCACTCAGCTCCCATGAGAGTTTGTCCACAGCTTCCAGCCATTGAGCTAACTCGATGGTAGTGGGCAGCACCAATTCACCCAAAAATGTAAGCAGCTTTGACCCGATCGTAGCACCGTTGTTATAATCTGCCAACTGGTTGTAAATCATCCCTTTCTCCAGTAGTCCAAGCTGGCACCTGCTGACCAATAGCTCCAAGTCTCTCACAAACCGCTGAATAGACCCGCCTACCCGTTGGCGGCGCTGTCGAAACTGAATCATACCAACCATGACGTTTTCCAGGGTGCAAAAATGGTGCGCCATTAGCTCAATCCCTTCTGAAAGGGTTAATGGAAAGTTAGAGTGCCAAAATAATAAGTCTTTAGGTAATCTCCCTTTATGCTCTACACATATTCCATACATATTCTGTTTGCATTCTTAGGAACAAATACGTTGTGTTAAACTGGAATTAGGCAGAGCTATAGAGGTCTCTCTCTCTTTTTATAGTCAGGTCGACCACATTAGATACACACCCGGATCCAACATTCAAGTACACTGTTGATTGCACATTCTAGAACAGCGGCCTGATCAGCAGATGGCCTGTTCATGTCAGAGTTAAATTGGCCAATCAGACAGTCACGTACAAGCCCATCCTATTGTATGGGGGGTTGGTTCAACCCGCCAACCCGAGAAGATTAATGTAAGCCACACCTGGAAGTCGGGGTCAGTGTGGCGACGCTCCAGAGGGAGCTGCGTCACGCTGCACCCAGTGCTGCTTGCTTTACATGTGACCTCCAAATAAATGTTACATTGTGGGCGACACACATTGTGGGCTCACGTTTCCACAGAGACAGGACTGCATGTGTATTGAGGGTGTCACATCTGCAAGGACAAAGGACTCGAATCTGCAGAAGATAACAAGGAGGTGTGAGATTTGTCTCTTTGTCCCACAGAAGATGCCCCGGAGAGATTTCCGGTTCATCAGGAAATGAGAGACAATGGTGAAGATTCAAAGGGATGCTTTGTGACTGTATGTTTACTGAAAACACCATGTGACTTGAATTCTGATGCTAGAAACATATAAAAGGGTGATGAGATATGATTCTTTCTCTTTCCTGCTTTGAGAATGCTAGAAGCTGTGTTCTGTCAATAAAGCTGGTTTACGACTAAACTCAGCCTCATCATTTGTGCACATCTTCTACAACATCTTTAAATTGAAGAAATCTCCAGCTTGTTCTTGGATCTTTCAATCAAAGAGTCGGGTATTTTTTGAACAAACTGGTGCCGGTGACCCGGATTGAAATTATTCTGAGGCGAACCTGAACACATCACATCGGAGGGACCCTTTTGCAGACTGCTATGGCGCCTAAACAAAAAAGGTAAGCAGAAAACCTTTTTTACATGAATTTCTGCACTTTGGCCATACTAAATTTACAGTTGTCTGATTAAGGGGTATATCTGATCTCCAAATTTTAAACTGTGTGATGGAAATCTGTGGTCACATGTAAGGCATGAACCACGTGGTCTCGCACGAGGGAGAGTGAAGAAATGTCCTAGGATCAAATAGCCACTTTTTTTAATGAATAAGGAAGATTTTCATTGTAAGAATCTTTTTTACATCAATAGTTAGCATAAAGTAGGTACTCCAATACATTATAAGAATCTCAAACTTAATCATGAGTGAGTAATGTAGCAAGCAGTCACAATAATCTTTTTTTTTCCAGTCATTAGTGAGTGACTGGTAATAAAAATAAAAAATAATAACTTACAGAACTGCACAAGAATCTTTTTCCAATCATTAGTGAGTGTCTTTTCATAAGTATAAAAATAATAACGTACAGAATTGCACAATAATCTTTTTTCCAATCATTAGTGAGTTTCTTTTCATAAGTATAAAAACAATAAGGATAGCTTGTGAAAATCAGTATAAGACTGAACTTTATGATACGATACCTCTTGTATCGATGACCTCACGAGGTCTCGATGAAAGTACCCTCTACATAAAAGTTAAGCTATAAGAAAATGAGTACATTTTTCTCCACATCGTGCAAGCTAATCTGTGTTAATTTTGTGTCTTTAGGGGATAAAAGTGTGGTTTGAGAAATACCGGGGGTGGAAATATCTATTAAACTTTTCCCATAGTATGATTTAACTAATGGCGCTCTTCTGCCCACGTGGCTAGAACAAAGGTGGGTGTGTGTTTTTCCACAAAGGAGGGAGGTAATTCGCCCCCACTCCTGCGTGGAGGTGAGATTGTAAAACAGGTTACTGAGAGGAAGATTATTTGAGGTAACAGTATTAAAATGAAGTGCTAAATTAAAGTTGTAAGGTTATTCTGGCATGTTTACAGCTGAAGTTAGGGATGCAGTGCTCCATTTTCTTAAAAAAAAAGTGGTTTGTGAACAATAGGCTCTGGAGCCATCTTGCGAGTTCACAGTTGCGCATGTGCAGGTTGCTGCGGCACAGTGCCTCCATCATGTGACCGAATGTAGGAATTGCACTCTTTCATAAATTTACTGCAAATTAGGGCTTAAAATCGTCCTAATAAATGTGGAACTTTATCTCTCTGGCTGAAAGGAAAGCTTTAAGTCTGTGCATGGCAAACAAACATAAAGTCCTCCCTTGCCTCCCTATGTGGATTTGATTGTAGTGAGGCAAAAAAGCATGCTCATTCGGCTGGAGCAAAAAGGCTCAACTTTAAATTAGGCAGAGGGAGGTATAAGAATAATAACTATTCCTGCTTACATAATAAAAATGTAGATAAGGAGATTTATTCTTCAATAAGAGTGTAGAAAAATCCTAGGTGGACAATATATAAAGGTGAGGTAATCTAAATGAATGAATAAGGAAAATTGCTAAATTGGAGTAAATAAATGAATACAAAAATAAATGAATAAAAATAAATAGGAGTTTTTTGTTGTGGAGATGAACCTTGTGGAAGTGAGAGTGGGCAGAAAATGGAAAGGGAAATTTGTTTTCTGAGAAAATTGAAAGCTGATGAATTGTTAAAGTTTTGTGCAGGACACAAGAGAAAATACGGAGAAACGATTGGAGGAAGGAAAGAAAAAGCGTAAGAGTAAGAGACTTATGCTGCAATGGTGAGAACAAATGCAAAATAATCAATAAATGCGATAAAATGGAAAAGGACAAAAACCCGCTGTTTAACAGTTTTTTCTGTTTCTCTATTAAATCTGAAATGATGGCCGCGGTGGCTGTGGACCCCCCCCCCCCCCCCCCCCCCCCCGCGACCATGTGGTGAGGCCCCCTGGAATTGGCTTCATCCACCCTCCCCCTCCACGCCATTGCCTAGCGATCCCCTCCTCCCACCGCAACAACAGTACAAAGGGACATCGAAAGAATGGTCAAAGAGGAACAATTGAGCACATGTAAGTACAATATTGTTGCTTTCCATATCAGAGATGTGCCAAGACCACATACTGAGCAAACCCAATACATGACCAATCTTCAAAAAAGCCATACCCATGCCGCACCTAATTTTCCCTATCAGTATCAGCTGCAGGGCCACAGGAGGTCAGAGTTTTTATAATCAAGTCAGAGGCCCCCATGGGACTAATACTTCCTATGTCAGCAATTTGACCACTGGCCTCAAACACTCACAAGGGCACCCAGGGGGGTCCCCCAATTAGCAGCACAAGGGGTATCCTCCCTTACAGGATGTTGAAAAAGAACGGCTTTGATATTAAGCCGTTCTGTTTCAAAGGTGGAGAGTGGGACAGGAACGGATAGAAAAGTTACTAAGTCATTAAGGTTTACTGTCTTGAAGTCTGAAGTTAGGCATTTTGTGAGTTGGCATCCTATTAAACAAGCAGGGAGTGAATCTAACAATAAAACTAAGATAATTGATCATGTCTAACAATAAAACTAAGATAATTGATCACAATGTTCTCAGCCTTATAGCTGAGAGGTCGGTGTGCTTTCTTATCTAAAATGATACCATGTATGCAAACTATTGAGTAGCTACATAAAGAGCGTATAAATATGAATGAATCTTTATTTTTTGGACAGATTGGATTAGGGGATTGAAGGGGAGGAACAGAACAATATATCAAGGAAAAATCCAACAAGGTCAAATTGAACATTAACTCCCCTGATTGTACAGCTCAGCATGGGTTGTCCAAGGGGGGTGATGGCTGAAGCCGCAGCTTATATTGCCCACCCATGCTCCGCCTAAGAAACATCTAATAAAAAGAAGGCTTGCAATTAAGACCAAAATCTGGAAAATTCTTGACACTTGAAAGGTCATTTTTCCACAGAATATCAGGCAGTCTGACCTTTTTCTACAAGAAAACTAGCCACCTGCTGGCCAAGAGAAAGGATGCAGGTTTAGGGCTCCTTTATACTCAAGGGTCAATGCATATTTGAAGATTCCCAGACCCTCTTATCTGTATTTTTTTGCACATTTCCCAAAACTTTATGGATATGAACCAAACTTATTAGTGCTTTTTTGGTCTCAAGGACCACCACTGGTGCTAGCCCTCTATTCTAAGGGCCTATAGAAGAAAGAGGTTTGGGGACAATTTGGAACAACCAATTAACCAAACATGTGAGGGCAGTGCAGCCAAGAGTTCAAGAAAAGCTAGTGAAAAGTATTGCTTATGCTTTACAAATTTGTTGAAATCTAATCACATTGTTAAAGTAAGAGATTTGCAGGAGCCATTTTTAACTTGACATAAGGTATGAACATGTAAATGTCAATCAAGTACAAATTTGAAAGATGGAGCTGCAAAATATGATAAAAATGCTAATTTACAATCACAACTTAAGACAAAGGTTGAAAATTTATGCGAAAAGATTGCAAGTTTCAGAGAAAATTGCACATTTGAGGAAATTTGCCAAATATTAGAAAATGTCACAAATTCCTGAAAAAAACTTGCAAAATTACAAAGAAAAAAATCCAAAATTTGTTAGGAGAAAAATGACTATTTAGAGAAAAGGTTGCAAGGTTACAAGGAAAATGTTTAAATTTATGAGGAAGGTGCAAGTTTGCATGAAAGTCACAAATTTGGGAGGAAAAAAGTCACAATTATGACAAAAGTGAGCTGAAATAGTTTTTTAAAATTTGCAAGTTTTCCTAAATCTTCAATATTGTACATTCACAACTATACCCTGACATATTCTATCCTTTACACTCATTCTTTACACAGTTCCTCACACTTTGTATGGGGATGAGGGATGGCAGCATAACAAGGGTGATGGTTTTTGATAATCCAGAGATGAGTAAAAAGCGTTATAGAAGAAGATGAATTAAAACAAACATGACTAGAGTAGACTAGAGAAACAAGAAGATAATTTGAGGTAAAAGCAGCAAACACTCGGCCAAGTAGACAAAAAAAATGAAGCATATACATACATATAGCTGTGTGCGCACCAGCCTTATCCAAAGGGTATAAGCATCATAGACGCGCGCACAGAGCCGAGGTGGAGAATAAACAAGGCTTTAATGTCCTATGCACATAGATCTGCAGCTCTGACACACACAAGACAACCAGTGTAGCTTGATAAACAAACCAGCGGTTCACACATGGATGGTCCGCGTGTCACGTGGTTGTTGATTCTTGATTTAATATTTTTAGAATTGTTTTTGGGAGCTAATGAAAGTTTTACATTTTTGTATCTAAAAATTGTTATAGTTTTGTAGGCATGGTGTTAGCTCGTCTGGAGCTAGTCTGGATCTGTTCAGAAGAAAAAAAGACAGAAAACTCCACCACACCAAGATACAGATGACTCTGTTATACTTTAGTTTTCAGAGCAATCAGCAGACGTCTTATTTTTATACATTCCTCAAAAGGCAGATGTTCAAACCCAGAGGCATTATTTAATTCCAAAACAAATCAAAAGGTCAGTAATTAGAAAGCATCCAACACCAGGGTAGAGATCAAGAAATGATGAGTTTTGTCATTAGACAGAATTTTGAACTGAGCCACATTGGTTTATTATAAAGCTGACTTTTCAGAATGAAACCAATCACTTTTATGTGCAGGGTCTTGCATGGAGCATTAGCTGTGGACAGTAGAGTCAGTAGTTATGAACGACGGGACAGTGATTCATAAAGAAGACAAGCAGGTGGTAACAGAATGTTGATGAAGGCTGAAGAGAACCGAGAATGAAAGGAAGTTTCAATACTGAAAGAGATTATAGATGTGAGATGTGCAGCTTCATCAGCTAGTCTAGGGAAAGGTGAAGTCTTGTACACAGATGGATAGTGGATGGTAAAAATCGAGTGAGTGTTTCTGATGGAAAAAGTATGTGGGGAAGAGAGAAGAACGGTGGATTTAGCAAGTGTAGAAAATATTTTTGGTTTTGAGATGGAAATGGAAAAAGAAATGAAGGCAGAGTATGTGTAACCAAAGAAAAATAAAGGTCCATGTAAGATTTGCAACTGTAGCTTTAAAAACCAAACAAATAAAAAAACAACAATAAATAAATTAAATTTTGCTTAATCCTGAAGAGTGTCAGGAAGAAGGCACAAACACAGACAGCTATCTTAAATGTTTCCAAGTACTTAAAGCGGAAATGAGGCATTAGGTATCCAACTTTCAGTGCATTTCTCTTAATAGTGAATATTAACATTAAGTAATGAGCAAACACTCACCGTAAAGATTGTAGCTTTACTGTATACTCAGTTATTTTAAAGTCATTTTAACACCCCAGTTATGTTCCTCCCCAATAGAGGGTATGCATAGGATGTCACCGAACAGAACTCTTGGAAGACAAACACTGAGTGGCAAAAATGAGTAGCAACATGAAGGTACATACAGTACAACACAAAAATCCACACAGCATTCAGCTACAGCAGTACAAATAATACCTGTTGGCATGGTGGAGAGTTAATCTTATTATTCCATCTTGTATTAATTAGCAAAGATTAAATAAAGACTTTGAAGCAGGCCCTTTCTTGACTCAAGGTTGGAAATCTAAATAAGAAGGGAAAATCAAATTTGAAGGAAAAACCCGCACTTATTTATGGAATGGCTGACACAAGGGGAGCCCGAGGCTCCCCATGAATCTAGGTCAAATAAGTTCATTTTGTCTTCTCTCAATTATTTATCTTTTGTTCTTATAAAAGACAAAAATAAAATAGAAAAGGTAAGAAAGTAAAGACATCTCCTTTCTATTTTATTTTTGTCCCCATGAATCTGTTTCTCTTATAAAAGGAGGCCAAAAGGAGGAGGGGGAGGACAACAAGGAGGAGGAGGGAGCACATCCCACAATGCAAACTGAGTGATGTCCAGGCCGCTGCTTGCGGGAGGGAGGCGCCAACACCCACCATGGAAAAACTGGACTGCATGCTTAAGACTAGAACAGATAAGTGGACTCACTTCCACATATATACAGAAAGTTAGCAAAAATGAAATTATTGCACGTAAAGTAGGAATTCCAGGTAATGACATACAGGACTTTTCAAAGTCAGAAAGGTAACGATCAAATTCTGCAAATGGCAAGCTACCAGTAGAACACCTATCAACATCTGTAAAAGTGGCATTGTACCCCATGTACTATAGGCAATTGAACGGATCTGATCCAAATTATGAACAACCAGTATTCGCAAATCCATCCTCCAGATTGGTCATAAAATTTGGACTGGTAAACAAGGATAAGTGTGGAAGCATCCATTGTCCTAATTGAAGAGGATAAGAGACATTTCAACCAATGGGGGGTTCCACACATCCCGCTGGTTAGACCCAAACACATGGATTGGAAAATGTTGGACATTTTGTTTTTTTGGAGCCAGCCATGGAAAACCAATACCTGACCTTAACATAGAATATTCTGCCAAAATAAAACCATAAGCATTGTCTCTTAGCTGGGTGACCACAGCACAGAGGGCTGTACACGTTGATGCCCAGAAATCTCCTATATGACCAATCTTAACATTAACAAACAAGGGGATGAGGAAAATTTGAAGCAAATTCCAAATTGGTTATGGTAAAAGGATAACTAGATGTAGATCTAATAAAAGGAGCAGAGCACAATACCATAGGCCATATATTCAGAAGCCCAGAAGGGTGTTAACAAATGCAATTTTCCACAGTGGGAGTCATCAGCAAGTCTTAGACCAATTGCTGGGTCGAGAGGAAGAGCTGAGGACCCCAAGACGGAGGATGATGACGAGGAAGAGCATTCTGCCATCACAGATTATTTGTAAACACAGTATGCTACTGATAATACATAAATCATACATAGCTCACCACACATAGGTACGGGTGTGAGACTTATAGTACTCTTGCGTGTTTATTTCCATCATGCTAATTACGGTTAGGTAGTCTGGATAAGGGTGAAGGTTAGAAGCTCTGAATGCCTGAATACAACAATGCATGGATAAGGATGTCTCCTAACATTAAACGATGTTATCTACTGCCTACCCACTGCTGAACATATAGGTCCCATCACCCAACACACTCATCACAACACAGCCACTGCTTGCAGATTTCATATGGTCAACAATCACACACTCAAGGCTAATAGGAGATAACTTACAACCGCACATAGTCAACCACAGATGTAGTGAATAAGGATAAAACGGTACAGACTCCAGCCATTGTGATGGCAACCCATCAGGCCATTATTGGTCCTGCCCCGGCTGAGCCCTTTGTATCGGCACTCGAGCAAAGGTATAGGGCACAGGGAAGATACATGCCGGAGGGCACCAGACCATCACGACGTGTGCCTGCGACGTAGAAAAAGGTCGTAGGGCAAGTGACTGTACGACTTCAGTCCCTAGAAGAAGAATGGACTGGTACCCAAGTGCACCCACCGCACTTCCAGCATCCGGGGTGGAGCCAGGAGCTTGAGCCTTACCAACACCAGCATCTCTACCTCTGTCCAGCGACAGGGGGGTAGCATCCCTGGGACAGCATCACTGAACTGTTCACTGGTTGGACTGGATGTTATCTATCCTCTGCTGCACCCACCATACTGTCCTATAGACCTCATGGGACGAGGTGTGCCTCTGAGAGCGTGGGCACCCAGTTGTTTTGAATGGTACCGGTGTGTGTAAACGAGATGGGACTGTGCTCCACAGCTGCAGATACAGGAAGCAGACACAGAGGAAGGTCAAATCCCTGTCGCAACCGTGTGATGATGGCAGCCGAATGATGCGAGCCCTGGCAAGGGTCAACTGGTGGACAAAGGTTTCTTTGGCGTCGTGGATTGACAGTTCATCTGGACAAGGCCCTCTTAGACATCGCTGCACCGCGTGAGGGTGTCCACAAGGGGGGAGGCAAGGGTAGTAGAACCAATGGTGCAAGCCTCTTGGGTTGACACACAATGTAGGGACCTGCCTTATCCACCATCTGTTAATCACTAGTGTCTCTAACACCATGCATGGTTGACATGATAAAATCATGTCAAAGGGGGGAGTGAAAGGGTTAATGGAAACTTAGAATGCCAAAATAATAATTCTGTAGGTAATCTCCCTTTATGCTCTACACATATTCCATACATATTCTGTTTGCATTCTTATGAACAAATATGTTGTGTTAAACTGGAATTAGGCAGAGCTGTAGAGCTCTCTCTCTCTCTCTTTTTATAGTCGGGTCTATCACATTAGATATACACCCGGATCCAACATTAAAGTACACTGTTGATTGCACATTCTAGAACAGCGGCATGATCAGCGGATGGCCTGTTCACGTCAAAGCTAAATTGGCCAATCAGACAGTCACGTACAAGCCCATCCTGCTGTATGGGGGGTTGGTCCATCCCGCCAATCCGAGAAGATTAATGTAAGCCACACCCGGAAGTCGGGGTCAGTGTGGCGACGCTCCAGAGGGAGCTGCGTCACGCTGCACCCAGCGCTGCTTGCTTTACATGTGACCTCCAAATAAATGTTACATCTTTAAATTGAAGAAATCTCCAGCTTGTTCTTGGATCTTTCAATCAAAGAGTCGGGTATTTTTCTAACACTTCATCAAAACCATCACAGTCACACAGTGTGCTTAGAACACACTGTTCCTTCACTGCAAAATTGCACACCAACGACTCACGTGCCTTCCACTTTCCCAGCTTCCAAAGGTCCAGCGCCACCCTGCACGTCCGGAAAACGGTGCACCACCCCGGCCATAGGACCGGTGGCACACCGGGGAGCTCCAAAACCAGCCGAATATCAAACATGCACACTTCCATATCTTGTTGTAATCCACTTTTATTCTCGTCATCTAATGTTATGTATGAATATGGAGCCAAGGACGAGGCCAGGTGTTGAACTGCACACAGGTTTATTAAAGAGGCTCTTTACAGCACGGCACGACCGTTAGGCAGAAGAGGTGGCCAAGAGACCACCCCCCTTGCCCACTGCTCTCTCATAGCCCTGGGTGGTGGCAGAACCGGAAGATGGAGCCACCACCCATACCACACAAATAAGAGTCCAAGCTATACACAACACAGGGTATATAGCAGTACATACTATAGTGCAAATGAAAATGAGAGTAATGTATACTTCAAAATAAGCATGACACTGGATAGTTTAAATTGTAGATTTTTTTGTCAGACTAATTGAAAATGATGTCTATTTTTAGGGTTTTCATTAATTAACACCAAGAAATTTAGCTTACTGGAGACCCCATAGTCCTAAACAATTACCAAAGCAGCATATTTCTACATGTCTAAAGAAACCGCTTGAACATTTCTTGGGAATTCTAAAGCTAGTGAGCTGTAAAAACAAGCTCGACCTTCACCCCTTTCTCTAATTACTTCGTTGGGTGGTTAATAAGTGAGGAGAGGAGGATGGGGTTGTCTTTGCAAGTCTTTGGGGCCACACTTCTTGTGGTAATATGCATGAAGGGAATTGCGTTAAAAGAGTGGGTTAAAGTGAATAAGATAATTTGACCACAGTGCAATTCCAGTCAGCCCACAGACTGATCTGGGTTCATTGGACTTTGGCCTATTGCTTCTCTTTTTAAGCAAACAGTGGACATAAAAAGCAAACCACCCTCTCAGGGTACACAGAGATACAGTATAGTTTATTCCTGTTGTGCAAGCAAACATCCCTCTCTTCTCTGCCCTCTCAGGTAGCATTCACTTTACAGCCTAAATGAAAGTATGCTGCATGAGGCTATCCTTTGGTTATTGGTGGGGTCACTGGGTGAGTGAGCGGTCTTTGAAGTATATGCAGAGACACACTGAGGATTATGGTTTACCATGTTATATTCCAGCTATGCCTGACACTTGGTAATAAGCTCTTAATTCAGCCTCAGATCTGCCCAGTCTCACCAGAAGGTAGTGTAAATAATTCAATTTTGCAATTGTGAGAAGCATAGAGCATGTTCATGTGAGGTTTAAGAAGCATAGAATCAGTGTGTGTCAGGGGTTGTGAAAATGAGTGAGTAGAGCTTAAAAGCAGCCATTTCCCTAACCTAACCTAACTATTAGTGGACTGAGTGCCTAATCCTAACCGTAAGTGAAGTTAAGCACCTAACCCTAACCATTTCCCTAACCCTATCCACCACAAAAATGTGTTAAAGTGGAAAGCCAGTGTGGAACTGATAGTGAAAAGCTGATGGAGCGGATGCAAATGCAGGCTTATTGAATGACACCTCTTGGTTTTGTTGTACCATCCCACCATCAATCTCCTCATGTGAGAATTCACTGCTCTGGAAATGAGTGTGTGCTGCTCACACACAGTAACACCCGCTTTGTTGTCTAGGTTTTAGCAGTATAAATTACGGATGTGCACCGGAACAGGCTGCTCAGGCAACAGCCATTTCCTGTCTATACTAGTAAATTTGCAGTTTTTTCTTACTTCTGTAATAATTTTTTTTCATGTAATTTCCAGAGTTTAATCTTAACTTATGGTTTTATAAATTACAGTATTTGTTTTTGTGAATTTTTAGATTTTTATGTGTGACTTTGGAACATTCTCATAAATTTGCTACTTTTTTAATGTTATTGTGAGAAAGTTTTCCTTCTTTGTTTTTCTTGTAATTAGAGCTTTTTTTCACAAAATTTTCAAACTTTGTAAAAAATTGAGGCTCCTTTCACTCATGAATTCTCTTTTTTTTCCTTGAATTTGTGGATTTCATGTCATAAACCACATTTTTTTCTTCCAACTTTCAACTTTTTGTCAACGTTTTTCCCCTTTGTTCTGATGATTTTATAAAGACACTTTTCTTATAAACGTGTTATTTTTCTCTTGTAATTTTCAAAAATATGGAACTTTTTCTCACAAAATTACTGCATCTTTTTAATACATTTTCTGTATTTTCCTATACATTTTGAGTGATTGTTATTTGTACATATGTAATTTTTTCCTCATAAATTTGAAACTTTTCTCATGAATTCATGACTTTTGTTTTATAAATTCCCCTTTTTTTTCTTGTTGTTTTGCCCTTGTTTCAGGTTAAAGCAAAAGCCCCTCAAAATGGCTGCATGTGTAGAAGAGCTTGGAATAACGAGGCGGTGTGACTTATAAACCAAAGTTTATTATCAGCTTCGCTCCTCTAACAAGTCTCATCTAGTGCAGCAGCAGAAGAAGTAAGAGAGCGAACACATTCGGCTCTGTGTACTTATACTCACACACAACAAAAGACATGCATATCAAAGCTGACATCCCCCATTAACTTAATCCCCTCCTTTGTCTTCGTACCCTTCCACCTGGCCCTGGGAGGTCAGGGCGACCTATCTGGTCTCCACCGCAGTGCCTCGGATGCTCTTTGATCTTCACTGGCGGTTGAGACCCTTTGTCCTGTTCTGAGGTGTGAAGTTGCTTTACATATGTAGTCACCAAACATTCTCACATGCTTATACATATGTAGGTTATGGGATATATGATTAATATAGACCACAGCCCCCCCCAAACGACTAAGAAAAGGACAATAGAAAAATTCACAGTTTAAGATAATTATTATGACATACTAACTGCTACACCTCTTGACAAAGAAGAAACTTTCCAGCAGCTATGCTCCTGTAGAGAATTCAGTGGTAATCATAACAGCATAGTAATATCACAAATCAGTCCTAAACTGCTACAGCACAATTAGTGAACAACTTTTGAGTAGTTTGCATCAGTCCCTGTGCCGTCTGGGCTTAAATCTTCTTCCGAATCTGCTGTGGGTCCGTTCGGGTGTCCTGGTGGGACCTTCCTGTAAGGAATCTGCAGCTTGGGAAGGAGAGTGATTATTTGTTCCCTGCAGGGGGGCTGAGTCTTTTCTCTTGGGGGGTCTACCCCGCCGAGGTGCTCTCGCCAACCATGCAGGCTCGTCTCTCAACAAGAAGGCAGGTTTAAGTCTGTCAATGCTGACTGTTTCTTTTCTGTCCCCAAAATCAAGCACAAAATGCTTATCACCAGGTTCCAGCACTCTGAACGGTCTATCGTATGGTGGGCGGAAGGTTGGTTTTAAAGCTTCATGCCTAACAAAAACGAATTCAGCATTTTTTAAAGCTTGGGGGACAAAAACCCGTGGAAAAGAGTGATGTGCCGGCCCGGGGAGAGAGTCCGGTCCGTTGCTGCCTAAAAACCTCGGGGCTGGAAGATGCCCTGGCTCTGGGTTCTCTGGTAAAAATTCACCTGGGAGCCTGAGAGGTTGTGCAAAAACTAATTCTGCTGGGGAGGCGTCTAGATCCTCTTTAGGTGCAGCACGCAACCCCAATAAAACCCAAGGAAGTTTATTTACCCAATTTGTATCCGTTAGTGAGGCTCTGAGGGCGGCCTTTAAAGACCTGTGAAAACGGTCGCATAACCCATTAGCCTGAGGGTGATAAGCGGTGGTGCGGTGAATTGTCGCTCCTAAGCTGCTGGCCATGGCTGACCAAAGCTCCGAGACAAATTGAGGCCCCCTATCGGACGTGATGTCCGATGGGACGCCGAAACGTGCCACCCAGTTTGTCAAAAAAACGCGAGCGACTTCCTCCGCTGTGGTTGACGCCAGAGGGACCGCCTCAGGCCAGCGTGTAGTGCGGTCTATCATCGTTAACAGATGTGTGAAACCTTGGGAGGAAGGTAGTGGTCCCATGAGGTCGACATGAACGTGGTCGAACCTTCTAGCTGGGATTCGAAAAGGCTCTAGAGGGGCTTTTGTGTGTTTGTGTATTTTGGCGCGCTGACAAGAAATGCAAGTCTTTGCCCATTCTTTTACGTTTTTGCGCAGGCCAGGCCACACAAACTTTTCGGCGACCATTTTAACCGAAGCGCACACACCTGGGTGCGCGAGGGAGTGAATTGAGTCGAAAATACGGCGGCGCCATGCAGCTGGGACTACCGGGCGAGGTCGGCCGGTTGAGATGTCACATATTAGGGGGGGTACACCGTCGCGTAAACCCCTTTCCTCCAGCCTTAACCCTGTTTTTTTTTTTTTTTTTTTTTCCACAATATCTTTATTGAACCTTTTTTTTTTTTTTAACAAACATGATACAAACAATCAAACACTAACACTAAAGTACTACAAAAAAAAATGCACTAGAAACACCAACAACCACCAACAAAATCAAGTCTTCAACAATGCTCCTCTGTTTAGTCTAGACAATCCAATACATAAGTATACATATTATGTTCACCAGTTTGGAATTTACAAGGTCCACACACATCATTCACCTTCTTCTTCAAGAGTTATGTTTAAATTTTTTACATAATCAATAAAAGGTCTCCATATATTCTCAAACACAATTTCCTTTGATTTCAGTATATATGTTATTCTTTCTAATGGAAGGTTTGTTAACATCTGTCTTAACCACTGAGTCACATCTGGTCTATGAGTCTTTTTCCATAATAGTGCAATACATTTTTTGGCATTAAGCAAACTGAGGTCTATGAATGTTCTTTCACTTTTATTAAAATTATGCTTTTCTGGGTACAGACCCAACAAAAACAGTTTAGGATTCAATATGATTTGTTTTGAAATTATTTTTTCAATTGTTACCCTCACCTCTTCCCAAAACATTCTTATTAATCTACATTCCCATAAACAATGAAATAGGGTTCCTTTACTTTCCATGCATTTTGTGCATGTATCTGGTATATTTTTGTTATATCTATTTAACTCCTCCGGTGTAACATACATCCGCATTATCCATTTGAAATGTATCAATTTAAGGCGTGCATTTATTGATTTGGTTTGAGCTTCTGTACAAGCCAATTCCCATTGTTCCTCTGAAATTTCAATTTGCAGATCTTCTTTCCAGTAGTTTAATCTTTTCAGTGAATTTTCACTTGAAGATAGTGTCAATGAGTTATAAAACTCTGAAATAATACCCTTTCTTTTACTATCTTTCATCATCATTTTTTCCAAGGATGAATAAATAGGTCGAGTGAGAGCTTTATTTTGATTTGATCGAATAAAGTTTCTAAGTTGAAGATATTTAAAAAAATGTGTTCTATTGAGATTAAATTTGATCCTCAGCTCTTCAAAAGACATTATGTTGTCTGCACATGGCAATTTTATATCCTGAATCTTTTGTATCCCTTTTAAATTCCATACTTTAAATACAGCGTCCGCTCTCCCTGGTTTAAAATATTGATTACCCCATATTGGACTAAATTGTGACAATAACTGTGGTTCTTTTAAATAGTTTTTAGCTTCACACCATATTTTGATCATATGCTTTACAAATGGATTTTTAACTTGTTTTTGTAATTTTTTTGCCGAATCTGAGTATATGAATATGGGAAGAGGTAAAGGTAAATTGTATGATTCCATTTCAGTCCAGTGAGGGAGATCATTTGATGAAAAATAATATGTCATAGACCTCAGTTGTGCCGACCAATAATACAACATAAAATTTGGACATTTCAGACCTCCACGATCAAATGGTAAATATAATAAAGACAAACGTAATCTAGCCCTCCTGTTGTTCCATATAAATTCCACTAACTTTTTTTTTATTCTTGAGAATAGATCTAAAGGTGGTGATAAGGGAATGTATTGAAATAAATAAAGTATTTTAGGTAAAATATTACTTTTAAGTATATTGATTCTCCCGATCATCGACATTGGTAGTGACATCCATCTCTGAGTTAACTCATTGATATCTGACATTAAGGCTTCATAGTTGACACTGGCGACTGATTCTAGCTTAGGCATAATATGGATTCCTAAATATTTAAACTGATTTACAACATTGAATTGATTTACCTCAGGGGCTGGGTAATTTCTCTGGGTCTCATTTAGCATTAATATTGAAGATTTAGTTTTATTTATTTTATATCCTGATATTTCCCCAAAATTCTTTATTAAATTCAACAAGGTTGGAATTGATTTTTTTAGATTCGACATAAACAAAATTATATCATCGGCGTACAGGGAGATTTTATGTTCTGTTGGTCCAACTTTAATTCCATATATTTGTGAATGTAAACGTATCGCTATCGCTAAAGGTTCAATTGCCATAGTAAACAGTAAAGGTGAAAGTGGACAGCCTTGTCGACATCCTCTATTGATTTTTATTGGTTTTGAAATATTGTTATTTGTTAGGATTTCTGCTGTAGCATTATTGTATATTATTTGAACCCATTTTATGAAATTATTTCCAAGTCCAAACCTTTGTAGGACTTCAAAAAGAAAGGGCCATTCAACTCTATCAAAGGCCTTTTCGGCGTCCAATGATAGGACAGCTGTATCCGGTGCTTCTTTATTAAAATAAATAATATTAAATAGTCTTCTTACATTATGGAAGCCTTGTCTACCCTTTATAAAGCCATTCTGATCTCGATTAATAATATTTGGTAAAATTTCTTGTATTCGTCTTGCTAAAATTTTACAGATTATCTTAAGGTCGGCGTTTAATAGGCTTATTGGTCTCATATTTTCACATTTATTAGAGGGATTACCTGGTTTTGGCAGCAGTATAATTAAGGCATTATTTATGTATGATGGTAAATTATTATTTTGAAATGCTTCTAAAACCATTTTTAATTTATTCTTAAATTTTTTATAAAGGTCAACTGGAAGACCATCTAGTCCTGCACTTTTTCCTGATTTCATATTATCAATGGCTAGCCCAACTTCTTCTTGACTAATTTTAGACTCCAATATCTCCCTGTTTTCATTTGGAATACACGGTATAGATAGTTCATTCAAAAACCCATTTAGTTTTGTTAAATCAGGTTCATTTTTGGTATCATATAATTTTTCATAGTAATCTCTAAAGGCTCTATTAATTTCTAAAGGATCTATAACTACCTGTCCATTACTTATAATACTGGTAATTGGTGTTTTAATTTCCAATTGTTTAATCTGCCATGCTAATAATTTTCCTGATTTTTCACCTTGTTCATAAAAAGATTGTTTCAATCTTAGAAGACTCGAGGCAGCTCTATTCGCTGATTTTTTGTCGTATTCAGCTCTCAAAATCAGTAATTCATTCTCCAACCTTGGGTCACTTCCTGCATACACTTTTTCCTGAAGACTTTTTATTTTATGTTCCAATTTAGCTCTCTCCTCTCGAGTCTTCTTAGATTTTGATCCTGTATAACTAATAATATGTCCCCTAATAAAAGCTTTGAAAGCCTCCCACTTTACACATGCTGATGTTTGTGTAGTATTGATGTCAAAGAACTCGTCTATCTGTTTTTCTATATACTTGACAAATTCCTCATCCTGAAGCCATTTATGCTGAAATTGCCATCTACCTGATTCCTTTGTCAATTTTTTATCTACATATATTAGACAACAGGGTGCATGATCAGAGATCACGATGTTATCATAAAAGCAGTTTTGAATCTTGGACCTTAATTCTGTGGAAATCAAAAAATAATCAATACGTGAGAATGTCTTGTAGGTACTGGAATAACAAGAATAGGCTTTAACTTGTGGTTTCATTTCTCTCCATATATCTAACAATCTCAATTCTTTCATAAAATGATTAATAGTCATCCTACATCCAATGTGCGTACAATCCAGTCCTGTTGATCTATCCACACCTGGATTCAATGTACAATTAAAATCCCCTGCTATTATATGTTGCCCTGTAAGTGATGATAAGATGAGAAATAAATTAGCAAAGAACTTCTGATCATCTATATTGGGACCATATAAGTTCACAAGATTTATATTTTCTAATAGCAAAGAACCTTGAATGATTACATATCTTCCAAATTTGTCTCCAATTACATTTTTCACTTGAAAAGGAACTGATTTATGTATGAGAGTCATAACTCCCCTGGCTCGGGATGAAAATGAAGAGGTGAATACACTTCCCTGCCATCTACTCCTAATTCTTTTAACATCCTCCTCTATCAGATGAGTTTCTTGTAAAAACACAATTCTTGAACCCATGTCCTTTATTTTATTCATAACTTGTTTAAGTTTTTTTAAATTTTGTAGACCTCTGCAATTCCATGAAGTTAAATTAAGATTAACACTTTGGTCCATGATCAATAGAGAGTTTGGGATTACCTTGCAGTGTAAACATGCTCATACAGAGAAGCAAAAACATGAGTGGTTGAACATTCATCCTACAAACTACACACAAACAAATTTCCCCTTCCCACACTTGTGGCAAACCCCCCAAAATCAAAAGAAAAATTCTGTCTCCCAATATAGCCATCGACCGTTCCACACCCACGGGGAACAGCCTAAGCCACTCCTTCTTCATCCTCCCAATCACCCTAACTCTACTGCTTTTAATGACGTAACATTAACTCTCCTCTGTAGTTTTCCAACTTAACTCCAAAATTTTTAACAACTTTGTACATCATAGTTTTTTTTTTTGTTTTGTTTTTGTTTTGTTTTTTTAATATATAATACAATCTATATTTTGTAAACTTACTATTTACTTCAAGTCAGTCAGATGCCTGTGCAAATGCTTAATTATTCTACCTTATATTTTGTTCATGCTTAGCTCCCACCAGTCTCTTCTTCTTCTTTGATCTTCTTGATGAACTCCTGCGCCTCCTCTGGGGTCTTGAAGATGTGGGTTCTGCCCTCATACGTGGTCAGCAATCTCGCAGGATAGATTACACCATGACGAATCCCAAGGTTGCGCAGCTCCTTACGTACGGGATCAAACTGCTTCCTCAATTGCTGGATTCCTGTGGCCAAATCTGGGTAGAACCGCACCTGCTGGTCCTGGTGTTTAATCTCTCCTTTAGCACGTGCAGCGTTGAAGATCTTCATCCTGTCTCTGTTGCTAAGAAACTTCATAATTAAGGTCCTCGGCGGTCCCTTATCTCTCCGTGGGCCAATACGATGTGCTTTTTCCAGAACCACTGCTGATTGCAACTCCTCGCTGCCCAGCACCTCCGGAATCCACTTTTCCAGAAAGGAACATACGTCCCGACCTTCTGATTCCTCTGGAAGACCCACCAGCCTCAAATTATTCTGTCTCGACCGAGATTCCAAATCCAAAATATTATCTTCCAGAGATTTATTTTTTTTTTCCAAAGTGCGCACCTTTAATTGAAGACGGGTGACGTCATCTTCAGCACTAGCGAGACGGAGCTCCATCTGCGCCGTTCGTTCTACACAGTCACCCAATTCCTTTCTTATTCCTTCCAACGCTGTCATAATCCCATCAAATCTAGAGGAAAAGTCCGCTCTCATTGAACTCATGGCAGCCATCAGCGCATCTGCGCTTCCCCCCGCAGACATCGCACCGTTGCCAGCCTCCTCCGCCATATATGGAGTTTTGTTTGCTGCGTCACAGACCTGAAAGTCCGTTAATTTGGACTGTTTCGGCGGCTCGCTTTTTCCTTTTCCTGGTTTTCCAGCCTTAGGCTTCGCCGACATATCCTCGCCCAAATGCTGGGATACGTTCTGTCCCAAATGAGAGAGTTATTTGCCGATTTTTTTTCTCCAGGAGCAGAGCAGAGCGAGACACGTCCGTCCTACGTGGCAGCCATAACCGGAAGTGCCTTAACCCTGTTGGTCTAGACAGGAGTGCGGCCATGTCCGCGTCACTACTTTGCTCCTCCGCCATGGCTGCATAATCTATCCCTACGTGGATTGGGGCTGCGTATGTGTCCGCGTTGGCGAAGAGTTCTGCGGCTGAGGTAGTATAATCTGTCTCCTCGCGCTCTGGCGATGTCACAGCGCGAGAGAGGCAGTCTGCTACCACGTTAAGTTTGCCTGCCACATGTCGAATGTCTGTGGTGAACTCTGAAATCGCAGCTAGCTGTCTTTGTTGCCTGCCTGACCACGGTTCAGAAATTTTAGCCATCGCAAAGGTGAGCGGTTTGTGGTCTACAAAAGCCGTGAAACGCCGCCCCTCCAACCAGAACTGGAAGTGGCGGATGGATAAATGAAGCACTAGCAGCTCCCTGTCAAAGGTGCTGTATTTACACTCAGTTTGGTTAAGCGATTTGCTGAAAAATGCCAAAGGTTGCCAGGTTCCGCCGACGTGTTGTTCTACAACCGCCCCTATGGCCAGGTCTGAAGCGTCTGTGGTTAGCGCAATGCGGGCCGAGGGATCAGGGTGAACCAACAATGTGGCATTAGCTAGGGCACTTTTTACTTCCGCGAAGGCGCGTTCGCGCTCCGGGGTCCATTCGACCGCGTTGGAAGGTTTTTGTTTTCTGAGCGCGTCATATAGGGGCTGCATGAGCTGAGCTGCGCGGGGGAGGAAACGGTTGTAAAAATTAACCATTCCCAAAAATTCTTGCAGCGATTTGACCGTTTGTGGCCGTGGGAAACTTTTTACTGCGTGAACTTTGTCTGGCAGTGGGACTGCCCCCTTCAGTGAAACTCTGTGTCCCAAAAAATCAATTTGTGACACGCCGAATTTGCATTTGGCTGGATTGATTATTAACCCGTGCTCTTCTAGTCTCTGAAAAACCATAGTGAGATGCTGTTCGTGTTCTTCCTCAGACGAGCTGGCTACCAGCATATCGTCGAGGTAGACGAACACGAAAGGGAGGTCGCGTAATACTGCATCCATCATCCGCTGAAAGGTTTGAGCAGCGCCTTTGAGGCCAAAAGGCATCCGCAAAAATTCAAAAAGACCAAAGGGGGTTATCACAGCTGTTTTAGGAATGTCTTCCGCTCTAACGGCGACTTGATGATAGCCGCGGACCAGGTCTATTTTTGAAAAAATGCGCACACCTGCCAGATGTAGTGAAAAATCTTGGATGTGAGGAATAGGGTAGCGGTCATGCGCTGTCACATTGTTTAATCTGCGGTAATCGCCGCACGGTCTCCAAGAACCGTCGGATTTCGGGACCATGTGAAGCGGTGACGCCCAGGGGCTTTTTGAGCGCCTGATAATGCCTAGTTTTTCAAGGGTGGTAAACTCGTCCCGAGCTATGGCGAGCTTGGTCGCGTCTAAGCGCCGAGCTTTGGCGAATACGGGTGGGCCCGTTGTGGGGATAAAGTGTTCGACCCCGTGCTTAGCCACTGTAGCTGAGAATTTGGGAATTGTGAGTGCTGGAAATTGGGTGAGGAGTTGATCAAACTTACCTCCTGCTGTAGTGACGCTGGCCTGCACGGGTGGTGGAGAAACTCGAGCTGAGCAGGGAATAGAAGCAAAGGACAGTGCATTAACCAAGCGTCTGTTCGCTAGATCGACTAATAACCCATGTGCACACAAAAAATCTGCGCCCAACAAGTTAAAACTCACCGCCGCTACAACAAATGTCCATCTGTAGTTGCGGCCATGGATGCGGAGGGGCAGGTTCCTTTCGCCAAAAGTGTCGATGATGGAGCCGTTGGCTGCCACCTCTCCATTGCCCCGGGGGCCCATGGCCCGGTCTGCTTGGGAGGGCATGATAAAACTCAGTTGAGCTCCCGTGTCAATGAGGAACTGCTTGCCGGTGTGTCCGTCCATCACATATAGAAGCTTGCTTTTTTCGCTGAGAACCGCCGCTGTTAACGGTTCTCGGCTTTGGCGTTTCCCGAAATCGTGAATTTGCAGGGGGGAACGCACTTGTAGGCCTTCTCGGCGAAGCGGTGGTGGTAATAACAGACGTCTGTTACGACTTGGCCGTGTCGCTGTCACGGCGGGCGGATTCTGCTCCATGGTTTGTGGCTCCCCGTGGCTCCGGACATCAGCGTTGAGGTCTGCGGATGCTGCTGTGGGTGTCTGTTCCTTGCAGGCGTTGACGAGCCGTTGAGCTTCATGAGCCAGCGTGCGGAAGTCTTGCTGGGTGCTGCATCGCATGTTGGCAAGTGTCCCTCTCATGTGTGGCGGCAGCGTACTGAGGAATATAAATTGGAAGAGGAAATTGTCATTGTCCTCTTCTTTAAGTTGCAGCAAGTCCTCCATGAGGGCCTTGGGTCTGCATCCTCTGTGGCCGTAGACCGCCAGGATCCTCTCGGCTCTCTCCTCAGCAAAGGGGACTTAATTCGCCACGATGGTCGCTTTCAGTTCTCTGTATTTGTCCTGGGCCGGCGGCCGCTGGATGATGCTCCGCGCACATCTCGAAGTGGCGGCGTCGAGTTTGGCGACAATGTGATAGAACTTTGTATCGTCAGCCGTGATGCCCGCAAGTGCAAACTGGGCTTCAGCTTGCTGAAACCACGAGGCGGGGTCTTCCTGCCAGAAGTCCGGCAGCTTGACGGTGACGGCATTTGTGTGGACCGTCACTGATGTGTCCGCAGGGTGAGAGTGCCTTCCTTCGGCTCTCGCCGCGGCGCTGATGCTCGGTTGAGCCCTCTCTATCACTTCTGCCGTGGGGGAACGTCGTCCATCTGTTCCCCTGTCTGCATGGGCGCCGGCGTCTGCCTGGGTCGCCACAGATGAGTCGATCGCGGGGGAACACCTCTGGTCCATCTTCGCGTCAGGGTCACCAGTGTAGAAGAGCTTGGAATAACGAGGCGATGTGACTTATAAACCAAAGTTTATTATCAGCTTCGCTCCTCTAACAAGTCTCATCTAGTGCAGCAGCAGAAGAAGTAAGAGAGCGAACACATTCGGCTCTGTGTACTTATACTCACACACAACAAAAGACATGCATATCAAAGCTGACATCCCCCATTAACTTAATCCCCTCCTTTGTCTCCATACCCCTCCACCTGGCCCTGGGAGGTCAGGGCGACCTATCTGGTCTCCACCGCAGTGCCTCGGATGCTCTTTGATCTTCACTGGCGGTTGAGACCCTTCGTCCTGTTCTGAGGTGTGAAGTCGCTTTACATATGTAGTCACCAAACATTCTCACATGCTTATACATATGTAGGTTATGGGCTATATGATTAATATAGACCACAGCATGTCCCTGGTATAAATGTATGGTTTTTTAAAAGTTGTTAGTATATACATTGTTTAAATGGGTTGAAAACATTTTATTTCTACTATTTTTGGTGAGATCAGCAACTCAGATGCAGAGCAAAACAGCTGAACAAGATTTATTTACAGTAGCATCTATAGCTGATGATTTCAGGCACGGTTTAGCTTAAAACACTAAATATGAAATTTGCTTTGCAACTTTCATTGTAGTAAGGCTTTATCATAGTATTTAAATTTGTTTTTTTGTTGGAATTCTGAAAAAGTTCAAAATAGATGAAGAAAAAATTGTATTATACTAGATGTGAAACTTGGACCAGCGTCACAGATAAACGTTTTTAGACCCAAATCTCAGATTTTATAAAAGATTGGACATTTTGTGTCACTTTTTAAAAATACATTTGACATGAGATCTTGTCTTGATACTGTGGTATCTTGCCTCTGAAGATAGAAATGCTTCTACTCACTTCCAGAGAAGAATAGAAAGTGTCACCTGTGTGATTTCAGAGAAGCTGAAAGTAAAAGCCTTTCTGTTTTATTGCCCTTGGATATAGACTTTTCTTATAATTGTCTGTAGACACTCGTGATTTGTTTTCCATATCAGATGAAGGCAGACAGCTTTATCTGATCTGTTTACTGACAAAGTGTTTCAGTTTGCTAATCTTAAGAGGGCATTTTATGTCTGACGTGACAAAGGGTTTAAGCAGGTTGTTCTTTATATTTTCTGGGGAGGAATCTATTCTTTCACTCTCATTGTACTCTCATAATATTGCTTTTTGTCATGTTTGCTGTAAGCTCATGTGGGGTGTTATTTTGTTGTTGTTGTTGTTGTTTTTTAGTGTGAAACCCTTTAAAGCCAAATAAATCAATCAAAACCAGTCAGTCAATGTATTTAAAATAGCTTTCTGGATCCTGAGACAACATGGTGTTGAGGTATTTTCAGACTTGGACTGCTCTGGTTTCTGGGAATGTTGGGGTTTTAATAAGCTCCAAAGTTTACACTCGGCAGATGGATTCATTTCTTCTCCAACAGAATTTGCGGCAGTCTGATAAAAGCTTCAGAAGTGCCTTTTAACTAATATGTTGAAAAACACAATTCTGAGAAGAATAACTGTCCTGTAGAAAAAGAAAGTGAACACTTAATTGTTCTATAGGTGCACTGCCAAACTCAATAAGGGGCAGTTGTTTCTTTTTTAAATAAGGAAAAGGTTTATAATAAACATAGATGATTATTTATTTGCTATTACATTTACTAACATGCAGAATTTATTAATGCTTGACAATACATTGGTAATAGTGAATTTTAATCTAGGCCCTTGGCTGCCATTTCCCAGAGCTAGTGTTTACCAGCAACAACAATCTAAAAGATGGCTACAAGCAGTGATTATTTTGACAAGTTTTATTCATTTTGGCAGTAGAATGGGGAAAAATAACCCACATCATGCATGTTTTGTTCCTCCAACAGTCTAGACTCATAATATCTATGGACAAAAGCATCCTGACAAGCATCAATTATTGCAATGGTTTAATGAATCAAAATAATTTCAAAAAGATATTTGTAAATTGACAATCATTTTATTTTATAGCAGGCCACAATTATGGTAACTTAAAAATACTTGAATTGGATTATTTTGATGCATTATTTTTGAAGGTTGAGCTATTTCACTGGAGTTTTGACAGCATAGCGTTTCATGTTTTAATATATTTTATATATTTCAATGGATATATTTATGTATTTCAGCCTTAAACCTGCACCAAGAAATCTTTGCAAATCCTTGAATTACGCTGTATTGGTGGCCTAGTGGTAGAGCATCTGCCCCACAGCTGGGAGGTTGTGGGGTCAAGCCCCAGGTAGGTCATACCAAAGAACATATAAATATGGTACTTTCTGCCTTCTACCTTGGTGCTCAACATAATACAGTGGTGGAGAGGAAAGTTGGTTACCCAGCCACAGGGAGAGCACAAGTCAGTGCACTCATTGTGCTGGTCCCAAGCCCGGGTAAATGGAGAGGGTTGCGTCAGCAAGGGCATCCGGTGTGGAAGAGGGAGAGGAAGAGAGGGAAGGCAAAGCCAAAGATTAAGTGGGAGAAGTTACAGAAGGAAGAAGGTTGCACAGAGTTCAGGAAGGGGTTGGTACAGCCTCTGGGTGTTGGGGAAGAATTATCAGATGACTGGGAAAGTACAGCAAAAATATTGAGGGAAACAGGTAGAAAGGTATGTGGTGTATCCAGTGAGCAGAAGAAGGAAGACAAGGAGACTTGGCTGTGAAAAGAGGAGGTACAGGAAAGTATTCAAAGGAAGAAGTTAGCAAAGAAAAAGTGGGATAGTCAGGGAGATGAAGAAAGTAGACAGGAGTATTTGGAATCTAGGCACATGGCAAAGAGCGCTGGCAAAGGCAAAGTAAAAGGCATATAGTGAGTTGTATGAGAGACTAAACACTAAGGAAGGAGAAAAAAGACTTGAATCAATTGGCTAGATAGAGAGATTGAGCTGAAAAGAATGTACAGCAGGTTAGGCTGATTAAGGGCAGAATTGGTAATGTACTAACAAATGACGAGTATGTTGAGAAGGTGGAAGGAGTACTTTGAAGAGCTGATGAATAAAGAAAATGAGAGCGAAAGGAGGATGGATGAAGGAAAGATGGTCAAAAAGGAAGTTCTGAGGATTAGAAAGGCAGAAGTGAGGACAGCTTTGAAGAGGATGATGAATGAAAAGGCGGTTGCTCCAGATGACATACCTGTAGAGGTATGGAAATGTTTGGAAGAGATGGCAGTGGACTTTTTAACCAGATTGTTTAACACAATCTTGGAGAGTGAGAGGATGCCTGAGGAGTGGAGAAGAAGTGTTTTGGTACCAATTTTCAAGAACAAAGGTGATGCTCAGAGCAGTAGTAGCTACAGAGGCATAAAGCTGATCAGTCACACTATGAAAATATGGGAAAGAGTTGTCGAAGCCAGATTAAGAGGAGAGGTGACAATCAGTGAGCAGCAGTATGGTTTCATGCCAAGAAAGGGTACTACAGTTGCAATGTTTGCTTTAAGAGTGTTGATGGAGAAGTGTAAAGAAGGTCAGAAGGAGTTGCGCTGTGTCTTTGTAGTTCTAGAGAAAGCATATAATAGAGTGCCACGAGAGGAACTGTGGCACTGTATGAGAAAGTCAGCAGTGGCAGAGAAGTATGAGGGTGGTGCAGGACATATATGGGGACAGACTGTGGTGAGGTGTGCAGTAGGAGTAAGGCTGCGTGCCCACCAAACGCATTTTTTCAGCTCTGAGCGGCTATTTTCCATTCATTCTCTATGTAGTCCAGCGTTTACAGCGCTGAGCGCCCACGGCACTAAAATGCTCTCGGCGGTGGCCGCTTTTTGTAGCGGCGCTCAGAGTTGAAAAAAGTTCAACTTTTCAGAGACTGCAGCTGAGCTCATCAATGTCAGACCTTAAGCAGCCAATCAGAACTGCTGTGTGGGCGAGACATAGGACACCAGTGCTAGTCTGTACTCAGACTCCTGCTTTCCGTGTCATCATATTTTACATCCAGAGCTGCTAGAAAACGTTTCCTGTCCATTGTTATTTAGAGACTGCTATTAACAAGTCTGTAGAAAGTCTGACAACAGGAAAAGCAGGAGTGATGAGAAAGTAGCAGAGACCCCTCTGTTAATGGAAGAAAAACCCACAATGGTCACAGAAATAACTTGAATCTGAAAAAAGTGGTAATAAATAAAAATTCTATGAAAATTAACCAATAAAAATCAGATAATGCTTTTGAATTGTGGTTCAACAGAATTATTTTAAAAAACAAACTCATGAAACAGGCCTGGACAAAAATGATGGTACCCTTAACTTAATATTTTGTTGCACAACCTTTTGAGGCAATCACTGCAATCAAACGATTTCTGTAACTGTCAATGAGACTTCTGCACCTCTCAGCAGGTATTTTGGCCCACTCCTCATCAGCAAACTGCTCCAGTTGTCTCAGGTTTGAAGGGTGCCTTCTCCAGATGGCATGTTTCAGCTCCTTCCACAGATGTTCTATAGGATTTAGATCAGGGCTCATAGAAGGCCACTTTAGAATAGTCCAATGTTTCGCTCTTAGCCATTCTTGGGTGTTTTTAGCTGTGTGTTTTGGGTCATTATCCTGTTGCAAGACCCATGACCTGCGACTGAGAACAAACTGTCTGACACTGGGCAGCACATTTCTCTCTACAATACCTTGAAAGTCTTGAGATTTCATTGTACCCTGCACAGATTCAAGACATCCTGTGCCAGATGCAGCAAAGCAGCCCCAGAACATAACACAACCTCCTCCATGTTTCACAGTAGGGACAGTGTTCTTTTCTTGGTATGCTTCATTTTTGCATCTGTGAACATAGAGCTGATGTGCCTTGCCAAAAAGTTCCAGTTTTGTCTCGTCTGTCCATAGGACATTCTCCCAGAAGCTTTGTGGCTTGTCAACATGTAGTCTGGCAAATTCCAGTCTGGCTTTTTTATGATTTGTTTTCAACAGTGGTGTCCTCCTTGGTCGCCTCCAATGAAGTCCACTTTAGCTCAAACAACGACGGATGGTGCGATCTGACACTGATGTACCTTGACCTTGAAGTTCACCATGAATGTGTTTAGAGGTTGTTCTGGGCTCTTTTGTTACCATTCGTATTATCCGTTTCCTCCTGCGGCCACGTCCAGGGAGGTTGGCTACAGTCCTGTGGATCTTAAATTTCTGAATAATATGTGCAACTGTAGTCACAGGAACATCAAGCTGCTTGGAGATGGTCTTACACCCTTACCTTTAACATGCTTGTCTATAATTTTCTTTCTAATCTCCTGAGACAACTCTCTCCTTTGCTTCCTCTGGTCCATGTTTAGTGTGGTACACACCATGTCAACAAACAGCACAGTGACTACTTGTCACCCTTTAAATAGGCCAACTGACTGATTACAAGTTTGTATACACCTGTGATGTTAATTAGAGGACTCATCTTGGTTGAACATGTCTCTATGGTCACATTATTTTCAATCTTTTCTAGGGGTACCATCATTTTTGTCCAGGCCCGTTTCATGAGTTTGTTTTTTAAAATAATTCTGTTGAACCACAATTCAAAAGCATTGTCTGATTTTCATTGGTTAATTTTCATAGAATTTTTATTTATTGCCACTTTTGTCAGATTCAAGTTATTTCTGTGACCACTGTGTTTTTTTCTTTCATTAACAGAGGGGTACCAACAATTTTGTCCACATCTATATCTCTATAAGTCATGTAGTAATTTGCAGCACTGAACTCCAAACAGTTTCTCTTTTACAGGTGTTAAGGTGGAGTAAGATGTGATAATGGAGTCAATTGAAGGCAGAGCGGTCACCAGGTTCCCATACTTGAGAGGCTGCACATCACGGGAGACGTTCATTGAAATTAAAGACTTATGGGGAGGATGTCCTATCGTATGCTGTAGTCAAACACTGGTATCGTCAGTTGAAGCATGGTCAGACATCAGTGGAGACGGCACCCGTTCCTGGATGATCACAGTGCACCATTATTCCACCATCCGGCAAGTGCAGTGCAGAATTGCTGCATAATTCTCCATTCTCTCACTAACCCAAGATGTCGAGATCAGTGTGGGGTCTGTGGAAAAAATCATCCATGACCATTTACACATGCAAAAGTTGTCTGCACAATGGATTCCCCAGTTGCTTACACCTCTGTAGAAGCTGGACTGAGTCACATGCTCCCAGGCTCTTTTGGCCACGGGCGAAGAAAACCAAGAGGACTTCTTCAACAGACTAATCATGCCAGATGAAATATGGATCCATCACTATGATCCAGAGACAAAGGGTGGAGTTGCACTATAACTTTTGGACCAACTTTTACTGACATTTTGATAAACGCCTGGCTCTGCTGGCAAAAGTTAGTAAAAGTTAATGATAGTTGGTGTTTGTTGGCAAATGCTGGCAAAAGTTGTGTTCTTTGAAAATTTTCAGCTTGCTGAAAATTTGTCAGTGTTTGGAAACACACGTTGGTGAAAGTTGTGCTCAGTTTGTAAAAGTTCCTCAGTGCTGGGTTAAGTTATGCAGAGTTTGCCTGAGTCAGTCTAAGTTAAGCTCCACTGGCAAACGTTGACTGAAATGCTAGTGAAATCACTTGTTTTTAGCCCAAAACTTACTTCAGACATGCACGGACGCAAGAAAAATGGAGAGAAGGGGGAATTTAAAAAAAGAAAAATCCATCCATACCATCCATGGGTTTTATTGAAAATTAAACCCATGGATGGTATTGTGTCTCAGGGCTCTTTGGATCATTGATATCAATCTCAGACATCTGTGATAATTAGTTTGCCAGGTGACCCCAATTAAAGGAAAACTACTTAAGAAGGATGTTCCACAATATTAAGCATGCCACAGGTTTCAAGCAGTATGGGAAAGAAAAAGGATCTCTCTGCTGTCAAAAAGCGTCAAGTGGTGAAATGCCTTGAACAAGGTATGAAAATATTAGATATTTCACAAAAACTTAAGCATGATCATTGTACTGTGAAGAAATTTGTGGCTGATTCAGAGCACAGATGGGTTCATGCAGATAAAGGCATAATGAGGAAGGTTTCTGCCAGACAAATTCACCGGATTAAGAGAGCAGCTGCTAAAATGCCATTACAAAGCAGCAAACAAGTATTTGAAGCTGCTGGTGCCTCTATAGTCCCACGAACCTCAAGGTGTAGAATCCTCCAGAGGCTTGCAGTGGTGCATAAACCTAATATCCGGCCACCCCTAACCAATGCTCACAAGCAGAAATACAAAAACAAGCAGAAATTGTGGCAGTGGGCCCAGAAATACATGAAGACTAATTTTCAAACAGTCTTGTTGATTGATGAGTGCCGTGCAACCCTGGATGATCCAGATGGATGGAATAGTGCAGGGGTGTTGAATCATGTGCTATGGAGGGCCAAGACCCTGCAGGCTTTACCTCCAACCAGTTTCTTCAACAGCAGATTTCACTGAACTTCTTCCCACTGATTGCTGATCAGTGAAAACACCTGCTGATGAGACTGGGTAGAAGAGAAAACCTGCAGGGTCTTGGCCCTCCATGGCACATGATTGGACACCCCTGGAATAGTGGATGGTTGGTAGATGGCCACCATGTCCCAACAAGGCTGCGACGTCAGCAAGGAGGTGGCGGAGTCATGTTTTGGGCTGGAACCATGGGGAGAGAGCTGGTAGGCCCTTTTAGAGTCCTTGAAGGTGTGAAAATGACCTTAGCAAAGTATATAGAGTTTCTGACTGACCAGTTTCTTCCATGTTACAAAAAGAACAACCATGCCTTCCGTGGAAAAATTATCTTCGTGCATGACAATGCACCATCTCATACTGCAAAGAATACCTCTGTGCCATTGGCTGCTATGGGCATAAAAAGAGAGAAACTCATGGTGTGGCCCCCATCCTCCCCCGACCTCAACCCTATTGAGAACCTTCAGAGCATCCTCAAGCAAAAGATCTGTGAGGGTGGGAGGCAGTTCACATCAAAACAGCATCTGTGGGAGGCTATTCTGACATCTTGCAAAGAAATTCAAGCAGAAACTCTCCAAAAACTCACAAGTTCAATGGATGCAAGAATTGTGAAGGTTATATCAAAGAAGGGGTCCTATGTTAACATGTAACTTGGCCTGTTAAGGTGTTTTTGATTGAAATAGCTTTCGATTTCAGTAAATATGACCTCCTAATGCTGCAATTTCAACAAATGACCATTTTCAGTTCTTTACAACCAATAAAATATTTTGAAGTAGGCTAAGTTAGTGCATAATAATTTGGAATAGTACATTTTGATTTTTTTTTTATTTTTGCAAAAAAAAAAAGTTATCACTGGGTGGTTTGTGCAATAAAATTTGAATTATGCTCTAACGGTTGATGACTTGAAAATTATACTGACTGTCATTTGCACCGACTATTTAGGAAAACTAGAGACAAATATCATTTGCATAATAATTTGTAAAATGGTGTAAAATGAAAATAAATACTGAAATGTATGCCCAGAGTAGTTGTGTTCACTGCAAAAGCAGGTCCAGAATGGCAGGAAGCCTCCACAAATGTCGATCTTTATATGAGCGTTGCCTAACACTGATGTCAGCTGACCTGCACTGAGCATTTGTTTGCTTAAGTTAACCTAAGTTGGCAACAGCTACACATATGCTAGCCTAAGATGGGCAAAAGTTTGACAATGCTGAATACAATGCTAGCAAATGCTACCAAAAGTTTGTAAAAGTTGGTGTGCGCTGGATTAAAAAAACCTGCTCACGAACATAATTTCACCGACATTTGGACTATTTTCTCTGATTTTTCAAAACATCTATAAAAGTTGGTTCAAACGCTATAGTGTGAACGCAGCTTAAAGCCAAGTCGAAACAATGGAAGCATAATGACTCACCGCCACCACCAAGAAAGCACATGTCCAGCCCTTGGTGGGTAAGGCCATGCTCACAGTCTTTTGGGACCAGCATGGAGTATTGATAAAAGATTTCCTGGCAAAGGGTACCACAATTACTGGGACTTATACTCTTCACTGCTGCAGAAATTGCAGAAGGCCATCAAAACCAAGAGGTGCTGCATGCTGACCAAAGGTCCTGGTTCACAGCTCGCATGTTGCCCAGACAGAAGCACAGTCCTGCAGCTATGAAATCTTTCCTCATCCACTTTACTTTCCTGACCCCACACATCTGACTTCCACCTCTTTCCAACCATGTAGTCATTTTTGAAAGGAAAGCACTTCAAAAACGATGAAACACTGATTTCTGAGGTCAAATCAAGGCTTCCAACGCAACCTGCAGACTTCTACAGTTGAGGTCTCCACAGCTGCATAAAGCGATGGGAGAAGTGTGTGACCCTTGGTGGTACGTAGAGAAAGACTAATGACTATGCTCAGTCTGGTTCCTCTCAGTCAATGGGGAATGAGTCAGGGAAAATCTTTAATGACTAGCCCTCGTATGTTTTTGCATACTGTATGTATTTATGCCAGTTTATGCGAACTATTTTTTTTTTCAGTTTAGAATATTTAAATATTTGCAGTAGCGGTGGGACGATTATTATCCTTTATTGT
Source organism: Pholidichthys leucotaenia (assembly GCA_020510985.1). Lineage (NCBI taxonomy): Eukaryota > Metazoa > Chordata > Actinopteri > Cichliformes > Pholidichthyidae > Pholidichthys > Pholidichthys leucotaenia. The sequence goes on from CM035847.1 coordinate 236,743,793, forward strand.
GATAAAACACTTGGAATTAATTTATTGCACTGAAGTTCTAACATGAGAATGAACGTTTTTAATCATCAGTGTCCTCATAAGAATGAGTTCAGAAAGCTGTTCCCTGATTTTTACATCCACCAGGGGGAGCCTGTTTGAAATCAAGCCATCCAAAGATCTTAGCCTGTCACTCAATCACTCTCGTGGCTTAACAGGATAGTTTTATATCTTATAAATTCAGCTATATTTGTTACCTGAAAAGGCAAGGTTAATACATTTTTAGACTGCTGATTTTCACTTAATTTGAATAGTTTGCATGAAATATAATGCAGCTGTGCATCAATGTCAATGTCTGTATTTGTAGACAGTAATTAACACTGGGGCTCATGCAAAAACCCTGTCTACTAACAAATCTGTTAGTAAACGTGAAGTACGATCAATTTAAGTGAACTTGTGGCATTCGCCAATCTGTTAGTATCTTGATTTCGTAAAGATACAAACAATATTTTCAAGTGGTTGAGAGTAGTTATTGTTATTGTATTAACAAATCTTCAGTTCTCATGAAAGTGTTCACACTTTCACATAGGTGGAATTCATTATTTTTATGTGGGCTGTTTACATGGTTTTGTAGGACAAATATGAGTGTTTGTTGAATCTGGAGTGGCTCGTTTGAACTAACATAGCTTATAAAAAAAGTACAAGGGATGTACACATGCAAACATGTTCTTGCATGAGGCCTACTGTCATACATTTGTCACTTTCCAGACCACAAAGCTCCCAATACGCTTTACCAAAACGAAAAGTGCCTCAGTGTTGCTCAGTTTTTAAATTATACTTATTTTAACTTGAAGGGGTCCAAAATACTGTAAGTAGGCTAAGTCAGGGCAAAAGGTTACGTGGGGCAGGTTGTTACACCCCCTCCTGCCAGTGTAATTCTGAGACTTGGTGCATACTGAGTACACTCTATACCGTTGCACACAAGCCATGCTTATGGATCTTTGTATGCAAGAGAGGACAGATAAATGAATTATGAGCCCTCTGAGTATTTTCTTTTTGAAAATCTTTTGTCTTCGTCATAGTTGTCAGACCATGGTGATCTCATGAACAATATTTTTGCTGGAGAAACTAGACTTATTGGGCCATGTGGGCATGTGCCTATTTTCACATTTAGTACTGGGTTCCTTCCTGGCGTTGTCAACACTAAATGCTGATGATGGGGCAAGTGACCAGGGGCATATTGTTACAGTGTAACTACTATATGGCATTGTGGATTATTGTCAAGTCAAAAGATTCAAAGATTTTTATTTGTCAATACTTCTATATATACAGGACATACAGTAGAATAGAAATGCCATTTCTCTCTTAGTGGTGTGCGGAATATATAAAGCAAGAAGGAGGAAGGATGGAAAACAACAATATATGTACAGTAATCGTACCCATAGTACAAATAATGGTAAAAACACAGCAATCCTATTTACAGTAAATCGTAATACTGGTAAACTGCGAGTTCTATGTAGTAACGGGGTGCAGACAGTGACAGGATGGTCTGCGCATGATCAGTATTGCAATGACAGACAGCAGCAGGTATGGCATTTGTGCAAATGGTTGCAGTAAGGTGCAAGACATACAGCAGCAGATATGGTACTGTTGGTGTGCCAAGTCTTTCTGTGCAAACAGCTGAGGTAGAGTTGCTGTGTTGGTGAGTGTGTTACAGTCTAGGGGCAGGGGGCGGGAGAAGTGGGCAGAGTTCAGGGTCCTGATGGCCTGGTGAATAAAGCTGTTTAGCAGTCTTGTGGAGCAGGCCTATAGGCTTCAGTACTGTTTCCCTGAGGGCAGGGGGCTGAAGAGGGTGTGTGAGGGGTGGGAGGTGTCGCCTGCGATGTCAATGGCTCCGTGGGTGAGGCGGGTGTGGTAGATGTCCGAGAGGGAGGGCAGAGGGGCACGGATGATCTTGCTGGCTGCTTTCACTGTGCGTCATAGTCTTCCGGCAGGAGGTAGTGCAGCTTCTGTACCACACAGTGATGCAGCTGGTGAGGATGCTCTCAGTGGTGCCCCAATATTGCATTGCATGGTATAATTATGTAAAAAAGCTTATTTGTTTTTGATATGATCAAATGAATAATTTATTCACAGAAATATTCAATAGCCTATCTCAAGGTATGGTTTCAAAATTCCACCATGAGTGTGTGCACCTTTCCCTCTGTTTTCTACAGATATTTTGATTTCAGGCCATATTTAGTAAGCAATGTGACACCTTTATCTGTGTGAACTGATACACTGCATTCATGTTTTATTTTATATATAAAGCATGGTGTGAAAGTATAAGTGTTTTGTTTACAGTTTGAATAATCCATGTCGTGGGGGCAGCAGTCCAAGCTGAGTAGCCCTGACTGCCACCCAGTCCACATAGCAGCACGATCCCCATGATCCCTTCCGTAGGTGGTGACTCCACTTGAGGGCAGACCCATGTGGCTTGTTGTGCATGTACACTGGGTCCTTGCTGTAACTCATGTGGATCCACTGGCCCTTCACCCAGGACCCATCTTCCATGGGAGACCCTGTCATTGGCAGCCTTCTGGGATTGTGAAGGCATGCAAACCCCTCCACCACGATGAGGTGGCAATCCACGAAGGAACGCATGCGATATAATACAAGATAAAAGTAATTAATTCATATGACTGAGGACATGTCCAAAAGCATCTGGATAAGATTGGTTTGAAGTAAAACTATATTAACCACATTTATTTGACAGTTGCAAATAAATAAATAAAATGTAACTTTGTGCCCCGGCTTACCCTCGTTCATTATATGCCACAGTGCCAGTTGGACTTTTTTTCCCTATAACTCATGCATTCATGATATTTCATGTTACTGTTCACATAACAGGATGATCACTTACAGTGCAATAAATTAGTTCCCCAACAAAATGTATTATTAAATTATGTTATTGTGTTTTACTGATATTTTCAAAGCTTTAATAATATAATTGGTAATTAACATGATTATATAAATAATCGCAATTATCTGGCCAGAATAATGGTGATATTACATTTTAATATCGTCCCATTGCATTAACGCTGCATGGTCCTTCCCCTCTGGCACTATTTAACAGAAGGTCCTTTTATTCCGCCCGTGCGGAGTAATCCCTGTGTGTGAGGAGGCTCCGCTTGTCAGTCAGACTTTGAACTGTGCACTGGCGCTCATCACTGCTAATCTCTGACCACTGCTTGTCATCACCGCCGCTGCCACTGACACTTATTACCGACGAGCCCGGGTCTGTAGTTTAGGATGAACAGTTGCTAAGAGAGGCAGAGAACCCAGGGGCGACAACCGCAGGGACGAGAGCGGAGATTAAACGTGAGCTACGCCGTCCATCCTTCACGTTAGTCGGGGGAGTTGCAATGGTCCAGTCAAGGGATGTTTTTTTAGCCTTGCTTCTTGTGAGCTGCACAGGTAAGAGATTTCAATATGTGACGCCAACTAGATAAAAATGGTTACGTGTAAACATGTTCAGCTTTGATTTAAATCTATTCCCACCGTTCTTTAATTTGTTATCCGGACCGCAGGCATCTCCTCGCCCCCTCCGCCCTCAGGCACTCTTCCTTTAGCAGGTGCGTCTGTAACGGTGCTGCGACTACTGCTAATTAGCTTACCGACGAGCCGTTTGTTTTTAAGTAAAGACAGCCTAGTGCTAATGGGTTATGCACGCACACATTCAGCGGGCTGCACGGCGCTGCACTTTTGCGTGACCATCCTTGTGCTGCTGACTTAGCATAATGTAGGCACATTAAATAAAATATGATTCGCAGGAAGAACATGCTTTTTTTTTTTTTTGCTATTGTGTTAGTATTGATGTGGATGAGATGTGTGTGTGAGGCACCGGGCAGTGCATGGAACCGCAGTCGTTGCCCTGGTCCGTTGCTCTGTGCTCGGATGGGACGTGTTTTGTTGTTGATGGCGTGGGGGGGGTGGTGATGATGCTCATGGGCTCCCTCCGTCTGTAGGCATGCACACTAATACGCACGCATCCTTTTGGTGTCGGCTCTGACAACAAAATAAAGTGCGTTTCCAGCAAGCACCTGTCCACATGCACAGGTGCGAGGATGGACACTGAGGAGTGGATGTTGACAGATGATGCTCCCACCAAGTAGAAGGAGGAGGCTGTCCGGGCTCTGTTTTGGTCTCTCTGGCACACTGATGCATAGCAAGCACAACTTCTACTCTGAATCATCTGTTATGTAATCTGATGCCACGATAAAGGCTTTAAAACGAGATCCTTTAAGTTGGTGAAATGTGTTGTTATGTAAGTATAATTGAGGGAGTTTTGTGTGAAATGGCATTTCAATAACTGCTGCACGACCCCCCCACCCCCCTCCATTGACTTTGGTAATTTGGCATGTCGAAAAGGATTAAGCGGAAGAAGATGGATGGATGTATTTATGCTCGAAGTAGTAGTTTTTGTGCTCACAAGCCTCAGGATTTTCGTGGGATAACCCTTTTTAATCCTTTATGTACAATCCAGTGTATGCAGCCAGGGGTGTTCCTCGGACGGCGGGAGGAAAATGCAGGAGGGGTGTGCTGCTCACATTTGAGTTATTTGGTAATTATTATATAAAATACACATTCATACCATTCCGTTTTGAGATTGGATTTTCTCTTGTGTCATGATTGCAGGATTGCATTGCCTCATGGCTGTGTTGTAGGCATTGGGTAACCAGTTGATAATGATTAAAAAGAGCATCTTCACCCAGCTTGAATCCCAATGGGAGGCCAAAAGTCTTCATTTTCTTATTTATTATTAATGTGTATAAAAAGCCCTTGCATATGCCAAAGGCTGTCTGGTAGGAGGGGCTCAGGGTGTAGGAGAAGAAAAGGACAGGTGGAGGAGGAGGGCTGTATTTTTATTTATTAATTTCTTTGGCTACATGCAGAGGTGGGTAGATTATCCAGAAATTGTACTTAAGCAAAAGTAGCTTTACCTTATGTTATTAATTACACAAGTGTAATAAGAGTAGTCGCCAAGAAAATTACGGGAGTAAGAGTAAGAAAGTATTGACTAATAAGTTACTTGAGTAGTAATGACTTTGTTTTCAACAGTTTGAGGTTTTATTCTGAAATTTGACTCTTTTCTCGTCTTGTATTTTTTTTCTTGCAAATTTACAGTTTTTATTTTTTTTAAATGTAAATTTTAAGCCTTTTACTCCTAAGTTTACATTTTTTCCCTTAGAAAATGAACTACCTTTTCCTTATAAATTTGAAACCATTATGGGAGATGTTTGTCATAAGTGTGATAGTCTGAAAAAGAAACAACCTATGTTCTGTCTATAATCCAAGGCACAAAATATACAGTAGACAGTAGGCCTGTAATAGTAATTACTAACTTGATTAATAATCATATGTTAGGAAAGCACAAACTCAATAAGTTTTCTGGCCTCGATATATTGGCGTTTACATGGGTATTTGTTTACATTTCAGCTGTTCTAACTGCTTCTGTCCCTCTCCTGGCAGTCAGCAGTCTCTCTCTTTGGAGGCAGGGCTAATGCACACATAGCGGGGACACCCGCAGAAAGTGAAGCAGCCAGCAGAAGAGTCTCCTCACACTATAAAGTTTCTCTCAACTGAGGCCAAAAGGCTACTTTTTTAATTGTGTGATCGCTTTGCCCTGCAGATTTGGCTCAAATGGATACGTCGGTTGCTCATATATGAGCACATTACCCCGTATGTATATGATGTCAGGTCATTGCGACCGTTCGTACCAGCAATAATTTTACAACATAGCAGATGTGTGAGCAAAGGCTACCCCCCCCAAAAAAAAAGAAACCATATAAACAAAAAACAAGAAGCCCTGACTCAAAATAACCCATGAGGTCCATTAACCTTGAGTGTTTATTATGTTATTTTGACACTGTGCATCTCATAAACAGTTGATTACTGATTACGTAAAGCCATGCATTCCGGTCATCCTTGGCAACATGTAAACATTAGCGGTGCTTCAGTGCTCCTGTGCTAAAAGCAGGATGAGCACAGGAGTGGTAATGGCTAAGTTTCCTGACGGCTGCACAATTCCGGAAAGTTTAGATGAATAAATGGAATTTATTCCAAAGCTGAATTCCTAAGCTCAGGTGTGAGAGTATTTTGGATTCAAACCAAAAGAGTGAGGAGAGCCAATTAATGTCAACAAGGCGGTGGTATCATCATCATCCGTATTTATTTTGACAGGACACAGTTAGTCCCACAGTTGGGGTGGGTCCTCTTACAGTCGAAGCTGAGTTTTTAACACTGGATGCCCTTCCTGACACAACCCTGCCCATTTTATCCAGGCTTGGGACTGGTGCAAGGAATACACTTGACTTGTGCACCCACTGTGGCAGGGTAACCAACATTTCCCTCCTCCGTTCCATTTTTGCTGAGAACCAAGCTGAACAGCAGGAAATTCCACTTTTACATAGTCTTTGGCATGACCTGGCCGGGATTTGAACCCCGGCCTCCCGGTTGTGGGGCAGATGCTCTACCCCTAGGCCACCACTATGTCGCATACATTTGAAAAGAGTTGCAACAAAAACTGGCAGTACAATTAACCTAAACATGTTTTAAAAACACAACCATCCCACTCAGTTTTTCCAAGTGGGAACAAAACTGTGGTCATACTCCAATGACCCTCCCTTTCCCCACAGTCTGGAATAAAGGAGGCCTTTACCCATCAATGCAGATATAAACATGACGGTGATAAGCGGCACATGCTCACAGGTAGGGTTATAGCTGAAGAGATTCAACCATTTATTTATTTAGGTTATTTGAAATCTTTTTTCCACATTTCAATTCCAGTGTTCAGTATTGCTAATAAATAAAAATTTAATGTCCTTCAAAAAGATGTACTGTACATGGATTATTATTATTATTTCTGAAAAAAATACTGTCTGACAATTTTTTTTTTTATTGTTACAGGCCTAGTAGACAGTATTAGACAATTTAGTATCATAATTTTTAAAACAGCCTCTATCCAGGCTGACACAAATGTTTAAAGGGGACACGTGATGCACATTTCCACGTGTTAACACGGTTCCTACAGGACTTAATCAAATGCCTCTGACATGCTTTGGTCAAAATGCCTCAAGTTTACTATTGCTGCACCATTTTGACCCATCTTTTGCGGCCTTCCTCACAATGGCTCATTTCAGTGCATGTCTCTTAAAACGCTCATGAGCCCCAATAACAACACCCTCCCTCTTTTGTCCCTGCTGAGGTCTGTTGTTGATGCCATATTGATAATGTTAGATGGCTGCCTCCTAGCTCCTGTAGGGAACAGAGCCTGAGCTAATTAATGTAAAACCATCCAAAAGAATGGATGAAATAACACATCACCTTGAGATAAGCGTGTGTGGTTTCAGTTGTCAGTAGGATATGACTAGTCCCTGGAGTACAATAAACACAGAAGCGGCTGTGAATGAGCGAATGGGTAACTGCTAAGGGCAGCTAACCACCTTTGGTCTGTGTCAGAGTATAGTAAACTGTAGTAACGTAATTTCCTAGTTTGGGATTAGTAAAGTACATCTGTCTATCTACCTACCTACCTTGGTGTGAAAAAGTGTTTGCCCTCTTCCTGATTTCTCATTTTTTTTGTATGTTTGTCACACTTAAATATTTCAGATCATCAAACATATTAGACATTAGACAAAGATAACACAAGTAAACACAAAATGCAGTTTTTAAATGAAGGTGTTTATTATTAAGGGTAAAAAAATCCAAACCTACATGGCCCTTTGTGAAAAAGTAATTGCCCCCCTTAAAACATAAATTAACTGTGATTTATCACATTTTTGGAAAGCTGAGTTCAATTTCTCTAGCCACACCCAGGCCTGATTACTGCCACACCTGTTCTCATTCCCAATCAAGAAATCACTTAAATAGGACCTGCCTGACAAGGTGAAGTAGACTTAAAGATCCTCAAAAGCTAGACATCATGCTGTGATCCAAAGAAATTCAGTAACAAATGAGAAACAAATTAATTTAGATCTATCAGTCTGGCAAAGGTTATAAAGCCATTTCTAAAGCTTTGGGACTCCAGAGAACCACAGTGAAAGCCATTATCGACAAATGGCAAAAACATGGAACGATGGCGAACCTTCCCAGGAGTGGCCGGCTGACCAAAATTACCCCAAGAGCGCAACGACAACTCGTCCAAGAGGTCACAGAAAAACTCACAACAACATCCAAAGAACTGCAGGCCTCACTTGCCTCACTTAAGGTCAGTGTTCATGACTCCACCATGAGAAAGAGACTGGGCAAAAATGGCTTGCATGGCAGAGTTCCAAGACAAAATTCACTGTTGAGTAAACAGAACATAAAGGCTCGTCTCAGTTTTGCCAGAAAGCATCTTGATGATCTCCAAGACTTTTGGGAGAACACTCTGTGGACTGAGACAAAAGTTGAACTGTTTGGAAGGTGTGTGTCCCATTACATCTGGCGTAAAAGTAACACAGCATTTCAGAAAAGGAACATCATACCAACAGTAAAATGTGGTGGTGGTAGTGTGATGGTCTGGGGCTGTTTTGCTGATTCAGGACCTGGAAGACTTGCTGTGGTAAATGGAAGCATGAATTCTGCTGTCTACCAAAAAATCCTGAAGGAGAATGTCCGGCTATCTGTTTGTGACCTCAAGCTGAAGCAACACTTGGGTTCTGCAGCAGGACAATGATCCAGAACACAACAGCAAGTCCATCTCTGAATGGCTTAAGAAAAACAAAATAAAGACTTTGGAGTGGCGTAGTCAAAGTCCTGACCTGAATCTGATTGAGATGCTATGGCATGACCTCAAAAAGGCAGTTCATGCTTGAAAACCCTTCAGTGTGGCTGAATTACAACAATTCTGCAAAGATGAGTAGGCCAAAAATCCTCCACAGCACTGTAAAAGAGTCATTGCCAGTTATCGCAAACGCTTGATTGCAGTTGTAGCTGCAAGGGTGGCCCAACCAGTTATAGGTTTAGGGAGCAATCACTTTTTCCACACAGGGCCATGTCGGTTTGGATTTTTTTCCCTTAATAATAAGCACCTTCATTTAAAAACTGCATTTTGTTTTTACTTGCGTTATCTTTGTCTAATATTTAAATTTATTTGATGATCTGAAACATTTAACCCTCATCCTACCAACATATTTTACATAGAAATAGTACCAACTGGGGTCCGTTTGGACCCCACACAAAATTTAACTGTTAATTGGATTATTAAGCAATACCCAAGTATTTTTTTCACTTAAAATGTTTTATTTGGTTAAAACAAAGAGTTGTGTTTGAAACATGACCCCAAAATCCCGGAATGGGGCTAGTTTGTCGGTTGCCTGCCTTTCAGCACGAGTAGCCCGGTTGTAATGTGTTTTTCAACCAGTGTGCCCTGGTGCGTTCAGGTTTTTGTGGGAAGTTATCTAATTTCACTTCTTAATTGGTACAAGAAATGCAAATACTTTGCCATTGTTGTGCATGTGTTCTGTAGGCCCTACAGAACACCAAAAAAAAAAAAAAAAAAGAAATCAGGAAGGGCGCAAACACTTTTTCACACCTATCTATCTATCTATCTATCTATCCATCTATGACATATATTTTCAAATGTTGGTAGATGAACAAGGATCTTTAGTGAGGGTAGACAGAAAATATAAAAAATAATAAGACCCAATTGCAGTCCCACAGCTAAGGTAGCGCTAGGCAGCTTAGCTGTGGTAGACAGACCGACTCTAATCGCCTAGCCAAGCTAATGCTAATGGTCAGAGTTACCAACTGTCACGGTAAAGATATAATAAGACACAATGACGTAAGATATATTATCAACTGTGGATTAGTAAACCAGGTGGGAACAGGGATGTCTAGTGGGGTGATTAGAATTTAAAGAAAACAGCAAAAACAAACTTGCTAAGTTAACTCCATAGTAACACTGTCAGTATATGGATTTACAGTAGATGCTCACTGGATACTCCCATTGTCACTGAAGTGGGTTGAGATGGAGCTGGGAGGGTTCAGTTCACTGAGCTCCAGTTGTCAATTCATAATCAGAGCCAAATCAAACTGCTTGTTAACTGAGAACAAGTGAGACCAAGGCAGATCCTAACAAAGTCACAGGATTGTGTTTTTTTCACTTTTTATATTTCACTCCAGATACCCAAATTAATACACAAAACACAAAAAAGAAATCTTTTTTTAATCATATGTCTCCTTTAAGAATTTAAAATACCAGCTTTTTGGTATCCCAAATATATATTATTTTAATTTTTCTACCTGAGAACCGATAGGCTGCCATTTTCCAAAACTACTTTGTCTGTCACTTTCTATCCAGTGCCAACAAATAACGTCAAACTTTGTGCTGATAGCTTTTATTTCTTATCTTTAATGCCCTTATTTTGTTTTGTGAATTAACTCTGTTGTAGAACATAATTAAGAAGGAACAAGAGAAAGTAGTATTTTGATTTGCTTTGAAATTGCCCGTGATAACTAAATGGAGATCAAGAAGAATACAATTGTAAAGACTCTGCAGTACAATGCTGCCTCAGTCAAACATCGAACATTTAAATATGGATAAATTAACTTAGTTAGGCCATCTTAGTAACAAACGGTGACAGTGAAAACATCTGCCCAAATGAATGTCTGCTGTAGGATTTCAAAGGCTCATTTCATGTATTGATTTGCTGCTGCTGTTAATGTATACAGATATTTTCATTTATCTAGCTAGAAGAGTTCAGTAGGCTCCAGCACTTTTTCTGGATCCTTGATTGTGCAAATAAAGTCTCATCAGATCCACAAGTTTCTGTGTTTTGATAGATTTTTTCATTTATTGATTTTTGGTATTTTTGTGGCAGTTGAAAACCACCACATAACCTCACAAGCATTTGTGTATAGAAATAGCTTTGTACAGTAGCGGACTATGGGGTCATTCCATGTCATTTCAGCAAATTTTCAGGACATCCCACGCACTTGGGTCTCAAAAAAATCTGAAATTTTCACTAGTTATCCCTTATTTATCCAATAGGTACACCGTAAAATTTTAGTTTGCTCAGTTGGATACTTTTTGGACCAATTTAGTGAAGGGGGGTATGTGTCGATTTTGGCGCAATTTTGGCATGTCCTTATTTTTCCTCCATTTTCAGGTGTCAATATCTCAAGAACTACTCCACATAGGAACTGAAATTTGGTAATACACCTCCACCTACTCTCTCAGAATATACAAAAAGATCTGTCGTACATCAAAACTGGTTGGCATACCAGCCCCTCAAAAATGGAAGAAAAATTCATGGTCGACCATGTTTGGGCCTTCAGAAAACAACTTTGTATATGCCCCAGCTTCTTGATTTTTTTTTTTTTTTTTCAGAGCTTTGAGATACATACAGTCATGTGAAAAAATTAGGACACCCTGTACAAGCCTGTTTTTTTTTTTTTTACATATTTGGACATATGGATATTTAATATCAATGTTAAAAATACTGAGAGATTCATGTAATACAACTAAACAATTAAAAATGAATTAAAGACTTTTTCAAATTTTCTGTAAAATGTAATTCTAAACAAATAGTGAGGAATAAATTAGGACACCCTCCATCTTTTTTAGGACACCCCCACATTCATTCCCACTTAAAATGGCTAAAATAAATGTTAAAAAATGCAAATAAGAACAAAAACAAGGTTAGACATAGATATGTGAACATTTCTTAATAAAGAACTGAATATTTAAAGGGGTGTCCTAATTTTTTTTCATATGGCCGTTCATTTCTCAATCGAAAGTATGTTGTATTCTGAGTAAATGTTGAGTTCAAACATCCACAGTCTAGCATTCCCATTTCAATTTTCCTAGCGCTAGATTATGTAAAAAGTGTTTATTTTCTTACAAAATTTGTCTTAACTTCATTGAGCTGCTTGTTGTTGTTTGTTGTACCTACAAATAAAAGATATTACAAAAAATTAAACATTAAATCTGTCATGATTGCCCTTCTGGGGCAAAGAACTGGACCCATGCGCAGGCTTTCTCTTCTCAGGCATAATTTTATTCACAAGCACCAAACTTCCAGACGTGAGCAAAAACGAAATGTGAGAGCGTGATCAGCGTGAAGGTCGCTGTGCCGAAGGCAGCACGCGACCTCTATGAATAAGGAAACAAATCAAGAACACCTGTAAATAATCAGTAATCCAAAAAATCAAAAGTAGCCATGAATAATTAACAATGCCTAAAAGCCTAAAAAGACCTAAAAGCGTGATGCGTCGGGTGGCCTCTCAGTGTCCCAGAACCACCAGACCAGAGAACACGACATGTCGGATGGTCTCCCAGAATCCCTGAGCCACCAAACCATAGGGCGTAATCCGCCGGATAGCCTTCCAGCGTCCCTGAGCCACCAAACCAGAGAACACGATGTATCAGGTGGTCTCCCAGAGTCCCTGAGCCACCAAACCATAGGGTGTAATGCATCAGGTGGCCTCCCAGCCTCCTTGAGCCACCAACCCAGAGAACATGATGTGTTGGGTGTTCTCCCAGAATCCTTGAGCCATCAAACTAGAGAACGTGATGCATCGAGTGGTCTCCCAGCGTCTCTGGACCACCAGCCCATAAAGCATGATGTGTCGGGTGGCCTCCCAGTGTCCCTCGGCCATCATTCTGTAGAGCATGATGTTGGGTGGCCTCCCAGCATCCCTGGACCACCAGGCCGTGAAGTGTAATGTGTTGAGTGGTCTCCCAGCGTTTCTGGACCGCTAAACCAGAGAATGTGATGTGTCGGGTGGTCTCCCAGAGTCCCTGGACCACCAGACCATGAAGCGTGATGTGTTGGGTGGCCTCTGTGTCCCTGGGTGACCAGACCGTGGAGCATAATGTGTCGGGTGGTCTCCCAGCATTCCTGGGCCATCAGACCAGAGAGTGTGATGTGTTGGGTGGCCTCCCAGCATCCCTGGGCCACCAGACTGTAGAGCGTGATGTGTCGGGTGGTCTCCCAGCGTCCCTGAACCACCAGACCATAGAGCATGACGCTGGAGCATGCCCCTCATGGAGATCCGAAGCTGGAGCATGCCCCTCATGGAGATCCGGAGCTGGAGCGTGCCCCTGGTGGAGGTCAGGAGCCAGTGCTTGTCCCTGGTGGAGGTCAGAAGCCGATGCATGCCCCTGGTGGAGGTCAGGAGCCGGTGCCTGCTCCTGGCGGACACCAGGAGCCGGTGCCTGCTCCTGGCGGACACCAGGAGCCAGTGCCTGCTCCTGGCGGACACCAGGAGCCGGTGCCTGCTCCTCGCAGACACCAGGAGCCGGTGCCTGCTCCTCCATCCCAAACCCAACCACCTCGGATGGGGAGTAAGAAACACAGGCAGATGTCATGTCCATATCTCCAATAACAGCAGAAGAGCTTGGCAGGGAGATCTCAGAAGCAGATGGGCGCTGCAGCTGAGCCTCCCTACTAGGAGCAAGACAAGAGCTCTCTATTTTTGATGGTAATGAGAAAATTGGGACTTGCCTTTGCTCTTGCTGTCCTGCTGGCGAGGACCCTGGTGACTCCACTGGTAGAGAGGCAACCTCCACCTCTAGGAACACTGGAAGGGCAACAGGCGAGGCGCTCTGATGTGTTGCAGTGGGTGGGTGCACCAGTGTAGCAGATGTGGAAGCTGGCACTGCAGACGTGATGGTGGGTGAAGCTGCAGGCAGAGCAGAATCAGAATCAGAATCAGGTTTATTGCCATTGTTCATGTAGTACACAAACTAGGAATTTGTCTCGGTACAATGCTGCAACATTAAACATGATAAGATAAGAGAAATAAACTATACATGTAATAAAGTGTAGGATAAGATTAAGTGATACTGGTCAACAGTTAAAATATATATTAGCCAGCAGCAGATACTGTGGAGAACTATATAGTGCAGTCGGTAATGCAGGAAGAAAACAGTGATGATTGACATGAGTCTGGTTGAGCTGCTGTACATGGTGCACGAGAGTCACTTAGTGTTCAGCAGTCTAATGGCAGAGGGGAAGAAGCTGTTCATGTGACGGGAGGTTTTAGTCTGGATGGACCGAAGTCTTCTACCAGAGGGGAGGGGGGCAAACAGTACGTGACCAGGGTGTGAGGGATCGGCTATGATCCGGCCAGCACGCCTCCGGGTCCTGGAGATGTACAGATCCTGGAGAGATGGGAGCTTGCAGCCGATCACCTTCTCAGCAGTGCGCACGACGCGCTGCAGCCTTAGTCTGTCCCTGGCAGTGGCTCCTGCGTACCACACGGTTATGGAGGTGGTGAGGATGGACTCGATGATGGCTGTGTAGAACTGCACTAACATCTTGGTGGGTAGCTTGAGCTTCCTCAGCTGCCGCAGGAAGAACATCCTCTGCTGGGCTTTTTTGATGAGTGAGCTGATGGTCAGCTCCCATTTGAGGTCCCTGGTGATGGTAGTGCCTAGGAAGCGGAAGGAATCAGCAGTGGTGATGGGAGAGCCTGAGAGGGTGAGGGGGGGCAGAGGAGTAGTGACTTTCCTGAAGTCTACAATCATCTCCACTGTCTTCAGAGCGTTCAGCTGCAGGTTGTTATTGCTGCACCAGGACGCCAGCTGGGCCACCTCTCTCCTGTAGGCGGACTCGTCGCCGTTGGAGATGAGCCCGATGAGGGTGGTGTCGTCCGCAAACTTGATCAACTTGACAGACTGGTGGCTGGAGGTGCAGGAGTTGGTGTAAAGGGAGAAGAGTAGGGGGGAAAGTACACAGCCCTGGGGTGATCCGGTGCTGATGCTAGTATAGTCTGAGACAGTCTTTCCCAGCCGCACATGCTGCCTCCGGTCCGTCAGGAAGTCGATGATCCACCTGCAGAGGGAGTCAGGCACGTTGAGCAGGGACAGCTTGTCCCGGAGCAGAGCGGGGCGGATGGTGTTGAATGCAGAGCTGAAGTCCACAAACAGGATCCTGGCGTAGGTTCCCGGGGAGTCCAGGTGCTGCAGGATGGAGTGGAGGGCCAGGTTGACTGCATCGTCTACAGACCTGTTGGCTCGGTAGGCAAACTGCAGCGGGTCCAGGAGAGGGGTGGTGATGGACTTGAGGTGGGACAGGACCAGGCGCTCAAAGGACTTCATGACTACAGAGGTGAGCGCTACAGGTCTGTAGTCATTAAGTCCAGTGATCCGTGGCTTCTTGGGGACAGGGATGATGGTGGAGGATTTGAGGCAGGACGGCACGTGGCATAACTTAAGGGAGGTGTTAAAAATGTCTGTGAATACAGGAGCCAGCTGTTTCGCACAGAGTCTCAGGGTGGAGGGAGACACGCCGTCTGGGCCGGGGGCCTTGCGCGGGTTCAGTCTGGAGAACTGTTTGAGCACATCCTGCTCACTGATGATAAGGGGAGGGGGGGAGGAGGGGGGGTGCCTTAAATGAAGTAGGGAATGTGGAGGCTGTGGAGCTGGAGGGAGGGGGGGGAGTTGGACACAGATGACGAGGTGTCAAAACGGGCATAGTGTTGGGACAGTCTCTGACAAAGGGCTTTGTCATCCTGACCTTTAGGAGCCTTAGGTCGATAGTTGGTGATTTGCCTCAGTCCTCTCCACACAGAAGCCGAATCATTAGCAGTGAACTGCTGCTGGAGTCTCTTTGAGTATAGAGATTTAGCCCTCTTCAGAGCACCAGGTGCTGGCGGAACTCTAGATGTGACAGCTGCCGTCCCCTCCAATGTGGTGCTTCAAGAAACAGAGAGGGGAGAAGCAGGTGAGGATGGATGCAGCAGCAGGTGTTGAGGGCTCAGCCAGGGTGGAAGGCTGTCTCTGAGCCCTCCTACCGGGAACAAGGCAAGGCTTTTCATTTATTGATGTTAAAGAATGAAAAGGTACTTGCCTTAGTTCCCATGCTGCTGCTGTGGCTGCTGCTGCTGAAGACCCAGGTGGCTCTGCTGCTTTGGTCAGGATGACCGAACAGCAGCGATGAAAAGTACTCCACAACTGGTGAGCTCTGCAGTGCTGGAGCGGACGCTGACGAGCGGCGTGGAGGTGTAGGTGCCGGGGCATGATGTGGTGGATGAGACGCTGGAGCCAGGGAACACTTGCTTGTTGGCTCAGGCTTTGGTGATTTCAACAAGTCTTTATCCCACCTGTAGTGGCTGCGGGGTTGGTGAGAGACTGGCTGCGGTTGGAGGGTGAGGAGACAGGGATAACATTGGAGTCAGGGGATGCTGTCTCACCGGCACAGACTCCAACTCTTCCAATGAACCGCTGCACAACAGGGCCGCATACTCCTGGAGGAGCCACGGCTTGTAAACCAACAGCAGTTCAATCTCAGATAGTAAAATCTGCTGGCGCTCCTCCAGCTCCTCAGCAGTAGGGACGTCTGAGGGCACAAGCGCTGCAACCCTGATCCAGCAAACAGCGGGATCCTTCGGTATTGGCGTGGCGGCAGCAGGCAAAGGGGCGGCAGATGGCGTTGGGGAGAGAGCCGGTGGTGACACGAAAACAGGTGGAGTGGAGGATGGGAGGGGTCCGGTGGTGAGCAGTCTTGGAGAAACCACCTGAAGCACCTCCGGTCTGTGGCTGCGATTCTCTGAGCCCCCTCTAAGGCCGCGGGCTTCCACTTGGCTGTCGGCTGGAACTGTCAGGAGAGCAGCACAATATTGAACTTCGACTGCACCCAATGCCGGGAGTTACTGTTTTGACTTGTGGTGTTTGTTGTTGATACCATTGACCACCATATTCTGCTAGAGAGACTTGAACAGCAAATTGGCTTGAATGGAACAACGCTAAGATGGTTCCAGTCTTATCTATCAGATCGTTCCCAGTTTGTTCATGTACATAACAAGTCCTCTACTCAGACCACGGTTAGCTATGGAGTTCCGCAGGGATCAGTACTTGGACCAGTATTGTTTACATTATACATGCTGCCTTTGGGAGACATTATGAGGAAGCATTCTATTCATTTTCATTGTTACGCTGACGACACTCAGTTGTATTTATCCATCAATCCAGATGATTCCAGCCAGTTGGGTTTATTCCAGCAGTGTCTTAAGGATATCAAAACCTGGATGAACTACAACTTTCTATTGCTGAATACAGATAAAACTGAAGTCATTGTTCTTGGCCCCAAACATGCTAGAAGTACTCTTTTTAGCAAGATAACAATACTAGATAGCATTGCATTGGCTTCTACATCTGCTGTTAGGAATTTTGGAGTTTTCTTTGACCAAGATGTGTCTTTCAACTCTCATATATAGCAAACCATTAAGACCGCCTTCTTCCATCTGCGTAATATTTCTAAAATTGGGTCCATCCTGTCTCATAAAGATGCAGAGAAATTTGTCCATGCCTTTATCACCTCTAGACTTGACTATTGTAACTCACTTTTATCAGGTTTCCCAAATAAGTCCATAAAGTTTCTCCAACTCATTCAGAATGCAGTTGCACGTATCCTTATGAGAACAGGGAGAAGAGGTCACATTACTCCAGTTTTAGCTTCTTTACATTGGCTCCCAATAAAATATAGAATTGAATTCAAGATATTGCTCTTAACCTATAAAGCTCTTAATGGTATGTCTCCTCCTTACCTGCAAGAACTCTTAGTTCCTTATCATCCAACTAGAGCTCTGTGCTCCCAAAAATCCAAAATACTAGTGGTCCCCAAGGTATCTAGAAGTAGATTGGGAGGTAGAGCTTTCAGCTATCAAGCTCCCTTCCTGTGGAACCGTCTTCCCTGTTCAGTTCGGGAGGCAGACACTCTCTCTTTATTCAAGAGCAAGTTGAAATCTTTTCTCTTTGATAAGGCCTTTAGTTAGAAATGCTGCCCCTGCCAGGCCTTTGCTTGCATGTGCAGGCTGGCCAGGCTTGGTACTGGACTGTTTGGCTTTGAATGTTGTATTTGTATGTTTGTTTTTGAATGTAACTACTCAACCCAGCCGGTCGAGGCGGATGGCCGTCCTCTATAAGCTGTGGTTCCACCTGAGGTTTCTGGCTGTTAAAGGGAAGTTTTTCCTCGCCTGTGTCGCTGCAGTGCTTGCTCTTAGGGGTCTCTGCTGGGTTCTATAAACTAAGAGTGTGGCCTAAACCCACTCTTTTCTGTAAAGTGCCTTGAGACGACCTGTGTTGTTTATTTAGCGAATGCAAAGTCCTTAAGCCAAGCAGTTGCCTCCTGGTTTGCTGTATGGAGGGTGTGTAATCCTCCTTCCAGTCTTTGGAGCAAGCCTGCGCCAAATCACAACACAGGTTGTGATTTGGCGCTATATAAATAAATTGAATTGTTCGCCTGCATGTTTGTAGAGTGATAATCCTTAATTTATTTTCTTTGGAAAAAATATATAGTATATGTCAGGGGTGGCAAACATTCAATTCTCGCACCACATGCGGCTCTCTAGCATCTCCTTTGGGTCTCTCTTCTTGTTTTAGAATTGGCTTCTGTGTGGCTCTTTTTTAATTTTTTTTTTTTTCTTAGTGTGGTGGCTCAGTTTTGGGCATGGCAGGCCACCACACAGAACTGTTACTAATGGAAACCCTGGGTTTTGTGGCGTAGTTGCAGTATGAATGAAAGAAAATTTTTTATTTTATTTATTTAACCAGGCAGGACAGATTAAGAACACATATTATTTACAACTGTGGCCTGGGGGGAAGGGACAACTCACATTCATACCTCCCTAGTTGATGCCAGTTAACCTAACCTGCATGTTTTTGGTCCCTGTGGGAGGAAGCCAGAGAAATCCCAGCATAAACCCACGCAGACATGGGAAGAACATGCAAACTCCACACAGAAAGATCACCGTTGGTCAGGGGTGGGGTTGAACCTGAGATCAAATGGCCAAGGGTGAGTTGCTGTGCTGCCACAGTGCTAACCACTGCACCACCGTGACATTGATGAAGGATTAACCCTTATTCTCTTTTCTCTTCCATTCTTGGAGGCTGCATACTCAGTAGGCCTGTTGAGCTTCCTGACAGCATTATTAATTGATGCCTTTTGAAATGACAACTCTAGTATGGAATTATTTTTGAAAATGAAACATGGCTTCCAGAAATTAAAAAAATGAGAGAAATTAAGTGGTGCTGACTGAGATGAAAAAGGAAACCTAAAAATCCTTAACCTGTAATACTGAGAAACTGCACCTTTGCATCTAACCCTTTGAATGTAAAAAATGTCTTTCTACCTTACAGTAGGTTTGCTTTTGTTTGCCTGTGTTACATCATCAGTCAACTCATGTGGAAAAAATTATGATGTAGTGGCATACTGCTTCATTTACAAAGCAAGATGGAGGCATGACTGACTCCAGGCTGACTTACAAATGCTCCAGCTTTTTTTCATCTAACTTAGCCTTGTGATGATGAAAATCGACACTGCCAAAAGCAGTGGCTGCCATTTCAATAGCTTCAACTTAAAAAAAAAAAAGCAATTATTTCAGAGTAGTGTGTACATATTCTAGCTTTTAGCTCATTCTGGCAAAGCCAAAAGAAGCTAATGCGATGACGCAGTGTCCGTTGTCCATCCGTCTGTCCGTCTGGCTTTATTTCACAGGAATCACTACTCTTCCTAGGCAATTTCCCCAATGGTCACCAAACTCACACAATGATCCTGAGTCAGTTCTGCATCCAGGTTGCGCTCAAGGTTAATTTAAGGGTCAAAGGTCAGTAGATCTGAGCACTCTTGGGATAATTTCATCAGGCTTGAGTGAGCTACCCTGTCACTGATGGTCTGGTTTTTAACATATTGAGAATTTATAATTTTGATTCCTTAGAGGATGGCAAAGTTTTGTGGTCACCCATGCATGGTGAGGGTGAAGTCTGCTGTCCTTGATGCCTTGTTTGGAAGGGGAATTGAGTCCTTCCACTAAACTCTGTAGTTGCCTACATAACTACAACTCATCATTTTATACAATTACATAGCCCAAATATGTGCAAATACTGTTGTTGTTTTATTGTTTAATCCTGAAATAAACCTGTATAGTGTTACTGTGAGGTAGCATTGCTGAGGTTGGACACACACTGGAGGATTTTCAAAGTCTAACCAGTTTTAAATATGTGAGAAACCATAAACATGAGGGCAATTTTAACCAATTTTTAACATTATAATCCTCCAAACGTGCATACTTATTTCAGACAGACTGCGAGACCACTCTTCTGCCATTTGTAGGAGTGATTTCACACCATGATTCAGCTGTCACAAGATCTCACAAAAACTTGCATGATCAAATGTGACTTCAGAACAAACACAAATAAAAGAACTGTCATCATCAGCTGGCTGTCATTTTGTTTTGCAGCAAAAAGCAAAAAAAAAACCCAAAAAAGATTGAGTGAAATCCTGGCATCCCACATTGTATCATCACCACACATTTAGTATTTAATTATTTTAAGTTGAATTACATCTGCTGTAAACCAAGTGTGATGAACTCAGTCCAACAATTAAAAGCTGCATTTATGCTACATTGCTCAAGTGACCCAGTTCTATTTTTTTTTTTTTTTTTTACTCCAGTATGTCACAGATCAAATCTGTGTCATGGACATGTAAGCAGGAAAAAAAGAACATTGAGTCTGATATATTCAGATCTGATTGAGGCCTCATTCATATGTGGAAATAAATCTGTATGAATCAGATATCTGCCTAAATACCAGTCATGTAACCAGACAGATCAGATATTTAATGTCACTGTAAGTTTTGCATCACTGAAAATGGGATGTTTCTGTATTTTTTTTTATGTAAATATATTTTTTGACGTAAATATACAGTGTGTGCAGACAAGACTACTCTGAAAACCAAAAAGCAACCACAACCATAAACCTATGTTCTTTACATTTTTTGTTTAATGTAAGTTGAGACATTTGTTATGATACCCTGGCATCTTTTTCTCTTTCGTACCTGGGTGGTATCCCAGAAATCAGGGTTAACATAGCCTTAAATAAACCCTGAACTCAGAGTTAAGTGAACCTGCCAAAGCTTACTCTGAGTTTCTGGTTCCACAACTTTGGTTATGAATCTGTTTGATCAACTCAGAGTTGATTGACCTATAGACGTG
Source organism: Pholidichthys leucotaenia (assembly GCA_020510985.1). Taxonomy (NCBI): domain Eukaryota; kingdom Metazoa; phylum Chordata; class Actinopteri; order Cichliformes; family Pholidichthyidae; genus Pholidichthys; species Pholidichthys leucotaenia. Next base: position 236,764,730 of record CM035847.1, read on the forward strand.
CGTGTTTAGGGCAAACCTATTAAGACAGCATGTGTTGAGCGCAGAAACCATGAGCAGTGGATGAAAAGAGAGGGAATTATTTCTCCGACGGGGAGTTACAAGCCCTTCTGGAGGATATGAGGAGTAAAAAATATAATAACAATAATCAAGAAGAAAAAACAGCGGCATCAGCCAAAGATACAGGGAGCTGACCTACAAAGACCTGCCAACTGCATGAAGTGAGTGTATGGATTTTTCAGCGATGGACAATATATATTTTAGGTTAAGAGGAGAGGTGACAATCATTGAGCAGCAGTACGGTTTCATGCCAAGAAAGAGTCTAGAGAAAGCATATGATAGGGTGCCAAGAGAGGAAGTGTGGTACTGTATGAGAAAGTCAGGAGTGGCAGAGAAATATGTGAGAGTGTTGCAGGACCTGTATGAGGACAGCGAGATGGTGGTGAGGCGTGCTGTAGGAGTGATGGATGGGTTCAAGGTAGGTGTGGGGTTACATCAGGGATCGGCGTGGAGCCCTTCTTGTTTGCCATGGTGATGGACAGGCTGGCAGATGAGGTCAGGCAGGAGTCTCCATGGACCATGATGTTTGCAGATGACTTTGTGGTCTGGAGTAAGAGTAGGGAGCAGGTAGAAGAGAACCTGGAGAGGTGGTGGTATGCTTTGGAGAGAAGAGGAATGAAAGTCAGTAGAAGCAAAACCGAATACATGAGTATGAATGAGAGGGAGGCAGGTGCAACAGTGAAGGTGGAAGGAGTAGCGATAGTGAAAGTAGATGAGTTTAAATACCTAAGGCCAGCCATCCAAAACAATGGAAAATGCACAAGAGAGGTGAAGAAGAGAGTGCAGACAGAGTGGAGCGGGTGGAGAGGAGTGTCAGGGTGATTTGTCACAGAAGGGTAACAGCTAGAGGGAAAGGGAAGATTTTCAAGACGGTAGTGAGACCTGCTATGATGTATGGTTTGGAGACGGTGGCTCTGACAAAAAGACAGGAGATGGAGCTGGAGGTGTCAGAGTTGAAGATGCTAAGATTTTCCTTGGGAGTGACTAGGAGGGACAGGATTAGAACTGAGTACTGTACATCAGAGGGACAGCTCAGGTTGAGCGGTTTGGAGACAACGTAAGAGAGGCAAGGCTGAGATGGTTTGGACATGTGCAGGAGAGGGATAGTGGATATACTGGACAAAGGATGTTGAAGATGGAGCTGCTTGGCAGGAGAAAAAGAGGAAGACCACAGAAGATTCATGGATGTAGTGAAGGAGGACATGGAGAGGGTTGATGTTACGAGAAGATGCAAGGGATAGGGTGAGATGGAGGCAGCTGGTCCACTGTGGCGATCCCTAAAGGAAGCAGCCGAAAGAAGAAGAACAATATATATTTTACATCAGTTAAAAAAATAAGTATTTAGAATAATATGATGTTATAAATCCAGTGCATTGCAAGCCACTGTTTTAAAACCGTTTTTACATTCAGATGTAATGGCTTTTTTTTTTTTTTTTGACTTATTTTGTACCCGTAGGTAGATTCGTTCTGCAGTCCGGTGACAAGCCACCAGCTGCCGGTCGCTGCGTGCGCAAGCGCCCCTTAACTCCCTAATCTGCATGTTTTTAGCATGTGGGAGGAAACCGGAGAAATCCCGGAGTAAACCCACGCAAACACGGGGAGAACATGCAAACTCCACACAGATCACTGTTGGCCCGGGGCTGGAATCGAACCCACGATCTCATGATCCCCGCGATCCCCCGGCCGAGGGTAAACTGTACTGCCGCGGTGCTAACCACTTCGCCCCCGTGCAGCCCCTTTTCCTATAAAGAAGGATTTTTTATGTAGATTTGTACCTTTTTTTTTAATAAATTTGCAGTTTTTCTTGTAAATTTGAGTCTTTTTTCCTTGTAAATTTTACTGTAACTAATAATTACAATAATAATAATAATTTTATTGTAATTGTAATATACAATTTTTTTCCCCAGACTTTTTTGCAGATTTGTTTGTAAATGTAAATTTATTCTTCATAAATCTGTAATTTTTGTCACATGAATTTGATGTTTTTTCTTTATACATTTCCAAATTTATTAATGTAATTTTGTGACCCTTTTTTGGAAATTTTGTGACTTTATCATCAAGTTTCTACTCTTTTTGTACTAAATTTACAACAACAAAAAAATCCACTGTAAATTTAGTACATCAGAATTTGTAGTTTAGCTTGATTAAAATAGAGTAGTTTGGATGAAAGAGCAAATATCCACATACCAAATTTTAAAAATGAATACCATTGTCATCAACAGATATCCAGATAAATGAATATTTGCATATTGCCCAGGTAAAATGTAAGAAAGTCTGATGATTCCATACTTCATAGTTTATTTTGTGAAGCTCTGTTAAGGTTAAAATATATATTGAACACATCAACATTATTCTCATTACAGTAAACGTACTTCTGATGGAGCCATTGACCTGAGATTTTTCACCAGATATCAGTAACAACCCAAGTAATCCATACATACAAAGAAATCAAGGCAACTGTACTCACAAAACAAGTTCTATTTAATAAAGTGGAATGACACAGGGAATACGAATTGAACACATAAACAAAAAGAGGTGCAAAAAAGCATAGAAAGAGAAGAAACCAGCTGAAATCCATCAGAATTTAGGAAGCCATCCCATCCCCCACCAGTGCAAATTAATTTCAGCTGGTTAAGTCCTGATTGATAACCTTGAAAAAGGTCTGTGAATATCAGATTGTCACGCCACAAAGAACTCATGATGGGTAGAAGCAAAGAGCTCTAACTAGACATCTGTAACCTTATTATTGCAAAACATAATGATGGCATTGGTTACAGGTGCATTTCTAAACTGCTGAATATTCCAGTAAACACTGTTGGAGCCATCATTCGGAAGTGGAAAGAACATCATTTTACCATAAACCGGCCACGACCAGGATATCCTTGCAAGATTTCTGACAGAGGAGTCAAAAGAATTACTAGAAGAATTATCCAAGAGCCAAAGACCACTCGTGGAGAGCTCCAGAACGACCTGGAATTAGCAGATACTGCTGTTTCAAAGAAAATAAGTAATGCACTCAACCTATGCCCGCTCACCTCGCAAGACTCCATAGCTCAAGAAAAAGCATGTTGAAACTCATTTAAAGTTTGCTGCACAAGATTTGGGCAAGCCAATAAAATACTGGGAGAATATACAGTGCTGTGAAGAAGTATTTGCCCCCTTCCTGATTTCTTATATTTTTGTTTACTTGCCACACCTAAATGTTTCAGAGCCATCCATCCATCAATCTTCTTCCACTTAATCCTTTTCGGGTCACGGGGGGGCTGGAGCCTATCCCAGCATCTCTGGGCGAGAGCTAGGGTACACCCTGGACAGATCGCCAGTCCATTGCAGGGCCAACACAGAGACAGACAACCATTCACTCTCACAGTCATACCTAAGGACAATTTAGAATCCCCAGTTTTGATGCCATTTAACCTAACTTTTATGTTTTTGGCATGTGGGAGGAAACCGGAGAAATCCCGGAGTAAACCCACGCAGACACGGGGAGAACATGCAAACTTCACACAGATCACTGTTGGTCGGGGGCTGGGATCGAACCCAGGATCCCCCGGCCAAGGGGGAGTTGCTGTGCTGCCCCAGTGCTAACCACTCCGCCACCACACTGCACATGTTTCAGATCATTAAACAAATTTTAATGATAGACTAAGATTACCCAAGTAAATACAAAATGCAGTTTTTAGATGATGGTTTCATTTATTAAGGGAAAAAAACTATCCAAACCTACCTGGCTCTATGTGAAAAAGTAATTGCCCCCTAAATGCCCCTAAACCTAATAACTGGTTGTGCTACCATTGGTGCCAACAACTGGCACTGAATCTTTTATGTCACTGTTGAGGAATTTTGAGCCACTCTTCTGTGCAGAATTGTTTAAATTCAGTCACACTGGAGGGCTTCATGAACTGCTGACCAGACATTCTCCTTCAGGATTTTTTTTTGTAGAGAGCAGAATTCATGGTTCCGTCAATTAGGGCAAGTCATCCAGGTCCTGAAGCAGCAAAGCAGCCCCAGACTATGACACTACCACCACCATGTTTGACTGTTGATACGATGTTCTTTTTTATGAAATTCTGTGTCAGTTTTATGCCAGATAAAACAGGACACACTCTTCCAAAAAGTTCAACTTTTGTCTCATCAGTCCACAGAATATTTTCCCAAAAGTCTTGAGGCTCATCAAGATATTTTCTGGCAAATGTGAGATGAACCTTTATGTTCTTTTTGTCCAGCAGCAGTTTTTGTCTTGGAACTCTCCCATGGATGCCATTTTTGCCCAGTCTCTTTCTTATTGTTCCATCATGGACCAGTGTCCAAACTGAGGCAAGTGAGGCCTGCAGTTCTTTAGATGTTGTTCTGGGTTTTTGTTTCTCATCTGATCTTGAATTTCTTTAGATCACAGTGGGATGTGTTGCTTTTTGAGATCTTTTAGCCTACTTCAGGTTGTCAAACAGGTTCTATTTAAGTGATTTCTTGATTCATCAGGTCTGGTAGTAATTAAGCTTGGGTGTAGCTACTGAAATTGAACTCAGCTTTCCAAAAAATGAGGTTAATCACAGTTGATTCATGATGTAACAAGAGGGGCAATTATTTTTTCATGTAGAGTCAGGAAGGTTTGGGTAGTTTTTTTTTCCCTTTAATAAATGAAATCATCATTTGAAAACTGCATCTTGTATTTGTTCAGGTTCTTTTTGTCTGATATAAAAATTTGTTTGATGATCTGAAACATTAAAGTGTGGCAAATATGCAAAAATATGAGAAATCATGAAGGGGCAAATACTTTTTCACAGCACTGTACATAGTAATATACACTACCGTTCAAAAGTTTGGGGTCACCCAGACAATTATTTTGTGTTTTCCATGAAAAGTCACACTTATTTACCACCATGAGTTGTAAAATGAATAGAAAATATAGTCAAGACATTGACAAGGTTAGAAATAATGATTTGTATTTGAAATAATAATTTTTTCCTTCAAACTTTGCTTTCGTCAAAGAATCCTCCATTTGCAGCAATTACAGCATTGCAGACCTAACATGATTGCACAAGGGTTTTCTAATCATCCATTAGCCTTCTGACGCAATGAGCAAACACATTGTACCATTAGAACACTAGAGTGATAGTTGCTGGAAATGGGCCTCTATACACCTATGTAGATATTGCACCAAAAACCAGACATTTGCAGCTAGAATAGTCATTTACCACATTAGCAATGTATAGAGTGTATTTCTGATTAGTTTAAAGTTATCTTCATTGAAAAAAAGTGCTTTTCTTTCAAAAATAAGGAAATTTCTAAGTGACCCCAAACTTTTGAACAGTAGTGTACATCTGTAGCTTTGTAATGCTACACACATTGTATTGAAATGCTAATTAAGGAGGAAATCAACTTTATAAATTCAGAAATGGCATATAAAAGGCTAAACTTTGTTTATTTTTACCTCCATTTTCCCGCAATTTCTGTTTTGTCATACCAGATAACCTAACCTGCCATCATTAGAGGGTTACTGACAGACACCTCTTCATCTTTAGACTATGTTTACTGAGCCAGAATTTGTTTTACTATGGAAAAGATTATAGTCACAAACTAGTCTCGCATTGGCAAACAGTTTCTGGGAGAGGACTGTCAGCTACTCACTTCTCAAGCATTTTATTTATCTTGACTAGCAGTGTCAAAAATTCCATGTTATGTTTTTACTGTGAAACACTCCCTGATGCCCATTTCCCAACCACATAGCAGCCATATCACTTGCACCTCAGTTGATTTTTTTTTTTTTTTCAAAACAATCTCTCACAGTCTTAAGGCTGCCCAGAATTGGGAAGGAGAAGCAGAAGAGGGGCTTTGGCTGTGGTTTTGTTCTAGCTAGGACTACTTGACTGTTTGATGATGGGGAGTGGATTAGACAGATCCAGGGCTGGGAGAGTTGAGAGGAGATTCATTGCCTAAGGACACAAAAATGATGACATTACACGTGCATTTGACCCCGTGAGGCACTGTAGGAGGAAGATAAACATCCTTTCCTAAGGCTTTGCTTACAGAAGAGGCATGGGTGGTGGGCTTAGTTGTTATTTGAGTGATTAGCTTCTGCGGCAGTAGCATCCTTATGGCATTCCTGTGAGGTTTGACTTATCATATTAGAGCTTAAATGTAATCAGGTTTAATTTAAGAGTATAAAGCAGGTTAAACACTGCACCAAACAGAAAAGCCTGGTAGACTATAGATCCCTACTGAACATGTGCTTCATATATTTTTTTGTTGTTTTTCCTCAACTGAAAGTGCCTTCACAAGATCTTAACACCATCAGTAAATGAGAGCAAAGTGTCCTTGTCATTCATTCATTTTTTATAATATGCCATGCTGTGAACACATCCCTATGGAGATGTAACTCTAAATTGGGAAACCTTATTCTCACATTTTCTTTAAAGATTTTGGATTGCGCTGCTGATCGGCAAAGCTTTTTTTAAGTATCAATTATATCCTTGGACTAGGCGAGACAACCTAACCCTCTAATTGTATCTCTCAGGCACTTGAATAACCCTTTAAGGAAGATGTGTATAATTATGTTTGTAAATAGCTTAGTTTTATTTATTTTTTATTATAATGACAGTAAAACAACTTAATTCCATTTTTAATTTAGCTATTTTTCCCATTCCTATTTTCCCCAAATATTTGACCAGTTTTCTTTAGCTGGTCTTGGTTCACTTACAAAATGTGTCACCTTTTCCCTCTGGGCTGTTTGCTTGCAAACAAAGGCTGGTTTCCCTTTTTTTGCTAGTGTCATGAATGGAGTGCACCTCCTGGCTCCCTTTGGCCTTTTTGCTTCTTATTTGGCAGTAAGAGGGGCCCGAAAATGCAAGACTCCTATGACCCAAAGTAAGTCGTCACACCCGTGTCTGCAGCGCATGTGGCCTTTGAAAAAAACAAAAACATGTCACTCTTCACGCTGGAAGAATCTGCCCCACTTTACAAGCGATGCAGATGAGTCTTCTCAAGTTGAGCTTACAGAGTCTTATTGAGCTTACAGTATGTCTGATTTAAGAAAATGAGCATCTCATCTTCCTTTAATAAAGCAACATGCTGTTGGCGAGGATTTAGCTCTCAACCTCTTTTGTGTAGTGTGAAGGGAAACTCTGTGTGTGTGTGTGCGCACGTACCTTCTCATGCATTTATGCACATCACGGTGCATTCATTACTAAAACACTATAGGAAACATCATCATGCATAGAGCAGGCAAATTTCAGATTGCTCTGCCTCCAGCATTATTTTTATGTAGTCACCATAGTGTGCCACCATCTCTAACATTATACTCCTCTACTGGCTTAGTCATTGCCTGGCAACTTGAAGATATTTCAGTTTATTATCAAGTAATAATATAAACTCCAGCATAGGGATACTTCAAGGGGTATCTGATAGCGTAGACAGTTAATTCACCCCAGTTTTACATTTCATGTAAGACTGAATGATTATTTTTTAATTCTGAAGATAAATGTACTTATTTTTATCATTCTCTGCAAGATAAACAAAGCTAACACTAAGGACAGGGACCCAAATCTGCACTTTAAGGTCATTCTTCAGTTTAACATGCTTGAGTTACTGCTCAAGCCATCTCCAAATGATGTTGCCAAATATTGCTGTTAGCAGCGGAAATCATATTGGGCCCTATTTTGACGGTCATCCACACACTTTTCCAACAGACTTTCCGCCGTACGCCAGTGTTTTTGTTAGTTTCTGTCAGCGCATTGTCTGTTTTTTACGCCTTGCGTCACACCATCAAATTACCAGTATGCAGTGTGCCTGCTCTGCGTTGGGAGGAGGAGAGTCATTTCAAAGAGGTGTGGTGGCACGCAATCTAATGCACATTACTATTGTAGTGCATTCCATGAGAATCCACTTTTGATCAAGAAAAAGAAGGTCTATCATCAAAAGTGTATTATTTAATGATATTTCAGTGGTGTGTTTTGAAATCACACAGCTCTGGAGCTCATGAGGAGCATGTGCTGATCTTATTTTAATAGAGAGATTTGGAACAGTCATCATATAATCGCCCATTTTAATTATATGATGATCACACACTAGGTTTTTTTTTATTCCAGCTACACTCTCATTTTAATTGTGGACTTACATTGGAGTCTATAGATTAGGCATTAATGTAGATTTTTTTTTTTTTTTTTTTTAGGGGAATGAACGAATGAACAGGCAGTGTGATGTGTGGCGCAGGGGGGCGTGTTAGTCTGATGATTTGTATTCACATTTTCGTTTTCATCATGATCTTAATAGGGATTAATGTGTTTATTTTTAGGGGAATAAATGAATGAACAAGGAGTGTGCATGTTTTACTTTTCACCGTAACTCCCCACAGAGACAGGAGATGCGTCCATGCATCTGCCTCGGCTGTGCGCCCCGGGTATCACTGGCGCCCACACCGTGCCAAGGGTTGCAGTTCTCCACCACCAAGCTCCCTGACTGCCACCCCTTAGGGGCCGGCAGAAGCCGCCGACAGCAGGCTCACTTCATGGCCAAGGTTGCTGCGGACAGGAAGCCGCACCAGATGTCCTCCTTTACTCCATCTTCCCACGGGAGATGGTGGAAAGGAAAAGAAGAAACAATAGCACGGAGCAAATTCCATGCCATTGTTAATGAAAGTTTATGAAAGTTAATGAAAGTTTATGAAAGTCTGCACAGGCATCATCCTCTTTTCCTAAAGTTTCAAATCCATTCATGTCTGTGCGTGCATCTGTGTGCAATACATTAAACTATTCAGCTGATTTTTCAGTCCATCCTTCCCTGTTTGTTCTTTCTAACATAATTAACTGGGCATCAACTGCGATTGATGTCTTCCTTATTACCAAGCAGCATGACTATCGCGTCCATTTTGGCTTAGACACACACGGGCTTTGGTCAGCGCAAAACCCGTCTTAAACCATCATGATCACAGTTCACTTTAGATAATGTGCCTCTTTGCATTAAAGGAATGGAAATTAGCCCTTTGGATTGGATTATCCAAAACACACCTCTGAATGATTAGACTGGCCTCATTGCGTCATGTGCCGGCAGAAAGTTCATTTTCACACCATTGTGATAAGGAAATGAACTTGGAAATGCCCATAAATGCATTCTTCGTCAGTGACAACTATCAACTGATCCCATCGTTGTAATATGGCCCATTGTCTTGGAATCTCTGATTGCCAGAAAACCAGTTCATAAGGTGAAGGAAAGAACACCACCTACCTCCACTCATTTTGATTTGACCTCTAGCAACTTTGATGGAGAAACTGTGAAGTGGATCTAGTGTAAATTTTCTACTGTCTGGCAGCCCTTCACCATTTGGGTATGATGCTGTAATGCAGATTTTGCAATAATGTGCAATTAAGCAGTTATGACCAAAGATATCATCTGTTTTCTTTTTGTTTTTCTTTTTAAAAAATACCACACAGTACACCACATTCCAAACTAGAAAAGCACTCGGAGAGCGCAGACCTCCGCCAAGCGCCACAAGAATCCTTTAAAAAATTCCTGGATCCAGATGGTGGTCTGGATCACCACCAAAATGTAATCATCTGTAGGATACCCCATTTCTGACAATCTCTGAAAATTTCATGAAAATCTGTCCATAACTTTTTGAGTTATCTTGCTAACAAACAGACAGACAGACAGACAAACCAACGCTGATGAAAACATAACTTCTTTGGCGGAGGTAATAATTGTTATGCAAATAGGATTTTAGTGTCATAAACAGTCAGTTTTTTGTTTTTCATTTAAACTCATGGATGGTATTGTGTCTCAGGGCTCGTTGGATCACTGATATCAATCTCAGACACCTGTCATAATTAGTTTGCCAGGTGAGCCCAATTAAAGGAAAACTACTTTAGAAGGATGTTCCACACTATTAAGTATGCCACAGGTTTCAAGCAATATGGGAAAGAAAAAGGATCTCTCTGTTGCTGAAAAGTGTTAAATAATGCAATGCCTTGGACAAGATATGAAGACATTAGATATTTCACAAAAACTTAAGTTTGATCACCATACTGTGAAGGAATTTGTGGCTGATTCTGAGCACAGACGGGTTTGTGCAGATAAAGACATAATGAGGAAGATTTCTGCCAGACAAATTCATTGAATTAAGAGAGGAACTGCTAAAATACCATTACAAAGCAGCAAACAGATATTTGAAGGTGCTGGTGCCTCTGGAGTCCCACAAACCTCAAGGTGTAGGATCCTCCAGAGGCTTGCAGTTGTGCATAAACCTACTATTCAGCCACCCCTAACCAATGCTCACAAGCAGAAATGGTTACAGTGGGCCCAGAAATGCATACCATCAGATTAAAGGAACACTTTTTAATCTGAGTAAACTAGACTAGCCTGCCACAATTTCGATATCCAGCTTATTTTTTCCCATTAAAATCTGATGTGTTTTCAAAGTGTTCCTTTTATTTTTTTGAGCAGTATACTGTTTATACAGTATATTATATATATAATGTGTGTGTGTGCGTGTATGAAGAGCTCGTTTGCAAAAACCGATAAACGCCACTTCCAAGAAAATTTCCCTCTTTACATCAAACAACTGTTAACATTACCTACTTATAGAAGTTCAAATTGTTTTTTCTCAAAATCCGATATGTCCTATGTTATAGACATTACAAATTCATGTTTTTTTTTCAGAAGCCGATAAACGCCGGGAGCGTTGCTTTTTTGTTTTTTACAATAGCAGATAACTCCACACAGCAAATCAGTGCTTGGTATTTGGGTCACTTGACTCATCTTGGCTGCCTTCCCGGTCTGCTCTCTCTGACTGATTTCCCTGTGGCTATGTTCGGAATGTTCACTCACTTATTCCCTCCCTGCTTGCTATATAGTGAATTTAGATATAGTGGACTTAAAATTAACCGCTTTCGGACACTACTGGGCTTGTTTTCGCTGCACGGTTAATGACGTCATCACGTGAGACAGTAGAACATAACAGACTAACAGTGGTAAAAAAAATGAATACCTGCATGTAATTTGTAGTAAATATGTATTAAATCGTTTTTGCTGAATTATTAAATATAAATACCTTAAGGTAGTTTATGTTGTGATGTGAAGCTCTTTTCTCACTGCTCCGTTGGCTGCGCATTCACTATATAGTACACTATATGGGGAAGGAGTGAGCATTTCGAGCACAGCATCTGCTTGCTGTGAGTGATTTCCCTGCCAGTTTTTTTTTTTTTTTACAATTTTGTTGCATGTTAAGTCAAATATGGATAATTTTGATGAAGCAGATGAACCAGTGATGCGTTCACCAGTATGTCGCAAACCAGGTCGGAACAGCGAACAATAGTCAGAATTCTTGCTACTGTTATCTTCTATTATCAGAATTCTTGCTACTTTGCTGCTGTATGTCTCTGCACATTAACATTAACCGCGACCATTTGCACAAATGCCATATCTGCTGCCATCTGTCTGTCACTGCAATACTGATCACGTGCAGTCCTATCTGTTACTAACTACACCTACACTACCACATTGAACTGCAACTACAGGTATTACATCTCTAGTTGTCTGTATATAAGATTGCTGGGTTTTATCGTTAATCGTTTATCTCAAATTTGCACTATGGGAGGTCTGGGTCTTGTCGCCATTTGCACCACGGGTTGCATTACTGTACATATTGTATATTAGACTGCTGTTGTTTTTTTTCGAGCCTTATTCCTTTTCTATTTATACTGTGCACACCAATGAAGAGAGAGAGAAATGCCATTTCAGTTCTCCTGTATGTCCTGTACGTATAGTAGTATTGACAATAAAATGTTTGAATCTTGAATTAGATTTAGATTCCTTTATTAGTCCCACAATTATAGCTTTATTATAGCTATATTGTACCATTTAACTCAGTGGATATGTGTAAATCAATTTGTCAGTCATACTACATTGATGCTAATAGACATTCAAGTTTGTTCCAGACAAACTAGCATGGTTTTCGGGACATGTCTGTTTTTGCAAAAGAATGGCTCGTGCACTCATCTGTTTTTGTGAAAAAAATGTACTAATAAATTGCCAAAAAGTAACTATGAGCTGATGTTCATTTTTTTGCTTACTCATATTTCAAGTGACCGTGTCTTAGAAGCTGATGTTTATTGTGCAGGCTTTCTAAGAATTGGAGCTAGTTTATTTAATCAGTGTAAATAGAGACTTTGGTCATGTGTTTTTAGAAAGATAAAAACCGCCCACAATTCAATATTTCAGGAAAAATGTAATAGCAAACAGATAATGTCTGTAAATCAATGACACAGTCATTGCTGTAGGTTTAAATGATCCAGGTAACAGCAGTATTCTTTTTTGGGAAAAATGTCAATAATTCCCACACATGACGAAAAGTAATCCAGTTTATATATCTGTGTATTATTTATCAGTCACTGAAATATACATTATTACTTTTAGATGTGGCTTTTTTCTAATATGATACATACTATGTATACTGTAGTATTTTTGATTAGACTTATTACAAAATAACCTTCACAAGTGGCATTGGGTTTCTTATTGTGTTGAAAAACTTCTTATTTAGAAGAGTCATACTAATTCATGGCAAGTTAATAAGTAAAATTCACATTTTTATGGCTGAAATAGTCTACAGCTAAAGGCACGAGTTAAGTGCCACATTAGTAGGTGAGGAAGATTTCAGAAAGTGATATAACTGGGGCTGAGAATTAAGCTCATTTGATTCTCATTTATGCAGAACAATCTAAAATTATGCAACGGACAAGCCCAGAGAGAGATGGAACCTACACTGGGACATGAAACTGGTTTTCATTTTGTAGCAAACCTGCTCTTGGCTTCTGCAGGTGTAGGTGCACAAACATGATTGTTTCTGTATTGTGCTCAGTATTTTCCACTTATAGACTTTATCAGTTCATCCTGTTTGGTATTTACAGTGGTGTGAAAAAGTGTTTGCCCTCTTCCTGATTTCTCATTTTTTGTATGTTTGTCACACTTAAATATTTCAGATCATCAAACAAATTTAAATATTAGACAAAGATAACACAAACACAAAGTGCAGTTTATAAATGAAGGTGTTTATTATTAAGGAAAAAAAAAATCCAAACCTACATAGTTGTGTGTTTAAAAAAAAAAAAAAAAAAAAAAGTGATTGCTCCCTAAACCTAATAACTGGTTGGGCCACCCTTAGCAGCAACAACTGCAATCAAGCGTTTGCGATAGCTGACAGTGAGTCTTTTACAGCGCTGTGGAGGAATTTGGGCCCACTCATCTTTGCAGAATTGTTATAATTCAGTCACATTGGAGGGCTTTCAAGCATGAGCCACCTTTTTAAGGTTATGCCATAGCATCTCAATCGGATTCAGGTCAGGACTTTGACTAGGCCACTCCAAAGTCTTCATTTAGTTTTTCTTAAGCCATTCAGAGGTGGACTTGCTGTTGTGTTTTGGATCATTGTCCTGCTGCAGAACTCAAGTGCACTTCAGCTTGAGGTCATGAACAGATGACCGAACATTCTCACTCAAGACTTTTTGGTAGACAGCAGAATTCATGGTTCCATTTACCACAGGAAGTCTTCCAGGTGCTGAAGCAGCAAAACAGCCCCAGACCATCACACTACCACCACCATATTTTACTGTTGGTATAAGATGAGATAAGATAAGCCTTTATTAGTCCCACAACGGGGAAATTCCAGGATTGCAACAGCACAGGGATAGCAACACTCAGAGCAATAATTTAGAAGATAAGAAAATAAGAGCAACGAATATACATATGTACACATAAATATATTTATGTGCAGAGCATTGTAGCTAGATGGAATAAACAGCATAACTGTCCATTTAGTTACCCTACGTAGTATGAATATGTACCCATACATATTGTCACCCTCCATAGCGACTGATGTTGGCCTAGTTGTATGATGTTCCTTTTCTGAAATGCTGTTACTTTTACGCCAGATGTAATGGGACACACACCTTCCAAACAGTTCAGCTTTTGTCTTGTCAGTCAACAGAGTATTTTCCCTAAAGTCTTGGGGATCATCAAGATGTTTTCTGGCAAAACTGAGACGAGCCTTTATGTTGTCATGATTACTTTTATGTTGTCATGATTACAAGAAATATCAGCCCACGTGCAAGATGCTACCCCAGAGAATGCACACAATGCAGAGAGGCAAAGTTTTAAATACAATTTTATTGAAAAGAGTTGATGCAAGATTAGCAGAAAAAAACACCTCACTCGCCAGAAGAGAGCCCAGTCTGTAAGGAGGGAGACGAATGCAGATTAGTGCGAGGAGGGAGGCAGGGTATAATGAATAATAGGAAAACTCTTATGAGTGAGAGCAGAGAGCCCAACGAGGAACCCAGGAAGGCAAAGATGAATGGGAAAGGAAGCTGCGGATGAGTAGGGCCGGAGAGATGTCTGACCGGGTGGAGTAAGTGATCTGGAGTGAAGACGATGATGAAGGAGCAGGTGAGCACACAGTGAACCCCTGGGGATACACTGCAGAGATGGCAGCAACCTGAGAAGGAGAAAGAGAGAGACAGATTATTCTGTGGGTTCCTAGACAATTAAGACTTACTTAATTTTTTAATGGCAGTATACCCAACAAGCCAGCACTGGAGCGTTCACAAACTGGTCCTTTTAAGCGCTAGCAACGAAGAGAAAGCAGGTGCGTCTACTCACGCAGGTGTATTGATTACCTGTGGAGCCAGGAAACCTCCCACAGGACAGGAGAGGGAGTGCACTCACCAGATCATAACATTTGTTCTTTTTGCTCAGCAGTGGTTTTCGTCTTGGAACTCTGCCATGCAGGCCATTTTTGCCCAGTCTCTTTCTTATGGTGAAGTCATGAACACTGACCTTAACTGAGGCAAGAGAGGCCTGCAGTTCTTTGGATGTTGTTGTGGGTTCTTTTGTGACCTCTTGGACGAGTTGTTGCTGCGCTCTCTGGGTAATTTTGGTCGGCCGGCCACTCCTGGAAAGGTTGACCACTGTTCCATGTTTTCGCCATTTATGGATAATGGCTCTCACTGTGGTTTGCTGGAGTCCCAAAGCTTTAGAAAATGGCTTTATAACCTTTTCCAGACTGATAGATCTCAATTACTTTGTTTCTCATGTAACGTTACATCTGAGTTCCAATATACGTGAACAGTCTCTGTGAACAGGAGACCTCCAACTCACCCTGTTTCCTAAATAAAGCATCATAACGCCACATTCCTTGCTTGACTTAAGACCCCAAGGATCCTCTTGGTGCCAGGAAGATGCCTGAACTTTTATCATAAATTCCCAAGGAACACTTAGCCTCAGACAGTTTCATGTGCTAAATAGCCATTTGATACAAGCCAGAAGACATGCACTACATTCCTGAGACCTCCTAACATTATCTAAGGGGCAACAGTGCCCCCTTCTGTTCAAACTAGGAGCATGTTGGATCTAATCAACATTGGGATTGTGTTTTATCTGCCTAAAATAATCCTCTCTTCTCAAGACTTTGATATTTTTCCAGGAAATACTGCTCAGAATACTGTTGAAGATGACCGCCTCTGTGCTGGACAATGATGGGGTTCAAATGTTTCATTAATCATTGATTTTAAATGTATTGCATGTCTGAAAATGTTTCAGACATGTCTGAAAATGTTTCTTAAGGTAGTTTATGTTGTGATGTGAAGCTCTTTTCTCACTGCTCCGTTGGCTGCGCATTCACTATATAGTACACTATATGGGGAAGGAGTGAGCATTTCGAGCACAGCATCTGCTTGCTGTGAGTGATTTCCCTGCCAGTTTTTTTTTTTTTTTACAATTTTGTTGCATGTTAAGTCAAATATGGATAATTTTGATGAAGCAGATGAACCAGTGATGCGTTCACCAGTATGTCGCAAACCAGGTCGGAACAGCGAACAATAGTCAGAATTCTTGCTACTGTTATCTTCTATTATCAGAATTCTTGCTACTTTGCTGCTGTATGTCTCTGCACATTAACATTAACCGCGACCATTTGCACAAATGCCATATCTGCTGCCATCTGTCTGTCACTGCAATACTGATCACGTGCAGTCCTATCTGTTACTAACTACACCTACACTACCACATTGAACTGCAACTACAGGTATTACATCTCTAGTTGTCTGTATATAAGATTGCTGGGTTTTATCGTTAATCGTTTATCTCAAATTTGCACTATGGGAGGTCTGGGTCTTGTCGCCATTTGCACCACGGGTTGCATTACTGTACATATTGTATATTAGACTGCTGTTGTTTTTTTTCGAGCCTTATTCCTTTTCTATTTATACTGTGCACACCAATGAAGAGAGAGAGAAATGCCATTTCAGTTCTCCTGTATGTCCTGTACGTATAGTAGTATTGACAATAAAATGTTTGAATCTTGAATTAGATTTAGATTCCTTTATTAGTCCCACAATTATAGCTTTATTATAGCTATATTGTACCATTTAACTCAGTGGATATGTGTAAATCAATTTGTCAGTCATACTACATTGATGCTAATAGACATTCAAGTTTGTTCCAGACAAACTAGCATGGTTTTCGGGACATGTCTGTTTTTGCAAAAGAATGGCTCGTGCACTCATCTGTTTTTGTGAAAAAAATGTACTAATAAATTGCCAAAAAGTAACTATGAGCTGATGTTCATTTTTTTGCTTACTCATATTTCAAGTGACCGTGTCTTAGAAGCTGATGTTTATTGTGCAGGCTTTCTAAGAATTGGAGCTGGTTTATTTAATCAGTGTAAATAGAGACTTTGGTCATGTGTTTTTAGAAAGATAAAAACCGCCCACAATTCAATATTTCAGGAAAAATGTAATAGCAAACAGATAATGTCTGTAAATCAATGACACAGTCATTGCTGTAGGTTTAAATGATCCAGGTAACAGCAGTATTCTTTTTTGGGAAAAATGTCAATAATTCCCACACATGACGAAAAGTAATCCAGTTTATATATCTGTGTATTATTTATCAGTCACTGAAATATACATTATTACTTTTAGATGTGGCTTTTTTCTAATATGATACATACTATGTATACTGTAGTATTTTTGATTAGACTTATTACAAAATAACCTTCACAAGTGGCATTGGGTTTCTTATTGTGTTGAAAAACTTCTTATTTAGAAGAGTCATACTAATTCATGGCAAGTTAATAAGTAAAATTCACATTTTTATGGCTGAAATAGTCTACAGCTAAAGGCACGAGTTAAGTGCCACATTAGTAGGTGAGGAAGATTTCAGAAAGTGATATAACTGGGGCTGAGAATTAAGCTCATTTGATTCTCATTTATGCAGAACAATCTAAAATTATGCAACGGACAAGCCCAGAGAGAGATGGAACCTACACTGGGACATGAAACTGGTTTTCATTTTGTAGCAAACCTGCTCTTGGCTTCTGCAGGTGTAGGTGCACAAACATGATTGTTTCTGTATTGTGCTCAGTATTTTCCACTTATAGACTTTATCAGTTCATCCTGTTTGGTATTTACAGTGGTGTGAAAAAGTGTTTGCCCTCTTCCTGATTTCTCATTTTTTGTATGTTTGTCACACTTAAATATTTCAGATCATCAAACAAATTTAAATATTAGACAAAGATAACACAAACACAAAGTGCAGTTTATAAATGAAGGTGTTTATTATTAAGGAAAAAAAAATCCAAACCTACATAGTTGTGTGTTTTAAAAAAAAAAAAAAAAAAAAAAAAAAAGTGATTGCTCCCTAAAGCTAATAACTGGTTGGGCCACCCTTAGCAGCAACAACTGCAATCAAGCGTTTGCGATAGCTGACAGTGAGTCTTTTACAGCGCTGTGGAGGAATTTGGGCCCACTCATCTTTGCAGAATTGTTATAATTCAGTCACATTGGAGGGCTTTCAAGCATGAGCCACCTTTTTAAGGTTATGCCATAGCATCTCAATCGGATTCAGGTCAGGACTTTGACTAGGCCACTCCAAAGTCTTCATTTAGTTTTTCTTAAGCCATTCAGAGGTGGACTTGCTGTTGTGTTTTGGATCATTGTCCTGCTGCAGAACCCAAGTGCACTTCAGCTTGAGGTCATGAACAGATGACCGAACATTCTCACTCAAGACTTTTTGGTAGACAGCAGAATTCATGGTTCCATTTACCACAGGAAGTCTTCCAGGTGCTGAAGCAGCAAAACAGCCCCAGACCATCACACTACCACCACCATATTTTACTGTTGGTATAAGATGAGATAAGATAAGCCTTTATTAGTCCCACAACGGGGAAATTCCAGGATTGCAACAGCACAGGGATAGCAACACTCAGAGCAATAATTTAGAAGATAAGAAAATAAGAGCAACGAATATACATATGTACACATAAATATATTTATGTGCAGAGCATTGTAGCTAGATGGAATAAACGGCATAACTGTCCATTTAGTTACCCTACGTAGTATGAATATGTACCCATACATATTGTCACCCTCCATAGCGACTGATGTTGGCCTAGTTGTATGATGTTCCTTTTCTGAAATGCTGTTACTTTTACGCCAGATGTAATGGGACACACACCTTCCAAACAGTTCAGCTTTTGTCTTGTCAGTCAACAGAGTATTTTCCCTAAAGTCTTGGGGATCATCAAGATGTTTTCTGGCAAAACTGAGACGAGCCTTTATGTTGTCATGATTACTTTTATGTTGTCATGATTACAAGAAATATCAGCCCACGTGCAAGATGCTACCCCAGAGAATGCACACAATGCAGAGAGGCAAAGTTTTAAATACAATTTTATTGAAAAGAGTTGATGCAAGATTAGCAGAAAAAAACACCTCACTCGCCAGAAGAGAGCCCAGTCTGTAAGGAGGGAGACGAATGCAGATTAGTGCGAGGAGGGAGGCAGGGTATAATGAATAATAGGAAAACTCTTATGAGTGAGAGCAGAGAGCCCAACGAGGAACCCAGGAAGGCAAAGATGAATGGGAAAGGAAGCTGCGGATGAGTAGGGCCGGAGAGATGTCTGACCGGGTGGAGTAAGTGATCTGGAGTGAAGACGATGATGAAGGAGCAGGTGAGCACACAGTGAACCCCTGGGGATACACTGCAGAGATGGCAGCAACCTGAGAAGGAGAAAGAGAGAGACAGATTATTCTGTGGGTTCCTAGACAATTAAGACTTACTTAATTTTTTAATGGCAGTATACCCAACAAGCCAGCACTGGAGCGTTCACAAACTGGTCCTTTTAAGCGCTAGCAATGAAGAGAAAGCAGGTGCGTCTACTCACGCAGGTGTATTGATTACCTGTGGAGCCAGGAAACCTCCCACAGGACAGGAGAGGGAGTGCACTCACCAGATCATAACATTTGTTCTTTTTGCTCAGCAGTGGTTTTCGTCTTGGAACTCTGCCATGCAGGCCATTTTTGCCCAGTCTCTTTCTTATGGTGAAGTCATGAACACTGACCTTAACTGAGGCAAGAGAGGCCTGCAGTTCTTTGGATGTTGTTGTGGGTTCTTTTGTGACCTCTTGGACGAGTTGTTGCTGCGCTCTCTGGGTAATTTTGGTCGGCCGGCCACTCCTGGAAAGGTTGACCACTGTTCCATGTTTTCGCCATTTATGGATAATGGCTCTCACTGTGGTTTGCTGGAGTCCCAAAGCTTTAGAAAATGGCTTTATAACCTTTTCCAGACTGATAGATCTCAATTACTTTGTTTCTCATGTAACGTTACATCTGAGTTCCAATATACGTGAACAGTCTCTGTGAACAGGAGACCTCCAACTCACCCTGTTTCCTAAATAAAGCATCATAACGCCACATTCCTTGCTTGACTTAAGACCCCAAGGATCCTCTTGGTGCCAGGAAGATGCCTGAACTTTTATCATAAATTCCCAAGGAACACTTAGCCTCAGACAGTTTCATGTGCTAAATAGCCATTTGATACAAGCCAGAAGACATGCACTACATTCCTGAGACCTCCTAACATTATCTAAGGGGCAACAGTGCCCCCTTCTGTTCAAACTAGGAGCATGTTGGATCTAATCAACATTGGGATTGTGTTTTATCTGCCTAAAATAATCCTCTCTTCTCAAGACTTTGATATTTTTCCAGGAAATACTGCTCAGAATACTGTTGAAGATGACCGCCTCTGTGCTGGACAATGATGGGGTTCAAATGTTTCATTAATCATTGATTTTAAATGTATTGCATGTCTGAAAATGTTTAAATGAGTTATAGAAGTGCATGTTCACTAGAAGTAGTCATGAAAGTTAGTCATGAATCACTGAAGTTAGCTTAGATTTTATATATAAGTATATAGTGAATTTCACAGTTAATATTTGTTTGTCTTCTAAAAACTTATGCCAGTCATCTGACTGGTACCAGCCAATCACCAGGCCGTCTCTGTTGGATGACGCTCTCTTTCATTCTATTGGTCGGTTACAGACAAAGGACTGCTTTCTTATTGGACCATGGTCCATTTAGATCTCCCACGATAGCCGATAATTGGTTCTTCCTGCTGCCAGTCATATGTTGTGACCAAAGAATCGCTCTCAGTTAAAAAGAGAGAAACGCCTTAGTAGTTCAGTTCTCTAAGGCTCCTTTAAGTTGTCTTTCGTTTGTCTTGCAGTTAAGTTCTTTCTGTTCTCTCTGAAGTCTTTTTGTCTCTTCTGTGTGCGTTTTTTTTACTCTGGTATCTGAGGAGGGATCATCCTTTTTTGTTGAGCTCAATCCCTCTTTCTTGGAGTAAAACTCCATTTTTCCCTCTCCTCAGATGCAGTGTTTATTCTGCTAAACTTTTTCTATTGATTTTCCTTAACTCGCCATTAAAGATAGTGAGTTGTGAATTTTTTTCCTCGAGACTGTCTCACCCACGTGCCACAACGTCAGAAGAACTAGGATTTCGCGGGTGGAACTGTTTTACATCCATTTTTTCCTTCAGCCTGTGGTTTTTGTTGGCTGGTGGACATCCCAAAGTTGCAAGCCAAGGACCTGTTACCTAGGAGAAGATGTCACCTGCCCCAGGGGCCAGCCGCCCACTCTACTGCCGGCTCCACTCTCCGGACCCCAGCTGCTGAGTCTGTAAGCTAGAACCGCTGCAATGATCTGCGGACAGTCCCCCCCCCCCCTTTGCCATCTGCTGGCGTTCACCAAAGATCATCGCTGAACTCTGAAGACACAGCTGTTTGTAAGCCAGACTCCAACTTCCGATTTGCTGGGCTAAATGTGATGTCTAATTCAATATGACCAATTTTCATGTTAAAAGTTAGTCCATAAGCTACGATAGGAGCTAGAAAGCTGAAGGAAAAATAATATTCTTCTTTTCAATAACCTCCATTTTTTTGTAGAGTAACTCAGAATTTCCTTTTTTATATAATCGGCTTTTATCATTTTCTCCATAAAATTGCGGCCAATTTTATGTATATTTTTGTTAGTGACTTGACAATCTCCCTTTCCATTGCAGTTACAAATTCAAAATCTGGTTTCTCTTGTTTCCACAAAGGCTTAACTATATACTTTAGGCTCATTAATCCGTTACAAGTGATATGATGTTTGATATTTGTTGATCATTTCACATACTTACAAATCAATTGAATGTAATGTCATTAAATTTGAGTTTTGATCATTAAAACTGTTAACGGTATATAGAAGTTTCTGCTTGATTTCTTTTTTGTGTCTACTTTCCTGGGTCACGGCGGAAGAATTCACGAATATTGAGACTGGTTAATGAAAGGTACAAGGATTAGTTATTAATAAATTGTCCAGGTTTGGACTGGTGCCCCTACGAGTTGTTTTCCTTTTGTTTGTGAGCGTTTGTGGTCACGAAGTAAACCTCCGTTTACACACACACACACACACACACACACACACACACACACACACACACACACACACACACACCCCTCTATGTATAAATCAAATAATCCTTGTACCTTATCACACTTATAACTAATCACTCCTACACTCATTTGTTCCTGAATTTCTTTGGATGGCAGCATGATGTCTAGCTTCTGAGGATTTTTTGGTCCACTTCACTTTGTCAGGCAGGTCCTATTTAAGTGATTTCTTGATTGAGAATAGGTGTGGCAGTAATCAGGCCTGGGTGTGGCTAGAGAAATTGAACTCATCTTTCCAAAGATGTGATAAACCACAGTTAATGTATGTTTTAACGGGGGGGGGGGGGGGTTGTCACTT
This sequence comes from Pholidichthys leucotaenia, assembly GCA_020510985.1. NCBI lineage: Eukaryota > Metazoa > Chordata > Actinopteri > Cichliformes > Pholidichthyidae > Pholidichthys > Pholidichthys leucotaenia. The sequence goes on from CM035847.1 coordinate 236,786,899, forward strand.
TTTCACACAGGGCTATGTAGGTTTGGATTTTTTTCCCCCTTAATAATAAACACCTTCATTTAAAAACTGCATTTTGTGTTTACTTGTGTTATCTTTCTCATATTTAAATTTGTTTGATAATCTGAAACCTTTAAGTGTGACAAACATACAAAAAAAAAAAGAGAAATCAGGAAGGGGCAAACACTTTTTCACACCACTGTACCAGCAACAGAATGCTGTAGATGACCCCAAACAGAACCTTGTTGCATGGTGTTTGGATGTTTGTGTGGTTAAATTGACTCTAACTTCATGAGTGACAGCAATCCTTGCTTTGCTTGGGAGATACAGGCAAAGTGGAATAGGTTGGGTTTGGTTCAAAGCAGAACCAGGACTAGACTACCATAGAAAACTACTGTACATTTCATTAAATTGGCATTTAAATGACATGGCAGAATGAGAAAGTAGGCCTTTAACAGTAATGAATTTTGTTGGATGATAAATTGTCCCTGAAATTATCATAAATTAAATTACTGTTGACATCGTGAAGATCATTATATACCACTGATATAATAATGGTAATAATCCATGTACGTCTTTTTAAAAAGCACTGCATATTTGGGATGGGAATCGCGAGGGACCTTGCAATTTGATTCAGATTGTGATACTTGGGTCACAATATCATCCTATTACGATTCAACAATATCACAATACAGTGATCCCTCACTTATCGCGGTTAATGGGTTCCAGAACCGACCGCGAAAAGTGAAAAACCGCGAAGTAGCGTCACCCCAATGACGTCATCCATAAACAATATGTACGTTCATTCTCTCACTCTCTCTCTCTCATATGATACGTGTGTGTGTGTACGTGTACATACATACGTAGATGTAAACAAAGTGTACATAAATATGTTTTTAGAACTCTTTTATTCTTATAACAAGATACGTAACTCAAGATGAAAATGATTTACTGCACAGGTTAATGAGAGCTTTACTGCTCCTCAGGTGACGCCTCATCGTGAGGTGCTGGAGGCGCAGGATCAGCGAGGGCAGCTTCCGATAGAGCTGAAGCTGCAGGAGGCGGCGTAGTGCCTCGACGGGAAGACTATTTCGCACAAAATGGCACAAGAGAACAGCAAAAAGTTCCACGCGGCGAGACTAAGTAACACGAGCGATAAAAAGCAATGAATGCGGTCTTTCTTCCCTTCATGGGTGCTCGGCAGGGAGAGGAGGTGGGTGAGACGTCTCGGCCAATCAGCTTGCGGGGTGAAACGTCTCGGCCAATCAGCTTGCGAGATTTCCGAGCCCAGCCAACACGACAACAGCGAACAGAGAGTTGTGCTGCTCTCCGTGTTGACACGTGATGGTCTAATGTAGTCTCCCTGCCTTCTGCTAGCGCCCGCCCATTATTTCTCAATTTTGAATTTTTGATGAATATTTTTGAAAAATCCGCGATGCACTGAGGGCGCGAAAGGTGAAGCGCAAAGTAGCGAGGGATCACTGTATTGTGATATCAAGCATCACAATCCCATATTGTTTCAATTTTTTCACCTTATTCAATGTCAAATCATGTCCCAAAGTAAAATAGCTGACATCTGTTTCATATAACAAAGTATTCTTGGTAGAGATGCAAGTTATTGATTAATTCATTAATTGTTAATTGAATCACCTTATCAATCGATTAACAATTAATTGATAAGCAGCAATTTTCCTGAGAATCTGAATTTCCCTCGGTACAATATGGTCTTTCTATCTTTAACATATAAAAAGTTAATTACTGTTTTTGATGTACTGAATAAAACATCATCATATTCCGCAATACCATTTGCATTTTTGTTACTACAGACAATGACATTTTTTGTAGTTTAATAAATTTTGTGCTGTACAGTGTGCACTATGTGCTGGTACATCTCAGTAAATTACAATTACAAATGTCATGATTTTTTTTTCCACAATATCTTTATTGAACCTTTTTTTTTTTTTTTTTAAACAAACATGATACAAACAATCAAACACTAACACTAAAGTACTACAAAAAAAAAAAATGCACTAAAAAACACCAACAACCACCAACAAAATCAAATCTTCAACAATGCTCCTCTGTTTAGTCTAGACAATCCAACACATAAGTATACATATTATATTCACCAGTTTGGAATTTACAAGGTCCGCACATATCATTCACCTTCTTCTTCAAGAGTTATGTTTAAATTTTTTACATAATCAATAAAAGGTCTCCATATATTCTCAAACACAATTTCCTTTGATTTCAGTATATATGTTATTCTTTCTAATGGAAGGTTTGTTAACATCTGTCTTAACCACTGAGTCACATCTGGTCTATAAGTCTTTTTCCATAATAGTGCAATACATTTTTTGGCATTAAGCAAACTGAGGTCTATGAATGTTCTTTCACTTTTATTAAAATTATGCTTTTCTGGGTACAGACCCAACAAAAACAATTTAGGATTCAATATGATTTGTTTTGAGATTATTTTTTCAATTGTTACCCTCACCTCTTCCCAAAACATTCTTATTAATCTACATTCCCATACACAATGAAATAGAGTTCCTTTACTTTCCATACATTTTGTGCACGTATCTGGTATATTTTTGTTATATCTATTTAACTCCTCCGGTGTAACATACATCCGCATTAACCATTTGAAGTGTATCAATTTAAGGCGTACATTTATTGATTTGGTTTGAGCTTCTGTACAAGCCAATTCCCATTGTTCCTCTGGAATTTCAGTTTGCAGATCTTCTTTCCAGTAGTTTAATCTTTTCAGTGAGTTTTCACTTGAAAATAGTGTCAATGAGTTATAAAACTCTGAAATAATACCCTTTCTTTTACTATCTTTCATCAACATTTTTTCCAAGGATGAATAAATAGGTCGAGTGAGAGCTTTATTTTGATTTGATCGAATAAAGTTTCTAAGTTGAAGATATTTAAAAAAATGTGTTCTATTGAGATTAAATTTGATCCTCAACTCTTCAAAAGACATTATGTTTTCTGCACATGGCAAATATAAATCCTGAATCTTTTGTATCCCTTTTAAATTCCATACTTTAAATACAGCGTCCGCTCTCCCTGGTTTAAAATATTGATTACCCCATATTGGACTAAATTGTGACAATAACTGTGGTTCTTTTAAATAGTTTTTAGCTTCACACCATATTTTGATCATATGCTTTACAAATGGATTTTTAACTTGTTTTTGTAATTTTTTTGCCGAATCTGAGTATATGAATATGGGAAGAGGTAAAGGTAAATTGTATGATTCCATTTCAGTCCAGTGAGGGAGATCATTTGATGAAAAATAATATGTCATAGACCTCAGTTGTGCCGACCAATAATACAACATAAAATTTGGACATTTCAGACCTCCACGATCAAATGGTAAATATAATAAAGACAGACGTAATCTAGCCCTCCTGTTGTTCCATATAAATTCCACTAACTTTTTTTTAATTCTTGAGAATAAATCTAAAGGTGGTGGTAAGGGAATGTATTGAAATAAAAGTATTTTAGGTAAAATATTACTTTTAAGTATATTAATTCTCCCAATCATCGACATTGGTAGTGACATCCATCTCTGAAGTAACTCATCAATATCTGTCATTAAGGCTTCATAGTTGACACTGGCGACTGATTCTAGCTTAGGCACAATTTGGATTCCTAAATATTTGAACTGATTTACAACATTGAATTGATTTACCTCAGGGGCTGGGTAATTTCTCTGGGTCTCATTTAGCATTAATATTGAAGATTTAGTTTTATTTATTTTATATCCTGATATTTCCCCGAAATTCTTTATTAAATTCAACAAGGTCGGAATTGATTTTTTAAGATTCGACATAAACAAAATTATGTCATCGGCATACAGGGAGATTTTATGTTCTGTTGGTCCAACTTTAATTCATTATATTTGTGACTGTAGACGTATCGCCATCGCTAAAGGTTCAATTGCCATAGTAAACAGTAAAGGTGAAAGTGGACAGCCTTGTCGACATCCTCTATTGATTTTTATTGATTTTGAAATATTGTTATTTGTTAGAATTTCTGCAGTAGCATTATTATATATTATCTGAACCCATTTTATAAAATTATTTCCAAGTCCAAACCTTTGTAAGACTTCAAAAAGAAAGGGCCATTCAACTCTATCAAAGGCTTTTTCGGCATCCAGTGATAAGAGAGCTGTATCCGGTGCTTCTTTATTAGAATAAATAATATTAAATAGTCTTCTTACATTATGGAAGCCTTGTCTTCCCTTTATAAAGCCATTCTGATCTCGATTAATAATATTTGGTAAAATTTCTTGTATTCGTCTTGCTAAAATTTTACAAATTATCTTAAGGTCGGCATTTAATAGGCTTATTGGTCTCATATTTTCACATTTATTAGAGGGCTTACCTGGTTTTGGCAACAGTATAATTAAGGCATTATTCATATATGATGGTAAATTACTATTTTGAAATGCTTCTAAAACCATTTCCAAAAAAGGTTTTGTTAATTTATTCTTAAATTTTTTATAAAGGTCAACTGGAAGACCATCTGGTCCTGCACTTTTTCCTGATTTCATATTATCAATGGCTAGTCCAACTTCTTCTTGACTAATTTTAGACTCCAGTATCTCCCTATTTTCATTTGGAATACACGGTATAAATAGTTCATTCAAAAACCCATGTAGTTTTGTTAAGTCAGATTCATTTTTGGTATCATATAATTTTTCATCGTAATCTCTAAAGGCTCTATTAATTTCTGAAGGATCTATAACTACCTGTTCGTTACTTATAATACTGGTAATTGGTGTTTTAGATTCTAATTGTTTAATCTGCCATGCCAATAACTTTCCTGATTTTTCACCTTGTTCATAAAAAGATTGTTTCAATCTTAGAAGACTCGAGGCAGCTCTATTCGCTGATTTTTTGTCATATTCAGCTCTCAAAATCAGTAGTTCGTTCTCCAACCTTGGATCTCTTCCTGCATATACTCTTTCTTGAAGAATTTTTATTTTATGTTCCAATTGGACTCTCTCCTCTCGAGTCTTCTTAGATTTTGAACCTGTATAACTAATAATATGTCCCCTAATAAAAGCTTTGAAAGCCTCCCACTTTACACATGCTGATGTTTGTGTAGTATTGATATCAAAGAACTCATCTATCTGTTTTTCTATATACTTAACAAATTCCTCATCCTGAAGCCATTTATGCTGAAATTGCCATCTACCTGGTTCCTTTGTCAATTTCTTATCTACATACATTAGACAGCAGGGTGCATGATCAGAGATCACGATGTTATCATAAAAACAGTTTTGAATCTTGGACCTTAATTCTGTGGAGATCAAAAAATAATCTATACGTGAGAATGTCTTGTAGGTATTGGAATAACAAGAGTATGCTTTAACTTGTGGTTTCATTTCTCTCCATATATCTATCAATTTCAATTCTTTCATAAAATGATTAATGGTCATCCTACATCCATTGTGCGTACAGTCCAGTCCTGTTGATCTATCTATACTGGGATTCAATGTACAATTAAAATCCCCTGCTATTATATGTTGCCCTGTAAGTGATGATAAGATAAGAAATAAATTGGCAAAGAACTTTTGATCATCTATATTGGGACCATATAAGTTCACCAAATTTATGTTTTCTAATAGCAAAGATCCTTGAATGATTACATATCTTCCAAATTTGTCTCCAATTACATTTTTCACTTGAAATGGGACTGATTTATGTATGAGAGTCATAACTCCCCTGGCTCGGGATGAAAATGATGAGGTGAAAACATTTCCTTGCCATCTACTCCTAATTCTTTTTACATCTTGCTCTATTAGATGAGTTTCTTGTAAAAACACAATTTTTGAACCCATGTCTTTTATTTTATTCATAACTTGTTTAAGTTTTTTTAAATTTTGTAGACCTCTGCAATTCCATGAAGTTAAATTTAGATTAACGCTTTGATTTATAATCAATAGGGTGTTTGGGATTACCTTGCAGTGTAAACATGCTCAAACAGAAAAGCAAAAAAATGAGTGGTTGAACATTCACCCTACAAACTACACACAAACAAATTCCCCCTTCCCACATTTGTGGCAATCCCCCCAAAAGCAAAAGAAAAATTCCGTCTCCCGATATAGCCATCGACCGTTCCACACCCACGAGGAACAGCCAAAGCCACTCCTTCTTCATCCTCCTAATCACCCTAACTCTACTGCTTTTAATAACGTAACATTAACTCTCTTCTGTAATTTTCCAATTTAACTCCAAATTTTTTTTAGCAATTTTGTACTTTTTTTTTTTTTTTTTTTTAATATGTAATACATTCTATATTTTGTAATCTTGTTATATGCTTCTAATCAGTTAAATGCTCAAATATTCTACCCTATATTCTGTTCATGCTTAGCTCCCACCAGTCTCTTCCTGGATCTTCTTGATGAGCTCCTGCGCCTCCTCGGGGGTCTTGAAGATGCGTGTTCTGCCCTCATATGTGACCAGAAGTCTTGCAGGGTGAATCACTCCATGACGAATCTCAAGGTTGCGCAGTTCTTTGCGGATGGGGTCAAACTGCTTCCTTAATTGTTGGATTCCTGAGGCCAGATCTGGGTAGAACCGCACCTGCTGATCTTGGTATTTAATTTCTCCTTTGGCCCGCACCGCGTTGGAGATCGTCATCCTGTCTCTGTAGCTGAGAAACTTCATAATTAGCGTCCTCGGTGCTGCCTTGTTACCTCTCGGTGGGCCAATTCGGTGGGAGCTTTCCAAGACGACTGATGATTTAAGCTCCGCGTTGTTCAGCGCCTCCGGGATCCACCCCTCCAAAAAGGAGCATGAATCACGACCTTCGGCTCCCTCCGGTAAACCCACCAGCCTCAGGTTGTTCCTTCTGGACCGAGATTCCAAGTCCAGAACACTATTTTCCAGATCTTTATTTTTTTTTCCAAAGTGCGCACCTTTATTTGAAGTCCGCTAATTTCATCCTCCGCACTTGAGACACGAAGCTCCGCCTGCGTCACTCGCTCCACGCAGTCACCCAACTCCTTTTTCATTGCATCCAACGCTGCCATAATCCCATCAAGTTTAGCGGAAAAGTCTGCTCTCATTGAGCTAATGGCAGCCAGCACTGCACCTGTGCCGTCATCGTCAGCAGCAGCAGTTACCGCACCACCGCTAGTTTCATCCGCCATATCCGCAGCTTTTTCTACTGCGCCACAAACTTTAAAGTCCGTTAATTTGGACTGCTTCGGCGATTCAATTTTTCCCCCTCCTGATTTCCCAGCCTTAGTCTTCACCGGCATATCCTCACCCAAACGCTGGGAAAAGTTCTGTTCCAAATGAGAGAGTTATTTGCCGAATTTTTATTTCCAAGGGCAGAGCAGAGTGATACGTGTCCTTCTAGGCGGCCGCCATAACCGGAAGTCCCCAATGTCATGATTTTTAATTTATTTTAAAAACTATTACCAATATTATAAAGTTATTTTTTTTTAGTTGTATTACAAAAAAAACAAAAACTTATGTTCTAATTTACTGAGATGCACTAGTAGACTGTTTTAGCAGGAAAATAAACTGTGAGCTGCTTCATCTGTTACATGTTAAATATTATCACAGTACCCTGGCAATCCGGGCAAACCCAGAATGATCTGGGTTGCCTCTGTTGTCTGTTACCTCAATGGTAACTTGTGTCCAGTCTGCTTTCCCATCTTGCAGCGAGGAGGTTTTTGCGCTTGTGTACTCTTTGTATTTGCTCCAGTCAGTTTCTCTGCTATGTTAATTTGAAGCAGGTGGACCTTCAAACTCATGTGCTATTAGAACTTGTGGTGCTCCGATGTAACCGGGAAGGACAAGTTTTTCAGCGCATGTGCTCTGGGGGCTTAGCGTCTTCTTCTGCTTTTTTTGGTTGAAATGCATCAGTGGGTGACCGCGTGCACCCCTGCCTGGACGGCGACACCACTACATTTCATAGAATAAGCTCCCATTGAAAAGGACTGCTGAGTTATCAATTAATTGACAACTAATTTAATGTAGTCAACTAAATTCTTATCGACAATTAATTGAAAGTCAATTAATCTTTAACATCCCTTATTCTTGGGGCTTCGTTTTTGGTGGAGACGTGTCTCTGCACAGGGAGGGCGGTGGACTGTTGTTTGGAATAGACTCCCACTCCAGCTACGTTTAGCTGACTGTGGACTCTTAAAAAGCAGCTGAAAACTTTTGTTTACCGAGGCTTTCAGTTGAGTTTCAGTTCAGCTGCTTTTTAGGTCTGATATTTTGATTTGTTTTAATCTTGTGTTTTAACTTTTTATTTTTTTAAATGATTTTTTATCTATCAACTTTCTGTTATTCCATTTTATTGTACAGCGCTTTGTGACTATATGTCTGTGAAAAGCGCTTGATAAATAAACTTTACTTACTTGGCGCTCGGATAACGTGTTCCGAGTGGGGGGGGGGGGGGGTTTGTGTGTGTGGTGCTTCTTGTGGGTTGTGTGTCATGTCAAAGTCTTTCCTTCCATCTTTGTTATAAAATCCAAAAAAAGGCTCGACATTTGCGCTAACTGAGCTAACTACTTCCTAACTTTCAAAGCTGGCTGCAAATCTCGCAAGACAAGCTATGACTATCCCCAACAATGGGCACTTTGGTGCCATCTGCCTGCAAATCTTGCGAGACAAGCTACAGTATCGCACAAAAGTGAGTACACCCTCACATTTTTGTAAATATTTTATTATATCTTTTCATGGGACAACACTGAAGATGTGAGACTTTGATGCAATGTAAAGTAGTCAGTGTACAGCTTGTATAACAGTGTAAATTTGCTGTCCTCTCAAAATAACTCAACACACAACCATTAATGTCTAACCTGCTGGCAACAAAAGTGAGTACACCCCTAAGTGAAAATGTCCAAATTTTGCCCAAAGTGTCAATATTTTGTGTGACCACCATTATTTTCCAGCACTACCTTAACTCTTTTGGGCATGGAGTTCACAAGAGCTTCACAGGTTGCCACTGGAATCCTCTTCCACTCCTCCATGATGACATCACAGAGCTGGTGGATGTTAAAGACCTTGCGCTCCTCCATCTTCCATTTGAGGATGCCCCACAATTTATCAATAGGGTTTAGGTCTGGAGACATGCTTGGCCAGTCCATCACCTTTACCCTCAGTTTCTTTAGCAAGGCAGTGGTCGTCTTGGAGGTGTGTTTGGGGTGGAAAAATGGCAGTTTTCCATCATGTTGGAAAACTGCCCTGTGGCCCAGTTTCTGCAGGGAGGGGATCATGCTCTTCTTCAGTATGTCACAGTACATGTTGGTGTTCATGGTTCCCTCAGTGAACTGTAGCTCCCCAGTGCCAGCAGCACTCATGCAGCTCCAAACCATGACACTCCCACCACCATGATTGACTGTAGGCAAGACACACTTGTCTTCATACTCCTCACCTGGTTCCAGCCACACATGCTTGACACCATCTGAGCCATCTATCCATCCATCTTCTACCGCTTTTCCGGAGGTCCGGGTCACGGAGGCAGCAGTTCAAGCAGAGAAGCCCAGACTTCCCTGTCCCCCACCACCTGCTCCAGCTCTTCAGAGAGGATACCAAGGCGTTCCCAGACCAGCTGGGAGACATAGTCTCTCCACCGAGTCCTGGGTCTGCCCCGGGGTCTCCTCCCAATGGGACATGCCCGAAACACCTCAAGTGGGAGGCGTCCAGGAGGCATCCTAATCAGATGCCCATGCCACCTCAACTGACTCCTTTCAATGTGGAGGAGCAGCGGTTCTACTCTGAGCCTCTCCCGGATGACTGAGATCCTCACCCTATCTCTGAGGGTGAGTCCAGCAATCCTACGGAGAAAGCTCATTTCAGCCACTTGTATCCGCGATCTTGTTCTTTCGGTCATTACCCAAAGCTCGTGACCATAGGTGAGAGTAGGAACATAGATTGACTGGTAAATCGACAGCTTTGCCTTAAAACTCAGCTCCCTCTTCACCACAACAGACCGGTACAACGTCCGCATCACTGCAGATGCTGATCCAATCTGTCCGTCAATCTCTCGCTCCATTTTCCCCTCACTCGTGAATAAGACCCCAAGATACTTAAACTCCTCCACTTGGGGCAGGAGCCTGTCACCAACCCAGAGAGGACAATCCACCTTTTTCCGGCTGAGGACTATGGACTCTGACTTGGAGGTGCTGATTCTCATCCCAGCTGCTTCACACTCAGCGGCAAACCATCCCAGCAAGAGCTGTAGGTCATTGCTGGATGAAGCCAACAGGACAACATCATCCGCAAACAACAGAGATGAGATCCTGTGGTCACCAAGCATGACACCCTCCATTCCCTGGCTGCGCCTAGAAATCCTGTCCATAAAAATTATGAACAGGATTGGTGACAAGGGGCAGCCCTGGCGGAGTCCAACTCTCACTGGGAATGAGTCCGACCGAGTGTTGGCAATACGAACCAAACTCTTACAACAGTCGTACAGAGACCGAATAGCTCGTAACAGCAAGCCCGATACCCCATACTCCCGAAGCACCCCCCACAAAAAAACCATGAGGGACGCGGTCAAATGCCTTCTCCAAGTCCTCAAAACACATGTAAACTGGTTGGGCAAACTCCCACGAACCCTCGAGAATTCTCAAGAGAGTAAAGAGCTGGTCCGATGTGCCACGGCCAGGACGAAAACCACACTGCTCCTCCTGAATCCGAGGTTCGACCAACGGCCGGACTCTCCTCTTCAGTACCTTGACATAGACCTTCCCAGGGAGGCTGAGGAGTGTGATCCCTCTAAAGTTGGAGCACACCCTCCGGTCCCCTATTTTGAAGAGAGTAACCACCACCCCGGTTTGCCATGCCAAAGGCACTGCCCCCGACCTCCACGCAATGTTGCAGAGGCGTGTCAACCATGACAGCCCTACAACATCCAGGGCCTTGAGGTACTCAGGGCGAATCTCGTCCACCGCTGGGGCCCGGCCACCAAGGAGATTTTTAACCACCTTGGCGACCTCAGCCCCTGTGATAGGCGAGTCATCCTCCTCGTCGCCAGACCCTGCTTCCTCTGTGGAAGGCGTATCAGTGGGATTGAGGAGATCCTCGAAGTATTCCTTCCACCGCCCGACGATATCCTCAGTTGAAGTCAACAGCACCCCATCCGCACCATACACAGTGTGGACAGGGAGCTGCTTTCCCCTCCTGAGCCACGAACTCCTCCCGCGAACTCCTCCCATACCCGGGTTTTTGCTTCAGCAACCACCCGAGCTGCACTCCGCTTGGCCTGCCGGTACACCTCAGCTGCTTCGGAAGTCCCACAAGCCAACCAAGCTTGATAGGACTCCTTCTTCAGCTTAATGGCCCCCCTCACCACTGGTGTCCACCACTTGGTTCGAGGGTTGCCACCACGAGATGCACCGACCACCTTGCGGGCCGCAGCTCTGGGCCACCGCTTCAACAACAGAGGTGGAGAACATGGCCCATTCAGACTCCATGTCTCCAGACTCCCTCGGAATGTGGTTGACGTTCTTCTGGAGGTGGGAGTTGAAGACCTCCCGGACAGGGGCCTCAGCCAGACGTTCCGAGCACATCCTCACTATACGTTTGCGTCTACCAGGTCTGAATGGCTTCCTCCCCTGCCATCGGATCCAACTGACCACCAGGTGGTGATCCCAAGCTTTCTAAACTGGCTTTTGGTACCATCTGAGCCAAATAACTTTATCTTGGCTTCATCAGACCACAGGTCATGGTTCCAGTAATCCATGTCCTTAGTCTGCTTGTCTTCAGCAAACTGTTTGCAGGCTTTCTTGTGCATCATCTTTAAAAGGGGCTTCCTTCTGGGACGACAGCCATGCAGACCAATTTGATGCAGTGTGCGGCATATGGTCTGAGCGCTGACAGGCTGACCCTCCACCCCTTCAACCTCTGCAGCAATGCTGGCAACACTCATACGTCTATTTTCAAAAGACAACCTCTGGATATGATGCTGAGCATGTACATTCAGCTTCTTTGGTTGACCATGGCAAGGCCTGTTCTGAGTGGAACTTGTCCTGTTAAACTGCTGTATGGTCTTGGCCACCGTGCTGCAGCTCAGTTTCAGGATGTTGACAATCTTGTAGCCTAGGCCATCTTTATGTAGCGCAACAATTATTTTTTTCAGATCCACAGAGAGTTCTTTGCCACGAGGTGCCATGTTGAACTTCCAGTGACCAATATGAGAGAGTGTGAGAGCGATAACACCAAATGTAACACACCTACTCCCCATTCACACCTGAGACCTTGTAGCACTAATGAGTCACATGACACCGGGGAGGGAAAATGGCTAAGTGGGCACAATTTGGACATTTTCTCTTAGAGGTGTACTCACTTTTGTTTCAAGTGGTTTAGACATTAATGGCTGTGTGTTGAGTTATTTTTAGGGGACAGCAAATTTACACTGTTATACAAGCTGTACACTGACTACTTTACATTGTATCAAAGTGTCATTTCTTCAGTGTTGTCCCATGAAAAGATATAATAAAATATTTACAAAAATGTGAGGGGTGTACTCACTTCTGTGAGATACTGTATGCCTTCACTTGGCTGGGTGCTTGCTTGGTACCATCTAGTGGACACAACTGGTTGAATGCCCAAGAAAGTATGCAACATTTACATGAATATGTACTGTATATAATTAATAAAAGATTGATCTACGCATTTAGGGATCGGTGCATCTTCAGTAGTGTCAAGTATTGTGACCCATCACTGAATCGATCTGTTGTCCCACCCTTACTGAATATCACCAATACTCAGTATTGTAATTGAAATGTAGAAAAAATATTTTCCATTTATATGTCCACATTGATGGCAGAGATGTGCAGTCAATCTGATTTGAACATGAAGAATCAAACAAAATGAGGAGGAAGAAAATGAAGAAAGCTATTTTAGTATCAACAGTAGTATACAGAAAATATAAAAACTCAGTTTATTTTGCTGGATTCTAGACATTTAAAAGTTGATTCTTTGTCATTTGATACACAAATGTCAATCTTCTGCATACAGTGATGTGATGCATCCAAAAGAAAATGATCTTTTCCTCAATCCCTAATATTTAAGAAATTGGAGCTCTCTCTTGGGCTTGGGCTGACCTTGTAGGGTAGAGTCTGCAAGAAATAACTCAAAATAGATTTGGATTTCTTTTTGGTAAAATATAGAGATTTCTGTTTGGTTTTTTTTGTTTTTGTTTTTTTTGCTACAGGCACTGGTATTTGAAATTCTGTAAGCATGCTTACTGTGATGACTCTCCATACAATAGCCATTGACTAATGCTTCAGATGCTTCAGGTATTTTGTTGTATTTATTGGCTGTGCCTCTGTTGACCCCCCCCCCACCCAAAAAAGAAGTTTGACAAACTTAATCTCAAGTAAATTGTCCAGTGATTGTGATTGTCCATGATGTCACTTGGAGGTCACATCGCCCAACCCTAATGCCATATTATAATTGTGATACTGTTGGTTTGAGGTCTATATGTTCCCTCTGGACAACATATACAGTATAGAATTCTAGTGATTGTTCCCTTGTCACGAACTGAGCTCTGGAGGTTCCGCTAGGCTCAGTCTTGTGGCTTTTTCTCTGTATTTATATATTTGTTGTATTTTATGCCTTTTGAGTTTCAGTATTCTTGTACTGCTTTCTATTTTTTTCTGTTTCAGTTTTGTTACACCCATGTTTCGTTTCAATTTGTAATAATTTATTAGTCTGCATTTGATAATGTTTATTCTTTATATTTGTACTGTGGTGTTCTTTCTCAGGGTTGACAGCTGTCAGGCGGCGTTTCCGGTTCTATGCTCTGTGTGGGCGTTGCCCTGTCAGCTGTCAAGTCCAGCCGCTCCTCTCTCACCTCTCCCAGCTGATCCCAATCACTATTCATTGTTCCCTTTTTGCCTGCTCATGTGAACCCACACCTGTCATTACTTATGTTGTGTATTCCGTCCCTATTTAAGGACTGCATTTTCTTTTCTTTACTGCTACAGTCTTGATAGAGATTCCTTCTCCTCGCCACCAGAGCCCCTTCCCCGCTCTGGCGAGTTTATTCCAAATTCATTTCTGCGTGTAAGTTTCTCTATTATCTGTGCTTGTATTTTGTGTTTGTGCACTCTTTGGAACTTTGTGTTTTTTGTTATTAAATTCCACAAACTTCAGTTGGCGCGTGGGTCTGTCTTTCTCTGCCCTGAGAGGCAAATCATGACATTCCTAAGATTAATAAATGAGTAATGATAAGAAAATAACTCCTCTCTGCATTTGCCTTTTTACTGTTTGCATTCCTTACTTTCCTCGTTTTGACAGGTGCTTCACTTTAAATTGAGGCATTTAACTTACATTTGTACATTTACTCTTACACACAGTAACAACAGCCCTATTTGCTTTATAGAAGCTTTGCTTGAAGGATGTAACGTGTACAGATAAGACCTTCTTTACCACAGAACAAACCATTTTCATACACACACCCCGTAAACAAACACATGCAACCACTGAAATTTGGAGGTGGGTGCAATTTTCAGAAGCTCTGAAGGACCATTTTGAGTTGTTTTTATTGAGGGTACTGAAATGGTAACATTCATTTGCAGTGTCATTAAGAACTGAGTAGAGGACAGAGTGGAATTACTGAACCCGGCAATCACACATTGTAGGGAAGGTGTCATCAGAAGAATCAAGAGACTATCAGTCAGAGGTCACTGGAGCACTACAGCTGACTCCTTAGTGGCAGATCGCAGGTGATAGATGGAATTTGCTCTTAAAAGCTGAAGGTTGTTTGGGTATTGCCAGGCTTGGTAACAACTCTCCAGGCCCATCTCATCTCCCACAACCCTGTAATTGCACCCGAGTCTTATTTGCTGCCTTGTTTAGTGCGCTGGAATTTAACTTGGGGCTGTTGTTGAACATCAAATTGAGCAGTGCTCTCTGTAGAAGAAAGCGGTTAGATTTGTACTTTCACACTGAAAATAATATTTGATGCATTACTTTGTTTCCAGAGTGCAAAAAATATGATAAAATATTAACATACAGTAGATGAATCTATAATGGTTTGAAGCTGTTCAGATTGCACTGCAAATTTTAGTCATCTGACAGATTTGACATACATTTGTAATATGTACTGTAGCTCCCAATGAGTAGGTGGAAGCTGAAGAACTTTTACATGTATATTGTATGCATGTATGTTATGTTTTGGTGAAAGTGTAAGAAAAATCAGAGGGAATAAATATTAACCTCAATATCTACTTTTTTCTCAAAATATTCTTGATTCTTTTAAAAACAATTGCTTTGCTCTTAATATAGTACACTGTATCGCTTGGAGAGAGGAAGCGTGGTACTGTACAAGTGCATCTCAATAAATTAGAATATCATTGAAAAGTTGATTTATTTCAGTAATTCAGTTCAAAAAGTGAAACTCGTATATTATAGATTCATTACACACAGAGTAATATATTTCAAGTGTTTATTTGTTTTCATTTTTGATGACTATGGCTTATAACGAATGAAAACCCAAAATTCAGTTTCTCGAAAAATTAGAATATTATATAAGATCAATTTTTTTTAAAAATGGATTTTTAATAGAAATCTTGGCCGACTGAAAAGTATGTCCACTTTTGCACTCAGTACTTGGTCGGGGCGCCTTTTGCATGAATTACTGCATCAGTGTAGCGGGAGATGGAGGCAATCAGCCTGTGGTACTGCTGAAGTGTTATGAAGGCCCAGGTTGCCTTGTTAGTGGCCTTCAGCTCGTCTGCATTGTTGGGTCTGGTGTCTCTCAACTTGCTCTTGACAATACCCCATAGGTTCTCTATGGGGTTTAGGTCAGGTGAGTTTGCTAGCCAGTCGAGCACAGTGATACCATGGTCAATAAACCAACTATTGGTACTTTAAGCAGTGTGGGCAGGTGCCAAGTCTGCTGGAAAATGAAATCAGCATCTCCATAAAGCTTGTCAGCAGAGAAAAGCATGAAGTACTCTCAGATTTCCTGGTAGACGGCTGCACTGACTTTGGACTTGATAAAACACAGTGGACCAATACTAGCAGATGACATGGCTCACTAAATCAGGTGCCATGTCCTGTCATGTGGAAATCAAGGTCCCAGAGTCTGGAGAAAGAGTGAAGAGGCACAGAATCTAAGTTGCTTGAGATCCAGTGTGAAGTTTCCACAGTCAGTAATGATCTGAGGAGCTATGTCATCTGCTGGTGTTGGTCCACTATGTTTTATTAAGTCCAAAGTCAGTGCAGCCATCTACCAGGAAATTTTAGAGCACTTCATGCTTCCCTCAGCTGACACGCTTTATGGAGATACCAATTTCATTTTCTAGCAGGACTTGGCACCTGCCCACACTGCCAAAAGTACCAATACCTGGTTTAATGACCATGATATCACTGTGCTTCACCGGCCACCCAACTCTTCTGACCTAAACCCTATAGAGAATCTGTGGGGTATTGTCAAGAGGAAGATGAGATGCCAACAATACAGCCCCAGACTCAACAATGCAGATGAGCTGAAGGCTGCTGTCAAACCAACCTGGGCTTCCATCACACCTCAGCAGTACCACAGGCTATTCACCTTCATGCCATGCTGCATTGATGCAGTAATTCATGCAAAAGGATCCCCGACCAAGTATTAAGTGTGTACATGGACATACTTTTCAGTCATCCAAGATTTCTATTGAAAATGAATTTTTACAAATTAATCTTATGTAATATTCAAATTTTTTGAGAAACTGAATTTTGGGTTTTCATTAGCTGGAAGTCATAATCATCAAAATCAAAAAAAAATAAACGCTTTAAATATATTACTCAGTGTGTAGTGAATCTATATACTGAGTTTCACTTTTTGAATTGAATTAGTGAAATAAATCAACTTTTCAATGATATTCTAATTTATTGAGATGCACCTGTATGAGGAAGACAGGAGTGGTAGAGAAGTATGTGAAGATGGTGCAGTACATGTATGAGGACAGCAAGACAGTGGTGAGGTGTGCTGTAGGGGTGGCAGATGGATTCAAGGTGGGGGTAGGATTACATCAGGGATCGGCTCTGAGCCTCTTTTTGTTTGCTATGATGATGAACAGGCTGACAGACAAGGTCCAGCAGGATTCTTCGTGGACCAGACAACAGACAAAGTTATGAGGAAAAACAGACACACAGACAGCTGAATACCAAATGATGATTTAGAGTGAAGTATGTGGCGGCAGTGCACCTGTAAGATGCTTGCCAACCGCTAATCAAATCTAAAAGAAGAAGAAGAAGAAGACTAGATAACACTGTGACCCGTAGCAAGAGCGTGCCCAAATGCCAAGTCACGTTTCGTTACCTTGTATTCATACATGTGTAATGACAATAAAGTTGAATCTCATCTCATCTCATCAAGAGTGGGGAGCAGGTGGAAGAGAATCTGGAGAGGTGGACATATGCACTGGAGAGAAGAGGAATGAAAGGCAGTGGAAGCAAGTATGAATGAGAGGGAGGCAGGTGTAATGGTAAAGATGGAAGGAGTAGAGGTAGTGAAGGTAGATGAGTTTAAATATCTGGGGACAGCCATCCAAAGCAATGGACAGTGCACGAGAGGTGAAGAAGAGAGTGTGGGCAGGGTGAAGTGAGCAGAGATGAGTAGCAGGGGAGACTTTTGACAGAAGGATAGCAGCTAGAGTAAAATGGAAGATTTACAAGATGATAATGAGACTTGCTATGATGAATGGTTTGAAGATAGTGCCACTGACAAAAAGACAGGAGGCGGAGCTGGAGGTGGCGGAGTTGTAGATACTTAGATTCTCACTGGGAGTGAGTAGGAGGGACAGGAATAGAAATTAGTATATCAGAGGGACAGCTCAGGTTGAGTGGTTTGGAGACAAAGTAAAAGGCAAGGCTGAGATGGTTTGGACATGGGCAGAGGAGGGATAGTGGATATATTGGACAAAGGATGTTGAAGATGGAGCTGCCAGGCAGGAGGAAAAGCGGAAGGCCACAGAAAAGATTCATGGATGTAGTAAAGGAGGACATCGACAGGGTTGGTGAGAGAGAAGAGGATGCAAGGGAGAGGGTGAGATGGAGGCAGAGGATCCACTGTGGTGACTTCTAAAGGGAGTAGCTGAAAGAAGAAGAATGCACACTGTATTCCTTATCTACAGTTCAAACTGAGCTGGTCAAGTGTTCATGTATTACTTTAAAGGAGCAGCAAGGTGAATCAATGATTAGTAAAGCAGTCTTATAACAAGAGAGTTTGGGTCCAAACCCAGGTGGGACCCTTCTGTGTGGAGTGCATGTTCTCTAGGTGCTTGCTTGGGATTACTTCAGTTTCCTCCCTCAGTTCAAAGACATCCATCATAACAGTGCACTGTATGGAAGTGGCTACCCGTGATTTCATTCTGTTTGGCATACCTTGTGTAGTTTGAATGAGAATAAAAACTTCTTCCATATGTGCAAATCTAATGATGAATCAATTAACAGGACCAAAAATAATTTGCGTTGTTGACCTTCAATGTTTTTAAGCTTTTCTCATCCAAATGATTCATTACAGTACTCAGTGTTGGTGCAGTATTACTTCACCTAGTTAATAAGGGAAACATTGACACAGCAACTGAAAAAACTTTCATGATTACTGCAAATTGTGATTTCAGAGTTTCCAAACTGTAGGACTGCTCCCGTCTATAAATTTTCCTGGTTGACCGGGAGTCACAATTTAAAGCAAATCGTTGTGTATTAATATAGTTGTAATCATAGATTATTTGTACCACATTGATGATAGATATATACATTAGATATCCAGGTTTAGCTATTATGTGAAAATGGATGAAAAATTGCATTCAGCAGTGGGTTGCAGCTGCTTTCACAGTAAATAATGTCATTACTGACATTGACTGTGGTTGTATATACACCAGAGCTTTATTGAAAATAATGGCCAACTCAAGACTGTTTTTCTTAACAGCAGCAGACGTGAATGCAGTACTCAAACAGAATGTATACTGTACAATGCCATCTTTTTAAATCTAACTTTTTTGTTTGTTCTGTGAACTTGGCATCCTGTCTGCTTGTCTGTCTTGCTCTATTTTACCATGTCTCTCACCCTCCTCCCTAAAGGATCCCTGCTCAGTATGACTCACTGACTTCCACTGCCTGAAAGCCATCTTGCTTGCTTTGCCAGAAGAAGCCGGATGTATCATGAACCCCATCGTGCATCTTTTCCATAGATGGCACAGAGGGCAAATGCAAATGACAGGTCCTATGAAGCAAATGAAACTCACCAATCCCACATCACCAGTCATAACCAGGCCACGCCATGCATCCGTAAAGCCCATATCTCACTGGGTTGTGACAGCTTGCCACTAGTTGGAGATAAAAAAAACAAAACAACACCACATAAATGAGCAACAGTTTTCACTTGCAGTCGCACTGAATTAGCACTTACGACACATTTGGGAACATGGCCTATCTTGTACAAATAATATCAGTGTACTTACTAAATGATGCATAGCATTGTGACAACCAGTTTTGCAATACAACTCAGAAATGCAATAATTCGTTACCCCAACTTGTTTGGCAAGTTGGGGTAACAAAATTGATGGAACTCTTATTGCAGTTAGTTGCTAACCAGTTTTGCAGTAATTATTGTAATTCTAAACTAAATGTCTAATGATCCGTACTTTGTTACTGTCAGTTAAATTTGTTAAATTTGGTCATATTTCGCAGACTTCTCTAATGTGAGAAGCACAAAATTAGTCATTTTCAGTAAGTTACGGTCTTTTCTGATCAGCCTGTTTAGACTTATATATAGGAGTGGGAAACATGAGGGACCACACAATATGAAACACATCGTGATACTTGGGTTACGATGCAATACTATCACAATACTATGATTCCTTAAGTATAGTGATACCATAAAATATACAGCGGGGAAAATAAGTATTGAACACATCAACATTTTTCTCATTAAACATATTTCTGATGGAGCCATTGACCTGAGATTTTCACCAGATATCAGTAACAACCCAAGTAATCCATACATACAAAGAAATCAAAGTAACTGTGTTCACAAAACAAGTTATATTTAATAAAGTGGAGTGACAGCGGGAATAAGTATTGAACACATGAAGAAAAAGAGGTGCAAAAAGGCATAGAAAGCCAAGAAACCAGCTGAAATCCATCAGAATTTAGGAAGCCATCCCATCCCCCATTAGTGCAAATGAATTTCAGCTGGTTAAGTCCTGATTGGTAGCCTTTAAAAAGGTCTGTGAATATCAGATTTTCAGAACTCATGACGGGTAGAAGCAAAGAGCTCTCGCTAGACCTTGGCAACCTTATTGTTGCAAAACATAACTAGAAAAGCAGTCATAGAGCACATACCTCCACCAAGGCTCCTTCCATTTCTCATGGATCACTTCCAAAATGTAATGGGTTTGTGTGTAGGCCTATAGCCACTTGTGGTGAAAATTGCATCAAAGTCTGTCCATCAGTTTTGGAGTATTGTTGCTAACACACTGTGAGAAGATAAGAGCCTTGGCTGAGGTATGCATTCTCAGATCATCACCAAAATATAATGGGTTCCTGTCTAGCCCAAGAACCACCTCTGGTGAAAATTTCATCCAAATCCATCCAGTAGTTTTTGTGTAATCCTGCTGCACAAATACAAACAAAGCCCTTGGTGGAGGTATGCACTCTCAGATTATCACCAAAATCTAATCATCTGTTCCCCATGCCATTACACACCTTTCCTGAAAATTTCGTCAAAATCCATAACTTTTTGAGTTATGTTGGTAACAGACAGACAAACAAACCCTGGTAAAAACATTACCTCCGCCAAGGAGGTAATGATGGCACTGGTTACAGATGCATTTCTAAACTGCTGAATGTTCCATTGAGCACTGTTGGAGCCATCATTCGGAAGTGGAAAGAACATCATTTTACCATAAACCAGCCACAACCAGGAGCTTCTTGCAAGATTTCTGACAGAGGAGTCAAAAGAATTATCAGAAAAGTTATCCAAGAGCCAAAGACCACTCATGGAGAGCTCCAGAAAGACCTGGAGTTAGCAGATACTGTTGTTTCCAAGAAAACAATAAGTAATGCACTCAACCGACATGGGGGCAGATTTACTAAGGCAGCGCAAATTAGCGAGTGCGCAATTTAGACAGACCGCCTAAGGGAGTGGCTGATTTTTGCCAGTGATCTACTGTCAACATGCAAAATTATGAACACAGACGCAGACACTTCATTTCAATAATGGCTACCCAGCAACAAGAGCAGAGCAAAATTGCGCACAGGCACATCTGAGGAAGCGGGTTATCAACACAGGCACAGCCAGTTTGGAAGACCATAATATATAAAGCTTTTTTAAGCATTTGTTTAAGTGCAGACCTCACTAAAATAATTTATTTTTGTTCATCATATTTCAAAATTTTGATTTTTATTTAACATGGCAGACTTTTATTTAATATGTATAAATGAAGTATTTGTATCTTAAAAAAGGACTACTCATGAATAAATTGGTTATTTGACCAATGTGTTTATTTTATTAACACAAGATCCGTCAAGATGGTCTGATGGAGACTCTGGGGTTTTATTATGTGAATAACTTTGTTTTAACAAAATCTGCAGGTCTCCCAGTTCACAACTTTTTATAAACATGCATTTTATGTTTTCTGAAGTCTACAATGTAATGAAATTAAACACACATGATTTCACTTTTTTCTCGGACCACAGAGACTGCTGTCATTGAGTTATGGTGTTGCAATTTCAAGGGTCGTTTCTATGGATTTTTGCTTTTTTTGTTAATAATCTCGTTGTTGTTTTCCTCCTATATTGTGTATCCTGAACTGGGAGAGAGAAATCGAGAGAAGAGGGAACTGAATTACCATTTTATGCACAGCAAAAAGAAATAAATATAGAACTAGAAAAGCACTCGGAGAGCGCAGACCTCCGCCAAGCGGAGGCCCTATCTCGCAATGTTAAAAAAAAAAAAAAAAAGAAAAAAAGAATCCTTTAAAAAATTCCTGGATCCAGACAGTGATCCGGATCACCACCAAAATCTATTCATCTGTAGGATACCCCATTTCTGACAATCTCTGAAAATTTCATGAAAATCTGTCCATAACTTTTTGAGTTATCTTGCTAACAAACAAACAGACAGACAGACAGACAAACCAATGCTGATGAAAACATAACCTCCTTGGCAGAGGTAAATATGAATAGAGGAAAAAAACGAAGAAAATTGACAATGTGGAAGATTTTGCTTCAAGAGTGAGTGGGAGCTGATGAGTAAAGAGAAGAGGAAAACTCCAGAGTCTGAGTCTGAACCTCTGCAGAAAAGAGAAAAAAGTCACTATCGGCTGACATCATCTGTGTGTCCACTGCAGGCAGGAAGGGCTCCTATTGTATCCTATTTTCTATCCATCCATCCATCTTCTTCCGCTTAATCCTTTTTGGGTTGCGGGGGGGCTGGAGCCTATCCCAGCATCTTTGGACGAGGGGCAGGGCACACCCTGGGCAGATCGCCAGTCCTTCGCAGGGCCAACACAGAGATACCTAAGGACAATTTGGAATCCCCAGTTTTGATGTCAGTTAACCTAACTTGCATGTTTTTGGCATGTGGGAGGAAACCAGAGAAATCCCAGAGTAAACCCACGCAGATACGGGGAGAACATGCAAACTCCACACAGATCACTGTTGGTGGGGGGCTGGGATTGAACCCAGGATCCCCTGGCCAAGGGTGAGTTGCTGTGCTGCCGCAGTGCTAACCATTCTGCCACCACGCTGCCTGTGTCCTATTTTATGGATACAAATTCATGTAATAGGCTATATATAAACAAATGAAATAAAAAAATGCCGACTGATGTCCATTTCAGCATAACACCGATGTGAGACCGTTGATATTCGTATAATCTGTTCTTCTGTCATGCCAAATAAAATCACATGCAGAGAGAAGCTTCTGTCTCTTTGGCTACGTGCCCTCGGTTCTTGCCGGTGTCTCCTGGCAGCAACGATTGTTGTCGTGTCAGGCGCAGATGAATTAAGACAAGCTTTTTTTGGGCATTAAATCCTGGCATTTTTGGCAGGAGATTGACAACCGCAAACCTTAGTAAATCACCTTGTGCCAGTCATTTAAATACTCTCCTCCCTCAAATTTGTGCGTTGACATGACAACTCGTACAAAGACATGTGCAATGAGGCCAGGTGCAAAATTAATATAGTCCATGCCTTTCCATTGCTAATTTTGCCCTACGCCCTTTAGTAAATCTCGACAGCAGATTTTTAGTGCCAAAACGAGGTTTTGTAATGGTGCAGCATGTTAGTAAATCTGCCCCATGAGCTCTATACCTCACAAGACTCCATTGCTGAAGAAAAAGCATGTTGAAGCTCATTTAAAGTTTGCTGCACAACATTTGGGCAAGCCAGTAAAAATACTGGGAGAATATAGTCTGGTCAGATGAGACCAAAATTGAACTTTTTGGATGCCACAGCACACAGCATGTTTGGAGGAGAAATGGCACTGCACATCAGCCCCAAAACACCATACCAACAGTGAAGTTTGGAGGTGGGAGCATCATGGTGTGGGGGTGTCTTTCAGCACAGGGTACAGGCAGACTTCATATAATTAAAGGAAAGATGAATGGCCAAATGCACAGAGACATCCTTAATAAGAATCTGTTGCCATCTGCCAAGATGCTGAAGATGAAACTAGGGTGGACATTTCAGCAAGACACTGATCCCAAACACACAGCCAAGAAAACTGTCAACTGTCTCTAGAAAAGGAAAATAAAGCTGCTAGAATTGCCCAGGCAGTCACCTAACCTAAATCCAATTGAAAATCTATGGAACGAACTGAAGATCAGAGTTCATAGAAGACACCCACGGTACCTTCAAGATTTGAAGACGGTTTGTGTGGAAGAATGGGCTAAGATCACTCCTGAGCAATGCCTGCACCTAGTTTCTCCGTACAGGAGGTGTCAGGAAGCTGTTATTACCAACAAAGGCTTTTCTACTAAATATTAAATGAATTTCACCAAGTGTGTTCAATACTTATTCCCTGTGCCATTCCACTTTATTAAATATAATTTTTGTCAACACAGTTGCCTTGATTTCTTTGTATGTATGGATTACTTGGGTTGTTACTGATATCTGGTGAAAATCTCAGGTCAATGGCTCCATCAGAAATATGTTTTAATGAGAAAAATGTTGATGTGTTCAATACTTATTTTCCCCTCTGTAACTCATGTTCAAAACATGTTCAAAATTCCTGTGACATGCGAATGAGACCCTGCAACTCACGAGAGGAAGTTGAGAGCCAGGCGAACATTTTGAGGGATTTTGGAAACTGCCTGTGAATGCCGTTCTCCAATTACTCGTGAGCTGTCACAGCACAGTGAGATACAGGCTCAAGATGTTAAAAAATAAGTACATCTAGCCTCGGGAAAACTATTGTGAGATTATCTTCATCACTGGTCTTGTCTTGATTACTGTCAAGTGAAGATGGTGTCTGTAAACCTTTGGAGGTTTTCAGGTTATATACAACACTCCTCGGCTTATTTTTTGCATGTAGTCTTTAAGCAAAATACATTTAGAGGCTTGGGGAACTGACTGTAGGGAACTAACAAAAAGCATTTTCCTTTGTATATTTGCATTTCTGATGAATGAAGTTTTAATGCAGTGAATGTTAATCTAAAAAGCCGAAAACAAATTTGTGCTAACAAAGTTAGCTGAAAGTAATCATTCACTGTATCCTCAGTGGCATACTAGTGACTTACTTCCCTACACCCAATGGAGATTACTTCACAACACTGATATTAGTGGAGGGCTATGCCTGTGAAGGACTGTTCCATCGTATGACAACACATTACTGCTTTTTCTGCCGGACTGGCTACTGTAATGCAGTTAAAACACATTCTGACTGAAAAGGGTCATGGTGTTGGTTCACAGCCACCATGCCAGAACATTCAGGATGTTTATAAATCAACATTTGTGACATTCAGTGGCTGGTCATACTATATGTGCACAAACAAAAAACTAAAACTGGCAAGGTATTAATTTGATTGACTTTGACTGTTATGTTGCAACACTTAATGCTGGTTAATTTTGTTTCTGTCCACCAGATTATTTTTTTTCCATTTGGCAAAGTAACATGATTATTTTTGATAGTTTGCAATTTTTGTTTTGTGTTGCAGGTCCTTTTCTAGTTAATACACTGGCTAAAATTTGTGGTGGATCTTATATATGGTTCCTCTTTGTATAAACAAAATATCCAGTACATACAGTAGTTATAGTGGCCTTCTTCATTACATCAGAGTGAAAGAAAACAGTTGTTTAACTTCCAACACTTTGGACTTTAGTATTACTTCTTTCACCGCTATTAGATTTGTTGTGCAAAACCTAAAATTAAAATCTAATTAGAAAATTAGCTTGAAGGAATGTAGCATTGAAATCCATTTGCAACATGAGACATTATGATTAGGAGACATTATTGTGGAGCTGTAGTGTTGCCTTAGGTTCTGGATATTTATTCAGTGATGGGGGCAGCCAGCTTTAGTTGATTTGTTAATGTCTCAGAGACCCGGTTTAAATAACCAGAGGGCAATTTCCCAATTTAACAAAGGGAGCAGGTATGCAAATGTAAGAATGTATACATTGCACTGAGAATAACTGGGCCAAGGTGTTCTTAAGTTAACCTGTTTACTTGCACTTTTGATAGACTGTGCGTCATGAGTACACTTAATATCTACAGAGGACCAGATACCCTATAGTACAGCAAGTGTGAAATTTGTGTAACCACAGGCTGCATTTAATTTGAATGAGCTTTTGTTCAGGAATGTCTGTATTAGACATAAACATTTACTGTATGTTAAGATAGAATTATTGCACATACAGCATAAGCCATGTATATTCACCTTGTTTCTCAGAATGTGATGACTGAATTGATTAATTGATATTTTCACATGGTGACAAATAAAAACTGTACATTCCCAGGTGATTGTTGTCCAGTTTTAGCAACTAAAGTTGTTAAAACTTTATAAAATGTGCTCTTATTTCTTTTTTAAATCTTAGTTACAGTTATAGATAGGGATGCACTAGTGTACTGGCTGATCATGGCCATCAGCCTGGTATCATGCTTTGGCTTGTAGTTGTAATGGTTGTGCAGTGCTACATCATTTATTAAAAGACAAGTTTTGTTTTGTTTTCTTACAAATAGGTAAATCACACCAAATAAAAGAAACAAAAAACACTGGTCTGCTTCACATTCCCTCCGCATGTGATGCTATGTATCTCTAGTATTCATAATTTATATGATATGCCTTGATATGTGGCGTAGCTTTACAAATTGGTGTTGCATCTTTTTTAAAATTTGTGTTTTATACCATATGAACACATGACCGATGCATATCCAAGTAAACGTCAGCTCAGTAGAACCACTCTTTCAGTAAGTGCCACTTGAGCTCCTCAGAAATAGATTTGAATCGTCTCTCTCAGATGACTTGCATTTCATACTTCTGAATTTCCCAGGCCTTTACTCCTGATAAATTTATTCTGCTAGTGCTTCTCACAGGCTTTGTAACGGAATGTTCTGCTCAAACATGGTGCGTATCCTGCCTTGGCTTTTCCTCAGACTTAATTCAGTTTATTACAAGGGAGATGATTATATAGTAATCTGTTAGCTTTGACTAGTTATTATAATCTGAAAGACTAACAGATGACATCTACGAATAACAAATCATGGCAAATGCTGTGACAGTGTACTAAGGGTTATTCATATGCACCTTACTTGGAACCATGTTAAATTATTTTAATACTGTATGTCTGTATTTAACAAGCAGAAAAACAAAGCAGAAAAAGCATTATCCACGCTCTGATTCATCCCAAACCTGTTTTTCCTAAGTGCTTAGATTAATGGTAGTGGAAGTCCTTCTTTTGTAGAAATCCCTTGAGATTCTTGCCCTAAGAAACAGAGTAGTCAAATCTCCAGAGGCTGGCTTGTCCCAGTGTCTATTTTTGTAGTCCAGTCTCTGATTGGCCAATAAGGTATGTGTGTGGATTCTTATGTTGTCTCATAAGGTGCCTCTGTGCCATCTGTCGCCCTCAGTGGAGCCGTTGTGTTGATCGACCACGCCTTGTCAGTCTGCCTCAAAGAATGAAAAACACAACCTTGGGCTTTCCCTGCTCTTTTTTTATTGACGGTCATTCCTGGAAGATCAAGGAATGTTAGAGAAGCAAAATAAATAACATAAAGTGAAGATTTATATTATGTTGCCTTTGTATTTGATTTATTTGTGTCTTTAGCTGAAACTGTGTAATATGATCACTTACATTGGAGGTTAATGCAGAATGTTGTGTGAACCCTTTACATGGCATGCTAACAGCAACCCTGAACAGATTTCCTTAACAGGTGTAGTAGCAGGTTGTCTATGAGTCATTGCTTGTCTAGCTTATGAGGAGAATATGAATTTGTTGTCTTGCTAAAATTGCTAAATAACTGAATCACGACTTCATCCTTGATACTTGGCTGATTTAAAGGCAGCACAAATCATAAGACTTTATAATATTTAATGAATTTGATTTATCTGCCTCAAAGTCTAATCAAAAACTTCCCCCGCTAGCCTTGTGCATGGTAATAAAGAAGTTGTGAGGGCAGTTCTGTCTAAAGAATCTGACTGGTGTAACCCACCCTCCTTTAGCCTGTAAGTAGCATCTTTAATTAGGCAATAGGACATTATTTGGATAGTGTGGCACCATTGCTCAAGAATGCTAATAGCTTGCTGTTATGGCTTACCACAATTAGATGTGGCATGGATTAATGAAGGTCATCAGGGATGGCCTTGGATAACACATGACTTACTACTGGAGTACCAAGCATGTCCTTGTCAGAAGACTGAGGAAGCATTTTCCAGTTATCAAAAAGGTCTGAAACTGAAATCGGAATTTAGAGCATTTATGACTGGACAATTACTAAAATAATTTTAATTACCATTTTTATTTTAAGTTATTTAAACAAGATACATAATTGATATCTCACTTAAAATTGTACAACCTTGTTTTGGAATTTTCTTTAATTTGTTCCACCCATAAAATTCTAGAGTCCGTGTTTGGACAATAGTATGTCCATCTTTTTTTTTTTTTTTTTTTTTCTTGTTCTGGGATATTTACATTATGAGGATATTCTCAGTTTAAAAAAGGTAAATGGATGCAGTGATTCTAAAAAAAACATGGGATGGCTGTGATGCAGGTCTAAAGTGTGGTCGACCTCTGATCGGAGGGTTGGCAGTTCGATTCCTGCTCTCCCTGCGGTCTGCATGTCGAAGTGTCCCTGCGCAAGACATTGAACCCCAAGTTGCTTCTGGTGGGTCAGGCCAGCGCCTTGCGTGGCAGCTCTGTCAGCATCAGTGTGTGAATGTGTGTGTGGATGGGTGGATAGCTGGATCTGTAAAGTGCTCTGGTGATCCAGAGATGAACAGAAGCACTACGTAAGTGAATGTCATTTACCATTTAAAATCAAATACAAAGTACTAAAGTCAAATAAAATTTTGCATAAGGGCAAAACTCAAACTGATGATAGCTTGGGTTAGGGGTAACTGCAGTTACAGAAACACAATGATTGATTTTGCATTAATAATGCACATATGATATACAGGTGCTAATTATGATTGCATTCTATCTGTGCATTAAATGCAATTATTTTGTACAATTATGCATACACTATTTACCAAAAAAGCACAATAAAGATCACTTTTACTGATAGGGACACAGTGGTATTTCAGGTCACAGTAACCATCTTGTGAAAGTTCAGTATCATTACAGTGTTTCTTTGGGTATTATTTTGCAAATGACATTGACGGGAAAGAAAGTCAAGGTTATTCATTGAGCTACTGTGTTTGGTATCAGCATATAGCCATGGCTAATTTAAGCCTAACTGCCGTTGGTTTGATCTTACTAAACCCATTTGGTAGAACTGGAAATTGGTTTGATTAAAATTATTTTCACAGTCGCAGGTATCATTAACAACTAGGGGTGGGAATCGCCAAAGGCCACACTATACAATGATGTCATGATACTTGAGCTACAATGTGATATCATCATGATCTTGCGATATGCTGAGTATTGCAATACCATTTATTGTGATTTCCAATCACAATCTTTGCTTTATTCAACTCCTGGCTAGCTCTAATGAGTCACTCCTTTGCTGTGCTGACCTATCCAGACAGTGAGCATTAAGCACCAGCTAATGGACTGAAAAGTTAACTGGTTTTTATTACTCTGGTACCTAAATAGGTAAGTTTGTGTTTGCAACATTCATTAACTAGAAAAGCACTCGGAGAGCGCAGACCTCCGCCAAGCGCCACAGTTCCCCCCATACAGTGTTTGTGTGTACGTTTTCAGATTCCTTGACCATGAAAACATATGACTAGCAATTGGATTCACAATGATAGGATTAGTGGTTCAGTAGTTATTGACGAAAATGGCATTTTCCGTAATGGCGGTTTAGCGCCACAGTTCCCCCCATACAGTGTTTGTGTGTACGTTTTCAGATTCCTTGACCATGAAAACATATGACAAGCAATTGGATTGACAATGATAGGATTAGTGGTTTAGTAGTTAATCACGAAAATTGCATTTTGTGTAATGGCGGTTTTCTTGTGGACGGTGATCCGGATCACCACCAAAATGTAATCATCTATATGATACCCCATTTCTGACAATCTGTGAAAATTTCATGAAAATCCGTCCATAACTTTTTGAGTTATCTTGCTAACAAACAAACAGACAGACAAACCAACGCCGATGATCACATAACCTCCCCCTTTGGTGGAGGTAATAATTCTTAATAAAGTATCACAATGCTAGTGTCTCTGAATTGATACAGTATCACCACCACAAAGTATCGCAATACTACAATGCATTGTTTTTTTCCTCTCACCCCTATAAACAACAAATGGGCTGTCCATCCATCCATCCATCCATCCATCTTCTACCACTTAATCCTTTTTGGATTGCGGGGGGGCTGGAGCCTATCCCAGCATCTTTGGACGAGAGGCAGGGTACACCCCGGACGGATTGCCAGTCCATCGCAGAGCCAACACAGAAAGACAGACAACCATTCATGCTCACATTAATACCTAAGGACAATTTAGAATCCCCAGTTGATGCCAATTAACCTAATGTGCATGCCTTTGGCCTGTGGGAGGAAACTGGAGTACCCGGAGGAAACCCATGCAGACACGGGGAGAGCATGCAGACTCCACACAGAAGGGTCATGATGGCAAGGGGGGAACCCACGCTGGTCAAGGGTGGGATCTAACCTGTGACCTTGTTGCTGTACTGTCACATTGCTAACCACTGTGTCACCGAGCTGGCCACACAACAAATGGTAATAATAAAAAAATAAAAGTTCTTATGATCTTGCAAAAATAATTAATAGATGTACTTTATTGATCCCAAACTGGGAAATTACTATTAATAATTTTTTGCACTGATTTAGCAGACTTAACCTGCATTGTCATGTACTTCCAGCCACTATGATATTCAACCCTGTAGACACTAGGGGTGGGAATCTTTAGGTACCCAACGATTCGAGGTGATTATGATTCAGGGGGCTCCGATTCGAGCCGATTATGATTGTCGATGCATCTCGATGCTTTTTTTTTTTTTTAACTCTGGATTTTTTTTTCCCTTTCACTGTGTGACAACTTCTTACTTTTAAAGCATTTGCAATAGCCCATGAATTTACTTCCAATATCTTTTGTTTCAGAAGAACAAAATGAAAAATGCAACTGTAACAGTACATTTGGTGCAAAAACACGGACTTCAGAGTATCCTGAATATTAACAAATAAGACTTATAATAAACATTCTGTTGTGTGCAACAAGTAACTGAATCCCTCAGTCAAAAATAATCAGAATTTCTAACTGAAATGTTAAAACTTCTAATGAAACTTCTCCTGTTATGTGCAATAAGTAACTGAGTCCTTCAGTCCAAAAACCCGAACATTTTACTGTATCAAAATCACATTTAACTTTTATACAAAATGTGCAGTTACCATTATAAATGTTTCAGTGGCAATGGATGTCCATGCATCACACGTGATAGCAATCCTGTCCGCTGTCTTCAGTGATTGTATGACTTTGGCTTTGGTCTCATTGTAGAGAGTGGGAATGGCTGTGTCGGGAACAGGTCAAGTGGACCCCTGACCTAGTGAGCACCCCAAGTGGACGCCGGGATCAAATCTGTACATGTACAAGTACATTTTCACTCCAGTGATTTTACAAACTGATTCATAATTTTCTAAAGCCTCATGCAGAACATTATAGTCCCACAAACCTATTCTGTGGATTTTCATCTGGGGGCAGCCAGTGGTGACGAGCAGCAGCGGTGGAGAAGAAAAGTCTTTTGAAAGCAGAAACGGAGCCAAAACCTTTTGGTCAGCTTAGTTGTCAACTTACATATATATATTTTTTACACTTGTTGGTGACCAAGAAAAGTCTTTCCAACAGCTTTACACAAAATATTACAATGTTATACGGTACCTCGACTCTACAGTGCGCAAGCCCTGGTTCTCGACAGCGGAATACAGGCATAAATCCCTGGCAATAAAAGCGGCAATAGATTTTGTAATTCGCTTTGCCCTTTCCAAGTTGTGTGGAAGTTTTGACATTACTTGCTCAATGGTCGGCGGCGGCAACAAAAACTGCTTTATTCTCTCCAGCAGCTGGCTGGAAACGTGTGATATGGTTTGGCATGTTTGTCATGTTTCCAAAATATTTTAGTTTAATCTGACAGAGCTTTCATACGGTGTGGGTCTTGCCCAACTCTTTTTTCCCTTCAGTTTCATTAAAGCCGAAGCACTGCTATACGTTTGCTTTTAATGAAGATCGTGCCAACCATATACAACGCTCCGCCATTTTGTTTCTCTTGTGTCATGCCATAAAGAGTCCAGGCAGGTACAGGTGCCGACTTTTTCATTACAGCCAAATTAATTACGTTATTAATAATATTTAATAATCGGAATCTTGACATTTGTGCATCGATTCAGAATTGTTCATGTCCGTATCGAGATGCATCGGAAAAATGATTATTTCTCCCACCCCTAGTAGACACTGGTTATTCAGATCCCCTTGCTATTAACCTTGTCCAAAATACTGGTCTCAGAACAGTAGTTAGTTACATGGCTATGTAGTTCTCCTAATTTAGTTAGAAGGGTTCAGTGTAGAATTTTAAAAGGGATAAAGCAAGCGAGACTCTTAGTGCATAGATGACACCTACCATCAGGTTTTGTTCGATATGCTAGTAAAAGGGCAATTTTTCAGTAGGGAGATTCACTGCACGTATACATTAGAAAGATGGATTGAACCAAAGGCATTTCAGTAGGAGCTGTCTGGTTAGGAAGATAGAGAGAGAGATGCATATGGATTCTATAAGAGGAGGAAAGATTAGGTTGTAAAATATCTCAGTGATATGGTGCAGGAAGCTGGTCACTGCACAAACACTCCAGAATTAATGTGTGTATTATGACAATTGGCAATTGGAACTGTGCAGTATGGGCGTGTATGTTTCAACCTATTGTAACAATTTTATATTTATGTAGAAAAATTGAAGGGTGTTTGCATAAACAAAAGACATTACCTTGTGTAGTACTTCACTTTTGCTGGATTGCAGGTTGTTTTCTTCTGTCAGCTTGAAAAAAAAAAAGATTTAATACAAACATTGAGTGCAGTTTTATGTTTTGTATTAAGAGAGGTTGACAAAAAAAAAGTCAGTAATGAGATGTGCAGATAGAGTCCTTGATTTTCAAGGGGACATATACTGTATATATACAGTATATATATATATATTTTTTTTTTTTTTTTTTTTTTTTTTTTTTTTTTTTTACTTATTTTGTACCCGTAGGTAGATTTGTTTTGCAGTCTGGTGACAAGCCACCAGCTGCCGGTCGCTGCGTGCGCAAGCGCCCCGTATCCCTAACCTGCATGTTTTTTTTGGTATGTGGGAGGAAACCGGAGAAATCCTGGAGTAAACCCACGCAACACGGGGAGAACATGCAAACTCCACACAGATCACTGTTGGTCGGGGGCAGGAATCGAACCCACGATCTCACGATCCCTGCGATCCCCTGGCCGAGGGTAAACTGTGCTGCCACAGTGCTAACCACTGCGCCACCGTGCAGCCCATTTCACATATGATGAAAATGCAACTTTTGCAGAGATTTTGCAAATCTAGCTGGAGTGGCTACCAATGGAAAGTGTCTGGAAAAACACAACCCTGTCACTTTAGCTTTGGTTTCAGTACCTCTCTGTAAATGAGGGGTTTTGTTTTTTACTCCAGCTGTGTTGTGACAACTGGAACTCAATGGAATGATACCACTCACTCATCTTCCTCTCCATCCATTTTAACCATGGTGGGAGGATCCCCACAAGTGTCCCAACCTACACTGACAGTGCTAGGATGGCTGCTAGCCTGCTGCAGAGGTAACTTGGTGACTGTAGTTTTTATTGCTATTTTATTTAAATTCTCTTCACTCTAGCAGACATCTACATTCCCACCTAGTTTATTAATATACAGTCAGTAAAATATTTTGTGTCATTCTGGCTTTTTAGCTCATTCCAGCAAAGCCGAAAGGGGGTAATGCAATGGCGCAGCATCCGTTCGTCATCAGCCCTTCCATTGTCCGTCTGCCTACATTTCACAGGAATTGCGGCTACTCCTAGGCAATTTCCCTGATCCTCACCAACTTAAAAAAAAATGATCCTCAGGTGGGTTTGCATCCAAGCTATGCTCAAGATCAAGGTCAACCAGAAGATTGGAAATCTGACGAGATTTCAGAGAAATCACTACTACTCTTAGGCAATTCCTTGATGCTCACCAAATTTGTACTCAGTGGTCCTGATGATGGTATCCATCAAGATTGTGTTAAAGGTCAATTTCATTGTCAAACATCAAGAGATCTGAGTGCTTGTATGATTTCATGGAAATTGCTACTCCTAGGCAATTGCCTTAATGTTCACTATACTCCTGCACAATAATCCTCAGATGGCTCTGCATCCAGTTTGTGTTCAAGGCCAAAGGTCACGAGATCTGAACATTCAGGGTGATTTCATCAGGCTGAAATGCGCTACTCTGTCATTGACGTTCTGGTTTTAATAAATTTTTGATGTAATAGGCCGCCACATCAGCCAGCATGCACCTTGGCTAGCAGGACGAGGTCTGTCTATTGCCTTGGCTATCACTTCAGCAGGGAGAAGCCATTAAATCAGCCCATCTAGTTTAGCTGTTGGATCGTGGTTGGGCCTTAAAGCCCTTTCTATTAGGGCTTTAAAAATGACTTGGATAACCGTATATTTTTTAAGTGCTTATGCATTCATGTGCCACCATTTTGGAGTGGCATTTACAGGTCTCTGTGTTATTGTACTCTAATAAAGTAGGTGCCAGAAATGCACCTATGAAGAAGTTGAAGAAGAATGAAGAAGTTATCGTGCATGGAGTGTGGTAAGCATCATGATGGCTGAAGGGACAGAGACAGGAGAAAAATGTCGATGAAGAAGAACTTGTGGCTAAAGCAGAGAGACATTAACATGGTATACCTACAGTGGATATAAAAAGTCTACACACCCCTGTTCAAATGCCAGATTTTTATGATATTAAACAATGAGACCAAGATAAATCATTTCAAAACTTTTTTCCACTATTAATGTGACATATAACCTGTACAACTCTACTGAAAAACAAACTGAAATCTTTTAAGGGAAAAATTTTTTAAAAAACTTACAATAACCTGGTTGCATACAGTGGTGTGAAAAAGTATTTGTCCCTTAGTGATTTCTCATTTTTACCTCCGCCAGGCCGCAGGCCAGGAGGTTATGTTTTTGCCAGCGTTTGTCTGTCTGTTTGTCTGTCTGTTGGTTAGCAAGATAACTCAAAACGTTTTGGACGGATTTCGATGAAACTTTCAGGCGTTGTTGCAAATGGTATAAGGAAGAACTGATTAAATTTTGGGGATGATCCGGATCACCATCTGGATACAGGATTTTTTTAAAGGATTCTTTAACATTGTGAGATGCAGCCATTTTCAACATGTGTGCAGGGCCAATGGAGGGCGCTGCTCGTCGTGTCTGACGAACACAAACTCTGCGTTCTTCAAAGTTTTAGGCACAAAAGCACACGGAAAACAGTGGTGGGCAGGGCCCGGCAGCGTGCCGGTGTTTGCGCTACGCTGCAAAAGCTGAGACGGGCAGCTGTCCGGCGCGGGATTATTTGGCAGAAATTCCCCGGGCAGCCATAGGGGCTGCGCAAAAACAAGCTCTCTGCCGGGGAAGCTTCCAAATCCTCTTTTGCCGCGGAGCGCAACCCCAATATAAAACCCACAGCAACCTGTCTACCCAATTTGCATCCGTCAGTGAAGCCCTCAGTGCCGCTTTCAGTGATTTATGAAAACGCTTGCATAACCCATTGGCCTGTGGGTTGTACGCGGTTGAGCGATGAATTGCAACGCCCGCATCCTGGGAGTTTGGAGATGGAGGAGATGGACACAACAGCAACACTTGAGTTTATTACCTCTGCCAAGGAGGTAATGCTTTTACTACTGAACCACTAATCCCATCATTGTGAATCCAATTGCTAGTCATATGTTTTCATGGTCAAGGAATCTGAAAACGTACACACAAACGCTGTATGGGGGGGAACTGTGGCGCTTGGCGGAGGTCTGCGCTCTCCGAGTGCTTTTCTAGTTTGTATGTTTGTCACAGAGAGTAAATGTAAATGTTTCAGATCATCAAACAGATTTAAATATTAGACAAAGATAACACAAGTACACACAAAATGCAGTTTTTAAATGAAGGTGTTTATTATTAAGGGTAAAAAAATTCCAAACCTACATAGCCCTGTGCTATCCAAAGAAATTCAGGAACTAATGACAAACAAATTAACTGAGCTCGATTAGTCTGGAAAAGGTTATGAAGCCATTTCTAAAGCTTTGGGACTCCAGTGAACCACAGTGAGAGCCATTATCCACAAATGGCGAAAACATGGAACAGTGGTGAACCTTACCAGCAGTGGCCAGCCGACCAAAATTACCCCAAGAGCACAGTGACGACTCATCCAAGAGGTCACAAAAGACCCCACAACATCATCCAAAGAACTGCAGGCCTCACTTGCCTCAGTTAAGGTCAGTGTTCATGACTCCACCATAAGAAAGAGACAGAGCAAAAATGGCCTGCATGGCAGAGTTCCAAGACGAAAACCACTGCTGAGTAAAAAGAACATAAAGGCTCGTCTCAGTTTTGCCAGAAAACATCTCGATGATCCCCAGACTTTTGGGAAAATACTCTGTGGACTGACGAGACAAAAGTTGAACTTTTTGTAAGGTGTGTGTCTCATTACATCTGGCGTAAAAGTAACGCAGCATTTCAGAAAAGGAACATCATACAAACAGTAAAATATGGTGGTGGTAG
This sequence comes from Pholidichthys leucotaenia, assembly GCA_020510985.1. NCBI lineage: Eukaryota > Metazoa > Chordata > Actinopteri > Cichliformes > Pholidichthyidae > Pholidichthys > Pholidichthys leucotaenia. Next base: position 236,823,296 of record CM035847.1, read on the forward strand.
TGTGATGGTCTGGGGCTGTTTTGCTGCTTCAGGACCTGGAAGACTTGCTGTGGTAAATGGAACCATGAATTCTGCTGTCTACCAAAAAATCCTGAAGGAGAATGTTCGGCCATCTGATCGTGACCTCAAGCTGAAGTGCACTTGGGTTCGGCAGCAGGATAATGATCCAAAACACAACAGCAAGTCCACCTCTGAATGGCTAAAGAAAAACAAAATAAAGACTTTGGAGTGGCCTAGTCATAGTCCTTACCAGAATCCGATTGAGATGCTATGGCATGTCCTTAAAAAGGCAGTTCATGGTCAAAACCCTCCAATGTGGCTGAATTACAACAATTCTGCAAAGATGAGTGAGCCAAAATTCCTCCACAACGCTGTAAAAGACTCATTGCCAGTTACTGCAAACACTTGATTGCAGTTGTTGCTGCTCAGGGTGGCCCAACCAGTTGTTAGGCTTAGGGGGCAATCACTTTTTCACACAGGGCTATGCAGGTTTGGATTTTTTTTCCTTAATAATGAACACCTTCATTTAAAAACTGCATTTTGTGTTTACTTGGATTATTTTTGTCTAGTATTTAAATTTGTTTGATGATCTGAAACATTTAAGTGTGACAAACATACAAAAAATGAAAAATCAGTAAGGGGGCAAACACTTTTTTCACACCACTGTAAATATGCACACCCTTAAACTAATACTTTGTTGCAGCACCTTTGGCTTTTATTACAGCACTCAGTCTTTTTAGGTAGGAGTCTATCAACATGACACATCTTGATGTGGCAATATGTGCCCACTCTTCTTTGCAAAAACGCTCCAAATTTGTCCGATTACGAGGGCATCTCCTGTGCACAGCCCTCTTCAGATCATCCCACAGATGTTTGATCAGATTCAGGTCTGGACCATTGGAATTAGGAATGGCCCAGCCATTCCTAAACCTTAATCTTCTTCTGGTGAAGCCATTCTTTTGTTGATTTGGATGTGTGCATTGGGTCATTGCTGTGCTGGAAAATGAAGTTCCTCTTCAGCTTTCTAGCAGAAGCCTGAAGGTTTTGTGCCAACACTGACTGGTATTTGGAACTGTTGAACTTTGATTAAGGTCCCAGTTCCAGCTGAAGAAGAACAGCCCCAAAGCATGATGCCGCCACCACCATGCTTCACTGTAGGTATGGTGTTCTTTTGGTGATGAGTAGTGCTGTATTTACGCCAAATATACCTTTTGGAATTATGGCCAAAAAGTTCAACTTTGGCTTCATTGGCCCATAACACATTTTCCCACATGCATTTGGGAGATTTCAAATTTTTTTTGCAAAATGTAGCCAGGCTTGGATGTTTTTCTTTGTAAGATAAGACTTCCGTCTTGCCGCCCTACTCCACAGCCCAGACATATGAAGAAGATGGAAGACTGTTGTCACATGTACTGAACAGGCAGTACTTGCCAGAAATTCCTGCAGCTCCTTCAATGTTGCTGTCAGCCTCTTGGCAACCTCCCTAACCAGTTTTCTTCTCATCTTTTCATCAATTTTGGAGGAACATGCAGTTCTTGGTAATGTCACTGTTGTGCCATATTTTCACCACTTCATGATGACGGTCTTCACTGTGTTCCATGGTATATTTAATTCCTTGGAAATTCTTTTGTACCCTTCTCCTTACTGATACCTTTGAACAACGAGATCCCTCTGATGCTTTGGAAGCTCTCTGCAGACCATGACTTGTGCTGTAAGATGTGACTACAAAAATGTCAGGAAAAGCCTACTGGAACAGCTGAGCTTTATTTGGGTTAATCAGAGGCACTTTAAATGGTGGCAGGTGTGTGCTGACTCCCGTTTAACATGAGTTTGAATGTGATTGGTTAATTATGAACACAGCCACATCCCCAGTTATAAAAGGGTGTGCATATTTATGCAACCAGGTTATTGTAAGTTTTTTATTTTTCATTTTTCCCCTTAAAAGATTTCAGTTTGTTTCTCAATTGGGTTGTACAGGTTATAGATCACATTAATGGGGGAACAAAGTTTTGAAATGATTTATCTTGGTCTCATTTTTTAACATCATAAAAACCTGGCATTTGAACAGGGGTGTGTAGACTTTTTTTATCCACTGTAAGTACGTGTTTAGATATTGTAAGTCATATTGTCATTGCAGTAGTCAACAACAGTATTGCATCTTGGATGTTTTCCTAATGTCATGCAGCCCTGTAGTCTATCTACCTTAATTAGGTATCTGTGTTCTGACCTGGTTCTCTAATCCACAGCCCATCATATATTGCATCATTCCATCATATTTTGATATGTTTTGGCCATAATAGGCCGGCACATTTGGCCCTCTAGCACCTTGGCCAACTGGCCCAAGTCAGTCAGTTTACTGCATTGGAGACTGCCTTGGTGGTGAGAGAGTGATAGATTAGCATGCTTCGCATTAGCAAAGTTAGCCATTCACACATTCAGGGTTGTTTCAGAGCTTTTTGTACCTGGGTGATTCCATTTATTTGGGGTCCAGTGCACTATATCAGGGGTATCCGACTTTCAAGCGTTCTCTCTTTTTCTGTAATTTGCAGATGTCGGTTTCGTTTTTATAACATGCAAGGGAACATAAAAGAGTTTCAGACTTGCACTGCAATTTAAAAAAAAAATCATTGATTTTGCCGTTACCATCGAAACTATTGGTCGGGTCCCCTCATTTTTCCCAGTTTTTGTGTGACATGACAATCGCATCAATTTCAAAGTACCTGAAAGGGATCTCTGAGTAACTCTTTCTACTCATTTATGCAAGAGATAACAGAGTTGTAATGCAAATTCAAAATAAAACATTCCCCAATGTGATTGTATGTATGGTTTTTGTACGGCGACCCCTGCAAATTTACTCGTACGACGTAAATTTTCGTGTCCCCGAATTTACGCATCAACATGCAAGTTATTTGGTAAAGTAACAAGAAAAAAAGAAGTGCTGATGCTTTTCACTTTGCACCTTTCAAATCCCAAACCATACACCTAAAAAGGAGATCAGTCTTTGTGAAGCTCAGATGTAGAATATTTCAATAAAATCTCAAACATTTATGACACATCGAATATGGTGTCCCTTAAAAAATTTACGTCTTTGGTCTTGGTCGGCCGCGCGCAGCCCCGTCTGGCGAGGTGACCGCCCTGGGAAAGCCCTTGATTTTCTCTACCCCGGATGTGCTCAACCCATGTGGAGAGGATTTACCGTGGCCATTTTGGATAGAAGTTATCGAAGGTCCAAACTTCCGTGTCCCACATTTACGCATTTTGTGATTTTACGTCTTATCCAACAAACAGGGAGAATTTTAAGATATGTATACACGTTATCACATCTTAATATGTCATGAAAATGTAGCTGTTGATGAGTTTTGATGCGTTAAAAATACCGGAAGTGTTGAAGTTGTTTCGTGTAAAACGTGTGCCATTGCAAAGTGCATTCAACTCCATACCGGGAAACAAAAGCCCGAGTGTCCCATTTACGCCTTAACTTACAAGTAGTTAAAGTGAGCTCTCGTCCTCAAGAGTTTTGGACATTTGAATTATATACTTGTTTCTGGTGCTTCTTTATCCTCATAAAATACCTATTGGAGTTGTCGCTTATAAAGTATAATCTAAAAACGAGGGAAATGCCATAGACGTAAAGCAAATTAAAGGGAAACCAAAACAATAGTGTCTCCATTTACGTCGCCTGCACCAGGTCGTTTTCTGGAAATCAAGTCAATGTCATGGTTTATTTCGCATTATATTTGTTACCGTAGATCATTTTGCAAGTACCTGTATAAGTTTTAAGGTAAAAAATTAGAAATATGTGTCGAAATGAGTGGCTGTACCTTGAGTGAGATCAAGACGTAAACAAGGACTCAAACAAGTCTATAAAGAGACACTCAAAATTTCATTTTCATGAAAAGAGGCTTTAAATAGGTCATGCTATTTGGGAAAGTAGTCAGACTAGAGTACCTAACACATGCCAACTTTCAAAGAATGAAAGTGTTCTTGGCTTTTATGTACAAAACCATTTTTAGGTTTGGTGTCCCCTTTACACCAGAAAAATGGACACGTGTGTGCACACTTGCATGCTATCTGTTCCTGAACGCGAATGCCGTTACGAAAATAGTTAATAGTTTCATAAACCTGACACAATTGGATAGTGATTAGTCAATTTCATGTGCAGATTTGATCAATTTTAAATTTTGCCACCAATGTCACACATTGGACCCCTAATAAATGGAATCACCCACCTCTGAATAGAGTTGTGCGATATGATGATATATATTGGATGACGAGATAAAAACGTCTGTCGTTTCATATAAAACTCTATTGTTTATATCAGGGTGTCGCAAAATGCAGTTTACAGCAGTGTTTTCATGGCATTTTGGTGACTGTTTGTGGTCTGCACATGCGCAGTCTGGACGGAGTGTGTCCCAGTATGTTCCAACATGGCAACCTCTGCAAGAAGCAAGCATGAGAAAGACTACAGAGAGTGTTTACTAATTAGAGGGACTAAAGAGTCTTCATGTCTTAAAACTAAACACCAGAGTCAAACAGTAAAACAGGTTTTTGCCCACAGAATGCTGTGTATTAAATACTTGTGAAGATGTAAAAGGATAACGGTGGCCATTTCAACCATCTTCATCTAGCCATTGGTGAGTTTCTAGATGTATATAAATGTATTTTACCAATGATAAATCACTGTAGGCCATGTAGGATTTAATATACTATATAAACAAGCATGTTTATATAGTATTTATTCATGTCTGAATAAATGTTGCTGTGTAGTCAGAATAAACCTTATAATGATATTTATATTATTATTATAATTATTATTATTATTTATAATAATATTTTCCAAATTAGAGAAATGTTATTTGGATAATATTAGGGGAAAATTAGTGACAAATTAATCTGTTCAATTGATTTTTTCCCAGTATATCATTTAAAATGTGAATGAATGAATGAATGAATGAATAGAGGGTCTTTTGGGGGTTGTTATATCTGAACTACAGAGTGTGCAAAAAATGTAGTATATCGGTATATATATTGTCCTCGGGATATAAGATTACTTATGTTGAGATGTGAAATTTTTGTCATATTGCACAGCTGTACCCAGGAGCCAGTCATACACTTTTGACCACACACTCCTGTTCCCAATAACACTTTATTTTAACATTTCCATGTTTATATTTAACTGTTAATTTTGTTAGTTAGCTCAGTCTGTGTTTGCTATCTAGAGCTATCAGTTAACTTGTTGACATTAGCCTCAAAATTGCTTCTGCCCTGCCTCAACCAAAATGTTATTGGTGAAGAAAGAGGGAATGTGGGGTGAGCTGGGGCTAATGACCATTTAAAGAAACGTGCACCGAAATGAGTAATTTGGAGAATGCATGGTTAAACTGCATGCATGCATGGGCTGCACGGTGGCGCAGTGGTTTAGCACTGCGGCAGCACAGTTTACCCTCGGCCGGGGGATTGCGGGGATCATGAGATCGTGGGTTCGATCCCAGCCCCCGACCAACAGTGAGATGTGTGGAGTTTGCATGTTCTCCCCGTGTTGCGTGGGTTTACTCCGGGATTTCTCCGGTTTCCTCCCGCATACCAAAAACATGTAGGTTTAGGGCGCTCGCGCACGCAGCGACCGGCAGCCGGTGGCTTGTCACCAGACTGCAAACCAAATCTACCTACGGGTACAAATAAGTAAAAAAAAAAAAAAAACTGGGTTAAATCTGGTGTTGAAATAATTCTGGCATGATGTACAATATTTTGACCAAAGCATTTCACAGACATTATGTAAAGACCTCTGGTCAAGAATATGTCCACTTTAAACCCAGTCTCTCTCTTCACAATATCTGTTTTTTTTCTCACTTTTTTTAAATCTGTGCTCTAAACCAGTGTTTGGCTGCTAAGTCATTTACTCAACTGGGAAATAACACTTAACAGTTTTTTTTTTCTCCATAGAGCCAACATAAGAGACAGCTAATCAAAAAGTTTTTTGACACACAGCCACCGTTTTGCTGAGGTGTGATTGGCCTATACAGTAGTTGGGGAAAAAGTGTATAATGGTCAGAAAGGCTATAATCTGAGGAGAGAAAAAGGCAGCTGAGGCATCAGTCGTGGTGGTTGACCCTTGTTTATTTACTGGCAAAGACACATTTTATTGGCATTTGATGCTTGGCAGGTGTTTCAGGCTCTGTTTGTGTGGAAGGCCGGGACATCTCCGTGTGATTGACTACTGGTGGGTGATGTCCAAATGCTCAGCTGCAGCCAACTGTTTCCTTGCCAGCAAGCGAGAGAAAAGAGATGGCCATGGTGGCTAATATTTATCTGGTCATATGCTAGGTTTGGGCTCCAGGTTAGCAGGTTTCTGTAGCTGCCATCAGCTTACTCACATGATTGTCCTCTTCACTTCCGTAACCTTGAGAGAGACATGCTCATGCCAGTTTTTATTTTCATTAGTGCCTTAATCCAATTACTGTGTGGTCTGCCCTCATCTCAAAGGGGTTTGCAACAGTGTTCCCTGTTAAAGATAACTCAAGAAGTGGCTGCACATACTGTGTCATCCTACACAACATAATGAGTACTCAAGTGCTGCTCTGCCCTGCCCCTGGCTCTGTCTGGCTGTATCCGAAATGGTGCATTCCCTCCTATTGATCCTCTTCCTGGTGGAGTCACAGGCAGGCTTATCCGGCTCGTCCCAGCTTGTCTGCCTTCTCAATGGACACACAGAGAGAGCTGTGTGCATTTGCCAGGCTTCAGGGTTCTGTGTAGTCACTGGCATCTTGTGGCTGAGTGGTCATTTTGGCTCCCTCCCTCCAGTCCTCCTGCCCTTGCGCCCTCCCCATTTACGCCTCTTCGTTGATGCGTTTATTATTTTGGTTCCATGAAAATGTTCCCAGTTAGTAAGGCAATGGTGTAATATATTCGTATCAACCCTAATAGTTTCTAACACATAGAAAGTGAGGTGGTTGCTTTGAGGGATTTTTCATTAGTGTGTCGTGACTAGCGCTAACAGGGAAGTCACTGGAGAATCACTGTAATGATGAGTCGAAAAGAATGCACGTTTTTGTGACAGACCGTGGTGATTTATTGCCTTCCCAGTGATGTTAACATTTCGGCCATTGTTCCAGCCACACAGACTGTCTATTCTTGTATGTAGTTACCACCCAGGATTCAAGTAAAAAAAAAAAAAAAAATCTTTCCAGAGTCCCCAGGATTCAGCCTATGCATGTCTCTTAGAATTACTGACAGACTGCTCTTTCAGTCCTCGCACAGATTGTACAGCTCTGCTGGAGCTTCAAGCTGGATGAAAAACAGGGATTTTATGCATTATTATTTCACAAGATCACATGTCAACATGTTTATTCTGGACTGGGTTGTCCTTGCAGAATTGGCAGAATTGTTTAATAGGTAAAAAAAATAATCACTTCCATGTTTTGTGAGAGGGGCAGCGTAGTGGCGGAGTGGTTAGCACTGCGGCAGCACAGTAACTCACCCTTGGCCGGGGGATCCTGAGTTCGATCCCAGCCCCCGACCAACAGTGATCTGTGTGGAGTTTGCATGTTCTCCCCGTGTCTGCGTGGGTTTACTCCGGGGTTTCTCCGGTTTCCTCCCACATCCCAAAAACATGCAAGTTAAGTTAATTGGCATCAAAACTGGGGATTCTAAATTGTCCTTAGGTATGACTGTGAGAGTGAATGGTTGTCTGTCTCTCTGTGTTGGCCCTGCGATGGACTGGCAATCTGTCCAGGGTGTACCCTGCCTCCCGCCCAAAGATGCTGGGATAGGCTCCAGCCCTTCCGCGACCCGAAAAGGACTAAGCGGAAGAAGATAGATGGATGGATGTTTTGTGAGAAGCTTTCATTCTCCTATTTTATGTGTCCCTGACAGCACAATGTCTTCATTGCCTTCTGGCCTTGTTTTCAACCTTTTAAATACTGATTCATTACAGGAGCACACAGTATGACATGATGGGTCACAGGCGCTCAGCTCTCTGCCTCCATGGGCTTTTGTTGTTTGGCGCACAGCTGAGGCAGATGCTGAGGGGCACTTTTACTAAGTTGCCTGAATGAGGGCAAATTTCTCTTGACCACTGAAGTGGGCTGCACTGTAGCACATTGAGTCGCAGCTTATCTTCAGCAGAGAGAGGGAAGAATGGATGTAAGCTCAGAAACACGTAACCATTGGAGAGAGATTATTTTAGCTCCTGTTTGACCTAAACATCCCTTTGCAACATGTCGGGGTTTTCTATGTGGTTTGTATGTAGTCTGTAAAATGCATTTGACTGTGGCCTTGTTTAGGTTCTATGTGTAAAAATCCCTCCTCTATTTGAATTCAACTTCAGTAAATACTGTATTGTTTATGTATATTGAAATGTGAGCTCACTGAAAGCAAAAGACATTTTAATATTGGAGAGTTTCTGTTTTTACCAGTCTAATTTTAGATGATGATGTGGTGTTGTTCATATAATTTTTTAAAATAAATATTTGTAGAGCAGGGCAAACCAAGTTATAGCACATGGCAGTACAGGAATTGTTCCGCCTTTGAAAATATGATAACTATAATATGAGATAACATGTGACACCATTTGTAATACACTGATATCACAATCAAACACCTGTCAGACAGTCTCCATTTAATCAAAGAGACAAATCTGAAACATCTCTGCTGTGGCAGTTCAGCTTTTGCTGCCTCGGCCACTTATTTTAATGTGTGCTCCCCTATTACATAACCCACAAATTTGACCATTACATCAGTATTTCAAGTGATATTTTATGCCCTCATTTTTAACATGATAGTCTGGAGCAATAAAATCTTGTTAGGCACAGATTGTGATTGCTGAATATATTAAATTGAAGATATAAGTAATCATTTTAATTTATGAAGAGATTTAAGAGCATATATGAATTACATTGTAAGCCTCCTTGGATGTAACAGATACTACAGAAATGTGATTGAGGATTACGATTTAATTTTTACAAGGGTAATTTGGGTCGAGAGCTCTGAAATAGACACAAGTTATTAAGAATCAGTCAGTTCTTCTGTACTGGGGGTTTCTTATGGGTTAGCACATTCAATTTATTTCAAAGCTAACGCATATTGAGTTATTGTAAGCTGCTGGCCATCTGTTATGCAGTCTTGTGTTTAAAAAGTAATGCACAAATGAAATGCCCCAAGTGTCTAAACCCTGGCAAATATTGGTGCGTCAGTTCTCGAGATACAATAAAGGGAAACACTAACTGAGCCTTTGGTCTTCAAATGTCATGTGGTTTCACTCAGTAGTATTGTATAGACTTTTAAATTCATAGCTTTATGTTGTGTATCTTTAAATGGCACAGACATAAGAACACTGCAGTGCCAGTGACCCATCGACAGCAGACAGTAATGGTGAAAAGTTATATTTCAGTGCGTTGTTTTGACAGCATCGTCAGTGGAAATAGTCCTTCCTATGAGGCTGCACTGGTGCATCCAAGGGGAGGGAGGGAGGGACGGGGGGTGGTGGGGGCAGAGAATAGTGATGTCAAAGTAAGGGGAGCTGGGAAACACGTTCCCATAGCAACTGGTAGAAATGAGTATAACTGTGGTTGAGGGGCATGAGCAGCAAGCAAATACTCACTTCTTCTTTATAGCTTGTAAGTCCTACATAAAACAATTGTAGGTACGCATGGTCATGTTTAAACTGTGACTACAAAGCTGGTTTTGTTCTGTAATTAATGTTTTGATTTTCTTGATGCTGGTGATAGTAGTGTTTAACATGCCTAAACACTAAAATATTATCCCGTGAGTGCTACAGTCCCCACTTACAAATTATTATATTATAAAATTCTTATTAATTATTTATTGCACTTTTACTATAGATTTCTACAGTGAGTATAAGAAATGTACACACCCATGTTAAAAAGTTTTGGAATGGCCCAGCCAGAGCCCAGAATCAAATCAAATTGAAAATCTGTGAGGTGACCTGAAAAGGGCTGTGTACAACAGAGACCAATCAGAGATTTGGAGCAAGGAGTGGACAAATGCTGCCAAGTCAAGCTGTGGAATGCTGATAGACCACCCAAAAACTCTGAATGTTGTGATTGAAATATACAGGTGTGCACACTTATGTAGTCAGCTAATTGTACATTTCACTGTCCGGAAAAAGGCCCAGCAGAGGTTGTTTTTTCTGCGTCAGCTCAAGAAGTTTGATTTGCCTCAGGAGCTGCTGGTTGTCTTCTACACCACCATCATCCAATCTGTCCTCTGCTTTTCCATCACTGTCTGGTTTGGATCTGCCACTAAACAGGACAAGACCAGACTGCAGCGGATCATTAAGTCTGCGGAGAGGATCATTGGTACTGACCTACCCTCCATTGAGAACTTATATCGGTCCATAACCAGGAAACGGGCGGGAAACATCTGTGCTGACCCATCACACCCCGGCCACAAACTGTTTGAACTTCTATCTTCTGGTCGTCGTTACAGATCACTGAAGGTCAAAACCACCCGTCACAGGAACAGTTTCTTTCCTCAAGCCATCACTCTGATGAACTCCTAACATTCACCTAGTCCTACCTGTTGCTGTACTCATGACTTTTCATCCATTATTACATTGCACATAACTCTCACACTGCTTTTTACTTCATTCACATTATATCACTGAAGCTGAGTTCACATTGAAATACTGTGTGACTGTATATTTTTTCATATATTTCTGCAAAGTGTGGTTAGTCTGAGTAAATAGCTGCATATATTCCTGTAGATATTTGCATCCTTTTATAGAAACGTGGACAGACTGTAATTTACTGTACATACTCTGTTGTCATTGAATCCTTATTTAAATCCTCCACCTGAACAATGAGAGCAAGTTTTTAGCCAAAGTCAAATTCCTTGTATGTGTTGTGCATACTTGGCCAATAAAGCTGATTCTGATTCTGATTTAATATACAGTATTTCTTCTAACAAATTGCTTTGTTTTTTAATTGAATTGTACAGGTTGTATTGGTCACATTAAAATGGAAAAATTTTGATAAGGATTTATTGTGGTCTCATTTCTTATACATCATGAAAACCTAACTGATAGAGGAGTGTACATTTTTTATATCCACTAATAGGGCTGTGCAGTATGACCAAAATTTCATATCACGATATAAGTGAGCTTATAGATACACACATGGACAAAATTATTGGTACCCCTCTGTTAATGAAAGAAAAACCCATAATGGTCACAGAAATAACTTGAATCTGACAAAAGTGGTAATAAATAAAAATTCCATGAAAATTAACCAATGAAAATCATACAATGCTTTTGAATTGTGGTTCAACAGAATTATTTTAAAAAACAAACTCATGAAACAGGCCTGGACAAAAATGATGGTACCCTTAACTTAATATTTTGTTGCACAACCTTTTGAGGCAATCACTGCAATCAAACGATTTCTGTAACTGTCATTGAGACTTCTGAACCTCTCAGCAGGTATTTTGGCCCACTCCTCATGAGCAAACTGCTTCAGTTGTCTCAGGTTTGAAGGGTGCCTTCTCCAGACGGCATGTTTCAGCTCCTTCCACAGATGTTCAATAGGATTTACATCAGGGCTCATAGAAGGCCACTTTAGAATAGCCCAATGTTTTGCTGTTAGCCATTCTTGGGTGTTTTTAGCTGTGTGTTTTGGGTCACTATCCTATTGCAAGACCCATGACCTGCGACTGAGACCAAGCTGTCTGACACTGGGCAGCACATTTCTCTCTGGAATACCTCGATAGTCTTGAGATTTCATTGTACCCTGCACAGATTCAAGACACCCTGTGCCAGATGCAGCAAAGCAGCCCCAGAACATAACAGAACCTCCTCCATGTTTCACAGTAGGGACAGTGTTCTTTTCTTGGTATGCTTCATTTTTGCGTCTGTGGACATAGAGCTGATGTGCCTTGCCAAAAAGTTCCAGTTTTGTCTCGTCTGTCCATAGGACATTCTCCCAGAAGCTTTGTCGCTTGTCAACATGCAGTTTGGCAAATTCCAGTCTGGCTTTTTTATGATTTGTTTTCAACAGTGGTGTCCTCCTTGGTCGTCTCCCATGAAGTCCACTTTAGCTCAAACAACGACGGATGGTGCGATCTGACACTGATGTACCTTGACCTTGGAGTTCACCATGAATGTGTTTAGAGGTTGTTCTGGGCTCTTTTGTTACCATTCGTATTATCCGTCTCCTCCTGCGGCCACGTCCAGGGAGGTTGGCTACAGTCCCGTGGATCTTAAATTTCTGAATAATATGTGCAGCTGTAGTCACAGGAACATCAAGCTGCTTGGAGATGGTCTTATAGCCTTTACCTTTAACATGCTTGTCTATAATTTTCTTTCTAATCTCCTGAGACAACTCTCTCCTTTGCTTCCTCTGGTCCATGTTTAGTGGGGTACGCACCATGTCAACAAACAGCACAGTGACTACTTGTCACCCTTTAAATAGGCCGACTGACTGATTACAAGTTTGTAGACACCTGTGATGTTAATTAGAGGACACATCTTGGTTGAACATGTCCCTATGGTCACATTATTTTCAATCTTTTCTAGGGGTACCATCATTTTTGTCCAGGCCTGTTTCATGAGTTTGTTTTTTAAAGTAATTCTGTTGAACCACAATTCAAAAGCATTGTATGATTTTCTTTGGTTAATTTTCATAGAATTTTTATTTATTACTACTTTTGTCAAATTCAAGTTATTTCTGTGCCCATTGTGGGTTTTTCTTTCATTAACAGAGGGGTACCAACAATATTGTCCATGGCTGTATCTCGATAATGATATATATCACAATATACATTTTCTGTACATTCTGTAGTGTAGATATAATAATCACATAAAAAGGACCGTCTCTTTTTTTACATTTTAAATTACATACTGAAAAAAAATCAGTTTTACAAATTCATCTATCAGTAATTTTATGCACCTTTTTCCCCTCTTAATTTTGCAGTGTTATAAAATTATTTTTTAAATATACATTTGAGACTTGATTCTCATAAATTTGAGGTTTTTCTTCTAAATCATATCATGAAAAGTAAACATTAATAAGTTAAATATTTCCTGAGCCAGAGGAGAATAGCAATAACATAAAAAATGCCAATCTGAAAAGGAGAAAATTGCCCATTACTGCCATCTACAGATATAAATGAGCTGTTAGTTTACTTTGGTGCAGTTTTCTTTATTAAGCATCATGCCTGGAAAAATATCAATAAATAAAAAAGTAACTGAAACAAATAAATCGATGAAAATTTAAGTGTAGATCTACATCCTGACAGCTGCCATTCTGGCCTGATTTAATGTGTTTGCTTCCTTGTAAAAAATGTCCTGATGGGTCATGATCTGAAAATCAAGGCACAAAAGGTAATGTAATAAAATACAAGTGATGACTTCAACTTTATTCATTATCACTACTTGACTAATTAAAATTATTGGTGGTAGGACTTCCGGTTATGGCGGCCACGTAGGAAGACGTGTTTCACACTGCTCTGCTTGTAAAACTAAAAATTTTACTAAAACTCTCTTAATTGGAACAAAAACCCATCCCAGCGTTTTGGCCTGGATATGGTAAAGACCAAGGTTGGAAAATTAGGTGGAGGAAAAGGCAACTCGACAAAACAATCCAAGCTAACGGACTTCCACGCTCAAGGCGAGGCAGGGAAAACTCCAGAAGCAATGGCGGAGGATGGAGCCAGCGGCGGAGCGGGAACTGCTGGGGAGGGGACAAGCGTAGTGCTCGCTGCCATCACCTCCATGAGAACAGAGTTTTCGTCTAAATTTGATAGGATTATAGCAGCGATAGAAGGAATGAGGAAAGAAATAAACGATTGCATGGAGCGAATGTCGCAGGCGGAGCTCCGAATATCAAGCGCTGAGGATGACGTCACCAGCCTGCAAATTAAGCCGCAAACACTGGAATTAAAATGGAAACGTCTGGAAGATAACGTCCTAGATTTGGAATCCCGCTTGCGACGGAATAATTTGAGGCTGGTGGGCCTCCCGGAGGGAGCGGAGGGACGGGACTCATGCCCCTTTTTGGAAAAGTGGATTCCAGAAGCGCTGAAAAACGCGGACCTGCAGTCATCGGTTGTTTTAGAGAGAGCTCACCGAATCGGCCCACCGAGAGATAATAAGACACCACCGAGGACGCTGATTATGAAGTTTCTCAACTACGGAGACAAGATGACAGTCACCAATGCGGCGCGAGCTAAAGGGGAAATTAAATACCAGAATCAACAGGTGCGGTTCTACCCAGACTTCGCCACAGGAATTCAACAATTAAGGAGGCAGTTCGACCCCGCCCGCAAAGAGCTGCGCAACCTCAGGATTCGTCACGGAGTGATTCATCCGGCAAGACTGCTGGTCACATATAAGGGGAGAACCCACACCTTCAAGACCCCTCAAGAGGCGCAGGAGCTCATCAAACAGAACCAAAAGGAGACTGGTGGGAGCTAAGCATGAACATGACAAAGGTAGAGGTAGGGCTGCACGGTGGCGCAGTGGTTAGCTCTGCGGCAGCACAGTTTTACACTCGGCCGGGGGATCGCGGGGATCATGAGATCGTGGATTCGATCCCTGCCCCCGGCCAACAGTGATCTGTGTGGCGTTTGCATGTTCTCCCCGTGTTGCGTGGGTTTACTCCGGGATTTCTCCGGTTTTCTCCCACATGCTAAAAACATGCAGGTTAGGGATACGGGGCGCTTGCGCACGCAGCGACCGGCAGCTGGTGGCTTGTCACTAGACTGCAAAACAAATCTACCTACGGGTACAAAACAAGTACAAAAAAAAAAAAAAAAAAGGTAGAACATTTAAGCGTATGGACAGACATCTGATTGATCTGAAACATATAACATGTCTACAAAATGCAGACTGTATTTAAAAAAAAAAGCTATGATGTACAACGTTGCTATAAAACTTTGAAGTTATGCTGAAAAAACTACAGAAGAGAGTTAATGTTATAAGAATAGTAGTAGAGTCAGGGTGATTGAGAGGAGAAAGAGAGAGTGGTTTGACTGATCCTCACAGGTGTGGAACAGTCACTAGCTATAACGGGAGACGGAATTTTTTTGATTTTGGGGGGATTACCACGAATGTGGGGAAAGGGAATTTGTTTTTGTTTAGTTTGTAGGATGAATGTTCCATCATCCATGTTTTTGCTTCTCTGTAAGAGTATGTTCATATTGCAAGGTAATCTCAAACTCTTTACTGATCATAGATCAAAGCGTTAATCTTAATTTAACTTCATGGAATTGCAGAGGTCTACAAAATCTTAAAAAACTTAAACAAGTTATGAATAAAATAAAAGACATAGTTTCAAAAATTGTGTTTTTACAAGAAACTCATCTAATAGAGGAGGATGTAAAAAGAACTAGGAGAAGATGGCAAGGTAACGTGTTCACCTCATCATTTTCATCCCGAGCCAGGGGAGTTATGACTCTCATACACAAAACAGTCCCATTTCAAGTGAAAAATGTAATTGGAGACAAATTTGGAAGATATCTAATCATCCAAGGATCTTTGTTATTAGAAAATATAAATCTGGTGAACTTATACGGCCCCAATATTGATGATCAAAACTTCTTTGTTAATTTATTCCTTACTTTATCGTCACTTACAGGGCAACATATAATAGCAGGGGATTTTAATTGTACATTGAATCCCAGTAGAGATAGATCAACAGGACTGGATTGTATGCACAATGGATGTAGGATGACCATTAATCATTTTATGAAAGACTTGAGATTGCTAGATATATGGAGAGAAATGAAACCACAAGTCAAAGCCTATTCTTGTTATTCTAATACCTATAAGACATTCTCACGTATAGACTACTTTTTGATCTCTACAGAATTAAGGTCCAAGATTCAAAACTGTTTCTATGATAACATTGTGATCTCCGATCATGCACCCTGCTGTCTAATATATGTAGATAAGAAATTGACAAAGGATCCAGGTAGGTGGCATTTTCAGCATAAATGGCTTCAGGATGAGGAATTTAAGTACATAGAAAAACAGATGAGTTCTTTGATATCAATACTACACAAACAACAGCATGTATAAAGTGGGAGGCTTTCAAAGCTTTTATTAGGGGGCATATTATTAGTTATACAGGTTCAAAATCTAAGAAGACCCGAGAGGAGAGAGTCCAATTGGAATGTAAAATAAAAATTCTTCAAAGAAAAAGTGTATGCAGGAAGTAACCCACAGTAACCACACAACGAACTGCTTATTCTGAGAGCAGAATATGACAAAAAATCAGCGAATAGAGCTGCCTCGAGTCTTCTAAGATTGAAGCAAACTTTTTATGAACAAGGTGAAAAATCAGGAAAATTATTGGCATGGCAGATTAAACAATTAGAATTTAAAACACCAATTACCAGTATCATAAGTAACGGACAGGTAGTTATAGATCCTTTAGAAATTAATAGTGCCTTTAGAGATTATTATGAAAAACTATATGATACAAAAAATGAAACTGACTTAACAAAGCTAAATGGGTTTTTGGGTGGATTATCTATCCCGTGTATTCCAAATGAAAACAGGGAGATACTGGAGTCTAAAATTAGTCAAGAAGAAGCTGGGCAAGCCATTGATAATATGAAATCAGGAAAAAGAGCAGGACCAGATGGTCTTCCAGTTGACCTCTATAAAAAAATTAAGAATAAATTAATAAAACCACTTTTGGAAATGGTTTTAGAAGCATTTCAAAATGGTAATTTACCACCATACATGAATAATGCCTTAATTATACTGTTGCCAAAACCAGGTAAACCCCATAATAAATGTGAAAACATGAGACCAATAAGCCTATTAAATGCTGATCTTAAAATAATCTGTAAAATTTTAGCAAAATGACTACAAGAAATATTACCAAATATTATTAACCGAGATCAGAATGGCTTTATAAAGGGAAGACAAGGCTTCCATTATGTAAGAAGACTATTTAATATTATTTATTCCAATAAAGAAGCACCGGATACAGCTCTCCTATCATTGGACTCCGAAAAGGCCTTTGATAGGATCTTTTTGAAGCCCTACAAAGGTTTGGACTTGGAAATAATGTCATAAAATGGGTCCAGATAATACACAATCATGCTACAGCAGAAATCCTAACAAACAGCGATATCTCAAAATCAATAAAAATCAATAGAGGATGTCGATAAGGCTGTCCCCTTTCACCTTTGCTGTTTACTTTTACCGTTTAACCGGAGTGGTGGCTCAGTTGGTAGAGCATCCGCCCCACACCCGGGAGGCAGGGGTTCAAATCCCGGCTGGGTCATGCCGAAGACCATATAAAAGTGGAACTTCCTGCTGTCCAGCTTGGTGCTCAGCAATAAATGTAATGGAGGAGGGAACTCTGTGGCGGTGCCTTGCATGACAGCGGCCCTCTGATTCTGCACTTGGGGTGTGTGTGATTTACACTGTAGATAGGTAAAGCACAATCTCGTTCTGCTGTACATGATTGACAATAAGGGTGATTTAATTTAAATTAATTAATTACTATGGCAATTGAACCTTTAGCGATGGCCGTACGTTTACATCCACAAATATATGGAATTAAAGTAGGACCAACAGAACATAAAATCTCCCTGTATGCTGATGACATAATTTTGTTTATGTCGAATTTTAAAAAATCAATTCCGACCTTGTTAAATTTAATAAAGAACTTTGGGGAAATATCAGGATATAAAATAAATAAAACAAAATCTTCAATATTAATGCTAAATGAGACCCAGAGAAATCATCCAGCTCCTGAGGTAAATCAATTCAATGTTGTAAATCAGTTTAAATATTTAGGAATTCAAATTTTGCCTAAGCTGGAATCAGTCGCCAGTGCCAACTATGAAGCCTTAATGACAGATATTAATGAGTTACTTTAGAGATGGATGTCACTACCAATGTCGATGATCGGGAGAATTAATATACTTAAAAGTAATATCTTACCAAAAATACTTTATTTATTTCAAAACATTCCTTTACAACCACCTTCAGATCTATTCTCTAGAATTAAAAAAAAGTTAGTGGAATTTATATGGAACAATAGGAAGGCTAGATTACTTTTGTCCTTACTATATTTATCATTTGATCGTGGAGGTCTGAAATGTCCAAACTTTGTTGTATTACTGGCCAGCACAACTGAAGTCTATGACATATTATTTTTCATCAAATTATCTTCCTCACTGGACTGAAATGGAATCATACAATTTACCTTTACCTCTTCCCTTATTCATATACTCGGACTCAGCTAAAAAATTACAGAAACAAGTTAAAAATCCAATTGTAAAGCACATGATCAAAATATGGTGTGAAACCAAAAAATATTTAAAAGAACCACACTTACTGTCACAATTTAGCCCAATATGGGGTAATCAATATTTTACAACAGGGAGAGCGGATGCTGTATTTAAAGTATGGAATTTAAAAGGGATTCAAAAGATTCAAGACTCATATTTGTCACGCTCAGATAACATAATGTCTTTTGAAGAACTGAGGATTAAATTCAATCTTAATAGAACACATTTTTTTTAAATATCTTCAGCTTAGAAATTTTATTCGATCAAATCAAAATAATGCTCACACCCGACCTACTTATTCATCCTTGGAAAAAATTTTGACAAAAGATAGTAAGAGAAAGGGTATTATTTCAGAGTTTTATAACTCATTGACACTATTCTCAAGTGAAAACTCACAGAAAAGACTGAATTATTGGAAAGAAGACCTGGAAACTGAAATTTCAGAGGAACAATGGGAAATGGCTTGTGCAGGAGCTCAAACCAAATCGATAAATGTACGTCTTAAACTGATACATTTTAAATGGTTAATGCGGATGTATGTTACACCAGTGGAATTAAATAGATATAACAAAAACATACCAGATACATGCACAAAATGTATGGAAAGTAAAGGAACCCTATTTCACTGGTTATGGGAATGTAGAAAAATCAGAATGTTTTGGGAAGAGGTGAGGGTAACGATTGAAAAAATAATTTCGAAACAATTCACATTGAACCCTAAACAGTTTTTGTTGGGTCTGTATCCAGAAAAACATAACATAACTTTAATAAGAGTGAAAGAGCATTCATAGACCTCGGTTTGCTTAATGCTAAAAAATGTATTGCACTACTGTGGAAAAAGACTCATAGACCAGATGTGACTCAGTGGTTAAGACAGATGTTAACAAACCTTCCACTAGAAAGAATAACATATATACTGAAATCAAAGAAAAATGTGTTTGAGAATATATGGAGACCTTTCATTGATTATGTAAAGAAATTAAACATAACTTCTGAAGAAGAAGGTGAATGATAAGATAAGATAAGCCTTTATTAGTCCCACAATGGGGAAATTCCAGGATTGCAACAGCATAGGGATAGCAACACTCAGAGCAACAATCAGAAGGCAAGAAAAAACAACATCTAGTAAACATATGTCCATATTACTATAAATGTATATATACTGTATATAGACACACAGTGCAGAGCATTATGGCTGGTGAATGTGCAGCAGAAAGTCTAAGCTCTCTCTCCGCGGATGCAGCGGGCCAGCTGGAAGTCTTTGGGCATGATGGTGACCCCCTTAGCGAAGAAGAGACCCACCAGGTGGGCCTCGCTGGTCTCCTGCAGAGCCATATGATATGTGTGGACCTTGCAAATTCCAAACTGGTGAATGTATATTATGTATTCTTATGTAATAGATTACCTAGACTAAACAGAGGAGCATTGTTGTTGACTTGCTTTTGTTAATGGTTGTTGTTGTTTTTAGTACATTTTTTGTTGTTGTTGTTGTTAGTGGTTTTTTTAAATTTTTAAATTACTTCAGTGTTAGTGTCTGATTGTTTGTGCTATGTTTGTAAAAAAAGGTTCAATAAAAAATATTGTGGAAAAAAAATTATTGGTGGTAGACCATTGAGAGCAATGATGTCTAGTCGTGTAGTTGCCTTCGATTGTGGACCTGGGTGTGGCTGACAGGTTCAATCCTGGAAGCGCACATGCGGGGGCAGTGAGGGCACTAGAATAATGCAGTAGCTGGTGCAGAGGAAGAGGCCTTCCGGCGTTCTCTGTTGCTGGTGATTCTGTCTTGCTGGGCGTTCTCACAGGAGGTGAAGGCCTTTCGCATTGCTGCACGCCAGCTCACTCTGTCCTGGGCGAAGGATTTCAGCTCCCATGCTGGTATGGCATAGTATTTCAGGTTGCTTTTCACACAGTCCTTGTATCGCTCCTTTGAGCAACCTGTGTCCCTATGACCCTGGGAGAGTATTCCATAGAGTACTTGACACAGCAGTCGGGAGCTGTCCATTCGAATCACATGTCCAGTCCAGCGGAGCTGGGCTTTCACGATCATGGCTTCAATGCTGACAAGGTCAGCCCTGTCCAGAACCTCCAGGTTCGTCACTTTGTCCTGCCATCTGATTCCCATAAGTGAATGCAGGGCTTTTGTGTGGAAATGCCCAAGCTGCCTAAGGTGTTCTCTGTAGAGCGTCCAGGTCTCACAGCCATACAAAAAGGCTTGTGAGTACAACTGCTTTATACACCTTGATCTTGCTTGCTAGCTTGAGGTTTATGTGGTTGAACACACGAGAGCGAAGGCGGCCCAGTGATTGACTTGCTCTACTGATGCGAGCGGCGATTTCCTTGTCAACAGAATCATCAGATGAGATGATACTCCCAAAGTACTTGTATTGATCGACGACCTTCAGCTGGGTACCCTCTCTGCAGATGGTGGGAGGTGGTGGTGTGGTTCCTGGAGCAGGTTGGCACATGACTTCAGTTTTGCCAAGGCTGATAGTCAGACCAAAGAGTCGACAGGCTTCTGCAAATCTGTTCATGATGACCTGGAGGTCAGACTTCGTATGGGCCAAGAGGGTACAATCATCAGCAAACAGTGCTTTAAGTAAGAATTGTTCAAGTGTCTTGGTCTTTGCATTCAGCCTGCGGAGATCAACATGAAAGCCATCCAGTCTGTATCTCAGGTACACCCCTCGTTCTAGGTCATGTACAGCATGATTAAGGACGCAGAAGAAGAAAAGGTTGAACAGGACAAGGGCGAGCACACAGCCCTGTTTCATGCCTTTGGAGATCTCAAAAGGCTCTGAGACATCACCGTTAGAGAGAACAAGGCCCTTCATGTCATTGTGGAACAGACGAATGAGCTGGATAAACTTTCTGGGACGGCCAAATTTTGCAAGGATTGTCCAGAGTGCTTCTCTGTTCACCGTGTCAAAGGCCTTCGTCAGGTCGATGTAAACAGCGTAGAGGTTCATGTTCTGCTCTATGCACTTTTCCTGGACCTGTCTCACCGTGAAGACCATGTCAACGGTGCTGCGGCCTGGTCTAAAGCCGCACTGAGCTTCTGGTAGCAAATGTTCTGAGATAAGATAAGATAAGATAAGATAAGCCTTTCGTCGGCCTCCGTCAGTCTATGATGACCATGGAAGAGAATCCTAAACGTCTACTCTGCTGGAACAGCACCGCCTGTGGCTGAACAGGCCGATGCGCGAATGGCAGTCCCTGTCACACAGGTCGCACTTGTGGGTGGTCTCCGTACTGCTGGGTCTGTGGCGGTTGTTCCTGCGGGTCCTTTTTTCATCTGCTGCAGCAGTCAGTCTCTCTTCACCCGCCTTGAGCTGTCTGGTCAGGGTGCCTCTCCATTTGGAGCAGTCCGTTGCAAGGTCCTCCCAGCACTCTGTGTTGATCTCCAGGGCCTTCATGTCTCACTTGCAGACGTCTCTAAAGTGCAGCCGTGGGCGGCCAACGTCTCTCCTGCCAGTCGCTAGTTCTCCGTAGAGGACGTCTTTGGGGATTCTGCCATCCTCCATACGGTGAACGTGGCCTAGCCAGCGGAGCCTGCGCTGCCTGAGTAGAGTGAACATGGAGTGAAGGCCGGCGCGGGACAGAACTTCTGTGTTGGGCACTTTGTCCTGCCAGGATATGTCCAGGATGTGGCGAATGCAGCGCAAGTGGAAGGAGTTCAGTCTCTTTTCCTGCTGGGCGTATGTTGTCCACGTCTCACTCCCATAGAGCAGTGTGCTGATGACGCAGGCATTGTACACTGGCATCTTCGTCTTGACAGAGAGTTTGGGATTCTCCCACACTCGTGTGGTGAGGCGAGCGAGTGTGAAGGCTGATTTTCCAATCCTCTTGTCGATCTCTGTATCAAGGGAGAGGTTGTTGCTGATCGTGGACCCCAGGTACGTGAACTGATTCACGACCTCCAGCTCGTAGTCGTCGATGGTGATGGTTGGTGGTGCTTCCGTGCCTTGCGCCAAGACGTTACCTAACGGTTGCCGCCATCTTCCGTCCTTGCATGCCTGGGAGAAGCGGTCCATCAGGGTCTGAAGCTCCTGCTGTGTGTGGGTTGCGACTGCAGCGTCGTCTGCGAACAGCATGTCTCTGATTAGAGCCTCGCGTACTTTGGTTCTGGCTTTCAGGCGGGCGAGGTTGAAAAGCCTGCCGTCAGATCTTGTGTGCAGGTAGATTCCCTCTGTTGCTGTGCTGAAGACATGCCTCAGGAGCATAGCAAAGAAAATCCCAAAGAGGGTTGGCGCAAGTACACAGCCCTGTCTCACTCCGCTGCGTATGTTGAATGGCTCTGAGACGTTGCCGTCGTGCTGCACTATCCCCTGCATGTTAGTGTGAAACGATTCGATGAGGCTTTGCAACTTTGGTGGGCATCCTATCTTTGGCAGGATCTTGAAAAGTCCCTCTCTGCTGACCAGATCGAACGCTTTGGTGAGATCGATGAAGGCGACGTACAGGGGCATGTTCTGTTCTCTGCATTTCTCCTGGAGTTGGCGGATGGAGAATATCATGTCTACCGTCGATCGCTCAGCACAGAAGCCACACTGAGACTCGGGGTAGACACGTTCGGCAAGCTTCTGTAGACGAACGAGAGCAACTCGTGCGTAGACTTTGCCAACAACGCTGAGGAGGGAGATGCCCCTGTAGTTGTTGCAGTCACTTCTCTCCCCTTTGCTTTTGTAGAGGGTGATGATCTTGGTGTCCCTCATGTCCTGTGGTACGGCACCTTCCTTCCAGCACTGGTAGAGGACGTCATGCAATGGCAGCAGTAGGGCGGTCTTGCAGTGCTTGATCAGGTCAGGGGGTATGCGGTCGTTGCCGGGTGCCTTGCCAGTGGCCAAGCTATCAATGGCCTTGCTGAGTTCATCGATGGTTGGCTTGGCATCAAGTTCATCCATGGATGGCAGGCAGTCGATGGCATCAAGAGCTGACGGTGTCACGGTGTTCTGTCTGGAGTAGAGGTCGGAGTAGTGTTCCACCCATCTCTCCATCTGCTTGTTATTTTCTGTGATCATCTCCCCAGTTAAGGATTTGAGGGGGGCCGTCTTGCTCTGAGCCGGACCAAGTGCTTTCTTGATGCCATCGTACATACCACGGATGTTCCCTGTTATGGCAGCGGTTTGAATGTCTTGGCTGAGCTGAGTCCATTACTCGTTGGCACAGCGCCGAGCAGTCTGCTGAACTTTGCTTCTCGCAGCCCTGAGAATCTGGAGATTCTTCTCGTTTGGGTACTTCTTGTACTGAGCAAGTGCTGAGCGCTTGGCTTCAATGACGGGGGTCATCTCGGTCAACTTGGCATCAAACCAGTCCTGTGACTTCGAGGTCTTCCTCCCAAAGGTAGCCAAGGCTGTGTGGTGGAGGGTGTTTTGCAGCTCTTCCCACTTCTGCTTTGCAGATTCTCCTTCTTGTGGTACACCAAGTTCCTTCTCAAAGGTGGAGGCAAACTGCTCAACAAGTTCTGGTTGGGCCATCTTGCTGGTGTCAATCCGTGCCTTTCCAGGCTGTCTGGCACGATGGAATTTCTTCAGCTGCAGCTTGACCTTGCAACACACCAATGAATGGTCTGTGTCACAATCTGCACTCTGGAACGAACGGGTGATTAGCACGTTCTTCAGTGAGGTGCGCCTGGTCAGGATCAAGTCCAGCTGATGCCAGTGCTTTGAGCGCGGATGTCGCCAGGAAACCTTGTGTTGGGGCTTGGTCTTGAAGAACGAGTTTGTGACGCACAGATCGTGATATGTGCAGAACTCGAGCAGCCGCTGTCCGTTGTCGTTCATTTTGTCCATGCCAAATGGTCCAAGACAGGAGGGCCAAGAGTCGTGGTCAGCACCCACTCTGGCATTGAAGTCTCCAAGGAGAATGAGTTGTTCAGAGTTGGGGATGATCCTGACAGTTGTTGCGAGATTCTCGTAGAACTCATCTTTTGCCTCTGGTGTGGCTGTCAGTGTTGGGGCATACACACTGACGAGGGTGACTGGGCCTTGAGTGGTGTTCAGGCGGAGGGTGAGGAGTCGTGCAGAGCCATTGCTGCCCGGTTCCACCATCTTCAGCAAGGTGTTCTTCACTGCGAAGCCCACTCCGTGTTCCCTGTGTTTGTCACTGCCCTTTCCCTGCCAGTAGAACGTGTAGTCCTTCTCTCTCAGTGTGCCTGCTTCAGCCAACCGTGTTTCCTGGAGAGTGGCGATATCCACTCCCAGTCTCTTCAGCTCATTATTGATGATGGCAGTCTTCCTGGTGTCGTTGATGTCCTTGAGGTTAGCAGCGAGTCCTGTCATCATAGTGCGGACGTTCCAAGTTCCCAGTTTTAGAGTTGGTCTCTTTTGTTTTTTTTGTCTTGCCTGGTGCGAAGGTTCTCAGCCTGCTGTTCGGACTTCTCCTCATCCCCATGCACCCAATGAGGAAAGCAAGCTGTGGCGGGACAACACCTTATTGGCTGGGGGTTGCCCAGCTTGAGGTGGGCGGTAGCTGTCCAGTGAGATCCGATGATCCCTCCCACCGTCGGGAACAACCCCTGGCGCCGCGCTCTACGCCAATTGAGCGGTGGCTTATTACCGGTAACTGTCATTCCCCGTGTTTTGTCTACGCCAAAGGCGAAGCTGGAGTGTCCTCTCCAGTGATCCAGTGTTCTACCTTCCAGCATTGGGCGTTGGTAGGATTCAAGCCTGGGCAGGAAGATATGGAGGACAAGATGTTGCCCATGCAGCATGTCCTCCCTCTCCACGTCACTGATGAATCCAAAGGAACAGCAGGGCTGCTACAATTTGGCACCAGCGCCGTCGCAGGAGCTGCCAGAACGATGTTGAGCACAATAGAGAACTGCCTTAGGGGCTCCGACTCCGGATTTTTCCTGAGGGTTGACTCCCGAAGCCTTTCCCGTGACCGGGTGTGCCGCAAGGCAGCAGTGGTTTGAAATCAGGGTTTACCTTCCCCTAGATGGGCTACCTTCCCAGGTTGACGAGCCACCATCTACCCGAAGCATCTGGTTTTAAGGCGCCAGAGATCTGCCCTCGCCCCTTCTCCTATTGGTAAAAGCAGTTCCGCCGGGCTTAGAGACTAAACCACACGGGCAGGCTAGGAGTTGGACTTAGTTGTCAGAGGCTTTTCGAGACGCACGCCATAAGGAGCATTTTATGAGCACTGGGAGCTTAACCCCAGTGCCGCTCCTGGCTATGACAACCTTGGAACCAGTTTCCCCACAATGGGGAAATTCCAGGATTGCAACAGCACAGGGATAGCAACACTCAGAGCAACAATCAGAAGGCAAGAGAAAAAACAAGAGCAGCGAGTATACATATGTACATATAAATATAAATATATATATATAGACACACAATGTGGAGCATTGTAGCTAGATGGAATAAATATATAAATATATAAACACACACAGTGCGGAGCATTGCAGCTAGGTGGAATAAATATATGAATATATAAACACACAGTGCGGAGCATTGTAGCTAGATGGAATAAATATGTAGATATATAAACACACGCAGTGCGGAGCATTGTAGCTAGATGGAATAAATATGTAAATATATAAACACACACAGTGCGGAGCATTGTAGCTAGATGGAATGAAACACCATAACCGTCTACTTAGTTATCCTACATGGTATGATTATGTACCCATACATATTCTCACCCTCCATAGCGACCGGTATTTTCCTAGTTGTATACCGGAGGGGACCATTGTGTAAGTCTATTGCGTCTTTTGCATTCAATACTATTAGGTTGTCACGTCTTTTTGCTATCTCTGCGAGCAGCCCTGCTTAGGTTGTACAGTCTGACAGCCGTAGGTAGGAAGGGCCTGCGAAACCTCTCGGTTGTGCACCTAGGATGATGTAGTCTGCTGCTAAATGAGCTCCTCAGTGCATTCAGTATGTCCTGCATAGGGTGGAACTCGGACTCCAGCAGAGATGACAATTTAGCCACCATCCTTCTCTCTCCCATCTCCTCCACTGGGTCAAGGCGCTGCCCCAGGACAGAGCTAGCTTTCCTGATCAGTTTGTTCAGTCTCTTCCTATCGGCTGCTGTAATGCCACTGCCCCAGCAGACCACTCCAAAAGTGATGGCTGATGCCACCACCGTGTCATAGAATGACTTCAGCAGCGCCCCTTGTACACCAAAAGACCTGAGTCTCCTCAGTAGGAACAGCCTGCGCTGTCCCTTCTTGTAGAGTGTGTCGGTATTGTGTGACCAGTCTAGTTTATTGTTCAGATGAACACCCAGGTACTTGTAGGATGTCACCATCTCGATGTCTGTTCCCTGTATATTTACTGGTGCTGTGAGGGGTTGTCCTTGCCTGCGGCAGTCCACCACCAGCTCCTTAGTTTTCCTCACGTTGATCTAGAGGCAGTTCCGATGGCATCAGTCCACAAAGTCCTGGATAAGCCCTCTGTACTCAGCTTCATCTCCGTTGGAGATGAGGCCAACGATCGCAGAGTCGTCAGAGAACTTCTGTAGATGGCAGTGTGTTGTGTTGTGTGAGAAGTCCGCAGTATAAAGGGTGAACAGGAAGGGAGCCAAAACCATTCCCTGGGGGGCCCCCATGCTACCGATGATCGTGTCGGACACACAGTCCCGGGTTCTCACAAACTGAGGCCAGTTTGTGAGGTAGTCCAGGATCCATGATGACAGGTGCTGGTCCACCCCCACGCACAGCAGCTTGTCCTTCAGGATCATCGGTTGGATGGTGTTGAAAGCACTGGAGAAGTCAAAGAACATGATCCTCACCGCATTCCCGGGCTTCTCCAGGTGGGATAGAGAATGGTGAAGGAGGAAGATCACCGCATCCTCCACCCCAATGCCATGCTGGTAGGCGAACTGGAGTGGATCCATCACTGGTCCCACCAGGGGGCGGAGGTGAGCAAGGAGCAGTCTCTCCAGGGTCTTCATCATGTGGGACGTCAGGGCCACTGGTCTGTAGCTGTTCAGATCTTTGGGGTGGGAAGTCTTTGGTGCAGGTACCACATAAGATGTTTTCCACAACTGTGGTACCCTCCCCAGCTTCAGACTCAGGTTGAAGATGTACTCCACAATCCCACACAGCTGGTCTGCACAGGACTTGAGGAGCTTTGCGCTGATGCCGTCCGGTCCCGACATCTTCCTCGCCTTGATCTTCCTCAGCTCTGTCCTCACCTGGGTCTTAGTGAGGGTCAGGTTGGGAGGCTGTGTGTTGGGAGTGGGGGGGGTGTTGGTGGAGTGGGGAGTGGGCAGCAGGACTTGATGTCTTCAGAGGCAGCAGTGGTTGTTGTGCAGTCAGTGGGGAGGGCGGTTGGTCAAACCTATTGAAAAACAGATTCAGATTGTTCACCCACTCCCTGCCCCCCGTGGCCTGGGGGGAGGTATTCTGGAGCCCAGAGATGGTTTTAAGGTTTCTCCAGACCCTGCTGATGTCGCTCTGTTGCAGCTTGTCCTCCATCTTCTTCCTGAAGCTGTCCTTGCCTTCTCTGATCTTTCTCCTCAGCTCCCTCTGTACGGACTTCAGCATCTCCCTGTTCCCCGACCTGAAGATCCTCTTCTTCTCTCTCAGAAGTGTTTTTATTTCAGGGTTGATCCAGGGTTTGTTGTTTGAGCAACACCGTATGGTCTTGGTGGGAACGGTGTTGTCCACACAGAAGCTGATGTAGTCCGTGACGGTGTGAGTGAGGCCATCGATGTCCTCACCATGTGGATCGCAGAGCTGCTCCCAGGCGGTGGTTTCAAAACAGTCCTTTAGAGCATCCATTGTCTCCTCAGACCATAACTTCACTGTGTGCATGACCGGAGGTTGTCTGTGCAATAGGGGTTTGTACACTGGCCGGAGATTAACCAAGTTGTGATCCGATCTCCCGAGTGGGGGGATTGGTGATGAGGTGT
Source organism: Pholidichthys leucotaenia (assembly GCA_020510985.1). Classification (NCBI taxonomy): domain Eukaryota; kingdom Metazoa; phylum Chordata; class Actinopteri; order Cichliformes; family Pholidichthyidae; genus Pholidichthys; species Pholidichthys leucotaenia. The sequence continues at coordinate 236,851,421 of CM035847.1, forward strand.
ACGCCTCCTTAGTGTTTGCGTAGAATAAGTCCAGTGTTTTATTGTCTCTAGTGTGGCATGTGACATACTGGGTGAACGTGGGTGGAATGGGAGACAGTGAAACACGGTTGAAGTCGCCTGAGATGAGGAGAAGAGCATCTGGGTGTTCTGTCTGCAGCCTGCCAGTTACTGAGTGGATGACGTCACGCGCTGTCCCAGCATTCGCCGTCGGATTTGCATAAATAACAATGCAGATCACGTGTGAGTATTCCCTCGGGAGATATGTAGGCCGCATGCTAACAGCTAGCAACTCGATGTCTTTGCTGCAGTGTTGTTGTTTAACAGTGATATGTCCCGGTCTGCACCAGTTGTTGTTAACATACATTATCACTCCACTGCCCCTTGCTTTGCCACTGCCTGGTGTTCGGTCTGCCTGTATCGCTTGGAAACCCTCCAGTTCAATGTTAGCATCTGCTGCTAGTTCAGTTAGCCACGTCTCAGTAAATAACAGAAGGCAGCACTCCTGGTATATGCTATCGTAGCGGGAGATAGCCGCTAGCTCATCTATCTTTCCCAGTATCGATTGTACATTCCCCATAACAACGGATGGGAGGGTGGGTCTGTACCTTATATTTCTTGCCCGCCGTCTTACTCCAGCACGACACCCACGTCGTTTTCGCCTCAGTTCTCCCGGTATGTCGAGTTTTTCCGTTAGCACCGAGTGGCGGTTGAGTGCTAGCAGCTATTCCCTGCTGTACCGTCTCCTGCTATAAACAGTGGCTCCGTCCACCGGCTCGGGAGACATTTGGGGCGATCTGTGTGTCCGTGATGTATAAGGTGTGTAAGGTGTCACCGGATCAGAAAGTGAGAGGAAGAAAAAACTCAGAATTGAGCTGCTGTTGCAAAAAGGCAGCCGACTCATGTGGCGCCGGAAGTAGAAAAAAAAAATGGTGATGGTGTTGATCAGACGATTTAGGATGATGCGCGCCAGGATCTTGCCTGCAGTCAACAACAGGGATATACCCCGGTAGTTGCCACAGTCAGCTTTGTTGCCTTTGTTTTGAAGAGGAAGACAACAGTGGCATCTCTCAAATCATTTGGCATGATCTCTTCATCCCAGATGCTGACAAGGATGCTGTGGAATGCGTCAAGAGACTCCGGACTAGCTGCTTTGAAGAGTTCAGCAGGAATGTCATGCATGCCCATAAATTACATTAAAAGCCAACTTGCTCCTCAAACACATTTTGATTTAATTTATTATTTATTTTGTGTGTATTTGCTGCTATCATGCACTTTTTCAGCTTTAATAAAACTTTTTTCAGACAAAATTAAGAAACTCAGCAGTAATTTAAACCAAAGAAACGATGGTCTGATGCACTAATAATGTTCTTATTAGCGACAACTTAGCATCGTCATTTAGCAGTTGCTGTGGTTGTTGATGTTTTTTTAAGTGCTCTCTATAAATAAAGTGCCATGGTTTGGTATATTGCACAGCCCTATCCACAAATTATTGTGTATTGTCATTTCATTTATTGAAAGAATGAATATTGCTGTAAACTTGATTCACTGGACCGTTTTTCCTTTGCCTTTGTAAAAATATGCCATCACTATGAATTTGTCCAAAATGATCATATTTACCTCCGCCAGGCCACAGGCCAGGAGGTTATGTTTTTGCCGGGGTTTGTCTGTCTGTTTGTCTGTCTGTTGGTTAGCAAGATAACTCAAAAAGTTTTGGACGGATTTCGATGAAACTTTCAGGCGTTGTTGCAAATGGTACAAGGAAGAAATGATTAAATGTTGGGGATGATCCAGATCACCGTCTGGATACAGGAATTTTTTAAAGGATTCTTTAACATTGTGACATAGGGCCATTTTCAACATGTGTGCAGGCGCAATGGAGGGCGCTGGTCGTCGTGTCTGACGAACACGAACTCCGCGTTCTTCAAAGTTTTAGGTACGAAAGCACGCGGAAAACAGTGGTGGGCCGGGCCCGGCAGCGTGCCTGTGTTTGCGCTACGCTGCAAAAGCTGAGACGGGCAGCTGTCCGGCGTGGGATTATTTGGCAGAAATTCCCCGGGCAGCCATAGGGGCTGCGCAAAAACAAGCTCTCTGCCGGGGAAGCTTCCAAATCCTCTTTTGCCGCGGAACGCAACCCCAATAAAACCCACAGCAACCTGTCTACCCAATTTGCATCCGTCAGTGAACCCCTGAGTGCTGCTTTCAGTGATGTATGAAAACGCTCGCATAACCCGTTGGCCTGTGGGTTGTACGCGGTTGTGCAATGAATTGCAACGCCTGCAGCCTGGGAGTTTGGAGATGGAGGAGATGGACACAACAGCGACACTTGAGTTTATTACCTCTGCCAAGGAGGTAATGCTTTTACTGGCATTTGTCTGTCTGTCTGTCTTTCTGTTACCAACATAACTCAAAAAGTTATGAACGGATTTTGACGAAATTTTCAGGAAACGTGTGTACACAGGGAACAGATGATTAGATTTTGGTGATGATCTGAGAGTGCATACCTCCACCAAGGGCTTTGTTTGTATTTGTGCAGCAGGATTACACAAAAACTACTGGATGGATTTGGATGACATTTTCACCAGAGGTGGTTCTTGGCCTACAGAGGAACCCATTACATTTTGGGGATGATCTGGGAATGCATACCTCAGCCAAGGCTCTTTTCACAGTCTGTCAGCCACAAAACTCCAAAACTAATGGACAGACTTCGATGCAATTTTCACCACAAGTGGCGATAGGCCTACACACAAGCCCATTACATTTTGGAGGTGATCCATGACAAACGGAAGGAGCCTTGGCGGAGGTATGCGCTCTGAGTGCTTTTCTAGTTGGTTTTCTTTTCTCATTGGCAGGGTACAAATCATCAGTTAATTCTCACTTCCGCCCTCCAAAGAGAGCAGACGCCTTTTTCTTCTCTCCTGCTCTGACTTATCTCCTCCTTCCCTAACTAACTGGATCCCAGCTTGCTGTCGTCTGTCTGCGTGTCTTTACTGCTGATTATCGAAAGAAATTATAGAATTAATAAGCTGGGCTTTGAACGCAATTGACACCATTTTTTCAACGAGGAAAAGTGCCCCGGGGGAGGTTGTTTGCCCCGCAGGAACGGCTGCTGCGGGCTATTTATGGGAAACAAGTAATTGGAAACTCTTGTGCCTGTCTGATCTTTCCATCGAAGATGTAGAAGATTTGTACGTCTTCGTAGTAATGGTGATTGGGATCGTTCTGATTGGATCTGGGATTGTCCTGGTGTACCGAAAATTGATGAAGATGGACACAACCTATCAAAATGCTGGCCAGGCGAGGTTCAACCATCAAATTGATAAAATGGAGAGGACTCTGTTAGCGGCAAATGGAGAACTGTCTAGGAAGGTGGATTACATCATGATTACGCTCAGAGCCGTCCATGAAGGATTCAACGTCCAGCACTGAAGGATTAAGTACTGAATCTGTAAGAGAATATAAAGTTTTTTTTCTCTCTCTGAGATCAGTACTATTCGACGAAATTGACTTCCCTCACACAAATCCTCCAGATGATCTGCAGCTTTTTGTTTTCAAAACATTGAGCTCATGACCTTTCGGACAGGCAGCTGCATGGCTCAAGGACAATGCCAGCAGCTAGACAAAACACCTCCTGCCAAAGAGTCCTTGTTGTTCTTAACTGATACAAACACCTACATTCAACATTACACTCATACTGATTCACAAAACTGATGATAAAGATGATTCACTCACTGCTCTCTCTGTGTCCTTGTGAACTTTTTTGTCTGCTGACTGTGCATTGAGGTTTTTTTTTTTCTTGTAATCATAATATTGATCATATATGACCACTATTCTGACAATCAATGGTTTTTTTGCTCCTTCCTATTGTATTATCCTTTCTTCCCATGCATCCTGTACCCTTCTGTTGACAGGCGCGTTCACAGATGCAGCCGTGTCACCGGAAATGCAGGTCGTTTTCTGTGTCAAGTCAAATCCCTAGTATGTTATCAGTGATCTGTTATCAGTTATCTGTTAATGTACTTGGCAATAAATCTTTTCTGAGTTCTGATCAGTTAGTCATCATATTGTGAGCCAGTCTCTTACAATTTATTGAAAATTAAGCAAGAAGTGCTTTCATTTCTAGAGACTTTTGAAATGTAAAACTGTTTTCTCTCTTGTTGTTTAGACTTCTTTTAGAATCAGTTGCAAGCTATTCGAAGCAGCATTACGTAACTTTTTTGTTCTGGGTTGGAACATTGAAAAGACTACAACTATGGTGATTATAATAACTTTATTTGTATGGAACTTTTCAAAACACAGTTACAAAGTGCTCCACAAGGTTGCAAGACATCCCAGGGCACCTCACATCCAGAGCAGGTCTAGACCACGCACTATAAGTATCAGAAAACTATGAAAATTATGAAAATAATAAAACATACAAAGACACAGTCAAGCGTACACTTCTATGGACACACACATATACACCATATTTTGAAAACTAATCCAAAATAATGGGTGAAGGATTAAGAAAACGCTAACCTAAAAAAGTGAGTTTTGAGCAGTTTTTTTGGACAAGACGTGGATTCAGCTGATATGATAGGTTGAGGAAGGCTGTTCACAATTTGGCACCAATAATCTCAAAGGCGTGATCACCTCTAGTTTTAAAATTAGAGCATGGAACAGATAGGAGACCTTGATCAGATGAATGGAAGGGGCGGCTACTGTTGTAAGGTCTCAGTAGTTCAGCTATATATGTATATGCAGGAGCTTATGACCTCATTTCCAATAGCCAATCACAGGGTGCTTAGTTGCTAGTGGCTACAGTTGTGCCCTGTGATTCCTTTGTGGTGATCCAGCCCAGGTCCCTTTGGGATCAGACAGAAAATTTGAGTCAAAACTTTTGCCTTTATGGCCCAGGGCAGTGCTTGACCAAACCTCAATAAGAGCAACAAAATGCTTGTGGCTGTAACACAAATTTGCTGGTTTGAAGCTTGATCCATTTCATTTTCAGCTGCAATCTGGTTTTTTTTTAAACAAATATCCCAGTTCTAAAGGTAATGTCTTCCTCTTGACACATTTCTGAGATGTTGTAATGTACTGCTCTTACTTTTTTGGAAAACTCTAGTACAACCAAAAAAACAAAACAAAATAAAACAAAAAAATGGAGTTATTCAGTTTTGTAGTAGTTGTGTGCATCATTCATTTGAAGAACATACAGTGCATCCGGAAAGTATTCACAGCGCTTCACTTTTTCCCACATTTTATGTTACAGCCTTATTCCAAAAGGGATTAAATTTGTTTTTTTCTTAAAAATTCTACACACAGTACCCTATAATGACAATGTGAGAAGTTTTTTTTTTTTTTTTAATTTTTGCAAATTTATTAAAAATAAAAAACTAAAATCACTTGTGCTTAAGTATTCACAGCCTTTGCTGTGCACCTTTGGCAGCAGTTGCAGCCTCAAGTCTTTTTGAATATGATGCCACAAGCTTGGCACACCTATCTTTCGGCAGTTTCACTCATTCCTCTTTGCAGTACCTCTCAAGCTCCATCAGGTTGGATGGGAAGCGTCAGTGCACAGCCATTTTCAGATCTCTCCAGAGATGTTCAATTGGATTCAAGTCTGGGCTCTGGCTGGGCCACTCAAGGACATTCACAGAGTTGTCCTGAAGCCCCTCCTTTGATATCTTGGCTGTGTGCTTAGGGTCGTTGTCCTGCTGAACGATGAATCATAGCCTCAGTCTGAGGTCAAGAGCGCTCTGGAGCAGGTTTTCATCCAGGATGTCTCTGTACATTGCTGCATTCATCTTTCCCTCTATCCTGACTAGTCTCCCAGTTCCTGCCACTGAAAAACATCCCCACAGCATGTTGCTGCTACCAGCACTGGCGTGGTTATGAATGGTTCCTGGTTTCCTCCAAACATGACACCTGGCATTAACGCCAAAGAGTTCAATGTTTGTCTCATCAGACCAGAGAATTTTGTTTCTCATGGTCTGAGAGTCCTTCAGGTGCCTTTTGGCAATTTCCAGGTGGGCTGCCATGTGCCTTTTACTAAGGAGTGGCTTCCATCTGGCCACTCTACCATACAGGCCTGATTGGTGGATTGCTGCAGAGATGGTTGTCCTTCTGGAAGGTTCGCCTCTCTTCACAGAACAACGCTGAAGCTCTGACAGAGTGACCATCGGGTTCTTGGTCACCTCCCTGACTAAGGTCCTTCTCCCCCGATCGCTCAGTTTAGATGGCCAGCTGGCTCTAGGAAGAGTCCTAGTGGTTCCGAACTTCCACCATTTACGGATGATAGAGGCTATTGTGCTCATTGGGACCTTCAAAGCAGCAGAAATTTTTCTGTAGCCGTCCCCAGATTTGTGCCTCGAGACAATCCTGTCTCGGAGGTCTACAGACAATTCCTTTGACTCCATGCGTGGTTTGTGCTCTGACATGCACTGTCAACTGTGGGACCTTATATAGACAGGTGTGTGCCTTTCTAAATCATGTCCAATCAACTGAATTTACCATAGGTGGACTCCAATTAAACTGAAGAAACATCTCAAGGATGATCAGTGGAAACAGGATGCACCTGAGCTCAATTTTGAGCTTCATGGCTTCATGGCAAAGGCTGTGAATGTGTATGTACATGTGATTTAAAAGTGAACAAAACACATAGTAGTAGTAATAATAATAATAATGATGTGCTGGGATACCCCCCCCCCCCCCCCGGTGTCCCAAAGGGATTAAGCAGTTAAGATGGATAAATGAATGAATGCAACTGTATCACTATAATGTAGATTCAGTGGGGTGCTCTTTGTTTTGAGTTCAGGATGCTCAACCATACTTTTAATCCAGAATGTTGGCAAAGCTGAATTTATTTCAAGCATAAAAACTTATCAAGGTGGTGCTTCTCTTTCCAAAAAAACAAACAAAAAACTCTTCAGAGGGATTTTTTTCCCAGTAAACTCATTCATTTTCTGGTTAACAGATAATGACTGGAGTCCATTCTAACTGCCCAAATTTGTTCCGTTCCATGTCAAAGCAAGATCATCCTCCCCTTTCTCCTTCAGGCTTATGTTCACTGCTTCTTCCATATTGAACCGACGTCCCTTCTCCTTGCTTCACCAATAAAACACAGTCACATATTTTCCTACATAGCTTGCTTGTGGATTCATCCAGTTGGCTCTGTATATTTATATCTGCACAGGAGTAAAAACGACTGACCTCTGCATCGGACCAACACAGTGGATTTTCTGCCGTTGTGAATAAATGTAGAGAGGGGCGATTGTATTGATGATGTCATTTTCAAGCAGCGTGAGCAGCGCCAGACAGGTATGCGTCAACAGACACAGACAGAAGATGGACAGGAAGTCAGACGTGGGAAACAGGAAACCTGGTCAGTTTTTTAAGATTAAAAAAAAATCTTCAGACTTGAATAGTTAAAGTGAGATTGATTAAATTAATTATTTTTACTGTGCCACCCAATACCCAATAGCCTTCTGACTGGTACTGATCCAATGCCTAGGGTTGAAAATCTCTGATCTATCTTCATATCTTATACCGCCATGTCAGTTATCAAAAACAACTGTTAAATTGCTGCACGGAATTTAGATTTAAGATACAACCAAGGTTTAGGCAACATGAGACTAAAATTTTTCAACTGGAAACGCTGATTGCTGTAACCTAAGGACGTATATTACATGATTTCCATTCATAAAATGACTCTCCAATCCACATCAAAAAGAGAGCCCCTGGGACATGTGTATGTGCTGGTATTTAGTACTGTAGTGCAATGCCTTGTGGCTGTACTGGAAGAATTGTAGACATGCATTGTATACGCAAGACTTAATAGTGTGAACTGATATTGTTGCAGCATTTTTTGGCCCCCAGTGTACAATTATATATTTGGATGGATGAAACGATATATTTTTCATCTTGCTACATAATGTTACAATCTACATTAAAAAGCAGTGCAGAGATAAAATATGTCATTAGTGATAGGCTGCCAATAACTATGTGGGATTTTTTGGGGCTACATTACTAAAAATTTTCAGTTTTTGATGATAATGCTTTGATGATGATTTTGACAATGATTTTGCTCTAAGACTACAAACATCGTTTTGTTGATGACCTAGAGAGGGATGAAATATTGACACTGCAAGCTGTCTCCTATAGTCATGATCAGCCTGCATCCAAATATGACATTGCCCATAGCTACGCAAAATGTTGCATCACAAACAAACTGCTAATGTAATGTCAGAGCCGCAGTTCCTGTTGTGCATCCAGATTCCCTTTGAGCTTCAGTGTTTGGATGCAAAATCCAGACCAACAGTTTAATTTACTGCTGGGCTGTTTCTTGGTATCTTTTTGGGTCTCATGATGCAGTTTTGGCAGACTTTCTCTGTCCATGTGTCACTTGTCAAGTTTATTTCCTCCCAGTATGAATTAATAATAATGGTTTGTATTTATGTATATAGCGCCTTTCAAGAAACCCAAAGTGCTTTACAATGAAAATCCATTATTCATTCACTCCACAGGCAGACAATGGTAGTGATAAGCTACTACTGTAGCCACAGCTTCCCCAGGCAGACTGACGGAAACGTGGCTGCCAATACTGTGCCAACGGCCTCTCCGACCACTACCAAACATTTATGTACGTTCATACCCAGTGTCATGGACACTGGAGGAAAGGTGGGTAAAGTGTCGTGCCCAGGGACACAACGGCAGGATGGCTGGGGAGGGCAGGACTTGAACCGCCAATGCTCTGGTTATTGGACAACCCGCTCTACCTCCCAAGCTACTGCCGTCAGTTGATCTTTAAATTCCAGCCATATTGCATTTATTATGAATGAATGAATGTGTTGACTAGAGCCATTATTCAATCTATTTGTGTACTTGGTTTTCTTCTTTATTCATTTGCTCCTCTTTTACAAAAGCAATTCTTAAGTGAAATGAAATATGCAGCTAAACAGTATATTTTATGGTGTTTCTCATAAAGCAGTTTTACTTTGTTTTTTTTATTATTAGATTATATGCAGTTGCTTATGGCTACTTTTGTAAAAGAAATTGAATGACTAATTCAGCTGCAGAGAGATTTTTCCCTTCAGAACTAGGTCAGTTGTATCTACTTGAATTGTTTATTTCACTTCAGGACTTCCATCCAGTCTACTGTTGAGGGCCTTAACAGGAAACCGAGCATAGGGTTGAATGTGTTACTGTGGTCTTAATGCAGTTTTTATGAGCCTCAGGTTTGTTTTGCCAATTAGTGGTACATAGCACCTTCCAATCCTCTTAAGGCCATCTCCCATCCTTTTTTTAAGGTTACTCCTGATTTAATATATACATCTATAATATACAGTATATAATATATACACTACCGTTCAAAAGTTTGGGGTCACTTAGAAATTTCCTTATTTTTGAAAGAAAAGCACTTTTTTTCAATGAAGATAACTTTAAACTAATCAGAAATACACTCTATACATTGCTAATGTGGTAAATGACTATTCTAGCTGCAAATGTCTGGTTTTTGGTGCAATATCTACATAGGTGTATAGAGGCCCATTTCCAGCAACTATCACTCCAGTGTTCTAATGGTACAATGTGTTTGCTCATTGCGTCAGAAGGCTAATGGATGATTAGAAAACCCTTGTGCAATCATGTTAGGTCTGCAATGCTGTAATTGCTGCAAATGGAGGATTCTTTGACGAAAGCAAAGTTTGAAGGAAAAAATTATTATTTCAAATACAAATCATTATTTCTAACCTTGTCAATGTCTTGACTATATTTTCTATTCATTTTACAACTCATGGTGGTAAATAAGTGCGACTTTTCATGGAAAACACAAAATAATTGTCTGGGTGACCCCAAACTTTTGAACGGTAGTGTATATATACACAGTATGCCACACTTTGAATCTACTCTTTTGGATCGCTGTTATGATCTGGCGTAACATCCATGTTAGATGACTTGCTGTTCAGTAGTGCAGTTTAAATTAAGGATTTCCATCACGAAAGAAGTTGGGGTACATTTTCATGACTTTATGGAAATGGAAAAAGATACCCATGGAAAATATTAAGTAATTTACATGTTGCAGTCTAAATAACTGTTAATACTGTATGTTGGTGATGAAAAGAATTTTTGTTCATGGTGTACTGTATATCATAAAACACATCAGCAGACAACAATGCTTTCTCAATGCAGCTGAGCTGAGTTACTGACACACCCTGAGTATTGATTGTCATATAGGAAATCAATTACTCCTCAGATTCCTCAGCAACAAGATTGCAGTAGGCAGAGATGTGGCTTTGCAGCAGTATGTTTAGGTTCAACATGCTGATGTGAAGAAAGTTTTAGTTTATTGTTAACAACTCCTTAAGACAGATACAGGTGCAGCTCAGTAAATTAGTATGTCATCGAAAATTTGATTTATTTGAATAATTCAATTCAAAAAGTGAAACTCATATTATATAGCTTCATTACACACAGAGTGATATAGTTCAAGTGTTTATTTCTTTTAATTTTGATGGTTATGGATTATAGCTCATGAAAACCCCAAATTCAGTTTCTCAAAAAAATTAGAATATTACATAAAATTAATTAAAAAAAATTGATTTTTAATAGAAATGTTGGCTGACTGAAAAGTATGTCTCTGTACACAATACTTGGTTGGGGCTCCTTTTGCATAATTACTGCATCAATGCAGCATGGCATGGAGGCGATCAGCCTGTGTTACTGCTTAGGTGTTATGGAAGCCCATTTTGCTTTGATAGTGGCCTTCAGCTCATCTGCATTATTGGGTTTGGTGTATTTCATCTTCCTCTTGACAATACACCATAGATTCTCTATGGTATTTAGACCAGGAGAGTTTGCTGGCTAATCAAGCACAGTGATGCCATGGTCATTAAACCAGGTATTTGTACTTTTGGCAGTGTGGGCAGGTGCCATGTCCTGCTGGAAAATGAAATCAGCATCTCCAGAAAGCTCGTCAGCAGAGGGAAGCATGAAGCGCTCTAAAATTTCCTGTTAGACGGCTGCACAGACATTGGACTTGATTAAACACAGTGGGAAACCACCAGCAGATGGCATGGCTCCACATATCATCATTGACTGTGGAAATGTCACACTGGACCTCAAGCAACTTTGATTCCGTGCCTGTTTACTCTTCCTCCAGACTCTGGGACCTTGATTTCCAAGTGACAGGACTTGGCACCTGATTTGGGGAGTCATGTCACCTGCTGGTGTTAGCCCACTATGTTTTATCAAGTCCAAAGTCAATGCAGATGTCTACCAGGACATTTTAGAGCACGCTATGCTTCCCTCTGCTGACAAGGTTTATGGAGACACTGATTTCATTTTCCAGCAGGTCTTGGCACCTGCCCACACTGCTTCCAAAAGTACCAAAGCCTGGTTTAATGACCATGGTATCACCATATTTTACTGGCCAGCAAACTGTCCTGACCTACGTAAACCCCATACACAATCTATGAAGTATCGTCAACAGGGAGATGAGAAACACCAGGCCCAACAATGCAGATTTTTTAGATTTAGATTTAGTATACTTTATTGATCCCCAGAGGGGAAATTGAGGGTCATCCACCACCTGGATGGATGAAGCAGCCACGATACGGCGCTATCCCTTAACCATTCACACACACATTCACACCTAGGGCCACTTTAGAGTCTCCAATTAACCTAACCTGCATGTTTTTGGCATGTGGGAGGAAACCGGAGAAATCCCGGGGTAAACCCACGCATACTCAGGGAGAACATGCAAACTCCACACAGATCACTGTTGGTCGGGGGCTGGGATCGAACCCACGAACCCACGATCCCACGATCCCCCGGCCAAGGGTAAACTGTGCTGCCGCAGTACTAACCACTGCGCCACCGTGCAGATGCACGGTGCATCTGCACCGTGCACCGTGCAGATGAGCTGAAGGCTGCTATCAAAGCAACCTGGGCCTTCTTAACACCTCAGCAGTAACACAGGCCAATCTCTTTCATGCCATGCCACAGTGATGTAGTATTAATTCATGCAAAAGGAGCTCTGACCAAGTATTGCATGTGTGCATGGAAATACTTTGTCTACTAACATTTCTATTAAAAAAAATCAATTTTTTAAAATTGATCTTATGTAATATTCTAATTTTTTGAGAAACTGACTTCCAGGTTTTCATGAGCTGCAAACCATAACCATCAAAATTAAAAGAAATAAACACTTGAAATACATCACTCTGTATGTAATGAATCTATATAAAATATGTTTCATTTTATGAATTGAATTACTGAAATAAATCAACTTTTTGATGATTGATCATATTCTAATTTAGTGAGATGCACCTGTACTTTGATTTGAAATGGCAATTTTCAGCTCTGGTCCTAAAACTCTACTTTCTTTTAAAGTGACATTCTGGCAAAAATCAATTTTTTTTTCTGTTGTTAACATGTCTGTAACATGTTTTTTGTGACTTACAAGACATATCAAGACATCTGATAGAAATCTGAAAGCTGAAATCTGATAGAATAATTATAGTAGGGGACTTTAATATACATGTGGATGTAGATGGTGACTGCCTTAATGTGGCATTCAATTCAATATTAGACTCGATTGGGTTTTCTCAGAAAGTAGGAAATTCTACTCATTACCTCCACCATACATTGGACCTTGTTCTGACATATGGCATAGAAATAGAAAATCTTGTAGTGTCTCCTCATAACCCTGTACTGTCAGACCATTGTCTGTTAACCTTTGATTTTACTATTTCTGACTATTTGGCTCCTAAAGAAAAATATTATTACAGTAGATGCCTCTCAGATGATGCTGTTTCCAAATTTATGCAGATTGTTTCCTCTATGCCATGTGTCAACACAACGGAAATAAGCTATAGACAGCTTGCTCCTTCTGTAATTGATAACATGGTGGATAGTGTTTCAGCTTCTCTGCATCAGACTCTAGACTTGATGGCCCCCTTAAAAAAGAAAAAGTCTAATCAGAGATTTCTAACTCCTTGGTTCAACACAGAAACTCGTACCTTAAAACAGAAGACTTGTCAATTAGAAAGAAAATGGCGCTCTACTAATTTAGATGAAATCTATTTAGCTTGGAGAAATCATCTTTTAATTTATAAAAAATCTCTTAGAAAAGCTAGAACGAGTTATTACTCTGCATTAATAGAAGAGAACAAGAATAATCCCAGGTTTCTTTTCAGTACTGTAGCCAGGTTGACAAAGAGTCAGGACTCTGTCAATCCTAGCATTCCCTTAGAGCTTACTAGTCAGGACTTTATGAACTTTTTCAATAATAAAATTTCATCCATCAGAGATAAAATCAATCAGATTCTTCCCACAGTTAACTTAAATACTGTAACTACAACTCTTTCTATTGATCTCTGTCTTGATGAGTTTACTCCAGTCGACCTTTGTGAGTTAGACAAAATAGTTTCCTCATCCAAACCTTCAACTTGTCTTTTAGACCCTATTCCTACCAGGTTATTTAAAGAAGTCTTCCCACTTATTGGTAGCTTTATTCTTCATATAATCAATTCTTCATTAACTTTAGGCCATGTACCGCAGGCTTTTAAAACGGCTGTAATTAAACCCTTACTCAAAAAGCCAACGCTAGATCCAGGAGCTTTAGCTAACTACAGACCAATCTCTAATCTCCCTTTCATTTCAAAAATCTTAGAAAGAGTTGTTGCTACGCAATTATTTGACCACCTGCAGGGAAATGGTTTACTTAAAGAGTTTCAATCTGGGGTTAGAATCCATCATAGTACTGAAGCAGCCTTAGCGAAGGTCACTAACGACCTCCTCATTGCATCTGATAATGGACTAGTTTCTGTACTTGTCCTTTTAGACCTTAGTGCAGCTTTTGATACTATCGATCATAATATTCTACTTGATAGATTAGAGCACTATGTTGGACTTAATGGAACTTCGTTGCAATGGTTTAGATCTTATTTATCTGATAGGTTCCAGTTTGTTCATGTACATAATGAGTTTTCTTTCAACTCAAAGCTTAGTCATGGAGTTCCACAGGGATCTGTGCTAGGCCCTACTCTTTTTAGTTTATATATGCTTCCGTTAGGCAACATTATTAGAAAGCACTGTATACATTTTCATTGTTATGCAGATGACACACAATTATACCTGTCAATGAAGCCAGATGATAGTAATCAATTAGCCAAGTTAGAAGCCTGTCTTAAGGAAATCAAAGCTTGGATGACTTGTAATTTCCTGCTATTAAATTCAGATAAGACTGAAGTCATTCTTGTTGGTCCAAAAAACCTTAGAAATTCCTTTCCAAATCAAACTTTCAGTTTGGATGTGGTTACTCTTTCTCTTAATAGCTCTGTGAGGAACCTTGGAGTTATTTTTGATCAGGATTTGTCCTTCAATTCACATATTAAATTTGTTTCTAAGACTGCCTTCTATCATTTGCGTAATATTGCCAAGATTAGGAGCATCTTGTCTCAGAGTGATGCTGAGAAACTGATCCACGCTTTTGTTAGCTCAAGATTAGATTATTGTAATTCTTTATTATCAGGCTGTCCTAAAACATCTTTAAAAAGTCTTCAGCTGATCCAAAATGCTGCAGCAAGAGTTTTAACAGGTACTAGAAAGAGAGATCATATCTCTCCGGTTCTGGCCTCTCTTCATTGGCTTCCCATGGAGTTTAGAATTAAGTTTAAAATCCTTCTTCTTACTTACAAAGCTCTAAACAATCAGGCTCCTTTTTATTTAAAAGATCTGATACTACCGTATTATCCTAACAGAGCACTACGCTCCCAAAATGCAGGATTACTTGTAATACCTAGAATCTCCAAAAGTACAATGGGAGGCAGAGCCTTCAGTTATCAAGCTCCTCTCCTGTGGAATCAGCTGCCAATCTGGATTCAGGAGTCAGACTCGATCTCTGTTTTTAAGAATAGGGCTAAAACCTACCTTTTTGATATAGCCTACAATTAGGGAGGGATCATGTGTTTCTGAACCCTCCCTTAGTTATGCTGCTAATAGGTTTAGTCAGCCGGGGGACCTCCAGTAATGCACTGGGCCTCACTCCTTTCCTCACTCTCTATGAAATATTTTTTTTTTTGCTGGTCATTAACATCTGTTTGTTCTCGCCCATAGATTGAGTCCCCATCGTGCTGTTTGCTCTTTACATGTCTGTTCTTTTCTTCTTCTCTATCCCCTCACCCCCCAGCCAGTCGCAGCAGATGACTGCCCCTCCCTGAGCCTGGTTCTGCTGGAGGTTTCTTCCTGTTAAAAGGGAGTTTTTCCTCTCCACCGTCGCCAAGTGCTTGCTCACAGGGGATCGCCTGATTGCTGGGGTCTTTCTGCAACTGTGGGGGTTCACCCCTACAGTTGATAGTGCTATGAGATGACTGTTGTTGTGAAATGGCGCTATATAAATAAAGTTGAATTGAATTGAATATCATATCATACTTACAAAGCTGCTAAAGAAGTACTGGGGCACCTAAAGCACAGGAATCAGGACTGGTTTGATGACTCTGACTCCCATGTTTCAGAGCTCATCAAGGATAAGCGTAAAGCTCACCAGGCCTCTCTTACCAAGCCCAGATGCCAGAGAACCAAATTCAAGTTCGCTAAAGTGAAGGCAGAGCTTCAGCGCAAGCTTAGAAACATGGAAGATGAGTGGTGGGATCAGAAAGCTGAAGAAATCCAGAGAATGGTAGACATGGGGGACACCAGAGGCTACTACCAAGTAGGGCTGTGCGATATGATGATATATATCGGATGACGATATAAAAACATACATTGTTTCATAGCATACTCTATCATTTATATAATTATTTAAAATGCACATACTCCCATTTATTCAGTAAAGCTCCGCACCACTACTTGTCAGCACCGCGTCTCTCCTTTGCAGTGCGCACAGCGGAACAGGTGTGTCGTAGGTGACTAGGCTTCAGTCCGGTGGATGCTAATGCTAACTCCAAACTACCGGTTCAAATAGCTGCTACTCCTGTTTGCCAGGGATGTGGGACTGTTTTCCATCGTGCTGCGTCAGAGAGGATAGTTCGCTAATCTCGTTTTAATAGGAGGTAAGTAACATTAACACCATGTCTAATTATGAAATGCTAAATGACAATGCTAAGTTGTGCTAACTGGAAACCGTAGCAGACCATCATTTTTGGGTTTAAATTGCTGTTGAGTTTCTTAGTTTTGTCTGAAAAAATTTATTAAAGCTGCAAAAGTGCATGATGGTGGCACATACATGCAAAATAAATAAATACATTAAAATGGGTCAGAGGAGCAAGCTGGCTCTTAATGTAATTTATTTTTTATTATTTTTTGATTTAATTTCTAATCATTTTAATTAGTCAAATGTTGATGAATAAAGTTGAAGTCATCACATGTATTTTACTACATTACCTTTTGTGTCTTTGATTTTCAGATCATGACCAATCTGAAATATTTTTACTTAGAAGCAAACAGGTTAAATCAGGCCAGAATGGCAGGCTGCAGGTCTGCCCTTAAATTTTCACTGATTTAAACTAACAGCTAATTTATATCTGTAGGTGACAGCCATGGGTAATTTTCTCATTTTCAGACATTTTTTGATGTTATCTATTTTTTTTTCTTTTTTTGTTTTTCTCCTCTGGCTCAGGAAATATACTGCTAAAAAAAATAAAGGGAACACTAAAATAACACATCCTAGATCTGAATGAATGAAATATTCTTATTAAATACTTTGTTCTTTACATAGTTGAATGTGCTGACAACAAAATCACACAAACATTATCAATGGAAATCAAATTTATTAACCCATGGAGGTCTGGATTTGGAGTCACACTCAAAATTAAAGTGGAAAAACACACTACAGGCTGATCCAACTTTGATGTAATGTCCTTAAAACAAGTCAAAATGAGGCTCAGTAGTGTGTGTGGCCTCCACGTGCCTGTATGACCTCCCTACAATGCCTGGGCATGCTCCTGATGAGGTGGCGGATGGTCTCCTGAGGGATCTCCTCCCAGACCTGGACTAAAGCATCCACCAACTCCTGGACAGTCTGTGGTGCAACGTGGCGTTGGTGGATGGAGCGAGACATGATGTCCCAGTTGTGCTCAATTGGATTCAGGTCTGGGGAACGGGTGGGCCAGTCCATAGCATCAATGCCTTCGTCTTGCAGGAACTGCTGACGCACTCCAGCCACATGAGGTCTAGCATTGTCTTGCGTTAGGAGGAACCCAGGGCCAACCGCATCAGCATATGGTCTCACAAGGAGTCTGAGGATCTCATCTCGGTGCCTAATGGCAGTCAGGCTACCTCTGGCGAGCACATGGAGGGCTGTGCAGCCCCCCAAAGAAATGCCACCCCACACCATTACTGACCCACTGCCAAACCGGTCATGCTGGAGGATGTTGCAGGCAGCAGAACGTTCTCCACGGCGTCTCCAGACTCTGTCACGTCTGTCACATGTGCTCAGTCAATCAGTGTTGCTTCCTAAGTGGACAGTTTGATTTCACAGAAGTGTGATTGACTTGGAGTTATATTGTGTTGTTTAGTGTTCCCTTTATTTTTTTGAGCAGCATATTTAACTTGTTGATGTTTACTTTTTATTCATATATGATTTAGAAGAAAAACCTGAAATTTATGAGAATCAAGTCTCAAATGGACATTAAAAAATAATTTTATAATAACACTGCAAAATTATGAGGGAATATGGTACGGTAAAAAAAAGGTGGTCCTTTTTATGTGATTATCTAAACTGTAGAATTTACAGAAAATGCATATCATGATATATATCATTATCATGATATAAGATGACTTATATCATGATATGAATGTTTTGTCATATCGCACAGCCCTACTACCAAACACTGAGGACTGTTTGTGATCACAGAGGAACTCAGTCCAACCCTCTGCTTGCAGCTGATGACACTACCCTCCTGATCAAACAGGGTGACATTCTTGATCGATGGAGGACACACTTCGACCAGCTATTGAACCAAAGAGCAAATGCTGATATCTCGATACTTGATAGAATCTCGCAGCGTTCAGTGCTTTTCAGTGCTGATGACCCTTCACTCATAGATGAAGTGCGACAGGCTGTACGAAGCCTTGCCTCTAATAAATCTCCTGGAATGGATGGTATCCATGCCGAGATCTACCAGAATGGAGGAGAACAGATCATCTGTGCCCTATATCATGTACTATCAGCCATTTGGAATGAAAGGTTTGTGCCACAAGATTTCAGAGATGCTGTTGTCATTCCCATCTTCAAGAAGAAAGGCAACAAGCAAGAGTGCAGCAGCTACAGAGGAATCTCACTTTTATCAGTCCTTGGCAGAGTGCCCGGCAAAGTGATTCTGGAGCACCTCAGACCTATCCCAGACACAGTTCTCCCTGATTTGCAGTGCGGCTTTCATAAATCCATATCAACCATTGACATGATCTTCACATTGCGCCAGCTGCAAGAAAAAGCCTGTGAGCAGAACATGCCCCTGTACATCGTGTTCATTGACTTCACCAAAGCTTTTGATACGGTGAACAGGGAGTGTCTCTGGTCTCTCCTGTTTCGCTATGGCTGTCCTGAGGGCATAGTCAGCCTCATCTCTCAGCTTCACACTGGCATGATGGCCCAAGTGTCTCTCAACAGCACAATCTCGGACCAGTTCACTATGAATCAAGATGTCAAGCAAGGTTGTGTGTTGGCTCCCTCCCTGTTCTCCATCTACCTCAGTGCTGTATTAGATCTGTGTCATAAGCACAGTGATGTCGATCTCAGGACACGCTCAGGTGGAAAACTGTTCAACGCCAGCCATCTTAAGGCCAAGAACCTGACCAGAACCATGTGTGCTCGCGAGCTTCTTTATGCAGATGACTCTGCCATGGTGTCACACTCTGAGACTGAGCTTCAGGCCATGCTCGATTCCTTCCACTCAGTTGCTCAAAGCCTTGGTCTTACTATCAACACCAGAAAGACTGAGGTCTTGTTCCAGCCTCCTAAACACACTGCCTATACCAACCCAGAGCTGTCCCTTGACAAAAACCTACTTCAAACCGTGCACAGCTTTACTTATCTTGCAACACAGTCTTCAGTGATAACAGCCTGGACAAAGAGGTGGAAAGGCGCATCACTGAGGCCACAGCAGCATATGGGAAGTTGCAGTCCAAAGTATGGAAGAGACATGGCATCTGGCTAGCTGCTAAGTGCAAGGTGTATCGTGCAGTTGTCCTCATCTGCCTGCTCTACTCTTCTGAAACCTCACACTAGGCTGACTAGGAAGGAGTTATGCTCGTAGGTGCTTAGCCAGTAGTATTTGTGCTTCAGTGGCTGAAGAACAAGAGAGAAGAGAAGAGCTGAGAGGGAGAGAACTGTGAGGAGTATAAGCACAATAAACCACATTTGGTCAAATTTGACCACTGCATCATGGTCAGCCTATGAAATTTTCAGCCCCCCCCCCCCCCTCGTATTTCATCCAAAGGGGGGAAATGCTATGGCATAAGGAGCAGATTTACTAAAGTGTTGTGCCATCGCAGAACCCTGTTTTGGCATTAAAAAAACTACTGTCAAGATTTACTAAAGGGCGCAGGGCAAAATTAGTGGTGGAATGGTGTGGACTATGTTAATTTTGCACTTGGTCTCATTGCATATGTATTTGTGGGAGTTGTCATGCCAAAGTGCAAATTTGAGGGAGGGGAGTATTTAAGTGACTGGCGCAAGGTGATTTACTAAGGTTTGTGGTTGTCAGTCTCCTGCCAAATGCGCCAGGATTTAACGTCCAAAAAAGGCTTGTCTTAATTTATCTGCACCTTATGACTGCGATCGTTGCTGCCAGGAGACACTGGCGAGAACCCAGGGCACGTGGCTGAAGAGACAGAAGCTTCTCTCTGCACGTGACTTTATTTGGCATGACAGAAGAACAGATTATACGAATATCAACGGTCTCACAGAGATCAGTGTTATGCTGAACTGGACATCAGCCAGGAGTTGTTTTTTTTTAAAAATTTCATTTGTTTATACTGTATATAGCCTACTACATGAATTTGCATCCATAAAATAGGATATAAGAGCTCTTCCTACTTGCAGTTGATATACAGATGGTGTCAGCCGATAGTGACTTTTTTTTCTTTTCTGCGGAGTGCGGAGGTTCAGACTCGGACTCTGGAGTTTTCCTATCAGCTCCCCCTCGCTCTTGAAGCAAAATCTTCCACATTGTCAATTTTCTTTGTTTCTTTTTTCTTTATCCATATTTCTATATTTACAGTATTTCTTTTCGCTGTGCATAAAACGGTAATTCAGTTCCCTCTTCTCTCCATTTCTCTCTGCCAGTTCAGGATACACAATATAGGAGGAAAACATCAATGAGATTATTGACAAAAGAGCACACAGATCCATAGAAATGGCCCCCCAAATAGCAACAGTGTAGCTCAGTGGCATTTATAAAAAGTTGTGAAATGGGAGACCTGTAGATTTTGTTAAAACAAAGTTATTCTAATGATAAAACCCCAGAGTCTCCATCAGACCATCTTGATAGTTCTAGTGTTAATAAAATAAACACGTTGGTTAAGTAACACAGGGTTACAAAAATAATTTTTTTATAAGTTGTCTGTGTTTTTTTCAACTGATTTAAGACGATTTTGCACCGCTGAATCCGAAAATGACATTGGTTTCTCTCAATCAGGTCAGGTTTTTATGCTAAGATGATTTTTAAAAAAATCTGATCTTCTGACTAAATCGATTACATTTTTGTGACATTATCGGTTGATTTTTGTTAATATTTCTCATCTGAAATAGAATTTTAAGAGAAAAAATTGTTTTCTAACACAATTTGTTGATTAAATGTTACAAACTTTGATTACTGTAAATTGAATAGTAGACGTTGATAAAGGTAAGTACATGTAAATTGAATGTTACGTCATCATTGTTCAAAATTCAGAGCTTCAACTTCCGTTTACTTGAACCTCTAGCAGCAGGGATGTCTCTCTTCAGATTCCAACAGTAATCAGCCATCATGACAATTTATGACATCATGTCATAACTCTTCAGAGTTCGAGAAATTTCAAGAAATAAAAAGAATTTTGCATCATATAAAGCGAAAATACCCGTACATGTAAACAAAAACGTAAAAAACAACATGTGGCCATAGTTCAGAAAGTTGACCTGATTGAGCAAAACCAATGTGATTTTTGGATTCAGCACATCAAAATTGTCCTAAATCAATCATTATAGTTGATTATAATCAATTTATTCATGAGTAGTCTTTTTTTAAATTGGATACAAATGCTTCATTTATACACTACCGTTCAAAAGTTTGGGGTCATTTAGAAATTTCCTTATTTTTGAAAGAAAAGCACTTTTTTTCAATGAAGATAACTTTAAACTAATCAGAAATACACTCTATACATTGCTAATGTGGTAAATGACTATTCTAGCTGCAAATGTCTGGTTTTTGGTACAATATCTACATAGGTGTATAGAGGCCCATTTCTAGCAACTATCACTCCAGTGTTCTAATGGTACAATGTGTTTGCTCATTGCGTCAGAAGGCTAATGGATGATTAGAAAACCCTTGTGCAATCATGTTAGGTCTGCAATGCTGTAATTGCTGCAAATGGAGGATTCTTTGACGAAGGCAAAGTCTGAAGGAAAAAAATATTATTTCAAGTACAAATCATTATTTCTAACCTTGTCAATGTCTTGACTATATTTTCAATTCATTTTACAACTCATGGTGGTAAATAAAAGTGTGACTTTTCATGGAAAACACAAAATTGTCTGAGGTGACCCCAAACTTTTGAACAGTAGTGTACATACTGTATTAAACAAGAGTCTGCCATGTTAAATGAAAATCTAAATTTTGAAATATGACAAAAATAAACTATTTGTGTGGTTTGTGCTTAAACAAATGCTTAAAAAAAAGCTTTATATATTATGGTCCTCCGAACTGGCTGTGCCTGTGTTGATGACTCGCTTCCTTTTCAGCTGTGCCTATGTGCAATTTTGCGGTGCTCTTGGTGGATGGGTGGTCATTATTGAAGTGTCTGCATCTGTGTTCATAATTTTGCATGTTGTTAGTAGATCACTGGCAAAAATCAGCCACTTCCTTAGGCACTCTGTCTAAATTTTGCACTCCCTAATTTAGTAATTGCACTGCCTTAGTAAATCTGGCCCAAGGTGTCTTACCTTTTTCCCCAGAATGAATTGGTATCTTTAATTTCTTACATTAAAATATGTCAAATATTTGTATATAATATATATTTTGAGAAGATCAGATATTGATATTTCTTAATAAAGACTAAATATTAATAAGGTTTCCTGTTTTTTTCCCACATAATTGCAACATAGATTATTAATAGCAGGGGGAGGATGTCTCTTCTTGAAAATTCACCCAGACAAAACATTACTGTGGAAGTCTCCATTCCCATGTCCTAATTTCACTGCTAACAAGCTCTGCTTGGTGAGCTAAGAACATGTTTGCTCTGATCATTTGATAGCATATGTTATTGCCCATCTGTTTTTTAGAGACTGAAAAGAGTTCTTCATTCTTTGCATCATTTAGGGTTTCCCAGGCACTGGTTTAACCTAGTTTAATACATAATAAATTTCAGTTAGATGATTTTGTAATTAACAGCAATATGTGTGCAGTGACTATGCTTGCTTTCTTTAGCAAATATGCTCTATATCAACAGTCGCTGGTTGTTACTTGAAGGTGACCAGCTGCAAAATTTTTGTATGTTGAGTAACCATGGACCAACCTAGTAGACAGACCAACAGCAAAGCAGAATTGTTGCTTTTTGATAAGTGTAGATACATTACAGATTTTAGAAATTTGAAAATGGCATGTTTATCTCTACTTGGAATGTGTGCTACAGGCAGAGGATTTTTTACTGTGTCCAACTATATTTATGCAGTTTTTAAAATGTATAAGTATGTAGTAGTATGTAGTATATATGTAGTATATAATGTAGTAGTATGTAGTATAATGTAGTATAATGTAGTTGAATTCAACTGAATTAAAAAACTCACAATATTAGCTGTGCAGTTCCCCAGCTGATTTCCCTACATGTAGTAGTATGTAGTAAGTATGTAGTATAATGTAGTATAATGTAGTTGAATTCAACTGAATTAAAAAACTCACAATATTAGCTGTGGCATGAAAATGGCATGTTTATCTCTACTTGGAATGTGTGCTACAGGCAGAGGATTTTTTACTGTGTCCAACTATATTTATGCAGTTTTTAAAATGTATAAGTATGTAGTAGTATGTAGTATAATGTAGTATAATGTAGTAGTATGTAGTAAGTATGTAGTATATAAGTATATAGTATGTGTAACAATTTAGGTAAAACATGCAAGTTAGGTTAATTGGCATCAAACGGGATTCAAAATTGTCCTTAGGTATGAATGTGAGAGTGAATGGTTGTCTTTCTCTCTGTGTTGGCCCTGCGATGGACTGGCGATCTGTCCAGGGTGTACCCTGCCTCTCGCCCAAAGATGCTGGGATAGGCTCCAGCCCCCCCGGGACCCGAAAAGGATTAAGCGGAAGAAAATGGATGGATGGATGGATGGATAGAGAAAATTACCTTCTGATTCACTTGAAGTGCAATTGCTAGGTTTACCACACCAGTTAGTAAGAAAATATTCAATAAACAGTTATTACAAAAATGTGGTTGTCTGAGCAATAGAACTTTTAAAGCCGTTTTTGCAGCAGAGTGTCAACCTCTCCTGAAAAACAGCAGCCTGGCCATGATGTCAGCGTAGGGACTAGCCCACCTACTCATTGTCAATAATGAAAATCTGCAGTAGTTTATCCTCTGAATAAGAGGAAAATATAAGTCTGTATTCACATGAGGGACCACAACCTTATAAATTATAAACCTGTCCAACAACATAGAGACCTGGAGCAGAGGAAAATTAGCCAGAAATTAATCTTTGGTCTGAGGGAAATCAGCTGGGGAACTGCACAGCTAATATTGTGAGTTTTTTAATTCAGTTGAATTCAACTTTATTTATATAGTGCCTTTTCACAACAACAGTCATCTCATAGCACTGCCAAACTGTAGGGGGAAAACCACAATTGCAGAAAGACCCCAGCAATCAGGCGATCTCCTGTGAGCAAGCACTTGGCAATGGTGGAGAGGAAAAACTCCCTTTCAGCAGGAAGAAACCTCCAGCAGAACCAGATTCAGGGAGGGACAGTCATCTGCTGTGACTGGCTGGGGGGTGAGAGGATAGAGAAGAAGAAGAGAAGAACAGACATATAGAGAGCAAACAGCGTGACGGGGACTCAATCTATGGGAGCGAACAAACAGATATTAATGACCAGCAAAAATATTACATTCAAAATGAAGAGAGGAGTGAAGTCCAGTGGATCATTGGAGGTCCCCCGGTTGTCTAAATCTATTGGCAGCATAACTAAGGGAGGGTTCAGTGTCACCTGACCCCACCCTAACTGTAGGGTATGTCAAAAAGGAAGGTTTTAACCCTATTCTTAAGAACACAGATGGAGTCTGACTCCCGAATTTAGATTGGCAGCTGGTTCCAAAGGAGAGGAGCCTGATAACTGAATGCTCTGCCTCCCATTGTACTTTTGGAGATTCTAGGTATTACAAGTATACCTGCATTTTGGGAGCATTGTGCTCTGTTCGGAAGATAAGGTGGTATCAGATCTTTTAAATAACAAGGGGCCTGATAATTTAGAGCTTTGTGAATGAGGAGAAGGATTTTAAACTTAATTTGAAATTCTATGGGAAGCCATTGGAGAGAGGCCAGAACCGGAGAGATTTGATCTCTTTCTAGTATCTGTTAAAATTCTAGCTAGCACTCTAGGTAACACTCTAGCACAGGGGTCGGCAATCCGCGGCTCCGGAGCCGCATGCGGCTCTTTCATCCCTCTGCTGCGGCTCCCTGTGGCTTTGGAAAATAAATGAGTATTTAATTAAAATGTATTTTATTTTAGTTCATTAGTTTTTAAAATGTAATTCTAAATTTGAAGATTATGGTGATCTTGTAAAATCTAAAAAAAAAATGTGTTAAAGTTTAATCACCGTCGGCGAAAAATCAACACAAAGTCAGAAGTCGTCTCCCGCGATAACCCGGATGTGTTGTGTTCAAGCTACTGCTGTATTGCAAACAGCCCTGCGATTGGATAGTTGCAAACGATTGGACCAATCAAATGGCTCGTTGTATGCTTTTTCAAAGATTCATGGCGGTGTGTTCTCAGGGATGTGATTTTCTGTTAATTCGCTGAATTCCGCCTTATTTTATCTTCCAGGAAGATAAAGTACGTTAAGTACGTTAGCAGCTTGTGGTCCACGAACGCAGTGAAGCTGCGCCCTTTCAGGCAGGACTGGAAGTGGCGTATGGCCACCGGTAATCGATATGGCCAGGTGGAGAGCCATTAACTCTACAACGGCTGTATGAGCTGGGCTGCGCGAGGGATTAAACGGTAATAAAAGTTAACCATCCCCTTTTATGATTCCAAACAGTTTGAAATTGACAGTGCACAGTGGACATTGACTCATAACTTTTGAATATTTCTAAGACTTGGCTGCATCAGTGATTGTGCAAAATGAACTGCTCAAGACTCAATAGAGATTGAAACTGGTGATCTGAAATGAATGCTGAAATTATAAAAAGTAATGGTATGTTGGAATTTTATTTCTATTATGGAATAGATAAAATTAACTGATTTTGATTTGATCAAGTGTTAAAGCATGTGATGGATAATGCTTGTTGGAATATTTTAGGAATGCTATCTTCTTGGAACATAAGTCAATACTATACATTAATAAGTGGCATTCAGCTGTTTGTTTTATGTCATTTAAGCACAGTTCTGGTACTTAAAAATCATAAAAACCCAGGAGCTTCGGGGGGCTTTGCCCCCCTTGCCCCCCATCCCACCCCGGACCCCGCTGGGGGACTATGTCCCCCAGACCCCCTGCTGAATTTTCAGATAATTTCCCCAACCCCAAATCACATCGCTGGTTCGTGTTGGAATTCTGAGCTTTCGGTATTGTTTTCAGCGGAATTATGAGATTTTTATCGAAGGATCAGGAGTCATCAGTGCTAGAAATAGCACTCTCCTTTCAACCCAATGTCAACCTTCAACCCAATGTCTTTTTTTTTTTCGGAGTTCAAAATGTTTTTGTTGCATGCAGAAATGTAATTTTGTTTTCTCTGCAGGAGTTCCCTGATTTCATAAATGCAACACATTATAGTTTGTTTATACATAGCATAAAGGGAAAAAAAAGTTATATGCAGTGTTATTTCATTTTAAGTGTCAAAAGGGTTTTTGTGGCTCCCAGTGTTTTCTTTTCTGTGGGAAACTGGTCCAAATGGCTCTGAGCGGTAAAGGTTGCTGACCCCTGCCCTGGACAGATCGCCAGTCCATCGCAGGGCCAACACAGAGAGACAGACAACCATTCACTCTCAGTCATACCTAAGGACAATTTAGAATCCCCAGTTGATGCCAATTAACCTAACTTGCATGTTTTTGGCATGTGGGAGGAAACTGGAGAAATCCCGGAGTAAACCCACGCAGACACGGGGAGAACATGCAAACTCCACACAGATCACTGTTGGTCGGGGGCTGGGATCGAACCCAGGATCCCCCGGCCAAGGGTGAGTTGCTGTGCTGCCGCAGTGCTAACCACTTCTCCACCGCGCCGCCCACAACCAATCCACTAGTTGTCAAATTGAGAGTCTGGAGAACAATTGAAGGATACAGATTTATATTATATTAATACATTTGAACAAGGAGCATTATGAGGAAACAGGATGAAAAGTAGCTTCTTCTAAATAAAAGTTTCATCTCTAATTTATGAAAATATCAGGAACTAAAGCTGTGTGATCACTGTTGAAAGTAGGAGATGGGTGATATTTTTCAGATTTAAACAATTTATGAATGTGCTGATAATTAAAACTATGCAAAAATTATGGTCAGATATTCAGAAATTTATTTTTCAGCACAAAACAATTTATAATATATATCTAACATTTATTTCATGAATGAAGCTATATAAATGAAGCTATAAGCAGTTTTTTCCCACTGCTGTAGTAGGAATTCATTAATGCCACATAATATTCAGAGCTATGTACAGTATATAAAAAACTTTATAAGCAGCATAATCTTTATTTTAAAGGTCAAATTGCCGTTGCGGCTCTCAGCCACGTCTGTTTTAGTCGGAGACGGGCAAAACGGCTCTTCGGCTGGCGAAGGTTGCAGACCCCTGCTCTAGCACATATTTGTAGGCTTATGATAGTTAATACTGTGAAAAATCCTGTAAATTTATCTGACGCAGTTGTGACAGCTTTGTTTGAAGGCTGACTCTAAAACTGTGATAAACTTAAATTTGTCGTCAGGCTGTCGTTTTCTCTAGGGCTGCCATGATTAGTCGACATCACTGACAACGCCAATCATAAAAATTTGTCGACGCAGATTTGTATTGTCGATGAATCGTTTAATCTTAAAGTTTATATGCATGCTGCGGACATATTCAGTCACTTGTAACTGCTCCAGTGAAGAAGGAGAAGAGCGCATCATGGTGACACAAAAGAGAGAAAATCACAGAAGAAGAGGCCAAAACTTCCCAAAGTATGGGAGCATTTTACCGAAAATAAACAAATGAAACAAGTTAAATGCAGAGGCTGTAAAGCAGAGTTGTTATATCACAACAGCACTACAGCGATGCATCCTTCTACCTCCCCCTCCTCCCACCGCTCTGTCCACTGGCTTGGCCGCCTCTCAGCGGGCCTCTGCTGCGCTACATCCCAGTGATGAATGATTGAAGTGGGTTGCTTTTATACACAACACCGGTAAGGTTAGCATGTTTTAGCGAGTACAGTTAGC
The DNA here is from genome assembly GCA_020510985.1 of Pholidichthys leucotaenia. Classification (NCBI taxonomy): domain Eukaryota; kingdom Metazoa; phylum Chordata; class Actinopteri; order Cichliformes; family Pholidichthyidae; genus Pholidichthys; species Pholidichthys leucotaenia. Next base: position 236,879,206 of record CM035847.1, read on the forward strand.
TCTTCTTATTTTCAATGAGTGACTGTCTCAGCTTTAGAAAGCTGATTAAACTGTTAGCAGGTGTTGTTTATGTTAGTTACTGTAACTAGCTGACTTTTTTTTTAACATACAGAGTTACAACAGCTCTCCATGTTGCAGCAGAAGCTGCTATTTGAGTTTTTCAACTTTATTTCTGGGTTAAAAGACTGTACTTTCAATTCTGTTATTCAATTGTGTTGCTACAAACACTTTATTAAGCTATCAAGTTCAAGTTTCTAACTTGTTTCATAAATCATTTTATTTACTTATGGGAACTTTTTATAATAGGCTACTTATATTAAGGCAGAGACTAACAATCAAGTGATTTTCCACAGGTATGCAGGCTTAAACAGGTGAGGTAAATCATGACATGGAGCCCTGAACAGATGCCATGCCAACAGGAAGCAGAGATGGCGGACATGAGAGAAATAATCGTGATTAGTCGACTAATTGGAAAAAACAGTCAGTAGTTGACTACCAAAATAATCGTTAGTTGCAGTCCTAATTTTCTCTTATTATCAAGCTCAGTAATTACCATCGGTTACATTTTTTTTTTAAACATCAAAGCTGTACTAAATAGTATTTTCATGAAAACAAACATTTAAAAAATAATACATCAACAAAGTGTTTAGAAAGGTGTAGAGCAACATGGACTTTCTGTTTCTCTTCCCGTTAAATGAGCAAGTGATCCTAGTGTAAACATTAACGGAGCTGTCTCTGGACTTCCACATGAAACCATTGTAGTTCTAGTCTCCAAAATGTCATGCTTTTGCACACTTTAGATAATGTAAAAATGAATAAGTTAAGGTGTAGAAACCTGGAGATGAGCAGGAGCGGCTGTAATCAGCTGAAATTCGGAGCTCCTCTGTGTTGAAGTGAAAGTTTGTGTTCAAAAAAATTAAAGAGCAAATGTCCTGATAACCTTAAGGTTGGTACAACCTGCTCAAATACAGTGGTTACTAATGTTATCAGTACAGTATTGGTGACATAATTTACTGCCACTGCTGCTGTACAGAAAGCTGACACAGATGTTTCCCTCCTTTTACTTAAAATTATGTATTTTGAAAAAAATTGCTGTTTAAGGAGCAGTTCTGAAAAATGACACTTGACATCAAAATTTATGCCTTTCAGTGTTGTAAACAAAAATTAAACCTGTACTAATATTTAAAAGGTAAACTTCCAAGAAATATTATAAACAAATGTTTTAAAAATTTTGACCTGCAATGTACACTTTAAGAGAAAAGCACAAAAAGCTAATTGAAATAGTTAATTCTCATTGATAATGGTGATGTTTCAACTTGACTTAAACTTCGGAAAAGCCAAGATGTCTGTGCCATTGTTCATGCCTTCATGTATCTGGGACCACGGAGCTTTGGCTGGCATGCCAAAGTGCCTGCCACCAACAAAATCTACAAGTGTATTCATGGGTAGCCCGTGTAGTAGGGGAGGGGGAAATATTTGCTTTTTTTTTTTTTAAATGCATTGCATTCTGTGCATGGAAGATTCTGAATTGATGCAAAATGTCAACAAATTGATTTTTTTTTTTTTAAATATCCAGAGTTCAAAAGCAGCCCATACATCAGTTTTCAATTTGTTTTATTGATACAAGATATTGGAAATAAATAAATTATGAGTCACTGCTAGGGGTGGGAATTAGGAAGGACCTCACGATACCATATGCATTGCAATACTTGGGTCACGATGCAGTACTGTTTATTTTAACCATTAATTATGCAGGAGAGGTCCATTGAAAGGCAACCTCTCTTTTTTTAAGAACACCCTCTTCACATTTACACAGTTACACATTCACACCTGGAAGCTGCCCAGTACAACCACAGACTGACTTGTGGCCACTGACATGCTCCACTGGACCAGTTGGGGTTTAGGGCCTTGCTCAAGGGTACCACAGTGGGGTTAATGGGGGTGGGGCAACACTGCTATGCATTGTGCACAGAGCGCATGTGTTGTGGACAGCAAAGGACCTCGTCCTTCTGGGGTATGTTGGAGAGCCAAAATAAGTTCCAATGGCACGCGAGCTTGAATATCCACCCGCCTGCTTCAAATCAGTGGGGTGTAGAAACGGACCGAAGCAAGGAAAAAGACTACACAAGTGCAAAAACCCACCGCTGCTGCCTTCAACCCACCACTAGATAAGAAAACAGACTGGATCCAAGTTACTACTGAGGTAACATTTCAACACACAGCAGCAGAGGAGCCCAGCTTGGACTAAAAGGGACAGGCTGGCATTGGCTTCACAACAGCCAGAGATGGTCGGAGAGCTGTTGCAGACTCCGGGAGAAGTGGGGAAAAAAATGCTCTTAAGAGAAACCTCTCACTTTCAGCCGCCCTAATATTTGTGTAACTTTGGCACAAAAGGTGGTCTGCTGCAGCTTCGAAATGAATATAATCTGTCAAAATAATAACAGCCATTTGATTCATTTCCATTCTCTGTCGATGTGAATGCTTTGACAGTGACACCTACTTTATTGTACTGTATGTCTATCTGAGGTGTCCAGTGACCCATGTTACTTGCAGGGTCATTTAGCCCATGTCAAGGAGCGCTCATAACCCTATCAGACAACAGAGGGAGGCCAGATCTTACTGGGTTTGCCTGGATTGTCGGGGTACTCTGATAATGTTTAGCATACAACAGATGAAGCAGCTCACAATTATTTTTTTCTGTTACAACAGTCTACTAGTGCATCTCAGTAAATTTAGAACACTGAAAGTGAATTTTTTGTAATATAACTAAACAAGATAAACTTTGATATATTTATTACACAACGTGAAATAATTAATACCTTTTTGAATAAATTTTGTGATATTGATAATGGTTTTTAAAATAAATTAGTAATCATTGCATTTTAGTTTATAGAGATGCAACAGCACATAGTACACACTGTAAGTTAAGTTAATCCCTTCCACACCATGTGGTGTGTGGGGCGGTGCCTATCTCCGTTTCACTGACCCTAGGCCACACAGCTGCTGTGAGCAGTGAAAGCTACAGTGGGGGGTCAGTCATCTGGTAGGTCTGTGTGTTAAAGTACACACTATATAGTACAAAATTTGTTAAACTAAGAAAAAAAAATGCCATTTATCTGCAGTTAAAAAAATGCAAATGGTACAATAAGTCACTGAGGAAAATTATGTTTATATTTTATTCAGTGTATCAAAAGCAGTAATTAACTTTTTATATTTTATAGGTAGACTGTATTGTATTGAGGGAAACTCAGATTCTCAAAGAAATTGCCACTTATCAATTAATTGTTAATCGATCGATAAAGTGAATCAACTAATGGTTAATGAATTAATCAATAACTTGCATCCCTAATTGCCATACCACATACCATACATGGGGCGACTGTGGCACAGGTGTAAAGTGTAGTTGACCTCTGGTAGGAAAGTCAGTGGTTCGATTCCTGCTCTTTCTGTGGTCTGCATGTTAATGTATCCTTGAGCAAGACGCAGAACTCTGAGTTGCTCCTGGTGGGTCGGGCCAGTGCCTTGCATGGCAGCTGTGCTACCATCAGTGTGTGAATGGGTGGAAACCTGAATCTAGAAAGCACTTTGGCCATCCCAGGTTGAGAAAAAGCACAATATAAGTGAATGCCATTTACCATACCCCCCCCCCCACCAATTCGCCATCAAATTTTGTCCCCAAAGTACAACTGTCAATATCTGGTTCATATACGTTTTTAATCTGGTACTTAAATCTTTAACTTTGTAGTTGTATCATTTATCAATAATTTTTAATAAGTATCACGCTATTGTGTGTCTGAATCAATACAGTGTCACCATCACAAAGTATAGCGATACTACAATGCATCGATTCCCCCCCTCCCAGTCACTACAGATGTTTTATGTTTAAAGTACCAAGTAGTCACGCAATAGAAAAAATATGCATAAAGATCCATCAATATTCATTTTATCATTGCATCACAGCCCTGTGAATCACAGTCGAATCGGTTTCCTGTTTGGCAGCCAAGTCAGTTTTTGGCTCATGATTCCTCAACTTTTTTTTTTTTTTAGTTTTTACTGTTTTTTGTCATTGTCCTTTTGTTTTTTTTCATTAAAGTTTTCAAGGTTTTAATGTAAAATGCAATTGGACATTAACTAAACTTGGTGAACACTATACTACAGATGGATTCCTTCCTTGGCCTACCATCTCTATTACTGAGCTTCATTGTGTACCTTGGCCTGTAAGCTGAACTGATAACATCTCTGCTACTGACCTTCAGTGTGTGCCCTGGCCTGGCCTGTGAGTTCAGCTGTGAGCATCTCTGCTACTGAGCTTCTGTGTAGACCCTGGCCTCTTCTATGTGGACTCTGACTTTTAATACTACTGCTAATACTACTGACCTCCACTAATACGACTGCTTTTGAGCTTCTGTGTGGACCCTGTTCCCTCCCAACCTTGTTCAACAATTACCACTGATTATCAACTGTATTCTTTGACTATGGCTTCTCTGACTTCGCCATCTTGTTGGAGCTGCATTCATTTTGCAGAGAAAATCAAAAAACTTGAAGGATGAATTTCCACCTTGTATCATTTCCGTGAGGCTGTAACTTCAGATGGAGACCGTGCTAATTGGCCATTTCAATCAAACTGTATCTGTGGCCGATCCTGATACATTTGTGGAAGCCTCTGTGTCTGCTCTTCAGCTGCTGCCAGAGGTCACCTCTCCTGCTGTCGCCAACCCCCCTTTGGAAGGTTCTAGTTTTCCACGGAACATTAAACCAGATCCCCTAACTGCTCCATGCCTTTTGACTCTGAACCCTGGTCAGTGGTTGAAGCTTGTGGTGGGAAGAAAAAGCACTCATCTCATATACATCAACCAACAGATTTGCTCCCTTAGATCAGGATGATTTCCCCCCTCAGGCAGAGACGTCTTGGTCTTGTTCTGCATCCTCATTGCCAATCTGGAGGTCGTTGTGTTCGTCATCGCAGCCTCTGGCCCAGAGTGGACTCCTACCATCCAACCTGCATTGCCATCCATCACTACCGGTGTTTACACCTGTGCCAAGAGATGCCAGTCCACCACCAGAAGCTGCTGTCTCACCACATCACCGACCAATCTGGCCAAGTGGTCCGGCTGCTCCATACCGACATCCCTCGTTTTTGGATCTGGAACCTACAGGAACTTCTGCTTCGGTAGCAGATACATGGATTCAGCAAGGAGTGAGACTGAAGACTGATTTCACAATGGTGGCAAAGGAGTCAGCCTTCGCTGCAGCTGGAGACCACCGTCCCCAGCAACGCACTTGCAGGAGAACACCAGGTTGTATCCACCTCACTCCTCATCCAGCACATAGTCCTCCAGCTCAAACTTCATTAACAGATCAAGTCAACCATTCAAGTAAGGATCATGCTGTTCTTTCTCATAACAAAAAGCCTCCACCCACTTGTTTTCCATTATTAGGAACATGCGCTTTTTCATAACATTCTCGATAAGTTCCAATCTGAATCGGATCCAACTGATCACCACCTGGTGGTGAGTTGGATCCGATGACAGAGGCGGATGCCATTCAGACCTGGTAGACCCAAACGTATAGTGAGAGTGTGCTGGGAACATCTGGCTGATGCCTCTGTCTGGGAGGTCTTCAATTCCCACCTCAGGAAGAACTTCGACCACATTCCAAGGGAGTCTGGAGACATGGAGTCTGAATGGGCCATGTTCTCCACCTCCATTGTTGAAGCGGCTGCCCAGAGCTGTGGCCGCAAGGTCGTCGGGGCATCTCATGGTGGTAACCCCCGAACCAATTGGTGGACACCAGTGGTGAGGGGGGCTGTTAAGCTGAAGAAGGAGTCCTATCAAGCTTGGTTGGCTTCTGGGACTTCCGAAGCAGCTGAGGTATACCGGCAGGCTAAGCGGAGTGCAGCTCGGGTGGTTGCTGAAGCAAAAACTCAGGTGTGGGAGGAGTTCGGTGAGGCCATGGAACAAGACTTTCAGTCAGCCTCGAAGAGATTCTGGCAAACTGTCCGGCAGCTCAGGAGGGGGAAGCCACTCCCTTTCCACACTGTGTGTGGTGTGGATGGGGCGCTGCTGATGGGGATATTGTCGGGCGGTGGAAGGAATACTTCGAGGATCTCCTCAATTCCACTGACACGCCTTCCACAGAGGAAGCAGGGCTTGTGGATGAGGGGGACAACTCGCCCATCACAGGGGCTGAGGTCGCCAAGGTGGTTAAAAAGCTCCTTGATGGCCGGGCCCGGAGGGGTGGACAAGATTCGCCCTGAGTACCTCAAGGCCCTGAATGTTGTAGGGCTGTCATGGTTGACACGCCTCTGCAACATTGTGTGGAGGTCAGGGACAGTGCCTTTGGCATGGCAAACCGGGGTGGTGGTTCCTCTCTGCAAGAAAGGGGACTGGAGGGTGTGCTCCAACTTTCGAGGGATCACACTCCTCAGCCTCCCTGGGATGGTCTATGCCAAGGTATTGGAGAGGAGAGTCCGGCCGTTGGTCGAACCTCGGATTCAGGAGGAGCAATGTGGTTTTCATCCTGGCTGTGGCACATCAGACCAACTCTTTACCCTCTCGAGAAGCCTCGAGGGTTCATGGGAGTTTGCCCAACCAGTTTACATGTGTTTTGTGGACTTTGAAAAGGCATCCGACCGCGTCCCTCCTGGTCTTTTGTGGGGGGTGCTTCGGGAGTATGGGGTATCAGGCTTGTTGTTACGAGCTCTCCGGTTTCTATAGGACCGTTGTGAGAGTTTGGTTCGTATTGCCAACACTCGGACGGACTCATTCCCAGTGAGAGTTGGACTCCGCCAGGGCTGCCCTTTGTCACCGATCCTATTCATAATTTTTATGGACAGGATTTCTCAGCACAGCAGGGGAACGGAGGGTGTCATGCTTGGTGACCTCAGGATCTCATCTCTGTTGTTTGCAGATGATGTTGTCCTGTGGGCTTCATCGAGCAATGACCTACAGGTCTTACTGGGACAGTTTGCCGCTGAGTGTGAAGTGGCTGGGATGAGAATCAGCACCTCCAAGTCCGAGTCCATAGTCCACAGCCGGAAAAAGGTGTATTGTTGTCATGGGCGGCAAATGTGCGCCCCCTCCTTCCCGTTCATCTCTCCTCAGCTCATCAGTACACCTGAGGGCGAGGACACACCTGCGCCCTCTCATCAGCCAGCATCCTTAAGGAAGCATCCTTCATTGATTTTCCCTCTTACTCCATTCCTCCTCTCACTGCTCTCGTCTTCTTTCCACAGGCTCCTTCCTCTGGTGAGTGACTGTTTCAGTAGATGTGCCAGGGTTTTTGCTATTTAATAAAGTAACCTCTTACATGTGTTATTGTGTGATTGTCTCTTTGTTGCTGCATCTTGCATGTGGGCTGAATTATTGTATCAGTCATGACAGAATGAGCCAGCACGAACCTCGGCTCAGCAGGTGCAGCGCAGGGCAATCAGCTCTGGATCACTTAGAAGCGAATGAGCAACAGATTACTGTGATGGCCCAGCAGCTGCAAACAATGATGCGGCAATTGGACACCATCACGCAGCATTTGGCCGGGACAGCTCCTCCGGCTCCTCCTCCTCAGCCTGTCCCTATTGTTTTACCACCAGTGCGCCGTACCACCTCCGTTCTCACACCTGCCCCATACGCAGGGGAGGTGAGGAAATGTAAGGAATTTTTCCACCAGGTACGGATGTATTTGGAGCAGGTCGGGTGGGAGTACCCGGGAGATGTGGCTAAGATTCATTTTGGGCCACAGCAGACAGCCCGGAAGGGCGATTCTACACATTTGAGCAATTTGTAGACGCTTTATCCCGCGCGTTTGACCACACCGAGAGTCAAGGAAACATCATGAGCCACCTTATGGCTCTCCATCAGGGTGCTCGGTCCGTGGCTGAGTACTCGGTGGAGTTTCTGGTCGAAGCGGCGGACTAGGGGTGAAATGAAGTTGTGCTACGCAGTGCATTCCTCCATGAGTTAAACGCCCACCTCTGTGACGACCTGGCGGTTTATGCTGTGCCTGACACTCTCGATGGTCTTATTGATCAGGCCGTGGGGTTAGACAACCGCTATCGTGAGCGCACGAAGGAGCGACAGGCCTCCTTTCGCTCGTCCACCGAGCGGGTGCCTGCCACGGGGACTGACACTAGGGGGGCCGGTCCTCTTCCCGAGCCAATGGACCTCAGCCGGTTTCAGTTAACCAGCGATGAGCGTCGGCGAAGGAGGAGGACTGGCACGTGCATGTACTGTCGTTCTCCGAAGCACAGTTGGGACAAGTGCCCCCAGCGGCCAAAAGACACGACCCGTCAGTAACCATGGGGGGTCTGGCGGGCAGGACTAAATTAACTCCCTCCAGTAATTTATCTATTCCGGCCCTTATGCAATTGCTGGGAGTCGAGAGGAGGGTCTTGGCCTTAGTTGATTCAGGGGCAGAGGGCAATTTCGTGTTGGTCCGGCTCGTTCGGGACCTGGGAATTCCCACACATAAATTGCCCCATCCTCAACGTATCACCACCATATCTGTCCGTGAGGTTGCAGTAGTCGCCAAACGCACGGTCCCGGTCACCATCCTCCTTTCTGGGAATCATAGGGAGGAGCTCATGTTCCTAGTTCTTCCAGTGTCATCGTCCCCAATAATTCTAGGTTTTTCTTGGCTCCAGAAGCACAGCCCCATTATTAACTGGGGCCGTAATTCCATCTCCTCCTGGAGCCCATTTTGTTTGGCCAATTGTCTTCGTTCAGCTGAATGTGCTCTGTCTCTCCGAGGTTTTCAGCAAGTCGACAGCGTTGTCACCGCCGCCTCACCTCTCTTATGACTGTGCTGCGGACCTCATCCCGGGGGCGAAGCTGCCGTCCAGCCAGCTCTACAGCATTTCTGGTCTGGAGGGAGAGGCAATGGAGAAATATGCCAAGGAGTCGCTGAACACCGGCCTTATTCGGCCATCTTCGGCCCCTCTCGGGGCCGGGTTCTTCTTCGTCAGTAACAAGGATGGTTCGCTGCACTCGTGTATCAACGATCGCGAACTCAATGCTATTACAGTTGAGGACAAATATCCTCTGCCCTTGATGGATTCCGCATTTGAGCTCCTTCACGCTCACGGGTTTTCACCAAATTAGACTTGCGCAGTGCGTGCCACCTAATTCGCATTCATGATGGGGACGAGTGGAAAACAGTGTTTAAAACCCACCTGGGGCAGTTAGTGTTTGGTGATTCCGTTTGGGCTCACCAACGCCCCTGCTGTCTTCCAACGGCTAATTAACGACGTCCTCCGCGATATGCTCGATTTCAATTTGTGTTTGTCTATTTGGATGACATTTTGATTTTCTCCCGCTTGCTAGAGGAACATGAAGTCCATGTAAGAGCAGTCCTACAACAACTCTTGGAGAACCAGCTCTACGTTAAGACCGAGAAGTGTGAGTTCTCCACAACATCTACCTCCTTCTTGGGCTTCATAGTGGCTGAAGGGAGACTGATTGCCGACCCGGCCAAGGTGAGGGCAGTGCTTGATTGGCCAACACCCCACTCCCGTAGGGAGTTTCAGCGCTTCCTTGGGTTTGCAAACTTGTATCGCCGGTTCATCCGGAACTATAGTGGGGTAGCACTGCCCTTGACGCAGCTGACCTACGTTAAGGTCCCCTTTTGGTGGACCGAGGCAGCTGAACAGGCCTTTTCTAAATTAAAGGGCCTGTTCACCAACACACCTATCTTGGCCCCGGTTGACACGCAGTTCCAGTTTGTCCTCGAGGTGGATGCATCTGATTCGGGGGTGGGCACTGTCCTTTCACAGCGCAAGTCCTCCAACCAGAAGCTCCACCTGTGCGCGTATTTCTCTCGTTGGCTTTCACCGGCTGAGAGGAATTACAACATGGGGGACAGAGAGCTGCTCGCCATTAATTTGGCACTGCAGGAATGGAGGCATTGGTTAGAGGGAGCTATTCACCCCATTGTTGTGTGGACCGACCACAAAAACCTTGAGTATTTGCTGTTGGCCTGCTGACTTAATGCCAGGCAGGCTCGTTGGGCCTGTTTTTTCAGCAGTTCAATTTTACCATCACCTACCGGCCTGGCTCTCGGAACACCAAACTGGATGCGCTATCATGCCAGTTTGATTCCAAGGAGATAGCACCCCCTTCCCACCCCCAAACCATCCTTCCCTCTTCTTGCGTCCTCGGTGCCCTTACATGGGATATTGAGTGGAGGGTCCGTCAGGCCCAGTCTCGGGAACCTGTGCCAGCAGGGTGCCCCCGGAACCACCTGTACGTCCCCGTTGCCCTCCGTAGTGACCCCACTGGATGACGTCACACCAGCCATTTCGCCTGTCATCCTGGGATCACCCACACCACGGACCTTGTTCGGCGGGTGTTCTGGTGGCCTGTGCTGCGGCGGGATGTGTGGGAGTATGTACGGGCCTGCCAGACCTGCGTCCGGGGCAAGTTCAGCTCCTTTCCCCTGGCTGGACTCCTCCATCCCCTCCCCATTCCCGGTCACCCATGGTCTCACATTGCTGTGGATTTTGTAACTGGTCTTCCCCCCCTCCCCAGTCCTTGGAGGCCACCCTGCAGTGTGTAGCGGCCGAACACCCATCGTCCTGGAGCATGCACCTAACTTGGGTGGAGTATGCCATGAACTCAGCGGTTTCCACGGCAACCGGACTCACACCATTTGAGGCGTCTATGGGATACACACCGCCTCTGCTACCAATGGCCGAGAGGGAGGTCATGGTTCCTTCCGTGGAGGTTCATGCTCGCCGCTGCTGACATCTCTGGAGATCCACGCGCGCTGCCCTCACCCGCTCTGTCGAGCGCAACCGCAGACGACGGGTGCCTGCCCCTAAGTACACCATGGGGCAGCAGGTTTGGTTGGCGGCTAGCCAGGTCCCTTTGAAGACAACATCGAAGGAGCTGTCCCCTTGCTTCTTGGGGCCCTTTCCAATCTCCAGAATCATCGACGACGCTTTGGTTCGGCTCAAGCTACCTCTGACCCTACAGGTGAACCTGACCTTTCATGTGTCCCATATTAAGCCTCTCTCGGTCGGTCCTCTCTGCCCCCCCCAAAGCCGCCGCCTCCTCCCTGGATTATCGACGGTCACTCTGCCCACACGGTCAGCCAGATCATGGATGTTTGCCGTCGAAGCCGGGGTCGCCAGTATCTGGTCGATTAGGAGGGCTACGGCCCGGAAGAACATTCCTGGGTCCCTACGTCCTGGATCCTGGACAAACAGATGCTCCGGTCCTATCATCATGCCCATCCCAATAAATTGTATGGACCTCCAGAAGGCGCTCCTAGAAGGGGGGGCCCTGTCATGGGCGTCGAGAGCGCGCCCCCTCCTTCCCATTCATCTCTTTTCAGCTCATCAGTACACCTGAGGGAGAGGACACACCTGCGCCCTCACCAGCCAGCGTCCTTAAGGAAGCATCCTTCAGTGATTCAATGCTGGCTCGTCTAGGTATACTGCCATAAGACAGCAGGTCACGTACACACTGGTGTAAGAAGTTATTAACCAGTGTGCTTTTTCTCCTTTGTTCAGATTGCTGCCATCGTACGGGTGTGTCGCCAGGACTGTGCGCGCTCTCCTGCCACATCACCATCACCTACAGTAACCTCCACCCGGTCAGGCACCACCAGCTCATTCTCCACCCTGATGGTTTATCTATTCCCCGCTGGAGTCCTGCCGGTGCTCACTTGGAGCCCACATAAGTGGTAGTTTGTCTAGCCCATTTTTCCTCTTACTCCATTCCTCCTCTCACTGCTCTTGTCTTCTCTCCACAGGCTCCTTCCTCTGGTGAGTGACTGTTTCAGTGGCTGTGTGAGGGTTTTTGCTATTTAATAAAGTAACCTCAAACGTGTTATTGTGTGATTGTCTCTTTGTTGCTGCATCTTGCACATGGGCTGAATTATTGTATCAGTCATGACAGATTGTCCTGTCTGGGTTGGGGATAAGCTCCTGCCTCAAGTGGAGGAGTTTAAGTATCTCGGGGTCTTATTCACGAGTGAGGGGAGAATAGAGCGAGAGATGGACAGACAGATCAGCGCAGCATCTGCAGTGATGCGGACGTTGTATTGGTCCGTTGTGGTGAAGAGGGAGCTAAGCTCTTAGGCAAAGCTGTCGATTTACCGGTCAGTCTACATTCCTACCCTCACCTACGGTCATGAGCTTTGGGTAATGACCGAAAGAATGACATGACGGATACAAGCAGCTGAAATGAGCTTTCTTCGTAGGATTGCTCGACTTTCCCTTAGAGATAGGGTGAGGAACTTTATCATCCAGGAGAGACTCAGAGTAGAACCACTGCTCCTCCACATTGAAAGGAGCCAGTTTAGGTGGTTTGGACATCTGATCAGGATACCCCCTGGATGCCTCCCACTTGAGGTGTTTCAAGCACGTCCCACTGGGAGGAGACCCCGGGGCAGACCCAGGACTTGCTGGGGAGACTATGTCTCCCAGTTGATCTGGGACTGCCTTGGTATCCTCTCTGAAGATTTGGAGCAGGTGGCTGGGAAGAGGGAAGTCTGGGCTTCTCTGCTTGAACTGCTGCCTTCGCAACCCAGACCTCCAGAAAAGCGGTAGAAGATGGATGGATGGATGGGGATGCAGGTGAATAGTCTATTCTGGTAGTTCTGGGTTTAAAAGCAGCATTCAACACAGTTGACCATGGTATTTTAATTGACAGAAAAAAATCATGGGTGGGCACCTCTGGATCAGCCCTACACTGGTTCTCATCATAGCTCTCAGAGAGAACTTTCTCAGTTGTTGTAAATACAATGGTGAAAATAAGTATTGAACACGTCAGCATTTTTCACATTAAACATATTTCTGATGGAGCCATTGAGCTGAGATTGTCACCAGATATCAGTAACGACTCAAGTAATCCATACATACAAGGAAATCAAGGCAACTGTGTTCACACAACAAGTTATACTTAATAAAGTGGAAAGACACAGGGGATTAGTACTGAACACTTTTGGTGAAATTAATTTAATATTTAGTAGAAAAGCCTTTGCTGGTAATAACAGCTTCCAAATGCCTCCTGTATGGAGAAAGTAAGCACAGGCATTGCTCAGGAGTGATTTTAGCCCATTCTTCCACACAAACTGTGTTCACAAAAGTTATATTTAATAAAGTGGAATGACGCAGGGAATAAGTATTGAACACGCTTTGTGAAATTCATGTAATATTTAGTAGAAAAGCCTTTGTTGGTAATAACAGCTTCCAGATGCCTCCTGTATGGAGAAACTAGGTGCAGGCGTTGCTCAGGAGTGATCTTAGCCCATTCTTCCACACAAACTGTCTTCAAATCTTGAAGGTTCCGTGGGTGTCTTCTATGAACTCTGAGCTTTAGTTCGTTTCATAGATTTTCAATTGGATTCAGGTCAGGTCACTGACTGGGCAATTCTAGTAACTTTATTTTCCCTTCCTGGAAACAGTTGAGAGTTTCCTTGGCTGTGAGTTTGGGATCATTGTCTTGCTGAAATGTCCACCCTCGTTTCATCTTCAGCATCTTGGCAGATGACATCAGGTTCTTCTCAAGGATGTCTCTGTACATCTGTCCATTCGTCTTTCCTTTAATTATATTTATTCATTTATTTAACCTTTATTTATACAGGGGAGTTTCATAGGAGCTCTGCCTGTACCAGATGCTGAAAAACACCTCCACACCATGATGCTCCCACCTCCAAACTTGACTGTCGGTGTGGTGTTTTGGGGCTGATATGCAGTGCTATTTCTCCACCAAACATGCTGTGTGTTGTAGCATCCAGAAAGTTCAATTTTGGTCTCATCTGGGCAGACTATATTCTCCCAGTATTTTATTGGCTTGCCCAAATGTTGTGCAGCAAACTTTAAATGAGTTTCAGCATGTGTTTTCTTCAGCAATGGAGTCTTGCAAGGTGAACAGGCATAGAGCTCATGTCGATTGAGTACATTACTTATTGTTTTCTTTGAAACAGCAGTACCTGCTAACTCCAGGTCCTCCTGGAGCGCTTCACAAGTGTTTTTTGGCTCTTGGATAACTCTTCTGATAATTCTTGTTGACTCCTCTGTCAGACATCTTGCGAGGAGCTCCTGATCGTTACCAGTTTATGGTAAAATGATGTTCTTTCCGCTTCTGAATGATGGCTCCAACAGTGCTCACTGGAACATTCAGCAGTTTAGAAATGCATCTGTAACCAATGCCATCATTATGTTTTGCAACAATAAGGTTGTGAAGGTCTAGAGAGAGCTCTTTGCTTCTCCCCATCATGAGTTCTTTGTGGTATGACAATCTGATATTCACAGACCTTTTAAAAGGTGTAGCGATATGTGATTTATAATTATGATCAGGTAAAAAGATTATTTAATTTGTATTAATGTATTGGGACCTGCGATTTACTCCGGGTCCACACACTGAAAAAGTTTATAGTAGACACTCGTAAGGCTCCAGCGCACCTCTTTAGTGAGCACTTTAGTCATTAATTTCACTTTATACCTGTTTAATCACTCAATAAATTAATTAATAATCAGTCTCAAAATATTTGTGAACTCGATACTTGGGCTGTGAAACCAGATTAAGAACGAAATAAATTCCCAACAACTTCTCTCATTTTCACATATTAAATGAAATGATGATTAAAGGACATTGAAATGATTTGCATTAACCATTAAACTAAACTTGTAAGTGATAGAGTAACAATGTGAACATTTGCAAAACCAGGGTGAAAATGTAAGCTGAATTTAGATCAGTTTTAAGATAACAGGTTATGGAAAACGGAACACAAATTTATGGGGAAAATTAAACTAATTATATGGAAAATTCTGGATTACTCTTAAGAAAATGAAAACGGAATTTTAATGAAAAGGAGTTATATTAATTGCTCTTTAATTTTATTTCTGATCAGATGCAGAATTATTCTCAAATCTCAGATGTTTTATTCAGCAGATGAATGAAGAATAAAGCTCATGTGCCCCATTGCATGGTGGAGATCCTTCGTTGTAGTCTTCTTGAAGCTTTAGTTTGTAGATGGCACCCAAAACCAGAATAGCTTGCCATCAGATATTCGGGCGAGGTACGGAACTTTTTCAGAGTTTGTCACAAGATGAGATTTTGAATGTATCGATCACAGTTGGGCTGAGGTCCAGCCAAGATGGCGACGGTGTATCCTCTTCTCCGTGGCAACGTTGATTTCTTCATGGATCAGCGGCTTCTCCAAAGGCAATTTGAGAATAATTACAAAATCTGATTCCAGTACAAAATTAAACAACAACTTTCTGACTTAGTGGAGTGAAATTAGCTTCTAGGGTGGAGATGGTCACTCAAAGGTCTTAAAGGAAAATGTATAAATTTAAAAAAAATGGAACGTGAGTTTAAAGAAAGTTTAACAGGAGAAAGTTATAAAAATAGACGTCTAGGAATGGGAGTTTGACTCCGAATTAAGATGTGAGCTCAGGAAAGGAAAAATTAATTCCTAGACGTTTAAAGAAAACATTAAAATACACAGAAGTTTACACAAACACAATATTCCATATTCTCTGGTCTGCAGTCTTCTGAAACTTTCAGTGAGGAGACTCCTTTGTTCTGTGGCAGTGAAGTGATCTTTGTTCTCCAGTAGTGCTCTGCAGTGAAGACGTCTTCCTCCTCCTTATAACACCAACCGAGTTTCGCGGGCTTCCAGGACAAAAGCTCAAGCCAGTAGTCTTCCTTCGTGGGCGGGCTTTATGAACTTTAGTCCAATGAACAAACAGACTTGTCTGTAAGGAACCAATGGAATGAAAGAGCTGGAGCCCAGCATATGCTGGGTGATGATTGGCTGATACCGGTCCTCACAGAATGACATATTTTGATACTGAGGATTCATCAATATACTTGCGTATAAAATCTAACCTACTAAAGTGATTCATGCAACTTTATAACTAGTGGTTTTAAATTAACATGCAAGAATAAACTCAAAATTAATTAAATTCATTTAAACATTTTAACATGCACATATTTAAAATCAAGGATTAATATATTTCAAACCCATTGATTGTCCACAGAATATCAAAGTCCCATCGAGGCAGTGATCTTCAACAAATGGTGTCCTTAGAATTGTCCTGAGAAATGAAACTTGAAGAGTTAATTTCAGTTCAAAACTTGTACAGTCAAAGTGAGTGTCTACTCCATAGACGTCCACCAGGGGTAGTGTCAAGCTGTGGCCAATCCAAGGCCTTAGTGAATGCCTTTAAAGTTTTATGGTATGTCTGTTGAATATAAACCTGTCTTAGTTGAAGAAGTCCCCAAGTTATTTATGATATGAGTTAATAGATTGAGAGCATTCCTTAGCTTTGCTCAACAAAGGAATGTTGGTTCAGCTGTGGTTCTGGGATGAAAAAGCAATTCTTGACTGGTCTTTTCCTGGGTGAAACGATGTCTTTAAGATGAAGAATAATTTTATTGATGAGCCAAAGCAAGATGATGCTACAAAGGCTACCAGTCAGGACTTAACCAGCTGAAATTAATTTGCACAGATGGGGGATGGCTTCCTAAATTGTGATGGATTTCAGCTGGTTTCTTGGCTTTCTATGCCTTTTTGCACTGTTTCTTCATGTGTTCAATGCTTATCCCCTGTGTCATTCCACTTTATTAAATATAACTTGTTTTGTGAACACAGTTGCCTTGAATTCTTTGTATGTATGGATTATTTGGGTTGTTACTGATATCTGGTGAAAATCTCAGGTTAATGGCTCCATCAGAAAAATGTTTAATGAGAAAAATGTTGACATGCTCAGTACTTATTTTCTCTATTGTAGCTCTAAGTCCTCATCTGCCACTTAGTTCTGTCTTGTCCCCCAAGGTTCTGTTCTGGGACCCATTTAGTTTTCATTGCATCTACTGTCTCTTGGACACATCTTGAGCACTTTCAAAGGAATCTCATGTCACTTTAATGCCGATGATATCCAACTGTACATCTCCTTCCCTCCTCAAAATGTTGCGAAAATTATGTACTTCAAGACTGTATTGGTGCAATAAAAAACTGGATGGCTGCAAATTATCTTTCACTTAACACAGAGAAAACAGAAATTCTTGTTCATGCTCCTGACAGTGTTGTTCCTACTATAATTAACAATCTTGGTTCTCTGTCATCACTAGTTCAATCTGAAGTTTGAAATTTGGGTGTTATATTTGACCAGGCTCTTAGTTTTGATCTGGTGTAATCCTGTTTATTTCATATGAGAAATATTGCATGCCCCAGTTGAATGGTGTCCAAATGTCAACTTGAAATGATTATTCATGCTTTTGTTTCATCACACCGGAGTGGTGGCCTTGTGGGAGAGCATCCGCCCCACAGCCGGGAGGTTGTGGGTCCATGCCCCAACCGGGTCATACCAAAGACCACATAAAAATGGTACTTTCCACCTTCTAGCTTGGTGCTCAGCATAATGGAATGGGGAAAGAAAAGTTCAGGCACAGAGCTACCAGAGGACTGACCTCCCACTGTAGCTTTGACTACTTACAGTAGCTGTGTGGCTTAGGGTCAGAGAAATGGAGATAGGTGCTGCCCCTATACACCATATGGTGTCCCACATGCTGTGAAAGGGAATAAACTTTGTTTCATCACATCTAAATTATTGCAATTCATTATACATTGTCCTCAATAAGTTTTCTTTAGATCATTTACAGTTGGTCCAAAACACGGCTGGAAGGTATATGAAGTCCTCTAAATTCTCACGTGACACCTGCTTTGTCTTCGTTGCACTGGCTCCCCATAAAATTCAGGCTTCAATTTGAAATGTTGGTGATTACCTTCAGAGCACTGCATGATCAAATTCCTTTTTACATCTCTGAACTCTTGCATCCATATATAGTGGGAGAAATATTTTTTTGCTTCCCTGCCCAATTTGTTCCCTTACAAGGAAATGAACAGTCAATCATTTTTATGGTAGGTTTAATTTTTTTTTCAATTATATTTATTGAATTTTTTTTGTTTTGCACACACACAAAAAAAACCCAACAATCAAAACGTGAAAAACAGCTCAGCACAACATTGATCTACACAAAATTAGAGATTGAAATTTAAAAAAAAAGAGGGAGGAAAAAAAAAGGATATACTTCACAGCTAGAAACTCATACATGTACATACATAAACCAGCACTTGTACAGAGGAGCGTATCCATCACGGCACCACAAACAAGGTCCAGGAAAAAAAGAAGTCATATTTAATCCAAGTTAACGCTCCCAAGAATTGAAGCCACTGTAAGGTTAGAGAATTTGAGATATGGGGTCCATATTTTCATAAAATGTCTCTTGGTTGAATGAAGTAAACATGTTAAATGAGAGATGAGATTCAACTTTATTGTCATTACACATGTATGAATATTCCAAAGGGAAGCACTCCATGATAATTTTATGCCAGTTTGTTTTAGTTGGTGGTTTGTCACATATCCATGACAAAAAAATATTCCTTCTTGCCGCGTATGCAAGGATATTGTACAGTCTTGCAAAGCTTCCAAAAAGTAAGTCCTGGTTTGGGTGTCCCAGTAGCAAAGAGCGAGGATCCATGTCTACATTCACACCAAATATCTGACTCATGTCTTGTACCACGTCCAGCCAGTATGCTTGCATTTTAGGACAAGACCAAACACAATGAGTATAGGCACCAACTGAAATTTTATACTTCAGACACATGGGTGAAAGCTGGGGATTCATGTTGGATCTTTTACTGGGAGAGATTTGTAAGCGATGTAAGATTTTGTATTGCAATAGTCTTGCACGATTGCATATTGAGATCTTCTTGCACACTCCCAGATTGTATCCCATGAATCCTCAAATATTTACACCAAGTTCACTTTGCCATTTCTGTTTAAGATCCTGCATAATTGACACACACACAACACATCTGACTGACTTAATGCACTATAACAGCAAGTTATAAATTTTTTGGTTGGGCCTAAAAGAAGTAACCGTTCAACTGCAGACACTGTGGCATTTACATTGAGTGTGGTATTTCTAGTTATGAAATCTCAGATCTAAAGGTATCTAAAAAAATTCTGTCTAAAAAGACCAAATTTCTCCTGAAGCTGTTCAAATGATAACAATGCACCATCAAAAAGGTCATAAATTTTCTTTAACCCTTTAACTGTCCATATGTTATAACCACTGTCCATCATACCAGGAACAAAGTCCAGATTGCCTTGAATGGGGATTAATAAAGTAGTTAAATCTGATCTTCCTTCAAGCTTTCGTGTCATAAACCAGGCCTTTAGAGTGTTGCAAATTATGGGGTTATTATTACAGAGATTTCTAACTGACTTTAAATTCTTGCAAGACAAAGGGCCCAACAGTGAACAGGAGGCCTGCGACTTTTCAAGACCCAACCAAACAGAAGTAGGATCATCTTTAACCCATTCTGCTATAAACCTTAGTTGAGATGCTATTTGATACCATTTAATGTTAGGAACATCCAAACCTCCCATTGAACTTGGAAGTTGTAATTTTACCATTTTTAACCTCTGCTTCCTTTTATTCCAGATAAAATCACTCAACCAACCATTGACTAACTTCAAAACCTTATTAGTTATAAATATTGGAACCATCTATAAGGGGTACAATAACCTAGGCAGGATATTCAATGGTAGGTTTATTTTAACAGCTACAGAAGATCGACAAAAAAATCCAGAAATTTTTTTAAAATAAGGGTTATAAATTAATTTACATTTGATCGAGGGAAATAAGTATTTGATCCCTTACCAACTAGCAAGAATTCTGACCCACACAGACTGGTTATGTATCCATGAGGCACCTAAATTTGTCCTGTCCCTTTAGGAAAGTACTCTAATCTCAACTCATTATGTGTACAATTTGGGATTAATAAAGTACAATCCCAGCCCCCGACCAACAGTGATCTGTGTGGAGTTTGCATGTTCTCCCCGTGTCTGCGTGGGTTTACTCCGGGATTTCTCCGGTTTCCTCCCACATGCCAAAAACATGCAAGTTAGGTTAATTGGCATCAAAAAAACTGGGGATTCTAAATTGTCCTTAGGTATGGCTGTGAGAGTGAATGGTTGTCAGTCTCTCTGTGTTGGCCCTGCGATGGACTGGCGATCTGTCCAGGGTGTACCCTGCCTCTTGGCCAAAGATGCTGGGATAGGCTCCAGCTCCCCCCGCCCCCGTGACCCGAAAAGGATTAAGCTGAAGAAGATGAAAAAAAGTATGTCTATGTGTCTGTCTATCTAGCTTCTCACAAAAAGTTAGGGATATTTAGCTTTCGGGTGAAATTTGGAAAATGTAAAAAGGAAAATGTAAAAAGTTCACACTACAGTGATGTTATATCATGAAAGTAGGGCATTTAAGTAGAAGAATGCAATGGTGATTTCCTCATCTCAAACAGTTTATTGAAACAGAAGCCAACAACAGTGGTGGGTATACCACAACAAAAAATGTCAGCGTCTCAATAACTTGTCATGTGCCCTTGAACATCAATACTTACTTACTTAATCCTCTTCGCCCCAGCTGGGGCATAAGGCGCCAACGAGTCTCCTCCAGCCATCTTGGTCCTGGGCGAGCCAGCTGACTTCGTTCCAGGTCTTGCCCTCCGCTTTCATTTCCTCTTCCACTGTCCTCCTCCAGGTGCCCTGGGGTCTGCCTCTCCTCCTCTTCCCCGGCGGTGCCCATCTGAGTGCTGCGTGTGGATGCCTGACTTTGTTCATGCGCAGAACGTGGCCCAGCCACCTCCAGCGTCTCTGCTTCACCTCGTCCACGATGTTGTTGATGCCTGTGCGTCTGCTGACTTCCTTGTTGGTGACGCGCTGCTCCCAGTGGATTCTGAGGATTTGACGTAGACACCGTCCTTCGAAACCTCTGAGGCGGCTTTCAATTTTCTTGTTTGTTCGCCAAGTCTCTAAGGCATATAGGAGGACTGTGCGAACATTTGATTTGTAGATCTTCAGTTTGGTACTGTTCTGCAGGACTGACGATTTCCATACATTTCGCAGTCTGTTGAAAGCCTGTGCCGCAAGACCAATTCTTGTGGAGATCTCTCTCTCGATGTTGCTGTCAGCTGAGATGTAGCTTCCCAGGTATTTGAAGTCTTGTACTTCCTCAAGATCTTCGCCCTGTACCTTTGTTTTCTGTGTGCTCTTGTTTTTCAGTTTCATCACTTTCGTTTTGTTGGGGTGAATCTTGAGCCCAATAGTTCTTGCTGTCTGGTCAACTCTGTCTGTCTTTTCCTGGATGTCTCTCTGTGTATGTGATAGCAGAGCGATGTCGTCTGCAAAGTCGCAGTCTTCCAGTCTGGCCGTTAGTCCCCAGACAAGTCCCCTAGGTCGGTCTCCTGTGGCTCTCCTCATCACCCAGTCAATGACGACTAGGAAGAGGATCGGTGAGATCACGCAGCCTTGTCTGACCCCGGTCTTCACATGGAACCACTCGCTCTCCTGGCCATTGTGGCGTACGCAGCACTGATTGTCAGCATACATGTCCTTCAGGATGTTGACTACTTTTGTTGGAAATCCATAAGCTGTCAGAATCTTCCAGAGGGATGGGTGGTGGATACTGTCAAAGGCCTTTTCAAAGTCAATGTAGTTTATGTACAGTGAGGAGTTCCATTCCAGTGATTGTTCGACTATGGTACGCAGGACAAAGATTTGGTCTATGCAGCCCCTACCGCTTCTGAATCCTGCCTGTTCCTGTCCCTCAGGACCCTCTCTATGGCTTGTCTCACTCGCATCAACAGAACTCTGCAGAAGATTTTCCCAGGCACAGACAGAAGGTTGATGCCTCTCCAGTTCCCGCATGCTGACAGGTCGCCTTTCTTTGGTAGCTTGACTATGATGCCTTTTTTCCAAGTAACAGGGACTTTTTCTTCTTCCCGCACTTTGTTGAAAAGTTCTGTCAGAGCTTTTGCACTTGCCTTTGGATCTGCTTTTAGCATGTCTGCGGTAATCCTGTCTTCGTCAGGTGCCCTGTTTCCTTTTGTCTGCTTAATGGCCTCTTCTATCTCCTGTTGGGTGATGCACCCCCGCTTCATTTCTATGTGAAATCCTGTGTCTTCTATCACTGCTTCTTCCTCAGGGTCTGGTCTATTCAGAGTCTCTCTGAAGTGCTCCGCCCATTTACTAAGTTGGGCCTCTTCCTTCATGAGAACTTTCCCGTCTTTGTCCTTAACCACCGTTGACTTGCTGGTGAAACCTCCTGTGAGGGTTTTGGTGATTTTGTAGACCGTTCTTGTGTCTCCCCTTTCTGCTGCTGACTGTGCCTCCTGAGCCAGGCTGTCCGCTTACTCTTTCTTGTCTTTGCGGACACTCTTCTTGACATCGTTGTTCTTCTGTCTGTATGCTTCAGCAGCTGCTTCCCTCTCTTCGATGCTTCCCCCTAGCATGCGCTGTTTTGTTGCCCTTCTCTCCTCGATGAGTTGCCAGGTGTTTTCAGAGATCCATTCTTTCCTCTCTCTTTTCCTGTGGCCCAGCACCTCTTTGCTTGTGTCGAGGAACAACTTATGGACAGTGTTGCTCAAGGTGTTGATGTCGTCTGCTGGTGTGTCTTCCAGGACCTGGAATCTGTTGGACAGCTCGAGTACAAACTGAGTCTTCACTATAGGATCCTTCAGTCTGCTTGAGTCAAAGAGCTGTTCACTAGTCTTCTTGTTGGTCCTCTTCAGCTTCAGCTGTAGCTTGCACAGAACAAGGTGGTGGTCACTGCCGACGTCGGCCCCTCTTAGTGCTCTGACATCAGTCGCAGACCCTCTCCACTTCTGGTTGATGGCTATGTGGTCTATTTGGTTCCTGGTTCTCCCATCCGGTGACACCCACGTCAGTTTGTGAATTGTCTTGTGTGAGAATATGGTGCCTCCTATCACTAGCCCATTCTCCAGGCACATGTCCACAAATCTCTGACCATTGTCGTTTCGCATACCTGTTCCTTGGGTTCCCATGCATGATTCGTATCCCACATTTCCTGCACCAACCTGGGCATTAAAGTCCCCCATCACAATGAGGATATCATGCTGTGGTGTCTTATCTATTTGCTCTTGGAGGTTTGTATAGAAAAGGTCCTTTTCTTCATCTGATGATGGTTCTGTTGGTGCATAGCACTGGATGATGGTGGTCTTCACGTACTTTGAGAAAAACCTTGCTCTAATGATCCGAGCATTGACCGGCTCCCAGCCCAGGAAGCTCTACTTGGCATTCTTGTCTAAAATGATGCCCACTCCTTCCTGGTGTTGGCCGTCTGTTCTTCCCGAGTAGTACACTGTCTCTCCTGTGTTCAGGGTCATGGTTCCCGAGTCTGTCCATCTCATTTCACTGATTCCAAGAATGTTGATGTTGTATCTCTTCATCTCTTTCACAACCTGTGCTGTTTTTCCAGTTTCGTACATCGTTCGAACATTCCATGCTCCCACTCTCACTTGTTGTTTGGGTTTCGCCAAGGACTCCATCGGAACAGAAACTTCCTTTCGGCTTTCATCCCTGCTCTTCATATAAGACATTGCTGCCTCAGTCCTCAGCTCGTCGCCCAAAGTTTGATGACTTTTTGTTGATCTTGTTGGCGTTTCTGTAGCAAGCGTTTTTTTACGTGGTGGGCTGCTAACCCAACGCACAACCCTCCTCCTTTCGCATCCTAGGCTTGGGACCAGGCAATGGCGGAGTTTTGAACATCAACAACAGCTTGACAATGACATCTCATGCTGTTCACAAGTCGATTTATTGTCTGCTGAGGCATGGGATTCCACTCTTCTTGAAGGGTGACCCTCAGGTCATTGAGGTTGTGGGGTGCAGGGTTACAAGCCTCTACACAGTGACTCGGCTGATCCCATAGGTTTTCTATGGGGTGTAGGTGTGGAGAAAGTGCAGGCCACTTCATTTGAGGTACCCCAGCCTCCAGCAGTCATTCCCTAATAATGCAACTTCTATGAGCTGGAGCATTGTTGTCCATGAAGATGAAATTAGGCCTGTGTTGTTCATGCAGGGGCACAATGACTGGATCCATGATGTTATTCAGGTAGTATCGGCTTGTCACTGTACCATTCACAAGGTGTAGGGCAGTTCTATATGGACTAGACACACCTGCCCAGACTGTAACACCACCACCACCAAAGGCTCGTCTGGTGGCAACAGTGGCTGATGCATAGCGTTCTCCTTGATGTCTCCAACATCGTTGGTGGCCATCATTTCTGCTCAGCGTGAATCGACTTTCATCAGAGAACAGCACTGAGGCCCACTGGTCCCTTGTCCAGTGTAAATGCTCCCTGGCCCATGCAAGATGATGATGCCTGTGCCTGGTGGTGTGGTCAGGTACCCTTGCAGGTCATCTAGCACGCAGACCACGCTGATGTAAATGGTTTTGAATGGACTGACGTGACACTTGGGTGCCTCTCATCTCCCTTAAATGTGCATGGAGTTCAGTGGCATTCATCATCCAGTTCTGCATGGCACTGTTCACAATGAAGTGGTGATCAGTGTGGGATGTGGCCAAAGGATGTCCACTTCTATGCCCTTCTGTGACTGTTCCAGACTCTCTGTATCTCTGTTGCAACCTGCTGACGATACTCTGTGACACTTTTAGCTCAGTGGCCACTTCCCTCTGAGAACATCCTGCTTGAAGCCTCGCAATGGCAAAGGACTGTTGATCAATTGTTAGGTGTTGTCTTGGTCTCAGGATGTCAAAATGTGAACAGCATAATGAAGAGGACTGCTTAAATACCAATTGTAATTGAACCAGAAAATGTATTGGTCAATTCATGGATCAAACACCTATTGTGAATTTTGCCGTTAAGCACTTTGTTAGAGAACAGGAAGTTATGCAAAAAGTACTGAAACACTGAACAGATGGACTTGTGCATTCACGAGATTAGAGAAGGTCAATTTAATTCACCTGTAAAGGTTATAGTGCATTTTAGGTGCATCCTGAAATTTCACCCGAAAGCTGAATATCTAACTTTTTGTGAGTAGTGTGTATGTATATATATATATATATATATATATATACACACAGTGGGGTAAAAAAGTATTTAGTCAGCCACCAATTGTGCAAGTTCTCCCACTTAAAAGATGAGAGAGGTCTCCAATTTTCATCATAGGTATACCTCAACTATGAGAGACAAGAAAAAAAAATCCAGAAAATCACATTGAAGGATTTTTAATGAATTAATTGGTAAATTCCTCGGTAAAATAAGTATTTGGTCAGTAACAAAAGTTCATCTCAATACTTTGTTATATACCCTTTGTTGGCAATGACAGAGGTCAAACGTTTTCACAAGGTTTTCACACACTGTTGCTGGTATTTTGGCCCATTCCTCCATGCAGATCTCCTCTAGAGCAGTGATGTTTTGGGGCTGTCGCTGGGCAACACAGACTTTCAACTCCCTCCAAAGATTTTCTATGGGGTTGAGATCTGGAGACTAGCTAGGCCACTCCAGGACCTTGAAATGCTTCTTACGAAGCCACTCCTTCGTTGCCCGGGCGGTGTGTTTGGGATCATTGTCATGCTGGAAGACCCAGCCACGTTTCATCTTCAATGCCCTTGCTGGTGGAAGGAGGTTTTCACTCAAAATCTCACAATACATGGCCCCATTCATTCTTTCGTTTACACGGATCAGTCGTCCTGGTCCCTTTGCAGATAAACAGCCCCTAAGTATGATGTTTCCACCCCCATGCTTCACAGTAGGTATGGTGTTCTTTCTCCTCCAAACACGACAAGTTGAGTTTTTACCAAAAAGTTCTATTTTGGTTTAATCTGACCATATGACATTGTCCAAATGCTCTCTAGCAAACTTCAGACGGGCCTGGACATGTACTGGCTTAAGCAGGGGGACACGTCTGGCACTGCAGGATTTGAGTCCCTGGCGGCGTAGTGTGTTTCTGATGTAGCCTTTGTTACTTTGGTCCCAGCTCTCTGCAGGTCATTCACTAGGTCCCCCCATGTGGTTCTGGGATTTTTGGTCACCATTCTTGTGATAATTTTGACCCCACGGGGTGAGATCTTGCGTGGAGCCCCAGATCGAGGGAGATTATCAGTGGTCTTGTATGTCTTCCATTTTCTAATAATTGCTCCCACAGTTGATTTCTTCACACCAAGCTGCTTACCTATTGCAGATTCAGTCTTCCCAGCCTGGTGCAGGTCTACAATTTTGTTTCTGGTGTCCTTTGACAGCTCTTTGGTCTTGGCCACAGTGGAGTTTGGAGTCTGACTGTTTGAGGTTGTGGACAGGTGTCTTTTATACTGATAACGAGTTCAAACAGGTGCCATTAATACAGGTAACGAGTGGAGGACAGAGGAGCCTCTTAAAGAAGAAGTTACAGGTCTGTGAGAGCCAGAAATCTTGCTTGTTTGTAGGTGACCAAATACTTATTTTACTGAGGAATTTACCAATTAATTCATTAAAAATCCTTCAATGTTATTTTCTGGATTTTTTTTTTCTCATTTTGTCTCTCATAGTTGAGGTATACCTATGATGAAAATTGGAGACCTCTCTCATCTTTTAAGTGGGAGAACTTGCACAATTGGTGGCTGACTAAATACTTTTTTGCCCCACTATACACACACACACACACACACACACACACACGGACAAAATTGTTGGTACCCCTCTGTTAATGAAAGAAAAACCCACAATGGTCACAGAAATAACTTGAATCTGACAAAAGTAGTAATAAATAAAAATTCTATGAAAATTAACCAATGAAAATCAGACAATGCTTTTGAATTGTGGTTCAACAGTATTATTTTAAAAAACAAACTCATGAAACAGGCCTGGACAAAAATGATGGTACCCCTAGAAAAGGTTGAAAATAATTTGACCATAGGGACATGTTCAACCAAGATGTGTCCTCAAATTAACATCACAGGTGTCTACAAACTTGTAATCAGTCAGTCGGCCTATTTAAAGGGTGACAAGTAGTCACTGTGCTGTTTGTTGACATGTTGTATACCACACTAAACATGGACCAGAGGATGCAAAGGAGAGAGTTGTCTGAGGAGATTAGAAAGAAAATTATAGATAAGAATGTTAAAGGTAAAGGCTATAAGACCATCTCCAAGCAGCTTGATGTTCCTGTGATTACAGTTGCACATATTTTTCAGAAATTTAAGATCCACGGGACTGTAGCCAACCTCCCTGGACGTGGCCGCAGGAGGAGACGGATAATACGAATGGTAACAAAAGAGCCCAGAACATCCTCTAAACACATTCAAGGTGAACTCCAACGTCAAGGTATATCAGTGTCAGATCATACCATCCGTCGTTGTTTGAGCCAAAGTGGACTTCATGGGCGACGGCCAAGGAGGACACCACTGTTGAAAACAAATGATAAAAAAGCCAGACTGGAATTTGCCAAACTGCATGTTGACAAGCCACAAAGCTTCTGAGAGAATGTCCTATGGACAGACGAGACAAAACTGGAACTTTTTGGCAAGGCACATCAGCTCTATGTTCACAGACGCAAAAATGAAGCATACCAAGAAAAGAACACTGTCCCTACTGTGAAACATGGAGGAGGTTCTGTTATGTTCTGGGGCTGCTTTGCTGCATCTGGCACAGGGTGTCTTGAATCTGCGCAGGGTACAATGAAATCTCAAGACTATCAAGGTATTCTAGAGAGAAATGTGCTGCCCAGTGTCAGACAGCTTGGTCTCAGTCACAGGTCATGGGTCTTGCAACAGGATAATGACCCAAAACACACAGCTAAAAACACCCAGGAATAGCTAAGAGCGAAACATTGGACTATTCTAAAGTGGCCTTCTATGAGCCCTGATGTAAATCCTATTGAACATCTGTGGAAGGAGCTGAAACATGCCGTCTGGAGAAGGCACCCTTAAAACCTGAGACAACTGAAGCAGTTTGCTCATGAGGAGTGGGCCAAAATACCTGCTGAGAGGTGCAGAAGTCTCATTGACAGTTACAGAAATCGTTTGATTGCAGTGATTGCCTCAAAAGGTTGTGCAACAAAATATTAAGTTAAGGGTACCATCATTTTTGTCCAGGCCTGTTTCATGAGTTTGTTTTTTAAAATAATTCTGTTGAACCACATTTCAAAAGCATTGTCTGATTTTCATTGGTTAATTTTCATAGAATTTTTATTTATTACCACTTTTGTCAGATTCAAGTTATTTCTGTGACCATTGTGGGTTTTTCTTTCATTAACAGAGGGGTACCAACAATTTTGTCGATATCTATATATATCCATCCATCCATCCATCTTCTACCGCTTTTCCGGAGGTCCGCGTCGCGGAGGCAGCAGTTCAAGCAGAGAAGCCCAGACTTCCCTCTCTCCAGCCACCTGATCCAGCTCTTCAGAGGGGATACAAAGGCATTCCCTTGTCTCTCCAGCGAGTCCTGGGTCTGCCCCGGGGTCTCCTCCCAGTGGGACATGCCTGAAACACCTCAAGTGGGAGGCGTCCAGGAGGCATCCTAATCAGATGCCCATACCACCTCAACTGACTCCTTTCAATGTGGAGGAGCAGTGGTTCTACTCTGAACCTCTCCCGGATGACTGAGCTCCTCACCCTATCTCTGAGGGTGAGTCCAGCAATCCTACAGAGAAAGCTCATTTCAGCCACTTGTATCCGCGATCTCGTTCTTTCGGTCATTACCCAAAGCTTGTGACCATAGGTGAGAGTAGGAACGTAGATTGACTGGTAAATCGACAGCTTTGCCTTAGAACTCAGCTCCCTCTTCACCACAACAGACCGGTACAACGTCCGCGTCACTGCAGATGCTGCTCCAATCCGTCTGTCGATCTCTCGCTCCATTCTCCCCTCACTCGTGAACAAGACCCCAAGATACTTAAACTCCTCCACTTGGGGCAGGAGCCTGTCCCCAACCCGGAGAGGACAAGCCACCTTTTTCCGGCTGAGGACCATGGACTCGGACTTGGAGGTGCTGATTCTCATCCCAGCCGCTTCACACTCAGCGGCAAACCGTCCCAGCAAGAGCTGTAGGTCATTGCTGGATGAAGCCAACAGGACAACATCATCCGCAAACAACAGAGATGAGATCCTGTGGTCACCAAGCATGACACCCTCCATTCCCTGGCTGGGCCTAGAAATCCTGTCCATAAAAATTATGAACAGGATCGGTGACAGAGGGCAGCCCTGGTGGAGTCCAACTCTCACTGGGAATGACTCCGACCAAGTGTTGGCAATACGAACCAAACTCTCACAATGGTCGTACAGAGACCGAATAGCTCGTAACAACAAGCCCGATACCCCATACTCCCGAAGCACCCCCCCACAAAAATCCACGAGGGACACGGTCAAATGCCTTCTCCAAGTCCACAAAACACATGTAAACTGGTTGGGCAAACTCCCACGAACCCTCAAGAATTCTCGAAATGGGTAAAGAGCTGGTCCGATGTGCCACGGCCAGGACGAAAACCACATTGCTCCTCCTGAATCCGAGGTTCGACCAACGGCCGGACTCTCCTCTCCAGTACCTTGGCATAGACCTTCCCAGGGAGGCTGAGGAGTGTGATCCCTCTAAAGTTGGAGCACACCCTCCGGTCCCCTTTTTTGAAGAGAGGGAACCACCACCCCGGTTTGCCATGCCAAAGGCACTGCCCCCGACCTCCACGCAGTGTTGCAGAGGCGTGTCAACCATGACAGCCCAACAACATCCAGGGCCTTGAGATACTCAGGGCGAATCTCGTCCACCCCCGGGGCCCGGCCACCAAGGAGATTTTTAACCACCTTGGCGACCTCAGCCCCTGTGATAGGCGAGTCATCCCCCTCGTCCCCAAACCCTGCTTCCTCTGTGGAAGGCGTATCAGTGGGATTGAGGAAATCCTCGAAGTATTCCTTCCACCGCCCAACGATATCCTCAGTCGAAGTCAACAGTGTCCCATCCGCACCATACACAGTGTGGACGGGGAGCTGCTTTCCCCTCCTGAGCCGCCGGACAGTTTGCCAGAATCTCTTTGAGGCCGACCGAAAGTCTTGTTCCATAGCCTCACCGAACTCCTCCCATACCCGGGTTTTTGGATAGTTCTGAGAGATACCGGCTAGATATAGTCGGCCTCACCTCAACACACAGCTCCGGTTCCGGAACCAGTCTCCTCGAGAGGGGCTGGAGCTTGGCCTTTTCTGGAGTTGCCCCGGGCGAGAGGCGACGAGCAGGGGTGGGTATTCTTGTATCGCCCCACCTTGCTGCCTCTATATTGGAGTTTTCCCCGGTGGACGAAAGGGTTGCTTCCCTGCGCCTTCGGGTTGGAAAACGGGTCCTGACCATCATTTGTGCCTATGCACCAAATGATGTTTCAGAGTACCTACCCTTTTTGGAGTCTGTGGCTGGGGTGCTGGAGGGTGCTCCTCTTGGAGACTCCATTGTCCTACTGGGGGACTTCAATGCGGACGTGGGCAACGACATTAAACCTGGAGGGGGGTGATTGGGAGGCACGGCCTGCCTGATCTGAACCCGAGTGGTGTTCAGTTATTGGACTTCTGTGCTAACCACAGTCTGTCCATAACGAACACCATGTTCAAGCATAAGGGTGTCCATATGTGCACCTGGCACCAGGACACCCTAGGTTGCAGGTCGATGATCAATTTTGTTATCGTATCATCAGACCTGCGACCGTATGTCTTGGACACCCGAGTAAAGAGAGGTGCAGAGCTGTCAACTGATCACCACCTGGTGGAGAGTTGGATCCGATGGCAGGGGAGGAAGCCATTCAGACCTGGTAGACCCAAACGTATAGTGAGGGTGTGCTGGGAGCGTCTGGCTGAGGCCCCTGTCCGGGAGGTCTTCAACTCCCATCTCCGGAAGAACTTCAACCACATTCCGAGGGAGTCTGGAGACATGGAGTCTGAATGGGCCAATATTCTCCACCTCTGTTGTTGAAGCAGCAGCCCAGAGCTGCGGCCGCAAGGTGGTCGGTGCATCTCGTGGTGGCAACCCCCGAACCAAGTGGTGGACACCAGTGGTGAGGGGGGCCATTAAGCTGAAG
Source organism: Pholidichthys leucotaenia (assembly GCA_020510985.1). Lineage (NCBI taxonomy): Eukaryota > Metazoa > Chordata > Actinopteri > Cichliformes > Pholidichthyidae > Pholidichthys > Pholidichthys leucotaenia. The sequence continues at coordinate 236,910,074 of CM035847.1, forward strand.
AAGGAGTCCTATCAAGCTTGGTTGGCTTGTGGGACTCCCGAAGCAGCTGAGGTGTACCGGCAGGCCAAGCGGAGCGCAGCTCGGGTGGTTGCTGAAGCAAAAACCCGGGTCTATATATATAATATATATATATATATATATATAATGACTGCTAGGGATGGGCATAATTTACCGATTAACCGATAATTGATCATTAAGAATTTCACCGAGGAAGTTCATTTTCGTCGACAAACCGTTTTTTTTTTTTTAAACAATCCGAGGTTATTAGGCCTACTGCACGGCTGTCCTCAAACAATGCAATGGCAAAATTTGGGCACCAGGGGGCAACATTACACCATCACCGTACCCTGGCGTGCCTCAGTTGATACATGCGGGCTTCCGTAGGGCAATCGCCAAATCATGAAGCGGTTACGGTGAAGTGTTGCGTGGGACCATTTCAATTTAAAAAATGACCAGGTGTACTGCAATCACTGCAATGCAGCATACAAATATACCTCATCGACAGGGTCCATGGAACACCCTTATTACGCGAAGAAACCGCCAACAGTGGTTGCGCGCTGAGTAATGGCGGTCGTGAAGATTCTTTTTTTTTTTTTTCAGAAACTTTATTGAGAAGGTCATGAAGATTCGGTGTACACACGTCGAGGGAAGCTGCAGGAGGCGGCGTAGTGGCTCGACGGGAAGACTATTTCGCACAAAATGGCACAAGAGAACAGCAAAAAGTTCTGCGCGGCTAGACTAAGTAACACGAGCGATAGAGCAATGAATGCGGTCTTCGTTTGTTGGGTGGCCGCTCGGCAGGGACAGAAGCTGGGTAAAACGTCTCGGCCAATCAGCTTGCGAGATTCCCGAGGGCTCTCCGTGCTGATTCCTCATGTTCTAATGTAATCTACCTGCCTTGTTACGTACCTAAAAATGTTAATGATTAACCGATTATTAATCATTAATTCTCCCGACGATCGGTGAAGAAAATTTCACCGAATGCCCATCCCTAATGACTGCTATCACAGAATCAGTCTCTTCAATTCAAACTTCTCCACAACCATTGGCAAGACCAAAGAGCTGTCAAAGACATCAGAGACAAGATTGTAGACCAACACAAGGCTGGAATGGGCTACAAGACCATCAGCAAAGAGCTTGGTGAGAAAGAGATCACTGTTGGTGCGAGAATTCGAAAATGGAAGAAATACAAGATAGCAGTCAATCACCTTTGTTCTGGAGCTCCATCCAAGATTACAGCTCGTGGAGTAAGGATGATTCTGAGAAAGGTGAGGGATCAGCCCAGAATTACAGGGGAAGAGGTTATTCATGATCTCAAGGGAGTTGGGACCACAATCACCAAGACATCCATTGGTAACACACTTCGCCATAATGAACTGAGATCCTGCAGTGCTCGCAAGGTCCCCCTGCTCAAGAAAACACATGTACAGGATCATCTAAAATTTGCCAATGAACACCTGAATAATTCAGAAAAGGCTTGGGAGAATGTGGTGTGATCAGATGAGACCAAAATTCAGCACTTTGGCATCAATTTGATTCTCCGTGTTTGGAGGCAGAGAAATGCTTAATATGACCCCAAGAACACCATCCCCACTGTCAGACATGGAGGTGGAAATATTCTGCTTTGGGGATGTTTCTCTGCTAAGGGTACAGGAAGACTTAACCATAGTGAGGGGCCGATGAATGGAGTCATGTAACGTAGAATCTTGGATGAGAACCTCCTGGCCTCAGCCAGAACACTGATGATGGGTCGTGGATGGGTCTTCCACTATGACAGTGACTCAGAATATACAGCCAAGGCAACAAAGGAGTAGCTCAAGAAGAAGCACGTTAAGGTCCTGAAGTGGCCTAGCTAGTCTCCGGGCCTTAATCCCATAGAAAATCTTTGGAGGGAGCTGAAACTTTGAGTTACCAAGCAACAGCCTAGAAACCTTTAGGATTTGTAGAGTATCTGTAAAGAAGAGTGGACCAAAATCCCTCCTGAGCTGTGTACAAACCTGGTAACCAGCTACAAGAAACATCTAGCCTCTGTGCTTGCCAACAAGAGTTTCTCCACCAAGTATCAAGTCACGTTTTGCTTGGGGATCCATCCATCCATCTTCTTTCGCTTAATCCTTTTCGGGTTGCGGGGGGGCTGGAGCCTATCCCAGCATCTTTGGGCAAGAGGCAGGGTACACCCTGGACAGACTGCCAGTCCATCGCACGCCAACACAGCGAGACAGACAACCATTCACTCTCGCAGTCATACCTAAGGACAAATTAGAATCCCCAGTTTTTTGATGCCAATCAACCTAACTTGCATGTTGTTGGCATGTGGGAGGAAACCGGAGAAATCCTGGAGTAAACCCACACAGACACGGGGGGAACATGCAAACTCCACACAGATCACTGTTGGTCGGGGGCTGGGATTGAACCCAGGATCCCCTGGCCAAGGGTGAGTTGCTGTGCTGCTGCAGTGCTAACCATTCTGCCACCATGCTGCCCTTTGCTTGGGGATCTAATACTTATTTCCCTCGATCAAATGCAAATTTATAGTCCTTATTTAATAATTTTTTCTGGATTTTTTTGTTGATCTTCTGTCTCTCTGTTAAAATAAACCTACCATTAAAATTGCGGACTGTTCATTTCTTTGTAAGAGGGTAAATTTACAAATTCAGCTGGGGGTCAAATAATTATTTCCCCCACTGTATATCATGCAGATCTTTGAGGGCTTCTGACCAAAACTTGCTGGTAGTGCCTCGTTCAAGGTTGAAAACTGATTGCACGTTTGACGTTGCAGCTCCTAAACTATGAAATGCTTTACCTTCACACCTGAAATCTGTGCACTCTGTTGCAACTTTTAAAGAACAGTTCAAGACTTATTTGTATAGACTTGCTTTTAACTAGTGGATGATGTTGTGTTTTAACATTGTATTTTCTGATGTTGTGAAGCACTTTGATTTTTCCAGAAAGGTGCTATATAAATAAAATTTACTTACTTTCTTATTAGATTCCTGCCCCTAACATGTAAAGGTGCCTTCACACCAAACACGAACAGGCAAATTTTTCGTGCAGCACGATTACACTCAATGTAAACACATGAACAGACATGAATTCACCGTCTGGGTGAGATGCAGACAGGCGAAGTTGCCTTTATAACTTCTGCAGTAGTGTTCAACCTGCTGTTGAAATCCCCAAGATAATGCCATGCTTAGGTTTACATTGTCTAATGGGGGGCACCTGAAAAAGTTGTCCCTGCCTCGAAAATTTGATGGGTGTTTCCATTGCTAGCTTGCTAGCCCTGTTAGCACGTACGTAGCAGGAATCTGTGAGTAAATAATTCCAACATCCCAATTCAGCTGAAGAGCTCCCGGTCCTTTTGTCCACAGGTGAGTGTCAGTCTCATTTTCAAACTAGTTTACTCTCCAATGTTGATACTTTTACTCAGATGACGGCGCTATCCCTCGGACATGAACGCACAATTTCACGCATGCGTGCCTCTTTCCATTGGCCTTGTATGGATTTGCGCTGCCCGTTTGCATTTGGTGTGAAGGCGTCTTTAAGATGTTGACTTTCTCAGAAGTAGTTTGCATAAAATTGTTAATGGAAGCAGATTGTTTTGCATTTTTGTAATTAACTGCCAAAATTGTTCCAAAAACGTTAAAAAAAAAAAAAAAAAACAAACTTGGTTGGTCCCAGTACTTGAAACAAGCAAAACCAGAACAAACCAATCAGTGTTTTCTTTGCCAAAATAATTTTAATGGACCAGTATTAGTCCAAAGGTTTACACTAGATAGGTCATTAAGTTTGAACAATTGCTTCTGCCAAGTATCTCTCACTCAGTTCTTTGTCAAAAATTATAGATTTGTTTCCCATAGAATCTTACTCTGTTGAAAACACTACACTACATGGATATTGAATTCTAGACCACACATTAGCTTCTAATTTTGCCACCTCCTGCTTTGAGAGAGTTTTGCCCTTTTAACAAGACCAAGTACAGTAGCTTGTTAGCCTCCTAATATATGAAAAGTGAGCTGCTGGTTGGAGAGCAATTACCCTGTCTTCATAACTCTCTGTGAAGAGGAGCAATGGCTCTGCCTTCAATCTGAGGCAACCAATTAGTGTTTGGCCCTTTCAGAATAATTTCATTTACAAAATTCAAACTGTGTAGCTCTGTTGTGGTTGCATTCTACTGCTCAGATAGATTCCAGCACAAAATCAGAAGAAAAACATGTGAATGTGTGAGTGAGTGAAAGGAAAGGCGATATATGATCATATGATAAAAATTCCCTGTGGGGCCATCTGCTGAATGTCAGCTTGCTTGGAGGATGTGAGAGTCGTTTTGCATTGTTGGTTTTAATGGGAAAAGCAGCATTGTGAAATGTACTGACAGGTTTTAAAGCCTGGCTGGCTGCTTTCTAACTTCAAGACGATAATTCAGTGTGTGCTGCTGATAGTTTGATGAAAGTCTGAACAATTTTGCATTTAGAAATGAAAACCGTTAAATGCAGAACTTGGAGGAATGACAAATGTACAGTATGTTTTTATCGATTATTCAGACATACAGTTTGCTCATATATTTGTTGATTTGAGTTTTGGAAGATTATCGTAGTGCAACTTGACCAGACTAAATGGAACAGTAGGCATTGCTTTATACACATGCACCTCCTAACAGTTACATTGATATTAATACCAAACATCTTGCACTAATTTTGCCCCTCAAATACAAAACTGTTGTATGCATTTCATTATGTAATTAATAATTTTACAACCTATGTATTTCTCTGTTAAACAATAAATACTGAGTTTACATTTTTAACTGCACCAGTTTAATTCCTTTCACAGCAATAATGTCTGAATGAATAATTGTCTAACCACATGGTTTTAGTTTTTCACTTCATTTACTAGCTTTGGTAATCTAAGTGCACATAGAGCAGCTATTTCAGTGAGTGTGCTTTTGTGTTGCTGATGTTAGTTACTGTGACATCCTCGCTTTGTAATGTAAAATAATCAGCTGCCCCATATCTCACCCATCTCTCTGTCACTTTACCTTGGGAGCCCTAATAATGGGGCTTTTTTGGTCTCATATGTAAAAGCTTTTTTATTCTAGAGTTAATGGACTGCCCTACTTTATTATATTTGTTATGAGTTCATCACATTGATACTGAGCCTTTTTTCTGTTGAAATGGTGTCCAATTACTATATTTTGTTTCCTTGACCCTAGTTACTCCTTGTCTGTTATGGTTTAAGGATTTTTTTTAATATGTGTGCCATGTTTTTAAGATTTTTTTTAACTTAACCTCTTGCACTCCGGGCAATTTTCCTAAAAATGCCAAAAAATAACGTGCCCAAAGTAAATCGAAAGCTGTTCTTCAACCCTTTGCAGCATCTTCATGGGGTTGGTCTCATTTAAAAGAAAACACTTTGAATTTTTTGGCAAAAAAAACATAATCTCTCTACGTGCTCCGGCCACTGAGTTACAGTCATCTAAACATACTGAACTTGAAGAAAAAAAATTTGGACACGGTGTTTTTTTGGATACAAATGCTTGCAAATAACACACAGCTGTCCGATCCGGCTGGAAAATGCAACAGAAATGTAGAACCAAGTGTTATCCAGCTGAGATCCAAATTTGGTAACAATATCACAAAAAATGAATATTTTACACAGCTTTGTTCTCAGGCTGTTCCCAGGCGTTTTGGAACTGTGCCACATTGTGCCAAATGGCACAGTTTGGAAAAACATCTGTAACTTTTGAATAATTCAATGTAGAAGCTTCATTTTAGGCTCAAAGGAAAGGTCACACTCAGGGCTGTGTCTGTGTGTGTGTGTGTGGGGGGGGGGTCGTTCCCCCCCCCGCTACCAAGGACAGAGTTCGGCCCTCGCTACATGACAGATTACACTCGTTGCATGTTTCCACAGCAACGCTGTCACAGCGGCTTCCCCCCCCCCTCGCTACTGTGTGTGTGGGGGGGGGGTTGTCCCCCCCCCCGCTCGCTACAGAGGATGGACTTCAGCCATCGCTACACAACGGATTAGCCTTATGTGGTGATGTAGGACAGCAGTGCAATCACCGCGGCTCCCCCCCCCTCGCTGCAGAAGATTACCGGGGGTGGGGGGGGCGTTCACAGCCTGTACACTGCGAGCAACCCCTTGTACCGCGGCGCACGAACTTCAGACTTCGTGAACCGCACAGCTGTAATTTACTGATCGGTCAAAAGTCATTTTGGATTACAATTTTCAGGGATAGAGAATAATTTAGCTTATAACACCTTACCTCTTCACAGCGGAGTCCTGGCGAACTTGTCTTCCTCATTGTCAGACGAACGCGACGCTGGTCCGCTCTGGTTCTGGTCTCGCGACTCGATCAAAACATAATTCCATTATTGCGGTTCTGTGCTTCCATGATTGCGGTTTTTGGCGAACGATTTTTCAAAACAAATAACAGTAGTAATTAAAAAAAGACTGGCGAAGGCGTGTGTGTCACTCAGCCTTCGTCGTCAGCCTCCGTTGGTCTATAATGACCATGGAAGAAATCATAACGTCTACTCTGCTGGAACCAATACAAAATAAGCACCGCCTGTGGCCGAACATGCCGATCCACGAATGGCACTCCCTGTCACACAGGTTGCATTTGTGGATGGTCTCCATGCTGCTGGGTCTGTGGGGCTCTTCCTGTGTCCTTTTTTGATCCGCTGCAGCAGCCAGTTTTCACCCAGCCTTAAAAAAAAACAGCTCACAAACTTCTCTGCTTCAATTGGCTCACTGCATTCAAAGCGTTGAGAGGCGGGTCCTCCTTCCTAGGTTTTCATTCATTGGCTCTTCAAGGTTTCAGAAACCCAATTCAAGGCTCTTATTAGTCGAATGAGAGGTCAATCAGATGAACTAATCTGTTCGCGGCTGTGTTTGCAGCTTTTTTTTTTCAGTGGCGCTTGGAGGCCACACCACCTACACCACCACCATCAATATCCTTATCATGCGTCATGCGCACGAGGGCGCACGAGTGCGCTCTCGTGCGCCCTCGTGCGCCTTAGGACGCAGAGACTTGCCCGCCCGCGGAACAACGGAGTGCAAGAGGTTAAATTCTCTTTTTCTGGATTGGAAGCTATTGTTGATTTAAAGTCGTTTCTAACATCTAATGTGATATTGAAATTTACAAGAAGAAATCTGTTGACTTGAACATTCATCAGCGTGTCTCCTCAGTCTCTTTAGTGGGTTAAATAAGTAGTTTTCATTATTATTCCTAATTAAAACAATAGCCACCAACCTTTTCCATAAATAAAATTTTGAAAGCTGTCTGTCATTTGACAGATTACACCGAAGGTGATCTAATTAAAGTTAATAAAAATGTCAGATAATAGATTATGACAGAATTTTTACAAGCCTGTCTGTCAAAATGACAAAAAAGTCTAGTACAGCCTCTGCTCCAATCGGATGACTTTTGCGGGAGTTTTGGAGCAAAAGGTGAAATGTCAAGGTTGGCATTCCCTATGCTCTGTTACTATAGAACGAGTAAAGCTAGGGTCACCAAACTTTGCACACAGGCTCACTCTGAGACCCTGACCTCTGACTTTGGGTTTGGGATCCAAAGGTAAGGCTGGACGATACGGCTTTTAACATGTAGAACCACATTTGGACAAACAGCTTTCTCTATAAAGGGCAGTCACATCTGGAACACAATGCCAAATGAAATTAAAATAATAACGGACTTTAAAACATTCACTAAAAATGTTAAAAACTGGCTGAAAAATAAACAAGAATGTACTCATGTATGAATTATTTGTCTGCAAAGTGAGAGTGAATGAAGGGAAGGAATAAATGTGTTTGTTTATAGTGAGTGACGGAGGGAGGAAGGCCTGAAATAGGCAAATGTGAGTTATGTTATATGTGTTAAATGTGAGTCAGGCTGTTATATTTGTGTATTTATAATATTTATAATATTTATGTTAAATGTGAGTCAGGCTGTTATATTTGTGTATTTATAATATTTATAATATTTATAATTGTGTATTTATATTTTTTCTGCATTGATGTATGTGGTTATTGTGTATATTTTTTAGCTTGATTCTTTTTTCTAAAGCCCATCCAGGGACAAGAGTTGCAAATTAGCTAATAGCTATACACTCTATGTGCAACACATCAGATTGATTGTCTTTGATTAATTGTCTATGTTTATTGCACTGTCCCTGTCAAATAAACTAATCTACTACTACTACATGTATCGTGATACATTTAGGGTTTTATCGCGATACACAATATATGTCACGATATCTTAAGAGCTCCTCCAAACCACTGTATAAATGTAAAACCTTTGCATAAAATGACACCAGCATTATAATAGCAACAGACCATTGCTTGGGGGGGGGGGGGGGGATAAAATCAAGTTAACTTTAGCAAACTTTATTGAACCAGTCAGCGGGGACCAGGTCTGACAAATCCACACAGAACATGCTGAGAGAAGCAGCCCCCCACCCCCGTGTTCTCAATGCCGAACTATCAATCACAGCAGCTTTATGGTATATATTTTGACTGAGCAACGGGAATCTCGGCTGCTGCTTTACCCGTGTGCCAGTGATGTCCTTTGCGGCACCATGGGTCCCCGCCTGCGCGAATGTGGGATGTATCAACCATACGCTGGATAAATTTGCAGCATGAGGCACATATTTTTTCCACTTTATAAAATTTTTCATTGGGTCTAAGGTATATGTGGGGGGGAAAAAAGGTGTTTTGGTTAATGTTTACAGGGTCAAAAATGCGATCGTTTAGGCGGAATAATAATAAATCTCGCACCAATAAAAAACAGACACAATAGAGCGGTGGCGCTCACTCTTTGCCAGTCACGCCTGTTGTGTGGGGGATTTGACATTTGGGGCTTGCCGTAGCCTGTGCCGGGGGTTTAGGGGTGATGACGTCAGGTGGGCTACGGTCAGTGAATATATTGTGCTGTGTTCCATAATAAAGTCAGTTTGGTGTTCAGTTCAACATGGTTCCGGTCTCATGTTTTTCAGATGTAACATTTTGGCGATGAGAATAAACCATGGGAGCGTGCATTAAACCGCCACCTCCATTTTTACAGTCTCCGGGTATGCCAGCTATACCATGGTGCCGCTGGCAGGAGATGTTCAAGTTGTATGTTGCTGCGGCCGGCCTGAGCGACACCAACAAAGAGAGACGGAGGAGCCTACTTGTTCACTACCTCAGTGAGGAGGGCCAACGGATATTTTTCGCGATGGGTGGCAATGGCTCACTGAAGGAAGGTTTAGACTTAACCCAATGACTATAGATGGCACTCCGTTGCGCCGTCAGCCCCAAGTGGTGAAGGTTTTTTCAAGAAAATATTCAGTTCCACTGTCACAGATTTCCAAAGCTGTAACTTGAAAGTGGTAAGAGATAATGGCTTACTGTCAATTAGAAAGATGTAGAATATGATCCAGAGTTTGAGATAGGAGGAAATTTACACATCTAATTTGCATAATGCCATGGCAGCCATATCAAATTACATAACTTTCAGTCAAAAGTGGACTTTGGACATATTTACACAAAGAATGGTTCTGCTTTTTGTCACCGTTTCTTGTTTTGGGCATTTTGTTATCTTCAAAGTATATGAACCAGAAAATCAGTACAATGTAGTACAATGTAAACAAAACAATAAACAAACACAGACATTTGTCACTTACCGCTGGCGAAGGCAGCTCTCTTTGCCCTTTTTGCAGCATCTTAGCCGTTATTTTCCCTTCTGTCGGGCATTTTTGCTTTCTCTCCCACATCCAGAAGCTGATATGATTATCCCACCTTAATTTTGCTTTTATTCCACTGCTATTTATGTTATACAGCGACATGGAACTGGAGCGATTGTTTTCCCCAGTCACATGGCACTGGGGGGGCAGCAGATGAACATCAGGCAGCTTTGCCCACCCTCTGTTCTAACAAAATATAAACATTTACCTTCATAAGCTAAATAATGTCTTTTTTGAATCATAGTTGGCAAATTTGGGAGCAAATGCTCCTCCGTCTGTGACCAAGTACGTCCACAGCATTCGGTAACGTCCATATGCGTTTGGCTAAAGATTTCTTCCTCTCTGGTGTAAATAAGGATGCTTTTATGTCCACCATCATTCCCCCAGGGCAAGAGCAGTAAGTTATACGTGTCTGCCACCTTGTGAGGTGAAATTCTTAATAAAACTGGGGAGTGTTTGGCACGTCACAGTCACAGGTGCAGTGCACGTCGCAGCACTGTGCCTGTCACAGTGGTGGCGCTATCCATTCGTGCAATCAACAATGTGAAAGGGTTAATGGACTATTTCTTTAGGGACCATTCCAACATCACGGCGTGAAGATATAAATTCTTTGACCGCCGACAATGAGCTGGTGAGTCAACCCAGTGCTTCATTATGGAACTCCGTAGCTTAGCAAGAGAGTGTGCCTTTGGGCCGATTGAGGAGGCAGTAGTCCGGGACAAGCTAGCTCATGGTACAAACAACAAGTGGCTGAAAGGCAAGCTAACGCTGGCTGCGGACGTCTTCATACTAGAGAAGGTGATTGAACTGACTAGACAGATTGAGTCCACTGCCCAGCTAGGCCTGCCAGTGCAAGCTAAAAAGAACCTAGCCACCCAGGTTTTCCCTCCAAGTCTGGCCACTAGCAACGTAGCTAACACTTCGGGGCGGACCCCCAAAAGGCACTGGACTGTGGCACGGGTAGGAGCAGGGGCTAGGGGTCTGTGCGACGGCTGTGGTTTCCCTTGTCACCGGGCGGGCTCGTCTACCTGCCCTGCCAGAGGAAAGGAGTGCTATAACTGCAGTCGTTCTAATCACTGGGCCAGGGCCTGCACTGTTACTACTAACCAATCGGTGGCGGAGCCCGAGAGCATGACGCAGGTGTGTGTAGTGAGCGCAAGGAAGGGACCGCTAAAGTGGTACGTCCTGCAGCTAGATGGCGATGATGTGCCACTTATGGTGGACTCGGGGGGGCGGCAAGTCCATACTGAGTATGACTACATTGAAAAGACTTTTCCTGGGCAAAACCATCAATGCAGGGGCAGTGGAAATATTTGGGTACGGTCAGCTTCTGGGTGAAATGTGGGTTAAAGATTATTCCCGTGTTGACCTTCCAGGTCTCGCGCCAGGGGGCTGACTTGGTAGGAATCGATCTGCTGGGTGAACTGGGATTCTCCATCACGGACCCAGAGGGCTCAATGGTACTGACAGTGTCCTTGAATGGCATGTCTGCTGGGCGGCGTGGTTTGTGGGCCTTGGATGCATTAAGGCGTTCTACCACCGCCCGCTCATCGATCCAAGCGTGATACTGAAAATTCAACCATTGCGGCGGCTTCCCCTCACTCTGCGAGACGATGTCACGGCGGTACTGAACAGACTGCTTAAAGCTGGCATCAACGAGAGGGTGGACGCTTCACCCTGGATATCAAACGTCGTGGTGGCCAGGAAGAAGACGGGCGGCATCCAGCCGTGCATTGACCTTAGGATGGTGAACAAGGCGATTGTTCCCCCACGATGGAAGAACTTACTGCAACATTCAGCAGTGATATGCGGAAGTTTAGGAGGGGAAATCTTTAATGAACGGCCATAGGGGAGCTATGGCCATTCATAGCTATGATATCATAGACACACAGATGTTGCCATGGTTACTGTTGCTAGGCAGACACATAATCAAAGATCAAAGGCAGGCATCACTGAACGAGTGCTGACTTCTAAGCATGGTAACCATGTCAAAGATCAAAGGCAGGGATCACCATGGTTACTGTTGCCATGGTAACAGTATATTTCTATGGCCATGCAGAAATGCTTGCATACATTTGCTTTCTACAGGCATGCAGAAATACTTGCTTAAACTTGGTTTCTACGGGCATACACGGGTATGCACTAGTTATAAACAAAGCTAAGCAACAAAAAGGACTCAACACAATAAAAAGTACATTAAGCAAGAATTCTGGAGAAAGATATTTTAAAACCATATAAATTAAAGTCCACTTTTTCTGTTTGATCATATTTTTAACAACAAGGGCCATGTCTTTGGCAGTATAATTTGTGACTGCAGTTGTGATCTCTTTCCGTTTTGCACTTTTGTTGTATGGGATAGTTTTTACAAATTAAGAAGCCATATAGTCATTTTGTTAGGGCTGGTTTCTTTCTTTCTTTATTGTAGGGGCTACCTGGGATGTTGAGAGCAGATTTTAATGCATTCTTCATAATATAGTGGATGACATCTCAAGTGGTGAAACAAATTAGTGGTAGTGCGACATAATTTGCACAAAACTGTATTTGTTCAGTTTTTTTTACAGTGTTTCCTCTGGCTTAAAGACCTTGGCGCGGTGGCAACATATTTTTCTGGGGGTGGGGGCAGTAAACACATGACACTATTGTTACCGGAATATGTTAATTTTATACTATTTATTTCTTTTTTTTTTTAATTTTGCACAGTAACTTTGCATATGGAACTTGCCATATGAAGTATTGTACAACTGAGGCTTAAATATTGGAATATTGGGCCAGTTAGGGTCCCACCCAGATGTCCTGTGTTTAGACTTTTTCGTGGCGTTATCATTCTCTCCTTCCTCTGTTCTCACCTCTCCTGGACCCTCTGCCTGAACACTTTCCATTTCTTGGCTCCTGTCTTCTGTCTCATCTTGCCCTCTCTGAGCTCTGTCTAATTCAGGTTCTCTCTCTGTCAATCAAACTTTATTTGTATAGCACTTTTAAAACATTAGATGCTTCACAAAGTGCTTTACATAGATTTTTTTTTTTTTTTTTTTTGTTACTTATTTGTACCCGTAGGTAGATTTGGTTTGCAGTCTGGTGACAAGCCACCAGCTGCCGGTCGCTGCGTGCGCGAGCGCCCTAAACCTACATGTTTTTGGTATGCGGGAGGAAACCGGAGAAATCCCGGAGTAAACCCACGCAACACGGGGAGAACATGCAAACTCCACACAGCTCACTGTTGGTCGGGGGCTGGGATCGAGCCCACGGTCTCATGATCCCCGCGATCCCCCGGCCGAGGGTAAACTGTGCTGCCACAGTGCTAAACCACTGCGCCACCGTGCAGCCCAGATATTGTTATAGATAACAATAGACACATTTAATTACATATTTTACATGATACAGCCCCACCCCTTCCAACCCTCCCATAAACATACCCACAAACACAACACACACAGGCACATACATCACCCCCTACTTCTCTTTCACACATAGAATAAAGGAGACATTGCTCGGCACCGACACACCTATGATGGTATACAAACAGGTTAGAAAATATCGAGTGTCTTGTTTTGTCCTGCAGGATTTTTTTTTTTGTCATCTTTACATAAATGATAAAAATGTGTATTTTTTTGTATACTGCTCAAAAAAATAAAAGGAACACTTTGAAAACACATCAGATTTTAATGGGAAAAAATAAGCTGGATATCTACACTGATATGGACTGGATAATGTGTTAAGAATGAAAAGATGCCACATCTTTTGATGGAAATGAAAATTATCAACCTACAACCTACAGAGGGCTGAATTCAAAACACTCCAAAACTTACTCAGATTAAAAAGTGTTCCTTTTATTTTTTTGAGCAGTATATTTTTATTCTAGTGGGGGGTTTTTTCTCCATTGAGAGAGAAGGGAAGAGAAAAAAAAACCTTCAATCCATTGAGAAAGAGTAGGAAAAATAAGGGGACAAAAACATTCATAATAGTAATTTACTCATGCATACTTAAATTATATGATCAGGTGGGTATAGTAACCAGAAATTCTACTCATGTAAAAGCAGTGCTTTGAATAATTAAAAGTAGACAACCAACAATTTCTAGTTGAGTTAAGGGTACAAAGAGCACCCTCTTAAAAACTTGAGAAATGACTCCAGTCTTGAAGGTTTGAAGTTTTTCTCAAAAATTTATAAGTTTTCTTATAGTTTTATACTTTTCTCTGTCAATTTATCTAAATTTGAAACCATTTGCTTCAAATTTATAATTTTCTCTTGTAAAATTGACTTTTCTTGTACATTTGAGACTTTGTTATAAATTTGTGGATTATTTTATGACTAATTTTTGTCCGTTTTTTAAAAATAAAATTACTGTTTTTTGACTGTACTATGGGTTTGGGGTCAAAAGGTCAAATTAATATTCCATTTGTACTATTACTATAGAACAAGTAAAGCTAGGGTCACCAAATTTGGTCAAAGGTCAATGTCAAAATACCAAATAAACTATATCTCAACAACAAAGAAAGCTAGGGTCACCAAACTTGGTCCACAGGTTCACCTTGAGATCCTGACCTCTTAATATGGGTTTGGGGTCAAAAGGTTAAAAGTCATGATTAGTATTCCCTATGCCATCTTACAGAATGAGTAAAGCTCTTTAGGGTCACCAAACCTGCTACAAAGGTTCACCTTGGGATCATCACCTACGACTATAGGTAAAATAATTTTTGCTGTATATTCATGAATGATATGCTTATCAAAATTTGATTCTGCCTCAATAATTATATGGAAAAAGTTAAAAACTGTTCTCCTTCAGTAACAGTGGGATCTTCAAAGAAAACTGAGGTGGAGGATATTGCACTCGCCTCAGAGTGCTCTTGTTGATGATGGAGATCTGACAAAGTGCAAGCTTCCGCTTGGGGAGACACTACATTTACAGTATCTTATCAACAAGACAGCCATATTTTAAAGTTTTTTTTTTCTGAGTAGCTTTGGGAGGATAACCCCTACAGAATTAGACAGAATTTAACAGTGGTTGCAGAGAAACTGAGAAGTAGACACACTTTTCAAAGCAAATCAATGAACAATGCTTTATATGCTTGCTGATAATCAAGAAGGGGAGGGTAATTAAAAGCTTCTTCAATTAGGTCCTCATTTTATGTAGGAAGCTAAACTGCTCCAAGGGATCTCAAGGTGTTCCAATGCCTGCGGAGAGTCAGATTCCCTCCACACTGAGTTGGGTCTGTCCCAGATTTCTTTCCTGATTAGGGGGCATTCTTGCAGATGCCACCTTAAATGGGCCCTTCTGATGTGAGGGAGCAGAGATTCTGTCCTCAGTATCTCCCAAATGACTCAACTCTAACTTTATGGGGGGGCTTAATCACCCTTTGGAAAGATGATGTCTATATCAGCAATTTTACGCCATTCATCTCTCAAGATTGTGGCAATAGTTAAGCATAGCTAGGATTCCCGGCTTGACATTTGCACTGCCTCAGCAGACAAATGCTGCTACAGATCAACAGTTTGCTGTAGGTCAGTCACTTTTATTAGCCATTTTGGTGGGTAAGATATTCTATTATATAGTTTCAACTAGGGCTGTCACAGTAGAGGAATTTCCCCTGCGGTGACGGTGGACAGCTCAACATCGTGATATGCAGTATTATTGCAAGTGTTTTTAGGACCCTGTGGTCTTGTAATTTAAACAGGGTTCATAATGTGGCAAATGATGGAAGCTGTGAGAAACTCGCTGCAGCCCCGCTCTCAACTTGGTGCGGTGGAGCAGTGGTTAGCACTGTGGCAGCACAGCAACTCACCCTTGGCCATGGGATCCCGGGTTTGATCCCAGCCCCTGACCAACAGTGATCTGTGTGGAGTTTGCATGTTCTCCCCGTGTCTGCGTGGGTTTACTCCGGGATTTCTCCGGTTTCCTCCCACAGGCCAAAAACATGCAGGTTAGGTTAATTGGAGACTCTAAAGTGGCCCTAGGTGTGAATGTGTGTGTGAACAGTGAAGGGATAGTGCCGTACTGTGGCTGCTTCATCCATCCAGGTGGATGCCTTGAATTTCCCCTCTGGTATCAATAAAAGTGCACAAAAAAAAGTGTGTGTGTGTGTGTGTGTGACAATTGTGCAGAGTTCCAGTCTTTCTAGGCATGAACTGCTGATTCTGTTAAAACAAAACAAAAGAACAATCATTTTCATAAAGCAGTGGCGGGAAATCCAGTATTTCAACTATGATGTGTGTGGACTGGAGACTGCAGCAACATTCAGCTTATTTAAACAGGACAGCCTCCGTACAGCCCTGCGTGGCTCTTGTCTTCGTGATTTTTGGATTTTTGCTGCTGTCTGAAAAATCACATTCAAACAAGCAACGCACTATGTAGTGCTGCAGAAACTATGTAGTAGTTGTTTCACTCTCAGCGGTCAATTATAAACACTCCACCCAGAAGGAAATAACACACTTTGTGCCCTTTCAGTGTTCACTGTCACGTCTGTATTTAGCAAGGAGCCCAAACGTTTCTACCACTGCCTGAGTCCGTCTGGAGAGAGTGCCCCACACGGTGCTGCCGCCGTTAGTACTGGGTACAGACATGCTGTTGGCAATAAAAATACACTTGCATTTAACAATTTATGTATTAATCAGTAGGGGCACATAAGTGAACAACGAGATTTAGCCATGCACACAAAAAAGTGAACACCGCAGTTGTTGCGATTGCTCGTTTTCCTTCACGGTAGGCTTGTCCATAGCGCGATATTACATAATTGCGGTTATCGCGACAGCTCTAGTTTCAACAAAAGTCAACTGAAGTAATAAACCAATGCATTTATAAAATAAATGAAGTAATATATGAAAAGGTAACAAATTTATTAGAGGGAAAGATTGCCATAAGCAAAATGTAAATTTAAGTGTAATAATATTCCCAGGAATTACAAGAATAATGTCTTGTATATAGACTCCTAATAAATAGGTCTAAAATTCTAAAATCTACAACTAAAATCCTAAAAATGTTTTACAGGAGAACACAAATTAAATTGTATTGCATAAAAAAAGATTAACCTCCTAACTGTGTTTGTCACCAATCTGTGACATAGCTCCTAGTGGTCAACAGTGGTAACGATTTTTTTCAAGAAAATATTCAGATCAGATGTCAGAACTTACCAAGGCTATAACTTGAAAGTGGTAAGAGATAATGGCTTACTGTCAATTGGAAAGATGTAGAATATGATCCAAAGTTTCAGATAGGAGTAAATTTATGCATCCACTTTCACCTTTATTGTTTACTATGGCAATTGAACCTTTAGTGATGGCAGTACGTTTACATCCACAAATACATGGAATTGAAAGTAGGACCAACAGAACATAAAATCTCCCTGTATGCCGATGACATAATTTTATTTCTGTCGAATCTTAAAAAATCAATTCCGATCTTGTTAAATTTAATAAAGAATTTTGGGGATATATCAGGATATAAAATAAACAAAACAAAATCTTCAATATTAATGTTAAATGAGACCCAGAGAAATCACCCAACTCCTGAGGTAAACCAATTCAAGGTTGTAGATCAGTTTAAATATTTAGGAATTCAAATTTTGCCTAAGCTAGAATCAGTCGCCAATGTCAACTATGAAGCCTTAATGACAGATATTAATGAGTTACTTCAGAGATGGATGTCACTACAAATGTCGATGATCGGGAGAATTAATATACTTAAGTAATATCTTACCAAAAATACTTTACTTATTCCAAAACATCCCTTTACCACCACCTTCAGATCTATTCTCAAGAATTAAAAAAAAGTTAGTGGAATTTATATGGAACAATAGGAAGGCTAGATTATGTTTGTCCTTACTATATTTACTATTTGATCGTGGAGGTCTGAAATGTCCAAACTTTATGTTGTATTACTGGTCAGCACAACTGAAGTCAATGACATATTATTTTCCATCAAATGATCCTCCTCATTGGACTGAAATGGAATCATACAATTTACCTTTACCTCTTCCCTTATTCATAAGCTCAGACTCGGCTAAAAAATTACAGAAACAAGTTAAAAATCCAATTGTAAAGCACATGATCAAAATATGGTGTGAAACCAAAAAATATTTAAAAGAACCACACTCACTGTCACAATTTAGCCCAATATGGGGTAATCAATATTTTACACCAGGGAGACCGGATACTGTATTTAAAGTATGGAATTTAAAAGGGATTCAAAAGATTCAAGACTTAGATTTGTCACACTCAGATAATGTCTTTTGAAGAACTGAGGATTAAATTTAATCTTAATAGAACACACTTTTTTAAATATCTTCAGCTTAGAAATTTTATTCGATCAAATCAAAATAATGCTCTTACCCGACCTACTTATTCATCTTTGGAAAAAAATTTTGATGAAAGATAGTAAGAGAGTATTATTTCAGAGTTTTATAACTCATTGACACTATTCTCATGTGAAAACTCACAGAAAAGACTGAATGACTGGAAAGAGGACCTGCAAATTGAAATTTCAGAGGAACAATGGGAAATGGCTTGTGCAGAAGTTCAAACCAAATCAATAAATGTACGTCTTAAACTGATACATTTTTTTTTTTTTTTTTTTTAAGTTTTTGTAAAGGGTATACAGGTCGTTACAGCAATGCAGTGTTTACATTTTCATCACATGTTCCCTTATTTTCTGATATCTGACAACATTGGAAGATTAATTCTTACAACACCCCTTTTTTTTTTTTTTAAAGTGAAAGAAAAAGTGAAATTAAAGAGAAAAAAAAACAAGAAACAAATAAAAAACAAACAAACAAACCAGTAAAAAACAAACAAAAAGAAAAAGTAAGTAAATAAAGATAAAAGAGCATCTGAGTAGCTTTGGAACAAAGAGCAGAACCATTATTGAAATGGTATTTGTCAAAGATTAGATCTAATGGAAGACACATATGCGGTCCAGGGTTGCCAAAAGTTCATGAACACATCCATGTCCTGTCTCAGTGCGAATGTCAACTTTTCCATCGAGTAAATGTCTTGGATCACGTTAGTCCAATCTTCAGGTGTAGGACAGTCCTTCAACATCCATTTTTTAGTTAGAGCTTTTTTGCTTGCCAATATTAAAACATTGAATAAGTATTTTTCTCCTTGTCTTTCCAGTGAGTCCGGTAGTAAACCCAAATACAAAGTTACAAAAGAAAAGGGAACTGTAATTTTGAATATTATCCCCAATATTGTCTGTACCTTGGTCCAATATTGGTGGATAACTGGGCATGACCAAAACACATGAAAATGATTTGCAGTCTTTTCACCACACAAGCGCCAACAGTTCAATCCCTTATGGGTAAATTTGTTTTGTGCAGGTGTTCTGAAAAATCTTGCCAAGTTTTTCCATCCAAATTCTCTCCACTGCAGGGATGAGGTACTTTTCCATTGCTGTTTATTTAGCTTTTCCCATATTTCCAGTTGTAAAGTGAAATTCCCCTCTTTTTCCCATCTCTCTTTTATATAAGATGTGTTGTCTCCTTTTAAGTCTTGAAGACCTTGGTATATTTTAGAAATGTATCTGATCCCTGGGATCCCTTTATATGCCATTAAGAAGACCTTCAGAACACCTGACTGGGCCCTTTCCAAAACCTCCTTTTTAAGTATATTGTTTATGTGGTGTCTAAGCTCGAAGAACCTGTAAAGGTCTTGATTTATTAGGCCTTGTTTTTTCAAATCTTCAAAACTTCTTAAGATTTGCCCTTTAAAAAAATCGTAATATTTTATCAGCCCTTTCTCCTTCCACTTTTTAAATCTGGTGTCTGTTTTATTAGGAGTAAAGTCCTGATCATAGGCAATCCATTGCAGAAGTCGATAGGGCTCTTTAGTTTGATTCTCTCTGACTATCTTAAACCAAATTTTTAGCGGGGTCTCTATCCACGGGTTAGTGTTATTCAAAAGCTTAGGTAAGACATTGTTCCCTATTATCGCCTGTAGGGGGATGTCACTTGTTATTTGGCATTCGATCTCCTTCCATTGTGCAGTGTAGACTGGGTTACATATCTCTACTAAAGTTTTAATTTGTGCGGCTTTAAAGTAGTCCCTGATATTTGGCAGCGCGAGCCCACCTTTGTCTTTGTTTAGCTGTAGGGTTCTATATCTGATTCTAGGTCTCTTGCCCTGCCATATGAATCTTGAGATCCTTCTGTCCAGCTCCTGCCATGTTTTTTTGGGAGGTTCTACCGGTATTGTTTGGAAAAGGTATAGAAGACGTGGAAGTATATTCATTTTGACTGCTTCAATTCTTTGTGCAGTACCCAAGAATGGTATCATATTCCATCTTGCTAGGTCAGATTTTATTTTTGTCACCAGTGGATCATAGTTTAGTGATATAATTTTGTTGAGTTGTTTCGGGATATTGACCCCCAGATATTTCATAGATTCCGACTCCCAGTTAGTTTTGAGTTTGCTTAGTGAATAATGATTTGGGTCATAGTTGAATGTTAAAACTTGGGTTTTATGCATATTTAATTTGTACCCCGATAAATCTCCATACTCTGAAAAAACTGAGGTTAGTTCTGGTAAAGAAGTGTCCGGCTGCCCTAGGTATATTAAAATGTCATCAGCAAAGAGTGCTATTTTATGTTCCTTCTGACCAAGTGTAATACCTTGAATTTTTTGGTTTTGTCTTATCCATTGGCTCAGAGGTTCTATGAAGATTGCAAAGAGCAGTGGAGACAGGGGGCAGCCCTGACGACATCCTCTTTCCAGTTCAAAAGATGATGATAAATTACCGTTAATCCTTATTTTAGCTGTTGGTTTTTTATATAATGCCTGTATAGTTCTAATGAAGTTGTTATGAAAATTGAAACTGGATAAGATTCTATATAGAAAAGACCAGTCAACCGAATCGAATGCTTTTTCAGCATCTAATCCCAATATGACTGCATTTAAGTTATATTTTTTTATATGATGAATTATGTGTAAAGTGCGTCGAATGTTGTCTTGTGTCTGTCTTTGTCTTATAAAACCTGTTTGGTCTAAATGAATTAGGTCTGTCAGTATATTTTCTAACCTTTTGGCAAGGATAATAGTAAAAAGCTTATAGTCCTGATTTAATACACTGATTGGTCTGTAGTTGGAGCACTCTAGTTTATCCTTTTCAGGTTTAGGTATAACTGCAATGACCCCTTCTCTCCAGGAGGGGGGGATTTCCCCTGTGTGGAGGACATAATTAAATGTTTTCAGGAGGAGAGGAGATAGTTGCTGTTTAAAGGTTTTGTACCACTCTGCTGTATAGCCATCAGCTCCTGGGGATTTGTTAGCTTTAAGTTTCATAATTGCTTTTTCCAATTCTTTAGGATGTATTTCTGACAGTAGTGTTTTATTTTGTGACTCCGTAAGTTGGGGAAGGTTTAATGTGTTTAGGAATGCCTCGGATGCGTTTTTATGTTTTTTGTGGGAGTATAAGTTCTTATAGTAATTCTCGAAGTTTTTAAGAATATCCTGAATTCTGAATTTTATTTCCTTTGATACTGGGTCTCTGATTTTGTAGATTGCTCTTTGTTTGATGTTTCCTCAATTTATAGGCTAGCAATTTTGCCGATTTACTGCCTGCTTCATAGTATTTTTGTTTCAGAAATGTAAGTTTCTTCTGGATTTCTATTGTGTAGATCTCATTTATTTGGTTTTTAATTTCCTTAATCTTGAGCGAGTCAGTAGAATGAGTGTTGCCTTTGTGTTCTTTTTCTAGGTTCCTAAGTTCTGACTCTAATGTGGATAGTTTTTCTTGTCTTAGTTTCTTTTGGGTTGCCAGTTTTGCAATAATCTTTCCTCTTATTACAGCTTTACATGCATCCCACAGTATTAAAGGGGATACTTCTCCATTATCGTTATCTTCCAAATATCTGAGAATATCTGATTCCAATTCATCTTTCAGTGGTCCTTTCAGGACATTTGAATTTAACCTCCAAGAAAATGTATTATTTGTGTATTTTTGGATATTTAAGTCCATGTAGATCGGACTGTGGTCGGAGAGATCCATCAGTCCTATTTTACATGTTTTTACTCTTCCAATGTCTCTATTAAACATAAAAAAATAGTCAATCCTTGAGTAAGATGAATGTGGAGTTGAGTAAAATGTATAGTCTTTTACACTGGGGTTGAGTTCCCTCCACACGTCACAGATTCCCAATTCTTTTAGTAGCATCCGAGTCTTCCTGTTTTGGGTGTTATTTTGATGTGGGGAATTACAGGAAGCATCCCAGTATGGATTCAGTCTAAGATTGAAGTCCCCACCACATATCACTAAACCTTGAGCTTTAGTTATCATTAGGTCGAATACATTTTTATAAAATTTCCAGTTAGCCCCTGGGGGAGCATACACATTCAGCAGGGTGATATCTTCTCCCTCTAGCCGCCCAGTTACCAAACTGTATCTCCCTTCTTTATCTTTGTGTTCTGATTTTTTTTCAAATGTAATTTTGGTTGATATCAATGTCGCTACTCCCCTCCTCCTCCCTGATTTATATGAAGATGAAGAGATCATTTTAAACCCTTGTCTACTGAGTTTATTGTGTTCCACGTCTGTTAGGTGGGTTTCTTGTAAAAGTATTATTCCTGCTTTGTCTTTTTTCATTTTGCCTAGAATCTTGGATCTTTTAACTGGATTCAGGATTCCTTTTACATTATATGAAATTATTTTGGTTACACCCTGTTTCTCCATTGTGTTGTTTTGTTTAGTATAACTGTGTGGTGGCCCTCTTTTGTGCTACTCAGAAACTGAAAGAACATTAAAAACAAGAAAAACATTAAGAACATAGTGTAAAAAACTTTAAAACAAAAAGCTGTCATAAGAACTTCCTGAGCTGAGGTCTTTTTAAAGACCCTGTAAGAGCCTTGATGGAGTGAAGGCTCTGAGGGAAATTCCTCAAACTCTGTTACGTGTTGAGGGCCCTCTCTTACCACTGAAAGTAGTCCCATGCTTTTAACGTGAGTTTCATAACCCAATCCAAACTTGTAATGATTTTTTTTTTTTCCTTTTATGCCTAAACCCTGTGAAATTGTGTGCACCCTCCCACCCCCATCACATCAAACATTCACGCAAAAACAGTATTTGTTAGTATGAGGAGAACATGTGGATTATTGTCACATTTCTATTTTAACAAGTTTTTTTTTTTTAATTACAAAGACTTATTTGTTTCAAATAATATGATTGTTCCATGAAATGTTTTACCACATGCTGAATATGCATCTCCTTTAATGTTTGTTACCTTGTATGAGGGGGGTTGGATGTGCGGATTGATTCAAGAGAAAAAAAAAAAAAAAAAAAAAAAAAGGTCGCTATTCCAACCTGAAAACGGATAGTTTATCCGCGACGCTCTGGTGCTGGGTTTCCCGCTGCTGGTCCGTGGATTTTGAAGGTCTTTGTGTTGTCCATGTTTGCGTTTTGATCTTCTCACTCGGGTCTGCTGGGGGTTTAAATACCGTTACCGGGAGGCCTCTTTTCGCCATGTCAGCTGTTGCTTCTTCCGCCGAATTATAGAGACACGTTTCATCGCCGTAGAAGACCCTTAACTTCGCAGGAAATGGTGTCTGAAAGCACAATTTCTTCTCTCTTAACACCTTTTTCGCGTCATTGTATTCCCTGCGCTTTTTAAGGACCTCCGGGGCGTAATCGTGTTCCACGTAGACTTTTCTCTCCTGGTGCATAAATCCTTTTTTCTGCCAGGCCAGTCTTACAACCTCTTGTTTTATTTTGAAATTGGAAAATCTTACCAACACCGAACGTAGGGGCGCTTCCGCCGCCGGCCTAGCGGCTAATGAACGATGTGCCTTTTCTATCTTCAAGTCGGTGGTTTGTGGAATATCCAATTTCTCTCTTAGTAAGGATTCCACGCATTCTGCCATTGAGTTAAAACCATTTTCGGTTCCTTCTATCAGACCATGAATTCTTATGTTGTCTCTTCTTTGTTTTCCTTCTTGGTCGGTTAGCTTAGCCTCTATAGCTGCTTGTCTTTTGCGTAGGTCTAGCACAGAATCTTCGAGCACTTTTATTCGATCCTCTGTTTCCAAGATTCGGTTCTCGGCCTGGTCCACTCTGCTGTTTGTCCTTTTCAATTCTTCTCTGAATTCCCGAAATTCGGCCGTAACATCTCGGCGAAATCGTCGTAGCTCCTCAAATAGTGATTTCAGGCTAACCCTTTTGTTAGCTATCACCAGTTCCTCGTCTTCTGAACGGAGATCTTCCAGTTCGGATTCTCCGGCCGATACGTGTCCTGGCCTGGAGAATTTCAGTTTCTTCTGTTTTCCTTTAGACATGATGATTTTGTCTTTTGATTTTCACTCCTCCAAAAATCCGTTAAGTTTGATTTTCAAGGTGTTATCCTGGATTGGGTCTGAGAACTTCAGTGTTAAGCTGCAGTCGCCATGGCGTCCAGACCGGAAGTCTTAAACTGATACATTTTAAATGGTTAATGTGGATGTATGTTACGCCAGTGGAATTAAATAGATATAACAAAAACATACCAGATACATGCACAAAATGTATGGAAAGTAAAGGAACCCTGTTTCACTGTTTATGGGAATGTAGAAAAAATCAGAATGTTTTGGGAAGAAGTGAGGGTAACGATTGAAAAAATAATTTCAAAACAAATCACATTGAACTCTAAACTGTTTTTGTTGGGTCTGTATCCAGAAAAACATAACTTTAATAAGAGTGAAAGAACATTCATAGACCTCAGTTTGCTTAATGCCAAAAAATGTATTGCACTACTGTGGAAAAAGACTCATAGATCAGATGTGACTCAGTGGTTAAGACAGATGTTAACAAACCTTCCACTAGAAAGAATAACATATATACTGAAATCAAAGGAAAATGTGTTTGAGAATATATGGAGACCTTTCATTGATTATGTAAAGAAATTAAATATAACTTCTGAAGAAGAAGGTGAATGATATGTGTGGACCTTGCAAATTCCAAGCTGGTGAATGTATATTATTATTTATTTTTTTTTATTACTTATTTTGTACCCGTAGGTAGATTTGTTTTGCAGTCTGGTGACAAGCCACCAGCTGCCGGTCGCTGCGTGCGCAAGCGCCCCGTATCCCTAACCTGCATGTTTTTGGTATGTGGGAGGAAACCGGAGAAATCCCAGAGTAAACCCACGCAACATACATATATGTTGTTGAGGTTGAGAAAGAGTACATAATACATAATATTCAACATTTGAATATTATGTATTCTTATATAATAGATTACCTAGACTAAACAGAGGAGCTTTGTTGTTGACCTGTTTTTATTAATGACTGTTGTTGTTTTATTACACATTTTTTTGTTATTGTTCTTTTTTCATTTTTAAATTACTTTTGTGTTTGTGTCTGATTGTTTGTGCCATGTTTGTAAAAAAGGTTCAATAAAAAATGTTGTGGAAAAAAAATATGCATCTAATTTGCATACAAACAAACAAAGACATTCGTCACTAACCGCTGGCAAGGCGGCATCCTTTTGCGGCATTCTGGTCATTATTTTGTCCTCTACCAGTCATTTTAGCTTTCTCTCCTACATCCAGAAACTGTTTTTGATTATTCCACCTTAATTTCGATTTTATTCTGTGGCAATTTATCTTATATGACGACATTCAACCGGCGATTGCTCTACAGTCACATGGTGCTCCAGACGCTGGCAAGTGAAATCAATGAGCTTCATGCTCCCTGTGTTATAAGAACATGTAAACATCTACCTTCATAAGCTAAATAATCTCTTTTTAGAATCATAGTTGGCAAATTCGGGGCCAAATTCTCCAAATTTGCTCCTCTGTCTGCGATCGCGTATGTTCACAACGATGGGTACCGTCCATTTTGTTTTGTAATCTGAAAGACAAAGAAGAAGAAGGAGGATTTCTTCCTCTTTGGTGTATTACGTGTCATCCATGAGTTCTCCAACACGTGCCTGCCACCTTGTGAACTGGCATGATCAGTACAAATCCTCAGTCTAGCTGGGGAGTGTTTGGCACTTTATATCAGTTGTCAGGCACAGCGCCGCCCTCTGCCACTAGGGGCACACAGAATCACACAGCTTAAGGGTTAATATCTAAAAAAACTAAATTTCACAAAAAGTCCACCTCCATTCAATATTTTCAGTGCAGAAAAAAATGTTTCAAACTAAGACAAAAGAAACCCAGACACAAAATGTATAATTCCAGGACACAATTCCTCGACATTTTTTTATCAACAGTAAACTGTGTTACAGCATGGATGGAGCTGTAACTCCATGATTACAGGAGCCACGATTACATGTGCAAAATTTCTTCAATCTGATTACAATTCAGATCAGAACTTTACTGTTTACATGGATCTTGAAAAAGTTGATCCGATTAGGACGTGCGTTTCCATGTGTCACACGTTTGAACGGACTAAATCATTTTGACATGCAAACAATTATCCAACAATCTGGAAATAGTAGAGAGAAGAAGCAACTTCCGATGTAAAACCCCGCTTCGTGTCTCTTTTTGAAATGGACCTGTATTGTGTTATTGAGACTGTACTTTTGCTTCTGCTGGTCTCCGTAATGAAGCTACAAGTACATACTTCTGCATATGATGAACAGAGGGAGACAGCAGGACAATGCAGACCAGGTTTGTTTTACTCCCACCATGTTTTCCGCTAGCTGCTGTAAAGGCGGAAATACGTCACGTCGATGTGTGGTTAATGTACAGACATGCGCAGTAAACATATTTTCTACCCGAACTTCGGAATAAGTGTTTATAGGCGCACCAATCAGATTAACAATCGGAATAACCCACCCGTCTGTATCAGAAGGAAATTTTGATCCGAATGAGTGTGATTGGGTCAGAATATTCAGATTTGCGTGTTTACATGAAGCATTTTTATTCCGACCAGGCTTTTAATCCGGTTACTTGTGTCCATGTAAACATGGCTAGGGAGAGGGGAGGTGGAACTTTTTATGTTCAGTAACGCACGGAGCTTTTACAAAGTTTTTATGTGATAACCAGCAACCTCACCTCTGCAAACCAGCATGGACTACTCTCGGCTCACAACAGCACTTCTTCGTGCCATTTTCAACTCGGATCTCGACCCACTGAGCATCTGTTGAACGCATTTACTCGTCCGTGGTAAACATGTTACTTTTCTGCGGGAAAGCCAAAAACAACGAGTGTACGTCACTTCCGGCCGGCGATGGCTGCTCCCCATTAGTTTTGACCAAGTGGTTTTCATGGGATAAAATAATTCAGTATACTGACTCTAGGGGGTTATTTTTACTGAATAAACACATTTCTGGTTTATAATTAATACCTAAAGCAGGATTAATATTGTTATAATGGCCAATACAGGTTTCCTTTAAACTTTGGTAGTAGCCACTTGGAATGAGAATTTGTTCTCTTTCAGTTTTCTTGTTGAATTTCAGCACATTGGTTTGTACTCATTTCTTATGTTGGTGACCTGTTGTGTTTTCCGTGAATATGGACTCGTATTTGTAATGTGTATTGTAATGTGTTGTTGAGTGTCTGTCATGTACTGACTGTTTTATTTCCCATTTGATTGTCCTTGACCATAGCAGTCTCCTCCATAGAGCAAAGTATGCAAATGCTATGAGCCTCTTGAAGCTGAAAGGGCCCCCAAGCTACAAGGTGAATCTCAATATTATAGCGTTAAGTGCTGTATTCATTTACTTAGTAATATTTCTAAACCTAGACTATTATTCAGCTTACATGAGTCCATTATTCATTCACTCCAGACATTGATAGTGGTAAGCTACTACTGTAGCCACAGCTGCCCTAGGGCAGACTGACATCCGACAGTGGCTCATATACACAGCGTTGCTGAACCTCACTGTGTATATGGAGAGCACAGAGAGCCCAACACCTTCTTGCTTGTCCTCCCCCACCCTCGGCAACCCTTGGTATGACATGAACAAATCCAGAAAAAGTAAAATCACTGAGGAAAATAGAGTTTAATTCTGTGTGGACAGATTAATTTGCGTTCATGTATGGTTGTTACGTATGTGGTGAGAATTTCTCCACAAGAACACAAACAACAAGAAAAAAAAAACAGCCACCTCATTAGTGTCTGCAGGTCCATAAAAATTCTTAAATGCAATTATCTAAAATCAGCACCTTAATTATCCTTAAAAATGGCAATCCTTGAATTCCTGCTCAATAACCTTAAAATTAGTAGCCTGTGCTATAAATGCTGGATTCACCAGACATGACCAAAGTCTAAATTAGTGTGAATTTATTTTCACCATCACAACTCAATACATCCTGAATTAGTTAACAACAAAAGCCTTCTACAGTGATTCAATTTTCCAGAATGTTTTTCTGTTATGTGCTTTTATTGTGACACACCGTCAGCCGGGTGTACTTGGCTGAAATCAACAACCTACAGCCGACAGTTTTTCCTTTGTAAATAAAAAAGAAAAACATAGTAAAAGGAGTTCAGATGAGTGAAAAGAGGAGACAAGAGTCTCTGACAGTGATGTAGAGGTGAGCCTTACAGTATATTCTAAGGATGTTTTCAACTTTTTCTCTGCAGGATAACTGCCAGCTTGTTATCTGATGTTTTTATTGGAGTTTTGGGCAAACAGTGAATTATATTTGGAGACTGTCAATGGCATGCATTTTTTTTTTAATTGTAAAGGCACAACATTTAACTCAGCGAAAGAAGGTACGGTACTTCAAAAAAAAATTTTCATCCTATTGTAATTATTTCTAATTGGCTGATTTTGCAACAAATTACTTTAAATTTAATCAGAAAGTTATTTAGTATTCTTTTTGTTTGATTCCAAAATAAATAAAGAATATGTAAAAGTTATTAGACAACCAATCCACTAGTTATCAAATCGAGAGTCCAAAGAGCGGGTGAAGGATTCAAATTATATTATTAGATCTGAATAAGGGGCATTTTGAGGAAACACAAAAAGGGTGAAAAGTAGCTAGTCTCACATTTTAAAATATCAGTGTCATGAATTGCCTGCTGGGCAATGAATGGAAACCCATGCACTGAACTGTGAGTTTCCAAACATTTAATGAAAACACAAAATCCAAACAATGCATGAACAAAAACTTACAAATTAGAAGATGCTGGAAGACAGGCAGGATGGACATGGGAAACATGTCTGGATTAGATTAGGACACAGCGCCGATTAGAGGCACCGCCACCCTTAAATAGGTCAGGAAGAATTGATTACAGAAGGACAGGTGTGGGAACCCAGAGCAAGGAGTAATCAATACAAAATAATGACAGCTGGGACAACCCGCGAACTGAACTGAACCGGAAAGAAATACAGAACCTTGTCAAAACAAAGTACATACCAGGATGAGTAAAAAGACAAGATACAAAACCAGATAAACCAAATACTACTAAATGCCTGAGTTACAAAAGGGAAACTGAAAGTGAAGGTAAGAGAGGATTCATGTCTAAACACAATATGACTAAATTGAAGTACAAAATGATACAGAAATGCATAAAATAAATATACACGACTAACCAAACTGAGATACAATAAACGGAGAACTCAAAGGGCAATCTGATATAATGAAATACAGACAAACCCAACCTCAAATACAAAATAAACCCGAGATAAGGAAAATACAGAAATTAGTCCAGAATAACTGAAGGCATGAGCATGGTTTTTACACCGTGCTCAGCGTCATGACAATCAGGAGCTAAAGCTGTGTGATCACTATTGAAAGTAGGAGATGGGTGCTATTTTTCATATTTGAACAATTTATGAATGTGCTGATAATTAAAAACTATACAAAAAACTAAGATATACAGAAAAAGTCTTATTTTTCAGCACAAAACTATTTGTAATATACTTGTAATCCTTTTCTTATTTCGTGAAGGAAACTATATATAAAACTTCACAGTTTTTTCACTGTTGTAGTATAAACTCATAAATGCCATATAATATTCAGAGCTATGTATATATAAAACTTTATAAGCAGCATAATCTTTATTTTAAAGGTCAAATTACCATTGCGGCGCTCAGCTACTTCTATTTTAGTTGGAGAGGGCAAAATGGCTCTTCGGTTGGCCAAGGTTGCAGACCCCTGATCCAAACTAATGGGCCAGTTTTGGCATGCGGCCTGTATGTTTGACACCCCTGGACTAGACCATAAAAATAGCCTACATCGGCCCATGGAGCTTCTTCTTTCTTCGTCACACTCCTTTTCCAGAGATTGGTGCAAAATGAACCCGGAAGAAACTTAAAGGTTTTTTTATAACAGCATTTTTCAGCCACTCCCGGAGCCTGCAGCAGCTCTACTTGTTTCCTGGCTACTGTGGAGAAGAGACCAGCCTGTCCCGTCAGTGAGGGGCAATCTATGCATCCTGGTTCACTTCGCATATCCTCTGCTCCTCTTTTTTTTTTCCCGTGACATCCCCCTCCAAAATAAAACATATCCTGCTTTGTGTGGCACTGAATGCGACACACAAACAAAAGTGTAGTCTGCGCATGCACACACACAGTGTCTATTCTTGTTTATATGAAAACTATTCAGTGCCGATATTTTTTTTTTTTTTTCCGGTTCCGCCGGACCGGCGGCGCCACACGAGTTGGCTGCCTTTTGCAACTGCCTTTTTTTTTTTATCTTCCTTCTTCTTTCTACACCTTTCACTCTCTATATATATATATATCACAGACACACAGATCGCCCCAAGGGTCTCCTAAGTCGGCGGACAGAGCCACTGTTTGCAGCAGGGGGACGATAGAGCAGGGAAGAGCTAGCTAGCTGGCTAGCTAGCTCCAACCGCCACCCGGTGCTAACGGAGGAGCTCGACATGCCGAGGAACTGTGGCGAAAACGACGCGGGTACCGGACTGGAGTTTAGGCGGCGTGCAAGAAATATAAGACAGAATAATAAAGAGCGATGGCAAGAACCAAGCAGACCGCCCGTAAATCTACTGGAGGAAAAAGCCCCCCAGGAAACAGCTAGCCACCAAGGCTGCTCGAAAAAAGCGCTCCGGCCACCGGCGGAGTGAAGAAGCCTCACCGTTACAGGCCCGGTACCGTGGCTCTGAGAGAGATCCGTCGCTACCAGAAATCCACGGAGCTGCTCATCCGTAGGCTGCCCTTCCAGCGCCTGGTGAGGGAGATCGCTCAGGACTTCAAGACCGACCTGCGCTTCCAGAGCTCTGCCGTCATGGCTCTGCAGGAGGCCAGCGAGGCCTACCTGGTGGGTCTCTTCGTGGACACCAACCTGTGCGCCATCCACGCCAAGAGGGTCACCATCATGCCCAAAGACATCCAGCTGGCCCGCCGCACCCGCGGAGGGAGAGGGAACTTAGACTTTCTGCTGCACATTCACCAACCACAATGCTCCGCACTGTGTGTCTATATATATATATTTATAGTAATATGTACATATGTATACTAGCTGTTCTTGTTTTTTTTTTCTTGCCTTCTGATTGTTGCTCGGAGTGTTGCAATCCTGGAATTTCCCCATTGTGGGACTAATAAAGGCTTATCTTATCTTATCTTATATGGAAAAAATGTTGGGTGCATTTTGGAATCCTCCCCGTTGTAACGGAGGACAAAGAGCAGCAACCATTGAACTATATTGATCATTGTATTCCACCACTGATCTGTGCTGAGTTTGTCAAAATTTAAAGACTTATAAAAATGCTGGTGACTCTCAATAGTGGCCTGCATCACCAGCTTTGGGGCTGACCAGCACGATCAGCGATGTGAGGACATGAAACCTGATATCTTGGAGAAATGTTATCTGCAGGAGATGAGACCCACTTAAAGTCTTAAGCTGTGGAGGGTTGTTGAGGTGTGAATTTATGCTGATGGAACTCGCGACTGTGGCTCACCAATTGTAGTTTGAAAGCGGCTTAACTGATGACGATCCATGGATGATCACCAGTGACGATCCATCCATGGATCCACTGGACCTTATCGTGGTGGTGGTGGTGGTGGGGGGGGGGGGGGGGTTGCGTGCCCTAGTGATCTCAGGAGCTATGTTGTCCGGGGAAATTTGCCTCTGGTAGGGTCACCCAAGACAAACTGGTCCTGGGTGAAAGGTCAGACTAAGAACGATCCAATAGACTCTCATGATGAACGTTAGAACAAGGATCCAGTTTACCCCGCCCGGTATGGGGTTACCAGGGCCCCACCCTGGAGCCTGGCCTGGTGGAGGGGCCCGATGGCTAGTGTTTGGTGGCTGGGTTTCCGCCCATGGGACCTGGCTGGGTTCAGCCCGAAGGAGTTACATGGGTCCGCCCTCCAGTGGGCTCACCACCTGCAGGAGGGACCTTGGGGGTCTGGTGCTGTGTGGATCAGGTGGCTGTCAAATGCGAAGACCTTGGCAGTCTGATCCCAGGCTTCCTAAACTGGCTTTTGGGACGTGGAATGTCACCTCTATGGTGGAGAAGGAGCCTGAACTGGTGTATGAGGTCGAGAGATACTGGCTAGATATAGTCGGCTTCACCTCAACACACAGCTCCGGTTCTGGAACCAGTCTCCTGGAGAGGGGCTGGAGCTTGTCCTATTCTTGAGTTGCCCCGGGCAAGAGGCGATGAGCAGGGGTGGGTATTCTTATATCCCCCCACCTTGCTGCCTCTATATTGGAGTTTTCCCCAGTGGACGAAAGGGTTGTTTTCCTGCACCTTCGGGTTGGGTCATTTGTGCCTATGCACCAAATGATGGTTCAGAGTACCCACCCTTTTTAGAGTCTCTGACAGGGGTGTTGGAGGGTGCTGCTCTTGGAAACTCCATTGTCCTTCTGGGGGATTCAATGCACACGTGGGCAATGACAGTGAAATCTGGAGGGGGGTGATTGGGAGGAACGGCCTGCCCGATCTGAACCCGAGTGGTGTTCAGTTATTGGACTTCTGTGCTAACCACAGTTTGTCCATAACGAACACCATGTTCAAGCATAAGAGTGTCCATCTGTGCACCTGGCACCAGGACACCCTAGGTTACAGGTCGATGATCAATTTTGTTATTATGTCATCAGACCTGCAACCGTATGTCTTGGATACTCGGGCAAAGAGAGGTGCAGAGCTGTCAACTGATCACCACCTGGTGGTGAGTTGGATCCGATGGCAGGAGAGGAAGCCATTCAGACCTGGTAGACCCAAACGTATAGTGAGGGTGTGCTGGGAATGTCTGACTGAGGCCCCTGTCCGGGAGGTCTTCAACTCCCACCTCCGGAAGAACTTCAGTCACATTCCAAGGGAGTCTGGAGACATGGAGTCTGAATGGGCCATGTTCTCCACCTCTATCGTTGAAGCGGCTGTCCAGAGCTGCGGCCGCAAGGTCGTCGGGGCATCTCATGGTGGCAACCCCCGAACCAAGTGGTGGACACCGGTGATGAGGGGGGCCATTAAGCTGAAGAAGGAGTCCTATCAAGCTTGGTTGGCTTGTGGGACTCCCGAAGCAGCTGAGGTGTACTGGCAGGCCAAGTGGAGTGCAGCTCAGGTGATTGCTGAAGCAAAAACTCGGGTATGGGGGGAGTTCGGTGAGGCCATGGAACAAGACTTTCGGTCGGCTTCGAAGAGATTCTGGCAAACTGTCCGGAGGGGGGAAGCAGCTCCCTGTCCACACTGTGTATGGTGCGGATGGGGCGCTACTGACTTCGACTGAGGATATCGTTGGGCGATGGAAGGAATACTTCGAGAATCTCCTCAATCTCATTGATACGCCTTCCACAGAGGACGCAGGGCTTGTGGACGAGGGGGACGTCTCGCCTATCACAGGTGCTGAGGTCGCCAAGGTGGTTAAAAATCTCTTTGGTGGCCGGGCACCAGGGGTGGACGAGATTCGCCGTAAGTACCTCAAGGCCCTGAATGTTGTAGGGCTGTCATGGTTGACTCACCTCTACAACATTGCGTGGAGGTCAGGGGCAGTGCCTTTGGCATGGCAAACCGGGGTGGTGGTTCCTCTCTTCAAAAAAGGGGACCAGAGGGTGTGCTCCAACTTTCAAGGGATCACACTCCTCAGCCTTCCTGGGCAGGTCTATGCCAATGTAATGGAGAGGAGAGTCCGGCTGTTGGTCGAAGCTCGGATTCAGGAGGAGCAGTGTGGTTTTCGTCCTGGCCATGGCACATTGAACCAGCTCTTTACCCTCTCGAAAATCGTCGAAGGTTTGTGGGAGTTTGCCCAACCAGTTTACATGTATTTTGTGGACTTGGAGAAGGCATACTACCGTGTCCCTCATGATTTTTTGTGGGGGGTGCTTCGGGAGTATGGGGTATCGGGCTTGTTGTTATGAGCTATTTGATCTCTATATGACCGTTGTGAGACCTTGGTTCATATTGACAACACTTGGTCGGATTCATTCCCAGTGAGAGTTGGACTCCACCAGGGCTGCCCTTTGTCAATGATCCTGTTCATAATTTTTATGGACAGGATTTCGAGGCCCAGCCAGAGAACGGAGAGTGTCATGCTTGGTGACCGCAGGATCTCATCTCTGTTGTTTCCAGATGATGTTGTCCTGCTAGCTTCATCCAGCAATGACCTAGAGGTCTTACTAGGGCGGTTTGCAGTGAGTGTGAAGCGGCTGGGATGAGAATCAGTACCTCCAAGTCCGAGTCCATGGTCCTCAGCCAGAAAAAAGTGGATTGTCCTCTCCGGGTTCGGGACAAGCTCCTGCCCCAAGTGGAGGAGTTTAAATATCTTGGGGTCTTGTTCACGAGTGAGGGGAGAATGGAGCGAGAGATTGACAGATGGATCGGAGCAGCATCTGCAGTGATGCGGACATTGTACCGGTCTGTTGTGGTGAAGAGGGAGCTTAGCTCTAAGGCAAAGCTGTCGATTTACCAGTCAATCTATGTTCCTACCCTCACCTATGGTCATGAGCTTTGGGTAATGACCGAAAGAACAAGATCGCAGATACAAGTAGCTAAAATGAGCTTTCTTCATGGGATTGCTGGACTCACCCTCAGAGACAGGGTGAGGAGCTCAGTCACCTGGGAGAGGCTCAGAGTAGAACCGCTGCTCCTCCACATTGAAAGGAGCCAGTTCAGGTGGTATGGGCATCTGCTCAGGATGCCTCCTGGACGCCTCCCACTTGAGGTGTTTCGGGCACATCCCTCTGGGAGCAGACTCCGGAGCAGACTCAGGACTTGCAGGAGAGACTATGTCTCCCAGCTGGTCTGGGAACGCCTTGGTATCCTCTCTGAAGATCTGGAGCACGTGGCTGGGGAGAGGGAAGTCTGGGCTCTGCTTGAGCTGCTGCCTCTGTGATCCGGACCTCCGGAGAAGTGGTGGAAGATGGATGGATGGAAATGGCTTAACTGTAGTTTGAAAGCGGCTATGCACATAATCGGGTCTGTTTCTCATCACACCGGTGCTACTTCAGTTCCTTGCATAGAGCAATTTTCACATCACACATGCAACATACTGTATATGTCATACTGTACAGCCCTGGAAGGGTATAATATTTTTGATAAAATTTTAAGTACCTCCCTTCATTTGTATCAGCTAAGCTTCTCAAATGTTTAGTGAAACACTTAAATTTTTTTATGTAAAAGAAAAAACTAAACTGCAGTGATAAGGAAGCCTTGTGAGCCATGTGAGCCATGCGGAGCGGACTTTTCCAGACTCCTTGGTTATTGTGGTAGGCGACTTTAACCAGAGCAATCTGAGTCACGAGCTCCCCCGATACAAACAGTTTATTAAATGTCCAACCAGAGGAAAAAACACGCTGGATCACTGTTACACTACAGTGAAGGACGCATATCGCGCTGTTCCCCGCGCTGCGCTCGGACTATCTGATCACGTGATGGTCCACCTCATCCCCACATACAGACAGAGACTGAAACTCACTAAACCTGTTGTGACCACCATGAAGAAATTGACCAGTGAAGCTGGAAAGAAACTGAACACATGCATGGAAATAACTGACTGGGACATGTTTAAAGGAGCCACACATGATCTTAATGAGTACACAGACACTGTGAACTCATATATCAACTTTTGTGAGGAGAGCATTCTCCCATCGCACACCAGGGTGAGGTACTCTAATGATAAGCCCTGGTTCACTGCCAAGCTCAGACAGATCAGGAAGGAGAAGGAAGCAGCGTTGAAAAGTGGAGACAGGGACTGCTACAGAGAGGTCAAATATCGGTTTAACAGAGAGCTGAAGAAAGCTAAATCTGTGTATTCTGAGAGACTCCAGCAGCAGTTCACTGCTAATGACTCGGCTTCTGTGTGGAGAGGACTGAGGCAAATCACCAACTATCAGCCTCAGGCTTCTAAAGGTCAGGATGACAAAGCCCTTTGTCAAAAACTGTCCCAACATTACACCCGTTTTGACACCTCGTCAGCTGTGTCCAGCTCCCCCACTCCACCCAGCTCCACTGCCTCCTCGGCCCCTAATTCATCAAAAGCGGTCCCCCCCTCCTCCTCCTCCCCCCCCTGCCCTTGTCATCAGTGAGCAGGACTTGCACAGACAGTTCTCCAGATTGAACCCGCGCAAGGCCCCCGGGCCGGACGGTGTGTCTCCCTCCACCCTGAGACACTGTGCGAAAGAGCTGGCTCCTGTCTTCACAGACATTTTTAACACCTCCCTTAAGCAATGCCACGTGCCGTCCTGCCTCAAATCCTCCACCATCATCCCTGTCCCCAAGAAGCCACGGATTACTGGACTTAACGACTACAGACCTGTAGCGCTCACCTCTGTAGTCATGAAGTCCTTTGAGTGCCTGGTCCTGTCTCACCTCAAGTCCATCACCACTCCCCTCCTTGACCCGCTGCAGTTTGCCTACCGTGCCAACAGGTCTGTGGACGACGCAGTCAACCTGGCCCTCCACTCCATCCTGCAGCACCTGGACTCCCCGGGAACCTACGCCAGGATCCTGTTTGTGGACTTCAGCTCTGCATTCAACACCATCCGCCCCGCTCTGCTCCAGGACAAGCTGTCCCTGCTCGGCGTGCCTGACTCCCTCTGCAGGTGGATCACCGACTTCCTGACGGACCGGAGGCAGCATGTGCGGCTGGGGAAGTCTGTCTCGGACTCTGTTAGCATCAGCATCGGATCACCCAGGGCTGTGTACTTTCCCCCCTACTCTTCTCCCTTTATACCAACTCCTGCACCTCCTCCCACCAGTCTGTTAAGCTGATCAAGTTTGCGGACGACACCACCCTCATCGGGCTCATCTCCAACGGCGACGAGTCCATCTACAGGAAAGAGGTGGCCCAGCTGGTGTCCTGGTGCAGCCACAACAACCTGCAGCTGAATGCTCTGAAGACAGCGGAGATGATTGTGGACTTCAGGAAAGTCACAACCCCCCTGCCCCCCCTCACCATCACAGGCTCTCCCATCACCATTGCAGATTCCTTCCGCTTCTTGGGCACCACCATCACCCGGGACCTCAAATGGGAGCCAACCATCAGCTCCCTCATCAAAAAGGTCCAGCGGAGGATGTTCTTTCTGCGGCAGCTGAGGAAGCTCAAGCTACCCACCAAGATGTTAGTGCAGTTCTACACGGCCATCATCGAGTCCATCCTCACCTCCTCCATAACTGTGTGATACGCAGGAGCCACTGCCAGGGACAGACTAAGGCTGCAGCGCGTCGTGCGCACTGCTGAGAAGGTGATCGGCTGCAAGCTCCCATCTCTCCAGGACCTGTACATCTCCAGGACCCGGAGGCATGCAGGCCGGATCATAGCCGATCCTTCACACCCTGGTCACGTACTGTTTGCCCCCCTCCCCTCAGGTAGAAGACTTCGGTCCATTCAGACTAAAACCTCCCGGCACATGAACAGCTTTTTCCCCTCTGCCATCAGACTGCTGAACATTAAAGGCCAAATGTCACGTAATTTTTTTTTCTAAATGACAATGAATTTAGATAAAATACACATAGCTTAAACCAAATATTCATACCGGAGACCATATCACCCACCTGTATTTACATAATTGCACAAAATACACCAGGCGAAGGCCCCACCTTGCTCGCTGGCTTGTGACAGCCAGTCCAGACCACGCCCATGTTTTTGACGTCACAAGTTGTACCCTGGCTGCCCTGCCTATCCACATTCACACTTATCAACATTGGACAATCATGACAGAAAGTGACAGCGATTGTGAACAAATTAGTTTAGTTTTGTCTTTTCTTTTTTTTTTTGTCTTTTTTTGTCAGTGGTTCAGACAGTGACAGAGGCATAGACCCTTACAGGTTTGAGCCGTCCGAGACGGAATCAGATGCTTTGTCTGATGACAACAGTTCCAACGATGACCAGAGAGCAGAACCAGTGGAAAATGTCATTGAATTGGACATTAGTCGCCTCCAGAATTGGGAAGCCGAAGGGGGTTTGTCGAGGGCGCCCCATAAATATTGATTTTTCGGAAGCCATTATTATTACAGTGGAGGAGAGCCGCTGCTGTCAAGAAATTGACCAGATCAATATGAAAATGGAGGCGCATACCTGTCAAGTGAGACGTTTTCGCCGTATTTTAATACGGGGAAAATGCAATTTTAGCATATACGGGCGTATTGCCATTTCTGTACGCCCAAAAGAAAAATATACGGGAAAAAAAATTATTGAGTGTGTTGAGGAGCACGTCGTGTGTGTGAGACCCACAGCTAGGGTGCTTGCAGAGCGCTCAGCGGGAGCTATTCGCACTACATTGAGAAGTGTGGACTCAATCATTAGGCTGATTGTCGGGGCGGGCAGATCGCTCAGCGGGAGCTATTCTCACTACAATGAGAAGTCATTAGGATAATGGCTTAACACTTTCAGCTGTGCTGCGGCTGCGGAACAGAGAGGAATTGCCTTACAAATACAGAATTCTGCTTTTTTCATTTTGAGCCGGACGCCGAGTTGTGTTGTTATTGTCAAATATCCATGAATCCTTAAAATATTTGACAATAACAACACGAATTACATTTAAAACATTTCCCAGAAAAGTGTCCCTTATTACTCCGCCGTCCCTTATAGCCCCGTTTTACGGTATTAAAATACGGCGAAAACGTATCACTTGACAGGTATGAAAACATTTCCCAGAAAAGTGTCCCTTATTACCCAGCTGTCCCTTATAGCCGCGTTTTAAGGTATGGGTGAAATATCCAATTTTTTCTTTCTTGTTGCTCACTTCAATCTTCCAGTCTCCATATAAACAATCAATCGAAATACCCCAAGCATCAAACTAGGGTACAATCTATTTCGTCACTTCCGCCTTCTTCCCCAGGCGATTCCAGGGGCCGTGAGTAGGAATGTCAGGCCAAGTGCGGCAGTTTTAAATTAACGAATATTCCGGCGTTACTGAAGCATATGCACCAAGACCCGAACGGATCGGTTCCCTTTTATATCTAGTTTCAAGACATTTAAAGTACCCTGTTACGTGACATTTGGCCTTTAAGTGACTTATTGACTCTCGTGCACTATATACAGCAGCTCAACCAGACTCATGTCATTCATCACTGTTTTTCTGTTGCATTATCGACTGCACTGTGGTACCCCATATTATCTGCTACTTGCTAATTTATTTAAAACTGCCTTGACTAGTATTACTCATTATTATTATTATTATTATTATTATTAATATTACTTATTATTCTACACTTATTGCATGTTTTTAGTCTTTTAGTTTTTTAGTTTATCTCTTTATCTCATCATGTTTTTAATGTTGCAGCATGGCACCTAGACAAATTCCTAGTTTGTGTACTACATGAACAATGGCAATAAATCTGATTCTGATTCTGAGGGTAATCAATTCACTGTTATATGCACAGAGCTTTGGTGAAGCAATGTTTCCTCTGGCTTAAAGACCTTGGTGCGGTGACAACATATTTTTCCGGGGGGAAGGGGGGGCAGAAAACACATGACACTATTGTAACTGGAATATGCTAATTTTATACCATTTATTTCTTTTTAAAAATTTTGCACAGTAACTTTGCATATGGAACTTGCCATTTGAAATGTTGTACAACCAAGGCTTGAATGTTGGAATTTTGGACCACTTGGGGTCCCACCCAGATGTTCTGTGTTTGGACTTTTTACTGGTGACATCCTTCTCTCCTTCCTCTCGTGCACCCTCTGCCTGAACACTTTCCTCTCCTTGGCTCCTCTCTTTTATCTCATCTTTCCCTCTCTGAGCTCTGTCTTATTCAGGTTCTCTTTCTGTCTATGGTAGTATAGAAACAGGTTAAAAAATACCAAGTGTCATGTTTTGTCCTGCATTACTTTTTGTCATGATTTACATAAATGGCACAAATATGTATACTTTTTGTATTTTTATTATCGTGGGGTTTTGTTTCCATTGAGAAAGAGTAGGAAAAATAAGGGGACAAAAACATTCATAATAGTAATTAACTCCTACATACTTAAATTATATGATCAGAGGTGGGTACCGTAGCCAGAAATTCTACTCATGTAAAAGCAGTTTTATCTAATGAAATTAATAATTAAAAGTAGACACACAAAAATTTCTAGTTGAGTTAAGTAAGGATACAAAAAGCACCCACTTAAATCAGTGTGTGAATGTGTGTGTGAATGGGTGGATAGCAGGATCTGTAAAGCGCTTTGGTCATCAAGAGATGAGAATAAAAACGCTATATAAGTGAATGCCATTTACCATTTTAAATAAAAACTTGAGTAATGACTTCATTCTTTATGATTTGAGGTTTTCCTCCAAAATTTATAACAGTTTTCTTATTGTTTTCTACTTTTCTCTGTAAGTTTATCTAAATTTTGAAACCAAATTTACAATTTCCTCTTGTAAAATTATGACTTTCCTTGTACATTTGAGACTTGATTATACGTTTGTGGATTATTTTATAGCTATTTTTTGTCTATTTTTTTAAATAAAATTACTTTTTTTTTTTTAATTTGAAACAGTTTGTGGTACAATTTTTTTTATTTTTTTTTCTTCATACAATTTAAACTTTTGACCAAAATTTTACAGAGCCAGAACAGAACAATAATTTAACTCTGATTTCAAAGAAATATAATTAATGAAATTATATTTAATTAAATAAATTAACTAAAATATTTCTTTATTTTACAGGGGTTTTTTTTAGAACTCTCCTCACCACCCAGACAATAGGGAAAAGCCTCTCTTATTTTGAAATCCAAATGTTGGTAAGTTTAGTTTGTCTGAAAGCTGGAGGATGTTGATGGATTTAACCTGTTTGCTAAGCGACTCATTGTTTCCATTACCATGGTGAAGGCCTCCACTGCATACATACCTCTTCTGCTTTTTTTCCTTATTAAAGTACTTAAATAAGGTCCTGTTTTACTCTGACATGGAATCAGGTTTGCCTCACGGACAGTGACACAAGATAGGTCTGCCTGCTGACTGGAACAGTCACGCGGACGGCGTACTCCAAAACTCCAATGCACGGGTGACTGTCACATGCATCGTTCACGTGCGCGCTTGCAGAACACCATTCCTTTATTTATTTTCTTTGCGTGGCAGCTGAGTTTTAGGCGCAGCGGGCCGCCACACAAATGTTACCAGTGGAAACCCTGCTGTTGCTCTGTATTGTCTCTCGAAGTCTGTATTTTTGTGAAAGAAATTTCTTGATATTCTCTCTCTACCTGCCTGACTCCTACCTGTCTATCCATCTGCATGTCATGACACACATCTGTCTCATCAGATACTCATCTTTCCTTTTCCGGGAGTCATACCGAGAGGAGGGCTTTCCTTGGGGGTTTGCCGGGGCACACGTTGGTCCATGTTCAGACTGGAGATTCACAGCTTTAAAACTCATTGACAAGAAACAATGATTTTACCTCTAAAGATGTATAAAATGTTCAAACACTGGCTGTAGTGTTATATTTGCTCATTTGTTTGTGGTTTTACGGCATATCTCTTCCCGCGCGCTCCCGCGATGGGGTACTTTTCAGGCAGGCGGACTTTTTTTCAACACAAACCCAGCACTTTGTACATGCAGTTAGGACGGAGAGGTGGGGAGACATCCACCAGCAGGCCGGGGGAGACAGAGGAAGGGACGGTGTGGGAAAACCCGTGGGTGAGTGGTTTATTTTTTAAATCACACACTCTGTTTTTTGCTGCTGTGTTCCATTAATACTCACTGTAAACACGGAAGTGAGCGCAGTGCAGCAATGCATTTGATTGGTGAGATCAGGGGTCTGCAACTTTTGCCAACCAAAGAGCCATTTTGCCTTCTCTGACGAAAATAGAACTGACTGAGGGCCACAATGGCAATTTGACGTTTAAAATAAAGATTATGCTGCTTATAAAGTTTTTTATATATGCATACAGTGGTGTGAAAAAGTGTTTGCCCCCTTCCTGAGTTCTCATTTTTTTTGTATGTTTGACACACTTAAATGCTTCTGCTCATCAAATAAATTTAAATATTAGACAAAGATAACACAAGTAAACACCAAATGCAGTTTTTAAATGAAGGCGTTCATTATTAAGGGAAAAAAATCCAAATCTACATGGCCCTGTGTGAAAAAGTGATTGCCCCTAAACCTAATAACTGGTTGGGCTCATCTTTGCAGAATTGTTGTAATTCAGCCACATTGGGGGTTTTCGAGCATGAGCCGCCTTTTAAAGGTCACGCCATAGCATCTCAACCGGATTCAGGTCAGGACTTTGACTAGGCCACTCCAAAGTCTTCATTTTACTTTTCTTAAGCCATTCAGAGGTGGACTTGTGGGTGTGTTTTGGATCATTGTCCTGCTGCAGAATCCAAGTGCGCTTCAGCTTGAGGTCACAAACAGATAGCCAGACATTCTCCTTCAGGACTTTTTGGTAGACAGCAGAATTCATGGTTCCATTTACCACAGCAAGTCTTCGAGGTCCTGAAGCAGCAAAACAGTCCCAGACCATCACACTACCACTACCATATTTTGCTGT
This sequence comes from Pholidichthys leucotaenia, assembly GCA_020510985.1. Lineage (NCBI taxonomy): Eukaryota > Metazoa > Chordata > Actinopteri > Cichliformes > Pholidichthyidae > Pholidichthys > Pholidichthys leucotaenia. The sequence goes on from CM035847.1 coordinate 236,952,518, forward strand.
TGGTATGATGTTCCTTTTCTGAAATGCTGTGCTACTTTTGCACCAGATGTAATGGGACACACACCTTCCAAAAAGTTCAACTTTTGTCTTGTCAGTCCACAGAGTATTTTCCCAAAAGTCTTGGGGATCATCAAGATGTTTTCTGGCAAAACTGAGACGAGCCTTTATGTTCTTTTTGCCCAGCAGTGGTTTTCGTCTTGGAACTCTTCCATGCAGGTCATTTTTGCCCAGTCTCTTTCTTATGGTAGAGTCATGAACACTGACCTTCACTGAGGCAAGTGAGGCCTGCAGTTCTTTGGATATCGTTGTGGGGTCTTTTGTGACCTCGTAGATGAGTTGTCACTGTGCTCTTGGGGTAATTTTGGTCGGCCGGCCACTCCTGGGAAGGTTCACCACTGTTCCATGTTTTCGCCATTTGTGGATAATGTCTCTCACTGTGGTTCGCTGGAGTCCCAAAGCTTTAGAAATGGCTTCATAACCTTTTCCAGACTGATAGATCTCAATTACTTTGTTTCTCATTTGTTCCTGAATTTCTTTGGATCGCACCATGATGTCTAGCCTTTGAGGATCTTTTGGTCTACTTTGTCGTGTAGGTCCTATTTAAGTGATTTCTTGATTGAGAACAGGTGTGGCAGTCATCAGGCCTGGGTGTGGCAAGAGAAATTGAACTCAGCTTTCCAAAGATGTAATAAACCACAGTTAAATTTATGTTTTAACCCGGGGGGGGGGGGGGGGTCACTTTTTCCACACAGGGCCATATAGGTTTGGATTGTTTTTTACCCTTAATAATAAACACCTTCATTTAAAAACTGCATTTTGTGTTTACTTGTGTTATCTATCTATAATTTGAGAAATCTCTGTCTGTGTGTCTGTGTGTCATGATCATAGGACTCGCTATGACATCATCAAAGAACAAAGGGAAGCATCACTGAACGAGTGGTGACGTCAAAGATCAAAATCAGATTTCACCATGGTTACTGTTGCCATGGTAACCATGTCAACGATCAAAGGCAGGCATCACCATGGTTACTGTTGCCATGGTAACCATGTCAAAGATCAAAGGCAGGCATGCTGAGCTAAATGTTGGTTAGAATTTAAAAAAAAAAAAGCGTGTGGCACAAATAGACAATCTGCATGTATAATTCACTGTCCAAAACCCCACAGATAACAAACTAGCAGTTATCCTACAGACAAAAAGCTGAAAACATCCTTAAAAGAAAAGGCTCACCTCTGCATCACTGTCACAGAATCGTCTTGTCTTTTTTTTCTTTTTTTACAGATTGTGAGGAAAAACTGTTGGCTGTGATTTCAGCCAAGTATATCCGCCTGATGGCATTTCATAATAAAAGCACATAACAGACATAACAACCATTCTGAAAACTGAATTGCTGTAGAGGGCTTTTATTTTTACATCACTCAGGAGGTTTTGAGCTGTGACGGTGAAATTAAATTCACACGAATTCAGACTTTGGTCATGTCTGGTTAATACAGCATTTATAGCGTAGGCAACTATAAGGTTATTGAGCAGAAATTCAAGGATTGTTTCTCATTTTTAAGGATAATTAAGGTGTTGATTTTAGATAATCACATTTAAGACTTTTTATGGACCTGTAGACACTAATGAGGCAGTTGTTTTTCTCCTTGTTTGTGTTCTTGTGGAGAAATTCTCTCCACCACAACCATATATAAATGCAAATTAATCTGTCCACACACAATTAAACTCTCCATTTTCCTCTGTGATTTTACTTTCTCTGGATCTCTTCATGTCTTACCGAGTGCGGCAGAAAGTGGCTGCTGTCCATGCTTCTCCATATGCACTGAGGATGGAGAGGCTGAGCAGCTCTCTGTGCAGCCGCCGTCAGATGTGACATAGTCACGCATGGTTGACAACATAAATAATTTAAAAATATATATTTTATATGTCAGATCTCTTTGGGAAGTGGATTTTGGAGAATCATTCTCACCTGATATATGGGATGAGGTGTGGTCAGATAGTGCAAATTACCTATTTACTAACAAATCTAGAGAGTTACAATTCAAGATCAAACACAGGCTCCATATCACTCCAGTGAAATGCAATAAGTTTAACACATCCATCCATCCATCCATCCATCGTCTACTGCTTTTCCGGAGGTCCAGGTCGCGGAGGCAGCAGTTCAAGCAAAGCCCAGACTTCCCTCTCCCCAGCCACCTGCTCCAGCTCTTCAGAGAGGATACCAAGGCGTTCCCAGACCAGCTGGGAGACATAGTCTCTCCAGCGAGTCCTGGGTCTGCCCCGGGGTCTCCTCCCAGTGGGACATGCCTGAAACACCTCAAGTGGGAGGCGTCCAGGAGGCATCCTAATCAGATGCCCATACCACCTCAACTGGCTCCTTTCAATGTGGAGGAGCAGCGGTTCTACTCTGAGCCTCTCCCAGGTGACTGAGCTCCTCACCCTATCTCTGAGGGTGAGTCCAGCAATCCTACGGAGAAAGCTCATTTCAGCCGCTTGTATTCGCGATCTCATTCTTTCGGTCATTACCCAAAGCTCGTGACCATAGGTGAGAGTAGGAACGTAGATTGACTGGTCATTGCTGGATGAAGCCAACAGGACAACATGATCTGCAAACAACAGAGATGAAATCCTGTGGTCACCAAGCATGACACCCTCCGTTCCCTGGCTGCGCCTAGAAATCCTGTCCATAAAAATTATGAACAGGATCGGTGACAAAGGGCAGCCCTGGCGGAGTCCAACTCTCACTGGGAATGAGTCCGATCGAGTGTTGGCAATATGAACCAAACTCTCACAACGGCCGTACAGAGACCGAATAGCTTGTAACAACAAGCCCGATACCCCATACTCCTGAAGCACCCCCCACAAAAAAACACGAGGGACACGGTCGAATGCCTTCTCCAAGTCCACAAAACACATGTAAACTAGTTGGACAAAAGCCAGTTTAGAAAGCTTGGGATCAGTCCACCAAGGTCTCCGCCTTTGACCGCCACCTAATCCACATAGCACCGGACCCCCATGATCCCCCCTGCAGGTGGTGAGCCCACTGGAGGGTGGACCCACGTAACTCCTTCAGGCTGAGCCCGGCCGGGTCCCATGGGTGGAAACCCGGCCACCAGACGCTAGCCATCGAGCCCCTCCCCCAGGCCTGGCTCCAGGGTGGGGCCCCGGTAAGCCCATACCGGGCAGGGTACACTGAATCCTTGATGTAGTATTTATCATGAGAGTCTGTTGAATCGTTCATAGTCTGGCCCTTCACCCAGGACCAGTTTGTCTTTGGTGACCCTATCAGAGGCAAATTGCCCCGGACAACATAGCTCCTGGGATCACTGGGGCACGCAAACCCCCCACCACAATAAGGTGATGATCCATGAGGGGGATCATCACCTAAGATTAACCCCCTATTCTCAAAATTTTGTAATAAGTGTAAGATTTCTGAAGGTTCATCTTTTCACTGTTTATTTGAATGCCCTCTTATTAATGACTTCTGGGTAAAAATTACTGGTAAAAATACCGGAGTGGTGGCCTAATTGGTAGAGCATCCGCCCCACAACCGGGAGGCTGGAGTTCAAATCCTGGCCGGGTCATACCAATGACCAGGTAAAAATGGTACTTTCCGCCCTCTAGCTTGGTGCTCAGCTTAGTAGAACAGGGAAAGGCGGGCAGTGAGGAGTGGAAACCCCTGTCCTGGTATTAGCTTTGTAAAGCAACCAAGATGTGGTCGCTTGCCTCATAGGCGACCAAATAATAATAATAAATAATGGGTAAAAATTTGTAAAGAAACTGATGTTATATTCAAGAAAAAACTAGCCCTCTCTCCTCTGAGCTGCATTCTAGGAGTAAAATCCTACCCCACTGAATCTCCACTCCTCTGCATTCAAACTGTTGCAGGTGCTTCTCTTTAGTGAAAGAAGATACATTCTTCTTTTATGGACCGCAGACTCTGCTTCTACAGTTACACATTGGATTCAGGGTGTGATGGAACTCATCCTTTTAAAAGCTATTAGCTTCTGGCTCAAAAACAAACCTTTTTGTTTTTTTGATATATGGGACCCCTTTTTGGACTATATAGGAGGAGATGGAGCCCCGGCCCTCTGGAGTGGCCTCTGTGGTCTTGCATGGACTGAGATGTCAAAGTGCATTGCCAAACAGAGCACCATTGTTTCCAATTGTGCTCTAAAGATGCAAATCTTCTGCTTCTGACACATTTGTGTTGTTGTATTTATTATTATTCATATATTTCCCCCCCCCCCTTTTTTTTCCCCTTGTGTGGAGACGGGGTGGTGGGGTGGGAGTTCGGGGGTTGAAAAAGAGGGCTCTCTTCATTATTTGTTGTTGTTTGCTATTTTGTACTGCTTGTGACCCTCAAAAGCTCAATATATACGTATATATATATATATATATATATATACGTATATATATATATATATACAGTATATATACACATTGAGAAATGTATCCAGTTTGCAATAAACAATAATTTAAAACATAAAATAATTAAAATGAGCTTCATTAATTTGCTTGTGTTGAGATATAACTGCAGGGAGCCGCAGCATGGGGGCTGAAGGGCCGCATGCAGCCCCGGGGCCGCGGGTTGCCGATGAGCATTTGAGTACTACTTAGGGACAAATTTGATTGGCGAAATTGGCGAAAGTTGATGAGGATTGGCCAAAATTGTGGGAAAGTTGCAGTAATTGGACAAAGGTGCAAGGTTGTGCAAAGAATGTTGTGAATCACTGACTTCACGTGAATTAGTGCAATCGCAATATCTCAAAATCCTGGAGGGACTGAGTGTCTAGTCTTTTTATCAACAAATTATCTTATTAGTCTGCATGTCCACCAAACACATTTTTGGTCGCTCGACCGCCCTGAGCGTTTTTTTTGTTTTTGTTTTTTTTTTCAGCATTTGTGCGCTGCGCTCTGGGGAAAAAAGTCTATGTCCTGTATCCCAGCAACAGCTTGTCACTCTCAGCTCAGCGCTTCCGCTTTTCCTATGGTTAGACTTTCTACTGATTTTTTTAATAGCAGTCTCTAAATAACAATGGACAGGAAACGTATTCTAGCAGCTCTGGATGTAAAATATGATGACATGGAAAACAGGAGTCTGAGTAAAGATTGTATCGGTGTCCTGTGTCCCGCCCCTCCTTATCTACTGCAACAAACTTGTAAGAAATATGACCGTGACAAAGGAACAAACACTCACCTAACATGCCAACAGACGTGGACACATTACTCCAAGCATTTGCTTTTAAATTTTGATCATGATAGTCTTTTAGCATTAGAGCAAACAATACCGGATTGTCTGATTCAGTGAGTATCAGCCTGTCCTCCGCCATCATAACCATTGTCTTCATCCAGTATGTCCCGCCCTTCCTTAATTCTGATTGGCTGCTTAGAAAGGTCTGACATTGGCAAGCTCAGCTGCAGTCTGAAAAGTTGAACTTTTTTCAACGCTGAGCACCACGACAAGAAACGGCCACTGCTCAAAGCGTTTCAGGGCCGAGGGTGCTTAGCGCTGTAAACGCTGAACTACATAGAGAATGAATAGAAAATAGTCACCCAGAGTGGGAAAAAAACATGTTTGGTGGACACGCAGCCTTATTATGCCTCAGTGAAAATGGAGGCATACAGTAATCACTGAGTGGGTCTGTTTGTGGCTGTGTGTATCTGTCCGTCTGTCCACCTCTCTGTTTCAGCTTGTCTGGTCAAAATTAAGTGGAACTAAAGGCTTGTATCATTGTATCACCATATTTTCCCGACTTTTAATTTGCCAGAATTTCAAAATAATGCTCTGTTTTTGCAATAAACACAAAAATAGCTCACCTTTACCGTCAATGGAATGGTACTGCACATGCCCCCGGAAACTCCCACCAGAGGAAAGTACTGAGCAATCCACCAATACTGGGTGAACAAATGTCTGTCTTTTTGCTCCTGTTTTCTTCCTCTGCCACTAAACAGCAAAAGCTCCTGTTCGTCTTGATTGTATTTGTGTACCTCTATCGCTTCTGCCATTTAAAACATCTGCCACCGTGCTCTTCTTTGTGTTTGGATTGCAGCTGTTCAAATCAGGTTGGTGGCTCTTGGCTGCCACCGGCAGCATGGGCATGTGAACTGCAGATTATTTTCACTGCGCATGCATGTACTCCAAAACTACTCAATGGATTTGGATGAAATTTTTACCAGAGGTGATCCTTAGGCTAACATTTTGGTGATGATCTGAGAACACATAGCTCCGCCAAGGCTCTGGCACCGAGGCATCACCACCTTGGTGCTTTCATTATTCATCAGTGATTTTATTTTTTATCATTCTATCCAAGCTCCAACCTTTCCTCATAGGGAGTCCTCCCACAGGGAATTGCACCTGTTTTTTGGCTGCAAGGTGCTGTGCTGTCTGCTAATCTGTACTCCCAATACTCCCAAACAAACGGGGAGGAAAACAGGAAATGGCCCCATCCTTGACTATGTCCTATTTGCTGTGTGGTTATGTGTTTTTGACCTTGGTGCATTGTTAAACGGAATTGCCTTTTAGGATAAATAAAGTTATTTGAACTGAACTGAAGAGGACTGTAGCTCAGTGGTCCAAAGTCCTCCAAAGTCATCTCTGTACCACAAATGTTATTTTGGATTGATCTTAAGGAATTTTGTACTCATTTTAGACACTAGCGTTCTGACTTTCATAAGCTATGAATCATAATCATTAAAATTAACTTTGTTATTTATAAGGAGTATAAAATACTGTATATGAAAACTTACTTTTGGAATTAAATTATAGAAAATAAATGAACAATTTCACAATAACATATTTTTTTAGATGCACCAGTACCAAGATCATAGTTCACAAACCAGTGGCTAATGTAACAATACTCTGTGTCCACATTTTTTCAAGTCTACGTCAGTAACGTGGGTGTCAGAACCTGCAGGCAGTAGAAATTATTGTTCCTGCTGCAAGAGTGTACTGAAGAAATGAACTATTGTTGTCTTTCACTGTGTTTTAATTTTTATTCATTAGGCAAACTAGCAAAAAAGTGTCTTCCGACTCCAGTTAAATAATCAAATAGGACATATATGGGCTGCACGGTGGCGCAGTGGTTTAGCACTGTGGCAGCACAGTTTTACCTTCGACCGGGGGATCGCGGGGATCATGAGATCGTGGGTTCGATCCCAGCCCCCGACCAACAGTGAGCTGTGTGGAGTTTGCATGTTCTCCCCGTGTTGCGCGGGTTTACTCCGGGATTTCTCCGGTTTCCTCCCGCACACCAAAAACATGTAGGTTTAGGGCGCTCGCGCACGCAGCGACCAGCAGCCGGTGGCTTGTCACCAGACTGCAAACCAAGTCTACCTACGGGTACAAATAAGTAACCAAAAAAAAAAATAAAATAAAAAAATAAATATAGTTCTACTTGTGACTGTAAGTGAAAACTGTAAATAAACTGCAGGTACATGCTGTTTTGGAGGACATGGGACACAGAATGAAACTCCATATGTGAATTCTCTACTGTTTCTCTGTAATTACCAAATCAAAGTTCCCCAAATACAGTGGTGTGAAAAAGTGTTTGTCACACTTAAATGTTTCAGATCATCAAACAAATTTAAATATTAGACAAAGATAACACAACTAAACACAAAATGCAGTTTTGAAATTAAGGTGTTTTTTATTAAGGGGAGAAAAATCCAAACGTACATGGCCCTGTGTGAAAAAGTGATTGCCCCCCTGTTAAAACATAAATTAACTGTGGTTTATCACATCTTTGGAAAGCTGAGTTCAGTTTCTCTTGGAACACCCAGGCCTGATTACTGCCACACCTGTTCTCAATCAAGAAATCACTTAAATAGGACCTGCCTGACAAAGTGAAGTAGACCAAAATATCCTCAAAAGCTAGACATCATGCTGCAATCCAAAGAAATTTAGGAACAAATGAGAAACAAAGTACAGTGGGGTAAAAAGTATTTAGTCAGTCACCAATTGTGCAAGTTCTCCCACTTAAAAGATGAGAGAGGTCTCCAATTTTCATCATAGGTATACCTCAGCTATGAGAGACAAAATAAGAAAAAAAAAAATCCAGAAAATCACATTGAAGGATTTTTAATGAATTAATTGGTAAATTCCTCGGTAAAATAAGTATTTGGTCAATAACAAAAGTTCATCTCAATACTTTGTTATATACCCTTTGTTGGCAATGACAGAGGTCAAACGTTTTCTGTAAGTTTTCACAAGGTTTTCACACACTGTTGCTGGTATTTTGGCCCATTCCTCCATGCAGATCTCCTCCAGAGCAGTGATGTTTTGGGGCTGACTTTCAACTCCCTCCAAAGATTTTCTATGTGGTTGAGATCTGGAGACTGGCTAGGCCACTCCAGGACCTTGAAATGCTTCTTACAAAGCCACTCCTTCGTTGCCCGGGCAGTGTGTTTGGGATCATTGTCATGCTGAAAGACCCAGCCACGTTTCATCTTCAATGCCCTTGCTGGTGGAAGGAGGTTTTCACTCAAAATCTCACGATACATGGCCCCATTCATTCTTTCCTTTACACGGATCAGTCGTCCTGGTCCCTTTGCAGAAAAACAGCCCCAAAGTATGATGTTTCCATCCCCATGCTTCACAGTAGGTATGGTGTTCTTTCTCCTCCAAACACGACAAGTCTGAGTTTTTACCAAAAAGTTCTATTTTGGTTTCATCTGACCATATGACATTCTCCCAATCATCTTCTGGATCATCCAAATGCTCTCTAGCAAACTTCAGACGGGCCTGGACATGTACTGGCTTAAGCAGGGGGACACGTCTGGCACTGCAGGATTTGAGTCCCTGGTGGCGTAGTGTGTTTCTGATGTAGCCTTTGTTACTTTGGTCCCAGCTCTCTGCAGGTCATTCACTAGGTCCCCCCATGTGGTTCTGGGATTTTTGCTCACCGTTCTCGTGATCATTTTGACCCCACGGGGTGAGATCTTGCGTGGAGCCCCAGATTGAGGGAGATTATCAGAGGTCTTGTATGTCTTCCATTTTCTAATAATTGCTCCCACAGTTGATTTCTTCACACCAAGCTGCTTACCTATTGCAGATTCAGTCTTCCCAGCCTGGTGCAGGTCTACAATTTTGTTTCTGGTGTCCTTTGACAGCTCTTTGGTCTTGGCCATAGTGGAGTTTGGAGTCTGACTGTTTGAGGTTGTGGACAGGTGTCTTTTATACTGATAACGAGTTCAAACAGGTGCCATTAATACAGGTAACGAGTGGAGGACAGAGGAGCCTCTTAAAGAAGAAGTTACAGGTCTGTGAGAGCCAGAAATCTTGCTTGTTTGTAGGTGACCAAATACTTATTTTACTGAGGAATTTACCAATTAATTCACTAAAAATCCTTCAATATGATTTTCTGGATTTTTTTTTTCTCATTTTGTCTCTCATAGTTGAGGTATACCTATGATGAAAATTGGAGACCTCTCTCATCTTTTAAGTGGGAGAACTTGCACAATTGGTGGCTGACTTAATACTTTTTTGCCCCACTGTAATTGAGATTTATCAGTCTGGAAAAGTTATTAATACATTTCTAAAACTTTGGGACTCCAGCAAATCACAGTGAGAGCCATTATCCACAAATGGCGAAAACATGGAACAGTGGTGAATCTTCCCAGGAGTGGCCGGCCAACCAAAATTACTCCAAGAGCACGACGACGACTCATCCAAGAGGTCACAAAAGATCCCACAACAACATCCAAAGAACTGCAGGCTTCGCTTGCCTCAGTTAAGGTCAGTGTTCATGGCTCCACTATAAGAAGGAGACTGGGCAAAAATGGCCTGCATGGAAGAGTTCCAAGACAAAAACCACTGCTGAGCAAAAAGAACATAAAGGCTCGTTTCAGCTTTGCCAGAAAACATCTTGATGATCCCCAAGACTTTTGGAAGAATATTCTGTGGACTGACGAGACAAAAGTTGAACTTTTTGTAATTTGTGTGTCCCGTTACATCCAGCGTAAAAGTAACACAGCATTTCAGAAAAGGAACATCATACCAACAGTAAAATATGGTGGTGGTAGTGTGATGGTCTGGGACTGTTTTGCTGCTTCAGGACCTGGAAGACTTGCTGTGGTAAATGGAACCATGAATTCTGCTGTCTACCAAAAAATCCTAAAGGAGAATGTCCAGCCATCTGTTCGTGACCTCAAGCTGAAGCACACTTGGGTTCTGCAGCAGGACAGTGATCCAAAACACACCAGCAAGTCCATCTCTGAATGGCTTAAGAAAAACAAAATGAAGACTTTGGAGTGGCCTAGTCAAAGTCCTGACCTGAATCCGATTGAGATGCTGTGGCGTGATTCATGCTCGAAAACCCTCCAATGTGGCTCTGCAAAGATGAGTGGGCCAAAATTCCTCCACAGCGCTGTAAAAGACTCATTGCCAGTTATCACAAACGCTTGATTGCAGTTGTTGCTGCTAAGGGTGGCCCAATCAGTTATTAGGTTTAGGGGGCAATCATTTTTTCCACACAGGGCCATGTAGTTTGGGGGATTTTTCCCTTAATAATATACACCTTTATTTAAATCAAATCAAATCAACCTTTATTGTCATATTGCTGTACATACGTACAACTGTAGTGCAGGCAAGATGAAATTGCGTTTCTCTCGGCATCCATATAAAGTAAGCCATATAAGTAAAAGAACATGATTTAAGACACACTCACACATACCCTCACCCCCCACCCCAAAACTGCATTTTGAGTTTACTTGTGTTATCTTTGTCTAATATTTAAATTTGTTTGATGATCTGAAACATTTAAGTGTGACAAACATACAAAAAATGAGAAATCAGGAAGGGGGCAAACACTTTTTCACACCACTGTATAAAACCTGGGAAAAAAAGACATTGTAGTTTGATGTACTTGTCACCCACAGGTGTTTATGATTTTGGTAAGATTACATTTAGTGGCGTATAGTCATCTGCAGATATAATCAGCTAGCACATTGAACCATCCATCCATCCATCTTCTTCCGCTTAATCCTGTTCGGGTCATGGGGGGACTGGAGCCTTGATTTAATTTTAAATAGTTAAAGCCTTAGGGTTTGCTATTAATAAGATATCAGTAGTTCAGGAAAGTGTCTCTTAACATTGAGACTATTGTTCTGCTTTCTCAGTCTGTGCTTAATTTCTAATTTTGCATGCTCTTCTTTATTACAGTTTCACTGGAGGTGCAAATCATACCATCTTACGGTGAGATTAGTGTTGGGGATTCCAAATTCTTTATGTGTGAAGGTAAGAAATTTATTATACTTTACTAACTTAGGATGTTTGTCTTTTAAACCTGCAACCTAGTAATTGTTTCCTAGTTTCCATCATGATTTTCAATTGTTTGTAAATATATTGCATAAAGGTTGTTTGTTTTTTGTTTTTTTTTAAGAAAAGACTGTATAAACAGGGGTGTGTTTTTATGTGAATAAAACTGGACTAAAATTTTTGCTGGTTTGAGTTTCTACACCCCCAGTTCTGGGGAAGTTGGGACATTGTGTAAAATGTAAATGAAAGCAAACTACAATGACTTAAAAATACTTTTCAACATGCAGGTGCTTCTCACTAAATTAGAACACTAACAAAAAGTTAATTTATTTCCGTAATCCAATTCACAAAGAGAAACTCATGTATTATTTATGTTTATTTCACACACAGTGATATATTTCAAGTGTTTGTTTCTTTTAATTTTGATGATTATGGCTTATAGCTAATGAAAACCCCAAATACAGTTTTTCGGAAAATTATATTACATAAGACCAATAAGAAAAAAAAGGATTTTTAATAGAAATGTTTGCCAATCAAAAAGTATGTCCATATATGCACTTAATACTTGGTTGGGGCTCATTTAGCATGAATTACTCCATCAATGTGGCATAGCATGAAGACAGTCAGCCTGTGACACTGCTGAGGTGTTATGGAAGCCCAGGTTGTTTTGATAGCAGCCTTCAACTTGTCTGCATTTTAGGGTCTGGTGTCTCTCGTCTTGCTCTTGACAATACCCCATTACATGGCTCCCCAAATCAGGTGCCAGGTCCTGCTATTTTGAAATCAAGGTCCCAGAGTCTGGAGGAGGAGTGGAGAGGCACAGAATCCAAGTTGCTTGAGGTCCAGTGTGAAGTTTCTACAGTCACTGACTATTTGGGGAGCCATATCATCTACTGGCCTTGGTCCATTGTGTTTTATCAAGTCCAAAGTCATTGCAACCATCTACCTGGAAAATTTAGAGCACTTCATGCTTCCCTCTGCTGACAAGTGTTATGGAGATGCTAATTTCATTTTTCAGCAGGACTTGGCATCTGCCCACACTGCCAAAAGTACAAATACCTTGTTTAATGACTATGGTATCACTATGCTTGATTGCCCAGCAAACTCTCCTGACCTGAATTTCATAATCTACAGTAGGGATGGGCAACTGGTGGACTGTGGGCTGCATGCGGCTGGCACCCTCATCCACTGCGGCCCGCCAGGCCATTTCCAAAGATCAATTATTTATTTATATCACGTTTGGAACCTCATTCTTAAATGCAGTTATAGAGTCTACCAGCAGAGGGAGCACTAATGGAAACCTAGGTGTCGCTCTGTGTGAGTGGTGGAGTGAGAGAGAGAGAGTGAAGGAGCAGTGTGCACTGGAGAACGTGTTTGTAAGGTATGTGTGCTTTTAAACAAGAATAAATGCTACAGCTCCTCAGCTGCTGTTATGTTACTGCTGTTATACTGCTGTAACGTTACAATTCTTGTTTGGCAGGCGAAACCTCATGGAGCTTGGAGGCTTGCCTTCTAATTGTGCAGAAAAAGATTCAAACCTTTGAGGTTTCTTTTAGGGATGAGCCAATCCGATCCGCTGTATCTGTATCAGGTTCGATCCAGGCAGAATGGCTGGATCGGTATTGGCAAGGAATAAAAGTAATTTACCAATCTGATACATTAATAATATTAAAATGAAGGTGCAATCATGTTCTCAGCCTCGCTGCACGTAGCTTCTGTAAGCAGAAGCAACAAGTGTCATGTCACTGGAGCCTGTCTGTGGAACTCGCTTCCTTTGCTTCCTGTGTGGTACCAGCGTCACACCACCATCTTGATAAAACACTTGCAAAAGTATCACAGTAAAGGAGTATGTCGAATTCTGTCAAGAAACGAGCAGAAGGAAGGCTACGGTCACACTGTAGGTCTTAATGCTCAATTCAGATTTTTTGGCACACGCGACCAATATTTGATTTTTTTTAATGACAGTCTGAACAGCACAGATCCAATTTTTTCACACCAGACCCAGGCCACTTTCATATGTGGTCTTAATTTGGATACACATCTGATATTTTCCAAAGCGACCTCAGTCTGAATGATCATGTCGCATTTCATCCGACTTTTTCCTCACTGAAGTGAGAGACATGACAATTCTGTGGTGGCAGATGCAGCAAGCATGGCAGACACACCTGATTTGTGCTCTGTTTTTGATCAATGTTCTTCTTCCCTTTTATTACTGGATCATAATTTTGTTGGCTCCAACTGTACAACAACTTCAAAATTTCAGGGGTGGGTGGGTTTGGGGCAGAAACCGTCAGACAAGCATTACAGGTGTACAGTAACGGCATATTTACTGGATGCTGCAAATTCTTTTTTTCCCTGTAAACAGCACACTGTGAGTCCTGGCCACTGTAATATCTAAAATGTAAAGTTAATACCGACATGACTGTGGAGCAGAATGGCCAGATACGGGGATACAAGGACACACAGTCCAGGAAAGGGGAGTCTCTGGCGGCTTCTCCTTCCTGTGGGCGACCAGTGTTATGCTGCTGGTACTAGCCACACTGTTAATTTATTATTAACCTTATTTATACAGGTAATCTCATTGAGACACGGGGTCTCATTTTCAAGAGAGCTGTTTAATCAATCAGTTCTGTTAAAGCAGAGCTGATCACAGCGGTCATCTGGCATGTAGAGGAATGAAGCTGGTCTCATATTTACAGCATTTTGTGCATAATCATTTCTGAATGATTTTAACATTTTATTTTGCTGCGCTGCATCAAGGTGATCAAGCCCTGAGCCCTTGTAGGCTTAGGCTGCCGCCAGCAGTAGTGCTCACGTGTGCGAGTCTGTGAGGGGATGAAGTGGCTCAAAACAGGGCTGCACGGTGGCGCAGTGGTTTAGCACTGTGGCAGCACAGTTTTACCCTCGGCCGGGGGATCGCGGGGATCATGAGATCATGGGTTCGATCCTAGCCCCCGACCAACAGTGAGCTGTGTGGAGTTTGCATGTTCTCCCCGTGTTGCGTGGGTTTACTCCGGGATTTCTCCGGTTTCCTCCCGCATACCAAAAACATGTAGGTTTAGGGCGCTCGCGCACGCAGCGACCAGCAGCCGGTGGCTTGTCACCAGACTGCAAACCAAATCTACCTACGGGTACAAATAAGTAACAAAAAAAAAATAAAAAAAATGGTAGAAGTGGGACACACTTTGTTACCTTGGCAACACTATAAGGTTTTTATTTAATTTACTTTATTAAAATGATTAGGAAACAAAAATAGTGTATATAAGAGATCACAAAAATAAAATCTCAGGACAAAATTAAAACAGATTCCAGACAAAACTAAAATTAGAAGCAAACATTGGTACATTGACAAAGGATAAAAGAAAATGATCCTGAAAGTTCAAGGCTGTGTGTGTTTCACGATCTTTAGAGGCTTATTGAAATAAAGGGGATCAAATTAGGTCTTATTTCATTTTCACTGTTAAATAGAAATCTATCTTTTAACCTATTTATAAGATAAGATAAGCCTTTATTAGTCCCACAACGGGGAAATTCCAGGATTGCAACAGCACAGGGATAGCAACACTCAGAGCAACAATCAGAAGGCAAGAAAAAAAAAAAAAAAAAAAAAGCAAGCAAGAGCAGCTAATATACATATGTACATATTACTATAAATATATATACATACACAGACACACAGTGTAGAGCATTGTAGCTGGATGGGATAAATATATGAGTATATAAACACACAGTACGGAGCATTGCAGCTAGGTGGAAAAAATATGTAAATATATAAACACACAGTGCGGAGCAATGTAGCTAGATGGAATAATATGTAGATATATAAACACACAGTGCGGAGCATTGTAGCTAGATGGAATGAATATATAGATATATAAATATAAACAAACACACCCAGTGCGGAGCATTGTAGCTAGATGGAATAAATATGTAAATGTATAAACACACAGTGCAGAGTATTGTTGCTAGATGGGATGAAACAGCACAACCGTCTACTTAGTTATCCTACATGGTATGATTATGTGCCCATACATATTCTTACCCTCCGTAGCTACTGGTATGTTCCTAGTTGTATGCCGGAGGGGACCATTGTGTAGGTCTATTGCATCTTTTGCATTCAAAAAACTATTAGGTTGTTACGTCTTTTTGCTATCTCTGCGAGCAGCCCTGCTTAGGTTGTACAGTCTGACAGCCGTTGGTAGGAAGGACCTGCGAAACCTCTCGGTTGTGCACCTGGGATGATGTAGTCTGCTGCTAAATGAGCTCCTCAGTGCATTCAGTATGTCCTGCATAGGGTGGAACTCGGACTCCAGCAGAGATGACAGTTTAGCCACCGTCCTTCTCTCTCCTGTCTCCTCCACCGGATCAAGGCGCTACCCCAGGACGGAGCTAGCTTTCTTGATCAGTTTGTTCAGTCTCTTCCTATCGGCTGCTGTAATGCCACTGCCCCAGCAGACCACTCCAAAAGTGATGGCTGATGCCACCACCGTGTCATAGAATGTCTTAGAATGTCTTATTTTAACCAAACTTAATTTATGTGACATGAAAAATGTGACCAACTATTGTGGGTCTCAGACTTTATTTCAGACTTACTACTTTCTTCAGGAATGAACTGAATTAAATCTGCTGCAGCCTCTTAAGATGATTTAATTGATTACAACAGCAAGTCATCTTTTTTCAGACTGCATTATTAACCAAAATGCACTTGAATTGCTTAAATGGTGTTTAATGCAGAATAAACTCAAGTCTTTGTGTCATATATTTGTATTTTGGCAAAGATCTTAAATCCTTGCCAAGGTGGTATTTTTTTGGGTGCGGGGTGGGGGGGTGGAACAGGGGTGAAGGGGTGGTCAGTGATAAACAGGTGACCAATCAGGAGCTTTCCCTTGAGAAACCCCGCCATGGCGCTCTGAACTGTGGGTAATTCCCTTGCCTTAAGTCAACATAGCATGACTTTCTATAGAAAGGGTCATTTAAGGGCTCATAAAGTCAGCGAGTGAGCAGTCAGCCACTTCCTGATTTCAGACTGGGACAGCCCTAAACCCTCAGTCACGTAACGTGAATGCGCCTAAAGTCAACGAGTCTGCAAGGAAGGGGAATGAAATTCGGCCAATCTCTGTTCGGTGTTGGGTGTCACTCGAAATACTGTCTAGGCAGGTGCCAACTTCTGCATTTAAGGTTCCGTTTTTTTGTTTGTTTTTTTTTTTATTCCAGCCATGTAAAATTAGGTTATAAATACGTATTTAAAAAATGGAATTTTGCCATTTGTGCATCGATTCAATTTCTCCCACCCCTAGTGCGTACATGGACTTACTTTTCAGTTGACCCACATTTCTAGTAAAAATCTATTTTTTCTTATTGGTCTTATCTAATATTCTAATTTTCTGAGAAACTGAATTTGGGGTTTTCATTATCTGTAAGCCATAATCATCAAAATAAAATAAAAAAACACTTGAAATATATCCCTCTGTGTGTAATGAATCAATATAATCGATGGGTTACACTTTCTGAATTTACTTACTGAAATTAATTAACTTTTTGATTATATTCTAATTAATCGAGATGCACCTGCATTTTCAGTTGAATACACTACAAAGACAAGATATTTAATGTTCAAACTGAAAAATGTTATTGGTTTTTTTTCCCTCAATATTCACTCATTTTGAATTTGATGCCTGTAGTACATTCCAAAAAAGCTGGGGTAGGGGCAACAGAACACTGGGAAAGTTGAGGTATGCTCAAAAAACACCTATTTGGAACATTCCGCGGGTGAACAGATTAATTATAAACAGGTGAGTGTCATGATTGGGTATAATGAGAGCATCCCTGAAATTGTTTTTTGAAATCATGGATGTCATGTCCTCCGGATTAAAGAGGAAAAAGACCATCCAGATTGTTATCAATGCTAAGTTCAAAAGCCAGCATCTGTGATGATATGAGGGTGTGTTAGTGCCCATGGCATGAATAACTTGCACATCTGTGAAGGCACCATGGCATCAGACCTTCAAACACTTCCTGTATTTTCATGTTGACTGCCATTTTGTGATTGGTCCACTCAAAAAACCCTTTACTAGGTGGTGGGCCAAGTGCATTTTTCATGTCATTGATCGATCCGCATCGGGGGAGTAGGCCATTTTTAAAATATATTCTTATCTATTCACTTCCGCCCTCCCAAGAGAGCAGACGCTTTTTTCTTCTCTCCTGCTGACTTTTTCCTCCCCTCCTACTACTGGATCCCAGCTTGCTGTTGTCTGTCTGCGTCTAACTGCGACCGCCGAAAAGAAATTATGGAGTTAATAAGCTGGGCTTTGAACACAATTGACACTATTTTTTCAACAAGGAAAAGTGCTCCGGGGGAAGCTGTCTGCCCCGCTGGAACGGCTCCAGTGGGCTATCTATGTGACACAGGTAATTGGAAAATGCTGTGTCTCTCTAATCTCTCTATCAAAGATATTGAAGATTTGTTTATCTTCGTAATCTTGGTGATTGGGATAATTCTGATTGGGACGGGAATTGTCTTGGTTTACCGTAAATTGCTGAAGATGGATTCAACCTATCAAAATGCTGGCCAGGCGAGGTGCATCCAACAAATTGAGAAACTGGAGAAGATCCTGATAGCGACTACTGGAGAACTGTCTCGTAAGGTGGATTACATCATGGGTTCGCTCAGGTCTTTCCACGACGAATTCAAAGCTGCGCAATGAAGGATTAATGTACTGAATCTACAGAAGAAATACAAGTCTCCTCTGTGATCAGTCCTATTTGGCATTATTATTCCCCATGAAAATTCCTCCTGGCTGTCTGCAGACTGTGTTTTTTCAAAATCATGAGCACAAGGCCTTGGACAGCCAGCTGCAGCGCCAGATAAGACTGGGCACCAGACAGACAAAACATCTTCTGCCAAGGGTCCTTGGGTCTCTCTTATTATCATCAACACTGCTCAACACCGCACACACATTGATTCATGAACTGATTAAAGATATACTGTACACTGCTCTCTTGTGTCTTGTGAAATTCTGAGTTGTTGCTCTGTGCTATTGAGAGATTTTTTTTCATTGTAATCATAATCTGCTTAAAAATAAGCTGTATTATGATAACGAAGTTTTTTTTCTCCTCCCCCCTTGTGTCGTTCCCTCCCTTCCCCTCCCTTTCTTATCTATCTCTGTTTGATGAGGCGCCTATTATGGCTGCCGTGTCGTTGTGTCGCGCGCATGCGCACCAATGTCAAGTCAAGTTCCTCGTGTGTTTTTTACATGCTTGGCAATAAAGTTTATTCTGATTCTGATTCTGATCTATTTTTGGTAAATCAGAAATTTTTTTGGCAGCCTCAGTTTGACCACATTTTTTTTGTGAAAAATTACCCGAATTGCCCGAATTACCTCTCGGGGCAAAGAGGAGAGGAGAGAAGAGACCCAGACGCTGGACTGCAGTTTGTGGTATTTATTAACAAAAAAACAAAAAGTCCAAACAGATTACAAACACAAAATCCAAAATTGCACAAAGCAAAACTTACGAGCAGGAGGGAGAAAACAAGATACACACAAATACAAACGTCAGAACGAGGACAGGGTACTGACGTAAATGCTTCTGTAAGACACCAGCAAACAGAAAAGAAATAACCGCCCTTAAATAGAGCCAGAAACAATTAAGCACAAATGGTAACCGGTGTGAATCACATGAGTGGGCTGGAGAAGAAGATGATGACAATCAGCTGTGAGTCATGAGGAGAGGAGACAGGGCTGACAGCTTGACAGGGGCACCACCCACAACCAGGGAAAAACCTGGAAGTGCCTCTGACAGCTGCAACCCTGGAAAGAGAGAGAAAAAAGGAACCGGCAATATACAAATATAATATGATAAATAAAGACAAGCAAACCAAAACATGTAAATAGCAAAACTACAATGAATGTAAACAGGAAAATAAGTCATAATAAGAAACAATACAGAATATGTGAAACCCAACTAACGATAAAATAACAGGAATTAGAACTCAAAAAATACAACACTATACAAATATTGAAAAAGGCAAATAGAGCACGGTGGAAATCCCCCCATGCTCAGATCGTGACACTGTCATCTTTCAGAGTAGCACTAGCTAACGAACGAATCAGGTTGCGGTTTTGTCCTCCAGGTGACTGCATACACCAATCATATTCGACTTCATCAGGACCCCAAGGGTAAAGTATAGCGGGTCTTTCTGACAGCTGATTTATTAATAAGAATTAATTTCTCAAAAAACCCAAAGCAGTAAAGACTGTAGTGATCTGTACCTCCTTTAATAACTGTTGAATTGATTTGACTTCACTGCTTTTTTCTACATACTGTATTTATTTGATTCTGGTTTATTATTATTTTCTGATACCCCCTGGACTGTTTTCAGTCTGTGTTCCCTGTATTCCATTGTACATGCTGTAATCTTAACTGATTATGTGTATGTACTGATTTTTTTGTACTTTGTTCTTCAATAAAGTTTAAAAAATATGTCTATAATTAGCTAAAAAAGTGTTACATTGGTTGAAGTAAACAACTAGACAAGTGCAAAATTATAGAACATAATATATTTATTAATAAGCCCTGATTCACTACCTCAGATCATTACATAGATTATCTGGTTTATTCTTTGAAAAAATATAATACCACAAGACTATTTTATCAAATTTTATATATATATATAAATTTAATAATATTGATTCATAATTGACAACTACACCAGCATCATTTGTGTATCTAAATCTGATCAGAATGTCAAACTAAACTCCTTTGTCTGACTCTTTGTCTGCTACCTAAGTGATGGGGCCTTGGTATGGCCCTGTCTTTATTGGAAATGTCTCTTATGTCAAATCAGACACGTTTTCATGAGTTACTGTGAATGTCAGCAGGGGGCTCTGTGGAGTGCTGCATATGTAAATGCATTTCAATATTCAGTTAGGAGCATTCTCTGGACTTTGTGAATCTTGATACAAAGGGAATCAAAATAACTAAAAAGACATAAAAATATAAGCTGCTTGATCGCCACACTTCAGATGTGCCAGTCCACATAGGCTTTCATAGACAATGCTACATGCAGTATACTAATAAAAGAAATATCGACAGCCCGAAAAATGAGACAAAAATCAGCTTAAGCGAATGATGATGAGTAAGCAGCTTTAATCTGATTAACTCCAGCTGAACTGACCATGTACATTAATGACTGTAAACATTAATAATCAATTTAAGACAAACGAGACAAAGAGACAGTGATCCAGACAGGTCCAGGAGATGTCAGGAATGTCTGAGCATCTCGACTTACCTGTAGACCAGAAGAGAAAATGTTAACACAGCGTAGCTAGTTATCTTTAGAATGAACATTTCTGCAGTAATGACATAGTCCACACTTTGATGAAGATTCTCAGTCATCCAGGTGGGTAAGTACACTGTATGAAAGCTCAGTCTAGTCAACTGGAATCAAGGATTTTTTTTACTCTGAAAGGTGGATGAATGGTGAAATGTTTCAGAATTAAAAAAAAAAAAAAAAATTGAATCCAGTTGACTTAGCAGAGCTTTCATACAGTGTAGTTGTCCACAGTTAAGCTTCCCACCCAATTTTGCCTCCTTTACAATATTTTAGATGAGCAACCACATACAACCAAACCGGGGTCTCTGCTCAACAAAAACAGGTAACAGTCTACCTAAGAGCACCACATCTGTAGTAAATGTTAGATCGTTGTTACAGTAGATGCACATTTTTTGATAATCTTATAAAAACAAGAACTAAAGCAGATAAAAATGAATAATATGGAAAAAAGACGCTGCTCCAAAACATAAAACACAGAACAGTTTTGGCGCTGGTCTGATGCAGGTGTATGCTGGGGGGTTTTTTCAGCAGGGATTCTTTCATATCAGCAGGACAACAGCACGAAGGACGTGCAATTACTTTATTTAGTGATATGCAACACAAGACAAGGGACAATGGGGAGCATGCATTTGGTCCCAATATTAACTATGGAGATCTGTAACATGAAAACAAAATACAAGGACATAAATATAACATTATGCTTACCTAGCTGACAAAAATGCAGCCTTGTTACCCCATCTTTCTTTCACGTTTACTTCCGACAGCGACACAGCTCATTGGTCGAATTGAAGTCAGGTGACCACGGAGCGCTGTTTTGAATGGTTAAGCATATAGTAGTCCCTAGTGATGCCTCAGAGCCGCCTTATCAGGTTTCGTAACTAAAGTTTAAGTTTCATAATGATATGAACATACTTAACCTGCCAACAAGCTGATTTATGTTTTGAAAAATATGTGTTAGCATGCAGTTAACTGCTGCTCAGGGTGGCCCAACCAGTTATTAGGTTTAGGGGGCAATCACTTTTTCACACAGGGCCATGTAGGTTTGGATTTTTTTCCCCCTAAATAATAAACACCATTTAAAAACTGCATTTTGTGTTTACTTGTGGATCGGGGGGGCAAACACTTTTTCACACCGCTGTATGCCTCCATGAGGCTCTGAAAATCTAAAATTAATCCTTGGAAAATGCACAGCATGGGATCTTTAAAAAGTAGAATTTTATTGCTTAACATCTTTTCATGTTCCATAAAAAGGATAAACTAGGGGTGGTGTCCATGAACCACCTACATTGTTAAGTCTCTGGTTTGTGGTTGATTTAAACATGCACGTTATTGACACCTGTTTTCTTGTGTGGTGCTCTGTTCAATCTCTGCTTTTAGTTGTAGGCGTCGCCAAGCATATAGACTGGTTTGGACCGAGCGGGGAAAGGATCGAGCCAAACAGACCAGACATAACGGTAACCCGTAATGATGATTCATTCTCCACCCTCACATTGTATAAAGTTGGGACTGAAAATGCTGGGCCGTACAAGTGTGTTGCCACCAATGGAGACAAACAAGCGGAGTCCACCATCTATGTGAAAATCTACCGTGAGTTGTTTTATTTTTTCTATTCATGCTCATACAGTACAGCCCTCCAAATTATTGAGTGAACACAGAAGGAAAAAAAAATCCTGTTTATTGAACTTGTGGTATTTTATTGACTGCTCAAGGGCAATACATTCCTCTTTTCTTTTGGAGTGAGGATGGATTTTTCATCAGTTCAATAAACGGTCGGAAGACCATTAGAAGGCTGCTTAATGATCCTGTCTGTCGTGCAGTTCTTGTGAGTAATGGCTTTTATTTTCCGTGAATGCCGAGCATCAGCAAATGTCTATCAGAGATGAAATGATTTTGCAAACCTTTGTTATGTTGGGGCTTCTTTTAGATTGGCATTAGGAGTGGCCACCCATTACAAATTACTGTATAATTATTGCATGGTATCTAGTTATTTTTAAAATATTTAAATTCATTAATGAGTGAACATTTGCCTTGGCTCAGTAAATGCTGAAAATAATCAAAAATGATTCAGCTAGGAAAATTTAATATTTTTTTAAATGATAGACCTTTGCAAGTTAGACTCACAGTAATTGCTGTAACTTGCAAATGCACACATTGTGCAAGCTAATGCCTTTCATTAGAAGGAATAATTCAGAGCGACAGAAGGGGGGGGGGGCAGGGGAAAGACGTGTAGCAAATATTCCAGTCAGAAGTTGGAACAGGTATTCTCAATCAGTATAATGTCTTAATGGTATGCAGCACAGCCATTCACCCGATGGGTTGCCCTGCTACTCCCTTTTTATAGCATTTACTCACATAAGATAAGATAAGATAAGATAAGCCTTTATTAGTCCCACAACGGGGAAATTCCAGGATTGCAACAGCACAGGGATAGCAACACTCAGAGCAACAATCAGAAGGCAAGAAAAAAAAAAACAAGCAAGCAAGAGCAGCTAATATACATATGTACATATTACTATAAAATATATACACACACACACACACACACACACACACACACACACACACACACACAGTGCAGAGCATTGTAGCTGGATGGAATAAATATATGAATATATGAACACACAGTGCAGAGCATTGTAGCTAGATGGAATAAATATGTAAATATATAAACACCCACAGTACGGAGCATTGCAGCTAGGTGGAATAAATATGCAAGTATATAAACACACACAGTGCGGAGCAATGTAGCTAGATGGAATAATATGTAGATATATAAAAACACAGTGCAGAGCATTGTAGCTAGATGGAATAAATATATAGATATATAAATATAAACACACCCAGTGCAGAGCATTGTAGCTAGATGGAATAAATATATAGATATATAAATATAAACACACCCAGTGCAGAGCATTGTAGCTAGATGGAATAAATATGTAAATATATAAACACACACAGTGCAGAGCATTGTTGCTAGGTGGGATGAAACAGCATAACCGTCTATTTAGTTATCCTACATGGTATGATTATGTGCCCATTATGTGCCAACAGTAGCCTACATCTTGCTCAGAAAACAAATGATAACCTGCTGGAATATTAATACTTGAGGTCCCTCCAGCCACTGAATTTTACAAAACCAGATTTCACATAAAAACTTTACTGATTGTTCCAACAAATGAGCTGCACAATAGATTAAATTGGTTTCATACGTTAGCTGTGATGAGATAGGTTTATGACTGGTAAGTTTATTGCACTTCTGCAGCTTGTCCTCCTGCTTGATGACTCTGAGGTAACAGTTCGACTTCATTCCATTTTGTAAAAAGCTCCCAGCAAATTCCTTTAGCCAATCAGCTGAAGAAATGGCTGTAGATTGCCTCAGTTCTGCTAACATGATGAGCCACGGGGAGCCTGTTTAGGGTGGTAATAAGCCTTGGGTTGTAAAGTGGTTCAGAATTGCATTTTGGTATGTTGAAAACTTGATGATTTGTAAGACTGGTAAGCTTTTCCTTCAGATTGACCCTTTTTTTAGTGAAATTGCAAGTTATTAGAGTAAGAAAAATGCAGTGAATTAAAGTGAACCCTATTCAGCAACGACAGAGTGAAGGTATTTTGATAATTGTCTCATGATCATTGAATGAAAATGACTTTTTCCCCCCTTCAGAAAAAATCACTTTCACAAATGCGCCCTCACCCCAAGAGTTTACTGAAGGAGATATTGCCAACATTGTGTGTGACATCATTAGCGCCCCTTCACCCGTCGTGATGTGGAAATATAAAGGCTTAAGAATACAGATGGAAAAAGACGGTAAGCCTTTAGTCAACTGTATAGAATTCATATTTTATTTTTCCACTAAATTTACACATTTCTAGTTTCACAAATGAAATGTAGTAATTAAAATCAGAGCTATTTTATATCTAAAATGTGATTGAATTGGATACCAATTTGACTTTTGTGGTTTTTTTCCCCTTTTGTCAAAAAAAAACCTCTTGGTTTTCAGCTTTTCTTCTAGCAATTTTTGAACACTGAGCAAGTGATAAATTTATTTAAAGAATTGGAAACAAATGTGTAAATGTTACTTGTCATTAGTAAATATTCCTATTTAAGACATTTGCAATGCTTTTTACCCCTTTTCATAAATTTGTAACATTTTTCCCAGTCTTATAAGCTTTTGTAGACTTCTAGGGTTCTATTTTGATGGTCATCAGTGGACTTCTGCACCAGACTTCTGCCGTACGCCATTGTTTTTGTGAGTTTCTGTCAGCGCATTGTCTGTTTTTTACGCTTTGCGTCACATCATCTGATAACCAGTAGACAGTGCACCCTCTTTGCACTGGGAGGTGGAGAGTCATTTCAGAAAGGTGTGGCGATGTGAAATCTCATGAGCACTGGTATTATGGTGCATGTTATGTCAGTGCACTTTTGATCAGGAAAAGGAGGTCTGTTGTCAGAAGTGCATTGTGTAATACTACACTGCTCAAAAAAATTAAAGGAACACTTTGAAAACACATCAGATTTTAATGGGAAAAAAATAAGCTAGATATCTACACTGATATGGACTGGATAATGTGTTAAGAATGAAAAGATGCCACGTCTTTTGATGGAAATGAAAACACTCCAAAACCTAAAGTGAAGAAATTGTGGCAGGCTAGTCCAGCTTACTCAGATTAAAATGTGTTCCTTTAATTTTTTTGAGCAGTATATTTCTGTGGCATGTTTTGAAATCATGCAGCTCTGAAGCTCATGAGGAAATGGCATGTGCTGGGATTTTCTGCTATTTTAATGGAGAGAGTTGTAACAGTCATAATATAATCACCCATGATTTTTTTTTTTAATATATGATGATACACTAAATACTTTTTTAAAATTATATCCACACTCTCATTTTAACTGTGGACTTACCGTTGGAGTCTATAGATTAAGCATTAACTTTAGGGGTGGGAATGGCGAGGGATTGCACGATTCGATTCAGATTGTGATACTTGGGTCACGATTCGATCCCAGGGTTTCCTCTGGTAACATTTACATGTAGTGGGCCGCCATCCTTGAAATTATGCTGCCACGCCAAGGAAAGATAAATTTAAGAAAAAAATATGAAGGAATGATGCTCCGCAAGCGCGCACACAAACAACGCACGTGACCGTCATCCACATGGAGTTCAGAAGCGCCCCCCTGCCTGTGTCACTGTGCCAGTCGGCAGGCAGTGTCTGTCTAGTGTCACTGTCCGAGAGAAGCATGAGCTTATTAAAGTGCTTTAAACACAGAAAAAAGCAGAAGAGGTATGTAAGCAGGGGAGGCTTTTATCGTGGTTTTAACCCGCTGGTAATGGAAACAATAATGAAGAGTCACTTAGCAAACAGGTGTGGTTAGGCTTTATATGCAGGGAAAGGCAAGAGTGACTGAATCGAGTGACTGAATCACTGAGGATTTCCTTCACCAACCACTGCAATATTAACTCCTTTATGTTCATTATTATTTACCTGGCAAGTTAAGATGACCGAAATTCATGAAGTCACTGACTTTAATCCGTCAACAGCCTTCAGACAAACTAAATGTGCCAACATTTGGATTTCAAAATAAGGGAGGTTTTTCCTGCTGTCTGGGTAGTGAGGAGAGTTCTAAAAAACTATAAATATATAGAAATATTATAACAGAAATAACTGCGTCTTTGGTAATTTAAGTGCATTTTTTTCCATCAACCAGTTTTATTAGTATTTGTTTCTTTGAAATCAGAGTTAAATTATTGTTCTGTTCTGGCTCTGCAAAATTATGGTCAAAAGTGTAAATTGTATGAGGAACAAAAGTCAAAATTTTACCACAATCTGTTTCAAATTTATTAAAAAAAAATGGTAATTTTATAAAAAAAATAGACAAAAATTAGCGATAAAATAATCCACAAGTTTATAATAAAGTCTCAAGTGTACAAGAAAAGTTAATTTTACAAGAGGAAATTACAAATGAGGAAAATGGTTTCAGATTTAGATAAATTTACAGAGAAAAGTAGAAAACTGTAAGAAAATTGTAATAAATTTTGTCGAAAAATTTCAAACCTTCAAGACTGAACTCACTACTCAAGTTTTTAAGTGGGTACTTTTTGTATCCTTAACTCAACTAGACAGTTTTGGTTGTCTACTTTTAATTATTAATTTCATGGCACTGCTTTTACATGAGCAGAATATCTGGCTACTATACCCACCTCTGATCATAAATAATTTAAGTATGCATGAGTAAATTATTGTTGTGAATGTGTTTTTTTTTCCCTACTCTTTCCTACTCTCTCAATTGAAAAAAAGAAACACTAGAATAAATATACAAAAAATACACATTTTTGTCATGTATGTAAACCATGACAAAAAAAAAATCCTGCAGGACAAAACATGACACTTGATATTTTCTAACCTGTCTGTGTACCACTACAGACAGAGAGAGAACCTGAATTAGACAGAGCTCAGAGAGGGCAAGATGAGACAGAAGGGAGGAGCCAAGGAGAGGAAAGTGTTCAGGCAGAGGGTCCAGGAGAGGTGAGAGCAGAGGAAGGAGAGAAGGATGACACCGCTAAAAAGTCCAAATACAGGACGTTTGGGTGGAACCCCAACTGGCCCAATATTCAGTTCAATTCAACTTTATTTATATAGCGCCATTTCACAACAGTCATCTCATAGCACTATCAACTGTAGGGGGAACCCCCACAGTTGCAGAAAGACCCCAGCAATCAGGCGATCCCCTGTGAGCAAGCACTTGGCAACGGTGGAGAGGAAAAACTCCCTTTTAACAGGAAGAAACCTCCAGCAGAACCAGGCTCAGGGAGGGGCAGTCATCTGCTGCGACTGGCTGGGGGGTGAGGGGATAGAGAAGATGAAAAGAACAGACATGTAGAGAGCAAACAGCACGATGGGGACTCAATCTATGGGAGAGAACAAACAAATGTTAATGACCAGCAAAAAAAATATTTCATTGAGAGTGAGGAAAGGAGTGAGGCCCAGTGCATTACTGGAGGTCCCCCGGCTGACTAAACCTATTAGCAGCATAACTAAGGGAGGGTTCAGAAACACATGATCCCTCCCTAATTGTAGGCTATATCAAAAAGGTAGGTTTTAGCCCTATTCTTAAAAACAGAGATCGAGTCTGACTCCCGAATCCAGATTGGCAGCTGGTTCCACAGGAGAGGAGCTTGATAACTGAAGGCTCTGCCTCCCATTGTACTTTTGGAGATTCTAGGTATTACAAGTAATCCTGCATTTTGGGAGCGTAGTGCTCTGTTAGGATAATACGGTAGTATCAAATCTTTTAAATAAAAAGGAGCCTGATTGTTTAGAGCTTTGTAAGTAAGAAGAAGTATTTTAAACTTAATTCTAAACTCTATGGGAAGCCAATGAAGGGAGGCCAGAACCGGAGAGATATGATCTCTCTTTCTAGTACCTGTTAAAACTCTTGCTGCAGCATTTTGGATCAGCTGAAGACTTTTTAAAGATGTTTTAGGACAGCCTGATAATAAAGAATTACAATAATCTAATCTCGAGCTAACAAAAGCGTGGATCAGTTTCTCAGCATCACTCTGAGACGCGATGCTCCTAATCTTGGCAATATTACGCAAATGATAGAAGGCAGTCTTAGAAACAAATTTAATATGTGAATTGAAGGACAGCTCTTGATCAAAAATAATTCCAAGGTTCCTCACAGAGCTATTAAGAGAAAGAGTAACCGCATCCAATTTGATTTGATTTGGAAAGGAATTTCTAAGGTTTTTTGGACCAACAAGAATGACTTCAGTCTTATCTGAATTTAATAGCAGGAAATTACAAGTCATCCAAGCTTTGATTTCCTTAAGACAGGCTTCTAACTTGGCTAATTGATTACTATCATCTGGCTTCATTGACAGGTATAATTGTGTGTCATCTGCATAACAATGAAAATGTATACAGTGCTTTCTAATAATGTTGCCTAACGGAAGCATATATAAACTAAAAAGAGTAGGGCCTAGCACAGATCCCTGTGGAACTCCATGACTAAGCTTTGAGTTGAAAGAAAACTCATTATTTACATGAACAAACTGGAACCTATCAGATAAATAAGATCTAAACCACTGCAACGAAGTTCCATTAAGTCCAACATAGTGTTCTAATCTATCAAGTAGAATATTATGATCAATAGTATCAAAAGCTGCACTAAGGTCTAAAAGGACAAGTACAGAAACCAGTCCATTATCAGATGCGATGAGGAGGTAGTTAGTGACCTTCGCTAAGGCTGTTTCAGTACTATGATGGATTCTAAACCCAGATTGAAACTCTTGAAGTAAACCATTTCCCTGCAGGTGGTCAAATAATTGCGTAGCAACAACTCTAAGATTTTTGAAATGAAAGGGAGATTAGAGATTGGTCTATAGTTAGCTTTAGCTCCTGGATCTAGCGTTGGCTTT
Source organism: Pholidichthys leucotaenia (assembly GCA_020510985.1). Lineage (NCBI taxonomy): Eukaryota > Metazoa > Chordata > Actinopteri > Cichliformes > Pholidichthyidae > Pholidichthys > Pholidichthys leucotaenia. Next base: position 236,981,518 of record CM035847.1, read on the forward strand.
TTGAGTAAGGGTTTAATTACAGCCGTTTTAAAAGCCTGCGGTACATGGCCTAAAGTTAATGAAGAATTGATTATATGAAGAATAAAGCTACCAATAAGTGGGAAGACTTCTTTAAATAACCTGGTAGGAATAGGGTCTAAAAGACAAGTTGAAGGTTTGGATGAGGAAACTATTTTGTCTAACTCACAAAGGTCGATTGGAGTAAACTCATCAAGACAGACATCAATAGAAGGAGTTGTAGTAGTTACAGTATTTAAGTTAACTGTGGGAAGAATCTGATTGATTTTATCTCTGATGGATGAAATTTTATTATTGAAAAAGTTCATAAAGTCCTGACTAGTAAGCTCTAAGGGAATGCTAGGATTGACAGAGTCCTGACTCTTTGTCAACCTGGCTACAGTGCTGAAAAGAAACCTGGGATTATTCTTGTTCTCTTCTATTAATGCAGAGTAATAACTCGTTCTAGCTTTTCTAAGAGATTTTTTTATAAATTAAAAGATGATTTCTCCAAGCTAAATAGATTTCATCTAAATTAGTGGAGCGCCATTTTCTTTCTAACTGACGAGTCTTCTGTTTTAAGCTACGAGTTTCTGTGTTGAACCAAGGAGTTAGAAGTCTCTGATTAGACTTTCTTTTTTAAGGGGGCCACCAAGTCTAGAGTCTGATGCAGAGAAGCTGTAACACTATCCACCATGTTATCAATTACAGAAGGAGCAAGCTGTCTATAGCTTATTTCCGTTGTGTTGACACATGGCATAGAGGAAACAATCTGCATAAATTTGGCAACAGCATCATCTGAGAGGCATCTACTGTGATAATATTTTTCTTTAGGAGCCAAATAGTCAGAAATAGTAAAATCAAAGGTTAACAGACAATGGTCTGACAGTACAGGGTTATGAGGAGACACTACAAGATTTTCTATTTCTATGCCATATGTCAGAACAAGGTCCAATGTATGGTGGAGGTAATGAGTAGAATTTCCTACTTTCTGAGAAAACCCAATCGAGTCTAATATTGAATTAAATGCCACATTAAGGCAGTCACTGTCTACATCCACATGTATATTAAAGTCCCCTACTATAATTATTCTATCAGATTTCAGTACTAAATCAGCTAAGAAATCAGCAAATTCGGATAAAAATTCTGAGTAGGTCGATGGGAGACGATAAACTATGGCAAATAAAATTGGGTTTAACGTGTCAGTGTTAGACAGTAATGGGGAAATCTATCGTCGGCCTCCGTCGGTCTATGATGACCGTGGAAGAGAATCCTAAACGTCTACTCTGCTGGAACAGCACCGCCTGTGGCTGAACAGGCCGATGCGCACCGGTGTTCTACCTTCCAGCGTTGGGCGTTGGTAGGATTCAAGCCTGGGCAGGAAGATATGGAGGACAAGATGTTACCCTTGCAGCATGTCCCCCCTCTCCACGTCACTGATGAATCCAAAGGAACAGCAGGGCTGCTATAGTTTGGCACCAGCGCCGTCGCAGGAGCTGCCAGAACGATGTTGAGCACAACAGAGAACTGCCTTAGGGGCTCCGACTCCGGATTTTTCCTCAGGGTTGACTCCCAAAGCCTTTCCTGTGACCGGGTGTGCCGCAAGGCAGCGGAGGTTTGAAATCAGGGTTTACCTTCCCCTAAATGGGCTACCTTCCCAGGTTGATGAGCCACCATCTACCCGAAGCATCTGGTTTTAAGGCGCCAGAGATCCGCCCTCGCCCCTTCTCCTATCAGTAAAAGCAGTTCCGCCGGGCTTAGAGACTAAACCACACAGGCAGGCTAGGAGTTGGACTTAGTTGTCAGAGGCTTTTCGAGACGCACACCGTAAGGAGCATTTTATGAGCACTGGGAGCTTAACCCCAGTGCCGCTCCTGGCTATGACAACCTTGGAACCTTGGGTTTAACCTAAAATTGCTAAAGTGCCCAATACTGAGGACCAGGCCCTCAAAGGAATTATAACATGTTTTTTGCTTTACATTAACTAGTAATTTGGAATGGTAAATTGTTGCTACTCCTCCTCCACGACCAGAACTTCTGGGATTTTGACAGTTTAAATAACCAGAGGGAGTTGATTCATTTAAACCAACATAATCCTCTTGCCCTAACCAAGTCTCTGTAAGGGAAATTAAATCAATCTGATGATCAATTAACAGATCATGGACTAACAGAGACTTGGGAGTTAGAGACCTAATATTTAATAAACCACATTTAATTTTTAAATTATGAGGAGGAACAGAGGCCAAATCATTCATTTTAGAGGCTTTATGTTTAATTTGAGTTTTACCAATATTTTGCTTAATCACTTTGGGATGCTTATATATTATATTTTTATTTACTTTGGAGGGAGCAGACAATGATTCTCTGATGGGGAAGACAGGGGCTAAGTTGAGGGGTGGCAGATGAAGAGGAGCTGCAGAGAGGCGTGTAAGACTGCGACTCTGCTTCCTGGTCCCAACTCTGAGTAGTCAAGATTTTGGAAATTTGGATAAAAAAGATGCCAGATTGTTAGATAAATAAATATCAATATGCAGTATCAATATGCCAACATTCAAGCCTTGATTGTTCAATACTTTAAATCAGGGGTGTCCAGTCATGTCCCATGGATGGCCAAGACTCTGCAGGCTTTACCTCCAACCAGTGTCTTCAACAGCAGATTTCACTGAATTTTTTTCCCACTGATTGCTGATAAGTGAAAACACCTGTTGAAGAGACTGGTTAGAAGAGAAAACTTTCTGGGTCTTGGCCCTCCATGGCACGGGATTGGACACCCCTGCTTTAAATGGCAAGTTCCATATGCAAAGTTACTGTGCAAAATTTTAAAAAAAAAGAAAGAAATAGTATGAAATTAACGTATTCTGGTTATGATAGTGTCATGTGTTTTCTGCCTCACCCCCAGAAAAATATGTTGCCACTGCGCCAAGGTCAGTGATAATCACAATATTCACAATAATTGAGTATCATAATCCCATATATTTAATATTTTTTGTTCACCTTACTCGACCTCAAATCATGTCCCATATTAAAACTGTTGACATTTCTTTCATGTAATAAAGTATTCAGTCCAAACAGGCAGCAACCTTACAATTTCACAGTAAATTATGTTTAAATTAAATGGTAAATGGCATTCACCTATATAGTGCTTTTTTACTCATCTCTGGATGACCAAAGTGCTTTACAGATCCTGCTGTTCACCCATTCACGCACACATCCACACACTGATGGCAGCAGATGAAAAAACAAGTGCTCTTAAAATAAATGTTCAATTAATAATAAAATATAGTCTTAAAACAGATAATAATCAGTGAAGTAACGGCGAGATGAAATCACATACCTGGGCTCCAGTGTTTGTTTTCCACAACACTATATGGACACAGGTCTTTGCATATGAAATAGGCAGTTGACTGTATCATCTTCTTAGCTCGCTCAGAATTTGGAGGTAGCTTAAACAAGCTATATGTTTCCAGAGTTGGTTGATTTTTACCCAGCGCTGGTTTAGCTTCGCTGTCATCCACTAACGCTGCTGCCCCGGGATGGTGCCAAGAGAGGTGGTTTGTATTTTACTTTTGGGTAACACTCCTTGCAAACTGAATGTGTCATATTGAGGTCATCTGTTCTGTCTTTGTTATAAAATCCAAAAAGTCCGGACATTTGATTTAAACTTTGACAGTGCATTTCTCAGTTTTTTTCCCCAGTGTTGCTGCTCCCTCCGCCATCTTATCGTCACGTGGACTGAGGTTAAATCTTAGAGACACCTTTGCTGGGATAACTTTGTGCCCTCTAGTGGACTGAAAACTCCACTGATTAACTGATATTCCAAAAATATGTTTGTGCATATTTTTTTAATAAAAGATTGATCCGTGCGTTTATGGATCGATTCAATGTCCCAAGTGCCAAGTATCGTGATTTATCATTGACCCGATCTTTTTTTCTCACCCCTAATTAATATATGAATTTTTTAGGAGAATAATTGAATGAACAGGAAGCATGTGTGAGTTCTATTGTGGATGCGACGCACAGGGGGAGGCGTGTCAGTCTGAAGATTTTTATTCCATCCACATTTTCGTTTCTATCTCGGACTTATTCGGCATTAATGTGTTTATTTTTAGGGGAATGAAGGAATGAATGAACAGGGTGTTAATTTTCACTGTAACTCCCCAGTAGGAATGTGTCATATTGTATCGTTCAAGATAATACCGGTATAAATTTTGGTGCCAGTGTAAAAATGAATATTGCGATATTTGAGGCCTGGTGCACATGGCACAGGAAACTACCGCACCATTGTCGGAGCGTCTGTGTGTAGTTGTGTTGAAGTAGTGTAGTTTTAAGGCAGTTTCAGACTGCTGCCATGTTTAAAAAAAAAAACAGTGGAGCAATTAAGATAATCCGCCCGCATTTTTTCCCCCACTACAACATGTCAACAGCGCTTGCCTTGGAGCAGTGTTGATGTCCGGTGTCCAGAGTTTTATTTTCATTCTGTTTTGGTTGCTTCAGCTTGATCCCATGGCTCGGCAGCTCGGCTTGGCAAGCTTTGCCTCTGCTTGGCCAACAGCCCGGCCAGGTCAGTTGCGGTGATCAGGGGGCTGCCCAGTGTGCAGTGCTAGTGATTTGTTGTGGAATCACGGCAAAATTATAATGAAATGGGCTGGAGTGACGTGAGATACACCATCAACTGTGGATCAGTGAACCAGCGCCGCTCATCCGAGCTAGGGGGAGGCTAAAGGCTAGAAGCTAATCAGCTAATGGCTAACTGTCGTAGGAGGGAGGGTGGAGTTGAATAGGTGAAGGATGTTTCTTAAAGTGATAGGCTTTAAATCAGAGCATTTCAAGAAAGCCAGGGAAAATACAAAACCAATTTGCTTCAATAATTAAAAAAATTAAAGAAAATGTGAACAAAATATGTCACAAACATTTCATTAAGACGTGTGAGCTGTTAAAATTTGGGAAAAGTGCAGTCAATGACCCCGGTAAACAAGCCATCCTGATCTGAGTTCACTTTAGACAATGCACCCCTGTGTATTAAAGGGATGGGCAGGAGCTCTTTGGATTGGATTATTCAAAACACACCTCTGAATAATTCGACCAGCCTCTTTTACACCTTGTGCCCAGCAGAAAGTTTATTTATATACTGCTGTAATAAGGAATTAAATTTGGAAACGCCCATAAATGCATTCTGTGTCATTGACAACTAACTATGGATTGCGTTGGAGTTTTTTTTTTACCCCTTTAAAAAATTTGTGACTTGTCCTGTCTCTTTCCCCAATCTTGTAAATTTGACCTTTTTCCATCCTCATAATTTGTGATTTTTTTCCCCTCATTTTTCTGCTAGTTTTTTTTTTTTTAATTGAAGTTACAATACTAATAAAAGCTGATAAAAATAGGAAAAGTGAATGGCCAGCTCTGGCTTTATTCAGTGCCCTCTTGTCAGCCCTTAGATTGAATTTGACACCCCTGACCTATATTAGAGAAAAGCTGATCTGATTTTTAGTATTGGTATTGGGTTTGATCCAGGCAAAATGCCCCTCGTTCATCAAACATGCGTAAGACAGAAAAGTGGCCAATCATTTCAATGTGCAGATTGGTATTTATTCAATTCAACTTTATTTATATAGCGCCATATCACAACAGAAGTCATTTCATAGCACTTTCAAATGTAGGGAAAACCCCACAATTGCAGAAAGACCCAGCAATCAGATGATCCCCTGTGAGCAAGCACTTAGTGACGGTGGAGAGCAAAAACTCCTACTTAACAGGAAGAAACCTCTAGCAGAACCAGGCTCAGGGAGGGGCAGTCATCTGCTGCGACTGGCTGGGGGTGAGGGGATAGAGAGGATGAAAACAACAGACATAAAGAGAGCAAACATTAACGGTGAGAAGCCAAGTACATTATTTGAGGTCACCCGGCAGTCTGAATCTATTAACAGCAAAACAAAAGGGGGGTTAAGAGACACAAGATCCCTCCCTAATCGTAGGCTATGTTGAAGAGGAAGGTTTTTACCCTATTCTTAAAAACAGAGATCGAGTCTGACTCCCGGACCCAGATTGGTAACTGGTTCCACAGGAAAGGAACTTGATAACTTAAGGCTCTGCCTCCCATTGTACTTTTGGAGATTCTAAGTATTACAAGTAATCCAGCATTTTGGGAGCGTAGTGCTCTGTTAGGATGATAGGGTAGTATTAGATCTTTTATATATAAGGGGGCCTGATTATTAAGAGCTTTGTAAGCGAGAAGAAGGATTTTAAACTTAATTATGGGAAGCCAATGAAGGGAGGCCAGAACCGGAGAGATATGATCTGTCTTTCTAGAACCAGTAAAAACTCTTGCTGCAGCATTTTGGATCAACTGAAGACTTTTTAAAGATATTTTAGGACAACCTGATAATAACGAGTTACAATAGTCTAATCTAGAGCTAACAAAAGCGTGGATCAGTTTCTCAGCATCATTCAGAGACAAGATGCTCCTAATCTTGGCAATATTGCACAGATGATAGAAGGCAGTCTTAGAAACAAATTTAATATGTGAATTAAAGAACAGATCTTGATCAAAAATAACTCCAAGGTTCCTCACAGAACTATTCAGAGTATGAGTAGCAGCATCCAAATTAAAAGTTTGATTTGGAAAGGTATTTAAGGGTTTTTGGACCAACAAGAATGACTTCAGTCTTATCTGGCTTAATAGCAGAAAATTACAAGTCATCCAAGCTTTGATTTCCTTAAGACAGGCATCTAACTTGGCTAATTGATTACAATCATCGGGCTTCACTGACAGGTATAATTGTGTGCCGTCTGCGTAACAATGAAAATGTTACGTCTGAATGTGATCGTACGGTGTGCTCAAATCTCACGCCAGCTCTGAGTTTGGGTACGCAAACTTTCAAGTTGCTGTAGACTCATGTGCAGCAGAGAAACCTGGCTGTGGGGGAGAATTATTTTATTATATCAAATTATAATGAGCAGCACAACCTTTCAGGTGATATGTTTGCCTTGTGTTATCATCATGATGCCTTTAGTTTTGACGATTTACTTTAAAGACTAAAGAGGCTGCTTTATTAATGATTTATCCACATTTATGTCACTGCAGCAAATATTAAAACAGATTTAAGCAGAATTTAGAAAAATAGTTATTAGATGGAATGTATAAAATTGAATTTAGTTTCTGAAATATTTCTTACCGTTGCAGTTGAGCTGTAGGGTTTTTTCAGTTGTTGTTTTATTACTGTAATTATATATCTGTGCTGTAAGGAGTCTTCTATGTGAGCACTGTTAAAATAACATTTCAAAAATTATTTCTTTGACTAAGTTTTCTGTTATGTAGTACAGTATCTCATAATAGTTATCCCATACAAATTATCCATTAACTAAATCACAACAGAGCTTTACGCACAGAAGTGCCTGGCTGAGGTGATCTGCTGCATCTGGGTTAAAAAAAACCTGCTCTGAATTAGTTTTGCTCTGGAAAGTCTGATGTACATAACAGAGAAGGTGTGGGAAAATTTTCATGTTGCCCTGTGCGTCTCTACACATTATTGAGTGATGCAAGAGAGTGTTGCTGAGCCAATGTGCACAGCGCGCATCAGACATGTCTTCTGGAGTGGGGATGTCTTTGAGCACATCTAAAAATTCTCATGTTCGACAAGTATGCTTTAAAGTGACAAAATGGACAACATTTAGTCAAACAGTCATCTAAGTCAAAAATAGCGAGCCTAAGTCATGCCCCCTCTACTTCCGCATATGGGACCATAAATCTGAAAAAAATCTCCATTGAAATGAATGGCAAGAGCGAAATTATCTTTTGATCCCAATCGAATTTTGCTGCGAGTTACACATACTGTATGTTTGCCAATTTTGAAGATAATTCTCTACATAAATAATGGTCTAGGTTGTTGTTTGTTAACATATAAGGTTGTGAAAAGACCTGAATTAAAAGACTACAAACACAGTCTCACATAACTTGCGTCATCGTTTTCAAAACGCGCTCAGGAGGAAGTAACTAACAGTCCGCTGGCTCAGCTCCAGCTCTCAAAATACAATGAAATACATTTGTGTTGTTTTTCTTCTCTTTGGATCCTTCTTTCATTGGTCAGAAAACAGTGGTGAGCTTTGAGATGGGAACTGCCGTAATTGTGTTTGGTGATGTTTATAGTCTGAGACAATAGCGAATGTAGTCCACTCAGGGTTTTCACAAAAACTAAATATTACTGTTTTATTATACAACCAACAACTTTAATTACATGGGAAATTACTGTATCTTTTAAATTAACAAACATATGTGTAACTCGTGGCAAAATTTGATTGGGATCAAAAGATAATTTCACTCTTGCCATTCATTTCAGTAGAGATTTTTTCTGATTTAAGGTCCCATATGCGGAAGTAGAGGGGCATGACTTAGGCTCTCTATAGGCTACAGATATACATGTTATAATCCTCACCTGTAGATCAGCTGATTAAACCAATGGAGTTGTACAGCACCAGTCTCCTCCATAATGTGGTTCTTTTGCATTTAAACTGACTTTTGAGGTTAACGGACTATACTACTTTATTATTTTTCACTTGTCTCATAATAACTTGAGAAAAGTTTCTCATGTTCTACTGTGTTGTAAATTCTGTGGCCAAAGCATGAGAATGGTAAGATTATTTCCATCTGCCAGATTTATCGACTAAACATTGTATGAGAAGATTGAGCAGATACAAAGAGTTTCATAAATACCACATGGGCCTTTTCGTATGCTCATATCTATACCCAAATGTGTGTTGATTTCTCTTCACTTTTGATAAATGATGGCCAATGACTGGATCAGTATTGGGGAACAATATTTTTTTTTTTAAATGATTCATTAAAACATAAAATAAACCAAATAAATACCTTTTTAAACTGCCGACATTCTGTGAACAGCTCTCTGCTGTCTCTCCCTCACACCAGTCTGCTGTGTGTGAGAAATCTGCATGCAGAGATGTAGGGCCATGTTACAACGACACGGTCGGCCACTGATGTAGAACACGTTTATTGGCGTTTCCAAGTTCATTTCCTTATCACAACAGCGTAGAAACAAACTTTACACCGGCACATGATGCAAAGAGGCCAGTCTAATCATTCAGAGGTGTGTTTTGGATAATCCATTCCAAAGTGCTCATGCCCATCCCCTTAATGCAAAGAGGCACATAATCTAAAGTGAACTGTGATCATGACGGTTTAAGACGGGTTTCGTGCTGACCAAAGCCCGTGCATGTGAGCAAAAATGCACACGATGGTAATGCTGCTTGATAATCATAAACTTTCATTAACAATGGTGCAGAAGTCGCTCCTAGCCCGTGGGGAGATGGAGTGGTCCCTCTTCTGTTGCTTTCACAGACCCCCCCCCCCCCCACCGGGGTTCTAACTACTAACTAACTAACCTGCACTTATATAGCGCTTTTCTAGTCACAAAGACCACTCAAAGCGCTTTCACTAGTACTAACCCTCTATTCTAAGGGCCTATAGGAAACGGATACAGTATCTAGGGACAATTTAGAACAGCCAGTTAACCTAACATGCATGTCTTTGGATTGTGGGAGGAAACCGGAGCCCTCGGAGTAAACCCACGCAGCACAGGGAGAACATGCAAACTCCACACAGAAAGGTTCCAACTTCTACCGAGGTTTGCGGCTGTCTGTCCCTGCCCCTTCTGCCTGGGAGGGAAGAAGGAGATCTAACGCAGTCAGGGAGCTTGCTGGGGCGGGCGGCCTCAGCCCGGCTGGAAACCCAGGGCTCATGGCCGAGGCAGATGTGGACGCAACTCCTGTTTCTCTGTGAAAAGTAAAATGCCCCACACTCCTTGTTCATTCATTTGTTCCCCTAAAAAAATAAATCCTACATTAATGCCTAATCTGTAGACTTCACTGGTAAGTCTGCAATTAAAATGAGAGTTTAAATGGAATTTTTAAAAAATTAATGCGTGATCATCATATAATTAAAGTGATGGGCAATTGTATGATGACTGTTACAACTCTCTCCATTAAAATAAGAGAAGATTCCAGCACATGCCGTTTCCTCATGAGCTCTGGAGCTGTGCAATTTCAAAACACGCCACTGAAATAGCCTTACACAATGCGCTTCTGATGATAGACCTCCTTTTTTCTGATCAAAAGCGGATTGTCATGACATGTACTATTATTGTAATGTGCATTAGATTGCGCACCACACCTCTTTGAAATGAGCCGCCTCCTCCCAGTGCATAGCGGGCGCACAGTATACCAGTAATCAGATGGTGATGCAGCGTGTAAAAAAAACAGACAATGTGCTGACAGAAACTAACAAAAACACTGGCGTACGGTGGAAAGTCTGGTGAAAAAGTATGCGGATGATCATCCTATAGGGCCTGTAATGTTAGAGGTAAAATGGTTGTTAACTGACTTTTTTAGGATTAGAAAAAAGATGAAAATAAAAAAAAATACTGTATATTATTGCAAACAAAAATATCATTAAAGCCAAATGAAATGGAAGACTTGTAGACAGATAACCTTCTTCCATCAGTGTTGCAGCACTTGGATCCCTGCAGTTGAAAAATAAACCACATTTGTTCAAATTTGACCACTATGAACTTTTCAGCGCCCCTCATAACTCTTCAACAAATCTTTGTAAAAATTTAGACTGACAGATTTTTGTTGATTCTGGTAGCCTAAAATGTGTCTTCAGGAGGATAAGAACTCTGAAATAATTTCAAACAAATGTAGTATTCAAGAGAAGTTAATTATTTAGGACATTATTAACCTGTTCTAAAAAAAACCTGGGTTTTTATGTTAATGTCATTGAAAGAAAGCCAGTTGAGGTGGTATAGGCATCTGATTAGGATGCCTCCTGGACGCCTCCTACTTGAGGTGTTTTGGGCACGTCCCATTGGGAGGAGACCCCGGGGCAGACCCAGGACTCAGTGGAGAGACTATGTCTCCCAGCTGGTCTGGGAACGCCTTGGTATCCTCTCTGAAGAGCTGGAGCAGGTGGCTGGGGAGAGGGAAGTCTGGGCTTCTCTGCTTGAACTGCTGCCTCCGTGACCCGGACCTCCGGAAAAGTGGTAGAAGATGGATGGATGGATGGTCATACTGGAGATAAACTCACATCTTTTATAAATGTATTTTTCCTGAGATGTTTTCACAGAGTTTAGACTGTTATTTGCAATTTATTGACCGATTTTTACAAAATGGTGAAGTGTACAGGTATTAGGTGTTAATTAATAATAGTGTCCATCCACATTATTAAAATGTGGATAAATGTGAATTTATATGCTTAATAAATGACAACCCTTAAGTGCAGTTGTTGAGTGTAGTTTTATAACTTTAACATATCCAACCTTAAATGCTTGCAGAAATGCCATGGAAAGATGTATGTATGCTGAATTTATTCAGGCCACAAGCTGCATATCGGTTTTGTATCGGTATCGGCTGGTACCCAGATTTAAAAATATCGGATTGGGCGTTAAAAAAAAAAAATGTTTCTTGTATTCCTAACCTAGATGATTATTGATTAGAGTGTAATATTTATTAAATGCTAATGAAATCATTTACTGTATATTAGGACTGTTTTTTTCCTGTTTTTGTGTGTACAACTGAAGTGAAAAATCATCTAAAGGTTATGTGCAGTAGATGACTAAATCCCCCGTTTGATGTGTAGAAAGGCAGAATTGGTAGAACATGATTTGGATGTAGCTCAAAGCAATACTGTGGTAGTATTGTCATTTTGTTGAGTTGACATACAAAAGAAAAGCAGCCTAAAAGGCAAAATTGAAATATTAGTAATTCAGTGTGACTTTGTTGGTTCTGTAATCAAAATGAAAGCAGACGCTGAAGCTGCTTAATAATATATATGCAGATGTTAGTACTGGAGACCAGAAATGACTCCTCCGTTGCTTTTGCTGTCATTCTTTCTCTGGGGTTTATCCTGTGCTTTAAAAAGAAAATTAATTTGGTTTTAAATCAAAAAATACGACTGACTTGTTGTTATTCACCCTTGCCACTGAGCAATGTAATAATGTGTAAAGCAGTGTTTTGTATTGCTCACCGGAAAAAATAATAACACATACTCATGAGTGAGATGTAATATTTTGGATTATTACATGATTAAATTTATTCAGTTCAAACATTTCATCTCAGACTGGGGGAGTTTGTGTGGGTTTAGGCCATATTTCTTTTTTTTTCTTCTGATGCTGGCTTAGGGAGTGTTGGATAATCTATGAATCTGACAAAATTTAAAATAACATGTAATGTGAGCCACAAGAAATGCATCAGACTAAGAAAAATTCTTAAATACCTCACATTGAATCGGATGAACTATAATGTATTTCAGTGACTAAGACCTCAGTGTTTTGTTATCCATCCATCCATCTTCTACCGCTTATCTGGGGGTCCAGGTCATGGGGGAAGCAGTCCATGCAGAGCAGCCCAGACTGCTGCCCCATTGCGCCATGATCCCCATGATCAGGTGGTGAGCCTACTGGATGGCGGACCCATGTGGCTCCTTTGGGTACACTGGATCCTTGCTATAACCTTTTCATGGGGATCTGCTGGACCACTGTTGGTCTGGCCCTTCACCAGGACCAATTTGCCATGAGAGGCCCTACCAGGGGTTAAGTTGTCCCTGACAGCATAACTCCTGGGATCATTGGGGCACTCAAACCCCTCCACCACAGTAAGGTGGTGGTCCAAGTAGGGGAGTGCTATATTAGTTTAATAAAAATAAATTATTTTGCTCAATTAAACCAATAACTGTCAATTCATTGTGCTGCTTCAAAAGCTTGTTTATCATAAAAGTGATGTTCTTACCCTGCCAAATAGACACACCTGATGATAATGCATTTATCTTCTGCTCTCTTTTAGTACGGTTTAGATTACTGGCGAACAATCACCTTCAAATCCGCGGCATAAAGAAGACAGATGAGGGATTGTATACCTGCGAGGGTCGCATAATTGAGCGCGGCGAGATTGGTCTGCGAACCATCAAGGTCGTAGTGAATGGTTAGAAACCTCTTTCTCTCACTTCCTTTTCCTTTTTGTTCCTGTGTGGCTGTTTTTGTGTGGCAGGTGTCCCACGTTGCTTAAATAAGCTGTAAGTCCTCAGAGGCGACCAGGCTCAGCATCAATGTGGAAGCAGTTGCCCAGAGCAACCGTGTATCAAAGATGTTCCATGCTAATGAAGTCCATTTCCTGGAACTTCTGAGCCTAGCAAATGAGTGTGCCTAAAATAAGTATTCTGGATTTGTCACTGCTTCTGTTTGTCACTTTTGCATTCTATCTTTACATCTATATGTAGACCATCTGCTATATGTGTTTGGCAGTGCATTTTCCTTTGCAGATGATATATTTTCTGTTTATTTTGTACCTCAGTGCTTCCAACAATCAGGATATGGCAGTCAGAGGTAAACGCCACAGCAGATGTTGGGCAGCCTGCCATCTTGACTTGTGCTGTTGATGGCTATCCTGAACCCATGGTGACCTGGACAAGGTAAAAACTCTGCAAGCAGCTGAAGAAGTAAATGATTTCAGTGGTTGCACTTGTAGTGCTGGATGTCTGTGGATCCTTAAAATAAGGATTTAAATATGATAAAAAAAAATCTTAAAATAAAAAATAATCTTTAAATCCATCTTTCAAGGGTCTTAAAAATACCACAGAAGTACTAAACAAGATCTCTACATTTTAAAGGGGTCATTGATTGCACTTTTTTTTTTTTACATTTTAACAGCTCACACATGGAATGTTTGTGAAGTATTTTGTTCAAATTTTCTTTAATAATTTAATTTTTGCAGCAAATTTGTTTTTTTTATTTTTCCAGCCTTTCTGAAAGCAGCCTGTTTTGAGTGTATATACCTTTAAATCTTCAGACTGGATTAAATTCCTCCTTCCCTCTTACATCACTATCACTAGCATTGACTGGCTAGCTCCTACCCTTTAGCTCAGATTTATCCTGAGCCGAATACAGGTCGGGTCGGCCCCGGGATCTTTCATGGCATGGGCCTTATATTTGTTTTTAACACACAAAAGTCTTTTTAACAGTTTTGCGAGAGTTCTCCACCTCCACCAGTAGGGATCCCCCTGGGGTCGACTTGGGGGTCGACTGTGTCTGGGCCAACTTGACCTGTTACCGCTGAGCCAATAAATGTTATCTTCAAGAATGAATGAAATAATGCATCACTGCTTGACAGGTGTGTGTGGTTTCAGTGGTTGATAGGATATGACTGGTCCCTGGAGTACAATAAGCACAGAGACATTTGTGAATGATTGGCCAAAGTACTAGCTTCAAAGGGGCTAGCTAATATTAGTGTCTAGCTAACGATGGTGACTAGTTGGTGTTAGTAGCTAGCTGCTCAAAGTAACGTCTAAGAACGGCATATATGGTCAAGTGTAGGTAGATGAACAAGGATTCCAGTGGGGCTGAATAGAATTTATACAAAATTGCGATACAGATCAACCGGATTAACAGTTAAGCTAACGCTAGGCAGCCTGTCTGTCACATGACCAATGCTGACTAACCGCCTAGCCAAGTTGATGCTAACAGAGTTCAGTGTAGCATCATGGCGAAATATAACAAAATGAGCGAGAATGGTACGAGATACTGTATATTATCGACTGGATTAGTGAACCAGGTGGAAACAGTGATGTCTATTCGGGTGCCTGAAACTTAAAGTAATAATATAAACCACACTTGGTAATTAACATAGATCCAGCTAGACTGGCCAATAATAGAAAAGTGGGCAGGTATTAATGACATGCTGGGCTGGGTTTCCTATGGAAGTGATGTCCTGTGGCAAATCCGGAAAAGTCTGTTTTGTTTTTTTGGAGTGAAAAATGATACAAATGCTGTGTGTTTTTTTAAAACAAGTGAGCGGTTTTGATATTTTTTCAATAATCATGTGACCAATAGTTGCCTTTCAGAAGGTTAAAACCTACAAAAATGCAATTTTTCAATCAATGACCCCTTTAAAGTCTTGTAATTTGGCTATTTTTTAATTTTAGTATAATGAAACCCAAAAATGAGTGAACCGACAGCAGAGTGGGTTGCAGAGGGGATAAATTTAAGAATATGTTTATGCCTTATTTAAATAATTATTTCATTGACAGTCTTAGTTTCATTGTAAACTAGATTGGAATTATTTTTTGGAAGAGTCATCAATGAATATATGAGCAAAACTATTTGTAATGTGATCAAATTGTTTTTGCTTTTCATAAATGTAGGATCTTAAATTTGATTAAGAGACCTTAAACAACTGAAGTTTAGCTTCCTCCTTCCTTCTGTAAATACTCTGCACTGGTTGTTGTGCACAGCTTATTCACAGCCTTAAGTTTGTATTATTTATGTAATAATGCAAATAATGCAGGTAGTATTACTGTAGACATTGACGTTTCCTGCTTATTTTTACAATTATTGCAAAACCCATTTTTATGCATTCTTTGTTAGACACCCACTAAGTGACTGTTAGTGGCTGTATGCACTATAATCCCTGTGTAGAAATGGACATGAGTGTTGGTTCTCTCTTTTACTGTATGTGTCTCTAAGATAACTCTAGCTAATTGGGGATATTCACTTAACTTATTTATTCATTGCAGTGGGATACTTAATCACAGGGTATCAAAGGTGCATGTAAACGGTGAAACATGAGTACTAGCATGTCAACAATGGTCTCATTATTCTGTGTATCTCAATACAGCCACTGATAGGCCCCTGCTTTGTTAAACTGTTCCCGTTCATCTTTTTTTCAAGACAGCACTTAACTCTGAAGACTGGTGCTGCCCTTGTTTTTTCCTTTATCTATTATTATTCTCAGTCGGAAATATGTGTTATACAGTCAGAACACCTAAAACATGTATCTATGTTCAAATGTCTGTCAATCATGGACATTTGTCTTATATTGACTGTAAAGAAAAATGGCCCGACAGTCTAAAAAGTGTAAACATTATATACAGCCATGTCCAAATCCATCCAATGTGGGATGGAAAAAGCAGATTTTGCTTCAGCAAAAAAATTCAAAAATGTTGTCCTAATTCTCTTAATTATTTAGAGTTGTCTTTTGGGTCTAACATGTAATAAACAGTCAGAATGGCTCATCACTTCACCTTTAAAGGCAGCTACACAGGATTTGTTGTGAACTGCTAGTATAGAGGTGTGTTTACCTGGGAGAGCAGATCGGTTTTCTGCCAAGAAAACAGACATGCTCATGTGCGAAGTAAAAACATGCGAGAACATTATTTATAGGAGTGCCACCATTCACCTAAGCCTTTTGAGGTGATGCAGGTGCGGGATGAAGTAGCAGCGAGCATCTTTATTTTTTGGCACCTGCACATTTTTTTTTTCCACAATATCTTTATTGAACCTTTTTTTTTTTTTTTAACAAACATAATACAAACAATCAAACACTAACACTAAAATACTACAAAAAAAAAAAAAATGCACTAAAAACACCAACAACCACCAACAAAATCAAGTCTTCAACAATGCTCCTCTGTTTAGTCTAGACAATCCAATACATAAGTATACATATGTTCACCAGTTTGGAATTTACAAGGTCCACACACATCATTCACCTTCTTCTTCAAGAGTTATGTTTAAATTTTTTACATAATCAATAAAAGGTCTCCATATATTCTCAAACACAATTTCCTTTGATTTCAGTATATATGTTATTCTTTCTAATGGAAGGTTTGTTAACATCTGTCTTAACCACTGAGTCACATCTGGTCTATGAGTCTTTTTCCATAATAGTGCAATACATTTTTTGGCATTAAGCAAACTGAGGTCTATGAATGTTCTTTCACTTTTATTAAAATTATGCTTTTCTGGGTACAGACCCAACAAAAACAGTTTAGGATTCAATATGATTTGTTTTGAGATTATTTTTTCAATTGTTACCCTCACCTCTTCCCAAAACATTCTTATTAATCTACATTCCCATAAACAATGAAATAGGGTTCCTTTACTTTCCATGCATTTTGTGCATGTATCTGGTATATTTTTGTTATATCTATTTAACTCCTCCGGTGTAACATACATCCGCATTAACCATTTGAAATGTATCAATTTAAGGCGTACATTTATTGATTTGGTTTGAGCTTCTGTACAAGCCAATTCCCATTGTTCCTCTGAAATTTCAATTTGCAGATCTTCTTTCCAGTAGTTTAATCTTTTCAGTGAATTTTCACTTGAAGATAGTGTCAATGAGTTATAAAACTCTGAAATAATACCCTTTCTTTTACTATCTTTCATCATCATTTTTTCCAAGGATGAATAAATAGGTCGAGTGAGAGCTTTATTTTGATTTGATCGAATAAAGTTTCTAAGTTGAAGATATTTAAAAAAATGTGTTCTATTGAGATTAAATTTGATCCTCAGCTCTTCAAAAGACATTATGTTGTCTGCACATGGCAAATATAAATCCTGAATCTTTTGTATCCCTTTTAAATTCCATACTTTAAATACAGCGTCCGCTCTCCCTGGTTTAAAATATTGATTACCCCATATTGGACTAAATTGTGACAATAACTGTGGTTCTTTTAAATAGTTTTTAGCTTCACACCATATTTTGATCATATGCTTTACAAATGGATTTTTAACTTGTTTTTGTAATTTTTTTGCCGAATCTGAGTATATGAATATGGGAAGAGGTAAAGGTAAATTGTATGATTCCATTTCAGTCCAGTGAGGGAGATCATTTGATGAAAAATAATATGTCATAGACCTCAGTTGTGCCGACCAATAATACAACATAAAATTTGGACATTTCAGACCTCCACGATCAAATGGTAAATATAATAAAGACAAACGTAATCTAGCCCTCCTGTTGTTCCATATAAATTCCACTAACTTTTTTTTTATTCTTGAGAATAGATCTAAAGGTGGTGATAAGGGAATGTATTGAAATAAATAAAGTATTTTAGGTAAAATATTACTTTTAAGTATATTGATTCTCCCGATCATCGACATTGGTAGTGACATCCATCTCTGAGTTAACTCATTGATATCTGACATTAAGGCTTCATAGTTGACACTGGCGACTGATTCTAGCTTAGGCATAATTTGGATTCCTAAATATTTAAACTGATTTACAACATTGAATTGATTTACCTCAGGGGCTGGGTAATTTCTCTGGGTCTCATTTAGCATTAATATTGAAGATTTAGTTTTATTTATTTTATATCCTGATATTTCCCCAAAATTCTTTATTAAATTCAACAAGGTTGGAATTGATTTTTTTAGATTCGACATAAACAAAATTATGTCATCGGCGTACAGGGAGATTTTATGTTCTGTTGGTCCAACTTTAATTCCATATATTTGTGAATGTAAACGTATCGCTAAAGGTTCAATTGCCATAGTAAACAGTAAAGGTGAAAGTGGACAGCCTTGTCGACATCCTCTATTGATTTTTATTGGTTTTGAAATATTGTTATTTGTTAGGATTTCTGCTGTAGCATTATTGTATATTATTTGAACCCATTTTATGAAATTATTTCCAAGTCCAAACCTTTGTAGGACTTCAAAAAGAAAGGGCCATTCAACTCTATCAAAGGCCTTTTCGGCGTCCAATGATAGGAGAGCTGTATCCGGTGCTTCTTTATTAAAATAAATAATATTAAATAGTCTTCTTACATTATGGAAGCCTTGTCTACCCTTTATAAAGCCATTCTGATCTCGATTAATAATATTTGGTAAAATTTCTTGTATTCGTCTTGCTAAAATTTTACAGATTATCTTAAGGTCGGCGTTTAATAGGCTTATTGGTCTCATATTTTCACATTTATTAGAGGGCTTACCTGGTTTTGGCAGCAGTATAATTAAGGCATTATTTATGTATGATGGTAAATTATTATTTTGAAATGCTTCTAAAACCATTTCCAAAAAAGGTTTTATTAATTTATTCTTAAATTTTTTATAAAGGTCAACTGGAAGACCATCTGGTCCTGCACTTTTTCCTGATTTCATATTATCAATGGCTAGCCCAACTTCTTCTTGACTAATTTTAGACTCCAATATCTCCCTATTTTCATTTGGAATACACGGTATAGATAGTTCGTTCAAAAACCCATTTAGTTTTGTTAAATCAGGTTCATTTTTGGTATCATATAATTTTTCATAGTAATCTCTGAAGGCTCTATTAATTTCTAAAGGGTCTAAAGGGTTACTTATAATACTGGTAATTGGTGTTTTAATTTCCAATTGTTTAATCTGCCATGCTAATAATTTTCCTGATTTTTCACCTTGTTCATAAAAAGATTGTTTCAATCTTAGAAGACTCGAGGCAGCTCTATTCGCTGATTTTTTGTCGTATTCAGCTCTCAAAATCAGTAATTCATTCTCCAACCTTGAGTCACTTCCTGCATACACTTTTTCCTGAAGACTTTTTATTTTATGTTCCAATTTAGCTCTCTCCTCTCGAGTCTTCTTAGATTTTGATCCTGTATAACTAATAATATGTCCCCTAATAAAAGCTTTGAAAGCCTCCCACTTTACACATGCTGATGTTTGTGTAGTATTGATGTCAAAGAACTCGTCTATCTGTTTTTCTATATACTTGACAAATTCCTCATCCTGAAGCCATTTATGCTGAAATTGCCATCTACCTGATTCCTTTGTCAATTTTTTATCTACATATATTAGACAACAGGGTGCATGATCAGAGATCACGATGTTATCATAAAAGCAGTTTTGAATCTTGGACCTTAATTCTGTGGAAATCAAAAAATAATCAATACGTGAGAATGTCTTGTAGGTACTGGAATAACAAGAATAGGCTTTAACTTGTGGTTTCATTTCTCTCCATATATCTAACAATCTCAATTCTTTCATAAAATGATTAATAGTCATCCTGCATCCAATGTGCGTACAATCCAGTCCTGTTGATCTATCCACACCTGGATTCAATGTACAATTAAAATCCCCTGCTATTATATGTTGCCCTGTAAGTGATGATAAGATGAGAAATAAATTAGCAAAGAACTTCTGATCATCTATATTGGGACCATATAAGTTCACAAGATTTATATTTTCTAATAGCAAAGAACCTTGAATGATTACATATCTTCCAAATTTGTCTCCAATTACATTTTTCACTTGAAAAGGAACTGATTTATGTATGAGAGTCATAACTCCCCTGGCTCGGGATGAAAATGAAGAGGTGAATACACTTCCCTGCCATCTACTCCTAATTCTTTTAACATCCTCTTCTATCAGATGAGTTTCTTGTAAAAACACAATTCTTGAACCCATGTCCTTTATTTTATTCATAACTTGTTTAAGTTTTTTTAAATTTTGTAGACCTCTGCAATTCCATGAAGTTAAATTAAGATTAACACTTTGGTCCATGATCAATAGAGAGTTTGGGATTACCTTGCAGTGTAAACATGCTCATACAGAGAAGCAAAAACATGAGTGGTTGAACATTCATCCTACAAACTACACACAAACAAATTTCCCCCTTCCCACACTTGTGGCAAACCTCCCAAAATCAAAAGAAAAATTCTGTCTCCCGATATAGCCATCGACCGTTCCACACCCACGGGGAACAGCCTAAGCCACTCCATCTTCATCCTCCCAATCACCCTAACTCTACTGCTTTTAATGACGTAACATTAACTCTCCTCTGTAGTTTTCCAACTTAACTCCAAAATTTTTAACAACTTTGTACATCATAGTTTTTTTTTTGTTTGTTTTGTTTTTTTGTTTTTTAATATATAATACAATCTATATTTTGTAAACTTACTATTTACTTCAAGTCAGTCAGATGCCTGTGCAAATGCTTAATTATTCTACCTTATATTTTGTTCATGCTTAGCTCCCACCAGTCTCTTCTTCTTCTTTGATCTTCTTGATGAACTCCTGCGCCTCCTCTGGGGTCTTGAAGATGTGGGTTCTGCCCTCATACGTGGTCAGCAGTCTCGCAGGATAGATTACACCATGACGAATCCCAAGGTTGCGCAGCTCCTTACGTACAGGATCAAACTGCTTCCTCAATTGCTGGATTCCTGTGGCCAAATCTGGGTAGAACCGCACCTGCTGGTCCTGGTGTTTAATCTCTCCTTTAGCACGTGCAGCATTGAAGATCTTCATCCTGTCTCTGTTGCTAAGAAACTTCATAATTAAGGTCCTCGGCGGTCCCTTATCTCTCCGTGGGCCAATACGATGTGCTTTTTCCAGAACCACTGCTGATTGCAACTCCTCGCTGCCCAGCACCTCCGGAATCCACTTTTCCAGAAAGGAACATACGTCCCGACCTTCTGATTCCTCTGGAAGACCCACCAGCCTCAAATTATTCTGTCTCGACCGAGATTCCAAATCCAAAATATTATCTTCCAGAGATTTATTTTTTTTTTCCAAAGTGCGCACCTTTAATTGAAGACGGGTGACGTCATCTTCAGCACTAGCGAGACGGAGCTCCATCTGCGCCGTTCGTTCTACACAGTCACCCAATTCCTTTCTTATTCCTTCCAACGCTGTCATAATCCCATCAAATCTAGAGGAAAAGTCCACTCTCATTGAACTCATGGCAGCCATCAGCGCATCTGCGCCATTCCCCGCATATATCGCACCTTTGCCAGCCTCCTCCGCCATATATGGAGTTTTGTTTGCTGCGTCACAGACCTGAAAGTCCGTTAATTTGGACTGTTTCGGCGGCTCGCTTTTTCCTTTTCCTGGTTTTCCAGCCTTAGGCTTCGCCGACATATCCTCGCCCAAATGCTGGGATACGTTCTGTCCCAAATGAGAGAGTTATTTGCCGATTTTTTTTCTCCAGGAGCAGAGCAGAGCGAGACACGTCCGTCCTACGTGGCAGCCATAACCGGAAGTCGGCACCTGCACATTTTTAAAACCCGGTGCTTAAACTGATATTGATAATGCACCACTGACTTTAGATGTGGTTCTGTTGATCAAAAGTACTTTGTCATTGCTCTGCCATAAACTAGCATCACACCGACGTTGTAGCCAGCCAGCACTCCTTTTAAGGCACCACTCCTGCAAAACGTCAGCAAAGTCATTTGTGATTTGGATGACGAGGGGACAAAGTGTGAAAATGGGCAATGCACTGCCAGATATAATCTAAAACACGGGCACAAGGCACATAGTGTCGTTGTAACAAAGCCCCAAATGGCAAAAGGTTTGCAAAAGAAAAACCATAATTACATTCTGCAAAAGCCTTTCAGCCCCCACTTTTCTGTTAAACACTGTGCTTGTATGTCATCATAGCCTTTTCAATTTGCCCTCCTGGCTTTTTTGAAACTTTTTTTTTTTTTTTTTTTTTTAAGTTTTGGGGCTGAAGATTTTATAGAAAGTCTTGGAACAAAGTGCAAGTGAAGAGTGGGTGTTTGAAAGGGATTGAGGAGATGGATGTAGTGTTTTAAACCTTTTGTAACCCTTTCTACAGGAACTTAGTGGTCCTTGAGGCGGGAGAGAAGTACAGCTTTAATGAAGATGGCTCTGAAATGACAATAATGGATGTTACCAAACTGGATGAAGGAGATTACACCTGCATCGCCAAGAACAAGGCTGGAGAAAGTGAACAGGAACTCAGTCTGAGAGTGTTTGGTAAGACAATGTTTTATATATGTACATGAACTAGAGTGAAAATATAAAGTGGTCCAAGTGTGTGGGAATGAGGTATATGAGTATGGAGGTGGAGGAAGAACAATAGTATGTTTTTTTTAAAAGTATACAAGATAAGGTGTTGTTTCAGTGTGGGTTGTGATTGTTTTATGTTTTATGTTGGGACAGAGCCGAAGGATTTGGAGAACAAGCAAAGTGGGAAGAGCTCAGCTGAAATATTTGAAGTTCTTTTTTTCCCCCTTTTTGCCCACTAAATTGTTCTTTTTTATTGTATCACATAAAGTGACCATAATGTTAACCCCAATCGTATGATTTCATGTCAGTGAAATTTATCACGAGTTAGCTGGTGCACTTTATTTCCCTCCAAAAAGGGAAGTGACTGCTGTTTTGTTTTAGTGCTTAATGGACTAAGAATTATGACACTAATAAGTGGAAAAGCTGCAGTCATTTGTTCCCAGTGACACTCTCCCCCTGTCCCTGAGGTGGTTGCGGGTTAATGCAGCTTACTGGGCTTCTATCCTGTAAAAGCTGTCCCATGTGTTTGCTCACATCTAGCTGGATGTGGCCATTATTTTTGTAACACAGCAAACTCACAGTTAAACTTTAATACATCCATTAGGACGAAAAGCTTGAAGGGCTCAGGATAGCTGGTGTGATTTTAATATGTAGTGTCATTCCTAGTCTTTAATAGATATTTGTGGTGGACAGGTATGTATTGAAAGAGAAAAAAGAAATGTGAAACTCTCCAGAAACCATATTCCTATACAATAACCTATTAAAATTAGCCAATTAAACATAAAGAAAGGCAAAGCATGATTTTAATGTTGCGATTACTTGATAATTTAGTCAACAGAAAACTAACTAGAGTTGCACTCAACAGAGATGCAGACCCACACCTTACAGCCCTATCCCTGTTGGAATGTCATTTAGTAGGGAAAATCCCCAGTTGACTGTCTGCTTCAGTTCTGACACCATGACCTATTTTCAGACCTTACTGATATTCAAGGTCACCAGACATTCAAAAGGTGTCCCAGACCCCATTCTAGCTTGTGTTAAAATTTGGTGGTTCTGTCTGTCATACTAAAGTCACTATAAGGCAAAACTGATTGACCTTTTATGACCCTGTGCCCTTGATCTTTGACCTTTTGATCCCAAAGGCACATCCAAACATGGTACTCCTGTGGTCAATCTCTGTGCCAAGTTTGGTCACACTAGCATCATTTCCTCTTGAGTTAGAAAACGGATATGCGAACAGACAGACAGATATACAGACTCAGGCGACCACCCTACCCACACCTCGACTCCATTGGCGTGGCTAATGAGCAATCTCTGACAGCTGATTGTTGATGCCAGGAAGTTCTGCCAGTAGAGAGCCGGCTTGCTCTTTCTGAGCCTCTGTTTTGCAGCATGCGGGTCTCTCCAGGTTCCTTTCTGGCATCTGTTGCACACAGTCCCCTGGAGGTGGGAGCCAGCCTCTGCACCACAGCAAGGTCAGGCCCAGCCTGTGCTGCACCCAAGCCCCCGAGAGCTAAGGCTGCTTGAATGGTGGCCTCTGTGCCACAGTGAGCCCACTCTCGGAGGTTATTCTAATGGGTGCCCATTCTGCATTGCATTTTGGAGGCTGTTATTTATAATGATATTCTTTTACCCTAATTTTGATTGGCTGGTTAGGGAGGTCTGGCATTGATGAGCAATGCGGTATCTAAAACCTGAACTCTTTAACTGTCAGCAGCACTCTAGGTGCAGGGACAAAAACTGCTGGCTGACCAGTGAGAGCTTTTTGTGCACAGAGGTCATTGAGTGCTTTAAATTCTCCACTGCATGGAAAATGAACAGAAAATAGATGTCTCATAAAGAAAAAAAGCTGTTTGTGGACACACAAGCAAATTCTCCCCTTAATTGTTTAACACTTTTGTGTGTTTATTATCTAAATATCAGTAAAAGTTTACAGCTGAGCCACTATATGGAATTGATTGTAAAATCAAGATGCATCCTCTTGTCAGTCCACATGCCGTCCAGTTAGGAGCAGTTTGTGCAACTGTTAAGCTGGATTCATGGTACTTTTCCACTCTGTTCTGCTGAGGTGCATGTCCGCTTTGGATAAGGCCAGCACGCACACTGTTGTGTATATGCTTCAGTTTTTTCATCTACCAGGCCAAGCGGTTGACGCATGTGCACAATTGTTATTTTTAGTTTCACCCCAGTCCTATGGGCAGTGTTGGGCAAGTTACTAAAAAATAGTAACTGATTACAGTTACTAATTACTTCTTTTCAAAAGTAACAGAGTTACTTTACCAATTACTGCATGATTAAAATAACTAGTTAAGATAAGATAAGCCTCTATTAGTCCCCCAACTGGGAAATTCCAGGATTGCAGCAGCAAAGGGATAGCAGCATGCAGAGCAATAGTAAATAAGATAATAAGATAAGAACTGGTTAGCCAAAGCAGTAAATAAATATACTGTAACAGGATTATATAATAAAATATTTGTCATAAGGTACAGGAATTATTTATTTTATTTAATCGTGGGTGTGAAAGGGGGCGGAGTTAAACCTTCACTTCTACACCCGCTAAATTAAATAAAAGCACTCGTAAAAGGGGGCACCAGTCACAATGGACAATAATATTAACTTTAATTTTAATTAATTTTGTACCTTCAATTACGTAATGAATCAGTCTCAAAGTTTCAGTGAGTTCTTCTTCTGCCGTGATTAGGAAACATACAGTATATGCGAAAGGAAAACACTTCAACCTCTCTCATTCACCCTTTTATTAAACTCATTCAGGTTACATGATATGGCATTCAAATGATGGATGAACAGATTCAAATGATAACAGCGTACGATGTCACACCAACTGTTATTGGATTCCTGAACATAAAATCCAGCGTTACACCTTTGTGGAACCAAAGAGAAACCAGACTTATGTTTCAATGGTAAATGAGGCTGAAATGTCCAACAAACAGAACGCAATTTTATGGGGAAAATTCATAAGCTAATTATCTAAAAATGACTTCTGAATTAATCTACAAAAATTAAGGGCAGTTACTTAAAAATAACTAGGAGTCTTCCTTCAGTTTATAGCTTTATCCTGTGGCTAAGAGACTTATTGAGCCCTGAAATACGGGCTATATTCAATTGTAATTTAATTGTTCGGACATCACGTTTTAACCCAGCAGATAGGAGAAGTAGGAGTTTCACTTACAAAAACAGCTGTAGGTCCACGTTCCAGCGGGTCGATACTGGCCGAATTGGGAGTTAGGACGTCGGAGGAAGCGGCTGCTGCGATGCTTCCTCACAGCCGTGGAAGTGCAAACTCAGCTGGGGGCTCTCCAGACATTGGCAGCAGGGGATGGTCTGTCACCGAGTGGCGTGACAAGTCCTTGGAAAAGAGTCCGAATTTGAGGTCTCTTGTAGTGGGATAGACCAAAAAAACTGAAGGAGAAACTTCTCAGTCAGGCGGGTATGAGGCCGGAAAGAGTCCAAAAAAAACACAGTCTGTTCACTTTAAGTTAGGAAGATTAAAGGTCCACTTTAGTGGCGTGAAAAGTCATAAAAAAATGAGAAAAACATTTACTAGGATAAGAATGGCTTCTGAGGTGAAGGAAAAAGTTTGAGAATTTGATTTTCTGAGAAAGCGAGCTCTAAAGAAAAAGGTGATTTCTCTTCAGTAACCAGAAAAACTAACGCAGGATTTGACAAACTTCACACAGAACAATTTAGATAAAATAAAACTACGCGGGACCTTGAAACGGTGGAATAAAATCTTCCCAGACTCCGATGATCTCATTCTGTCTCTTTTGATTGTCTTACATTTCTAACTTTCTTTTCTTTCTGCTTGTCTTGTCTGCTTTTTCTTCTCTAACTTTAACTTAACTTACATCTGTGTGTTTCTTTTTCTTTCTGCTTGTCTTGTTCTCATTCTGAATCTGTGTGTTTTTTCTGAATCTTAACCATGCAGAGCAGCTTCTACTACTTTTAAATGACCCCGCCAGGTCATAAACTGGTGATGTCGATCGCAAGACTGACCAATTGACTTTATCAAAAGCAGTTTGAAATGGCTGCCATCCAATGTGAGAACATTTCTTTGTTTGAGAGCAGCCATTCAAACGAAAACACCATCCCATGAAATTGCAGAGAAAAATCAACACTCAGTCAGTTCTTATGAAATTAGGTGCTCAATATAAAATCCAACTAAATTAAATGACTTGGCTAATATTTGGTGATCATGCATTTATACCATTACTCTAATATTACATTTGTTTGAAGAACACTCATGAACATAACATTTCTTATACATAGTTATAATACATGCATTCATATTTAGATCAAAGCTTAAGGTAGTACAGCAAACTATGGTTAGTGATAAAAAGGATGATTCTCAGTGTCCTTAGGATCCAGGGGAGAAGAGGATATTCTGAAAGAAACTTAATGTTTAGAACAAATTAAAAAGTCATCCTACATACTGAAACACATTTCGTAGGTATCCGCTAGGAGGTACTGTTGAGCTGTAGACGATTTCTTTTAGGTCCATGGTATCTGGAAGAGATAATCTGGGAGCCATCAAGGTTATAAACCTGTCTGATTAAGCCGTTTATGACCCTTTTAAGAGCATTGGTTTCCTGTAAAGGAGGATGTTATCCAAATGCAGTGTTCACGTTGGAGGTCTGGTCTCCCGAGTTTTATGTTCCTTTGAGCCTTTAAAAGCAAATTCTGATCCTTACCATCTCTGCAAGAGGCAACTGTTTACATTGGGGTCCTGGGAAAACATCTTTGGGTCAGGCTGGGATGAGTGTAGTCACTATGAAAGCCAGTGATATTCCTGTAGAATGCAGAAAAGTGGTTTTCCTGTAGAAGGAATAAAGTGAAATTCCTGTAAAATGGAGAGAAGTGATCTTCTGTCTTGGTTTGAGGAGACGATGATGCTACAATACATATCCATCTATCCATCTTCTACCTCTTTTTCGGAGGTCCAGGTCGCAGAGGTGTCCTGTCAGGCAGCTAGGTAAGCAGAACAGAAATCTGCTGCCCTTATTGTGCCAAAACAGATTTACTTTGCCCAAAGGAGCTTCATACATTACCTATCTATGTACTGTATATTGTTGTAAACTCCTCCTGTTTAATACTTTATTTAATACTTTATTTAAATTATTTTACCCATGAAGGGCCCGACAAGATGGGGAATGGGGAAAGGAAGTATGGGGAGGGGGAAAGAAAAGGGAGAGGAACAGACAAAAAGACAAACAAACCAACAACTAAAGCAAACAGATGACAGACTGCTTCTTCCACCGAAGAGGTCTCAAACACGAGTCTGGTATCCGCACCTGTTAAAGGGGAGACATTTGTGTGTGTGCGTCCGTATGCGTGTATATGAAAGCGCACGCAAAATAAGTGTGTGCATGTGAGTGGTTTGTCATGGAACATACAAAGAGCGGCCGGTCGCAGCATTCCACCCCCCACCAAAAAAACCCCGAGCAGGCAAGGTAGTGCCACCAACCCCCACAGGGAACAAATGCCCAAGGTCAACAAGCCCCAGGAAAGCCAGGCATCCACCCCAGGAGGGACAGCCGAGGGAGGCCAGGCCACCAGACGGCTGGCACGGCAGGCCCATGTCCCCGAGCCCTCCAAACCCCCTTCCTCAGCGGGGCCAACACCAGCCCCCGGGCCCCAGGCACCAGGAGGCCAGTGCACCCCACCCCCTGGGCTGGACCCACGCCCCAGGCACAAGCCCCCCAGCAACCCCCCCCCCCCCCCAGCGCCACTTCTGCACCCCCCAGGGCCCCCCCCCCCCCCGTATAGGGGGGCCCACGTAGCAGAGAGGCACTACCCCCTCAATCCAGCACCTTCTGACTGGCAGACACACCCATTCCCACACATTCACACCCTCATGATCTCGTACGCACCCACATGCACTCACTCAATCTCGCTCTCCCTCTCCCCCACACAATCCCACACTTGCACTCCCGTACCCACCCATTCTCTCTCTCACTCCTGTACCCGCTCAGTCTCCTCCCACTCGCCCTCAGGGTCACCCACTCTCACTCACATTCATCCATACACGCACTCTCACTCATACTCCAACCTACTCAGATCTATTCATATATGTACACAGTTATATACACAGTGCAAGAGTATTGCAGCTACAGTAGATGGTATCAACAGCATTACGGTTAGTTAAATTACCCAGCAGAATATAAATGTGTACCCAGACAGTATATTTCACATTTGAATCAACAGTGTTGTTGCCACCCTCGATAATAATTGTAATTGTATTAGTTGTGTACTGGGGAGGATGATCTCTATTGTGCAAAGATGTGATGTTTAGTGCATTTAATACGACCTTTACAAGCAGCACCTGTTAGATGATAAAGTCCGACAGCTGTCAGACTAGGTAGGTAGGAAGGACCTCCGGAACCTCTCTGTTGTGCACCTAGGATGACACAGCCTACCGCTAAATGAGCTCCTCAGTGCGTTCAGCGTGTCCCGCATGGGGGGGGGGGGACTCAGGCTTCAGCAGAGATGACAGCTGAGCCACCATCCTCCTCTCTCCTATTTCCTCCTCTGGGTCAAGGCGGCGCCCCAGGACAGAGCTGTCTTTTTTGATCAGCCTATTCAGAGGGAGTGATGACTGGAGATGGTTATGGTGGTTTTGTGTGCTGCTTTGCATGTCGGGTGGCATCTGAGAGCACCTGCGGTGGTCTGCTGATCAGTTGCTCAGGTAGGCTTTGGGGGTGGTGGTCTGCTTCTGTGGCCACAGCCACCCTGGGGCAGGTCGGCGAGGGTGTGGCTGCTGGCCTGCACTGGCAGTCTCCCCGGCTGCTGCCAGGTGCTGGTGCATGTTCATGCTCGCTGCATCTGCATCGTGGATACCCCAAGTAATAAAGGTGAATGAGTGTGAATGAGTGTGTGGGGGAGAGCACGAATGGATGTGAGTAGGTCGGAGTGTGGGTGAGAGTGTGTGTATGGCTGAACATGAGTGAGTGCAGGTGACTGAGGGGGAGTGGGAGCGAGATTGAGCTGGTACAGAAGTGAGAGAGAGTGGGTGGGTCTGGGAGTGCGAGTGTGGGATTGTGTGGGGGAGAGGGAGAGGGAGAGTGAGTGAGTGAGTGCATGTGGGTGCGTATGAGAGCATGAGGGTGTGAATGCATGGGAATGGTTGTGTCTGCTGGTCGGGAGGTGCTGGATTGAGGGGGCAGTGCCTCTTGGCTACGTGGGCTCCCCTGGATGTGGGGGCCTTCTTTGGGCTTGGGGGTCCCCGGGGTGTGCAGCAGTGGCACTTGGGTGGGGGCAGGCCTGCTGTGGGGGTGCCTGGGGGGCTCGTGCTGGGGGTGCTAGCCTCCCGGCGCCTAGGGGCCCAGGGGCTGGGGTTGGCCCCACTGGGGAGCAGGGGGTTGGCAGATCCGGGGGCGGGGGCCCAACGCTCCAGCCGCCTGGCGACCCGGCCTTCTTTGGCCGTTCCTCCTGGGGCGGATGCCTGACTTTCCTGGGGCTTGTTGACCTTGGGCATTTGTGCTCTGTGGGGGTTGGTGGCGTTGTCCTGCTTGCTCGGGGTTTTGGGGGGAAGGGGGGATTGCTGTGACCGGCCGCCCTCTTCGTGTGTTTCCTGACAAACCACTCACATGGATACACTTGTTTTGCGCACCCACTTGTACACACGCACACGGAGGGACACACACAAATGTCTCTCCTTTAACAGGTGCTGATATCAGACTCGTGTTGAGACCTCTTTGGTGGAGGAAGCAGTCTGTCTTCTGTTTGTTTTAGTTGTTGGTTTGTCTTTTTTGTCTCTTCCTCTCCCTTTTCTTTCCCTCTCCCCACACCTCCTTTCCCCATTCCCCATCCTGTCGGGTCCTTCATGGGTAAAATAATTTAAATAAAGTATTAAAAGTTTTTACAAGAGGAGTTTACGACAATATACAGTACATATATAGATACTGTATAAAGGTCCTTTTGGTAAAGTAAATCTTTTTGGCTCAATGAGGGTAACAGATTTCTGTTCTGCTCACCGAGCTGCCTGACAGGACAAGGGGAAAAAAAAAGAGATGACAGCTTAGCCACCATCCTCCCCTCTCCTATTTCCTCCACTGGGTCGAGGCAGCGCCTCAGGACAGAGCTGTCTTTTTTGATCAGCCTGTTCAGTCTCTTCCTGTCGGCTGCCGTGATGCCGTTGCCCCAGCAGACCACTCCCAATGTGATCGCTGATGCCACCACCAAATCGTAAAAGGTCTTCAGGGGTGCCCCTTGCATTCCAAAAGACCTGAGTCTCCTCAGGAGGTACAGCCTGCGCTGCCCTTTCTTGGAGAGTGCGTTAGTGTTGTGTTTCTTGGAAATGTAACTTTCACATTACTTTTAAATGCACACTTAAATCATCTCGTACACATAGCAAGATAATTTAAATAATGGATTATTTGGGTTTGATTAGATTAAATGGATTAATGGATTGCCAGGCAGAGTGCAGCCGGGTGGTTGCTGAAGCAAAAACTCGGGTGTGGGAGGAGTTTGGTGAGGCCATGGAGCAAGACTTTCAGTCAGCCTCGAAGAGATTCTTGCAAACTGTCCGGCGACTCAGGAGAGGGAAGCAGCTCCCTGTCCACACTGTGTATGGTGCGGATGGGGCACTGCTGACTTTGACTGGGGATATCGTCAAGCGGTGGAAGGAATACTTTGAGGATCTCCTCAATCCCACTGACACGCCTTCCACAGAGGAAGCAGGGCTTGTGGACAAAGGGGACTACTCGCCCATCACAGGGGCTGAGGTCGCCAAAGTGGTTAAAAAGCTCTTTTGGTGGCCGGGCCCCGGGAGTGGACGAGATTCGTTCTGAGTACCTCAAGGCCCTGGATGTTGTATGGTCGTCATGGTTAACACGCCTCTGCAACATTGTGTGGAGATCAGGGACAGTGCCTTTGGCATGGCAAGCCAGGGTGGTGGTTCCTCTCTTCAAAAAAGGGGACCGGAGGGTGTGCTCCAACTTTCGAGGGATCAAACTCCTCAGCCTCCCTGGGAAGGTCTATACCAAGGTATTGGAAAGGAGAGTCCGGTCATTGGTCGAACCTCGGATCCAGGAGGAGGAATGCGGTTTTCGTCCTGGCCGTGGCACATCGGACCAGCTCTTTACCCTCTCGAGAATCCTTGAGGGTTCGTGGGAGTTTGCCCAACCAGTCCACATGTGTTTTGTGTACTTGGAGAAGGTGTTTGACCGTGTCCCTTGTGGTTTTTTGTGGGGGATGCTGCGGGAATATAGGGTATCGGGCTTGTTGTTGCGAGCTATCCGCTCTCTATATGACTGTTGTGAGAGTTTGGTTTGTACTGCCAACACTCGGTAGGACTCATTCCCATTGAGAGTTGGACTCCACCAGAGCTGACCTTTGTCACCAATCCTGTTCATAATTTTTATGGACAGGATTTCTAGGTGCAGCCAAGGAACAGAGGGTGTCATGCTTGGTGACCACAGGATGTCATCTCTGCTGTTTGCAGATGATGCTGTCCTGTTGGCTTCATCCAGCAATGACCTACGAGTCTTGCTGGGATGGTTTGCTGCTGAGTGTGAAGCGACTGGGATGAGAATCAGCACCTTCAAGTCCAAGTCCATGGTCCTCAGCTGGAAAAAGGTGGATTGTCCTCTTTGGGTTGGAGAAAAACTCCTGCCCCAAGTGGAAGAGTTTAAGTATCTCGGGGTCGCATTCACGAGTGAGGGGAGAATGGAGTGAGAGATTGACAGACGGATCGGAGGAGCATCTGCAGTGATGGGGACGCTGTACCTGTTAGTTGTGGTGAAGAGGGAACTGAGCTCTAAGGCAAAGCTGTCGATTTACCAGTCAATCTATGTTCCTACCCTCACCTATGGTCATGAGCTTTGGATAATGACCGAAAGAATAAGATTGCAGATACAAGCAGCTGAAATGAGCTTTCTTCGTAGGATTGCTGGACTCACCCTTAGAGATAGGGTGAGGAGCTCAGTCATCTGAGAGAAGCTCAGAGTAGAACTGCTGCTCCTCCACATTGAAAGGAGCCAGTTGAGGTGGTTTGGGCATCTGTTCAGGATGCCTCCCACTTGAGGTGAGGGCAGACCCAGGACTCTCTGGAGAGACCATCTCCCAGCTGGTCTGGGAACGCCTTGGTATCCTCTCTGAAGAGCTGGAGCAAGT
Organism: Pholidichthys leucotaenia; assembly: GCA_020510985.1. NCBI lineage: Eukaryota > Metazoa > Chordata > Actinopteri > Cichliformes > Pholidichthyidae > Pholidichthys > Pholidichthys leucotaenia. The sequence goes on from CM035847.1 coordinate 237,014,214, forward strand.
GGCTGGGGAGAGGGAAGTCTGGGCTTCTCTGCTTGAACTGCTGCCTCCGTGACCTGGACCTCCGGAAAAGCGGTAGAAAATGGATAGATGGATTGCTGTCGTACTGCTGTTATTATTATTGTATTGTGTCATTTGCTTTATCATTGTTGTATCGTTTATTGTTGTTGCATTGTGTTATCTGTTCTATGTGGCTGGCATTGGCTGGCCAGGGGACACAATGAATGAATGAATGAATGAATCTTTTTATTTTGGATAGATTAAAAGTAAAGATTAAAAAAGAAACAGAATAATATAACAAAGGGGGAAAAAATCCAACAAGGTCAAATTAACAATAACTCCTCTGATTATACAGTTCAACATAAGTTATCCGAAATGGGTGATGGCTGAAGCTGCAGCTTATATTGCCCACCCATATTCCTTCCAAGAATTCAAAAGAAAAACAAAACAAGAGCGATTACATTTCGGAATAAAGCTAAGACAAAGTGTGACAAAAAAACTAAGCAACAACACAACCCAGACTGGATATGACAATCCTTATGTGATTTTACATGTCATCTTGTATGTATGTTTGGAGTATTTCTTCCTTTAGTTTTTGTTTAGATTGTCCAAGCGTTGTACATTATTTTAATTCAGGTCCAAAATCGTTCCATAATCTTACTCCTTGCACTGAAACACAGTGTTGCTAGGTGGTAGTTCTCACTGAAGGTTTTTGAAATATACATGTTCCTCTGAAATGATATTGTTTCTCCCTTATTTGGAACAACTTTTAGATATTTGCGGGCAGTGATAGATTCTTCACTTTAAACATTATTACTGCAGTTTTAAAGTCAACCAGATCTTTCAACTTGAGAGCTTGTAATTTAAAGTAGAACTGAACTCACCTTTTTGCCGAAAAAGTAGAATAGATTAATTCCTTATTACCTATTGTATTTTTCAACACAAAAGAAATTTTTAGGCCGTGCGATGGCCAAACTATAAGCCGATAAACTTTTGCCTCTGGCTGGCAGTGCCAAACAAACCGGAAGTAGTGCAGACGACGCTGCGTGACGTCATGAGTGTGACCCTTATCAAAACAACAATGGCAGATGATAGCAGTTCCAGCAGTCAAGAACACCAGAGTTTTCAGAGTGAAGAGGCATTCAGGATCGGTGACAAGACAGAGGAGGATGCAGGAGTGTCAAGTGAACAGGAAGAGAGTGAGGGAGGCATCGAACCGTACAGATTAGAGCCAGAATTTTCGGGGGATTCCGGCACCGACTCAGACCACAGCAGTGATGGGGAGGAGAGTCGCTTATTGAATACAGAATGGTGAGTCTTTACTTTGGCATGTTTGGGGTGTCAGGATAAGGAAAATTAACAATAAAAAAGAAAGGGGAAAAAAAAAATCAGCATTTTTCCAACTTACTACAGTGATCCCTCACTTATCGCGTTTAATGGGGACCAGAACCGACCGCGAAAAGTGAAAAACCGCGAAGTAGCGTCCCCCCCCCCAAGGGCGACACAAGCACTATTTTGCACAAAAAGGCACAAGAGAACAGCGAAAAGTGCCACTAAGCAACACGAGCGATAAAGAACAATGAATGCGGTCTTCCTTCGCTGGGTATAGGCGCTCGGCAGGGAGCGAAGCTGGGTAAAACGTCTCGGCCAATCAGCTTGCGAGGTAAAACGTCTCGGCCAATCAGCTTGCGAGATTCCCGAGCAGTGAAGAGGTGGGCGGAGAGGAGTGGAGCGGTGGTCAGAGAGGTAGATTTTGAGTTGTGCGGGCTCTCCGTGTTGATACCTGATGTTCTAATGTAGAAGGCAGGGAGACTACATTAGAACATCAGGTATCAACACGTTGAGCCCGCACAACTCAAAATCCACCTCTCTGACCACCGCTCCACTCCTCTCCGCCCACCTCTTCACCGCTCGGGAATCTCGCAAGCTGATTGGCCGAGACGTTTTACCCAGCGAAGGAAGACCGCATTCATTGTTCTTTATCGCTCGTGTTGCTTAGTGGCACTTTTCGCTGTTCTCTTGTGCCTTTTTGTGCAAAATAGTGCTTGTGACGCCCTTGTGTGTGTGTGTGGGGGGGGGGTGACGCTACTTCGCGGTTTTTCACTTTTCGCGGTCGGTTCTGGTCCCCATTAAACGCGATAAGTGAGGGATCACTGTATATCTAGAAACGCATCGCTTCCCGGTCGCTTTTCCTCCCCCTTTCTTTTCTTTCGTCGCCATGACAGCTTTCCTTGGCCACTGAACAGATCTTCCCAGGTGTTGGAAGTGTTTTGTAGTCGACTATCACGACAAAATGCACCAAAAACAACCAGTGTCGACGTGCTCGCAATGGTAAACATGAGGACTGGGTCACACTCGTGACGTCACGTGGAACTCCGGCTGCACTTCCGGTTAATCGGCGGATTCGTCTGATTTTTCAGGGCGGGAAATTCAAAATCGCGATTTTCTCCAAGATTCCGGGATTTGTGGAGGGGGTGCCAATGATAAATTATCTTTATAATTGTATGTACTATCACCCAGTGCCGTTCAGTTCAGTTCTACTTTAAGAAAAAATGGGTTTGTTGGTTCCCTGTAAGCAGCTTTGTTTATTATTCTAATAGCTCTCTTCTGAAGCATAAAGACTGGATATATGTTTGTTTTATATGTATTTCCCCATACTTCAGTACAATATGTCATGTATGGGAGTAATAATGAATGATACAAAGTATATAATGTGGGTTGATTCAGCAAATATTTCGCTCTGTGTAGTATTGCGATTGATTTAGATATTCTACCTTTAATATAATTAATATGTGACTTCCTACACAGTTTATTATCAATTATTACTCCAAGAAATTTAGTTTCAGATACCCTTTCAATCTCTACACCATTTACACTGAGTTTAGATACTAAGTTGTTGTGATGGTTGTTAAAAACTATAAATTTTGTCTTACTTAAATTGAGCGTTAATTTGTTTGAGTCAAACCACAGTTTAAGCTTTCCTAATTCCTTTATGAGTGTATCCAAAAGTTGTTCCAAATTGCTTCCACTGCATAATAGATTAGTGTCATCGGCAAACAATATTAAATCCATTTTTTCCGAGACTTTACATATATCATTTATATACATTTTGAATAACAATGGCCCCAAAACTGAACCCTGTGGGACTCCACAAGTAACCTTCAGTAACTGAGTTTTTGTTACCAGCACATACATACTGATATCTGTTCTTTAAGTAACTACTTAACCAGGACAGTGCTACCCCCCTAATACCACAATTTTGTAGTTTCTTTAATAATAAATTATGATCCACTGTATCAAATGCTTTTTTAAGATCCAGGAATACCCCAACTGAATACTCTTTATTTTCAACGGCAGTTGATATTTTTTCTATAAATTCCATTAGTCCAAATGCAGTTGCCCTCTTGTGTCTGAACCCATATTGCTGCTCACACAATAAATTATTCTTCATTATGAAGTTGTCAGTTCTCTCACAGAATATTTTTTCAAGTATCTTGGAAAACTGCAGCAATAGTGAAATTGGTCTGTCGTTTGAAAGTTCCCCTCTTTCACCCGTCTTGTATATCGGAATTACTTTAGCTGTTTTCATTGCATTGGGAAATACAGTGGGGCAAAAAAGTATTTAGTCAGCCACCAATTGTGCAAGTTCTCCCACTTAAAAGATGAGAGGTCTCCAATTTTCATCATAGGTATACCTCAACTATGAGAGACAAAATGAGAAAAAAAAAATCCAGAAAATCACATTGAAGGATTTTTAATGAATTAATTGGTAAATTCCTCGGTAAAATAAGTATTTGGTCAATAACGAAAGTTCATCTCAATACTTTGTTATATACCCTTTGTTGGCAATGACAGAGGTCAAACGTTTTCTGTAAGTCTTCACAAGGTTTTCACACACTGTTGCTGGTATTTTGGCCCATTCCTCCATGCAGATCTCCTCTAGAGCAGTGATGTTCTGGAGCTGTCGCTGGGCAACACGGACTTTCAACTCCCTCCAAAGATTTCTGTGGGGGTGAGATCTGGAGACTGGCTAGGCCACTCCAGGACCTTGAAATGCTTCTTACGAAGCCACTCCTTCGTTGCCCGGGTGGTGTGTTTGGGATCATTGTCATGCTGAAAGACCCAGCCACGTTTCATCTTCAATGCCCTTGCTGATGGAAGGAGGTTTTCACTCAAAATCTCATGATACATGGCCCCATTCATTCTTTCCTTTACATGGATCAGTCGTCCTGGTCCCTTTGCAGAAAAACAGCCCCAAAGCATGATGTTTCCACCCCCATGCTTCACAGTAGGTATGGTGTTCTTTGGATGCAACTCAGCATTCTTTCTCCTCCAAACACGACAAGTTGAGTTTTTATCAAAAAGTTCTATTTTGGTTTCATCTGACCAGATGACATTCTCCCAATCCTCTTCTGGATCATCCAAATGCTCTCTAGCAAACTTCAGACGGGCCTGGACATGTACTGGCTTAAGCAGGGGGACACGTCTGGCACTGCAGGATTTGATTCTCTGGCGGCGTAGTGTGTTACTGATGGTAGCCTTTGTTACTTTGGTCCCAGCTCTCTGCAGGTCATTCACTAGGTCCCCCCCATGTGGTTCTGGAATTTTTGCTCACCGTTCTCGTCATCATTTTGACCCCACGGGGTGAGATCTTGCGTGGAGCCCCAGATCGAGGGAGATTATTAGTGGTCTTGCATGTCTTCCATTTTCTAATAATTGCTCCCACAGTTGATTTCTTCACACCAAGCTGCTTACCTATTGCAGATTCAGTCTTCCCAGCCTGGTGCAGGTCTACAATTTTGTTTCTGGTGTCCTTTGACAGCTCTTTGGTCTTGGCCATAGTGGAGTTTGGAGTCTGACTGTTTGAGGTTGTGGACAGGTGTCTTTTATACTGATAACGAGTTCAAACAGGTGCCATTAATACAGGTAACAAGTGGAGGACAGAGGAGCCTCTTAAAGAAGAAGTTACAGGTCTGTGAGAGCCAGAAATTTTGCTTGTCTGTAGGTGACCAAATACTTATTTTACCGAGGAATTTACCAATTAATTCATTAAAAATCCTTCAATGTTATTTTCTGGATTTTTTTTTTCCCTCATTTTGTCTCTCATAGTTGAGGTATACCTTTGATGAAAATTGGAGACCTCTCTCATCTTTTAAGTGGGAGAACTTGCACAATTGGTGGCTGACTAAATACTTTTTTGCCCCACTGTATACTTGTTTGGAGAGACAGGTTACAAATATACGTCAGTGGTTTCACTAAGCATTCAATAATAGTTTTGACTAAGAGCGTGTCAATACCATCACAGTCCGTAGATGTCTTACTTTTAAACGATTTAACAACTTCAGCGACCCCTCTCTCGTCTGTGTTCTTTATGAAAATGGAGTCTTTTATAGCCGTGTTTTTGTTTATTGTATCACCCGTAGGTGCCGTAATGGGTATTTCTTGAGCCAAATTAGGACCAGTGTTAACAAAAAGTTATTACATTCATCTGCAGGTGAAACTGCATTCACACTCTGAGTCGTATTATTTTTTGAAAAACTGGTTGGGTAGCTTGTATTTCTGTTTTTATTTCCAAGAATATTGTTAAGTATTGTCCATGTATTTTTAATATTGTTTGTTTTTCTCCAGTTCTTTACTGTAATAGTCACTTTTACTACATCTCATTATATATGTTAACTTATTTTTGTATGTTTTATACCGCTGCTCTGCTTCTTTTGTCCTTTTCTTTAGAAAAGCTTTATATAATAAATTTTTCTTTTTACACGCCTTTTGTAATCCTTTGGTTAACCATGGCTTTTCGACAAATTTATGTTTAAGCTTTTTCTTTACTAATGGACAATTTTTTTTCATAAAGAGTGGTTACAATGTTCATAAATGTGTCATAGGCTTAATTTACATCTGATACATAGACTTTTGTCCAGTCCTGCTTCAGCAAGTCTTCTTTATCAAATCAAACTTTGTCATATTGCTGTACATACAACTGTAGTGCAGGCAAGATGAAATTGCGTTTCTCTCGGCATCCATATAAATAGAAGCAGCATGATTTAAGACACACTCCCACATAGCTCCACCCCCCACCCCCACCCCCCCATCCATTCACACATCCCTGAGACATACTTGGGAAAAAGCTAACTAACTATAATATACAAATAATATACAAAATGTCCGTAGGTGCAGTAGTGTGTATGAGAGATTCCGGGTCAACTGTTCAGCATCCTGACAGCTTGTGGAAGGAAGCTGTTGATCAGTCTGGTGGTTCTGCCTCTGATGCTCCGGAATCGTTTTCCAGATGGAAGAAGTTCAAAGTGTTTATGCAGAGGGTGAGAACGGTCCTTGACAATGTTCAGTACCCTGCTCCTACAACGGTTCTGAAAAAGTTCTTGGACAGAGGGGAGGGAGACTCCAATTACCCTCTCAGCCCCCTTGACTATCCTCTGCAGGGCTTTTTTGTCTGACATACTGCAGCTGGAGTACCATGTAGCAATGCAGTACGTCAGAACACTCTCCACCACACCTCTGTAGAAGGTCCTGAGGATGCAGATGGGGAGAGAGGCCTGTTTGAGTTTCCTCGAGAAGTGCAGTCTCTGCTGAGCCCGCTTCCTGATCTCCAAGGAATTCTTGCTCCAGGTCAGGTCCTGCGAGATCTGCACTCCGAGGAACTTGATGTTCTCCACTCTCTCCACTAAACGGCCGCCAATGCTGAGGGGGACGTGCTCAGGCTGTGACCGCCGGAAGTCGATAATCATCTCCTTCGTTTTGTCCACGTTGAGCACCAGATTGTTCTCCCTGCACCAGCCCTCCAGGTCTCTCACTTCTTCCCTATACATTGATTCCTCATCCCTCTGAATAAGTCCCACCACCGTGGTGTCGTCTGCAAACTTAATCTGGTTCCCCTCGTGTTTGGATACACAGTCATGTGTTAGAAGTGTAAACAACAGTGGACTGAGTACACAGCCTTGAGGGGATCCGGTGCTCAGCGTGACAGAGTTGGAGATGTTTCCAACCCAGACAGACTGAGGTCTTTCAGTCAGGAAATCCAGGATCCAGAGACATGTGGCGGTGTTCAGACCAAGAAGGAGTAATTTCTCCATCAGTCTCTGGGGAATAATGGTGTTGAATGCTGAACTGAAATCAATGTACAGGAGTCTGGTGTAGGTGTCTTTCTGGTCCAGGTGGGTGATGACAGAGTGTAGGGTGGTGACTATAGCATCCTCCGTGGAGCGGTTTGAATGATATGCAAGCTGGAGCGGGTCGTGTGATGCAGGGAGGCAGACTGTAATGTGTGGTTTGACAAGCCGTTCAAAACACTTCATCACAATTGGTGTCAGTGCAACAGGACGATAGTCATTCAAACAGGACACAACTGGTTTCTTTGCCACCGGTACAATGATAGAGGTCTTGAAGCATCTGGGAACGATGGCCTGACTCAGGGAGATGTTATAAATGTCAGTCAGGACATCCACCAACTCGCTCGCGCAGTCTCGGAGCACATGTCCCGGAATGTTGTCCGGACCTGCAGCTTTGTGTGGGTTGACTCTGGTTAGGGTCCTCCGTGTGTCCGCTGTGTTGATGGTAAAAGCTGGTCTGACCGATGGTGGGGGTGGGCCAGCCCTCCCCCTGATTGTCGAGTTTGATGCTTCAAAACGTGCAAAGAAGTCGTTAAGCCTGTCTGGAAGCGAAGCGTCGTTATCATCGACCCCCTGCCTAGACTTATAGCCTGTCAGTGTCTGAACTCCCTGCCGCATCTGCTTGGTGTTCCTAGTGTCACAGAGGTGTCCCTGGATTTTCTCCGCATAGGTGCGCTTTGCCGCCTTAATTCCCTTTGAGAGCGCAGACCTGGCTGAGCGGAGGGCGATCCTGTCCTTCGCTCTGAAGGCTGCATCTCTGGCTGTAAGCAGCGAGCGCACCTCTGCAGTCATCCAGAGCTTATGATTACCCCGCATAGTGATGGTCTTCACTGTAGTGACATCCTCTGTGCACTTCGCGATGCAGCTGGTGACTGTATCAGCATACTCCTCCACATCTGTCTTGTCTTCCTGGGAGGCTGCTATTTTGAAGACCTCCCAGTCTGTGTGCAGAAAACAGTCTTTCAGTGCAGAGGTTGCACTCTCTGGCCAAATCCTGATTTGTTTCACTGCTGGCCTGCTGCGCTTCAATAAAGGTTTGTAGGCAGGCAGCAGCATCACGGACATGTGATCAGAACGGCTGAGATGGGGGCAGGGTATCGCCTTATATGCATCTGTGTTTGTGTACACTAAGTCCAACATATTCTCTCCTCTGGTCTTAAAGTCTACACATTGTTTAAACTTGGGGAGCACAGTCTTTAAGCTGGTGTGGTTAAAATCCCCCGCAACCACCACAAAACTGTCCGGATGTGAAGTTTGGATTTCACTAATCGCATTGTGCAGTACCCCGAGTGCCTTCTTAGCATTAGCTTTAGCATTAGGGCTCGGCGCTATGTAAACACCAGCTACAAACACGTTGCTGAATTCCCTCGGCAAATAATATGGCCGACAATTTACAATAAGGAACTCCGCCAATGGAGAGCAGTGTTTAGACACTAACGTGGCATTGACGCACCAGTTCTTGTTAACATAGATGCATAGCCCTCCCACCCCGGCTCTTACCGGAGCTCGCCGTTTCCCTGTCGGCATGGAACATCGCCATATCTTCCAGTTGAATGGCCTCGTCAGGAATGTTGCCGTGGAGCCATGTCTCGGTGAAAACAAACACAGCAGTCTCTCCACTCTCTCCGGGTTTCTCTCAGCAGACGCAGCTCGTCCACCTTGTTTTCGAGGGAGCGGACGTTAGAGAGAAGAATAGACGGTACCGCTGGTCTGGAGGGGTTAGCCTTTAGCCTAGCATGGATCCCGGTCCTTTTGCCGCGCTTTTGCTTGCGTTCGCACCGCTTCTGCTTCCTCCTCTCTCGGGTAGCTTCCGGCGGGGACTCCGCCAGAATTCCATGCTGGCGTAGAATGTCCAAATCACAACCGATCGCCGCGATTCTTGCAGCATGCAGTACTTTGATGTTTAATAAGGTCTCACGGTTGTAAGTTTTACAGAATGTACGTCTGGGAAGGTCAAAACACTCAAAACTCTCACACTCGATGCCAAGAGGGGCCGCTGCGTCCGAGCGCGCTGCCGCCATCTTAAATATCATTGAATTATTAAAGAATTGATTGCATTTTGTGATTTGTATCTGAATGATTTTAAAGCTTTTTCTGTATTGGCCTCCGTGTGGCCATGGATAAGTGCAAAGGTTGGCAAATGGTCACATATCATTTATCAATAATCCACTTTCTATTTTCTTATCAATAATATTAACAAACAGGTTGTCAATAAGTGTAGCAGTGTGAACTGTGATTCTACTGGGATGTGTTATTGTGGGATATAGACTCATGCTGTACATAGAATTCATGAACTCTGTAATTACATTTTGTTGATATGGATTTAGTAAATCAATATTGAAATCTCCACAAATTACTACCACTTTCTTACTAGTAATATTGTACAGCTCAACTAATTTATCTCTGAATGTCTCAATGCAAGTTCCCGGCGTTCTATATATACAACTTATAATTAGATTTTTTGTTTTATCTTTGTCAATCTCAACAGTAACACATTGTAAAATCCCTGGTAGTGCAAAGGACATTCCATTTACAAGTTTACACCTATACAGGTCATCAATATACAGTGCAACACCACCACCCTTTTTTTTGAGATCCGTTAATATGAAACATCTGATATCCCTCTGTTGCCATCAGGAGAGCCTGCTCTTCATTAAGCCAAGTTTCAGAGACTGCGATAGCTGTAAATTTTCTGTCTAGCTGTTTTAAATAGTCCTGAATCTGTGGAAAGTTTTTGTTAAGACTTCTGCTGTTGAAGTGTATTATTGATAGTTTACCATCTAGTTGCACTTGACTTTTGAATTGCTTTTCAGTGTAATATTCACAATGATTATGGATATTATTGAAAAAGTGGTTATCAGGATCAATATTCTCCATCTCTTGTAGTTTATGTTCAGCATAATGGCATATTTTCAAAGTTTGAATTTCCTCACTCTGTGTCAAATGACTTCCTCCAACTGGGGATAATTGATGTCTACTCAAGTCAGTCATAAGTTTTTTTTTGTTTGTTTTGTTTAGTTTTGTTTTGTTTTTTTTAAAGTACATTGACATGGTATGTCAAAAGAACTATTCTTGCCGTGTGTGGATATGGATTATCATAGTCTCTTAATTTTCTTAATCAGTGTTCATCTATATTTAAGTCAGTAATCTCTCTGATTATTATACTCTTTGCTTCCTCAGGTGTTCCATTTAGTTTGATCCAAACTCTACAATTTGTCCATGTTGCCTGTGTCTTATTTTGTCTTTTCAGCATCCGTGCTTGCCGTGCTATTTCAGCATTAGTTTTTGTTAGATGTTCATTTAGGTAAACTTCTGTTCCCCGTAGCTTTCTGGCCTGCCTCAGTATGTCATTCTTTACCCTTATGTTCACAAAGCGCATCACAATTGATTTCTTTGTTTTATTATCCTTTCTGGGTAAAGTATGACAGGCTGAAATTGCATTTGCTTCAACCTTTATATTTCTACTATCAAGGAACTGAAGCACCTGGTTTTCCAGGGAGACTGATTCACTCAGGGGAGCATCCTCACCTCTCAATCCTGCTGTAGCATGAGCATATGATTGATATTTAATGTCTAGTCCACTTATAATTAGATCATCCATACGAGAATATTGTTCAAGATCCTCGACGCGTCGCTCGAAGTCTGCAATTTTTTTGTCTTTTTCCTTAATTGTTAGTTTTAATTCTCGGACTTCTTCCATTAGCCCTAATATTTTAGCCTGCTGACTAGCCACTTTGGTCAGTTCTTCTGACAAGAAGTTCAGAGATTTTTTGATCTCTTCCATTTCCTCCTTCTTTGGTGGCATTTTTACTGACCTGTGGATAGTAAAACAATCTCTGCTGGTGTCGCCGGTATCCGATCCGACCAACCTTGAATCCAGCTGGGCCTCAGCTAGCCCCCTCCGCTGCTAGTCCCGCTGCTTACCGCCGCTGCAACCGAGCTCCTGTCCAGCCGGGGTACCGGCAGCTCCTCCACCGAGTCCCGCCGCCCACCGCCGCTGTAGCCGAGCTCCAATCCTGCTCCTGTCCAGCTGGGGTCCCGGTAGCTCCTCCGCTGAGCCCCGCCGCTGCAACTGGGCTCCGACTCCGGCTCTTATCCGGCTGGGGCGCCGGTGGTCCTCCACTGGTCCCCGTCTCCCACCACCGCTGCTCTTGAACTCCGATCCGGCTCCCGTCCAACTGCTGCCTCGGCTAGTTCCTCCGGCGAGCCCCAATCACCGGGGACAGAGTCGCTTCTCCGTGTCGGTGTTAGGTGCCGGGGAATTTTTGCCAGATAATCCCGCGCCGGACAGCTGCCTGTCTCAGCGTTTGCAGTGTAGTGCAGACACAGACACGCTGCCCGGCCCACCTCTGTTTTCCATGCGCTTTTGTGCCAAAAACTTTGAAGAACGCGGAGTTCGTGTTCGTCAGACACGATGCCCACCGCCCGCCATTCCGCCCACCCTATGATGGCCTGTTCAGAGTGCTGGAAACAGGGGACAAGCATTTTTTGCTAGACTTGGGGGGGCGTCGGGAGAAAATATGCATAGACAGACTTAAGCCCGCCTTTGTAGTGGCGGACAAGCAAGTGCTGCTGGCCCGGGCCCCTCGGCGTGGAAGACCCCCACTGAGAGCTCCCCAGGCAAACAATTCACCAAGACAGCCACACGGGCAAAGCGGTCCCCCCCCCCCCCCTCGCCATGGCCCACCCGCAGTCAGACACACGTCCAGCAGCCCCCCACCGGCACAGAGACCCCCGTTACAGCAGATATGGGAGGAGACTGAAGCCCAAAAGACGTGGTGACTGAAACTCTGTCTGCGGCGGGGGAGGGGGGGGTAGCAGAGACAAAATGCATATTGTAGAAACTTGGGGAGTCAGCGTCTCAGTCAGGAAGCAGAGGGTAATCAGTAGACGGGGGGGGCGGTTAAGGGTGAATGTATTGTGATGTTGGATGTCATGCAGTGTGATGTGGAATGTCACGCAGATGTGAGATGAGCGGTGGGGATATAAAGGAGAACTGTGCCTGAATGCTTTCATGCTTTTCTGTGTATGACTGATGAGTGTTAATAAACTTTGTCTGTTCGTAAACCTGCCTCATCATTTCCCACACTCTCCACAAGATGGAAATTATCTTCAGCTATAATCTTGTATGCTGCATATTTACCTGTCTTATGATTATTAATATGCACTGTCCCTTTTGAATGAATGAATTTATTTCGGATAGTACAGTACAGGTTAAAAGACACTGTATAACAACAAGGTCAAATTAGACAGACTCCTCCTACTATACAGTTCCACGTGAGTTATCCGAAATGGGTGATGGCTGAAGCCGCAGCTTATATTGCCCACCCATATTCCATCCAAGAATTCAAAAGAGAAAAAAGAGAAAACAAGACAAGAGCGATTACAATTTAAAACAAAGCTAAGACAAAATGTGACTGAGAGAAAAAGAAAACCAAGCTAGGCTAAGTTAAGCGGTTACCATTCAAAAACAAATCTAAGACAAAATGTCACAGAGGAAAAAAAAGAAAAAAAAAGAAAAAAAACTAAGCTACAACACAATACAGGCTGGATATGTCAATCCTTATGTGAGTTTACATGTCGTCTTGTAAATATGTTTGGAGTATTTCTTCCTTTAGTTTTTGTTTAAATTGTCCAAGCGTTGTACATGATTTTAATTCAGGTCCAAAATCGTTCCATAATCTGACTCCTTGCACTGAAATACAGTGTTGCTTGGTGGTTGTTCTCACTGTAGGCTTTTGAAATATACATGTTCCTCTGAAGTGATATCGTTTCTCCCTTGTTTGGAACAACTTTTGGATATTTGCGGGCAGTGATAAATTCTTCACTTTGAACATTATTATTGCGGTTTTAAAGTCAACCAGATCTTTCAACTTGAGAGTTTTTTGTTTAAGAAAAAGTGGGTTTGTTGGTTCCCTGTAAGCTGATTTGTTTATTATTCTAATAGCTCTCTTTTGAAGCATAAAGAGTGGATATATGTTTGTTTTATATGTATTTCCCCATACTTCATTACAATATGTCATGTATGGGAGCATTAATGAATGATACAAGGTGTATAGTGTGGGTTGATTCAGCAAATATTTCACTCTGTGTAATATTGCAATTGATTTGGATACTTTACCTTTAATATAATTAATATGTGACTTTCAACACAGTTTGTTATCAATTATTACTTCAAGAAATTTAGTTTCAGATACCCTTTCAATCTCTACACCATTTACACTGAGTTTGGGTACTGGGTTGTTGTGATGGTTGTTAAAGACTATAAATTTTGTCTTACTTAAATTGAGCGTTAATTTGTTTGAATCAAACCACAGTTTAAGCTTTCCTAATTCCTTTCCGAGTGTATCCAGAAGTTGTTCCAAATTGTTTCCACTGCATAGCAGATTAGTGTCATCGGCAAACAATATTAAGTCCATTTTTTCTGAAACTTTACATATATCGTTTATATACATATTGAATAATAATGGTCCCAAAACTGAACCCTGTGGGACTCCACAGGTGACCTTCAGTAACTCTGAATTTTTGTTGCCAACACATACATACTGATATCTATTCTTTAAGTAACTACTTAACCAGGACAGTGCTACCCCTCTAATACTACAATTTTGTAGTTTCTTTAATAATAAATTGTGATCTACTGTATCAAATGCTTTTTTAAGATCTAGGAAATAAAATAAATTTTATAAATAAATAAACTTGTAAGCTTATATTACAGGCTTATTAATGTCAGGCTGAAAACAGACTGTTTCAGACAGAGCTTTTAGAACATTTTCAGTCAGCTTTATCCTGCCTTGAGAGCTCTTATTGTGGGAAAAATCTGAAAGAAATCAACATGATATTGCCAATAATTTCCTCATTTTGGACTGAGAGTTGGTAACACTGCATAAAGCTGTCCATATTATCTTACCTTTATGATATGGATTTAATCCGATGTGCAGTGATCTAAAGAAAACTTCGATTATCCACAGTCATGATCCAGTTCCTCAAATTTCTTTTGGAGATCAAAATCCTTTTTTGAATAATCTTTATCCAGGTAGCAAGTAAATGTGTTTTAACTTCAGTGGATCACAGTCCAGCTGTCTGATTGAAAGTGACTGATATCACATCTTCAATCTGTAACGACGCATCTGGTAGTGTTGTAGTCAAGACCGCACTAACCAAGACCAAGACATTACCGAGACCGACCAGAGTGAGCCAAGACCAAGATTTTAAGGGTTCAAGACCAAGGCAGTTTGAGACCGAGTCAAAACCAAGACCACATACAGTATCATATATATAATACTTGCTTGCTTGCGGTTGCCCATCGAGTCCGATGATGACGTCCACTTCTATCGGTGAGTCCTTTGATGGCTGTGTAGTCCTATCCTGGACCCACATGTCCTGTTGCAGGTAGGGCATGTAAAAGTTGTAGTAGTGGCAGCAGGGGCTGCAGGTGCATTCCTCCTCAGTCTTCTCTCCTGTCTCCTGGCTGTCCTGTCCTCCTCCATCATACGGGTCCCCACAAGGCACTGCTGTCGCCAGGTGTTCCGGTCAGCAGCAGCCTCCTCCAGAGCCTCAGGTCTGATCCTGCACTTCTTTAAGGCCATCTTTAGCTGGTCCTTGTAGCACTTCTTCTGCCCTCCAGCAGAGCGTCGACCATGGTGTAGCTGGCCATATAACACCCTGCGAGGCAACCGGTTTGGGGGCATCCTCACCACATGTCCCAGCCAGCGTAGCTGGTGCTGGGTGATCGTTGCATCAATACTCCTACAGCTGGTCTTAAAGAGTATCTCAGAATGAGGCACATGGTCATGCCAGGTGATTCCCAGGATGCGCTGAAGGCAGTGTATATGGAACCGCTCTAGATCCTTAATGTGGCAGCTGTAAGTCACCCAGGATTCACAGCTGTAAAGGAGAGTAGTGACACAGACTGCCTGGTAAACAGAGATCTTCGTTTGGAGATGGAGGTTCTTGTTCTGGAAGACCCGATGCCGGAGTCTCCCAAAAGAAGCTGATGCCTGCCTGATCCTGTTCTGGACCTCACTGTCAATGGTGTTGTCTACAGAGAGGATGCTCCCCAGGTACTTGAAAGATGGAACAACAGACAGCTGTTCACCAGCAACAGTGAAGGTAGGTGGTGTAGATGGGATATTGGTGCTCCATTGGCAGACGACCTCTGTTTTGATGGTGTTCACCGTCAGTCCCATCCTGCTGTATGCTCTCACCGCAGCAGTAAGAACAGACTGGAGATCTTGTGGGCTATGAGATACCAGAGCACAGTCATCTGCATACTGTAGCTCAATGACTCTCACCCTTTGCAGTCTGGTGGTTGCCTGGAGCCTCCTTATATTAAAAAGGTTGCCATCTAGACGGAAGTCCACTGTTACACCACTGCTGTCCTCGATCTCCTTGTGGAGAAGTTGGGTGACACAGAGCAGGAAGATGTTAAAAAGTACTGGTGCTAATACACACCCCTGCCTAACCCCTGTACAAACGGGGAAGGAAGGAGATTCCTGTCCACCTATAGTCACCCGAGCAGTCATACCATCATGAAATTGGCGGAGGATATTGACAAACTTACTGGGGCAGCCAAACTTAAGAAGAACTTCCCATAGGAGTTCTCTATGGACAGTGTCGAAAGCTTTGGAGGGATCGACAAAGGCCATGAATAGGTCCTGGTGTTGCTCCCGACATTTCTCCTGCAGCTGCCGAGCTGTGAAAATCATGTCCACCGAGCTCCTGCCCTTCCTGAAGCCGCATTGCGATTCAGGCAGCACTGATTCTGTGATGTTATTGATCAGCCTGTGAAGCATCACCTTCGCCAGGACCTTCCCAGCAACAGCAAGGAGCGAAATACCCCTGCTGTTGCCGCAGACAGCCTTGTCACCCTTGTTTTTATAAATGGTGACAATTGTGGCGTCTCTCCATTGTTGTGGGATGTTATCATCGGCCCAGACCTTGGTGATGTACTTGTGCAGGGTTTTTGTACACAAGTAGCCTCCTTGTTTCAACAGCTCAGCAGGGATGTTGTCATTACCAGGGGACTTGTTGTTTTTGAGAGAGCGTGTAGCTGATAGAACCTCCAGGAAGGTTGGGGGCTGATCCAGGTTTTGCATCGGAAGAAGAGTGGGCAAGTCGTTGAGAACAGTAGGGTCTGCATCTGAGTCCTGGTTAAGCAGGGTACTAAAGTGTTCAGCCCATCTCAGCAAGATGTTAGGCTGATCCTTTAGGATTCTCAGCCCATCTGCTGTTTTCAGGGGAGTGATGCAGCGATTTGTTGGGCCGTAAATCTTCTTGACAGCATTATAAAAATTATGCATGTCATTTTTATCGGCAAAGGCCTGGATTTCATGTGCCTTTTTTGTTCACCACTCGTTCTGCATTGTCCGAGTAGCCCTTTGTACCTCCCGCTGAGCTCTCTGCCACTGATGCCTGATGATAATGGATGAGGGGTTCCTTAAGGTTGCCTGATGTGCTCTGTGCTTGTCCTCAAACAAGTCGTGGATGGTGTCAGAGTTGTCATCAAACCAGTCTTGGTGGTTCTTTCTCTTATAGCCAATCGTTTGGGCTGCTGCCTCACAAAGAGCCGAGCTGATAAAGTCCCACTTCTGGTCCATGGTCTTCTCAGGCAGACTCAGGAAATGCTCCACCCCCCCAGTTTCTCAACCAGGGAGCGACGAAAGTCATTTCTTACATCCAGATTTGCCAGACGGGAGCAATCAAGTTTCCTCCTTTTTGGCCCTTGTAGTCGCAAGGGGGGGCACACTTGCATGTGGACCTTGGCCACGATCAACCGGTGATCTGTCCAGCATTCTGCACCTCTTATGGCGCGGGTGATGTGGACATCTCTGATGTCACTGCGCCTCACAATGATGTAATCAATCAGGTGCCAGTGTTTAGAGCGAGGGTGCATCCATGATGTTTTGTATTTGGCCTTTTGCTGGAAGATTGTGTTGGTTATGGTCAGGTTATGCTCAGAGCAGAGAGTGAGCAATCTCACTCCATTTGCGTTAACTTGGCCAACTCCGTGTCTGCCAAGCACTCCACTCCATATCTGATTGTTCTGACCCACTCTGGCGTTAAAATCTCCAAGTAAGAAGATCTTGTCATTCTTGGGGATCCGGCGAAGAGTTTCGTCCAGTAACTGGTAGAAGGAATCCTTGGCCTCACTCTCCGATGGCAGGGTCGGTGCATAGGCACTAAGAAGTGTAGCAAAGCGATTCTTAACCAGGGGGATACGGAGTGTCATCAGTCTCTCACTAATGCCAACAGGTGTTTCACTGAGTCTTGGCAGAAGGGTGTTTTTGATGGCCAGTCCTACACCATGCAGATGTTGTTCTCCTGAGGGGTAACCCCTCCAGAAGAATGTGTAGCCCATCCCTTCCTCTGTTAAAGAGCCCTCATCTAGGAGCCTGGCCTCGCTCAGTGCAGCAATATCAATGTTGTAGCGACTCAGTTCAGCAGCAACCAGAGCTGTTCTCCTATGGGGTCTATCAGAACCTCAATCCAGGAGTGTCCTTACATTTCATGTTGCCAGTTTTAGGTTGCATGTTTTCTTTTTATTATTTCGACCGCAGAGGTGGAATGACCCAACAGGCGCGGTAACCTGTTCAGGCGAAAGATGGGTGGGCAATTTTTAGGCCACCTTTTCTAGGCCCCTCCCCAGTTGGGGTGAGCAGTGCTGTCCTAAATAGGGCTGCTCAATCACACAGGGGTCTGCCGAAAACAGCTGCCACCCCAGCTGTTAGCGACCATAATAGCCCTGTGCTGCTGACATGCAGGGTTATAGCTAGGAGCTCCCAGTAACATTCATACCTGCTCCCGTCGCCACACACCCTGTCGCCGCCAGACTTCAACCAGATGTCCAGGAAGGTAAGGCCCACCATGGTCAGAGGTGGACACCTGCGCACTGAATTATTTAGAGTGCCGTAGGGCGCGCGCTCTTCCCAATAGCACTGTCTTCACGATGATGAGGTAAATCCGGTGGCGTGGGTAAGCCCATGACGACCAGTCCCTCAACATGGCTGCAGGAGGTTGCCGGGTCCTTGGTCTTTTAAGTCCCGCCTTTTGCGCACCACCAGCACATTGCTTTTCTGTCAGGGGTTGCTCCCTTAGCCTTCACCTTAATAGATTACCCACAAGGCAGTGGGGCTATTTACCCATACTTGGGGCAAGGGTTGACGGGCGCCAGGGCGTGTCCACACAGGGTGGGCCTATACGCCGCGTCTCTGGGGCCCCCTGCTGCTCCGAGATCCCCTCCAGTTTAGCCTGGGACCGCAGGGTACCCAGTTACCATGTGTGGCCACGAGGAGGCACTGCAGGGGTCTTGGTGGTGGAGAGGCTATGTACCAGCAGGAGGAGACTTACACACTCTGCTCCTCTTTTCACCCCCGATGGGGGCTAGCTGGTGGCGGTAGCTGTAAGCAGAGCAGCAAGCAACATATGCCATGCAACATCTACAAACATCTCTACGTTACTATACTACTGCACTAGGCGCTTCACACGCACCCTGTGTAAATGGGATATACACACACACACACACCTCAAAGAACTGGAATATTGTGGAGAAAGGGATAGGCAAGGCAACGAGCTGAACGACACAAGGCTTTATTCTTTCTCCAACAACATAACAACAAATGGCAAAACAGCCCTCCAGCGCTACCATGCTCCCGAGTCTCCATGCATTCCCCTTTTATATACAGTATTTATTCCCATGCATGGAGACCTGGAGCTTCCGACCATCATACATAGTCATTTAACAAAGGAATGTATGGCACATTAACATAACACACACCGGTGTCATTTTCACACCTTTCTTCTCTCCGCGGCTCAGGTCATTCTTACTCTCCCTGGGGGGTGCATAGCCCTAACAGCCCTGTCTGATACCCCCCGGTGACACCTCCTCATTCAGTCCATTGTCCTCCTGTTTCCCCCTGCCTTTCTGGGTGGAGAAATCCCCCTCCTCCATGCCCCCCCCCCAAACACCCAGAAGGGGCTCGACCCCCCCCCCCCCCCGGTTCTTTGGTCTCGAGCCGACGCCCAGAGCGGCTGTAGCAGGGGGTTGCTGATCCAGTAGAACCATCCTGCTGTGAACTGTACTGGAGGACACGTCAGTCTGTGGAGGCAAAGGGGGAGCGGGGAAAGCACATCAGGTCACCAGCGAGCGCAGGTCCCTGCTGAGAGATCGCCAACTTGCAAAGCCATGAACGGTGGACACCCGCTCCAGGGTCTGGTGCGCATCGTGCCTGCCAAAAACAAAACCGGCCTTCTGCAAGCTTCTTGGGACGAATGTGTGGGGAAAACAATGGTGGGCTGGGCCGGGTCCCAGCCTCCGTCTGTGTAAAAATTGCGCAGGTGGATCAGCCTCGGTGCGGGGTTTTCTGGTAGAAACTCTGGGGATCAGCACCTGCTGAGGAAAAAAACAAGTTCTGCTGGGGGGGCTGCCTAATCCTCCTCAGGTGCGGAGCGCAGCCCTAAAAGAACCCAGGGCTGGTGGTCAACCCAATTTGCATCCGTGAGCGTACCGTCCGTGTCCACTCACCAAATGTCCTGATGGTGGGTCTGTTGGCGGCCGTAAGCTCGGGACCGCTGCTCCCTGCCCCCCTGTCTGCGTTGATTAGCAAGATGAGGTTCTTCTGAGAGCCGGAGTCCACCAGAGATTGTCTCCCCGAACATGTGTCTATGACATACAGCAGCTTGTTTCTGTCTCCGGCAGTTGCAGCTGCTACTGACTGCTGGCCGTGTCGTTTCCCAACTTCTTGCATTGGCATGGTGGCACGCATCGCTGGGCGCTTGAGCCAAAACGACGATGATAGCAGGTCACCCCCATCCTGCGTCTCCTGGAGTCTGCTCCGGCTACCACCAACGGCTCCTCGACCTCGTTGGTATCCCTCCGGGACGCCGGCGGCTCCTGGAGCAGGCTTGTCATCTGTTGCATGGTGCGCACGTCTGGCATTGCGACCACATAGTAGTATTTTGTGTCATCCATAGTTATCCCACGGAGTGCGAACTGGGCTTCTATGTGCGAAACCCATGCTGCCGGGTCATGAAGTCAGAAGTCCGGGAGCTTGACTGAACCAGCGCACGCAGCGCTGGTGCTCTCCCTCCAGGTAGTCTCCGAGGTGGTGCTTGGCTTGCTCTCCATGGCACGTCTTGGGGTCACCAGTGTGGCTTGCTCTCCATGGCACGTCAGGGTCACCAGTGTGGAGAAAGGGATAGGCAAGGCAACGAGCTGAACGACAAGGCTTTATTCTTTCTCCAACAACATAACAGCAAACAGCACTCCAGTGCTACCACGCTCCCGGGTCTCCGTGCATTCCCCTTTTATATCTTTATTCCCATGCATGAGACCTGGAGCTTCTGACCATCATACATTGTTGTTTGACAATGTGTGGCACATTAACATAACATACACCAGCGCCGCTTTCACACCTTTCTTCTCTCCGCGGCTCAGGTCATTCTTACTCTCCCTGGGGGGTGCATAGCCCTAACAGCCCCGTCTGATACCCCCTGGTGACACCTCCTTACTCGGTCCATTGTCCTCCTGTTTGCCCCTGCCTTTCTGGGTGGAGAAAACCCCCACACCATGCCCCCACAATATCATGATTCATTAATTATGTCAAAAAGCTGTAAGTCATAATTGTGCCCTTCAGAGGTAAAATGGGCTATCCCACAAAACCATTATTTTGAGAAAATGAGCTCTAAAGTTGAAATATTCTCAAAAAAATCAGTGTGCCTATGTCATTAAAAAGTTACCCCCTATAATTACCTTCAAGGTGTGACTTAAATATGAAAATATATTTAAATCACATATTCACAACAATAAGAGAGTAGGGGTTAAAAATGTGGGATAGACCACTTTACCTCTAACTGAAGATAAAAATCGAGTAAGAGGACAAAAGTAAAAAATAATGTTAATTTGAAATTTTAATGAATGAAACAGATGATAAATTGCAAATTTCACAGATATCACACACTAGGCAGTTTTTGCTATTCTTCTGCACATTGGTTTCCAATAATTAGAACATAAACAGTGCTGTTTGTGTCCTCGCTTATTCGCAAAAATTTCTATATGAAAATCAAACCAACAGTTTTCTTCTAACTGAGAAAGTCAACATGTAACTCTTATCAAAACATCAGAAATACAGTTATTGAAGAGTAAAAACAAGTTTAATAGGACAAGCTTATGTCCTACCAATTTATTGTCAATGTCTAGTCTGACTCGGTGTCACTTGAGCTGTCGTGACCTCCACCCTCCTGTGTTGATTTCAAAGTTTCGTAAAATGGATGATGAACAGGCGGCACATACTTCAACAATGATTGATATCTTCGAGTTTGGCTCTCTTCAGCGGCCTCCCATTTGGATACAGTAAAGGAAGGTCTGTGATGTTTTGAATGATCTTTGGAGGTCTTCCCCTGAGTGCTCTCTTTTGTTTGAAGTTGACACTTTGGAAAGGGAACTCGGCATCACAAGTAGTTTTATAAAACATCACACCAAGATCTGCTTTACGAAACTGCATCCATTGTATTTTCAACCATTCGACCTTATTGTTTTCTTCATCCAGTTTTCTGTTTACAGTAGCCTCTTCCAATGGTCTAGTACTGTGAAACAAGGCCGATGTCATGGGAACTACATTGAACAGGGGTTCCTTCCATTTTGACTGCCTGACTACATCGTACCACTCATCTGGCACAAACACATGCTGTTTCTTCCTCTTGGCTTTTTCTGTTAACCCAAAGTCTTGGTCATTGGGCAGGTAGCTCTGACCCGTTACAAGCATTTTGTGATCAACGAGATCTATGTTCAGTGTGTTCACTATGTGCATCCACATCAATGCCATCTTGTAGTTTCTATTTTGTCCCCCACATGAGTCGGAATAGGCCACAACGTGTGTGATACCGAGCATGGAATGTGGGATAGCCCACTTTACCTCTCAATAGTTTCACCAAATTAATGAGAATGATTTCATTTACTCTCAATAGAGGGCAGCACAATACGTTTTATGCAGAGCTAGGCAGTTTAAGAAAATGATAGACCCTTAACAATTAGTGTAGTACAATTAACTCATTTTTGACCTACATGTGGGATAGCCCACTTTACCTCTGAAGGGCACAATTATTTGGTTGTGTTTGAGTTTATACAGCACTAATCTATAATACATGTTTAAACTACAGTATATTTTGTAGCAGTAATCTTTATTTTGATTCTGCAAAATACCTGAAACTGTCAGATTTATGTAACAGAGTAAAAGTTAACACTGGCTTCCAGCATGCATTGAAATTTGAGTATAAACAGGTCACATTCAAGTACAAAAACCCTAAAATTTTAAAGAAGTGTGTAGATTTATTCTCTGCCACTACATGTGATATGGCTTAACCAGCTCATTTTTCTTGGAGCACACTGTATTAAAAAAAAAACACAAAGTTTTGCCAAAGTATTATTTGATATGTATTGTATTCAAATCCCAAATAAGGTAAATAATGTCTCTTAAATAAAATAATCAGCTATTCAAAATCAAATCACTCAGAATGGACCACTTTTATTCCCACCTAAATATGGGAACATGCAGAGCCCTTTTTATGGTTAATCATGTGAACTTAAACACAAGTAGCAGTTAGATATCACTTAAAATAAAGACATACTGTATTAAACCAAAATAACCTGCACAGAAAAATAACAGTAAAGTTTAAGTGGAAAATATATTTTCTTGATCAATGGAGTGCCTGCTGCTGGCACAATATATCATTCTACCATTATACATTTTATTAACGAAATAAATAAAATTATAGACATGAGCCGAGCCCCGGCTCGGTTACTAACGACACATCAATAAACCACTAACATCAGTCACAATCATCAATATGTCTAACGTGAGTTTAAACTGGGGTTAGTTAGGTTAGTTTAAGCATTTAACGAGGGGGCAAATTACTGTTAGCAAGTACTAGTACGCCATGAAACACAGGATATGTTGTAAAACTACACAAGTTAGCTAATATATTGTGGGGTCGATAAGCTAATTTATGCTAAATGTATTTTAGGTGAGGAACTTTCTTAAGAGTTGTAGCACAGGGAGCTAGCTTTGCTAATGTCAGCTTACACTTAACATTAGCTTACCTTTCTTTATGTTTCCTTTCAAGGTGCCGGGAGAAGGTGGATGTTGTTCCAGCTGTTTCTGTTAGCTGTGTACTGCAGAATCTGCACACTGCTGAGTGTTTACGTTTGGATGTCCTTTTACAAATTTTTTGTGGTGCTGAAAACCGAACTTAATAACTGAAGAGTTTTTCGACATTTCTGCTCTGACCATGCAGCCTCCATTCTCCGTTTCCTCTCATCTTCACCCGCTTGTATGAAGGGGCGGGATTGCAACTAATAGCGGTGACATAAAATTAAACTCACAAATTACTTTATTGCTACATTTAAGGGTAATATCGGTTTAATTAATAATTGTGTGGACAATAAACCAGTAATGGCCTTGATTTAAAATCCTGAAACCATTTTGTCCAAGACTGAGACAAGACCGAGTGAAAATGACTCTGAGACCAAGATGAGACCGAGATCTTGAAAAGCCAGTCTCGAGAATTACAACACTAGTATCTGGCAATCGGGTTCAATTCTTGCTGGGTCACAAACTGTCCAGATGCATACCTGTGCTTGAAACCCAACCGTGGCTGTTGAGACAAGAATATTTCCACTTTACATCCAGCAGTGGCTGTTCAGATAGCATAGATCCACTGTTGTCAGCATAGCTAGCCATTACTTAACACTAGCTTTGTCAGAGCTTTGTTGCTGTTCTCAGGCACTTCCAAAGATTGCACTAGGTCTCAACCGCACTTTAGCTTCCATCCCACCAATATGCTTTTGTCCTTAACTGCAATAAAGGAAAAAATAATTTATTCCACAAAAACAAAGTAACTTCATCTTTTCCTCCGCTGAGCAGAGACGACTCGGCTCTCTGCAACAGGTCACGTCGACTGATGGTTGCGTCAGCTACGGTAGGGTCAGTTTGTATATTCATTTATTTGTGCTAAAAATATCTATCCATATTAATAAAACGAGTAGCGCATCTAATCAAATTTCAGTAACTGATTGCCTATGGGTAGCGTAAGTGTGTTAACACGCCAGTTTGTTCACCAGCTATATAAAGTGAAGAAAAGTGAGATCAACGACCATTTTTTGTAGCAACAACAATGTCATCGTTTCAAAGAAAAGGAGGAATTACTATTTTTCAATGCTCTTCTAAGCTCAAGCTGCTACTGATGCAAAACGATTCATGTATGTTTATTCTCGTCTTCCACTTCCTCTTTGTCTACTTTGACTTTGTATGCTGTGTCAGTACCACCTCGTGAATGGGAGGTTCAGTTTTGTGCATGCACAGTCAACGCGCCCAAGCAATGCGGTCACAACATTTTGGGCTGCACACAGACGTCTGTGGACTGGAGACGATGATGTAATTTTTGTCACATAAGCCTCGGGGTCGAGTGGGCGAGGACAGCAGAGGTGCAGCATGAATCCAGCTTTAGAGCCTGTGGAGGGGATTGGAACCACTGTCTGTCATTTATCTTTACTTCTCAGGGTTTACCTACCAAACAATATTCAGAAGCGGCACGATCCCATCCCTCAAAAAAATACCCCAGTGGGCATACAGTTTTAGGTGTCTGATTGTGGGGATATTTATGATTGAATACAGCTGAACATAAATATTTAAATTGGTCCTCTGCGCTCCTTATGACAAGCAGTCAGTCAGATTAAGCATTGTAGTTACAAACTTAGTTCTCTATAAACATTAGAAGAAATCCAATATAGGACTAAGTGTCATCACATTGTTGTTTTAAAAATAAATGTTTAGATCATTTGAAAAGTTTTATCCACCTATCCATTTGTTTAGGGTAAAGTATAGAACTGGCTTCAAAGAAAAAAATGTTGGGAACAAATGACTGTTGAACGCATGCATACAGTTTCCATGGATTGGAATGAAAAAGATGGGAGTAGTTCTTTAGAAGGAGCACTTCAGTTTGCTTTGCTTTTTTCGTGTGAGTCTCACGGCATCCTGCTGCTCTTTCAGGTTAACTCAGGTGTGCTGCAACTTGTGTCTATAAATGTAAACAAAATAAAGCTGGCACCTTAGAGAAAAGCTGAACAAAATTATTACATGAATTACACTTGGAACCACACATCAACAATGCACCATTGCTGGGACTGGGAAAGCATAAATACACTTTTTTCCTGACATAAAAATCCTCTTCTCCTGTCAACTACAGCTTATCATCCACCCATTGAACTCCTCTCAAATTCACAAAGTTGCTCTTGTGCAGCTGTGCTACCTGGCTGTCTTGTTAAACTAGAACACTTGTCTTGGCTTTGGCTTTCTGTTTTACAGTCAAACCTAAGATCACATACATCCTCAACCAGACCACTACAGAGATGGAGGAGCAAGTAACACTAACCTGCGAGGCATCTGGAGATCCGACTCCCACCATTAACTGGAGCTACGGCGAGCGCGTCTTCACTGAAGGAGAGCAGGTAATATATTTATATATATATATGTATACATACATACATACAAAGGCAGGAGGAATGACAGTAGTAGCTGAATAATATATCCAAGGTACTCACTTGTGGTTCTTAAGTGCTGGTGTCCTGTAGCCATTTTTCTTCTTGGAGTTAATGAACCACACCTGGTGCAAATAGCCATCTACAGTCTGTGTCCCAGTTGCACTCTATATTTAAATTGTGTGTGTGTGTGTGTGTTTTTTAACAGAATGATCACGCAGGGGAAAATTACATAATTGGGAAAAAATAGAAGATGGTGGTCTTGCATTTTTACTTGTGATGATTAAAAAAAAGCTCACAATAGCTTAAATTATATTGTTAAAGTTAGAATTTTTCTGTAGATTATTTCATGCAAGCTGCATTGGTTCCTCTGTTTACATAAGAATACATTGCATAGCTTATATAACAATATCTTTTCCGTACACTTTATAATGCGATGTGGAATTGGGACACACCGAGCTGTAACCACCAGGGAGGCACACAAAACTGCAGGACTCCAGTGTCTCCTGGAGAAGAATTGAATATCTTTAACCTGAATTTGTGTAGCATATTGATTATATGCAGATGGAGACTGGGTTTAATCACTGAATGCCCTCTATATGCTGCTGATTGTTTACCCAAAACCTGCAGCACTTTCATGATAGCCCAGCCAATCTGATGTAATTAGCTCAATTATACCTTGTCAGTGATATGGAGCACACTCAGATCTGACTTGAATTTTCTCAAATGTCAAGAAAATCATCAACAGAAACTCAGTTATAACACACCCAAAAAAGAATGTAAGTTAAGATTGTAGTTAGTGTTTTTTTTTTCTCTCCCTATTGCTGGAATGAGCACTTGAATGATTGAGTGTTTGTTTTCAATCACTATTTCCATTATTTCGCTCATACCAGTGATTGAAAAGTTTAAAATTGTCAACATTTTCTGTGGTTATTGTGTGGCTATCTTCAAAATTTAAACCAGCTTTTATAACCTTCATTACATCCTGATACTACCATGCATTTCTTTGGTAATATTTATATTCCATTCTATGTGCAAAGTGTCATAAAACAATGAATACCTTGTTGGTATTCTCATACATCTACTGCTCTAGTATCTTGCTACAGTTGAGAGGTAATGAGGGGCAAATGCTTAAGAGATATACTTCTAATTCTTAAAGATATTCTGGACCCTGTCCATTACATCCGCTACATTTTCTTCCTACAGGCACATCTAAACAGGATCTATCAGGTAGGAAATCTGCGTGGCACAGAAATGTACTGGAGTAATGTGGTAAAAGTATGCCTCCAGGTATAAGAAAAACTCCCACTGAAATCAAATCCTCCCTTTTTATTAAAAATTTCCCAGCTGCTTCTTGAAAACCCCAAGGAATGATCTCATCAGAGTTCATGAAATTGATTTGACTGCTGCATGCTTTCCAAATATAGCCTGAAAACTTCAGCTGATCCTGTGGTAGTAAGCGTGCCGAGCTTATCTCACAAGATCAGATGGAAGTTTGGGTTGTAAAATAACAAAAGGGAATCACCATTTCTGTGTTGCTGTTGCCTGATCATTTCAGACTTTTCCATCACAGCATGAAGCTGCCTGGATTCCAGCTCAGTCTGTCTATCATCTTCATATTAGTCTAGATTGTCTAACACAGCCTCACTTGAAAATTGAGGGTGATAAAAAGTGCTCCACCTAAAGTTTATGTTTTGAGTATCAAACATTTATTCCCTACAGACAAAAAAGAAAAATAGAGTGTTTCTACATATCATAAAAGATGATGCAAGAAGAGGGGCTTGTTTTCAGCTGTGAATTATGGTCACTAATGAAAGCCCACACAGCTGACACAAATTCAGGCAGACTTCAGCAACTGCTCTCAGGGAAGCACAAACTTCTCCGAGCCGCCTGTCAAGCCACCAGACTGTTTGATATTTAAAAATACATTTTGAGTGGAGCCTCACTAGCATCTGCAAAACACACAGCCACCATATGACGCACACCATGACAGGCCTGTGTACTTTTTTTTTTCTTTGTAATGTCACACACCCGCAGTGATGAGGCTCTCTGGCACACATGGATGCACCGCCTGGTCTACTCCTCAGTCCTGTTAACCGAGTGTCAAGCTCCTATGAGAAGCTGATTTTTTTTTCATTCTGTAGAACACATCTTCCGCCTACTTCACCTCAACGATCACTTTTGTCAGTGGCACATTCAGAGGACTACATTCCATCATCTGCCATTAAAAGAAATCACGTGACACATTAAATCTGCAGGTGTAAGATAGAGGAAATGATTAACTCACTCAGGAAAATGCAATATTCATTACCCACTAATTGTTCTGCCGTGCTGCACCGTGGCATGCTATGCTGACACATGCCATGTTACTTCCAGCTGTGCAGCAGTGTGGTGGTGGCGCTGTGTTTTGCTCTGTAGTCTCCAGTACGCTCAGTCATCTTTGGCATCTCTACACAGCTGTCTTCAGAAAAATGATTGGCAGCCTTACCAAATCATGTAGAGGTAGAGTTCTCGTATTTACTGTTAAGTTTAAATTCACAGAAAAGGAATTGATTTCTGTGGTTTATCTTTAGTGAATGCATGAGGGAATGGCTGCTAATTGTTTAGTTGCCTTGTTCTGTTTGTCTGATGTCTGTCCGTAACACCATTTGTCATCATCACAACGGCTGCATTTCATCTAGGATCCATGTGACAAATGACACAACATTCATTTGGGGTCAACGCGGGGAATTACCAGACTTTAGGTCATTTGATAAAACAGTTTTTGAACATGGTAGAGGAGTCAGGAAGTCATCACCGGAGTGGTGGCCTAGAGGTAGAGCATCTGCCCCACAACCGGGAGGCCAGGGTTCAAGTCTGTGTCATACCAAAAACCATATAAAAAATGGAGCTTCCTGCCGTCCAGCTTGGTGCTCAGCAATAATGGAACGGAGGGAAATGTTGGTTACCCAGCCACAGGGGGTGCACAAGCCAGTGTACTCCCTGCGCCGGTCCCAAACCCGGATAAAATGGGCAGGGTTGGGTCAGGAAGGGCATCCAGCGTAACAGCCCTTGCCAAATCAACATGCGGATTATCGTAATATAAGGTGATGATACGCTGTGGCGACCCCAAAAGGGAGCAGCCGAAAGACAAAAAAAAAAAAAAGAGGAGTCAGAGCTCCATGTTATGCCATTTAGTGATGAATTTCCAGAATTCATTAGCAGTTTATATTTGTGTTTTCAGTTCCTTCAGTCGTTGATTGGTCTAATATTATGCTAATATTATGTGCATACTACACATCAAGTACCTTTTATGCAGAACTCGGCTCACTGATTTTTATATTAGTGCTTTAAAGAATGTGGACTCCATTAATGAGGTAACATTTTTCTAAACATACAGTTGCTCTGCTTTTGTTGTGCAATAAGAGGGCAAGAAGTGCTTTCACTACGATCATAATTGAGTATCTGCTTTATGCAGTGAAGTGGTCATTTTGCATTTGAGAAGAGCCATATCTTATTTTCATTTATTTGCCCAGTTTAAGTATAATAAAAGTAACACTAACTTTGAAAAGAAAGTCCCTAGGAATCAATTTTAAGAAGATGTGTATGTTATTTTGGCCTGCTGCCATAACCTTGAAGAACCCTGAAACGCCACACTTTTTAGGCTCCCTCCTGGCTGTTGTTTAAAATGCCCAGTGGAGTCAACAAACAACATCTGTGTTTACATTGAGCACTCTGCACCTAAACACATTTTGTGCTAACACAAATGTGTTGAGTGCATTTCCTTTTTCATCAAATATTTGCAAAGCATTTTTATTGAAAGCCTTGCATAAACATTCTTCTTTCTTGAATTTGTTGCCATGTCACTGTCACTTGTGAATCAGTGCAACATTGTGAAGTACGCCCATGTCTGGCCTAACAACATAAGATGCTGTGCGCTGAGGTTGATGCGTTCTTCCTTTCACTGAAAGTCTGATGCTTTCCACAAGTCTGTCTGTGGTATTTGGTTTTGAAGGTTAAGATGAGGTGAAAATAATTCATTCTCAATAAGCCTCAGCTCAGAGGTTTAAGTGTTGTCAGACAAAAGGATTGCCTGTTAACCGCCAGTAAAAGGAGGCAAAACACACAGATTCACTGCAGTAACTGGTAGTGTACATAACAGAGAAAGAATGAAAAGAGTAAGCTCAAAGACTGTTACCGATATGTGGGTGTATATTTGCTGTATTATATTTCCAATTCAAATTGGCCCTTATCTGGGATAGTTTTGTTTTTTGTTTATAAAGCTATTAAAACTAATTGTTTATATATTTATTTAAAAACTTTTAATCAAATTTACATGGGGAATTTGGTTCTTTCAGACCACTGAATGCATTCCCTCCAAGTCAAGTTAGATAAGTGCGTCTGTCTAATAACTGAAAATGTAAATGGTCTGTTTATCCTTGACTTGTACATTAGCTACATAATGAATATTTTTCTTATTTACATACTTATTAACCATTCTGCTCATTGCTGAGTTTTCAAGCTGTAATTATCTAGGAATATTTTAAACTACACATAGGGAAAAATGGGGTGAAGTAAGACTTTTTAAAAAGCATAGTAGTTTTTTTTTTTGTTTTTTTTAAACCAATGCCATAGATCTGTTTCAGGTAGCTTTGTCTAAAAGTCTGATTGCCAAATAAAAGTTTATTAAACAGGGAAATAAATGTAATTCTATTGCAATTTGATGCCTACTAATTAGACTGTCATGTGGCAGCGATGCAAACAAGGCACAGACACAGGTGCGCTTCAACTGTTGCGTGCTAATTCAGAGAGAGTGCTCTTCTCTCCGAATACAAAAGGATGCTCGCTTACAGCATGCTGGCTAGCTCAATCATTGTGTGATGCAAGGGTGTCTCCACTAAA
Organism: Pholidichthys leucotaenia; assembly: GCA_020510985.1. Taxonomy (NCBI): domain Eukaryota; kingdom Metazoa; phylum Chordata; class Actinopteri; order Cichliformes; family Pholidichthyidae; genus Pholidichthys; species Pholidichthys leucotaenia. Next base: position 237,044,751 of record CM035847.1, read on the forward strand.
AAGCCCTCCCATTTTCTGTGATATACTACAACGGTTCTCAGGCTCAGCAATTAATGGCACAGGACCACAACGATATGCATAATCGTGTTAGTGTAGATTCACTCAGTGGATTAAACACAGTCGGGGTTATGTATATTTGTGCATTTAGTGTTTTCGCCTCCTTTATTGTCCTCTTCACGCTGACATGACAGTTCTAGTCAGAACAAAGCACAATGATGATTTTCTTTGGAAGGTAGTAACAATGGGTTGGAAAAATGATAAGTCCTATGGGGACCATCAGGGCATTGTTCTCCTGAAAAGTGATTCTGCTCTGCTGTTATGCATGCCGGCATCTGCTGTTGCTCATTGTCCCTTTTTGTCTTAAGCAAACACCTGTCACAGAAACAACAGCGGTACTTGTCAGCTCACTTACCGCAGAGGCAGTGCTGCACGAGTATGTGGATGAGGTGGTAATGTTCCACACTGTTAGGTTGCTTGTTTTAATTGGGCTACCACTCTTTCTCAGCACTGGTGATATGCAGCCAACTGCTGTTTGTAATGATGTACGGTGCACAGTGGGCTTTAATGTGCCAGTAGGGGAGGGACCATGCTCTTAAGAATGTAGTGAATTTGTATTCATTCAGGAACCTCTGGATATGTCTCTCCAAATTTGTATGTAGAACACTGTCACTGCTTTTTACCTACGCTATTTTTGTATTTTCATACACACCTGATTAAAATGGCAGATTTTTGTGAAATCATTTACATTTTTCCCACTTTTAATGTGGCCTATAACCTGTACAATTCAATAAGCTGGTTGCCTAAGTGTGCAACCCCCTTAAACTAATAGTAGATGTGTGTATTTAAGGAGAAGTATTTATTACTATTTCTAACACTAATTTCTAACACTACATATTATCCTTGGCTCCTAACAGACATTAATTGGCGAACAGCCCCTTCATGTCCATTAGTTGTATTTATATAAGTGTGTGTTGTTGCAGTGGTATCATAATAGGTCCTGTTTAAGATTTAAACATGACATTGGTTATCTGTTATAAATCAGATTTTTCACTCTTTTCCCCGCGATCTTCCAGCAGGTTGCTTTCTTTGATTATTGAAATACAGTGGGGAAAATAAGTATTGAACACGTCAACATTTTTCTCATTAAACATATTTCTGATGTTTATATTTTCACCAGATATCAATTACAACCCAAGTAATCCGTACATACAAAGAAATCAAGGCAAATGTGTTCACAAAACAAGTTATATTTAATAAAGTGGAATGACACAGGGAATAAGTATTGAACATGCTTGGTGAAATTCATTTAATATTTAGTAGAAAAGCCTTCCAGATGCCTCCTGTATGGAGAAACTAGATGCAGGCATTGCTCAGGAGTGGTTTTAGCCCATTCTTCCATAAAAAAAACTGTCAAATCTTGAAGGTTCCGTGGGTGTCTTCTATGAACTGTGATCTTCAGTTCATTCCAGGGATTCTCAGTTGGATTCAGGTCAGGTGACTGACTGGGCAATTCTAGCAGCTTTATTTTCCTTCTGTGGAGCCAGTTAAGAGTTTCTTTGGCTGTGTGTTAGGGATCAGTGTCTTGCTGAAATGTCCACCCTTGTTTCATCTTCAGCATCTTGGCAGATGACAACAGCATCTTATCAAGATATCGCTGTACATTTGTCCATTCGTCTTTCCTTCAATGATATGAAGTCTGCCTTTACCATGTGCTGAAAAACAACCCCCACACCATGATAGGATGTGCAGTGCCATTTCTCCTCCAAACATCCCGTGTGTTGTGGCATCCAAAAAGTTCAATTTTGGTCTCATCTGACCAGACTATATTCTCCCAGTATTTTACTGGCTTGCCCAAATGTTGTGGAGTAAACTTTAAATGAGCTTCACCATGCTTTTTCTTCAGCAATGGAGTCTTGTGAGGTGAGCTGGCATAAAGCCCATGTCGGTTGAGTGCATTACTTAAGGTTTTCTTTGAAACAGCAGTACCTGCTAACTCCAGGTCTTTCTGGAGCTCTCCACAAGTGGACTTTGGCTCTTGGATAACTCTTCTGATAACTCTTTTGACTCCTCTGTCAGAAATCTTGCAAAGAGCTGCTGGTCATGGCCAGTTCTTGGTAAAATGATGTTCTTTCCACTTCCCGATGATGGCGCCAACAGTGCTCACTAGAACATTCAGCAGCTTAGTAATGCACCTGTAACCAATGCAGTCATTATGCTTTGCACCAATAAGGTTGCGGAGGTCTAGAGAGAGCTCTTTGCTTCTACCCATCATGAGTTCTTTGTAGTGTGACAATCTGATATTCACAGACCTTTTTAAAGGCTATCAGTCAGGACTGAACCAGCTGAAATTAATTTGCACTGATGGGGGATGGTATGGCTTCCTAAATTCTGATGGATTTCAGCTAGTTTCTTGGCTTTCTATGCCTTTTTGCACCTCTTTTTTCATGTGTTCAATACTTTTTCCCTGTTTTATTCCACTTTAGTAAATATTCAAAGGATTCAAGGATTCAAAGGCTTTATTATCATGTGCACAGTTAAGAAATGCAACATTTCCTGAGCAATAAAATTCTTACTCTGCTGTCCGGCGCGAATGCCAAGATAAAAAATATACATCAGTACTAATACTAATAAAGGTAATAAACACCTTAATACTAATACCAGTAAATACTAATAAATACACATTAAAAGCAATTAGGGCAGTTAAATCAAATAAGACTAGAGGAAACAAGAAGAATGAAATTTCACTGGGTGACTATAACATGTCCCTGAGTAAAATAAAAATTCACTGAGTGAGTATGACTTGTCTCTGATAATACCCATTAGACTGTACAATGGTAATTTTAATATCAATTCAGTTCAATTCAACTTTATTTATATAGCACCATTTCACAACATCAGTCATCTCATAGCATTTTCAACTGTAGGGGAAGCCCCCACAATTACAGAATGACCCCAGCAATCAGGCAATCCCCTGTGAGCAAGCGCTTGGCGACGGTGGAGAGGAAAAAACTCCCTTTTAACAGGAAGAAGCTGTCAGCAGAACCAGGCTCAGGGAGGGGCAGTCATCTGCTGCGACTGGCTGGAGGGTGAGGGGATAGAGAAGATGAAAAGAACAGACATGTAGAGAGCAAACAGCATGATAGGGACTCAATCTATGAGAGGGAACAAACAGATGTTAATAACCAGCAAAAAAAATATTTCATTGAAAGTGAAGAAAGGATTGAAGCCCAGTGCATTATTGGAGGTCCCCCAGCTGTCTAAAATTATTAGCAGCATAACTAAGGGAGGGTTCAGAGACACGTGATCCCTCCCTAATTGTAGGCTATATCAAAAAGGAAGGTTTTAACCCTATTCTTAAAAACAGAGATTGAGTCTGACTCCCGAATCCAGATTGGCAGCTGGTTCCACAGGAGAGGAGCTTGAGGGTGTGTGTGAGTGTGTCTTAAATTATGTTCTTTTTACTTATATGGATGCCGAGAGAAATGCAATTTCCTCTTGCCTGCACTACAGTTGTATGTACAGCAATATGACAGTAAAGGTGATTTGATTTGATTTGATAACCGAAGGCTCTGCCTCCCATTGTACTTTTGGAGATTCTAGGTATTACAAGTAATCCTGCATTTTGGGAGTGTAGTGCTGTGTTAGGATAATAGGATAGTATCAGATCTTTTAAATAAAAATGGGCCTGATTGTTTAGAGCTTTGAAAGTGAGAAGAAGGATTTTAAACTTAATTCTAAACTCTATGGGAAGCCAGTGAAGGAAGGCCAGAACCGGAGAGATATGATCTCTCTTTCTAGTACCTGTTAAAACTCTTGCTGCAGCATTTTGGATCAACTGAAGACTTTTTAAAGATGTTTTAGGACAACCTGTTAATAAAGAGTTACAATAATCTAATCTAGAGCTAACAAAAGCGTGGATCAGTTTCTCAGCATCACTCTGAGACAAGATGCTCCTATTCTTGGCAATATTATGCAAATGATAGAAGGCAGTCTTAGAAACAAATTTAATATGTGAATTGAGAAACAGATCTTGATCAAAAATAACTCCAAGGTTCCTCACAGAACTATTAAGAGAAAGAGTAACCGCATCCAAACTAAAAGTTTCATTTGGAAAGGTATTTCTAAGGTTTTTTGGACCAACAAGAATGACTTCAGTCTTATCTGAATTTAATAGCAGGAACTTACAAGTCATCATGCCATCAATGCTTTTTTCTCTCTGCCTATTGTGTTTCCCTACCTACCCATCCACCCTCTCCCCCTCTTTACCCCCCACTGTTATGACAGGCGCCTCATGGCTGCCGCGTCATTGGATGCACTTTCGTGTGCGCCCAATGTCAAGTCAAATTCCTCGTATGTTTACTTGTTTACTTGTAAATGTGCTTGGCAATAAAGTTCTTCTGATTCTGATTCTGATCCAAGCTTTGATGTCCTTAAGACAGGCTTCTAACTTGGCTAATTGATTACTGTCATCTGGCTTCATTGACAGGTATAATTGTGTGTCATCTGCATAACAATGAAAATGTATACAGTGCTTTCTAATAATGTTGCCTAACGGAAGCATATATAAACTAAAAAGAGTAGGGCCTAGCACAGATCCCTGTGGATCTCCATGACTGAACTTTGAGTTGGAAGAAAACTCATTATTGACATGAACAAACTGGAACCTATCAGATAAATAAGCTCTAGACCACTGCAACGAAGTTCCATTAAGTCCAACATAGTGTTCTAATCTATCAAGTGGAATATTATGATCGATTGTATCAAAAGCTGCACTAAGGTCTAAAAGGACAAGTACAGAAACAAGTCCATTATCAGATGTGATAAGGAGGTCATTCGTGACCTTCACTAAGGCTGTTTCAGTACTATGATGGATTCTAAACCCAGATTGAAACTCTTCAAATAAACCATTTTCCTGCAAGTGGTCAAATAATTGCGTAGCAACAACTCTTTCTAAGATTTTTTTAAATGAAAGGGAGATTAGAGATTGGTCTATAGTTAGCTAAAACTCCTGGATCCAGTGTTGGCTTTTTGAGTAAGGGTTTAATTACAGCAGTTTTAAAAGCCTGCGGTACATGGCCTAAAGTTAATGAAGAATTGATTATTTGAAGAATAAAGCTACCAATAAGTGGGAAGACTTCTTTAAATAACCTGGTAGGAATAGGGTCTAAAAGACAAGTTGAAGGCTTGGATGAGGAAATTATTTTGTCTAACTCTAAAAGGTCAATTGGAGTAAACTCATCCAGATATCAATTGAAGGAGTTGTAGTAATTACTGTATTTAAAGTTAAAAGTGGGAAGAATCTGACTGATTTTATCTCTGATAGATGAAATTTTATTATTGAAAAAGTTTGTAAAGTCCTGACGAGTAAGCTCTAAGGGAATGCAAGGATTGAGAGTCCTGACTCTTTGTCAGCCTGGCTACAGTGCTGAAAAGAAACCTGGGATTATTCTCGTTCTCTTCTATTAATGCAGAATAACAACTTGTTCTAGCTGTTCTAAGAGATTTTTTATAAATTAAAAGATGATTTCTCCAAGCTAACTAGATTTCATCTAAATTAGTGGAGCGCCATTTTCCTTCTAATTGACAAATCTTCTGTTTCAAGCTAAGAGTTTCTGTGTTGAACCAAGGAGTTAGAAATCTCTGATTAGACTTTTTCTTTTTTTAAAGGGTCCACCAAGTCTAGAGTCTGATGCAGAGAAGCTGTAACACTGTCTACCATGCTATCAATTACAGAAGGAGCAAGCTGTCTATAGCTTATTTCCATTGTGTTGACACATGGCATAGAGGAAACAATCTGCATAAATTTGGTAACAACATCATCTGAGAGGCATCTATTGTAGTAATATTTTTCTTTAGGAGCCAAATAGTCAGAAATAGTAAAATCAAAAGTTAACAGACAATGGTCTGACAGTATAGGGTTATGAGGAGACACTACCAGACACTACCAGCCTTAGCGAAGGTCACTAATGACCTCCTCATTGCACTGATAATGGACTAGTTTCTGTACTTGTCCTTTTAGATCTTAGTGCAGCTTTTGATACTATTGATCATAATATTCTACTTGATAGATTAGAACACTATGTTGGACTTAATGGAACTTCGTTGCAGTGGTTTAGATCTTATTTATCTGATAGGTTCCAGTTTGTTCATGTAAATGATGAGTTTTCTTTCAGCTCAAAGCTTAGTCATGGAGTTCCACAGGGATCTGTGCTAGGCCCTACTCTTTTTAGTTTATATATGCTTCCGTTAGGCAACATTATTAGAAAGCACTGTATACATTTTCATTGTTATGCAGATGACACACAATTATACCTGTCAATGAAGCCAGATGATACTAATCAATTAGCCAAGTTAGAAGCCTGTCTTAAGGAAATCAAAGCTTGGATGACTTGTAATTTCCTGCTATTAAATTCAGATAAGACTGAAGTCATTCTTGTTGGTCCAAAAAACCTTAGAAATTCCTTTCCAAATCAAACTTTCAGTTTGGACGCACTCTTTCTCTTAATAGCTCTGTGAGGAACCTTGGAGTTATTTTTGATCAGGATTTGTCCTTCAATTCACATATTAAATTTGTTTCTAAGACTGCCTTCTATCATTTGTGTAATATTGCCAAGATTAGGAGCATCTTGTCTCAGAGTGATGCTGAGAAGCTGATCCACGCTTTTGTTAGCTCGAGATTAGATTATTGTAATTCTTTATTATCAGGCTGTCCTAAAACATCTTTAAAAAGTCTTCAGCTGATCCAAAATGCTGCAGCAAGAGTTTTAACAGGTACTAGAAAGAGAGATCATATCTCTCCGGTTCTGGCCTCCCTTCATTGGCTTCCCATAGAGTTTAGAATTAAGTTTAAAATCCTTCTTCTCACTTACAAAGCTCTAAACAATCAGGCTCCTTTTTATTTAAAAGATCTGATACTACCGTATTATCCTAACAGAGCACTACGCTCTCAAAATGCAGGATTACTTGTAATACCTAGAATCTCCAAAAGTACAATGGGAGGCAGAGCTTTCAGTTATCAAGCTCCTCTCCTGTGGAATCAGCTGCCAATCTGGATTCGGGAGTCAGACTCGATCTCTGTTTTTAAGAATAGGGCTAAAACCTACCTTTTTGATCTAGCCTACAATTAGGGAGGGATCATGTGTTTCTGAACCCTCCCTTAGTTATGCTGCTAATAGGTTTAGTCAGCCGGGGGACCTCCAGTAATGCACTGGGCCTCACTCCTTTCCTCACTCTCTATGAAATATTTTTTTTTTTTTTTTTTTTGCTGGTCATTAACATTTGTTTGTTCTCTCCCATAGATTGAGTCCCCATCGTGCTGTTTGCTCTTTACATGTCTGTTCTTTTCTTCTTCTCTATCCCCTCACCCCCCAGCCAGTCGCAGCAGATGACTGCCCCTCCCTGAGCCTGGTTCTGCTGGAGGTTTCTTCCTGTTAAAAGGGAGTTTTTCCTCTCCACCGTCGCCAAGTGCTTGCTCACAGGGGATCGCCTGATTGCTGGGGTCTTTCTGCAACTGTGGGGGTCCCCCCTACAGTTGATAGTGCTATGAGATGACTGTTGTTGTGAAATGGCGCTATATAAATAAAGTTGAATTGAATTGAATTGAATTGAATTGATTTTCTGTTTCTATGCCATATGTCAGAACAAGGTCCAATGTATGGTGGAGATAATGGGTAGAATTTCCTACTTTCTGAGAAAACCCCATCGAGTTTAATATTGAATTAAATGCCATATTAAGGCAATCACTGTCTACATCTACATGTATATTAAAGTCCCCTACTATAGTTATTCTATCTGATTTCAGCACTAAATCAGCTAAGAATTTGGCAAATTCAGATAAAAACTCTGAGTAGGTTGATGGAGGACGATAAACTATGGCAAATAAAATTGGGTTTAGCCTAAAATTGCTAAAATGCCCAATACTGAGGACCAGGCCCTCAAAGGAATTATAACATGTTTTTTGCTTTACATTAACTAGTAATTTGGAATGGTAAATTGTTGCTACTCCTCCTCCACGACCAGAACTTCTCGGATTTTGACAGTTTAAATAACCAGAAGGAGTTGATTCATTTAAATCTAAATTTTTTAATTTTTTTAAATTAAAAAAAAGGCGTGACAACCTAATAGTATTGAATGCAAAAGACGCAATAGACTTACACAATGGTCCCCTCGAGTATACAACTAGGAAAATACCGGTCGCTATGGAGGGTGAGAATATGTATGGGTACATAATCATACCATGTAGGATAACTAAGTAGACGGTTATGCTGTTTCATTCCATCTAGCTACAGTCCTCTGCACTGTGTGTGTTTATATATTTATATATTTATTCCATTTAGCAACAGTGCTCCACACTGGGTGTTTATATATTTACATATTTATTCCATCAAGCTACAATGCTCCGCACTGTGTGTTTATATATCTACATATTTATTCCATCTAGCTACAATGCTCCGCACTGTGTGTTTATATATTTACATATTTATTCCATCTAGCTACAGTACTCCGCACTGTGTGTTTATATACTCATATATTTATTCCATCTAGCTACAATGCTCCGCACTGTGTGTTTATATATTTATATATTTATTCCATCTAGCTACAATGCTCCGCACTGTGTGTCTATATATATATATTTATATTTATATGTACATATGTATACTCGCTGCTCTTGTTTTTCTCTTGCCTTCTGATTGTTGCTCTGAGTGTTGCTATCCCTGTGCTGTTGCAATCCTGGAATTTCCCCATTGTGGGACTAATAAAGGCTTATCTTATCTTATTTTATCTTATCTTAAATCAATATAATCCTCTTGCACTAACCAAGTCTCTGTAAGGGATATTAAATCAATCTGATGATCAATTAACAGATCATGTACTAGCAGAGACTTGGGAGTTAGAGACCTAATATTTAACAAACCGCATTTAATTTTTTAATTATGAGGAGGGAGGCGTCCAGTTTAGAAAGCTTGGGATCAGTCCGCCAAGGTCTCCGCCTTTGACCGCCACCTAATCCACATAGCACCGGACCCCCATGATCCCTCCTGCAGGTGGTGAGCCCACTGGAGGGCGGACCCATGTAACTCCTTCGGGCTGAGCCCGGCCGGGTCCCATGGGTGGAAACCCGGCCACCAGACGCTAGCCTTCGAGCCCCTCCCCCAGGCCTGGCTCCAGGGTGGGGCCCCGGTAACCCCATACCGGGCGGGGTACACTGAATCCTTGATATAGAATTTATCATGAGAGTCTGTTGGATCGTTCTTAGTCTGGCCCTTCACCCAGGACCAGTTTGTCTTGGGTGACCCTATCAGAGGCAAGTTGCCCCGGACAGCATAGCTCCTGGGATCACTGGGGCACGCAAACCCCCCCCCCCCCACCACGATAAGGTGACGATCCATGAGGGGATCCTCTGAGTGGGACGCCTCCCACTTGAGGTGTTTCAGGCACGTCCCACTGGGAGGAGACCCCGGGGCAGACCCAGGACTCGGTGGAGAGACTATGTCTCCCAGCTGGTCTGGGAACGCCTTGGTATCCTGTCTGAAGAGCTGAAGCAGGTGGCTGGGGAGAGGGAAGTCTGGGCTTCTCTGCATGAACTGCTGCCTCCGCCACCTGGACCTCCGGGAAAGGGGTAGAAAATGGATGGATGGATGGATGGATGGAATTATGAGGAGGAACAGAGGCCAAATTAATCAATTTAGAGGCTTCATGTTTAATTTGAGTTTTAACAACTTTTAGTTTAATCACTTTGGGATGCTTATACATTATATTTTTATTTACTTTGGAGGAAGCAGACAATGATTCTCTGATGGGGAAGACAGGGGCTAAGTTGAGGGGTGGCGGATGAAGAGGAACTGCAGAGAGGCATGTAAGACTGCGACTCTGCTTCCTGGTCCCAACTCTGAGTTGTCAGTGTTTTGGAAAATTTGGATAAAAATGATGCCAGATTGTTAGATAAATGAGACACACCATCCAAAGTGGGATGGACGCCGTCTTGTCTAATAAGACCAGGTTTTCTCCAAAATGAGCTCTAGTTGTCTATGTAGCCCACATTGTTTTCAGGACACCACACAGACAGACAGCGGTTGAAGGATGACAAGCGGCTAAACATGTCATCACTGGTCAGGTTGGGGAGGGGCCCAGAGAATACTACAGAGGCAGACATCATTTTTGCAAAGTCACACACTGATTCCACATTAAGTTTTGTGACTTACGACTGCCGGAGCCGGATGCCATTAATGCCGGCGTGGATAACAATTGTGGAGTATTTACAGTTACTTTTAGCCAGCATTTTCAAATTTGACTCGATGTCACCTGCTCTGGCCCCAGGAATGCATTTGACTATGGCTGCTGGGGTCTCTAGGTTCACGATTTGACTACAGAGTCGCCAATGATCAGAGTTTTTTCCTCAGTGGGTGTGTTGCTGAGCAGGGAAAAGCGATTAGAAACATGAACAGGTTGGTGGTGAACCGGGGCCTTGCGACTATGCTTCCTTCTCACCGTCTCACCGTTCTCACTGCCTCACCTTCTCACTGTCACCCACTCAGTCTCCTTGCTGCTGAGGAGGACCAGAGGACCACTAGCAGGCCGCCCTATGCTAGGGAGCTCCACTGCTTCACTGCTCCACTGGGCATCCAGTATGCTGTCCTGAATGAGGGCCAGTACCACTCTCTCGAAGCGGTTCATGATGATTGGAGTGAGTGCTACTGGCCTGTAATCATTCAGGCAGGTCAGTGGGCTCTTTTGAATGGGGTGCCAGACATGAAATCAGCTTCTCCATAAAGCTTGTCAGCAGAGGGAAGCATGAAGTGCTCTAAAATTTTGTGGTAGATGACTGTGCTGACTTTGGTCTTGATAAAACACAGTGGACCAACACCAGCAGATGACATGGTTCCTCAAATCATCACTGACTGTGGAAGCTTCACACTAAACCTCAAGCAATTTAGATTCTATGCCTCTCCACTCTTTCTCCAGACTCTGGGACTTTGATTTCCGAATGAAATGCAAAGTTTACTTTTATCTGAACAGCGGTTATCTGCTGGTGTCTGTCCACTGTGTTTTATCAAGACCAAAGTCAGCTCAGTCGTCTACCAGGAAATTTCAGAGCACTTCATGCTTCCCTCTGCTGACAAGCTTTATGTCAGGAGCCGAGCCGGCTTGGTTTCCCCAGCTCGGTCCTGACCTCCCTGTGGGTTTAGATGCCTCTGTATATGTGTGTATTATGTATTTCAGTGTGCCTCCCTATCTTGTGTCACTGCTCTCTGGCCGGCAGCTGTGAGGCAGCTCTCTTTGGCTCACTCTTCTGTGAGCACTGGCTGACAGTCTGCCGGCCCGACCACGCCTCCTCTCTCAGAATCAGAATCAGAAAAGCTTTATTGCCAAGCATGTTAAGTAAAACATACGAGGAATTTGACTTGACATTGGTGCGCTAACATGTAAGCGCATCACAATGACACAGCTGCCATACAAGGCGCCTCATCAAAACAGTGGGGGATGAAGAGGGGAAGGGAAGACACATTGGGCAGAGAGAAAAAACATTGTTATCAAAATAAAGCTCGTATATGAGCTAGATTGTGATTACACAGAAAAAAAAACCTCTAGTTGCACAAATAGCAATACAGATCCACACAAAAACAAAGCACGTTGAGAGAGACAGTGTGAGTGTGTGTGTGTCAATGTATAATCAGTCATGTAGTGTTGTATGCAGTGTGTGTATCAGTACTGGAGACAGCAAAAAAACCTCCCTGAGCAACGGTTAGATGTTAAGTCTTAGTGTCCTCCAGCATAGTTAACAAGTTCACAAGAGTTCATTCTCTCAATGCATGTTCGATGGTAATTCCCATACTGGGCACATACGCTGTCCTTGAGAGATCAGATTACTGCACACCAGATGTTAATGTTAGGGAAGAGCAAGCCAAAACACTCTTCTGCTTTGTCTACATCCAGGAGGAGAGAATCAACAGGGCGCCGAATCAAGGTCTAATGGCACAGTTCACTCAGAGCAAAGAATTTTCATCTCTTGCGATTCTGTGCTTCATAATTTCCATATACAGGCTTTAAAATCACTGGTCGAATTGTTGTTGAAGGAGCTTGCCGGGTCCGCATTTTGATCAGCTCTCCCAACTTCTTTAATTTCTGATGCATCAGGAAACTCCAGAGCCAAAGTAGAAAATCCTGTGATCATGAGCCAAAGATAGATGTCTTCCGCATCTCAGTCGAATCACACAGACACATGAGTTCCCAATTGTCCATGAGTCCCCCACTTGGGCTCCCCCTAGCCCGATCTTCTTTTGAAGTGGTGTCAATCGCATTAAAGCCCACCAAATCCATAATTTCCATTTGGAATAAGATTCAGCCAGAGGTAGAGCGACACAGACAGACACAGCAAGCAGGATCAGTCAGGGAATAGGAGGGAGTAGGAGAGGGGGAGAAAAGCGTCTGCTCTCTCTGAAAGCCGGAAGAAGAAGAACCATCAGCTGTTCCGTTTGCCATCTCCCCTCTCATCGCCCAGGTGCTTCCAGTCACACCATCATCAGCACTGTGTGTACTTAAGCAGCCTGTTGCCAGTCACACATTGCTGGGTCACTGAATTGTCACTGTTATGTATTGTTTTGCATTGCATTGCCAGTGAGTAGTTTGCTGTCTGCTCTATTACGACGTGTAGCCACTCCGTGTTTGCCGTGGTTCCCTTGCGTCCTCACAGCGATACTGGCAGCGATAGGATTTAGCGGGTACACCCACACATCCCTTTCCCCCCCCCCTTTTTTTGTGTGTCATTTTTTGGGACTCACCTGTGTTGGAGTTGGCCATTAATTTGGTGGGCTAGAGTTATCCTTTGAGCCTGGGGTGTTAGTGCTGCCGAGCATTAATGGACATCGATGGGCTCATCGCATCAGCCAGCGAATATTCCACCCCAGAGGACATTCTCTGGTACGTAGGTCTGGCTGAGGCAGAGGTCCGGTGGTGCCCTCAGCTCGCTTGGCATGATGAGGGAATGGAGAGGATCACCCGATTGGCAGCGTTGCGGCATGGGTGTGGCGAAGGGGTGAGGAAATCCCCTAAGAAGATCGAGCTTGCGCCGAGGGGGAAGCGCTTCCGGGGTTCCATTCTTCCTGCTCCCCACCAGAGCAAGATGCCCGCTCCTGTTCCGGCTCATCCAGCTCCAGCATCCAGCCTTCGACTTCGTCTCACGAGGAAACGACGGGAGAAGCCCTCTTCATTCTCGGCGGCCATCATCCCTCCAGCCACTGCGAGGTCTGACAGAGCCGTCCCTGGAACGCCCACCTCCATCACCAGGGAGACGACTCCTCCACTCTCAACGGAGAGGGGTGGAAATCAGCCTGCTGCAGCCATGCACAACAAAGTCCGGGAGAACAGGCAAGTGTTTTTTCATTCCATTCAATTAAATTATGAAGGACCTTGTCTGTCTCCCGAGGGAGAGGCCCAGCCTCAGCAGTCTGCTGGGTCCTCTCCTCCAGCTGCAGTTGGTTATTCATCCCCTATTTCCTCTGTGTCTCCTCCCTTTATCCCTGAGTGCCCGTCGGTCCTGGAACCGAGTCGCCAGACGGTGGAGGAGTTTGGGGCCCTGGATGATCCTGCCCAGGGGCCCGCACAGAGGTGCTTTCCTGCAGCCATGCCCGTGGAGTCCCCAGCATTGGAGCCGCTGCAGAAGTATAAAGAGACTGCTATGACCATCTCGCCTGCTGCGGAGGCGACGGCAGTGGAGTGGGAGCCAGAGTTGGACCTCCTGGAGGCCGGGCTCAGGATCACATCGTCAAGTTCGACGGAGTCCTGGACGGTGGTGGAGCTCCAGCTCAGGCAAGTTCTCTCAGTTGAATGCCTTATGTCTGTATTTGAGAGATCTTGCCTGACTCTTGGGGAGGAGATTCAGGTGCAGCCCTCAGCTGCATCTGAACTTGCTTCGCTGGGCTCCGCCGCTGCCGGAGACCCTAACCACCTATCTTCTCCTGCTGCCTCTGAGCCTTTGTTTATGGTTGCCGGAGAGGGTGTGCTGTCGCCGGAGGTCACCGAAGGTTTGGTCCAATCGGAGGAGGATGGGTGCAGCAGGGGTCCAACCAGGCTCCACCGCGAGTGCATTAGGGGTCCAACCGGGCTCCACTGCGGGTGCAGCAAGGCTCAAGCCGGAGTCCACCGCAGATGCAGCAAGGCTCAAGCCAGAGTCCACCACGGGTGCAGCAGGGACTCAACCGGGTTCCACCGTGGGTGCAGCAGGGGTCTGACCGGGCTCCACCGTGGGTGCAGCAAGGCTCCGGCTGGAGTCCACCGCGGGTGCAGCAAGGCTCCTGCCGGAGTCCACCGCGGGTGTAGCCCTGGTTGAGTCGGGCCCCGCTGCGGGTGCTACGAGGCCCCAGGTTGGGACCACCGCAGGCGCTACTCCCTCCCGGGTCAAGGTCGTCAGGGGCATGGCTGGCCAGCTTGAGGACGCCGGGGCCTACACCCCTCCGCCGGACACCATCTTGGCCCTCTTCACTCCTTTCCGGTCTTGGTGGCTTTACAGCGTGGGCAGGCCGCCAGAAGGACTGACTCTCCGGGTCAGGTGGCCCATGTTTTCTGGCAGGCCGCCAGACTCCGTCCACCTGCCCTTCTGCTGGGCCTGGGACTCTGGGTGGCCTCCTGAGCTCCAGCACCCGTGGACTTGGGGGGGGGAGGTGTTAGTGTCTTTCTTTTTGTGGGCCCTGGGCGGAGTATTGTGTTCCCTCCTTTCCTGTTCCCCCTACCTCCCACCCTGGGGTTATTTTTTTTGCTGTTGTTCCTGTTGGGGTGGGGGGGGTGAGGGTCCTTGAGATGTTACCTTGGGTGTCTGGGCGTCCACCCCTTGAGAGGGGGGTTCTGTCAGGAGCCGAGCCGGCTTGGTTTCCCTGGCTCGGTCCTGACCTCCCTGTGGGTTTAGGTGCCGCTGTATATGTGTGTATTATGTATTTCATTGTGCTCCCCTATCTTGTGTCACTGCTCTCTTGCCGGCAGCTGTGAAGCAGCTCTCTTTGGCTCACTCTTCTGTGAGCACTGTCTGACAGTCTGCCAGCCCGACCACGCCTTCTCTCTCATTACCACCAGCTGTTCCCACTTCCATTTGCCATCTCCCCGCTCCTCGCCCAGGTGCTTCCAATCACACCATCACCAGCAGTGCATGTACTTAAGCAGCCTGTTGCCAGTCAAGCATTGCTGGGTCATTGCATTGTCAGTGAGTAGTTTGCTGTCTGCTCTATTACGACGTCTAGCCACTCCGCGTTTGCCATGGTTCCCTTGCGTCCTCACAGCTATACCGGCTGTGGGACACCAGCGTGGCTTCACGTCTCTCCACCTGCGTTCGTGGGGCGATGCCGGCCCCCGAATGCCAACCTTAAGTGTTTCTTTGCATTTTTGCAAGTCTTCACCTTTTTGGGAACTATCTGTCTTGTCTTTACGTTAATAAATGTGTTGTGGTGTACTCAGCGCGTAAATCCTCATTATTTCTCTCTCCCCTCTCCGTGCGCTGCGTAAAAACACATGGGAAGAGTCATGACACTTTATGGAGAAGCTGATTTCATTTTCCAGCAGGACTTGGCACCTCCCACACTGCCAAAAGTATCAAAACCTGGTTTAAAGACCATGGCATCACTGTGTTTGATTGGCCAGCAAACTCTGCTTACCTAAACCCCATAGAGAATTTATGGAGTATTGTCAAAAGGAAGATGAGAGACACCAGACCCAACAATGCAGATGAGCAGAAGGTCACTATCAAAGCAACCTGGACCTTCATAACACCTCAGCAGTGCCACAGGCTGATCGTCTTCATGCCACGCCACATTGATACAGTAATTAATCCAAAAGGAGCCCCGACCAAGTATTGAGTGTGTACATGGACATACTTTTCAGTTGGCCAACATTTCTATTTAAAAACTGTTTTTTTAAATTAATTTTATGTAATATTCTAATTTTTTGAGAAACTGAATTTGGGGTTTTCATGGGCTGTAAGCCATAATCATCAAAATTAAAATAAATAAACAATTGAAATGTGTCACTCTCTGTGTAATGACGCTATATAATATAGAAGTTTAATTTTTTTGAATTGAATTACCTAAATAAGGTAAATTGGCATCAAACTGGGGATTCTAAATTGTCCTTAGGTATGAATGTGAGAGTGAATGGTTGTCTGTCTCTCTGTGTTGGCCCTGCAATGGACTGGCGATCTGTCCAGGGTGTACCCTGCCTCTCGCCCAAAGATGCTGGCATAGGCTCCAGGCCCCCTGCGACCCGAAAAGGATTAAGCGGAAGAAGGTGGATGGATGGAAATCAACTTTTTGTTGACATTCTAATTTATTGAGATGCACCTGTAGAGACAGTCCAGCTTTTCTCTGTACTGCCTCTTGGCTGTTGTTGTAGCCTTCCTCAGTCCATACTTTGCAGCTTTGTACTCAGCCTCATTGCCTGATTTAAATGCAAGAGAGTGAGCACGCAGCATCTGACGTACCTGACTATTGATCCAGTGCTTCTGGTTGGGGAACTTCCTGACGTGTATGGTGGGTTCGATGGTATCAACACAAGTACTAATGTCGTCGTCGGCCTCCGTCGGTCTATGATGACCATGGAAGAGAATCCTAAACGTCTACTCTGCTGGAACAGCACCACCTGTGGCTGAACAGGCCGATGCACGAATGACAGTCCCTGTCACACAGGTCACACTTGTGGGTGGTCTCCGTGCTGCTGGGTCTGTGGCGGTTCTTCCTGCGGGTCCTTTTTTCATCTAATCAGTACTAATGTACCCAGTCACATACTCAGCGTAGTCCTGTATGTTTACAGAAGCGTCCTCCTGGATGGCTGCAGTTTTAAACACATCCCAGTCTGTCCGGGCAAAACAGTCTTGCAGGGTACTCTCAGCCTCTGGGGTCCAGCGTTTAATTTGTTTAATAACAGGGTTTGTTTGTTTCAGTCTTTGTCTGTAGGCCAGGTACATGACTGTCCAAAATGGGGGCGGGGTGCCGCTCTGTATGCACCGCGTATGTTGGTGTAAACATGGTCCAGTGTGTTCTTATCACGGTTGGGAATGTCCACATGCTGGTAATATTTGGGAAGTACAGTCCATAAATTGCACTGGTTAAAGTCACCAGCAACAGTTAAAACAGCATCGGGATGAGATGTCTCTAATGCACTGATGACATCATGGAGTTTGCGGAGTGCTGCTGTGTAGGTGCCTCATGGGGGAATGTAAACAGCAGCCAAAAACACAGCAGTGAATTCCCTCGGTAGATAATAGGGATGGCATTTCAGCAGTAAAAACTCCACATCAGGCGAACAGTACTTGTAAACAGTCTGTACGGCTCCACACCACGAGTTGTTTGTAAACACACACACCACCACCCCCCCGCCCTTTTGTCTTACCCGCGGCTGATGTCCGGTCTGCCCGATGTACGGAGTGGGTCTGTAGCTGAATGGCGCACTCAGGGACTTTGTCTGAGAGCCAGGTCTCACAGAAAATTAGAGCGCAGCACTCGCTTGTCTCCCGCTGGTCTTCGATCCTTGCTGTTAGCTCATCCAGTTTGTTTCCCAGAGACCACATGTTGGCTAACAGGAGGCTGGATAGCGGTGGCTGGCTAGCACAAGCTCTTAGCCTTGCATGGAGCCCTCCCCTCTTGCCTCGCTTGCACCGCCGTTTCCGAAGCACTCTCTTGGGATCAGCATGCTCACTCCAGCTTGGTACTTTGGGGTCTTCCTGGGGGTGGTGATTGCTGTGGGAGTGAACAATGCATTGTAGGTCAGGTGGCATAAAGCCAGTAAATTCCGTACAGCGGCTTGTCTTGGCGATGTCCAGAAATGCCTGTCGGTTGTGTGTTAGCAGCGCGTGACATTTACGCACTGCAGAAAGAGCAACAAACATGCTAAAAAGAAGAAATATAACTTGTAGAACTTGAAATAACTTGTAGAACTTGAACTAACTTGAAGAAATTTAACTTGTTTTGTGAACACAGTTGCCTTGATTTCTTTGTATGTCTGGATTACTTTGTTTGTTACTGATATTTGGTGAAAATCTCAGGTCACTGGCTCCATCAGAAATATGTTTAATGAGAAAAATGTTGACGTGTTCAATACTTATTTTCCCTGCTATTACTGTTTATCATTTTACTTTTAAGGTTAAAATTTCTTTTTTATTAGGTAGCCGAACATATGCTATCGTCACGATTAACATATGTCCACAATATCATGAAATCCATTGAGCATGCTGTCTGAAAATGTGTGTCTTGTTTCATTTTTGGTGTTGTGTGGTGTAACTTGATGTTGCATGTTGTTTATGGTATTATCCAGAAGTAAGTGTGTTTTTTGGTTTGTTTTTAATTGGTTGTATAAATAAAAATTGTGACCAAATACTTTCAGTGATCACTTATTCTCTCGTTAAAATGTCAAAATTGTGTTGATCTGAATCAGACAACTCTAATAGTAGTTGAGTCTTAAGGGGCAGTTAATGCACATAACCCCAGCACATACCCCCCCCACACACACACAAGCTTCCCAAAGCTGCTCACCTACTGACAGACAGAGGTGGCATCGAATTTTCTAAAGGAAGGGATACAGTTCTGAATGCATGCAAATTTAAGCCAATTTAAGGCTTTGAGTACAATCAAGGTATTGTTAACATTCAGTGCAGAGCCTCCGTCATGCAGAATTTCTCCCCATAACATGGGCCACCTGTAGACAAAGACTCATTCCCAGGTCTCACATGGAGTGTAGAAAGAGCTCCCAGAAAATTGCTTATTTTAAACCAGTCATTGCTTATTGAGAATCACAGCAAGTGATGCTCAAGGACTTGATTGAGAGGGATATTAACTGTATTTTTTTTTCTTTCTTTCCCTGATGTAGGAAAGGTTTTTTATATTCATGGATAAAAGCAGCTGTCCTCGAGTAAATTCAGTTTTCTTTGGTTTGCATTATTGCTTCAGGCCTCAGAACCAGATTGTGAGTCGATAATTGCTATATTACCTTTATCAAAGAAGGCTATCTTTGTTGTTTAAGTGTAATGGAGTCACTTCTTCCTGATAAACCAATAACCACCTTATCTGCGAGCGTCCCTGCTATCATGGTGACAAGAGTTACGTCTCCAGTTCTAGCGTTTAGAAGAGAAAAATAGCACACTATAAATATCCGTCCATTTTTTATCTCTTCTTTTATAAAAAAAAAAAAAAAAAACTGTTGTCACATATAGGCCTCCCTTGACAGAAAAAAGACTCCCGTTGTTATATCTGCAGGCTTTTTAACAGTTTCAGACACTGAGCTGAGGTGTTGTGGATGCATGGAAAACAAACTGGCCACTTAGTACTAGCATGGAGTGTGCACTACCCCAGCTTTGACTGGATGATGATCGCTTTCTAAGAATTGCTTTGCCTTTTTTGTTTGTTGTCTCCCCTGTCTCCTGCAGGCATCTTGGACTCGGCCTGAGCAGTACAAGGTATTCTAAATGCATGACTTTTTCCTCCACCCATCCATCTTTCATGTCAGGGGAGTCTAGTTCAATTCTGGATGGATGCAGATCAACATCTTGATCAAATAAGGGTCGGAAACTATAAACCCGGTGTGTGCGGTAGGAAAATGGGCCAGGGCGAGTCTATCTTTGCTTTAATTATTTCATATTTTCTTTGCATGTCATAACCTAGTTACACTTTTCACACTTTTACCCACCATGCTAGAACTCTGGAACTCAGAACATTACAAGTTCCTTATGAGCTTAATTCTATTTTCATTTGACCAACTGTGCCAACCTGTCATTTCTGTTATTTTAATTTTGTTGAGGTAAGGCACGACTCAGAACTTTGTCCATCCACCTACATCTCCAGATATCACTCAGTTCACTGCCAAATTTTAATTATAACTTCAGAGTTGACATTAGTATATGCAGTCGCTGGTAATTTAAATTTAGTTGGACTGACGATGACTGAGTACGTATGTAGGAGGAAATAAAAGACGTCTTTGTAAAGCAACAAAGGTTATGAGAACAAAGGACTGCTGAAAGAAAGTGAAAATTGGCAAAAGAAAGAGCTGCCCACATAAGCATTTCTTTAACTTATAGTGCTTCATTATCCATGTTTTTTACGCTGGAGAAAAAATGGTGAGAACCCTCATTTTCAGTAGCAGTGCTGAGTCCTCAAGACTGAACCCATTCAGATTCCTATTTTAACCTCCTGCTGCAAGGAACAAAAACTGTCTGACAAAGCGCCTACTGATGATCAGCATAGGTCTGTTTTAAGTGCATGATCAGGTTTTAGGGTTGCCATTTTTTATTTTTAACGGTGTAATATTTGACAACAAACGCATGTATATTTTTAGAGTGTTTGATTCCCTAAAATATCTATGCTATTTTATTACAGATTGCATGGACATCAACAGAATTGGTCTTTTCCTTTTTCATTCTTGCTTGGTGTATTTTTACATTCACTGTGACTAACAGTTTTGATTAATTATTTAACTATGGCAGCTGTCAATATTTAATAATTATTGTCAACTCTGCATTTGTTAACAGCACCTGTGAAAGGTTCGCGATTAAAATAAAAAGCCTTGTTAAACAGAAAAGAAAGAGGAGCCTTTCTCATCAAGCACATGCTGGCAGTAATTATGGGGTTTGTGAAAACTGATTTACACATGGCTGCACTAGAATTTTGTTCGTCAATGATTATAAGCTAGAAACTTGTCTGTCTAGGCTTTTGTTACATATTTTTCTCAAAACTATGGCTAAAAATAAATCATTATGACTCTTTACATTATTGACTAGCTGATTAGTCAAAGGAGCCAAACCCAAAAGACAAAGAAGATGATCCTATCTAAATTGCGCTTTTAAATGGCAGCACGTACAGTGCCGTGAAAAAGTATTTACCCCTTTCCCTGTTTCTGATCATCACATTTTAAAGCATCACTCTGCCAAAAATCAAGGGTTTTTTTCAAGTTAACATGTCTAACATTTTTTATGACTTACAAGACATATCAAGAGCAAAATCACTCAAATGTCTCATGTGTCTGTTTTTGGGTTGTTTTTTTTTTTTGCTGTAAAGTTCCACTTAAGCCCTGGCCCCTGCAAAAAGGTGAGTTGAGACGGAATGTTTCTGGTGACGTTCAGTGGATGTAAAAAGTCTACACACCCCTGTTCAAATGCTAGGTTTTTGTGATGTAAAAAAATGAGACCAAGATTGTCATAAATGGCCCTTTTCAAGGGCTATTGAAGGACACCAAGCGCTCACTGTGGTTTCTGCACATTTATTAACATAAAGACAAATGAAACAAAGAACACTAAACATACAAATAAGAAACTAGAGAAGCGCTGGAGGAGAGTGGGGCTCAATGCACAGTTGGACAGAAGCCTGGGAACGCCGGGCAAAGGGGCAGAACCAGCCGGAGCTCATCCGAAAAGCAGCGGGGCTCACAGCTGGAAGTAAAAGGGGAAAGCTAACCTGGTGGAGCACTCCCGTTCCCCTCGACAGCAGCACAAATGCACTCAGAGCTGGCCCGTGCATCTGAGGACAGAGCAATAATAGAAGGACACGACAATGGGGAGAGGTTGTCGTGCCCTAAAATACCCTTTTCCAGATATGTGACAGGTGTGGATGCATGAGTGGAGAAATTAATGCAACCAATGACAGCTGCGCAGCCCACGAACCAGTTTGACAGCCGGAAGCTGTGCAGCGCTGTCAAAATAAAACACAAGCCGGAAACCATAATGATGCAAGAGCAATACAACTCCAAAATGTAAATAATAATACCACAAACACAAAATGACAATAATAAAACAGGAACCAAATACAGCAGACAAGATAAACAAGGAGACAAGCAGACAGAAAAAGACTAAACTAGACTGAAGACTGGGTACGGCGCCCACCTGTGCCCATGATCATGACAGTGCCCCCCCACAAGGAGTGGAGCCCAGACACCCCAGGGCAACATCAAAGCGAAAAAGACCCCCCCACACAAAGACCCCCCCCCACAACAAAAACAACCAACCCTGGGGGGAGGAGGGGGGACCCAGGCACGGAGGGACCGAGACAACAACAAGAAGGAAAAAAAACCCAAAACACTCGTGACCCACAACCTGAACAAATGTGGTGGCCTAGAACTCACAAACTGTTGGCTGATAGCAACGAGAGCTCGGGCAGCCTACCAGAGTTCCTAAGCCACCTGCGCAGCTGGCGTAGCCCCCTCGGGTGGCCTCCCCGAGTTCCTGAGCCACCCGGCCCCACAGCACAGTCCATCTGGTGGTCTCCCTGAGTTCCAGGGTCAGCTGCACAGACAGTGTAGCCACCCGATGAAACTAAACTAGACTGAAGACTGGGCATGGCGCCCACCTGTGGCCAGGATCATGACCAAGATAAATAATTTCAAAACTTTTTCTACCATTAATGTGACCTAAAACCTGTACAACCCAATTGAAAAACAAACTGAAATCTTTTAAGGAGAAAAATAAAAAAAAAACTTACAATAACCTGACTTCATAAATATGCACACCCTTAAGCTAATACTTTGTTGCAGCAGCTTTGGGTTTTATTACAGCACTTAGTCTTTTTGGGTAGGAGTCTACCAGCGTGGCACATCTTGATGTGGCAATATTTGCCCACTCTTTGCAAAAATACTCCAAATCTGTCAGATTGCAAGGGCATCTCCTGTGCACAGCCCTCTTCAGATCACCCCACAGATGTTCGATCGGATTCAGGTCTGGACTCTGGCTGGGCCATTCCAAAACTTAATCTTCTTCTGGTGAAGCCTTTCTTTTGCTGATTTGGATGTGTTCTTTGAGTCAGTGTTGTGCTGAAAGGTGAAGTTTCTCTTCATCTTCAGCTTTCTAGCAGAAGCCTGAAGGTTTTGTGCCATCACTGACTGATATTTGGAACTGTTCATAATTTCCTCCACCTTGACTAAGGGCCCAGTTCCAGCCGAAGAAACACAGCTCCAAAGCATGATGGTACCACCACCATGCTTCACTGTAGGTATGGTGTTCTTTTGGTGATGAATAGTGTTGTGTTTGCGCCAAATATACCTTTTGGAATTATGGTCAAAAAGTTGAAACTTGGTTTCATCGGCCCATAACACATTTTCCCACATGCATTTGGGAGCTTTTATTTTCCCCCCCTTGTCCTGTCAGACAGCTAGGTAAGCAAAACAGAAATCTGCTTCCCTTATTGTGCCAAACAGATTTACTTTGCCAAAAGAGCTTTATACAGTACATATATACTGTATGTACTGTACTGTATGTTATTTATACACTAATAACTTTTAATACTTTATTTAAATTGTTTTTACCCATGAAGGACCTGACCCGGGGGGGGGGGGGGGGGACTGGGGAAAGGAGGGATGGGGAGGGGGAAAGAAAAGAGAGAGGAACAAACAGACTAGCACAACTGAAACAAACAGAAGACAAACTGTTTCTTCTACTGAAAAGGTCTCATCACGAGTCTGGTATCTGCACCTGTTAAAGGACAGAGAGACATGTGTGTGTGTACATATGAGAGCGTGCGCAAAGTAAGTGTGTGCATGTGAGTGGCTTGCCAGGAAACCTACAAAGAGGGTGGCTGGTCACAGCAACACCCCCCCCCCCATCCCCCAGAAACCCCAAGCAAGCAAGACAGCACCACCAACCCTCACAGAGCACAAATTTTCCGAGGCCAACAAGCCCCAGGACAACCAGGCATTTGCCCCAGGAGGGATGGCTGAGGGAGGTCGGGCTGGCAAGCGGCCGCCCCTGGACCAGCCAGCCCCCGACCCCCGAGTGGGGCCAACGCCAGCTTCCAGGCCCCAGGCGCCGGAAGACCAGTACTCCCCCTTTAGGCCGGAGGGCACGGGCTCCCCCAGACACCCCCACAGCGGGCCCGCACCCACCCCGGGAGCCCCCAGGACCCCATGCCCAAGGAAGGTGGCAGCAAACAGCATTTGGGAGATTTCAAATATTCATTCATTCATTCATTCATCTTCTTCCGCTTAATCCTTTTCGGATCGCGGGGGTGCTGGAGCCTATCCCAGCATCTTTGGGTGAGAGACAGGGTACACCCTGGACAGATTGCCAGTCCATCACAGGGCCAACACAGAGAGACAGACAACCATTCACTCTCACAGTCATACCTAAGGGCAATTTAGAATCCCCAGTTTTGATGCCAATTAACCTAACTTGCATGTTTTTGGCATGTGGGAGGAAACCGGAGAAATCCAGAAGTAAACTCACGCAGACACGGGGAGAACATGCAAACTCCACACAGATCACTGTTGGTCGGGGGCTGGGATTGAACCCAGGATCCCCCGGCCAAGGGTGAGTTGCTGTGCTGCCGCAGTGCTAACCACTCCTCCACCCCGCCGCCCTGATTTCAAATATGTTTTTTGCAAAATGTAGCCGGGCTTGGATGTTTTTCTTCGTAAGATAAGGCTTCTTGCCACCCGACCCCATAGCTCAGACATATGAAGAAGACATAGGGGCAGCTCGGTGGTGCAGTGGTTAGCACTGTGGCATCACAGTAAGAAGGTCAGGAGATCGATTCCACTCCTGACCACCGTGGGTTCGATCCCACCCCCTGACCATCGGTAACCCTTCTGTGTGGCGTTTGCATGTTTACCCCGGGTACTCTGGTTTCCTTCCACAGGCCAAAAACATGCAAGTTAGGTTAATTGGAGACTCTAAAGTGGCCCTAGGTGTGAATGTGTGTGTGAATGGTGAAGGGATTGGCGCCATACCATGGCTGCTTCATCCATCCAGGTGGATTCCCTGAATTTCTCTCTGGGGATTAATAAAGTATACAAAATACACAAAAAAAAAGACGGGAGATTGTTGTCACATGTACTTAGGGTTGCCATCTTTCTCACAGCCAAATAAGGGACAGAGGGTTTTAACTATTGCTCAGTGCCACGTTGTTGTGGGCATTAGTGTTGTCATAATACTGGAATTTTTTACCTTGATAATACCTTAAAAAATACTGTTATTCAATGTCACGTTTAATACTCCAAGGAAAAAAATACCACGCTACACCTAAAAAGTTTAGATTTTACAGAATACAGAATCTCAGTTTAAAAATGTGTAATAGCTATGTTTTTAATAATGGATTGCATTTATATACCACTTTTCATGACACCCAAAGACACTTTACAATGAGTCCATTATTCATTCACTCCACAGACCGTAGCCACGGTTACATGTGCAAAATTTCTTCAGTCTGATTACAATTCAGATCAGAACTTTTACTGTTTACATGGATCCTGAAAAAGTTGATCCGATTAGGACGTGCGTTTCCATGTGTCACACGTTTGAACGGACTAAATCATTTTGACATGCGCACAATTATCCAACATTCCGGAGATAGTAGAAGAAGAAGCAACTTCCGATGTAAACAAACCCTGCTTCATGTCTTTCTCTTTTTGAAATGGACCTGTATTGTGTTATTGAGACTGTACTTTTGCTTCTGCTGGTCTCCGTAATGAAGGTGCAAGCCCAGCAGTACATACTTCTACATATGACGAACAGAGGGAGACAGCAGGACAATAAAGACCAGATTTGTTTTACTCCCGCCATGTCTTCCGCTAGCTGCTATTAAGGCGGAAATACGTCACGTCGACGTGTAGCTGACGTACAGACATGCGCAGTAAACATATTTTCTACACAAACTTCGGAATAAGTGTTTATATGTGCACCAATCGGATTAACAATTGAAATAACCCACCCATCTCAATCGGAAGGAAATTTTGATCCGAATGAGTGTGATCGGGTCAGAATATTCAGATTGGCTTGTTTACATGGAGCATTTTTATACCGATCAGGCTTTTAATCCGGTTACTTGTGTCCATGTAAACATGGGTAATGATAGTGGTAAGCTACCTCTGTAGCCACAGCTGCCCTGGGGCAGACTGATGGAGACATGACTGCCAGTCCATGCCAACGGCCTCTCCGACCACCACCGAACATTTATTCACATTCATACACCAGTGTCATGAACCATGAACACACTGGAGGCAAGGTGGGTAGTCTCGCCCAAGGACACAACAGCAAGGTGGGGGGAGTGGGATTCAAACCACCAACTGTCCTGTTATTGGGTGACCTGCTCTACCTCCTGAGCCACTATGGCCTCATTTTTGTTTCTCTTTGAGAAATAATGCAACTGTGAGCTAGAAAACACAGCTACACTGCAAAAAGTTAAATATAGATAGATAGATAGATGTACTTTATTGATCCCAAACTGGGAAATTACAGTGTAACAGCAGCATGACAGTTGACAGCCAAACAACAGAAACACACACGACAGACAAAGGGATTACCCATGGAAAGTAAAAAGAAACTAACACGACTATAGAACCTATATACATCATAGCTTAATATATGATGACCCGTATAAACACATGAATCATCCCATTGCACAAAGAAGGACTATCAGGAGCAGAGTGAAAATGTGAGGTACCAGTTAGTCTGTAAGGTGCAGTGTGGCAGCATAGCTATGACCAGAATACAACATCATAGTGAGTTATTGAGAGAGAGAGCTTAGACTTTCTGCTGCACATCCACCAGCCATAATGCTCTGCACTGTGTGTCTATATATATACATTTATAGTAATATGGACATATGTTTACTAGATGTTGTTTTTTCTTGCCTTCTGATTGTTGCTCTGAGTGTTGCTATCCCTATGCTGTTGCAATCCTGGAATTTCCCCATTGTGGGACTAATAAAGGCTTATCTTATCTTATCTTATCTTATTGTACAGTGAAATTGCATGTGGCAGGAAAGATTTCCTGTACCTGGCCATTCGACAACGAAGCTGTAGTAGTCTACTGGAGAAAGTGCTTCGCTGCCTATCTAGTGTGTGGTGGAGGGGGTGATCAGGATTGTTCATGATGGATCGCAGTTTATTTAGTGTTCTCCTCTCCACCACTGTCTCAAAGGTCTCCGGTCTGAGACCAATTACAGAGCCATCCCTCTTGATAATCTTGTCAAGTCTGTTGGTATCTCTGGCCCTGATACTGCTACCCCAACAGACCGCAGCAAAGAAGATGGCGCTGGCGACAACAAATATAAGTAAAATTAAATAAATTAAAGCTGTTTATGCTTGTTTTTTTGTCTGACAAGATATTTATTCTTGCTGTGCAGTTTATGTGTAAGAAAATTTTACTTGCTTTCCAATAGTTTAACTTGTTTTACACAGTTTGATAAGTCAAGTCTTCTTGCTGTGTTGGCAGATAATTGTACTTAAAATAAGAACAAAAAAAAAACCTGGCAAAAGATAATTCTAGTTAAAATTAGAAAAAATATCTGCCAACAAAGTAAGATTAAATTGTTTAAAACAAGTAAAAACTTGCGTAAAGCGAGTAAAATCTTACAGAAAACTGCACAACAAAAAGAAATTCTTGTCAAAATTATCTTGTGAGAGAAAAACAAGTATAAAGCCTTGATTTAGAATATTTTATCTTACTGAAATTTCCCTTTTTACAGTGTGACAGATACTGTCTTTGGCATAAAATTACATCAGTGAAGTATTCCTCATTCAATGCACAACAGCAGCAATGAAAAACCTACACAGGTGGCTGAAAAGCACTGCATATAGCATGTCTTACTTTTTTAGAAGTTTTTTCTTCTAGCCTTCTTTAAAGGAAAATCCTTCATTATGTTCTTTAAGTCCAGCTCACGAATATCGTCATACTCTGTGGCTGTATGCTTGATCCAGTCTACTTTTTACCAAGGTTGGAGTCCACTGTCCCACGCACAGCTGTCTGATGTAAGCAATCATGGCCTTTCTTCTCCCTTCTCCTCCAGGGGAGAGCTTTAATGGCCCACCTGTCTCCTCTGCAGTAATTAGCAGCTCCGCCTCCACTCGATGCTCCAGCTTAGAAAAATCCTTTACGCTTTGGGATTTTTTGAGCAATTCATTTTCCCCAAGCTCTTTTCCTCTCAATTTTATGAGCGCCACTTTCAAACTTTTTTCCGGACATTTTGACGGAGCTAATTACTTCTTACCTCTCGCTCACTGGTGCTTGTATAGTGACATGTCAAAACAGTTCCTCTGATAGGCTATAGTTACGTGGTACCCACGTGAGGCATTTGTAAATTAAACCAATCAACAACCGCACACGAATATCAAGTGATGAACATAGAATTTTACCAATTAACAACAATGTGATCTTTTTCATTGGCTCATATTAGGCCCCTGGGCTGCAGCCCAGCCTAGCCCGTTCATTAAGGGACAATGCACATCCAGCTTGGAACAAACATGTTTAGCCCAATAAATGGGACCGGGACGGTTGGCAACCTTACATGTACTAAACAGCCAGTACTTTCCAGAAATTCCTGCAGCTCCTTCAGTGTTGCTGTCGGCCTCTTGGCAGCTTCCCTGACTAGTTTTCTTCTCGTCTTTTCATCAATTTTGGAGGGACATCCAGTTCTTGGTAATATCACTGTTGTGCCATATTTTCTCCACTTGATGATAACTGTCTTCACTGTGTTCTGTAGTATATTTAATGCATTGAAAATTCTTTTGTACCCTTCTCCTGACTGATACCTTTGAACAATGAGATCCCTCTGATGCTTTGGAAGTTCTCTGTGGACCATGGCTTGTGCTGTAAGATGTGACTACAAAAATGTCAGGAAAAGCCTACTAGAACAGCTGAACTTTATTCAGAGTTAATCTGAGGCACTTTAAATGATGGCAGGTGTGTGCTGACTCCCATTTAACATGAGTTTGAATGTGACTGGTTAATTCTGAAGACAGCCACATCCCCAATTATAAGAGGGTGTGCATATTTATGCAACCAGGTTATTGTAAGTTTTTTTATTTTTTCCCCTTAAAAGATTTCAATTTGTTTTTCAATTGGGTTGTACAGGTTATAGGTCACATTAATGGTGGAAAAAGTTTTGAAGTGATTTACCTAAAAATCTTGGACAAAAAGCCCATTAGGTGGCATCACTGTAATGTTTTAAAAAAATACAACCTATTGAGTTTTGAGAGTTTCATTGACCTCTGTTTTCTGAAATTAACGTTCAAATGTCTCCATAAATCAGCACCCGAGCCACTTGCTGGTTTCATCCAAAGACAGGACAGCAGCAGAGCCACCAGGAGTTCTGTTAACAATAACTGTAAAATATTCCACCGCAGAACCATATTTGGACAAACAGCATTCTCTATAAAGGGCAGTCACATCTGGAACACAATGCCAAATGAAATTAAAATAATAACGGACTTTAAAACATTCACTAAAAAGGTTAAAAACTGGCTGAAAAATAAACAAGAATGTACTCATGTATGAATTGATTGTCTACAAGGTGAGAGTGAATGAAGGGAAGGAATGAATGTGTTTGTTTATAGTGAGTGACGAAGGGAGGGAGGCCTGAAATAGGCAAATGTGAGTCAGGTTGTTATATTTGTGTATTTATAATATTTATAATATTTATAATTGTGTATTTATAGTATTTATAATATTTATAATTGTGTATTTATAATCTTTTTGCATTGATGTATGTGGTTATTGTGTATTTTCTTTATTTCTTTTCTTTTCTTTACTTGATTCTCTTTTCTAAAGCCCATCCAGGGACAAGAGTTGCAAATTAGCTAATAGCTATACACTCCATGTGCAACACATCAGATTGATTGTCATTGATTAATTGTCTATGTTTATTGCACTGTCCCTGTCAAATAAACTAATCTATCTATCTATCTTGGTCTCATTTTTTTACATCACAAAAATCTGGCATTTGAACAGGGGTGTGTAGACGTTTTATATCCGCTGTAACTATGCACGACACTGGCACGTGGGTAGTGTTAAGCCAATCATGACTCTCTGGCTTAACTGAAGTTATCCTCCGGGACCAGTTAGCATTTTGGACAGCTGGTTTGAAAACTTGACCCGAATTAAGATAGGTTTTACCATTAAACTGCTTTTAAGGACTGATGCAGTTTCAGTCATTATACTGGGCCACCGTGCATACAACTGGGTATGTCCTTCAACCAGTAAGGCTTTTATCACCGGATTTATTCTGATAATGTGGTGTTAGCCACTATTAGCCTTGTGGGATGTTGGTGGGTCTAGTAATCACAGATCCTGGCATTTGAAGGAAGGGGGAGTGAAAAGATTTTGACACGAAACTGTAAGACAATAAAAGGTTTTGTGTGTAGGAAAATGGGTATAAGATACCATTTTAGACAATGTGTGTTTTTTATAGGGGATTTATAGCCACCGGAGTGCATCTTTAATATTAGAAAAGGATAACCTGAGTAAAATGCTGTTTTTAAATGATGAGTTTATTTATTACGTGGAAAAAAACTATCCAAACCTACCTGGCCCTATGTGAAAATGTAATTTACCCCTAAACCTAATAACTGGTTGTGCCACCCTTGGCAGTAGCAACTGCAATCAAGCTTTTTCAATAACTGGCATTGAGTCTTTTACATCACTGTTGAGGACTTTTGGTCGACTCTTCTTTGCAGAATTGTTTTAATTCAGTCACATTGGCGGGCTTGAGCTTGAGGTCATGAACTGATGGCTGGACATTCTCTGTCAAGAGTTTTTGTTAGAGAGTGGAATTCATTTTCCCATCAGTTACATCAAGTCGTCCAGGTCCTGAAGCAGCAAAGCAGCCCCAGACCATCATACTGCTGCCACCATGTTTGACTGTTGGTACGATGTTCTTTTTATGAAATGCTGTGGGTTTTTTGTTTGTTTGTTTGTTTGTTTTTTTGTAAATGTGAGACAAGCCATTGTGTTCTTTTTGGCTAGCAATGGTTTTTGCCTTGGAACTCTCCATGGGTGCCATTTTTGCCCAGTCTTTTTCTTATTGTTGAATCATGGCCCAGTGTCCAAACTGAGGTGAGGCGTACAGTTCTTTAGATGTTGTTCTGGGTTTTTGTTTCTTTAGATTGCAACATGATATGCTGGTTTTTGAGTTCACTTAGCCCACTTAACTTTGTCAGACAGGTTCTATTGAAGTGATTTACTGATTCAAAAGCTCTGGCAGTAATCAGGCCTGGATGTGGCTAGTGAAATTGATTTCAGCTTTCCAGAAAATGTGGTTAACCACAGTTAATTCAGGGTGTAAGGGGGAAGGGGGTTACTTTTTCACATAGAGCCAGGTAGGTGTGGCTATCTGTTTTCCTTTAATTAATGAAATAATTTAAAACTGCATTTTGTTTTTACTTGGGTTATCTTTGTCTAACATTAAAATCTGTTTGATAATCTGAAACATTTAAGTGTGACAAATATGGAAAAATATAAGAAATCAGGAAGGGGTGAATACTTTTTTCACAGTACTGTATGTTTTACAAAATGTGTACTCACTGGTTCCTCATGCAGGATATATTAGCTGCATACTGGCTGCACAGTTGTGGTGTCAGATCACGATTGCTCTTATTTACGTTAATGCTATTGGTCCATTTTGTCTTTTAAGACAATGAAACGTGCCAATTTAATGGATCAGAATAATAATTTTCTCTTAACCTCATGTTTTCACCTGCACTCTCATTTGATCAGTGTGCATCTCTCTGCAAGAACTCCCATTAAAAATCTCTCAGCATGCTCATTCAGAGCAGAATGAGCATGCTGAGCATGTTTGCTGCAAGTGTGTAGGCAGCGTAATGTTGGGAAGTGAATGTACAATTATATGTTGAGCTTATTAATATTTGGTGAAACATGAGTTCCACATGCCATCAGTGTAATCTCAATTTCATGCACTGATGTCCCCACAGTGTCTCTCATTTCACTTGGCATACGGCAGACAAATCCATCAGTTTATGAGTTTAGTAGTAATAGAGGAGTCTTCGTTTTAAAGTTGTGATTTACTTCATTCATCAGTTTTCACGTTCACATTTTCACAAACGTGTAAAGTAGTCTTACACCTTGTCGAAAGAGGCAGACGAAGCAGCAGATAATGATCAAAGGGTGTCTCCAGTAGACGACTGCTCAGGTGCAATGTGAATTCATATTGAAAGTACAGTGTTATAAAGAATACATGAATCACAATATAAATTACAGTGAATGCATAAATTGCCTTTGGTAGATAATGATATTCCATTATGGCTTCATATAATAATATGAGAAACTGTAGCCTCTGAGGAACTGCCTATGTGTTTCTGTCTTCGGAGACATTTGATGCTGCTGTTCATAAAGCAGGCACAATTAAAACTACTTCATATTAGAGACGGCTCATTTCCATGGCTGCACATAGAGTGGCATGTTGCACAGATACAGCAGTCAGAAGCAGTACCACAGGGGTCAAGGGAGGATGCTTTCTGCACTGGGGTCAGAATAAAAGGGTGGCGTGTTATGTAAGTGTCTCACTGGTCCTGCAACCCGCTATGCATAATGAATGATCCAGACATGCTTTGTCTATTGAATTTGAATACAAACTAACAAGGGTTTCTCTTACATGGCTGCCCAGGCTGGGCCCTAATTCAATATGTGTAAAAGCATTCAGGCATTGTTTCGCCTGCAGCTTGGATCAAAGCCATAGAAACAACCAAAGGGGACGCTTAGATATTCAGCTTTGCAGCACCTTGTTAAAGGAACAGTTCACAAAAACGTTTTCATTTACTTAACTCATTTATGATAAGGAAAAGAGTTTTTAGAGTCTCCAGTGTCTTTCATATGGAGGAATAATTTCTCTGTGAGACTATACACTTTTTTTGCCAGATGTTTGAATGTTGTAACTCTTCATCTCAAGTTAATGAAACCAGGACAAGAGGAGGAAAGCCATTTACCCATCTCATTAGCCTGCTGTCAGCTGTTATTTGCCTTTCAAACCCTGTGTGACTTGACATGTGCTCCTCATCCCTGAAACCGGGTTATGTGCTCGATATAGTCTCACAGAGCATCATGACACAACACAATTTAAAAGATAAAATATAAATTCATGAAATCTTAGAGTAGCATGACACCAAGTCAAGTGTCTTCAGTGCAGAAGTGCAAGCGTGGCACACCAGGTAATGGTCTGCTGTCGCGCATCATGTATCAGCATATTTCACAAGTTGGTAAGCCCTCTGTGTGAAAAGCTGTAGATGGTTAGTGATGCCTTCTGACATCAATTATTGAAAAGCTCCCCTGCACTGTCAGCTCTGTCCTTCTGTTTCCACATCTTTACAAAACAGCGTGCGACTGTTTCATTACTGTAATTTATTTGCTGTTGGTTAAAGACAGTCATTCTTTCATAATGTTTTCAGGTCACACATCTGTCTGCAGAATTGTCCTCTGTATTTGTAAATGGGCAATATGGGAATGAATAACTGAGCCATTTTTTTGCTGCCATTTAGAGCCTGGATGGAAACGTAGTGGTGAGAAGTGATGCTCGTGTGTCCTCGCTCACTCTGAAGGACGTCAAGTATACTGATGCTGGTCAGTACCTGTGCACAGTACGCAGTGCCATCGGCGAGGATGATCAAACAGCTTATCTGGAGGTCCAGTGTAAGTGTTCCATCCTCTCCTCACAGAAATCCTAAGGCTTAAGGTGGTGCCACACAGCAGCAGCGTTGCCTCTCATCTATCGTTTTCAGTGGAACCAGTATTTTGTGCTTGTGCATGTCAACATGCACATGCTGGATTGTAATGCAATTTTTAGAAAGTTAAAAACAGTTTTCCACTGTTATTCGCTTTCACCTGGCGGTGATGAATCAAAGGTGTTGTGGAGGAAGGAATCAGACGAGACCATGAACTGACAACACAGACTTTATTTTTCTTCTAACAAGTAAAACGTACTGAATCTGAGTGCAAGAGCGATCTGTCTTATACACCTTATTCCCACCCCTCTGGCACCCACAGTAAGCATATTAACATATACACTGTGAAACATGCACACACATCCACATACACATTAACATACATCACAGAGCAGGTCTTAATACAATACATTTGCACCCCTGTGTCCTCAGGTGTGAACCTGGCACGGCGGGGGGCGGAAGGCACATCTTTCTTTGGCTTATTACCCCCTAGTGTTCTGCCGCCCTTAGCTGGCTCTTCTCGCCTTTTCCTCTTTACCATTTCTGACTATCTTCTCCCCCCACCAACCCCCTGTCCCTGGTGGAGTGCCATGACCTATTGTGTCCCCCACATTGTGTCCCCCACAGTGTCACTGGTGATGAACCAGTGAGATAAGGCCCCTTTACACAGACGGAGAGGAGATCGTTGGGTGACCACTGAGAGATCAAAAATTGGTCCGATATCTCAACAATCTCCCAAAGCATCAAAAAAGCTGTTTCTGTGTAAATATTTAGGAGATTGTTATATGATTTTCATGCCGATCTATCAAGATCTTTGAAAGATCCTTGAGAGATCACTGAGACACCAGGAGAGATCACTGGGGGGATCATTGAGAGTTGATTGGGGGGCCAAAGATGTATATATACATTTGATAGGTTTCTAGTGGTCTTCTACCCCTTTACACAGGGCTGGAGATTATTGAGAGATCATTGAAAGATAAAAAAAAAGTGGCCAGATCTCTCGCTGATCTTCCGTTGATCTCTATGGCCACCACAGTTGAGAGATTGTTTTGACTCAGTCCAAAACAATCTCTCCACAATCTCCCCACCTGTGTAGAGGGATTATAACAGGATACTGCTTCCCCATGTCATGATAAACTGTAGTATGGGTTTTATATAGAGTCTACACTATGGAGAAATAAGGAGAAAACTTGTGTCTTGTTGTCATGAAACTAAAAGGTAGAGTTCCCTGTGTCAGTAAAAATTCACTGTCATTGCTTTCCATGCGTCACCATCATATGGTTGTGGAAGTCACCTTTAGAACGGCACTGCAAGTCGGTTTCTGTTTTCAACTCAACTGTAAAACAAGATGTGAAATGGCTTGACAGGTTAAATGTAATTGTATTGCCTAGATGCCCCCAAGATCCATGGCACAGTGGCTGTGTATACCTGGGAGGGAAATCCAGTCAATATCAGCTGTGAGGTCAAGGCTCATCCTAGTGATGTATCTATGGCATGGCTGAGAGACGGACTTCAGCTGCCCAACTCAAACACCACCAACATCAAGATCTTCAGATCTCCCTTGGCCAGCTACCTGCAGGTACACAGACTCCCGTTAAACCGGATCATTATAGAATAATGTACGTACACACAGTTCTTCCACATGCTCACGCACCCTCTATACCACAGGCGTCATCAAGATTTCATGAGCATAGTCTTGAAGTGACGGGTTTTCTTTCGGCTTCATTGTGGAAAAAAATCTAATGAATAATTCAGCAACAGGGGAGCTCACAGCAACAAATAAAAATAGGCTACTCTAATGGACAAACAAAAAGGTCACCTTTGGTGTTTGACACACAAGTTCATTCATCCGTTTCCCAACACTGGCCTTTATATATTTACTGCTTTATATTTTCTTCCCTCCAGATAACTCCAGAGACTGAAAATGACTTTGGAAGCTATAACTGCACTGCTTCAAATGAGATGGGCACTGAGTCCAAGGAGTTCCTGCTCATTCAGGCTGGTCAGTGATGATGCTGATTGATTTTTTTTCATTTACATTTAGAGTGTTTGCGCCAATTTTTTTCCAGTGTAATCTAAATTTAAATGACTGCCGATGATAGAAAAAGTATCATGCTTGATATACATGATTACATAACTGCTTTAAACCATGTAAAATATTGACAATCAATAGTAATATCTCAGTACGTACAATAATTTAATTCATACACCAGAGATACTACAGAGCAAAATAGGAGCTTTTTTTCTGGGCCTCTGGAATAGTTTTTTTTTTTTTTACCCATATTCAAAGCACATTAGACCAAAATATCTACGGCAGTATGAGATTACACAGAGATGTGTATTCTTTGTTTAGATGGGTGATAAATTTAGATGAAAGGCAACCTCCATGTGATCATCCAACACTCCATCCCTCTGGTGGTTCCAGATTGAAGCTTTACGCTTTAAAACATTTATTAAAACATTACCATTGTGCTTTAACCTAATTCCTACTACCACTACTAGCCTTTACCATAAACCATATAATGCACTGTTTGGCAAATGGAATAGAGAGCTGAGAGATAGTCCCACTCTTCGGACACAGTTGCAAGTAAATTAATTAAAAGCACTATATTCTTCACTCAGGTGAATTGGCAACCACAGTAATTACAGCCTGCTTTTTCATTTCTAAGATCAAAGTGATGTAATTCAGAGCTGTGTGAGTTCAAAAAAGCCACCGTTACCCAGTGGCGGGCAATCTCAGCAGGTTAAACAGTTTAAATGGTGTAATTTTGTCTGAAATAGGTAATGCACTGGTGGGTGAAGCAGAGTAAGGTTTGTGGGGGTTTTTTCATTAAGTTTTGCAGAGGGAGAATGTAAATGAAGAACAAATTGTCTTTTAATTGTAAAAATCACTGGCTTTTTTCCCTCATTTCCAAACTTTAAGTTAAGTATAATTACAAAAGTTTTAAGTTTCAATGATAATTTGCATATTCTTGAATACCAACAGTTTAAAGAACTTTAAATATAAAAAAGGTTGAATTTAACTGTCTGCAGAGTGTTTGAATTAATTGAAAGGCATTGTGTCAAAAAGGTAATTTTCTTTGTACTATTGTCACCATTTATGAATGACTTCAATCAATTGTTCATAGCAGCTTTTAAATGTTTTCCTACTCTTTTATATTCTGAAGTAATGTCAAGTGTGTGCTGTGCTCAGTGTAAGACACAATGGTTTTTACCGTCATAAATCCCAGTTTCTCATAAACACGAAGCAGTTTTTTTAGATGCATTTCTGTGCCGTTAGAGCTGTGAGTCTGTGTGTTACCGTAATGGAATAATGAAGTCTGACAGCACCACTGCGCTGCAGTCTCACAGTTTTTGTTGCAACTGTGCCACATCTCCTCCCGTAACAGAGGTTCCATCAGCTCCTTCCATCGATGAGGTGAGACCCTACTCCACCACGGCTCTGATCCATTTTGAAGAGCCTGAATCCACCGGAGGCGTTCCTGTCCTGAATTATAAAGCCATGTGGAGGATGCAGGACCGGGCCAGCTGGGTACAGCAAGTCTGGGACGCCCAAAAAGGTAACACTTGTTACAGTTATAGTGCAATTCTGCACATATTTATATACTGAAACTAAAATAATTTCATTAATTGGACTGCAGCCACGTTTTCATAAATTGATCATTTTTGCAAGATTATTAGTTTCATATAGGCAAGAGAAGATTGGAAATCCCTGAATTAATGTAAAATAAAATGAAGCTTAAAGGATAAAGCTTTTTATTAGCCCTTCAGCCTTTTGTTGTCAGCCCACCGGGCGTATGGGCAGTGGCTGCGGCGGCGTCAACAGTTACCTTGTGAACACAATAACTAGAGCTGGAAATGATGTAGGCTTTTCAAATCAATACCATAGCTGTACCTAAGAAAACTCCTGGATGAGTTTGAATTTGGGCAACCTGTAGCCTTCAGGTCAAGGTCAGAGGTCAGTTTTCCTTAAACTGTGTGAACCCAATAACTGGAGAAGGAAATGGTGTAGGGCCTACACCAAAAGCCTACACTGTAGGCTTTTCAAATCGATAGCATAGTTGTATCTAAGACAAATCTTTGACGGGTCAGACCCTCATCTCTGATGATGGGTTGGGGTCAAAAGGTCAGAGGTCAAGGTTAGCATTCCCTATGGCCTATTACTATAGAATAAGTAAAGCTGTGGTCACCAAACTTTGTACATGAGTTCACCCTGTGACCCTGAGCTCAGTTTTTGGATTGCTTGGTCAAAGGTCAGCATCAAATTGCCATATTTAAAGACTCAGAGATTTTTATTTGTCAATACTCTACTGTATATGTACAGGACATACAGGAGAATCAAGATGCCATTTCTCTCTCTCTTAGTAGTGTACGTAATATAAGAAAAAGAAGGAATAAAGATGACAAACAACAACAGCAGTCTATGTACAATAATAATATGAAATATATCTCAACAACAAAAAAAAGAGGTTTTGGGTCCCACTGGCAGCCGCTAGGATTTTGAAAATATACCCTTGGTGGCAACTTTAATAGGTACACCTGTTCAGCTGCTTGTTAATTCAAATATCTAATCAGCCCATTACATGGCAGCAACTCAGTGCATTTAGGTATGTAGACGTGGTCAAAATGAGTTACTGAAGTTTAGAGTGGACATCAGAATGGGTAAGAAAGGTGATTTAAAAGGGTCATTGACTGCACTTGCTCCACATTTTAACAGCTCACTCATGCTTTAATAAAATGTTTGTGACATATTTT
The DNA here is from genome assembly GCA_020510985.1 of Pholidichthys leucotaenia. Taxonomy (NCBI): domain Eukaryota; kingdom Metazoa; phylum Chordata; class Actinopteri; order Cichliformes; family Pholidichthyidae; genus Pholidichthys; species Pholidichthys leucotaenia. The sequence goes on from CM035847.1 coordinate 237,082,902, forward strand.
GTTCACATTTTAATTATTGAAGCAATTTTTTTTTCCTGGCTTTCTTGAAACGCGCTGATTTAAAGACTGTCACTTTAAGAACCATCTTTCACCTGTTCAACTACGCCCTCCCTCTTACTTCAGTTAGCCATTAGATGACTAGCTTGTAGCCTCCTCCTGGCTGGGATGAGCAACACTGGTTCACTGATCCACAGTCGATGGTGTATCTTGCATCAGTCCGGCCCATCTCCCGAGGCTGCTGGCTGAGCTACCAAGCCAAGGGATCTCAAAGGGCAGTGTCTTGCTCTGTGAGACTCCACTTTGCTCCCACGGCCAGCTGGGGATGCCCCGTCACAAGGTGGCTTTCCTACGCTGCCCCCAAGAGTGGAGCAGAGTCGTGCGGAGCCCCGGAGGATGGTGGGGGAGCTGGCCATGAGAGCCAGCTCCCAGCAGCCTCCAGTGCAGGTGATTCTCAACAGCATCATGACGAAACTACTGGAAGATGGGCCGGAGTGATGCGAGGCATACTGGCAAACCAGGTGGTAACAAGGATGGCTATTAGGGTGACTAAGATCTGAAGAAAATAACAATATAAGCCACACTTGGTGTGAGGCTTTTGGTACCAGTGTTAGCTCAGGGGCTAATAGGCTACCTTTAGCTACCCCATCCATTTACATGACAGACAGCTAGGCGGGCCAATAATAGTGCAGTGGGCGGGTCTCAAAAACAGTGGTGGGTTGGCTTTTTCTAATGCTGACATCTAAGGTTTACCTGGAAGAGTCAAAAACGTTTCTGGCGTTTCTTGGGAGAGAAAAACGAAATAAAGGCTGTGTTGTTGTTTTTTAAAGAGAACTGACTGTTTTGAATTTTTTTTGACCAGTAGGCAGTGCGGTGGAAGAGTGGTTAGCACTGCAGCAGCACAGCAACTCACCCTTTGCTGGGGGATCCTGGGTTCGATCCCAGCCCCCCACCAACAGTGATCTGTGTGGAGTTTGCATGTTCTCCCATGCCCGCGTGGGTTTACTCCGGGATTTCTCCGGTTTCCTCCCACATGCCAAAAACATGCAAGTTAGGTTAATTGGCGTCAACTGGGGATTCTAAATTGTCCTTAGGTATGACTGTGAAAGTGAATTGTTGTCTGTCTCTCTGTGTTGGCCCTGCAATGGACTGGCGATCTGTCCAGAGTGTACCCGGCCTCCCATCCAAAGATGCTGGGATAGCCACCCCCCCCCGCCCCGCGACCTGAAAAGGATTAAGCAGAAGAAGATGGATGGATGGATGTGACCAGTAGACTTATTTCAGACTGTTCAAACCTACAAACACACAATTTTTCAGTCAGTGACCCCTATAAGTGACTTTGAAAATAGCATGGTGACTTGTATGAATAGTTTTTGAAACTGCTGATCTACTGTGTGTTTTAATGCACAATTGTCTCTAAGGTTTATACTTAATTGTCTAAAAAAAGAGAAAATATCCCATGAGTGGGTAGTAATGTGTTAGAAATGTGCTTGTTTGCACTGTAACAGAAATGACTGCAACTTTAGTTGTTTAGTGAATTTTGTTTCCTCAATTGTAATTTTATTCTTCACTTCATTCATTGAAGTCAGAGTTGAAATAGTTTTCTATTCTTGCAAATTTATGAGTAAAAGTTGCAAATATGGGGACTTCCGGTTATGGTGGCCACGTAGGAAGACGTGTTTCACACTGCTCTGCTTGTCAAACTAAAAATTTAACTAAAACTTTCTCAATTGGAACAAAAACCCATCCCAGCGTTTTGGCGTGGATATGGTAAAGACCAAAGTTGGAAAATCAGGTGGAGGAAAAGGCGACTCGTCAAAACAATTCAAGCTAACGGACTTCCACGCTCAAGGCGAGGCAGGGAAAACTCCAGAGACGATTGCGGAGGATGGAGCCAGCGGCGGAGCGGGAACTGCTGGGGAGGGGACAAGCGTAGTGCTCGCTGCCATCACCTCCATGAGAACAGAGTTTTCGTCTAAATTTGATGGGATTATAGCAGCGATAGAAGGAATGAGAAAGGAAATAAACGACTGTTTGGAGCAAGTATCGCAGGCGGAGCTCCGAATATCAAGCGCTGAGGATGACGTCACCAGCCTGCAAATTAAACTGCAAACAATGGAATTAAAATGGAAACGTCTGGAAGATAACGTCCTAGACTTGGAATCCCGCTCGTGACGGAATAATTTGAGGCTGGTGGGCCTCCCGGAGGGAGCGGAGGGACGGGACTCATGTTCCTTTTTGGAAAAGTGGATTCCAGAAGCGCTGAACAACGTGGATCTGCAGTCATCGGTCGTCTTAGAGAGCGCCCACCGAATCGGCCCACCGAGAGATAATAAGACACCACCGAGGATGCTGATTATGAAGTTCCTCAACTACAGAGACAAGATGACGGTCACCAATGCGGCGCAAGCTAAAGGGGAAATTAAATATCAGGATCAACAGGTGTGCTTCTACCCAGATTTGGCTGCAGGAACACAACAATTAAGGAGGCAGTTCGACCCCGCCCACAAAGAGCTGCGCAACCTCGGGATTCGTCACGGAGTAATTCATCCGGCAAGACTGTTGGTCACATATAAGGGGAGAACCCACACCTTCAAGACTCCTCAAGAGGCGCAGGAGCTCATCAAGCAGATTCAAAAGGAGACTGGTGGGAGCTAAGCATGAACATGACAAAGGTAGAACATTTAAGCATATGTACAGACATCTGATTGATCTGAAACATATAATAAGTCTACAAAGTACAGACTGTGTTTAAAAAAAAAGGCTATGATGTACAAAGTTGTTATAAAACTTTGATGTTATGTTGAAAAAACTACAGAAGAGAGTTAATGTCATAAAAATAGTAGAGTCAGGGTGTTTGAGAGGAGAAAGAGAGAGTGGTTTGACTGATCCTCACAGGTGTGGAACAGTCACTAGCTATAACGGGAGACGGAATTTTTTTGATTTTGGGGGGATTACCACGAATGTGGGGAAAGGGAATTTGTTTTTGTTTAGTTCGTAGGATGAACGTTCCATCATCCATGTTTTTGCTTCTCTGTAAGAGTATGTTCATATTGCAAGGTAATCTCAAACTCCTTATTGATCATAGATCAAAGCGTTAATCTTAATTTAACTTCATGGAATTGCAGAGGTCTACAAAATCTAAAAAAACTTAAACAAGTTGTGAATAAAATAAAAGACATAGATTCAAAAATTGTATTTTTACAAGAAACTCATCTAATAGAGGAGGATGTAAAAAGAATTAGGAGAAGATGGCAAGGTAACGTGTTCACCTCATCATTTTCATCCCGAGCCAGGGGAGTTATGACTCTCATACACAAAACAGTCCCATTTCAAGTGAAAAATGTAATTGGAAACAAATTTGGAAGATATCTAATCATCCAAGGATCTTTGTTATTAGAAAATATAAATCTGGTGAACTTATACGGCCCCAATATTGATGATCAAAACTTCTTTGTTAATTTATTCCTCACTTTATCATCACTTACAGGGCAACATATAATAGCAGGGGATTTTAATTGTACATTGAATCCCAGTATAGACAGATCAACAGGACTGGACTGTACGCACAATGGATGTAGGATGACTATTAATAATTTTATGAAAGAATTGAGATTGCTAGATATATGGAGAGAAATGAAACCACAAGTCAAAGCCTATTCTTGTTATTCTAATACCTATAAGACATTCTCACGTATAGACTACTTTTTGATCTCTACAGAATTAAGGTCCAAGATTCAAAACTGTTTCTATGATAACATTGTGATCTCTGATCATGCACCCTGCTGTCTAATATATGTAGATAAGAAATTGACAAAGGATCCAGGTAGGTGGCATTTTCAGCATAAATGGCTTCAGGATGAGGAATTTGTTAAGTACATAGAAAAACAGATGAGTTCTTTGATATTTATACTACACAAACAACGGCATGTATAAAGTGGGAGGCTTTCAAAGCTTTTATTAGGGGGCATATTATTAGTTATACAGGTTCAAAATCTAAGAAGACTCGAGAGGAGAGAGTCCAATTGGAACGTAAAATAAAAATTCTTCAAGAAAAGGTGTATGCAGGAAGTAACCCACAGTTAGAGAACGAATTTGACATATCGCACGGCCCAGGAGACACACACGCAGGCTCAGGATAGATTTAACAGCTTTATTAGCAACAGGGAAGTGTATGGCTGCGTGTCTGTGGAATAAGAATGTATTGGTGGTGGCGTCTGCGTCAGGCACGGGGGCAGGAGGCCGTACAGACGGACAACCCTGTGGGAGAGAGCAGAGGGAGAAGGGTAACGGGCACCACACCAATACAGGGAAATGATGATGATAGCTGGCTTACTTGGTTGTGACAGGTGGCTGGCGTCGACAAGGGCGGAGCCCAGGAGACAGCGACCTGCGGTACCTGTGGCAGCAGCGTAGAGCCAACGGCGAGGTGATGAAGTCCGCCGCTGGGGATGTCCACCTGTGCACAGGGGAAAGCTAGAGGAGAGAGGTAAGGGGAGCTTACCCAGGATATCTTCGCAAGTAGGTTTGAGATCCGTAGTAGCAAAGGGGCCGAAGTAGAGAGACGGCTTCAGGCCGAAGCCCAGGGCAGAGTGGATTAAATACCTCGCCGCTGACGAGGAGCAGGTGTGCGCGCGGCTGGCGCCGCTGATGAGCGGCGAGTCATAACAGTACTCCCCCCTCTAGCCGCGCCTCCTGGCGATGGTTTTTCCGGGTGCGCTCGATGAAACTCAGAAATGAGTGACCGGTCCAACACCAGCGAGGAAGGCGCCCACTGTCTCCACTCGGGTCCATACCCCTCCCAATCCACCAGGTACTGCAATCCGCGACCCCGGCGTCGGGCGTCCAAGATGTCAGCGACGGTCCAGGCCGGATGGCCACCAATCATCCGGGGAGCGGGGTGCGCCGCAGGTGGAGGGCAGAGGGGGTCAGAGACCACCGGTTTGATTTTAGAGACGTGGAAGGTGGGATGGATGCGGAGGGAGGAGGGAATAGCCACACGCACAGCCTCCGGGTTGATGATCCTGGTTATGGGATAAGGGCCGATGAACCGTTGGGCCAGCTTTCTCCTCTCACCCTTTAGGTTTACGTCCTGTGTGGATACCCAAACTTGCTGTCCCACCTGGTAGGCAGGTGTAGGTCTCCTATGTCGGTCCGCCGCAGACTTATTGCGCTCCGCCGTGCGTAAAAACGCATTACGCGCCGTGGACCAAAGGGAACGGCACCGCCTCAGATGTGCCTGGACAGAGGGAACAGCCAACTCGCCCTCCTGCGCGGGGAACAGGGGTGGATCATAGCCCAAGGATGCTTTAAAGGGCGACATCCCGATGGCCGTAGAGCGAGAGGTGTTGTGGGCGTACTCCACCCAGGCGAGGTGAGAACTCCAGGACGTAGGTTTAGATGAAGTTACGCAGCGGAGCGTAGCCTCCAGCTCCTGGTTTGTCCGCTCACACTGCCCGTTAGACTGGGGGTGATGGCCGGAGGAGAGGCTTACCTTGGCTCCCAGGGCGTTGCAAAATGACCTCCAGACGTCCGAAGAAAACTGGGGGCCGCGGTCGGAGACCACGTCGACCAGGATTCCATGCAGTCTGACCACATGCTGGATGAGGAGGTCCGCCGTCTCCAAGGCTGAGGGAAGTCCACGTAGGGGCACGAAGTGGGCGGCCTTGGAAAAACGGTCAACGATGGTCAGAACTGTGTCAAAGTTGTTGGAGACAGGGAGCCCGGTGACGAAGTCCAGAGCGATGTGCGACCAGGGCCTACCAGGGACGGGCAGGGGCTAGAGCAGACCCACAGGGGGGGCGTTACCTGACTTATTGGCAGCACAGACGGGGCAGGCCCGGGTGTAACGGGCGGCATCCTTCCGCAGACCTGGCCACCAAAAGGATCACTGGAGAAGGTCGATCATCCGCGAAGCTCCAGGATGGCAAGTGAGCTTGGAGGTATGGAGCCAGTGTATAACGTCCCCCCGGACGGCAGATGGCACGAAGAGCCTCCCCTCCGGTCCGCCGCCAGGGGCCGGTTCCGATTCCTGCGCCCTCCGGATCTTGTCTTCTATGTCCCATGTAACAGCCCCCACGACGCACGACCTGGGCAAGATGGTATGAGCAACGTCATCTGTGGCCTCTGGGGCAAATTGCCTGGAGAGGGCGTCGGGTAGGCCGTTCTTGGAGCCAGGCCTATATGTGATGCTGAACTTAAACCTTGCAAAGAACAGGGACCAACGCGCCTGGCGGGCGTTCAGACGCTTGGCAGATCTCAGGTACTCCAGGTTCTTGTGGTCAGTGAGGACCACAAAAGGCAAGGCTGCCCCCTCCAGCCAGTGACGCCATTCTTGAAGGGCAAGCTTGATGGCAAGAAGCTCTCTGTCCCCTACGTCGTAATTTCGTTCCGCCGGGGACAGGCGCCGAGAGAAGAAGGCGCAGGGTTGCTTGACTCCATTGGCTGGGGACCGCCTGGACAACACCGCCCCCACCCCCGTGTCCGAAGCGTCCACCTCCACAATGCACTGCAGCGCGGGATCGACCTGGCTGAGGACCCGGGAGGAGGAGAACTCCGTCTTCAGCGCCTGGAAGGCCGAAGCGGCCTCTTCAGTCCACTGGAACAGGGTCTTAGGAGAGGTGAGGCGGGTCAGGGGTCCGACGATGGCTCCAAAGTTCGGGACAAAGCGGCGGTAGAAATTGGCGAACCCGATGAACTGCTGAACTTGCTTTCGAGAGGTTGGTGTGGGCCAATCCACCACTGCTTTGATCTTCGCTGGGTCCGGAAGCACCTGGTCATGGGAGATGACGAACCCCAGGAAGGAAGTTGTTTTGGCGTAGAATTCACATTTTTCCGCCTTGACGTACAGACGGTTCTCCAGCAGTCTCTGCAGGACCCGCCTCACGTGGACCCGGTGTTCATCCCTGGACCTGGAGAAGATGAGAATGTCGTCCAGGTAGAGGAATACGAACAGGCCGATGAAGTCCCGGAGGACGTCATTGATGAGGCGCTGAAAGACGGCTGGAGCGTTGGTCAACCCAAACGGCATCACGAGATATTCAAAATGCCCGTTTGGGGTTCGGAAGGCGGTTTTCCACTCATCTCCCTCCCGGATCCGGACGAGGTGGTAAGCGCTGCGGAGATCCAGCTTAGTAAACCAGGTCGCCCCCTGGAGGGAGTGGAAGGCAGTGTCCATAAGGGGCAGGGTGTACCGGTCCTTCTCCGTGATATCGTTGAGAGCCCGATAGTCGATACAAGGACGAAGAGATCCGTCCTTCTTTCCAACGAAGAAGAACCCTGCACCTACTGGAGAGGAGGACGGTTGGATGATCCCAGCACTGAGCGACTCCTTCAAGTAGCTGTTCATTGCCTCCTTCTCCGGCGCTGACAGACTGTAGAGGCGTCCTGAGGGTAAGGGCGCCCCCTGGCAGATGTTAATGGCGCAGTCGTAGGGCCGGTGAGGAGGTAGAGACATCGCCTTGGATTTACTGAAAACGGCACCCAGGTCGTGGAACTCTGAGGGCACTAGGGTGAGATCCGGGGGCGCGGTGTCCTGAGCTGTGGGAGGCGAGGACGGGGCGCAGGCCGCAGATTGGAGGCAGGTACCCATGCAGAAAGTGCTCCACGCTGAAACCTTCCCAGTCTTCCAGTCCAAGGCGGGGTTGTGGAGGCGGAGCCAGGGATAACCGAGGATGACAGGTGTTACTGAGGTGGGCAGGACGTAAAAGGAGATATCCTCCCGATGGTTTCCAGAGATGATCACCGGGACAGGGGATGTTTGGTGAGTTACCTTTCCCAGGGAAACTCGGGAGAGATTAACCAGGGCGAGAGGAGTATCGAGGGGGTGACAGTGGATGCCCAGTCGGGTTGCCAGGCTTTGTGAAATAAAGCTACCCTCCGCGCCTGAATCCACCAGTGCATGTGTGAGATGCCCAGTGAGGTTGTGACAGAAGCGGATGGGCAGCGTCAAATGTGTGAGGGGATTTAACCGATTAGCGTCCGCGAGGCCCCCTACAGTGACTCGCGGACCACCTCGTTTGGCTTCTCCGGACAATTCTCCACCGTGTGATGGCTACCTCCGCAATACATGCAGAGGCCCAGGTCACGACGGCGCTGTTTCTCCGCCAGGGGGAGCTTTGTCCGGCCCATCACCATTGGTTCCGACTCCTCGGAGACCTCCGGCGGCGGTAACGCCAGGTGGCGAGCTTGGGGCAGACGTGCAGAGGCACCCCGCGAGCGAGAAGACTGCTTCCGCTCGGAGGTGCGCTCGCGCAGCCTGTTATCCAAGCTGATGGTGAGAGAAACCAGCTCCGCCAGCGTCTCCGGGGTATCCCGTCCAGCCAGCTCATCCCTCAGACCGGAGTTTAGATTGCGGAGGAAGATGCCGCAGAGCACGCGCTCTTCCCAGCCAACTTCCTCCGCGGTAACCCGGAAGTCGATCGCGTATTCGGCCGCCGATCGGCTCCCCTGTTGGAGTCCGAGAAGGCGGTCGACCTGGACACTGTCCAAACGCGAATGATCGAACACTTCCAGAAATTGTCGCACGAACTGGCCATAGGTGAGGGTAGCGTAGCTGGGCTTCACCATAATGGCGTAAGCCCAGGTAAGCGCACGACCCTCAAGGAGATTTCCTATATAGCCAATTCTGCTACGGTCTGAGGGAAAATCTCCGGGAACGCGAAGAAACACGGACTCACACTGCATAATAAAACCTCGAGCTCCACCCAGCTTACCGCTGAAGCGAGCAGGAGTGGGGATTGGTGTGAGCCGTGTTGGCGCACCCGGAGCAGGCTGGACGGCCACCGGAGCCGCAGGAGCCACGCCACCCGGACGAGCCGAGGGGAACGGCTGCTGGGGGTCCAAGCGGTCTAATCGGTTAGTGATGTTAATTAATTGATTTAATATCACCTGTTGCTGATAGGCTATTGAATCCACCCGAGCCTCGAGGGTGGAAAGACGGCGTGCGACCCCGCTGTCTGCCGAGCCGCTCTGCTGAAGCCGTACTGACATATCGCACGGCCCAGGAGACACACATGCAGGCTCAGGATAGATTTAACAGCTTTATTAGCAACAGGGAAGTGTATGGCTGCGTGTCTGTGGAATAAGAATGTATTGGTGGTGGCGTCTGCGTCAGGCACGGGGGCAGGAGGCCGTACAGCCGGACAACCCTGTGGGAGAGAGCAGAGGGAGAAGGGTAACGGGCACCACACCAATACAGGGAAATGATGATGATAGCTGGCTTACTTGGTTGTGACAGGTGGCTGGCGTCGACAAGGGCGGAGCCCGGGAGACAGCGACCTGCGGTACCTGTGGCAGCAGCGTAGAGCCAACGGCGAGGTGATGAAGTCCGCCGCCGGGGATGTCCACCTGTGCACAGGGGAAAGCTAGAGGAGAGAGGTAAGGGGAGCTTACCCAGGATATCTTCGCTTGTAGGTTTGAGATCCGTAGTAGCAAAGGGGCCGAAGTAGAGAGACGGCTTCAGGCCGAAGCCCAGGGCAGAGTGGATTAAATACCTCGCCGCTGACAAGGAGCAGGTGTGCGCGCGGCTGGCGCCGCTGATGAGCGGCGAGTCATAACAGAATTACTGATTCTGAGAGCTGAATATGACAAAAAAATCAGCGAATAGAGCTGCCTCGAGTCTTCTAAGATTGAAGCAAACTTTTTATGAACAAGGTGAAAAATCAAGAAAACTATTGGCATGGCAGATTAAACAATTAGAATTTAAAACACCAATTACCAGTATTATAAGTAACGGACAGGTAGTTATACATCCTTTAGAAATTAATAGGGCCTTTAGAGATTATTATGAAAAACTATATGATACAAAAAATGAAACTGACTTAACAAAACTAAATGGGTTTTTGGGTGGATTATCTATACCGTGTATTCCAAATGAAAACGGGGAGATACTGGAGTCTAAAATTAGTCAAGAAGAAGTTGGGCAAGCCATTGATAATATGAAATCAGGAAAAAGAGCAGGACCAGATGGTCTTCCAGTTGACCTCTATAAAAAATTTAAGGATAAATTAATAAAACCACTTTTGGAAATAGTTTTAGAAGCATTTCAAAATGGTAATTTACCACCATACATGAATAATGCCTTAATTATACTGTTGCCAAAACCAGGTAAACCCCCTAATAAATGTGAAAACATGAGACCAATAAGCCTATTAAATGCTGATCTTAAAATAATCTGTAAAATTTTAGCAAAATGACTACAAGAAATATTACCAAATATTATTAACCGAGATCAGAATGGCTTTATAATGTAAGAAGACTATTTAATATTATTTATTCCAATAAAGAAGCACCAGATACAGCTCTCCTATCATTGGACGCCGAAAAGGCCTTTGATAGGGTCGAATGGCCCTATCTTTTTGAAGTCCTACAAAGGTTTGGACTTGGAAATAATTTCATAAAATGGGTCCAGATAATATACAATGATGCTACAGCAGAAATCCTAACAAACAGCAATATCTCAAAATCAATAAAAATCAATAGAGGATGTCGACAAGGCTGTCCACTTTCACCTTTACTGTTTACTATGGCAGTTGAACCTTTAGCGATGGCAGTACGTTTACATCCACAAATATATGGAATTAAAGTAGGACCAACAGAACATAAAATCTCCCTGTATGCCGATGACATAACTTTGTTTATGTCGAATTTTAAAAAAATCAATTCCGACCTTGTTAAATTTAATAAAGAACTTTGGGGAAACATCAGGATATAAAATAAATAAAACAAAATCTTCAATATTAATGCTAAATGAGACCCAGAGAAATCACCCAGCTCCTGAGGTAAATCAATTCAATGTTGTAAATCAGTTTAAATATTTAGGAATTCAAATTTTGCCTAAGCTAGAATCAGTTGCCAGTGCCAACTATGAAGCCTTAATGACAGATATTAATGAGTTACTTCAGAGATGGATGTCACTACCAATGTCGATGATCGGGAGAATTAATATACTTAAAAGTAATATCTTACCAAAAATACTTTATTTATTTCAAAACATTCCTTTACCACCACCTTCAGATCTATTCTCAAGAATTAAAAAAAGTTAATGGAATTTATATGGAACAATAGGAAGGCTAGATTACGTTTGTCCTTACTATATTTACCATTTGATCGTGGAGGTCTGAAATGTCCAAACTTTATGTTGTATTACTGGTCAGCACAACTGAGGTCTATGACATATTATTTTTCATCAAATGATCTCCCTCACTGGACTGAAATGGAATCATACAATTTACCTTTACCTCTTCCCTTATTCATATACTCAGACTCGGCTAAAAAATTACAGAAACAAGTTAAAAATCCAATTGTAAAGCACATGATCAAAATATGGTGTGAAACCAAAAAATATTTAAAAGAACCACACTTACTGTCACAATTTAGCCCAATATGGGGTAATCAATATTTTACACCAGGGAGAGCAGATGCTGTATTTAAAGTATGGAATTTAAAAGGGATTCAAAAGATTCAAGACTTATATTTGTCACGCTCAGATAACATAATGTCTTTTGAAGAACTGAGGATTAAATTCGATCTTAATGGAACACATTTTTAAAAATATCTTCAGCTTAGAAATTTTATTCGATCAAATCAAAATAATGCTCTCACCCGACCTACTTATTCATCCTTGGAAAAAATTTTGACGAAAGATAGTAAGAGAAAGGGTATTATTTCAGAGCTTTATAACTCATTGACACTATTCTCAAGTGAAAATTCACAGAAAAGACTGAATTATTGGAAAGAAGACCTGCAAATTGAAATTTCAGAGGAACAATGGGAAATGGCTTGTGCAGAAGCTCAAACCAAATCAATAAATGTACGTCTTAAACTGATACATTTTAAAATGTTAATGGTTAATGGTTAACCATTAATGGTTAATGCGGATGTATGTTACACCAGTGGAGTTAAATAGATATAACAAAAACATACCAGATACATGCACAAAATGTATGGAAAGTAAAGGAACCGTATTTCACTGTTTATGGGAATGTAGAAAAATTAGAATGTTTTGGGAAGAGGTGAGGGTAACAATTGAAAAAATAATTTCAAAACAATTCACATTGAACCCTAAACTGTTTTTGTTGGGTCTGTATCCAGAAAAACATAGCTTTAATAAGAGTGAAAGAGCATTCATAGACCTCGGTTTGCTTAATGCTAAAAAATGTATTGCACTACTGTGGAAAAAGACTCATAGACCAGATGTGACTCAGTGGTTAAGACAGATGTTAACAAACCTTCCACTAGAAAGAATAACATATATAGTGAAATCAAAGGAAAATGTGTTTGAGAATATATGGAGACCTTTCATTGATTGTGTAAAGAAATTAAACATAACTTCTGAAGAAGAAGGTGAATGATATGTGTGGACCTTGCAAATTCCAAATTGGTGAATGTATATTATGTATTCTCATGTAGTAGATTACCTAGACTAAACAGAGGAGCATTGTTGTTGACTTGCTTTTGTTAATGGTTGTTGTTGTTTTTAGTACATTTTTTTAAAAATTTTTTTTGTTGTTGTTAGTGGTTTTTTTTTAATTTTTAAATTACTTTAGTGTTAGTGTTTGACTGTTTGTGTCATGTTTGTAAAAAAAAGGTTCAATAAAAAATATTGTGGAAAAAAAAAGTTGCAAATATGTGTGGAAAAAATTCAGAGTTGTACCATGGACAGTTTCAGAACACAGTAAACAGTCGAGTTTAGCTGTAAAAAAATCTACAAATTTATGGGGGGAAAAGTAATGCATTTAAAAGAAAAATGTATGAAATTTATGAGAAAATGTCTCAAATGTACAAGAACATAATCAGGTTTACAAAGGGGAAAAATCAAATGTACTGTATGAGAACAAAGTTGCAAATTTTTATGCAATAGTTTTCAAATTCACAAAGAAAATTAGTAAATTTACATGAAAAATGTCAAATTTTGGAGGAAAAAACCCTCAGATTGGCAAGAGTAAATTTGTTACTATTAAAGTAACTTTTTAAATGGATGCTTTCTTGTGTAATTTTTTGTGATTACCCTTGGACTTATCCTTGAGCGGCAAAGAGATATCACTCAGTACTCAGAGCAATAGTAAATAAGATAGTAAGATAGGAATTGGTTAGCCAAAGCAGTAAATAAATAAATAAATATATATATATATATACAGTATATACAGTATATATATATATATATATATATATATATATATATATGTACACAGTTACTGTATATACACAGTGCAAGAGCATTGCAGTTAGATGGTATTAACAGCATTACAGTTAGTTACATGACCGGCAAAATATAAATATAGATCCAGATAGTATATTTAACATTTGAATCAACAGTGTTGTTGCCACCCTCAATAATAATTGTAATTGTCTTAGGTGTGTATTGGATGGGATGATCTCTATTCTGCAAGGTAGTGGTGTTTAATACAGCCTCTATGAGGAGCACAGGTTATAAAGTCTGACAGCCACAGGTAGGAAGGATCTGTGGAACTTCTCCCTCATGCGCCTAGGATGGCACAACCTACTGCTAAATGAGCTTCTCTGTGCATTCAGTGTGTCCCACATGGGGTGGGACTCGGACTCCAGCAGAGATGACAGCTTAGCCACCATCCTCCTCTCTCCTATCTCCTCCACTAGGTCAAGGCGGTGCCCCAGAACAGAGCTGGCTTTTTTGATCAGCTTGTTCAGTCTCTTCCTGTCGGCTGCCGTGATGCCGCTGCACCAGCAGATCACTCCAAATGTGATGGCTGATGCCACAACAGGGTCGTAGAAGTTCTTCAGGAGTGCCCCCCGTATTACAAACAACCTGAATCTCCTCAGGAGGTACAGCCTGCGCTGCCCCTTCTTGTAGAGCGTGTTGGTGTTGTATGTCCAGTCCAGTTTATTGTTCAGGTGAACACCCAGATACTTGTAAGATGTCATCAACTCAATGTCTGTTCCCTGGATGTTTACCGGTGCTGTGGGGGGTTGTCCACACCTGCAGCAGTCCACAACCAGTTGCTTGGTTTTCCTCGCATTGATCTGGAGGCAGTTCTGCAGGCACTAGTCCACAAAGTCCTGGATAAGTCGTCTGTGCTCCACGTCATCCCCATCAGAGATGAGGCCGACGATTGCAGAGTCATCAGAGAACTTCTGTAGATGGCAGTGTGGTGTGTTGTGTGAGAAGTCAGCAGTGTAGAGGGTGAACAGGAAGGGAGCCAGAACTGTTCCCCGGGGAGCCCCCATACTGCAGATGATGGTGTCAGACATACAGTCCTGGGTCCTCACAAACTGGGGTCGGTCTACGAGGTAGTCCAGGATCCACGATGACAGGTGCTGGTCCACCCCTGCGCACAGCAGCTTGTCTCTCAGGATCACTGGTTGGATGGTGTTGAAAGCACTGGAGAAATCAAAGAACATGATCCTCACAGTGCTTCCAGGCTTGTCCATATGGGACAAGGAATGGTGTAGGAGGAAGTTCACTGCATCCTCCACCCCGATGCTATGCTAGTAGGCAAACTGAAGTGGGTCTATCACTGGTCCCACCAGGGGGTGGAGGTGGGCAAGGAGCAGCTCTCTAGGTTCTTCATCAGGCGCGATGTGAGGGGTACTGGTCTGTAGCTGTTCAGGTCCTTGGGGTGTAGAGTCTTCGGCACGGGTACCACGTAGGATGTTTTCCACAGCTGTGGTAACCTCCCCAGCTTCAAGCTCAGGCTGAAGATGTGCTACACAACCCCACGCAGCTGGTCTGCACAGGACTTGAGGAGCTTCGAGCTGATGCCGTCCAGACCTGCAGCCTTCCTCACCTTGGCCTTGTTTCGTGCAGATCTCACCTGGGTGTTGGTGAGGGACAGAATGGGGCAGGAGGACTGTGTGCTGGGAAGGGGGTGTTGGGTCTGTGAGGGGAAAAACAGCAGGCGATGTGCACTAATAGCTGGGGGATGTAAGGGGGGTGGAGGAGGGCAGTGGACAGGGGGTCTACGTGTGGGTGGAGGTAGCAGGGATAACTGGTAAAAGGTAACTCTCCTTTTACTTGAGTATAATTTCTGGCTACTCTACCTTCCTCTGGACATGTCCTGCCTTGGTAGTTGTTGCAGTGATAGTTTTTCCTTTTAACATTGTGCATCTCAGTGTTGGACTTATTTTAAATAAACTGCCCCTTTGCCATTCTGTAATATTTCAGCAGACAACTTTACAGATTGTTGAATTTCACTGACATTTCTGAGCCTTCAGAATTATAGCCTTCTCCCCTAAAAAAAAAAAGCCAAATTAGGTGTAATAGTGACTTTGACTCAAGAGCCTAAAATGTACAGTAGATTCACCTGATGGATTGCAGCCTTTAAAGCCATGAGCCATCATTTAGGCATCAAAGAAAGCAGAAAAATGTGAGGATTGGTAGAAATAACTACCAGGGAGGAATAGGTGTGTGGCAGAAAGAAGTCAGAGAAACTGTTGTGGGAACCTTGCAGTAAAATTTATTTTTATAAAAATGGATTCAGGGATCACCAGCATCAGTTATAAAAGATGCTGCTAAAGCAAAAACAAACAAAAAAAAGTTTAAAATTTAGTGCACTATAAAGTCCTGAGGCTTCACCTGAAAACACCCTGGCAGGAAACCATCTGTCTCTTTTCCATTTATAAAACTACAGTTCTGATTTTCTGGCATGCCAGCATTTGTACAGTCTGCACAAACACAATAATTCACCGTGATAAATAATCATGAAATGCAAGTGAAAACCAAGGGAAAATAAGACTGCATGGTGGCACTATAGCAGCACTGTGTCACTGCAGGGGTAATAGAACAAAGAAACTGTAGTGGAATTATTCCAGATGTATTACATTTCCCAGATAATTCTGTCAATATATTTCCCTGTGCATATAAATTAATAGGGCTGCCCCACATACCGGTTTTGGTGCTCTGAAAATTCGGGAGTAACTATGAGAGTATTCTGTACTGTCTTTCTTCTCTCTCAGTGGACTGTGTCAGCATATGAGAAATGTGACTTTTATCATAAATTTGGAGCTTTTTCATGTAAATTTGCAACATTTTTTGGCATAAAGTTTCATTTTCTTGTAAACTTGTGGTTATTTTCTTGTAAATTTACTATATTTTTCTTATGCAGTTCTTTCTTTGAAAATAAAAAAAAAATCCTTAATTTGCAGCTTTTCTCATAAATTTTGTAGTGTTTCTCTTATAAATATGTAACTTTTGCCGTGTAAACTTGATTCTTTGTGCCATATACACTACTCACAAAAAGTTAGGGATAGTCAGCTTTTGGATGAAATTTCAGGATGCACCTAAAATGCACTAAAACCTTTTCAGGTGAACTTAATTTGACCTTCTGCACACGTCCAACTACTTTTTGCATAACTTACTGTTCTCTAACAAGGTGCTTCACAGCAAAATTCACAGGTGTTTGATCCATGAATCGACCAATGAATTGTCCGGTTCAATTAGAATTAGTACTCAAACAGTCCTCTTCATCATGGTGTTCACATTTTGACATCATGAGATCAAGACGACACATAACAATTGATCAACAGTACCTCACCATTGCAAGGCTCGAAACAGGATGTTCTCAGAGGGAGGTGGCCACTGAGCTTAGAGTGTCACAGAGTGTCATCAGCAGGTTGCATCAGAGATACAGAGAGACTGGAAGAGTCACAGAAAGGCATAGAAATGGATTTCTTTTGACCACATCCCATGTTGATGACCGCTTCATTATGAACAGTGCCCTGTGGAACCAGATGATGAATGCCACTCAACTCCAGGTACATTTAAGGGAGGTGAGAGGCACCCAAGTGTTACGTCAGACCATTCAGAACTGTTTACATCAGCATGGTCTGTGTGCTAGACAAACTGCAAGGGTACCTGATCACACCACCAGGCACAGACATCATCATCTTGCATAGGCCAGGGAGCATTTACGCTGGACAAGGGACCAGTGGGCCTCAGTGCTGTCCTCTGATGAAAGTCGATTCACTTTGAGCAGAAATGATGGCTGTCAACGATGTTGGAGAAGTTGAGGAAAGCACTATGTATCAGCCACTGTTGTCACCAGACGAGCCTTTGGTGGTGGTGGTGTCGTGTCTGGGCAGGTTTGTCTAGTCCACACAGAACTGCCCTACACCTTGTGAATGGTACAATGACAAGCTGATGCTACCTGAATAACATCTTTAATCCAGTCATTGTGCCCCTGAATGAACAACACAGACCTAATTTCATCTTCATGGACTACAATGCTCCAGCTCATCAAGGTCACATCATTAGGGAACGGCTACTGGAGGGTGGGGTACCTCAAATGGGGTGGCCTGCACTTTGTCCAGACCTGAATCCCATAGAAAACCTATGGGATCAGCTGAGTCGCCGTGTAGAGGTTTGTAACCCTGCACCCCACAATCTCAATGGCTTGAGGGCCGCCCTTCAAGAAGAGTGGAATGTCATGCCTCAGCAGACAATAAGTCAACTTGTGAACACCATGAGACATGGTTGTCAAGCTGTAATTGATGCTCAGGGGCACATGACCAAGTTACTGAGACAGTGACATTTTTAGTTGTGGTATACCCACCACTGTTGTTGGTTTTTGTTTCGATAAATTGTTTGAGATAAGGAAATCACTATTGCATGCTTTTACTTAGAGTACCTGTAGTGAATTTTAATCAAAAGCTATTTCAAAGGATCAAATATGATACTAGTGGTTCCGTCCAGTAATTTTGGTCATGATTCCTTCCCAAATACACGAGTTTCAAGTCACTGCTCTCTCAGTCAGTCATGGTCAGCAACATCTTGCCTACTCCTGGCCAATTTCAGCACGGAAGTGATGCACAGTCGTTGCTTTGTGCGATTGAGTGGGTTGCAGTATAGCAATCAACCAAGTTTCAACATCAGAATTTTATGTAGTTTTTTACAACCTGTCATAATTGGCCCTTTCAGGGCAGAAATCAAGACTCTAATCGCCTGCTGTGAATTTGCACGTTTAATGATAATGAACAGAAATAAATCATGAGGGGTAACTTACAAAAAGGCAACAAATGAGAACCACGAAGGGTAACTTACAAATAGTCTGATGAGGCTGAGTACTGAGCAGAAATAAACAAGAATAAGACGGGGATTCCTGTCTGTGCACAGGGTGAGGTTGCAGTGAGGAATGAACCCCACAAGCGAAGTTAAATAATAAGAGGGAGAAACCAAATGTGGATCAGATGTGGATGCGTGCATGAGAAAGTAATCAGGACAACAAAACAGCTGTGACAACCCGCAAAAAGATTTGACAGAAGGAAGTAGCATAATGGCACTGTCAATCATAACACAACCATGTACAAGCAAATCTACCTGCATATAATTTAATGAAATAAAATTCTCGTATATCACAATTTATTCAACGTGTTCTAAAGTTATTTGACTGGGAACTTGCCTGTTCGTCAGGTCCCCTTCAGCTGCCGGTCCCCGGAGGTAACTGCAGATCATGCTATCAATGAAGGCCATTTCCAAGGACAGTGTGTGCAGTATATATCCGTGCAAATTTTGCGGCATTTTCAACTTGGATCTTGATCCATTGTCATAATTCGGCCCAGAGGGCAGGAAGGGGAGACCCACATGCTGTACGGCAGTTTGTGATATTTAATAAGGAAACTTAAGTGCAAAAAGTGTACAACACAAAACTTACAAAAACGGCAAAACCGAGTGGAGTGCAGGAAGGGTGTCAGAACGGGGATAGGGTCCTGACAGGAATACAACATGAATCAGTGTCGACACTATGTTGATTAGACGAGACTCCGACAAAGAGTGGAAAATGAGGCAGACAATAAATAGGCACAAAATCAATCAACACAAATGGCAACAGGTGTGGCATCACATGAGCGAATAGGTTGACCTAATTACAGGGAAGGAGGTGAGCTAAGCTACAAATACAAAATAATACCAAGGTGGGAGTGTCTGGAAGAGGTAGGGAGCTTCATGTCAAACAGAACAAAATAAATCCAAAACCAGCACACAGAGAAATAATACACAAAAAACAACCAGAAGTAAACAGAGTGTGAGCATGGTAAAAACACCACGCTCAGACTCATGACACCCACTGAGCATCTGCTGAACTGCTGAACTCGTTGGCTCATCCGCGGTAAAGACGGAAACAACGATTGTACGTCACTTCCAGCCGGCAATGGCTGCTCCCCATTGGTTTTGACTGAGCAGTTTTCATGGGATAAAATTATTCAGTATACTGACTCTAGGGGGGTATTTTTACTGAATAAACACATTTTTGGTTTATAAGTAATACCTAAAGTAGGATTAATGTTGTTATGACCAGTACAGGCTTCCTTTAAATGCTTTACTTTCATGATATAATATCACTGTAGTGTGAACTTTTTACATTTTCCATAAATTACACCCGAAAGCCAAATATCCCTAACTTTTTGTGAGTAGTGTATTTGCAAATATATTCATGTAGATTTGTGAGATTTTGGCAAATTTTCGACTTTATCATCATGTGAGTTTTGTTTTTTTTTAATTTGGTAAAGGTGTATTTGCAGTTTACCTTTATCAAAATCAAGCATTTACGAGGGGGAACAAAAAATGAACATCCAAATACCAAATGTGAAAACCAAATATGAATCTAGCAAATGTGGGTAAGTGACTATTTGGTATTTAGTATTTTGGTATTTAGTGCCTTAGGGGCATATAAGATAAGATAAGATAAGATAAGCCTTTATTAGTCCCACAACGGGGAAATTCCAGGATTGCAACAGCACAGGGATAGCAACACTCAGAGCAACAATCAGAAGGCAAGAAAAAACAAGCAAGCAAGAGCAGCTAATATACATATGTACATATTACTATAAAATATATATATACACACACACACACACACAGACACACAGTGCAGAGCATTGTAGCTGGATGGAATAAATATATGAATATATGAACACACAGTGCAGAGCATTGTAGCTAGATGGAATAAATATGTAAATATATAAACACCCACAGTATGGAGCATTGCAGCTAGGTGGAATAAATATGCAAGTATATAAACACACACAGTGCGGAGCAATGTAGCTAGATGGAATAATATGTAGATATATAAAAACACAGTGCAGAGCATTGTAGCTAGATGGAATAAATATATAGATATATAAATATAAACACACCCAGTGCAGAGCATTGTAGCTAGATGGAATAAATATGTAAATATATAAACACACACAGTGCAGAGCATTGTTGCTAGGTGGGATGAAACAGCATAACCGTCTATTTAGTTATCCTACATGGTATGATTATGTGCCCATACATATTCTCACCCTCCATAGCGACCGGTATGTTCCTAGTTGTATGCCGGAGAGGACCATTGTGTAAGTCTATTGCATCTTTTGCATTCAAAAAAAAAAAAACTATTAGTTTGTTACGTGTGTTATATTACAACAACACAGTCCATAGTCAGTTGTCACTGATGCAGAACGCGTTTATGGGCATTTCCAAGTTCATTTCCTTATCACAGCAACACAACAACAAATTATCTGCTGGGTGCATGGTGTGAAAGAAGCTGGTCTAATTATTCAGAGGTGTGTTTTAGATGTTTTAGATAATCCAATCCAAAGTGCTCCTGCCCATCCATTTAATGCACAGAGGCACATTATCTAAAGTGAACTCTGATCATGACCGCTTGTATAAGATGGGTCTTGAGCTGGCCAAAGAGTGTGTATATGAGTGAAAATCCACGTGATCGTAACTCTGCTTGGTAGTAAGGAAGACATCAATCACAGTTGATGCCCTGTTAGTTATTTTCTCTCTAATTCCCTTCCACAGTATGTGGAACACCAATTGGTGTATGGGGCGGCGCCTATCTCCGTTTCACTGACCCTAGGCCACACAGCTACTGCAAGTAGTGAAAGCTACAGTGGGGGGTCAGTCCTCTGGTAGCTCTGTGCGTAACTTTTATTTCCCCATTCTATTATGCTGAGCGCCACGCTAGAAGGCAGAAAGTACCATTTTTATATGGTCTTTGGTATGACCCGGCCGGGATTTGAACCCCTGCCTCCCGGGTGTGGGGCGGATGCTCTACCAACTGAGCCACCACTCCGGTTGTTAGTTATTTTAGGGAGAACAAATGGGGAAGATATAATGCTGTGCTGAAAAAATCAGCTGAATGGTTTAAGGTAGTGTGCACAGATGCAACACAGACATGAATGGGTTTGAAACTTCAGGAAAAGAGGATGATGTCTGTGCAGATTTTCATAAAATGGAAGGATCATTAACAGTAAAGTCACTCCTGGCCCATGGGGAGATGGAAGGCTCCCTCTTTGTTGCTTTTGCCAACCGAGGTTTGTGGCTCTCTGTCCCAGTCCCTCCCAGGTGGGACGGAGGAAAGAAGAGGATCTGGAATGGCATCCCATCTGACTGGCCCCCGCCATGAAGCAAACCTGCTCTCACCAGCCCCTACTCCCCAGGGAGCTGACAGGTGGCTGTGGGGGCACCCACAGCTCAAGAACCCCAACCATAGAAATGCAGTGGGGGCAGCCTCGGCCTTGCTGGAAATTCAGGGGTGTGCATCTGCAGGCAGATGTGCACTCATCTCCTGTCTCTCTGGGGAGTTACAGTGAAAAGTAAAACCTCGTTCATTCATTCCTTCATTCCCCTAAAATAAGTCCGTGATGAAAACAAAAAATGTGGATGGAATAAAAATCTTCAGACTGATCCACACCAGAACACACACATGCTCCCTGTTCATTCATTCATTCCCCTAAAAAAAAAATCATACATGAATGCCTAATCTATAGACTTCAACAGTAAGGCCGCAATTAAAAGGAGAATGTAGATGGAATTAAAAAAAAATATTTAGTGTATCATCATCATATTAATAAAATGACAGGTTATTATATTATGACTGTTACAACACTTTCCATTGAAATAATCGAAAATCCCAGTGCATGCTGTTTCCTCATGAGCTCCGGAGCTGCATGACTTCAAAACAAGCCACTGAAATATCATTAAACAGTATGCTTCTGACAACAGACCTCCTTTTTTCTGATCAAAAGTGCATTGGCATAACATACACCATAATACCAGTGCGCATAAGACTGCGTGCCACCACACCTCTTTGAAATGACTCTCCTCCTCCCAGTGCAAAGCAAGCACACTGTCTACTGGTAATTACAGCAGAGAAAATACTATAAGTTTTGAACACGTGGAGAAAAAAGAAATAGGCGAAGGCTACGAGCTGGACGACACAAGGCTTTATTACAGTATTTCTCCAACATAACAGCAAACACGGTTCTGAGCTCTGCTGAGCTACTGCGCTATCTGGGTCTCTGTACATTCCTCTTTTATACTTTTATTTCCATATGTAGAGACCCAGAACTTCCGACCCTCATACATAAAGAGAAATGCAGCACATTAACATAATATTCGCGGGCTCTGCTCAAACACACTTCTTCTTCTTCACTTCCAGCATTTACTCCTCTCCCCGGAGGGGCGCATAGTTTTTGCTGTCCCGCTTGATACCCCCCAGTGACACCTCAGTCACCTTCAGCCCATTGTCCTCTCTTCCCCTTGTCTCTCTGGGTGTGAGGAAACCCCTAAACTGTGCCCCCACACAGCGTCCCCCCCACGCTAACCCCCGGTCCTTTGGGCTTGAGCCGGTGCTCAGCGGCTGTAGCAGAGGGTTGCTGATCCAGTAGAGCAGTCCTGCTGGTGATGTGTATTGGAGGGCATGTCAGTCTGTGGAGGGAAGGGGGGGGGGACACCTTATGCTTCGCCCCAGGTTCCGGCATGTTGAACAGTCCATTGTACGGTGGGCACAGTGGGGTATGGTGCACATCGTGCCTGATGGAAACAAAACCGGCATCTTTGCAGGCTTTTTGGGACAAAGATGCGGGGAAAGCAATGGTGGGCCGGCTTGGTACATTAAAAGCCTCCGGGCCACACAAAAATTGTGTGGGCAGATCAGCATCGGGTGCAGGATTTTCTGGTAAAAATTCTCCGGTGATCCGCAGCGGCTGAGAAAAACAAGTTCTTCCAAATCCTCCTTTTAGGTGCGGAGCGCAGCCCTAAAAGAAACTCTGGACAGGTGGTCGAACCAGTTTGTGTCTGTGAGCGAAATGTCCTGATGGTGGATCCGTTGGCGGCCGTCAAATCCTCCTTAGGTGCAGAGCACAGCCCTAAAAGGACCCAGGGAAGGCGGTCGGCCCAATTCCCTGAACAAATGTCCTGATGGTGGATCCGTTGGCAGCCATCAGATCCTTCTTAGGTGCTGAGCGCAGCCCTAAAAGAAACTCTGGACAGGCGGTCGACCCAGTTTGTGTAAAAATTGCGCAGGTAGATCAGCCTTGGCGCAGGGTTTCACGGTAGATCTCTCTGGGGATTAGCAGCGGCTGAGAAAAAATGAGTTCGGGTGGGAAGGCGGCCAACCCCTCCTAGGTGCAGAACGCAGCCCTAAGCTGGGGATGATGCGGGTGGGCTGGGTTTCCTGGAGCAGGCTTGTCACCTGTTGCTTGGCGCGTGCGTCCGGCGCAGCGACCACATTGTAGCATTTTGTGTCATCCATAGTTATCCCACGGAGTGCGCTGGGCTTCCATCTGTGAAGACTATGCTGCCAGATCATGCAGTCAGAAGTTCGGGAGCTTGACTGAAACAGTGCATGCGGCGCTGGTGTTCTCCCTCCAGGAGTCTCCAGGGCATGCTCGGCTTGCTATCCATGGCGCATCTTGGGTCCCAGTGTGGCTCGCTCTTCCTGGCCCGTCAGGTTGCCAGTACGGAGAAAGGAATAGGCGAGCGCTCTCCATGGTACGTCGGGTTCACCAGTGTGGAGGAAGGGGTAGGCACCCCATGGTATGTCAGGGATCACCAAATGTGGAGAAAAAAGAAATGGGCAAAGGCAACGAGCTGGACGACACAAGCCTTTATTATTTCTCCAACATAACAGCAAACACGCTTCTGAGCTCTGCTGAGCTACTGCGCTATCTGGGTCTCTGTACATTGCTCTTTTATGCTTTTATTTCCATATGTAGAGACCCAGAGCTTCCAACCTCATACATAAAGAGAAATGCAGCACAATAACATAATATTTGCGGGCTCTGCTCAAACACACTTCTTCTTTCCGGCATTTACTGCTCTCCCCGGAGGGGCGCATGGTCTTTGCTGTCCTGCTTGATACCCCCTGGTGACACCTCTTCATTCAGTCCATTGTCCTCTCTTCCCCTTGTCTCTCTGGGTGTGAGGAAACCCCTAAACTGTGCCCCCACAACGTCAGCATTTTTTTCATTAAACATATTTCTGATGGAGCCATAGACCTGAAGGAGTCAAGAATTGAGGAGACTGGATGATTTTTCCAGTAACTGCTTTAATTCCCCATTCATCCTACGTCCTCTCTTGATCGGAGTGAAAAGAGACAGGACGCAGTCACACACATACATTTATACATTCATCTCTAACAATACATCACACACAAAAGTCACAATACTCAGCTACATCCTTTCATCTGTAATAGAACACCCAGAGTCCTTCTGTTCTCCTTTCCGACCCCCAAAGGTCAGGCCGGGTAATCTTCTCCCCTCTCCTGAGTCCCCAGGGGGTGCAGACACGTCTTCCTCTTGAGGTGTGAAGGCAATACACATGGCTAGCTCAAAGTCTCTCTTGGCTGAATTCAGCCAGCCACATGTGAGTTACATAGGTTATAACTATGGGCTCCACATCACTCCCCCCTTCCACACGAAAGACTGGGCACCCACATACAGTCATACAACAGTCATACAGCACGTCACCCCCCCAACAGAATCTCACAGCAACCCAAACAACCTGACCAAAAAACAAAAAAACAAAAAAAAACATCATTCCGCATGCAGCTTAGGTTTCAAATCTTCTCCCGAATCTGCTGTATGCAGGTCTCCTGCTCTGTGTTGGGCCGTCCTGCTGTGCATCTGTGAGTGAGGGGGAGAAGGGTTATTTGCCCCCCGTGGGAGGTCCCGGGGCCGCCCCTTCGGAGGCCTGCCGCGTCGAGGCACACCCGCCGGCCGTACAGACTCGTTATGCAACACAAAAGCAGGCTTTAATCTATCGATACTGATCGTCTCTGGCTCCACACTGCCCCCGGCCGCCGTGCCGAGGTCTGCTGCTGCCACGGAAGCCTCTTGTTCCTCGCAGACGTTGAGGAGCCGCTCCGCCTCCTGGGCCAGGTCGCGGAAGTCCTGCTGGGTCAAACATCTCCTGCTGGACAGGGAACCTCTCGTGTGCGCTGGGAGGGTTCTCAGGAAAATATGTTTGAAAAGGAACGCGTCGTTGTCCGTTCCGATCATTTGCAGCATGTCCTCCATGAGGACAGTCGGCCTGCGTCCACCTCTGTCGCGCAGGTCCAGTAGCTGCCTGGCTCTTGCCTCAGACGACGGCACGAAGCTCCTGATGAGGGTGGCTTTCAGCGCGTCATATTTGCCGACAGCGGGTGGTTGCTGCACCAGGCTCCGCACACACCGAGCTGTGCGGCTGTCGAGCGTCGCAATGACATTATGGAATTTAATGTCATCCGCTGAAACTCCCCCGAGCAGGAACCGCGACTCCACATGCTGGAACCACGAGTGCGGGTCGCTTTGCCAGAACTCGGGGAGCTTAATCAGTCTTGTGCCCCTGCTGGCATTCCCCGGTGAATCCGGGTCTGAGCGGCTGTCTCCCTGCTCTTCCATATCGATCACGAGGCTGTCCTCCAGCCTCGGCGTGCTCAGATTCATGCGTAGGTCACCAATTGTAGGAGTCAAGAATTGAGGAGACTGGATGATTTTTCCAGTAACTGCTTTAATTCCCCATTCATCCTACGTCCTCTCTCGATCGGAGTGAAAAGAGACAGGACGCAGTCACACACATACATTTATACATTCATCTCTAACAATACATCACACACAAAAGTCACAATACTCAGCTACATCCTTTCATCTGTAAAGAACACCCAGAGTCCTTCTGTTCTCCTTTCCGACCCCCAAAGGTCAGGCCGGGTAATCTTCTCCCCTCTCCTGAGTCCCCAGGGGGTGCAGACACGTCTTCCTCTTGAGGTGTGAAGTCAATACACATGGCTAGCTCAAAGTCTCTCTTGGCTGAATTCAGCCAGCCACATGTGAGTTACATAGGTTATAACTATGGGCTCCACAGACCTGAGATTTTCACCAGATATTGGTAACAACCCAAGTAATCCATACATACAAAGAAATCAAGGCAACTGTGTCCACAAAACAAGTTATATTTAATAAAGTGGAATGACACAGGGAATAAGTATTGAACATGCTTGGCGAAATTCATTTTGGTGAAATTCATTTAATATTTAGTAGAAAAGTCTTTGTTGGTAATAACAGCTTCCAGACGCCTCCTGTATGGAGAAACTAGGTGCAAGCATTGCTCAGGAGTGATTTTAGTTAGCCCACTCTTCCACACAAACTGTCAAATCTTGAAGGTTCCATGGGTGTCTTCTATGAACTCTGATCTTCAGTTTGTTCCATAGATTTTCAATTGGATTCAGGTCAGGTGATTGATTGCGCCATTCTAGCAGCTTTATCTTCCTTCCCTGGAGCCAGTTGACAGTTTCCTTGGCTGTGTGTTTGGGATAATTGTCTTGCTGAAATGTCCACCCTCGTTTCATATTCAACATCTTGGCAGATGGCAACAGCTTCTTATCAAGGATGTCTCTGTACATTTGTCCATTCATCTTTCCTTCAGTTATATGAAGTCTGCCTGTACCATGTGCTGAAAAACATCCCCACACCGTGATGGCATGTGCAGTGCCATTTCTCCTCCAAACATGCTGTGCTGTATCATCCAAAAAGTTCAGTTTTGGTCTCATCTGACCAGACTATATTCTCCCAGTATTTTACTGGCTTGCCCAAATGTTGTTCAGCAAACTTTAAACAAGCTTCAACATGATTTTTCTTCAGCAATGTAGTCTTGTGAGGTGAGTGGGCATACAGCCCATGTCGGTTGAGTGCATTGCTTATTGTTTTCTTGGAAACATTAGTACCTGCTAACTCCAGGTCTTTCTGGAGCGCTCCACGAGTGGTCTTTGGCTCTTGGATAACTCTTCTGATAATTCTTTTGACTCCTCTGTCAGAAATCTTGCGAGGAGCTCCTGGTTGTGGCCGGTTTATGTTTAAATGATGTTTTTTCCACACCCGAATGATGACTCTAACAGTGCTCACTGGAACATTCAGCAGTTTAGAAATGTGCCTGTAACCAATGCCATCATTATGTTTTGCAACAATAAGGTTGCGAAGGTGTACAGAGAGCTCTTTGCTTCTACCCATCATGAGTTCTTTGTTATGACCTGAGCGCCGGTTCTGATCGCGCTCGGGCTAAGTTCTTCTCGCTGCCGGCCTTGACAGCTGCGGGCTGTATTCTGGCCTCACCGGGCTCTTATTGTGAAAGCGCTCGGTGGGGCTTCCGCCTGTCAAGGGCCGGTCAGCTGTTTTTCATTACCGTCGTTAGTGCTTCGCCCTTTTAAGCCCGTCACTAACGATGGTAAGACGAAGGAGTATCAGTCAACACTGGTCAACATTCAGTCAACGTCCTGTCACTCTTTCTTTGCCAAGTCTGGGTCTACGCCTCGTCGTGCCTGAGAGTACTGTAGACCTTCATGTCAGGTTCGTTATGTAATTTTGTCACAGTTTAGCTCGGAGTGGCTGGGGTTAGCCCTACGAGCTCAAGTCTCGTTTGTGTGTGTGTGTTTGCTCTAAGGGGCTCATAGCTTTGTTGTGTCACGTCTGTGAATAAAGTAACATCTTAGCCAAACTCTCTGGTGAACTCTGTGGCGTCTCTTGGTGATCCGCGAAGATCACCACATGACATTCTTTGTGGTGTGACAATCTGATATTCACAGACCTTTTTAAAGGCTCTGAGTCAGCCCTTAACCAGCTGAAATTAATTTGCACTGATGGGGGGATGGGATGGCTTCATAAATTCTTGTGGGTTTCAAATGATTTCTTGGCTTTCTATGCCTTTTTGTACCTCTTTTTCTTCGTTTTCAATACTTATTTCCTGTGTCATTCCACTTTTTTAAATATAACTTTTTTGTGAACAAAGTTGCCTTGATTTTTTTGTATGTATGGATCACTTGGGTTGTTACAGCACAGCTACAAGCTGAAGGTGGAGGAACATTTTGGGGACTCTGACCCCCGACGTATGTGGCAGGGCATTCAAGCTATCTCTGATTATAAGCCCAGCAACTCCTTACCTATAGCCATGACTGTGCCCTTTCTCAATGAGCTAAATAACTTCTATGCTCGTTTTGACAAGGACAACAATGAAAAGAACATCAATTTCCCACCCTCTGATGACCTCCACCACCTCACACTCACCCACACCGACGTCCGTAATGCACTGAGTCATGTCAACGTACGTAAGGCTGCTGGCCCTGATGGCATTCCTGGGCGTGTGCTGAGGGCATGCGCTGAGCAGCTGGCAGGGGTCTTCACAGACATCTTCAACCTGTCCCTGGCCCAGGCCGTGGTACCAGCGTGCTTCAAGACCACTTCAATAGTACCAGTGCCGAAACATTCAACACCATTGTGCCTAAATGACTATCGCCCTGTGGCACTGACGCCCATAGTCATGAAGTGCTTTGAGCGACTGGTCTTGGCACAGCTCAAAAAAGGCCTGCCCCCTACACTGGACCCTCATCAGTTCGCCTACCGGAGCAACAGGAGTACAGAGGATGCGGTTTCTACAGCGCTGCACTATGTACTCTCACACCTGGATGACAAGAACACCTACGCAAGAATGCTGTTTGTTGACTTCAGCTCAGCATTCAACACAGTTATCCCCTCCAAGTTGCTCACCAAACTTGGGAACCTGGGAATCAGTACCTCCACCTGCAACTGGATCATGGATTTTCTGACCAACAGACCCCAGCATGTTAGGTCAGGCCCCAACCGTTCTTCCGTCATCACACTCAACACTGGTGTACCACAGGGCTGTGTGCTCAGCCCATTCCTCTACTCCCTCTACACCCATGACTGCAGGCCTATGTATGGATCCAATTCCATCATAAAGTTCGCAGATGACACCACGGTGATTGGACTCATCAGGGACAACGACGAGTCAGATTACAGGGCAGAGGTTGAGCACTTGACTACTTGGTGCGCTGACAATAACCTGCTCCTTAACACCAGCAAAACCAAGGAGCTCATAGTGGACTACAGGAAGGAGAGGGAAGAGACACATGACCCCATCCATATCAATGGCATAGCTGTTGAACGTGTCCCCAGCTTCAAATTCCTGGGGACCCACATCTCGGAGGACCTGTCCTGGTCAGTTAACACCACCAGCCTGATCAAGAAGGCCCATCAGCGCCTCTTCTTCTTGAGGACATTGAAGAAGAACCATCTGTCAGCTGACATCCTGGGCAACTTCTACCGCTGCGTGATAGAGAGCACCCTGACCAACTGTATCACACTCTGGTATGGGAGCTGCTGTGTAGCTGACCGCAAGGCGCTGCAGCGGGTGGTGAAAACCGCCCAGCGCATCACAGGGACTCCACTTCCAGCTATAGAGGACGTCTACAGGAAAAGATGTCTGCGCCGGGCACGCAGCATTCTTAGGGACTCCATCCATCCTGCTCATGGACTGTTCCAGCTTCTCCCCTCCAGAAGACGTTTCAGAAGCCTTCGGACTAGAACCAGCAGGTTTAGGAACAGTTTCTTTCCAACAGCTGTCACGTTATTGAACTTAGTTCCCCGCTGACTCTCTTACAATCATCTTTTACCATCCTCACCTGTACATAACTGCATAACTACATAACTACATCTAACTTATTGCACATTATTTGCACATAACAGTACTTTTAACTTTCTGCACTGCTGCATATATTTGCATATATTTGCTTAAATTGCACATACTGTTAATTACCGTATATACTGCACTGCTGTCCTTTGCACTTCTGATTGGATGCTAAACTGTGTTTCCTTACCTTGTATTCATACATGTGTAATGACAATAAAGTTGAATCTAATCTAAAATCTAATCTACTGATATCTGGTGAAAATCTCAGGTCAGTGGCTCCATCAGAAATATGTTTAATGAGAAAAATGTTGATGTGTTTAATACTTATTTTCCCTGCTGTAGATGGAGTGACGCAAAGCGTAAAAAACAGACAATGCGCTGACAGAAATTAACAAATACACTGGCATATGGCGGGAAATCTGGTGCAAAAGTCCACTGATGACCGTCAAAATAGGGCCCTTAATGTTCCAATCTTTTTTCCAAGAAAACCTGAGTAAAAGTTTGGTTGAAATATCACCTAAGTTGTTCTTTGAGATCAAATTAAACATATACTACCTTATATTGTTATAAGTGATATAAGATGACTTAAGAAATATTTAATGATTTACAAAGGATTTTCTAACCTAAATAGAGATTAATGTGTACAAATTTCCGATGCAGTTTCCTGTAAAGAAAAACAGCTGGTTTTAATTTCTCTGCTTCCTAGATCATGTCTAAATGGAATAATCAGTTGCTTAAACATTGTGGAAATGAAATGAGAGTTGAGTTAATCATTGTTTACTTGTGATGAAATTAATTATGAAATGTTGTTGGAACAGGAGATATGATTATTTTAGTTCTTATCAGAAATGATAAAGGTGTTTTCAGCACTCTGTTATTGTAACAGGCTCCATCAACGAGGTAACAATCACCGGCCTGAAGCCAGAAAGCTACTATGAAGTAAAGCTGTCAGCCATCAACGGCAAGGGTGAAGGTGAAAGCTCTCCCACTGAGTTCTTCAAGACTGAGCCTGTTCGTAAGTGTCGCACACTGCAGTTCAGAGCACGCCATACAGCTTTTATCAGATCTCTCTGACCTCTTCTCTCCACAAACATATTACCTGAAGTGTTCTTATAAAAACTCTTTGGAGAGTGTCTGTCAGTCGTGACTGTTTAAGAACACAACAGATTTCCTCACCATCTGTTTGGTCCAAGGCTTTGTTCATGTTTATAGGAACAAATCCAATGACTGTTATGATTATTAGCTTTTTATTTAATAAAACACAGAGGTGGGTAGCAGCTAGGTAGATTTAATAAGGTACATGTACTCAACTCCAGGTTTTTGGTTCTTCTGAATACCAATTTTGTGGCTTTGAAGATTCAATAGTAATCCAGAGTGAATATTCAAACTTCTTTATTGTCTTTCTACCTCCTCAGAGAAATGCAACAAGATCAATGTCTCATCAGAAATTTGAGACTTATAAATTTAAATATTGTTTTAAGTGTGAGTGTAAATTTGCACTTTTCTCAAAAAAGTGGCTTCTCTTATAAATTGTATATCTAGTTGTAAATGTACCACTTTTCCTTATAAATATTCCATATTTTCTAAAAAATTTCCACCATTTCTCATAAGTTTGAGATGTTTATTTCTGAATTTTCCATATTTTAATGTAATTTTGAGTTTTTATTCTTGCATTATCAAATGTATTCATGTAAACCCGTGGCCTTTTACATCATCAATTTGATACTTTTTTCCCTTATGAATTTTCTTTGTTTTCATTGTAAATCTGTAAGGTTTTTCTCCAAATTTTTAATTCAAAAATGGAGGGTACAAAAAAAGCTGAATATCAGAATATCAAATTTGAAAACTGAATACAAATGGACAAATGAACATTTGTGTGCTGCCCTAAAAATTACAAAAAAAAAAAAATTCTAAATGCAATTTTAAAGTTCCAAATTTATTTGAAAAATGTCACAAATTTATATCTATATTATTTACAAGAAAAAAGTTGTTAATGTATGAGAAATAAAATGTAATGTATGATTTACTTGAAAATAGTTGTGAATTTTACAAAAAAGAGATACACATTTACAAGAAAATGATCACAATTTTTAAACGAAATCCTTCACGAATTAATGAACGTTGTTACTCACTACTCAAAATTCACTTTTATATGATACTTTCTTATTCTTACTCAAGCAATTTTCCTTTTGACTACTCTTATACTTGAGTAATCAATATTATAAAGTTCTACTTTTACCTAAGTACCATTTTTGATATTCTACCCACCTCTGATGAAATACTCTATTCCTTATGAATGATTTTTTAATTTTATAATTTGCACAAAATTTATCACATCCACCTATTAGATTCATCTGCCCATTCCTAAAATTTCAAGTTTCACTTTCATTATTTCATATTTGACTTGTAAACCACATGAAACAAATGAGTGCGCATTGTTTCCTCTATTTGACCAACCATGCAGTGAATCTTCAATCCATTTTTAGATTTTAGCGCCCTCTGTGGGTTGAGAAAACGTGTCTCCTGTTGGTTTGAGCAGTGTGAATTCATGTTGTCTGCATGTTGATCGTTTATTCTTTTAATCACCCTTCTTTTTATCTGTTTGCTCCTCTGTGTGTTGTACCCATCAGGCCACACTTACAAAAGTAAGTGAATCACTGCTCAAAAAATAGATAAAGATCATTATTTGACATCTCAGTTTATTGACTTAAAAATACTGACTAATTACAGTACCTAGAGTAATTTTAATTACAATATTAAAGATCATTTTTCCTTCTTCTTGCCCTTGAGAATGTATGACAGTCCTTCAGTTTCATATGGGCTGGCTGTCTCCCCCATACCTTAAATGTGACAATCATTTAGTGAAATGTTTTGTTTTTCCTGCTTTTTCTGGTGCAGTCAGCCAGAAATTACTCTTCCAAAAAAATTCTGTCAACCCTTATTACAGAGATTGAGGTGGTCATTTGTGCAGACAACTGATTCTGATTGCCTTTTTTCTCTTTTATGTCTCTAGATGACATTTTTCATTTTTTCACAGAAGACACAGGTTTGTTCTGTAGTGGGGATAATAGAGGATTAGATTTTAATGCCGTCACTGTTCTTTTCCAACAGGATAACCCCGTCACCCCTTCTCATTAGTAGTATTTGTTTTAATGTTAAAGGGGTCATTGATTGAAAAGTTGTGGGGTTTTTTTATAGGTTTTAACCTTCTGAAATGTGTCTATTGGTCATATGATTATTGAAAAAAATATCAAAACACTCACTTTATCTTGTCTTTCTGTCAAAGAAGCCATTTTGACTCTTCCGTGTATTTTTCTGTACGTCAAAAAATGGGAAACATCACTAGCCTTGATACCTGCCCGCTGCTGCCTTGCTGTCTGTCATGTAGATGGGTGGGGAGCCAAAGGCGTTAGCTTAAGAGCTAACAGTGGTAGTACTAAGCTTGCACTTATATTGCTCATTTCTGTACATTTCAGTCACCTTAACAGACATCACTGTTTCCACCTGGTTCACTAATCCAGTCAATAGTATATCTTACATCATTCTGGCTTATTTTGTTATATTTTCGTCTTGATGCTACATCATTAGCACCACCAAGGCAGCTAGCTGAAGCTAGCAGTGTAGCCACTAGTCTTAGCTCATTCACAAATGTTTCTGTGCTTATTGTACTCCAAGGACTGGTCATATCTGATCAACCGCTGAAACCACACACCCCTGCCCACCAGTGACGCATTATTTCATTCATTCTTTGACACAAATTTACGCTAGTTGGCTCTGAGCTTGGCAGCTAATGTTGGCAATAAAGACGTAAGAGGGAGGGCGGAGATGAATGCGGTCTGAAAGATTTAAAGAGACGTGCACTGAATTTAGCAATTCACAGAAAAGCTGCAGAATAATGCTGCAGTAATTGAATAATTAAAGAAAATCTGAATTGTCCTTAGGTATGACTGTGAGAGTGAATGGTTGTCTGTCTCTCTGTGTTGACCCTGCAGTGGACTGGCGATCTGTCCAGGGTGTACCCTGCCTCTCGCCCAAAGATGCTGGGATAGGCTCCAGCCCCTCCGCGACCCGAAAAGGATTAAGCGGAAGAAGATGAATGAATGAATACGTCACAAACATTTCACTTAGACATGTATGAGCTGTTAAAATGTAGAAAAAAGTGCAATCAATGACCCCTTTAAAGTTTTTTATAGATTTTCTAGAAGCTGTGACCTTGTGTATCCTGATCATCACTGCAGACTCCATTATGTTCCATAGATTAGATTTTAATTTTATAGACACACGCTCAGTTTATAGCCGATTTATCTAATATGAATATTCATTTAATTTTTTTATATGCAGCTTGTAAATTAATTGTGAATCAACACTGACCCTTTCAAAAGCTGCACATTTTCTCTCTGGCTGCTTTGGAATGTTTACATTTGGATTAAGCCCATCAGCATTGATTAATCAGTAGCTTCATCAATTGTAAAATGTAAAGTCAAGAGGATAAAGCTGTATGATGCCTTTTTAGATTTAAACTCCAAACAGTGGAATTACTGTGCAGTTTACCAGCCTCTCGATTTGATATCTGTTTTTAGCTCGTCTCCAGCTCATTTCATAGTTTTTGTCTTCAGTGTGTACATTATTTGTTGTTCTGCCTTCTATGTTCTTCATTTTCACTTTCTCACGTGTGTCATTTCATGTTTCTGTGACTGTTACTCGGCTTGCATGTTGCTGCTGATTCTCCCCACTCTGCAGAAGGTAACTGACTGTTGTAGACTTTTCAAAGACACTAAAATCACCAAATTTAACAACACCTAGTTTGCTTTTCTGCAATCTTGTAACACACTAATCAGTCATAGAGATTTTGCAGGAACAGAGCATGACGCCATTTTGGTGTGAAAGCATTAGGATGGCACACCGTACACAGCAGCATGTTTCAGCACTGTTTCTTGGAGAATAAACCTTGATTGTAAACTGACACTGGATTATTTACAATCATGGTGCTTAACTCTGTAGCTGCAGCATCACCTCATTAGGCGTTCCGCCTCCTTGCCTCAGGTTTCTCTCAGCACATTTATTCAATTCAACTTTATTTATATAGCGCCATTTCACACCAACAGTCATCTCATAGCACTTTCAACTGTAGGGGAAACCCCCACAATTGCAGAAAGGCCCCAACAATCAGGCGATCCCCTGTGAGCAAGCGCTTGGTGACAGTGGAGAGGAAAAACTCCCTTTTAGCAGGAAGAAACCTCCAGCAGACCCAGGCTCAGGGAGGGGCAGTCATCTGCTGCGACTGGCTGGGGGGTGAGGGAATAGAGAAGAAAAAAAGAACAGACATGTCAAGAGCAAACAGCACGGCGGGGAGTCAATCTATGGGAGAGAACAAACAGATGTTAATGACCAGCAAAAATATTTCATTGAGAGTGAAAAAAGGAGTGAAGCCCAGTGCATTGTTGGAGGTCCCCCGGCTGTCTAAACCTATTAGCAGCATAACTAAGGGAGGGTTCAGGGGCATATGATCTCTCCCTAATTATAGGCTATATCAAAAAGGAAGGTTTTAACCCTATTCTTAAAAACAGAGAGAGTCTGACTCCCGAATCCAGATTGGCAGCTGGTTCCACAGGAGAGGAGCTTGATAACTGAAGGCTCTGTCTCCCATTGTACTTTTGGAGATTCTAGATATTACAAGTAATCTTGCATTTTGGGAGCGTAGTGCTCTGTTAGGATAATAGGGTAGTATCAGATATTTTAAATAAAAAGGGGCATGATTATTTAGAGCTTTGTAAGTCAGAAGAAGGATTTTAAACTTAACCTGTTGCACTCCGGTGTACCACGGATGGGCACGTCTCTGCGTCCTAGAGCGCACGAGGGCACACGAGAGCGCCCTCGTGCGCTCTAGGACGCACGAGGGCGCTGCATCCAAGCGTGCACTGAAAAAAAAAAGCTGCATATCCGTTCTTCCACTACAGACACAGCCGCGAACAGATCAGATATGATTGACCTCTCATTCGACTAATGAGAGCCTTGAATTGGGTTTCTGAAACCTTGAAGAACCAATGACTGAAAACCTAGCAAGAAGGACCCGCCTACCAACGCTGTGAATGCAGTGAGCCAATTGAAGCACAGAAGTTCGCAAGCTGTTTTGTGTAAGGCTGGGTGAAGACAGACTGCTGCAGCAGAT
This sequence comes from Pholidichthys leucotaenia, assembly GCA_020510985.1. NCBI lineage: Eukaryota > Metazoa > Chordata > Actinopteri > Cichliformes > Pholidichthyidae > Pholidichthys > Pholidichthys leucotaenia. Next base: position 237,118,769 of record CM035847.1, read on the forward strand.
GAAAAAAGGACCCGCAGGAAGAACCTGCCACAGACCCAGCAGCACGGAGACCACCCACAAGTGCGACCTGTGTGACAGGGACTGCCATTCGCGCATCGGCCTGTTCAGCCACAGGCGGTGCTTTTTTTTTTTTATTCCAGCAGAATAGACGTTTAGGATTCTCTTCCATGGTCATCATAGACCGACGGAGGCCAACGACGAAGGCTGGGTGACACACACGCATTCGCCAGTCTTTTTGAATTACTACTGTTATTTGTTTTGAAAAATCGTTCGCCAAAACCGCAATCATGGAAGCGCAAAACCGCAATAATGGAATTATGTTTTGACCGGGTCGCAAGACCAGAACCACGAGCGAGTTCCAAGCGGACCAGCGTCGCGTTCGTCTGACAATGAGGAAGAAGTTCGCCAGCTACCTGCTGCTGTGAAGAGGTAAGTGTTATAAGCTAAATTATTCTTTATCCCTGAAAATTGTAATCAAAAATGACTTTTGACCGATCGGTAAATTACAACTGTGCGGCGCACGAAGTCCGAAGTCCGTGCGCCGCGGTACACGGTTTGTGCGCCGCGTCCGGACCGTGAACGCCCCCCCCCCACTACTCTTCTGTAGCGAGGGGGGGGGGGAGCCGCGGTGACCGCGGTGACTGCGCCACGGTCGCCACATGACTATTCCGTCATGTAGCAATGGCCGATGTCCGTCCTCTGTAGCGGAGGGGTGGGAGTTGTTATCTTCTACATTACAAATATTTTAGAATAATTTTTAGTGCACTGTAGGTTATTTTTTCTTGTAAAAAAAAGCCACACATTTTTTACGTGGCATGCTTCTTTGTGTGTGGGGGCTTGTTTGTTCATTCATTCATGAATGAATGAATAAACAACCCCCCCCCCCCCACACACACACACAGCCCTGAGTGTCACCTTTCATTAGAGCCCAAGATGAAGCTTCTATATTGAATCATTCAAAAGTTACAGACGTTTTTCCAAACTGTGCCATTTGGCACAATTTGGCACAGTTCAAAAACGCCTGGGAACTACCTGAGGAAAAAGCTGTGTAATATATTCATTTTTTGTGGTATTGTTACAAAATGTTGACCTCAGCTGGATAACACTTGGTTCTACATTTCTGTTGCATTTTGCATTTTCCAGCCCGGATCTGATGCTGTGTGTTATTTGCAAGCATTTGTATCCAAAAAAACACTCAGGCGAAATTTATTTTCTTCAAGCTCAGTATGTTTAGATGACTGTTACTCAGTGGCCGGAGCACTTAGAGAGATTATGACTGTTTTGCCAAAAAATTCAAAGTGTTTTCTTTTAAATGAGACCAACCCCATGAAGATGCTGCAAAGGGTTGAAGAACAGCTTTTGATTTACTTTGGGCACGTTATTTTTTGGCGTTTTTAGGGAAATTGACCGGAGTGCAAGGGGTTAATTCTAAACTCTATGGGAAGCCAATGACAGGAGGCCAGAACTGGACAGATATGATCTCTCTTTCTAGTACCGGTTAAAACTCTTGCTGCAGCACTTTGGATCAGCTGAAGACTTTTTAGAGATATTTTAGGACAGCCTGATAATAAAGAGTTACAATAATCTAATCTAGAGCTAACAAAAGCGTGGCTTTGTTTCTCAGCATCACTCTGAGAAAAGATGCTCCTAATCTTGGCAATATTAATGGTATTGGTATATAATGGCAAATGGTAGAAAGCAGTCTTAGAAACAAGTTTAATATGTGAATTAAAAAACAGATCTTGATCGAAAATAACTCCAGGGTTACTCACAGAACTATTAAAAGAAAGAGTAACCGCATCCAAACTAAGAGTTTGATTTGGAAAGGTATTTCTAAGGTTTTTTGGACCAACAAGAATGACTTCAGTCTTATCTGAATTTAATAGCAGGAGTCATCCAAGTCATCCAAGCTTTGATTTCCTTAAGACAGGCCTCTAACTTGGCTAATTAATTACTATCATCTGGCTTCATTGACAGGTATAATTGTGTGTCATCTGCATAACAATGAAAATGTATACAGTGCTTTCTAATAATGTTGCCTAATGGAAGCATATATAAACTAAAAAGAATAGGTCCTAGCACAGATCCCTGTGGAACTCCGTAACTGAGCTTTGAGTTGGAAGAAAACTCATTAATGACATGAACAAACTGGAACCTCTCAGATAAATAAGATCTAAACCACTGCAACGAAGTTCCATTAAGTCCAACATGGTGTTATAATCTATCAAGTAAAATTTTATCCAGCTGTTGACATCTTTGATCTAACTTTTGGCATTTATGAACTAACCACTGCCATCACAGAGCTAACCAAGAGCTTCCATGAACTAAATTTTGGCATTCTTGAGATCGTCACTGGTATCTCTGGGCTAACTGTTGGCAGCTTTGTGTTAACCATTAGCATTTTTGAGCTAACTCTTGGTGTCTTGGAGTTGACTATTTTTTTTTTATTGGATATCTACACGTAGATTCCAAATATAGCGACTGGACATCCATCTGCTTGTTGTCATGGCAGAAGGTCAATGGCCAAATTTTGACAAGTAGACCGGTGTAAACCCAGTAGAAAAATGACTCAAGTTTGTGCACCTTTTGGCTGAACTGTTATAGCTCATTGCAGAAAATGGTGAATATCACACCACCAAAGTTGAACTTCTGACTGTAAAAGTTGGGCAGCTAGCACCTTACCCAAGTTATGGAGGAGTTAGGGATTCAAAATGTCTGTGCCCAATATCGACAGTGAGTGAAAGCTCAAGTAAAATGTACTATTTATTAGCATTTTTGAGAGATCGAGCTCAAACTGTCTATCTTGGTTATTCATCTTGGTGGGAGAACATGTTTCTGGTCAGAAATCCACCTTCAGTGGGCTGAACATTCAACAACTTTGTTACGATGCGGCCCTCACGGACCGCAATGAGACGCTATAGGCGACCAGTGAGTTGCGTATTTATTAAACAATGACAAAAAGGTACAAAATAATGAGCCACGGGGCACTAAACACAAATAAGGACCAAGGCAAGGATACACTGACAATAAACACTGATTAAGGGATAAACTTACTGAAAGCAGAGAGGAGTCAGAGGATGACTGGAGCCGGGACGTAGGGACTCCAGTCTAACGTTGGGGAGACCAGCGCTATCCATAAACGAGGTCGCAGCCCAGAGCAAACAGGGCTGCTCCCTTAAATAGTGCTTGACAGATTAACCAGCTGATGAAGGGTCATCAGCTGATTGGAATCCCACCGTACAGCGGAGCTCCGCTCTTGACAGCCGGAAGCCCTGCCGAGACGCTGTCACAACAAAAGCCTGGAGGTGCGCCAGAAGAGAGAACGGGAGACTCCCGCACACTGAGTGCAGACAGAGTCAGCACACGGACTGTGACAAACTTTTGGCTACTGACTAAAAATATCCAACTTAGGTTAACTGCCGGAATGCGCTATAACAGATGAAATATACAAACAAGTCATCAAGAGATTACTTTTTCATAAATCAACCCAAACTGTTCATACTGTATATATTATTGGACTCTAATGTCACAGGCCTGATTTATCAGCTGCTCCTGACCTCTCTGTATGGCGACTGCTCAAATGTATCAAAACAACAGAAAACAGTGGCCATTGTGGCCTCTACATGTAGATATCTATAGTTGGTATCACTGCTAGCATTGAGCCAGTTGTAGGGATTCTCTCCACTCTGAGCCATTATTATCGACTCTTTCATAACTTTACTTCTATTGAGGCGAGCCAGCAATGTAACATGTATGGATTGTGATGAGGAGTGAAACTAAAGAGGAGATAATCAAGGGAAACTGGTACTATCAGGATCCTTGAGCAATCATGGTCTTCACACACAGGATCCCACAAGTAGAAGTACTGTATTATGTAAACAGTACAGTGGGTAAGACACTAGTTTTCTTTTTGTACTCCTAACAGTTATGGTTGAAATTGGGTAGTTGTAAATATTGCAATAGAGCAGTTCTGGGATATTTATGTTTTCAAATTCACCTCGCCTCATTAAATTCCACGCACAGACTGCAGGGCGTGTGTGAAAACATCCCGTCATCTGTTTTTTTCTTTTCTTATACAGTGTGTCAGGGTGGCTCAAGCAGTATCTTAGATGTGAATTAGTGCCTGAGATTTTTTTGAATGAAACAATTAATTGATATAGAAATCATAGACAACTAACCACATCCCAAATAGCTCATCCTCTGAGAAAGCCAAGGCCCTATTTTGTGTTCATTGACCCAGATCTGCCCCAGTAAATAATAGGTTCTTTTTTTAGTCTATGTGCCACCTACCTGTTAAGTTTGATAAGAAAATTTCTTTGTATCATAAAGCAGTAATTTAAGTTAAACTGTTTGAAACAAATGGTGTGTTTCATAATTTGTAAATGGAACGCTTGAATTCTAAGTAAAACGTGAAGATGCTGTAATGACCACAGAAATTTCACCTTGTAAGCAACTAATATAAAACAGTTGGCAAAAATAAATCTCTTTTAAAATACATTTCTGTTTTTGTTAATCACTGGGATTATTACCTCCATCATGGTGGTCATATGATCACCAGATGAACCAGCCTGGTTCATCTGTCAGCAGGATTCTGCAAAAACTAATAGACTTAAAGGTGCATTCACACCAAACCCAAAGCAAATTTTTTGCATGGCACGAATACACGTAAAGTCAATGTAAACATGCGAAAACCCACGAATTCGTGCATTCGCATCAAAAGGAGGTAGTCCCTATAACTAATCAGCCTTGAGATTCTGCCATCACTGGAGTAAAAGTATAACAGTTTAGGTTCAGGTTACTTTATTTGTACCCGTAGGTAGATTTGTTTTACAGTCAGGTGACATCCATATTTACAAACCACAATTACATTCAACATGAACACAAACACAGGCACACATGAAGCTGACTATAAACATGATAAAAGTACTCAAGGCTCCACCAATCAGGACATAGGACAAAGAGATAAGAGAAAAAACAAGGAGATAAGAGAGAAGGGTCATATTAAAAAGTTAGACTAGTCAAAGAGGTTAAAAACTCAAAAGTCTAAAACCCAATGAAAGATTTAGAACCCCAATAAAAAACCTACAAAAATAAGTAAATATAAGATCAAATTAATAAATAGGTAACTAAATTATGTGCAATATATTGTTACATCTTGTTTAACTCTTTAACAGCAGCAGGAACAAAGCTGTTTTTGTAGCGCTGGGTTTTACTTTTTGGGACAGCAAACCTCCGTCTGGAGGGAAGAAGCTGAAAGTGGCAGTGCAAAGGGTGGGAGTCATCATTTAAAATGGAGGTAGCAATCCTCTGTACTTGTCTGGTGTACAGGGATGTCAGGCTCAGCTGTGACTCACCAAGCAAGCGACTGGACCATCTAACAACCTGATCCAAGGATTTCCTCTTTCAGTTTTGACTGACCAAACCATGACACTAAAGAAAAGGATAAAACAGATTCAATAAAAGCCCAATAAAACATTGTCATTATGGTTCGGTCAGTTTGGAAGCGTGCAAGTTTCCTTAAACAATGCAAATGTTGTTGACCCTTTTAGCACACCCTTTCACAGTTCTCTTCAAAGTTTAAATTACTATAAGTAATCGTCCCAAGATATTTGTAGGATTGTACACATTCAGTGGTCTGGCCTTTTAGTACAGTGACTTTGTGCCTGAGAGTTTTCCTCCTAAAGTCAATAATCATATCTTTAGTTTTTGTCGTATTCAGCCGCAGGTAGGAATCCTCACACCAGTGAACAAAATCATCAACTACTGGGCCGTGGCCACTCTCACCATCCAGGAGGAGACTGACAACAACTGAATCATCAGCATACTTTATAATGTGTCTGTTGTCATGTCTGCTCCGACACATGTTTGTGTGCAGGATGAAGAGTAGTGGTGACAACACACACCCCTGAGGGGAGCCAGTAGAAGAATACTTTTGGTCAGACAATGTACCATTGACCCTTACTCTCTGTGTCCTGTTGGTTAAAAAATCCAGAATCCAACCCACCAGATTATTACTCAAATCAAATTGTTGCAGGAGCGTTTCAACTAAAATATGAGGTTGGATTGTATTAAAGGCAGAAGAAAAGTCCACAAATAAAAGTCTGGCATGTGTCCCATTAAAATCCAGATGTTTAAAAAGCATGTTAAACAGAGTGACAGTGGCATCTTCCACTCCTCTGTGAGGCCTATAGGCAAACTGCAAAGGATCCGATGCATGCTCAGTCTGCTTTAGGACCTCAAATCCGACCAGTTTTTCAAAAATTTTCATTAAAATTGAAGTCAAAGCAACTGGTCTAAAATCATTTACCATTTTAGGACAGCTGGATTTTGGAACGGGGACAACCACAGCATCTTTCCAGATCTTAGGCACATGTTGTGTCTGTAAGGACTTATTGAAAATGTAGTGAAATACAGGAATCAGTTCATGTGCACAGGACTTTACCAAGCGCTCACATACTGTATATTATCAGGGCCCTGACTTTTGTTCACTTTTACTGCACAGAATGCCCTTTTAACATCCTGCACTTCAATATTAAAGTGCTGATTGTCTTTGAGTTTCTGTTTCAAACCTTGGGTTTCTGTGCTAAAATCAAAGGAGTCAAAACGACCATAAAAACAATTAAGCGCATTAGCCAGCTCTGTGTCTGAAATAAAATCATCTAAAAACACACGATTACTGCGCTCTGTGCTCTGAAGGCCTGCAATAGTTTTTCATACTGGCCCAGGCTGAACCAAGCTTGTTTGTTGCCATCTTGCTTTCCAACTCTGATTTATAATTCTGTTTTGCTCTTAAAATTTCGGCCTTCAGCTCTTTTGTGGCAACCTGCAGCTCAGAAACAGACCCCTGTTTAAAGGCAAGTGCTTTCCTCTGTAAGCAGGATTTAACTGATTTTGTAACTCATGGCTTGTTGTTGGGATATATTTTGACACGTTTACATGGAACGATCATGTCTCTGCAGAAAGCCATATATGAGCCTGTCACGTCCACTAAAGAGCCCAAATCTTCTCCGCAGTCTAGCATGAACACCTCCCAGTCCGTACGGTTAAAGCATTCCTGGAGGCAGTTCACTGAATCCTCTGTCCACACGTTTGTCTCTGGTCTTCGCCTTGCCTCTTCTGAGAGCAGTTTTATATGTGGGCAGCAAATGTACACAGTTGTGATCTGAGGATCCTAAAGGAGGAAGGGGAAGAGATTTAAAGGCCCTCTCTATGGATCCGTAGCACAGGTCCAATGTCTTTTTTCACCTGGTTGGGCAGGAGATATACTGATAAAAGTTTTAAAGTGTCTTCTTTAGGGACACATGGTTAAAATCCACAAGGATGAAATTTGGAGCCTCTGGGGAAATCGACTGCAACCGCTGGACCACATCAAAGATGGTGCTGGAGGCAGAGGCAGCATCCGTTCTCGGGTGAATGTACACAGTCGTTATGAAAAGTTGGGGGAACTCGCGGGGCAGATAAAAAGGGCGTAGTGACACGGACAGCAGCTCCACATCTGGTGTACAGATGCGCTCTCTGACCGTGACAGATGTACAGTACTGTTTATTAATATATAAACATACGCCGCCCCCCTGACGTTTCCCCGTTACCTCTTCCTGCCAATCCAAGTGAAGTGGGGCTCCACAGCTGTCAATCCACAGGTCCGCATCCCGGTCATGCGCCGTAAGCCACGTCTCCATGTAAGCCATGACACAGCAGTTCTTGAAATCTTTCTGATATCGGACACTTCCTTGAATTTCATCCACTTTATTTCTCAGGTATTGTACGTTCCCCATAATAATGGAAGGAAGAGGAATGCGGTTAAGCTGACGCCTCCTCAGGTTTAATCTTACGCCTCCACGCTTTCCGCGTTTCCCCCTCTTGTCTCTTTTTTCATCGCTGTGTCCATGAAAATCTCTTAAAATAAAGTCTGGCAGTTGCGGCACAGACTCAAACACAGATGTTGCATTATCCATGTTTAAATGCAGTAACATTTCTCTGGAATACTGTATTCTTCCCGGCGAGATCGCAATCGCGTTTACCTCCAAGACAAAGAGCCGGTAAGAAAGAAATGACAGTGCAAGAACAAGAAGGAAATCCATACTGATGGAACCAGGGAGCTCTTCGTTATATAGTCCACAAACATTCAAGGACAAAAACGGCACAGAGAATTTCGTTAAAGCACATTAAAGTGCATAAAAACAGAGACACAGACGTCAAACTTTTTTCACCCGCTGCCGGTCGCTGCGTGCGCATGCGCCCATAACAGTGGAGAGTAAACTAGTTTGAAGATGACACTGCCACCTGCAGACACTGAACCGGGCCCTCAGCAGGTGAAATGGAGTGTCTGTTGTTTATCCACCCACGTACTCCTGCTAAAGATGTGCTAGCAGGAGCTAACAAAGGCTAGCAGTGTAAACAACCATCATCCAGTTTCTGGAAGAGCCAGTGACAGCTGTGTTCCCCGCTGTAAACCTAAACATGATGGTGTTTTGGGGTTTCCACAGCAGGTAGAATGCAGCTGCAGAAGTTATGAAGGTAACCCCACCCTTCTGCAACTCACTTAGATGCAAATTCACATCTATTCACATCTTTGCATTGAGCTTACATTTAATTATGCTGCATGAAAAATTTGTGCTTTTGTGTTTGGTTTGAATGCAGCTTTACAGACAGATTATGAAAATTGTACCAGAGGTTCAGCTTGCCTCAACTTAGAACTGATTACATTTTAGAATGAATCATTATCACAATTATGGATCCAGAAATAATTTATTTCTATTTTGAAAGTCTTGTCAGCTTCTCCATCTGGTGATACAAGACACCACGTGTGCTGCCAAAGACAATCATTTTAAGATCCTCTACAGCACCCCCTTCTGAATAAAGCATTGCTACAGAAGGTTCAGCCTTGGCGGAAGTATGCAGTCTCTGACTGCTCATTATGACATGGATGATGTAAATGAATCTCATGAGCTTATAGGACCTCTATTGTGCAAAATCATAGGTCTTAACATAGCATACAGCCATGGGTCACATGTACACAATTAAAATATAATGCTCACTAAAAAAAGAAAAACCTCATTTCCTTTATGTAGTTAAACTGTTAAAGAAATGAGATTGCATTTCCTGGATTTTATTTGGATATAACTTTACACGCAGTTATTTTGATGAGTTGTAAAACAACGCAATTTTTGTAAGTTTGTGTAGCAGAAGTTGTGTTAACTGAAAACTGTCCTTCACTAACTTTTTTGTCAGCTGTAACAGAAAAATCTGAAAGTTGTCATTTTGACAGATTACACTGAGGGTGAGCTAATTAAAATCAATTAAAATGACAGGCAATAATAGACAAAAATAAATCTAGTGCAACCTCTGGTGTACACACACACACACACACACACACACACACACACACACACACACACACACACACACATCCTTGAGGATGTCAAAACTTAAAATGAAGCCCTGAAAAATGTGGAATATGGGACCTTTAAGAAAAATAAAACACTGGACCCCACAGTTGGGTATAATTAAATCCCTCATATTTATTAATAAGTCAAATTCGTATGAATGAGCTACTCCAGATTCAACAAATGCTCCTATGTCCTCTACAACTGTGTAAAAAGTCTGCCTGAAAATGATGAATTCCACCTGTGTGTAAGTGAGCATGCATTCATGAGAATTAAAGGTTTGCGTAACTGATGTCTTCATACTACCGTGGTCGTTACACAGTGGCATCACTATCCAAAAACCGATTAGGATACCATATACAGCTCTGGAAAAACTTAAGAGCCAAAGAGACCACTGCAAATTCATCACTTTATCTGGTTTTACTATTTATGTGTATGTGTTTGAGTAAAATAAACAATTTTGTTTTATTCTTTAACCCACTGAAAACAAACCACCCAAATTCCAGGTCAAAATATTGTCATTTAGAGTATTTATGTACAAGAAATAACTGCCCAAAACAACAGAAAAATGTTGCTTTTACATGTGTTTTGATGTGCTTTTAGATTAAATAATGCACAGAAAACAAGTTTATGATCATTCTTAAACATGCAATACTTAAGTTTTAACTTGGGAAGAACTCAGAAATCTGTACTTCTTAATTCTAATTTTTAGTCACAACTTTCATTTGTCATTGCATGCTTAGATGATCACCTAATCAGTGCCTCCTTTAGTAGACTCAGGTGTCCTTGTGTTGGAATTCAACAGATACTCAAACTGAATGACTGCCATACATGTAGAGACACTAATTTGGGAAAGATTTTGCAGTGGTCTCTTATATTTTTCCAGAGCTGTTTATAATAAAAACCTATACAATTATAATGTTATTCAAATTATAAAACCATGTCGGCTAGTTATTATGCTTATAGGGTTTTCACTTTTAAAATTTATTCAAATGAATGAAATACGGTGACATTTAGTGAAAACTAAGGTTAGAATAGCATCAGACTGCACATTATTCTTACAACTGGTCTCAGCAACTTCTAACTTTTGTTAGTACCTGTATGAAAAATACTGAAGGATTTGTGAATGTCACAAGTTCACTTAAATTGATCATACCTCATGTTTTCTAACAAATCTATTAGTATGCATAGTTCTTGCATGTCTTTTTGCTCATAAACCGTAGTACCTGTGTTGATATTTAAAGGTAAATACATCTGTAGTGAAATGCAAATACTGCTTAAGAATTTCAGTTGATAAATAAATTGTTCTTTACCCCCAAGGCATTATGTAGTACTGGTGGGATGTCGGTCAGCTTTTTTTATGCCAGTTGAATGTCAATCAGCAAAAGCAGAAATGGACAGCAACTCAGATGAGTCAGATATGCTTGTGGCTGTATGTCATGAGGTAATTAGCTGGACTGGGCACAGGCCAACTTGAGACAAGCAATTAAGGAGGGTCAAGTCACCTAAAAAGGCCAAATCAAGGAGTGCATCCAGTTGAATGTTTTGGATTTTTCATATTCTGATGAAGGTTTTTTTTCCTTTGTTTTGTGCCATTACTTCTAAGGTGGACTGACAGAAGTCGCTCAGCCTCTTTTTTTAACAAATTAACCCAAAAGTGCTGTGTCTTTTAAATACATTTTTAAATAACATCATGCATTTGTGTCTTTTTTAGGAACTCCCATTCCACCTAAACTTGAAGTGGCACTTGAGCCTATAGGCAATGTGATCAAAGTCAGTTGGATCAAACAGGATGATGGCGGCATTCCCATCATACACTATCTCATCCGTTACAAACGAGTGAGTAGAGCTGAAATAATCATCAATAAAGGCAAATGCAGCTGATCACCAGAGTATTTTTAATAAAAGGTTTTTGTAGACCTGTAAAATGATTACCTTGGTTTTTTTTTATTTAGTTAAAATTTCATTCATTTCAACATTTTTTCCACTTTTCATTAGCGTTGGATTATCAGTCGTAGTTCCATAGTTTGTCGTAGTTCTGTCTCACATCTGCAGCATGTCTTCTGTTTATCTGTGTATCTGCAGGCTGAATCGACACATTGGAAGCCAGAAATCCGGTTGCCCAGTTCCAGCGAGTATGTGCTTCTCAGTGGGCTGGACTGGGACACGGAGTACAACATCATGGTGGTGGCAGAAAATCAGAAGGGCAAGTCTGCACCGGCCAAAATATCCTTCAGGACATCCTCGGAGCCCGAGGCCATCCCAGGTACCCCCACCCCCCCACCCCAGGTCAGCTGCAGTAAACTGGGACTAAACAGCCAGAAAGCAGAAGAGCCAGAACTCAAGACTGAAAACCAGAGCGGCTTGTTCCATTTTTAAATGCTGCTGCTCCGAGAGGTGAATGACAACTAAATAAATCTACAGAAAAAATAGATTTCCTGGATGGTGGTGAGCCAAAAATGATTTTCCGGCTGAATTTTCTCACTTTAAAGTTTTGACAGCCCTCGCTAAATGAGCTTGAGTTTGTACTCTCTGATTTGGCACAGGCATTTTTTTTTTCAAGGAGGATGAAATGAATTCCTCTAGATGACTGCAGCTTTACTTTAGCTTTGTTTACCTGTAAAATAGCAGGTGCTTTGCAGCTTTTCCCGCTGCTTGAGATAAAAACCTTTAATAACCACTAATTATCACGTACATTTCGATCTTAACTGGAATTGAAGGTTCTTTACTAACCGTACAAAGCCCACCCAGCTTGTCAGATTCCCTTTAGGTGATAGACACAGTTGAGTGCTTCCCTGAAACATCACAGCTGGCCATTATCTTTTCCTCTCACACCCCCCCAACTCATTTTTCAAACGAAAGCATCTTCCACTCACCCACCACCGAGTCTCCATCTAGTCAACATGGTGTAGTTTTCTTCTTTTGTGCTGTGCTTTTGCTTTGATGTATTGCTGCCCCCCCCCCAATACAAAAATCAGTTTATTTTTTTCAATTTTGTTTTTCAGACCTGACACATTTTCACTTTCTCTCTTCCTCTGTTTTCCCTACCCTTCTCTTTCCCACCTCTCTTTGTTATCGTTCGCCCTCCCTTTATGCTCTCTCCCTCTCTGTTCCTGCTCTCTTGCCTGGTCCCGGACATTGGTGTGTGGTGAACCACGTGAACATTTTCGCCCCGGCCCGTGTGCATTTTGGTGTGCCCTGGGTTGTGCTGTCCCCCCACCCACCTACAGCCACTCAGGGCTGCTCATCTGTGACATGCACTTTGGCATCACTCATCTTGTCCCTCATCACTCTGCTCCTGCTCTCATAGTTTCCATGGGGGGGGATTTACACCATAACTGTAAAAGAAGAGCTTGCCTTCTCTCTGGCCTGGTTGTTTCTCTGGACACTTTCACTCCTTTAAGAAAAAGGAAAAAAAAAAGATAGACTTTGTCCGTGACAGATGTTTCTCTGTTATGGGTGAGAAAAGGGTGCTGTGTTGTTTGAGAACAAACCAGACAGACGTATTGAACCAAAGGCAGTGGAAATCCTCAGCCTCCCACAGATTCCTTCTGCTCAGCTTTAGCACAGCTTTTCATCAGCGCTAGACAACAGAGAGGACTGCCAGTTTACAGGGATGCACAATAGAGGGAATAATAAATTATTATTTTTTAAGTAAAAATAGCACATAGAACAGAGTGAAGGCTGAGTGCTCGACCTGTCAGTTTACATATATACTCTGGATTATTTAATGGCTCACAAACTTATGCATATCTACAGTAAATGTAACGTTTACGTAATTTAAACACCTAACTGGAAAAAAAACATGTTTGTAATGTTTTTATTGGCTCAGATTAATAACAACTATATAGAATTACAAGGCAACCTATTTTTGTGCAGTTTACTAAGACAAACATACAGATGTTTCTCATGCATGTAATGTTTACCAAATGTCATCTGGAATTGCATAGCTGTTTTTATATATCCATTATTGGAGGGTGCTTATTCTCAAGCACACCTTACTCTTCTTTCAAGTAATTATGTCTAAAGAATTGAATAAATGTAATATATGTAACAGAGAAGATATTTTAGAAAGATTTGCTGAAATTAGATTTGACTTTGGAAACTGTGAACATGAAAAATCCTGACATTCATTTTCTGTCCACAAACTATCGTACATGTCTGAGTAACCAGCAGCACCCTGTAAGCTTTGGTTTGCTTTTTCAGTACCAAATAAATGAGACGACTCTATAATCTAATATGATTTTGTTGTTTGCTTATGGCAGCTGCTTGCAAACAAATTCAACATTTCTCACATTTGGAATGAAAACATTAATAATTTAGCACAAGTCTGGACAGTCTTTAAAAAAAAAAAAGAATGAAACACAACATGTAGGATCATGCTGAGTCCACTAGTGTGCTCATAGCAGGTGAGTTTTTTTGTTGTTTTGTTTTGTCTTTTTCCTTTTGGAAGTATTTGTGGTTTTAGCAGCACATTAGCCCTTTTTAACTTGTTCATAGTGTGTCCCACCACTGTCGCTGAGTCCTCTCGTCTCTTGTCGGGCAGATCTGGGTGACGACTCGCCGCTCTCCATGGGCATCATGCTCTGGGCAGGGATCCTTGTCGTCGTGTTTGTACTCCTGCTGCTGGCTGTGGATGTCACCTGCTACTTTGTCAACAAATGTGGCCTCATCATGTGTCTGTGTGGCAAATCGGGCACTGGACCAAAAGGGCACCACTTGGAGGAGGGTAAAGCCGCCTTCGTGTGAGTATCAAAGATTGGTCATTAGCTTATATGTGGGCAATCCTTTTAAACCATCAGCTCTGCCTGGTTGGTGAGATATAACTATGAAATACAGTACAATTTTCTTTTCATCAATATTGTGCATTCTGTGATTAAAAAAATGGAGTGAAATGTCCAGGGTGTACCGGCTACACTTCATTCTTTACCTTTGTGCATGTATAGGATGCATGACATTACTGTTGTTAGCAACAGTGCTAGCAGTTGCTGCTAAAAGAGCTCACAGCACCACCATCTGGCTTCCCTCCTTCTAGACATCATCACAGACAGCCAACTAAGTGCTGTAGTCCTTGGGAGCACAGTGTTTCCCCTAGGCTGACAGCCTTTTTGGGGAGGAGAGGGGCTGCAACTAAACGATTATTCTTGTAGTCGACTAATCTAACAACTATTTTTTCAGTTAGTTGACTAATCACGATCATTTATGTCATGTCCACCGTCTCAGCTTCCTGTTGGCACGGCTCCTGTTCAAGGCTCCAGGTCATGTTTAACCTCACCTGTTTAAGCCGCACACCTGTGAAAATCACTTTGTTGTCAATCTCTGGCTGTGTCTCAGTTCAGGTGCTGCAGCCTCGTAGACCGCGGCCCTGGAGGCCAGAGCACTCAAAGGTCGGTAGGCTGCATCTAAAGACTGATTTATGACTGTTAAAAGAGACGGTCTAGTCTTTGGAAGACGTATGTTTGCATGACCACGCGCTGTCTCGTTGCCTAGCAACCATGACAGTGTCAGTTGTTTGTTTTTTTTGCTGACATTTTTGACCGAGATAGAACTTTTTTAAAAAAAAAAAAAATTATTATTGTATTTTCTTTACCTTTTACTTGACAATCTTCACCAGACAGACAGAGGACCATGGCAGATAAAATAAGACTAACTCATGTTAAAGTCAGCAGGTAAAATTAAGGTAAATTAAAACCACAAAATAGATAAATTAATCGTTTTTTAAATATGTATATCAGTTCTACAATATACTCTTAATTACATGAGCAGTGGAAAATATGAAACTTTACTGTTATCATTTATGATCATTTATGACCATTATGTAGCTAAATAATTAGATGTTCTGCCTTGTATCAGCTCTGACATTTAGTTTCTAATGTTCTAAAGCAGACCACAGTCCTGGACTGTAGGATGATGACCCTCAATGATTTTCAGCAGCAGTAGAACAGATTCCATCTTCAGCTTCACCTCAGTTGTACTGGTGCATCCCAGTAAATTAGAAAATCAGGATTTGGCATTTAATTTTAAAAACTATGATCATTATCATCAATATTAAATCAGGTTTAAAATATTTCATTCTGTGTGTAATAAATATATGAAAGTCTCTTAGAATTACTGTATCTTGCAAAAAAAAATCATCTTTTTTAAAAAAAAAAACTACATTGAAATGCAGTTTTTCTATTAACAGTAAACATGCAACATTTTTATTTAGCTTGTTTCAGTTTGCAAAGTAAACTACTTTAAAAAAATCACAGTCAAAACAATTCATCAAATCTCTTTTATTGTGGTTATTTCAGTCAAATATCAGTTTTATCAGTCCTGAGTCCAGCCCATTTCCTCCACAGCTGACCCTCGGTTCCTGCAGGTTCTCCACCGTGGACCTCAGAAATAAACCAGAAAAAAGGGGGAAAATTAGAGAAATCTGATTATCACTTCAGATGTGATGGATATTTTTAAGATCAACATACTCAAATTATTCCAGATGTCCGGTCTGTCCTCAGCTTCATAAACTGCTCCGTTTTCTCTAAAAATAACCTTAGGTGTTTTTTTTTAACAACATCACATAAGCAAATAAATAACATCAACTTCCTGATGTCTCTACGGGACTTTAAAAGTTTTCTTAAAGCAAGTTATTTCAACCACACCATCCTGTATTTTTATTATATTATTACATTAGTTAATAAACTGACATTAATGGAAAAAAGGTTTGACTTCAGAAAAAATAGCAGTTCAACATGTTTATTTAATACAGGGGTGTCAAACTCATTCCATGGAGGGCCAAGACCCTGCATGTTTTACTTCCACCCAATGTCTTCAGCAGGTGTTTTCACTGATCAGCAATCAGTGGGAAGGAATTTAGTGAAATCACCTGTTGAAGACACTGGGTGGAGGTAAAACCTGCAGGGTCTTGGCCCTCCATGGAATGAGTTTGATACCTGTGATTTAATACATTAAGCGAAGCATACAACACATCAGAAAAACATAATGTCACCTAACATGAGCTTTAATAATCAGGTGTTGCTGTTTTCTGGATTATTGGTGTTTTCACGTTCAAACCGCTGCATAATTCAAGCAAAAAACTTACTTTGAACTGTTTCTGACTTTGTTCTGCTTCTGCCTGAGCCAAGAAAAAAACCCCAGGCTGACCCACTGCTGAATGCTGGGATATGTCAGGGCCACAAGGATCCTCTTCATGTATCCTTGGTTTTCAGGCTTTTGAAGGCTGCATTTGTCGGCCGCATGTGAAGGAGCCCACGGAATGGGACAGCCTTGGACGCAGCACAGTGATGTACTGTATCAGGCCTAGAAATGCACACTTGGAGGACACAGAACCTGAATTGAGACACAGCACCTGTCTTAATATAACGTAGCCTATTATAAAAAGTTCCCATAGCTAAATAAAACAACGACCCATGAAACAAGTTGGAAACTTGAACATGACAGCTTAATAAAAAGTGTTTTGAGCAACACAAATAAGTAACAGAAACTAAGATGCAGTCTTTTAACCCCAAAATAAAGCACAAAAACTCAAATAGCAGCTTCTGCTGCACCATGGAAAGCTGTTGTTTGTTCAAAACAAACTAGAGTAACATTAAAATCCATAAAAGTAAAAAAGAAAACAAACTAATCCATCTTATTAAAACCTTTCTGGGTCTGGAAGTTTAAAAGTTCAGTTAGGCTTCAGATGAAAATTAAAAGAACTTCTTCCAGTCTAAAATACAGTCGTGAAAAAATTAGGACACCCTGTATAAGCCTCTGTGTTTGTTTGTTTTTTTTTACATATTTGGACATATGGATATTTAATATCAATGTTAAAAATACTGCGAGATTCATGTAATACAACTAAACAATTAAAAATAAAGACTTTTTTTCCAAATTTTCTGTAAAATGTAATTCTAAACAAATAGTGAGGAATAAATTAGGACACCCCCCACATTCATTCCCACTTAAAATGGCTAAAATAAATGTTAAAAAATGCAAATAAAAGCAAAAACAAGGTTAGACATAGATGTATGAACATTTCTTAATAAAGAACTGAATATTTAATGGGGTGTCCTAATTTTTTCACATGACTGTAACAGTTTGCTAATGCTTTAAGTTACAGTGCAGGTGTGCATGTCAGCCTTCACTACACATACAGTGAAATATTTAAGCCTTTTAATTTATTTTTGATGATTATGGTTACAGTTTTTATAAATTATATAACAAATCATGGTATTGTAATTTACTAAGATGCACTAATATTCAGAATAAGGGCTGATATTACCACGACAAAAAGAGGGAAGATGAGAGAGTAAGCCACTCCTGTAATTCACTAATTTAGGGCACTTCACACGTTAGCCAGCAGAACTGAAACAGCTCAGCCGTCAGCAGCCATCATCCAAGAGAGATTATTGTCCAACAGGTAAACTAACATAAGCAACACATGCTAACAGTTTAATCAGTTTTCTAAAGCTGAGACAGTCGCTCACTGAAAATAAGAAGAGCTAAATTTACTCGCTAACCTTACCAGTGCGGTGTTTAGAAGTGGCCCAACTTCAATCATTTATCACTGGGACGGAGCGCAGCAGAGACCCACTGACAGGCAGTCGAGCCGGCAGACGGTGTGCAGAGAGGAGGGGGAGGAGGATGGACACGTCACTGTAGTGCTGATGTGACAATGACAACGCTGCTTTATAGAGTTTGCATTTAACTTGTTTCATTTGTTTATTTTCAGTAAAATGCTCCCATACTTTGGAAAGTTTTGGCCTCTTCTTCTCCGTGATTTTCTCTCTTCTGTGTCACCATGATGCGCTCCTCTTCCTCTTCGCTGGAACAGTTAAACTGAATATTTGCGCGGCATGCATATAAACTTTAAAATTAAACAATCCTTTATCTACAATAAAAATATGCATGAACAAATTTTTATGATCAACGTCGTCTGTGTTTACGCGCAGTGGAATTCCACTGTGCCGCATGATGCCAGAGCGCAGAGGAGAAGAGACAGAAATGAGCTGCTGTCGTGTAAATAAAATAAATAATGTAAGGATATTTAGTTTGTTTAATAAAAGGACAAGGTAAAAACGTGTTCTATAATGAATGCATCTTAAAATGACTTCTGTTGTGATCTGGCGCTATATGGGGGGGGGGGGGCGTAGGGGAAACACTGGAGCAAAATCCTAGTCATATCTTTGTTAAAAATGTTTCAAATTACCCATCTAAAGCGAACAAGTAGTCACACAAATGTGCGTTCTGCTGTTACTGTTGGTACAGTGTCATATTGATGCGCACATGCATGCCATTTCAGAAAAGAGATGCGTTCGTGTATGGTGGGGATTACCGCAGAACTGAATGCAACCACTTTCAGTGGAAATGAGGCTTTAGTCAGGACTTAAGGAATGGAAAGAATATGCTAATAAATAAAATGAACCACAAGATGAAGAGAGCATTTCTTTAAATGAAAATATTAAGGAAGTTGGATACAAGTGAAACAAAATGAAACTGAAACAGTTTGAGTGGGATATGCATCATGTATGGATTTGAGCTACATTTCTTTGTGGCAGTTTACAAAATATCAATACAGACTTTGGGAGTGCCGCGTGTTAAAGAATAGATCTTTTCACTGCTCAGTGGACAAGAAACAACACTAGTTTCAGATAATCTGTTTCTGTTTTGACTGTGATTGTTTTCTCTGTCCTGCAGAAAAGATGAGTCCAAAGAGCCAATAGTGGAAGTCAGAACAGAGGACGAGTGCACAGCCAATCACAATGCAGCAGGACCAACAGAACCCAATGAAAGTACACCTCTCACTGAGCCAGAGTAAGTATCATCTGACAAACGGCACAGCCTTTTTACAGCTCAAGTCTTAAGCTGTTGTACACTGCACTCCACTTTAAAGAATTATGACGTTGTTCAACTGGATGGAATTTGACCCTAGAACTTTTTTTTTAAAAAAAAGTTAAGGTCATTCTTGAGTGGAGTCCACTGGACTGTGTTGCTTTTTTATTATACACTACTCACACAAAGTTAGGGATATTTGGCTTTCGAGTGAAATTTATGGAAAATGTAAAAGGTTCACGCTACAGTGATATGGTATCATGAAAGTAGGACATTTAAGTAGAAGCATGCAATGGTGATTTCCTCATCTCAAACAATTTATTGAAACAAAAGCCAACAACAGTGGTGGGTATACCACAACTAAAAGTGTCAGTGTCTCCATAACTTGGTCATGTGCCCCTGAGCATCAATTACAGCTTGACAACGATGTCTCATGCTGTTCACAAGTCGACTTAGGCTGCATGTCAACCAAATGGGTTTTTTGTCGCCCGACCGCCCTGAACGTCTTTTTTTCAGCGATTGTGTGCTGTGCTCTAGGAAAAAAAAAGTCTGTGTCCTGTATCCCAGCTACACCTTGTCACTCAAAGCTCAGCACTTTCGCTTTTCCTGTGGTCAGACTTGCTACTTGTTTTTTAATAGCAATCTCTAAATGGACAGGAAACAATGGACAGGAAATGTATTCTAGCATTGATAGCAGCTCTGGATGCAAAATATGATGACACTGAAAACAGGAATTTGAGTACAGACTGTACTGGCATCCTATGCCCTGCCCTTCCTTAATCTGATTGGCTGCTTAGAAAGGTCTGACATTGACGAGCTCAGCTGCAGTCTGAAAAGTTGAAATTTTTTCAACTCTGAGTGCCCTGAGCGCTGCGACAAAAAGTGGCCACCGCCAAGGGTGCTCAGCACTGTAAACGCTGGACTACATAGAGAATGAATAGAAAATAATCACCCACAGTGGAAAAAACGTGTTTGGTGGACACATAGCCTTATTGTCTGCTGAGGCATGGCATTCCACTCTTCTTGAAGGCTGGCCCTCAGGTCATTGAGGTTGTGGGGTGCAGGGTTACGAGCCTCTACACGGCAACTCAGCTGATCCCATAGGTTTTCTGTGGGATTCAGGTCTGGAGAAAGTGCAGACCACTCCATTTGAGGTACCCCAGCCTCCAGCAGTTGTTCCCTAATGATGCGACCTTAATGAGCTGGAGCATTGTCGTCGATGAAGATGAAATTAGGCCTGTGCTGTTCATGCAGGGGCACAATGACTGGATTCATGATGTTATTCAGGTAGTATCGGCTTGTCACTGTACCATTCACAAGATGTAGGGCAGTTTTGTATTGACTAGACACACCTGCCCAGACTGTAACACCACTACCACCACTAAAGGCTCATCTGGTGACGACAGTGGCTGATGCATAGCACTGTCCTTGACGTCTCCAACATCGTCAGTGGCCATCATTTCTGCTCAGTGTGAATTGACTTTGATCAGAGAACAGCACTGAGGCCCACTGGTCCCTTGTCCAGTGTAAATGCTTCCTGGCCCATGCAAGATGATGATGTCTGTGCCTGCTGGTATCGTCAGGTACCCTTGCAGGTCATCTAGCACGCAGACCACGCTGATGTAAATGGTTTTGAATGGTCTGACATGACACTTGGGTGCCTCTCACCTCCCTTAAATGTGCCTGGAGTTGAGTGGCATTCATCATTCGGTTCCACAGGGCACTGTTCACAATGAAGTGGTCATCAGCATGGGATGTGGCCAAAGGACATCCGCTTCTATGCCTCTCTGTGACTCGTCCAGTCTCTCTGTATCTCTGTTGCAACCTACTGATGACACTCTGTGACACTCTAAGCTCAGTGGCCACTTCCCTCTGAGAACATCCTGTTTCAAGCCTCACAATGGCGAGGTACTGTTGATCAATTGTTATGTGTCGTCTTGGTCTCATGATGTCAGAATGTGAACAGCATGATGAAGAGGACTGTTTAAATACCAATTCTAATTGAACCAGAAAATCTATTGATCAATTCATGGATCAAATACCTGTTGTGAATTTTGCTGTGAAGCACCTCGTTAGAGAGCAGCAAATTATGCAAAAAGTACTGAAACACTGAACAGTTGGACATGTGCATTCAAAAGGTTAGAGAAGGTCAAATTAAATTCACCTGTAAAAGTTATAGTGCATTTTAGGTGCATCCTGAAATTTCACCCGGAAGCCAAATATCCCTAACCTTTTGTGAGTAGTGTATATTCCCAACCAGAGGGATTACTGTATTTTGTGTTTCTTCTCCAGTTTTTTTTATTTGAGATTCTGTCTCATATGAAGGTTGAAGCAATACCAGTCAAAGACACAGAAAGGCTTTTTTCCTCTCAAGTGTGGTCAACTCATGAAGCCATTTGACAGCCTCAGCAAGCCATCTCATATCAATGCACTCTGGGAAAAAAATGAGATTATGCAGTATGAGATTGCCACTGGTACTGTTTAACCCTTATAGGTGGTTCTTTGTGGTGTTGTAATTATCTGAGGGAAGGCTGGTGCCTTTTTTATTTATCAGTACATTAGTTCTTGTAGTCAGTTGTACTCCATGTTGGTGTGTGTATGGGACGTATCTTTTGATGTTCACTCACAGCATGATGCCCTCCTTTTCTTCTTTTCTGTTTTTTTCACTAGGCTTAATAGTTGCTGTTTTTTAGTTGCTTTGTCTATGTTGGTGTGGATTTCTGAAGCCAAACTAATCCCTCTGCATGCTCTCGTCCGAGCCACCCCTCCTCTGTCACAGTCACCCTGGTGTCTAGTCTGTGTGTCTCTGTTCTCTCCCTGCTCTCTCAGGCTGGCGGCTTACACTGCTGCTCTGGCACTGGACACCCTCTCCTCCGTAGCCACCAACTCTGACACAGCCACTGCAACAGTTGACCCCGCTCAGGACAGCCCCTCTAGCGAGACCACTACCCTCACATGTAGCCTGTCGACCCCGGCCAACGAGCCCTCACCCACCCCCGTCCCGGCCCCGACCCCCGAATCCAACACGGGCCCGCCAACTCCCGTAATCTCCACAGCTGCAGTTGAAGCCAAAATGGCCCCGTTATTGGAGCAAAGGGGAAGAGACGTGGCAGAAGACCAGGAGAAGACAAACACTCCCCCTTGTACCCCCGAACTGTCCAAACCGCAAAAATCAGGGACACCGATACCACCGAAGCGTAGACACTCTCCCAAACTTCTTGCTATGAATGCTAAATCTAGCCCCCCCGTCTCCCCCCTCGCGACATCTTCTGCAACTTCCTCTCCCAATCTAGACACCAAGAAAACCGCTCCGAGCCCACCAGTCACCAATCCTATAACACAGCTCAATGCTGGAGCCTTAAACACAGACACACCAGCACCAGTTGCCTCATCTCTAGCAAGTACTGCTCCTTCAGTACCAGACCCAGATTTAAAACCTACAGCCTCCGGTTCCACTGAGCGTGGCCTTACCCCTTTTGACAAAGATAAACCTGTTGATCCATCTGTCGACCATAACGTAAGCGTGCCCACTGCCAGAGTTGCTGCACATAGCTCTCCTTCAGTGATCCACAATCCTCTAGAAGACCTAGAAGCAGAAAACGCTGCTTCTTTAGTGGCAGGTGTTCCCTCTCCTTTACCCGTTACTCCTATTCCTTCCACCGCCATCCCCGCTGGTCTCGAGGCGCCACCCTCCAACGATTTCCTCACATCGCCGTTCAACACGTACGACTTACTAACCCCTGACGCACAACCCAATAGTGCAGATTTAGACTTGGAGCTGGCAAATGGGACAGAAAGGCCCTCCACACCCCCTGAAGACCTCATTAGCTTAGAAAGCCCACCCGCTGCCCCCTTTCTGCCTAATGGAGACGGAGCAGACCTCCCCCCCTCAGGCCCAGTCCTGGAGGCGTCAGAGACTCTGGCCAAGACCGCTCCTCCTGTCAACGATGAGTACGGCTCCCTCTAGAGGTTTATCTCTGTGTGTGAGTGTGTGTGTGTGTGTGTGTAACTTGTATACCCATTCATTCACCACCGCATCTTGCCATTGACCACACAATATAAAATATTGTAATGGTAAATTGTGGTAATGACATTGGGATAGTGATCAGTTTTTAATGTTGTGGACAGTGTTGTTTTGATGTTTTATTTCTCTATGTGTGTGTGTGTGTGTGCGTGCGCGTGTGCACTAGTTCTCCATTGTGGGGGTCTCTGTTTTGACAGTAATTACCAAATAAAGCTGCTTTTCAGGCACACAGTGGTTCATAATGCCAGTCAAGCCCAGTTTGATACTTCCAAAATCAACTCTGAATTGAACAATGAGTCAATAAAAAACCTTCTGAATGTTATTTAACTGCACTAAAAATCAGGTGATTACATTAATTTATCATGTGAAGTGAACTAAATATAAAAAACCTAAACACTTTTTAATTTGCCTAGTGACTGATTCATAAATCCACAGTTTCTTGTCATTATTTCCACTCATGCCACTCAGATCAACCAACTGTTTAAAAAGTAATCTGAGTAGGATAGACGCAAAATAATAACTGTCAAATAAAGGTTGGACCTTAACATATTAGCAACCTGCCATGTCCAAGACCGCTGTGTTTATTAATAACAGTTTTGTCCGCAGTAAAACGTGTTCAAGTTTTTATGATACAGCTGGTGTTTTTATGGTTAGCGCTGAAGCTAAAGGCTCCGCGGGCTCAGGGAATCTGGGTGGGGTCTGGATCCGTATCACAACCAATGGTACAGTGATGGGTTTTGACTGAAGGGCAGATTATGTGTGATTTAGGAAAATGTAATCCAGAATAGCTATACTGGCTGCTGCCCATTCTGCCAACTTATGAAGAAAGATTTTAGTATTCCTACTGCAATCATATGACCCCCCAAAAAATTCATTTTGGAAGGTTAAATCCCATGATCACACCATGTTTTAGTGAATGTGACCTTTAACAGTTCACATTTACACTGGCAAATCTTAAACTTGTGAGAAAACTTCATACATTTAAAAAAGGAGCATAATTTAAGATTTTAAAAAGTTGAAAATTCAGCTTTAAAGTCACAAACTTAAGGTTAAAACGTTCCATTTTATGAAACGGAACACATACTTGCAAGCAAAAACCACAAGTTTGCATCCAAAAGTTCCATATTTAAGAGAAAAAGGTTAAAAAGATACAAGTTAAATAAGAAACAAATTTGAGGATAAAGATGCAGATTTCAGAGGAAAGAAAGGCTTATTCTTATTCGCCAGCCAGTTTATTGTTATAGTACTAATCTGGTCATTATCTTTGTAAGACATTTAGAATGGTTTCCTTCACTTTTTTTTAGATTCAGACAGGTTTTCTGGGTGTTCACGGTAGAGTTTACTGATGTTTTGGCTGGTGAAGGATTGAGCGACTAGTTACTCAGGAAAACTAAAGGCCCCAGTGGCTTGTTAGCACAAAAGTTACTGTCAAGCCCTGTGTGAACCAAATGCTCAGGCTTCAGAGCGCTCCAGATGTTCTATTTAAAAAATGCATTAATGGCCCTCTATATTGTCAACAGTTGGCTTCAGTGAGAGAGGAAGTAAACCGGCTCATTTCAAACTGAATAACTGAACAAAGAGACAGTATACTGATAGATAAATAAGGGTTATTGTCGGATTATTTTAAGAAGTGAGCAAAATAGGTCCCCTTTAAAGTCTAATTGTGTCTGTGCTTTGTCATACTCTTAAAATAGGCAGACAGGTTTTCTTCTGAGTAATAATGTATGCTGTAAAATCAATGAGAGGAAAAAAGGAAAGCACTACTTTCCATTATTACGGTGCCACTACTTAAGGACCTGTGTTGCCTTGTGGCTCATTTGCTAGCATTCCTGTCACGCCTGAATAAAGCTGCAACAAGCAGCTATGGAAAACCACCACTTTAGCAGCAATGTTACCCATTTCATGTCTGAAATGGGCCTTTGTTCATTACAAATGGTTTTGTCTCAGGCTGTAATTATATGCCTCCAAGTGTTCCCCAAATCCATACCAACTCTGCAGCTCCCCTAAAGAGAACAGAGGCTGGTCTGTGGTGTTTTCCTGATTGGAACTGCTGAAGAAGAGCTGCAGGGAGCGTGTAGAAAGTGTGCTAACCGTTTTAGGATGAGCGTGGATGTCACATGTCACAAGCTTGGGTTAATTTACGGTCCTTTCTTTGCCTCTTTGGAACAGAACTAAACAAATTGATGGGCATTATCTGCTAAATATTTGCTGTTCTAGTTTAGCTAGTGCAGGATACGGGTATGTCATTATCTGTTTATCTGGCTGTTGTCAAGGTGGTGAAGAAATATGTAAGAAGATCTCTAATGCAGTGTCTTCTTACATATTGGGTGAAAATGTCATTCAGAATAAATGGTCAAATATGTAATCAACAAACATGTTTTGTTTTCTGAGATTGATTTATTTTTTCTTCTCACCGCAGGTGTCTCGACTTCTAACTTTTGGCTTGTCTTTCTTTGCATTGCAGGAAGATATTTTTTGATGAGAAAAGCAAACTGGAGGAGGGAGACTTACCAAACCCCCTGATCACTGCAGAACGCAACAGTCTCATACAGACAAACACCACCGAGAGAAAAGCATGATGGGCCGGGGGAAGGCCCAGAGCAAAATCCAAAACATTTTGCAACAGCATCAATGAGAACGAAACACTGCAGGAGTTTTCAGTTCCAGTGCCCTTAACTTCATATTAAAGGAAAAAAAAAAACACAAAAATATGCGTGTTGATTGGATGGAGCACACTTTCAATGTGCTTTCAGCCCTGTTTACTCCACCCAAGGAATTTAACTTTAGCTCATGAGAGATTTACTGTATTTTATTTTTTTATTCTTATATTATTTAACCAGTCAGGATTATTAAGAAGAATCTCCCATTATAACGATCGCTCGGTAAATATTTGAAGCTTAGACTTTCTATTGTGCTTTTCATTTGAATTGCAAGTATTGGATTCTTATTATTCTTATTATGAGAAATGTATATGTAAAAAATGACTATATATAGAAATTATTTTTCTTAATTTCATGTTCAAATGTAAAACTGTTTGCATCCTTTCAGTTGGCTTTCTTTTGTGGGCCGTCTCATTAAGTAGCTCGTTCTGCATGTCTGCAAGTGGTCGTAAAGATTTGTTTACGAGGTGTATTGTTTCACTCGTGTCTGTTACGGGGATCTTTCAGAGCCGACAGATGTGCCGACACCGACTTACACACAGACCCGAGTTCAGCTTTCAAAATACAGGGTTAACCAGCTGTGGGGAGGGGTGCGGAAAGGAGACTGACATGGGATCCCAGGAGTTCACAAGTCTGTCACTGCCTTACAATAGCGCTAGCTAAAGGGGTTCGTTAATAAATATCTGGTTGAACAACACTCCATTGAAGGGAATCTGCGCCACACAATACAGATAGCTCCTTCCTCTCATTCACAAAGATCCACAGTTTGAGTGTTTGTTTGAAGCAAAAAAAAAAAAAAGGCGTTTTTGTACTATTTAAAAACTACAGATTTCTTTTCCATTCCTGCCTGCAAGCTTGTGCACTGTGCCTGTGTGTCAATAGACTGTCTTGTCTTCAGTTTCTATGATAATCTGCATAGCTTTGTCGTGAGCGACTTTAGGCTATTCTTTTTTTATTTGGTGTATTATTAGAAGAAAAAGTGTGAACAATGGACTAATGTGGTCATTATAACACGTGTAGCGTATAAAACTGTCCGTCTCTGGTCACTGCACTATAATGTATATCGCCAGCTATAGTGAAGGGAGGCATTTTGAGCCTTGGCATGAATTCAATCAGTACTTCATAACGTATAACTGCAAGGCAGATAGACGTGCCCGTGTTTGTGTGGGGCAAATAGCTCTCATACTGATTTCATGAGTGTTCCCTTTTTTCAGGATTGTTCTGGCACAACAACAGTTTCTTTGGATTATTTCTCTCCCCCCTGTTGTTATTCGAGTGCTCTGTAATGTGGTCTTTTGAATTTATTTTTTAAAGGTTTTTGTCTTTTGTACAGCAATCACTCGCCACGAGCGGCTGCTTGGCACGTTCAGGATCCCTCTGGCAGGAAGCGGGGTGGTCCAACCATGACCACCTGGCTCCCTCGTCTCTGGGTGCTCCTTTTGGTTTTATTGGGTCAAACTCAGAACATATCTGTTGTGTACAGTCTGAGTACTAACCCATTTACAAAATAAAAAAATGGTTTCCAATTCTAACTTTGTCCTGGCCCATTTTTTTTGTCCCCCAAAGACCAAAGGGGGATTATGTTATGGCGATGTACAGCCGTCTGTCCCACAAAAGGTGCCTGTTTTGTGAAATCAGCTCCTACAGTTTTGTTCTAAATGTTTAGAAGCTTGGTACCAGGGTTTGATATACACTGACGATGCAGGAGTTGTAGCTCCTGACTTGTCTTATTTTACGTCACTTAATTCATACAGTTTTGTCCCAAATATTGTGACACTTGGTACCAAGGTTCGATGTACACTGATGATGCACATATTGCAATTAAGCTCTGATCAGATGATTTTTGCAGGAGTTATAGCCACTGACTTGTGTCCTATTTCACTTCAGTTAATAGTATCTTGTGAAATCAACTCCTTCTACAGTTTTGTTCCAAATGTTTTGGAACTTGGTACCAGGGTTTGATATACACTGATGATGCGCATGGGAAAGCAGAAAACTGCTCTTCAGTAAGATATTGGGATCTTCAAATAAAACAGAGGCAGAGAATATTGCACTCATGTCAGAGTGCTCTTGTGTTGCCATTTACTCATTTCCCTCTTACATTGAGACATGCAGTGACAGATGTACAACAGTAGATGGCAGTAAAGGCCTGCTGTGGGATTCCCTTTTGTTACAGCCGTGTCATACGCATTCAGAGCTATTTACAAAGGTTACAGTGCAGACAGGTTATGTTGGGGCAGTAAAGTCCCTCAGGCTGCTTGTTCAGATGGATGCAGAGCAAATAAACATGTTGCATAACACATGCTTGTGTGGGAATAACGTTAATACAGGGTAGGAAGAAAATAAAGCACCAGTGAAGACTTGATTTTTTTTATTTATTTTTTTTTTTTAGCTGTACAATCCAGTATCTCTGATCTGGAATAATGAACCTGTAAACCCAGTGACAGCAGCCACACTGACCTGGGCATCTTCCTTACCCGGTTTCATTTCTCTTTGGGGCTGCTTGGAAGTGGGCAGATGTGTGAACTTACATAGTTTACTGTAGAATGTGCCTCTTATTGAAGAACAGCAGCCTATGTGTAGCCTGTCAGTAGCTGAGATGACCTGCAGATGTCTGACTGCAGCCCTGATGGAGAGACAGAGAGCAGAGGGCGATCATTCAGAGCCATGACGTCTCCAGTGAGGATTTGCAGCCAGTCAAGTCAGCGGGTAGCAGCAGTGATGGCAGAGGAAGTTAGACAGCTGGGCCGTCACTATGAAATGGTCAAAGGATAGAGCTCAGTGAATCACTTTTTTTTTTTTTTTTTAATTTTAGGCAACAGTTCCAGGTGGTAGAGATCTTATACTACTACATATTTTGCACAAGCATACACATTCATCTTTTATGCATTCATTTTCAGATAAATTTCACAGTACAAGCAGTAGGCGATTTGAGGGAGGATCGGGGGTTAGAAAAATGACCCAAGAGCATCTCATGATGAGCTGCCATCCCCTTCAATAGTGTAAGGATAGCATAGTAACAAATTGCATTTTCTACATGTACTCAAGTAGCTTTTTCACAAAATTGTACTTTTATGACTTGTGTGGATTTTGTATGATTTTCCTCCAATTATTCTAAAAGGAATATGGCCCAAATTGCTGAGTATAGATGCAAATGTACAAGGAACGTGTTGAAAATTAAGGAAGAAAAAAGTTGCAAATTTGATTTTAACCTCTTGCACTCCGTTGTACCGCGGACGGGCAAGTCTCTGCATCCTAGAGCGCACGAGGGCGCACAAGAGCGCCCTCGTGCGCTCTAGGACGCATGATGGAGATTGTGATGTAGGTGGTGTATGGCGTCCAAGCGCGCACTGAAAATAAAAGCTGCAGACACAGCCGCGAACAGATTAGTTCATCTGATTGACCTCTCATTCGACTAATAAGAGCCTTGAATTGGGTTTCTGAAACCTTGATGAACCAATGACTGAAAACTTAGCAAGAAGGACCCGCCTACCAACGCAGTGAGCCAATTGAAGCACAGAAGTTCGCTGAGCTGTTTTGTCTAAAGCTGGGTGAAGAGAGACTGCTTCAGCAGCCACAGGCAGTGCTTTATTTTATTTTATTTTTTTTATTCCAGCAGAGTGTTTAGGATTCTCTTATATGGTCATCATAGACCGACGGAGGCCGACGACGAAGGTCGTAAATCATTCGCCAAAACCGCAATCATGGAATTATGTTTTGACCGGGTCGCGAGACCAGAACCAGAGCGGACCAGCGTCACGTTCGTCTGACAATGAGGAAGAGAAGTTGGCCAGGACAATGTGGCTGTGAAGAGGTAAGGTGTTATAAGCCAAATTATTTTTATCCCTGAAAATTGTAATCAAAAATGACTTTTGACTGATCGGTAAATTACAACTGTGCGGTGCACGATGTCCGAAGTGCGTGCGCCGCGGTACACAGTTCGTTCGCCGCCTCCGGACCGTGAATGCCCCCCCCCCCCGCTGCTACTATTCTGTAGCGGGGGGGGGGGGAGCCACGGTGACAGCGCTGCTGTGGCCACATCGCCACATCCGAGTGTAATCCGTCATGTAGCGATGGCCGATCTCCGTCCTCTGTAGCGAGGGGGGGGGGCACCCCCCCACACACACACACACACAGACACAGCCCTGAGTGTCACCTTTCATTAGAGCCCAAAATGAAGCTTCAACATTGAATCATTCCAAAGTTACAGACGTTTTTCCAAACTGTGCCATTTGGCACAATTTGGCACAGTTCCAAAACGCCTGGGAACTACCTGAGAACAAAGCTGTGTAATATATTCATTTTTTGTGGTATTGTTACAAAATTTGGACCTCAGCTGGATAACACTTGGTTCTACATTTCTGTTGCATTTTCCAGCCCGGATCTGAAGCTGTGTGTTATTTGCAAGCATTTGTATCCAAAAAAACACCCAGGCCAAATTTATTTTCTTCAAGTTCAGTATGTTTAGATGTCTGTAACTCAGTGGCCGGAGCACTTAGAGAGATTATGACTGTTTTGCCAAAAAATTCAGAGTGTTTTCTTTTAAATGAGACCAACCCCATGAAGATGCTGCAAAGGGTTGAAGAACAGCTTTCGATTTACTTTGGGCACATTATTTTTTGGCATTTTTAGGAAAATTGACCGGAGTGCAAGGGGTTAAAAAGTTTTAGTCATGTAGCCTATATTGGTGTAAAATTGTGTGGACAAAAAAAATCACAAGAAGTAGGAAATTTATAGGGAAAAAAGTACTAAATTCATTAGAAAAATCACAAATTTCCCAGGAAAAAGTTGCAAATTTACCATCAAAAGTTATACATTTCAAAGAATGTTTGCACAGAGAAAACCTCACAAATTGCTGAGAAAATGTGAAATTTCTGACAGAAAAAAACCCAAACATTTATACAATCTGAAGCTTTTGCTCTTGAAAATTTTCATTTTTTAAATTCTTGTGAATTTGACTCCCCTCTTGTGAATTTATGATTTTTATTCTTGGAGAAATGTTCCTCCCCTGCAGTCAGGAGTTTGTTTTTTTACCTCACAAATGTATAACTTTTTCTTCTAACTTTGTGACCTTTTTTAACTGTAAATGAATCTTTTGTCATGTTTTTTGCACCACTATTCTTGCAAATTTATACTAAATTTACATTTATACACTTGTATGCTAAATTTGTGAGTGCCACACCACCACCACCCCCTTTGGTAAAAAATAATCTCTTACTGCCTACGGTGACAATCATTCAAAATGCTGAAGGTATGCTTTTGTAAATGTCACCATGTATTAAGGCACAGTGACATTTGATTTGTAGCAATTAAAAAGAAACACCAAGAAGACAAATGTATACTTAGTTAGAACCGCACTATAGTTTTTAAGACTGATTCATACTTTTCTCCACTCACTTACACTTTGTATTGGGTTTAGCACTGATTCATGCATCACTGCCGTCATCTGCTGCACAATGCTGCTGCACTTGTTCTCATTGCCATTAGCCTGTTGGCAAGATTATACAGAAATTTGGTGGAATTGTGGAGCTTGTGCCACTGAATTGATCCAGGAGCACCACCACCACCACTTTTTTTCTAACATAGGGTTCTTTGTATTAATTTATGACATTTGACATATTTCTGAGTTCCTTGATAAATTATGGATGGAACTTAATGAAAATTTTCAGGCGTATATGGGAGGTGGGTGTGAGTGTATGAATGTATGATATTGCGTGGATCCATTAAATGAAATTATTTTTAAACACCTCTGGGTGGAGGTACAGTTGAAACCACAAGTTTACATACACTGTATAAAAAAGACATATAATCTTTTTTTTCGTCACTGTATGACATTAAAGCAGACTAAAGTTTTCCTTTTTAAGGTCATACGGGATTACCGAAATTATTTCTATTTGCTAAATAATTTTTTAGACAATTTTTTATGACTTTCTTCAGTCAGAAGGTCTGATCAGATTCCTCCACACAGCTCTTTCCTTAGCCTTCTGCTGCCAGGAACTCCTGTCTATATCCAACTTCTTCAAGTTTCTTTTTACAGTGTCTTTAAATCTGAGCCTTGGTCTACCCTGATTGCGTTTGCCCTCACATAACTGTGAGTAGAGTAACTGCCGAGGGAAACGCTGGTGGTCCATCCTCTCAACATGTCTGAGCCATCTCAGGTCCATCTGTATTAGCATGTCCTCCATTGATGGTAGACCAGCTCGTTTCAACACTTCTATGTTGGTTATCTTGTCTTTCCATAGATGTTCATTATGGCTCGAAGGTGTCTCATCATGTACTCGTGGAGTTTCTTCACCTGCACTCTGTAGACAGTCCCAAGTTTCGGCACCATACAATAGAGTAGCCTAGTACTGTCGCTCTGTACACTTTGCATTTCACACGGAGAGACACATGTCGATTGTTCCACAGTCTCTCCCTCAAGTTTCCAAACACAGCGCTTGCTCTTCCCGTTCTGAGAGATAGTTCATCCTCCAGCCTAACATTCTCTGAAACAGTACTCCCTAGATACTTGAAAGTCTTGCACTTGACTAGTGGCTCTGTACCAATGCTGATCTCTTCTGGTAGTGATGTTGATAATTGGAACTTTGGTGGTTGATAAAGGCACTCTGTCTTCTTGATGTTGATTTGGAGGCTGAATTGGCTAGCTGCTCTTGCAAATTTCTCCACTAAAGATTGCATATCTTCCACACTGTGTGCAACTAGAGCACTGTCGTCGGCAAAGAGCATTTCTCTTACTACCTTTATTGATGTCTTACTCTTGGCTTTAAACTGTGCCACTGTGGAGATGTGTGGAAGGACGAGGCTGAGTTTATTTCTCAAGATCAGTTTTATTCACCTTCACATTCTCCAACATCCAAAAACAGAAAGAGAGAGGAATCCCCCAACATCTGTCCCTTTAATACCCCAGGACATCAAAGCACACAGTCCATTGTCTCTTAATCCCAAATCACAATGCATCCCCCTCCAGGTCTTCTCGTCTCCACCTAAAGTCCTGGTGGTCAGGAAATCCTTCAAGGCCATCTCTTTGCATACAAAAGGCCAGACTTCACATCCTCCTGTTATCCCTAGGAGGTTCAGACCTTTTGTTCCTCTGAGACGTGACGCAAACAATAAGCATACAGTAATACACATGTGAAGCATATGAAACCCCCATATGTGCACCACATGACCCCCCCAAACGTCTAAGATGGAACAACATAACCGCAGATTGCATGTCATAATAAAATCACTACATATCAGTCCACGTGCCGCTTGGGTCTCAACCTTCTTCCGTATTTGCTGTAAGCAGGCTGTACCACTTACGCGGCGTCTTCCTGCTGTGGAGCTGCTGCCTGGGGATGAGAACTGCTAGTCAATCTCTGTGGGTGTTCTGGGGAATGCTCTCTAGGGGGTCTGCCGCGCCGAGGAGCCCTAGCCAACTGCACAACTTCGTCAGCTACCACAAAAGTGGGTTTGAGCCTGTTAATGCCAATCATTTCTTTTCTGCCCCCCAAATCTAGCAAAAAATGCTTATCTCCTGTTTCCAGCGCTCTATATGGTCTGTCATAAGGTGGGCGTAAAGGCGGACGATGGGCATCATGTCTGACAAAAACAAACTCCGCATTTTTTAAAGCCTTAGGCACAAAAACACGCGGAAAACTGTGGTGAACGGGGCCAGGTAGCGTGCTCGGGCCCGTGCTATTCTGTAACCGCTGAGCCAGGGAGCACTCTGGCGCTGGATTATCTGGGAGAAATTCCCCGGGCAGCCGAAGTGGCTGTGCGAAAACTAGCTCAGCTGGGGAGGCTTCTAAATCCTCTTTAGGTGCAGAATGCAACCCCAATAAAACCCATGGTAGCTTGTCCACCCAATTTGCATCCGTAAGCGACGCTCTGAGAGCCGCCTTCAGTGACCTGTGAAAACGTTCGCATAACCCGTTAGCCTGCGGGTTGTACGCGGTCGTGCGGTGGATCGTTGCCCCCAGGCTGCGGGCCATCGCTGACCAAAGTTCGGAAACAAATTGTGGGCCTCTGTTGGACGTAATGTCCGACAGGACTCCAAAACGCGCTACCCATGCCGTTAAAAACGCGCGCGCCACCTCCTCGGCTGTGGTTGACGACAGCGGAACCACTTCCGGCCAGCGCGTGGTGCGGTCAACCATTGTCAGAAGATGTGTGCACCCTTGTGAGGGTGGGAGGGGGCCTACGAGGTCCACGTGGACATGATCAAACCTTTTAGCTGGGATGTGAAACGGCTCCAAGGGAGCTCTCATGTGTCTATGAACCTTGGCCCGCTGACAAGCCATGCAGGCTGCCGCCCACTCTCTAACTTGTTTGCGCAGGCTCGGCCATACAAATTTCTCTCCTACCATTTTGACCGACGCACGCACTCCCGGGTGCGCCAGAGAATGGATCGAGTCAAAAACGCGGCGGCGCCATGCGGCTGGAACCACCGGACGTGGCCGCCCAGTGGAG
Organism: Pholidichthys leucotaenia; assembly: GCA_020510985.1. Lineage (NCBI taxonomy): Eukaryota > Metazoa > Chordata > Actinopteri > Cichliformes > Pholidichthyidae > Pholidichthys > Pholidichthys leucotaenia. The sequence continues at coordinate 237,153,103 of CM035847.1, forward strand.
ACATCGCAGATTAGGGGGGGCATACCGTCTTGCAGCACCCTGTTCTCCAGCCTTAACCCTGTTGGTCCAGACTGGAGCGCGCGCACATCCGCGTCGCTAACCTGCTCCGCGGCCATGGCTGCATAATCTATCCCCACGCGGACCGGGGCCGCGCGCACTTCCGCGTCGCTAACCTGCTCCGCAGCCATGGCTGCAGGATCTACCTCCGCGCGGGCTGGAGCCCCCACGGCGCGTGAGAGGCAGTCCGCCACTACATTAACTTTACCCGCCACATGCTGGATATCGGTAGTAAACTCCGATATCGCGGCCAGCTGTCTCTGCTGCCGGCCCGACCAAGGTTCTGAAATCTTGGCCATCGCGAAAGTCAGCGGCTTGTGGTCAACGAACGTGGTGAAACGGCGTCCTTCCAGCCAGAACTGGAAGTGGCGAATGGCCAAGTGGAGAGCTAACAACTCCCTGTCAAATGCGCTGTATTTTCGTTCGCTGTCGCACAGGGTCTTACTGAAAAAGGCGAGCGGTTGCCAGGCTCCGGCTACATACTGTTCCACGACCGCCCCTATGGCCACATCTGACGCGTCAGTAGTGAGCGCCATGCGGGCCGCTGGGACTGGATGTGCTAACAACGCAGCGTTTGCCAGGGCTGTTTTGACTTCAGAAAATGCGCGCTCTCGCTCCGGAGACCATTCGACTTTATTTGTGGGTTTTTGTTTTTTTAGTGCAACATACAATGGTTGCATGAGCTGCGCTGCGCGGGGTAGGAAACGGTTATAAAAATTCACCATTCCCAAAAACTCCTGTAACGCTTTGACCGTTTGTGGCTGGGGAAAATTTGTTACTGCGCGCACTTTGTCAGGCAGAGGGACCGCTCCCTCTGGGGAGACGCGATGCCCCAAAAAATCAATCTGCGTCACCCCGAACTGACACTTCGCTGTGTTAGTTATTAACCCGTGCTCTGCCAACCTCCGGAAAACTGCCGTGAGGTGGTTTTCATGTTCATCTTCGGACGCGCTGGCTACCAATATGTCGTCCAGGTAGACGAACACGAAATGGAGATCGTGCTAAACCGCGCCCATCATGCGTTGGAACGTCTGCGCTGCGCCTTTAAGCCCAAACAGCATGCGCAAAAACTCGAAAAGCCCGAAAGGAGTTATTACCGCTGTTTTGGGTATGTCCTCAGCACGTACTGGGACCTGGTGGTAACCGCGTACCAAGTCTATTTTAGAAGAAACGCGTGCCCCCGCCAAATGAACTGAAAAATCTTGGATGTGCGGGATCGGGTAGCGGTCATGCGCTGTAGCGTTGTTCAGCCTGCGGAAATCACTGCAAGGCCGCTACGAGCCATCAGCTTTCGGGACCATATGAAGCGGTGAAGCCCATGGGCTCTTCGAATGCCTGATGATGCCCAACCTTTCCAGGTTGGCGAACTCCTCGCGCGCTATGGTCAGTTTAGCTGAATCCAAGCGCCGAGCTTTTGCGAAAACGGGCGGTCCGGTGGTAGTAATAAAATGTTCCACCCCGTGTTTAGCCACGGTTGCCGAAAATGTTGGAACCGTGAGTGCTGGGAACTGAGTGAGGAGTGTGTGGAACTTACTACCTGCAGCTGTGACGTTGGCTTGTGCTGTCGGCGGGGCGACTCGAGCTGTACAGGGAATAGAGTGAAAAGAGAGTGCATTAACCAGGTGTCTGTTAGCAAGATCAACCAACAAACCATGTGAGCACAAAAAATCAGCCCCTAACATGTTGAAATTGACTGCCGCTATGACGAAAGTCCACTCGAATGTGCGGCCGTGTAAAGACAGAAGCAGAGTCCTCTCACCGAAGGTCTTAATCGCCGAGCCATTCGCTGCTGACACCCGGGGACCACTAGAAGGCGCCAGCCGGTCAGCATAGGAAGGTGTGATGAAACTCAGCTGGGAGCCCATGTCCACGAGGAAATGCCTCCACGAGGAAATGCCTCCCCGAGTGCGCATCCCTCAAGTAGAGCAGCTTGTTCTCCTCTCCGAGGGCCGCAGCTGCTACTGACCCCCGGTCTTGGCGTTTCCCGAGCGCTTAAAATGGCATGGTGGAATGCACTTGCGTGCTCTCTCTGCGAAGCGGCAATGGTAGGAGCAAAGGACGTCGTCTGCTCCGTGTTTCCTGGCCCCTGCCGCCGCCGTTGTCGGTGAGTCTGGTGCTGCAGCCTCTGGCCCCCTGCCTTCTCCAGACGTTGTGCCTGGCTCCGCTGCTGCAGCCGTAGCCGCGCGCCGTTTATTGGCATCGACGAGTTGTTGCGCCTCCTGGCCCAGCTCGTGGTAGTCTCGTCGGGCCAACAGTGGTGAACTGGCCAGGGTCACTCTCACCGCTGACGGTAGGGTCCTGAGGAAAAGGTGGGTGAAGATGAAGTTATCATCTTCGGAATCTCTCAAACTCAACATCTTCCCCATCAGGTCTGCAGGTCTGTCGCGCTCAAATTCAGTCAGTGCCAGGAGCCTCTCTGCTCCCTCCTCCACCGAGGGGGTGAAGTAACGGATGAGTGCAGCCTTCAACGTGCTGTACTTGTCGCTGTCCGGCGGGTGGTTGATCAGGCTCTCCACTCGCTGGGCTGTGTGGTTGTCCAGCTTTGCAACCACATGGTAGAACTTTGTGGCGTCTACCGAAATCCTCCGGAGGTGGAACTGTGCCTCGACTGCGTTAAACCAGGAGCGCGGATTGTTCGGCCAGAAGTCCGGTAGCTGAACTGTGGCTGCATTCATTTGGCTGGCTCCTGACGAGTCTGGCTCGGGAGATTCGTCTCCGCTCATGATACGTCTTAGGGTCACCAGTGTGGAGATGTGTGGAAGGACGAGGCTGAGTTTATTTCTCAAGATCAGTTTTATTCACCTTCACATTCTCCAACATCCAAAAACAGAAAGAGAGAGGAATCCCCCAACATCTGTCCCTTTAATACCCCAGGACATCAAAGCACACAGTCCATTGTCTCTTAATCCCAAATCACAATGCATCCCCCCTCCAGGTCTTCTCGTCTCCACCTAAAGTCCTGGTGGTCAGGAAATCCTTCAAGGCCATCTCTTTGCATACAAAAGGCCAGACTTCACATCCTCCTGTTACCCCTAGGAGGTTCAGACCTTTTGTTCCTCTGAGACGTGAAGCAAACAATAAGCATACAGTAATACACATGTGAAGCATATGAAACCCCCATATGTGCACCACACCACACTGAACAACTCTGCTTCTTTCCTTGTTTGAATGTATACACCTTCTGAAGTGTCTTTGAAGGTCACCTCAAGCATGGTTGCCAGATATAGCGAGAAGAGTGCAGGTGCCAGCACACACCCTTGTTTCACCCTGTTGCTTACTGAAAAGTTTTTAGATACTGAACCACTCATTGCCACGTTTGCTTGCATACCTGTACGGAGTGCCTCAATCAGGCTGACAAACTTCTCTGTACAGCCATATTTCTTGAGTACCTGCCAAAGTCCTTGTCGCGAAACAGTATCGAAGGCTTTACTGAAGTCTATGAAGACTTCATAAAGTGGCATGTTCTGTTCGATACACTTTTCTTGAACCTGTTTCAAGCAGAAAATCATGTCCATTGTGCTTCTTCCACTTCTAAAGCCGCACTGGGTTTCTGGTAGTACATTCTGCGAGATGTGTTCATTGAGTCTGTTCAGTAGTACATGTGAGAGAATCTTACCAACAGTGGCTAGCAGTGATATACCTCGGTAATTTCCACAATCTTTCCTGTCACCTTTCTTGAACAAAGGCACAATGCTTGCGTCCTTCCAGTCTTGAGGTACTTTCTGGGCATCCCATATCTCTTGGATGAGCTTGTGCAGGCAGTTGGTCAGCTGAACACCACCAAATTTCCACACTTCTGCTGGAATTTCATCCCTTCCCGGAGCTTTACCATCCTGTGTTGTCCTGATAGCTGCCATTAGTTCATCAAAATTTGGTGGTTCATCCAGACTTGATACAGCTGGTCGCTGCACTAGAGCTTCTTTAGCCTCTTCAGTGAGATCTCCAGGGTTGTTTAGTAGTTGGTCAAAGTGGTCTGCAAATCTGTCCAGGATCTTATCTTTCTCGTGCAAAACCGTTTCATCATCCATAGCCTTTAGTTGGATCAGTCCTCTTGGTTTAGGGTCATAGATTTCTCTCAAACCTGTGAAGAATGTTTTCATGTCCTTCCTGTCTGCTGCAGTTTGAAGTTCCTCTGCTTTTTCATCCCACCAATTGGATTTCATCTCTCTGGTGTACTTCTGTAGCTCACTCTGAGCCTTTGAGTATTTCTTCTTCTTCGACCTTGTGTTACACTGTAGGTTTTCCTGCCTAGCTGTATTCCTCACTTCTAGTAGTTTCTTCAGGTGTTCATCATGCTCATCAAACCAATCTTGATGTTTTCTCTCAGAGTGGCCTAATACATCACGCGCAGTCTGATACACTGTGTCCTTCACTGTTGCCCATTTCTCTTCTATGTCATTCTCTGAGTTGTTGCTGTCCCAGTCTTTCAAGTTTTCATCCATTTCCTGTGTAAGATCTTCCTGCTTCTTTTGTCCTTTCAGTGCACTAGTGTTTAGCTTCCGTGGTGGCTTCGCACCCGTCCTGCAGTGCTGTTTTCATCTCCATCCATCCATCTTCTACCACTTTTCCGGAGGTCCGGGTCGCGAAGGCAGCAGTTCAAGCAGAAAAGCCCAGACTTCCCTCTCCCCAGCCACCTGCTCCAGCTCTTCAGAGGGGATACCAAGGCGTTCCCAGACCAGCTGGGAGATATAGTCTGTCCATCGAGTCCTGGGTCTGCCCCGGGGTCTCCTCCCAGTGGGATGTGCCTGAAACACCTCAAGTGGGAGTCGTCCAGGAGGCATCCTAATCAGATGCCCATACCACCTCAACTGACTCCTTTCAGTGTGGAGGAGCAGCAGTTCTACTCTGAGCCTCTCCCGGATGACTGAGCTCCTCACCCTATCTCTGAGGGTGAGTCCAGCAATCCTACGGAGAAAGCTCATTTCAGCCGCTTGTATCCGTGATCTCGTTCTTTCGGTCATTACCCAAAGCTCGTGACCATAGGTGAGAGTAGGAACGTAGATTGACTGGTAAATCGACAGCTTTGCCTTAGAACTCAGCTCCCTCTTCACCACAACAGACCGGTACAACGTCCGCATCACTGCAGATGCTGCTCCATTCCGTCTGTCAGTCTCTCGCTCCATTTTCCCCTCACTCGTGAACAAGACCCCAAGATACTTAAACTCCTCCACTTGGGGCAGGAGCCTGTCCCCAACCCGGAGAGGACAATCCACCTTTTTTCCGGCTGAGGACCATGGACTCGGACTTGGAGGTGCTGATTCTCATCCCAGCCGCTTCACACTCAGTGGCAAACCGTCCCAGCAACAGCTGTGGGTCATTGCTGGATGAAGCCAACAGGACAACATCATCTGCAAACAACAGAGATGAGATCCTGTGGTCACCAAGCATGACACCCTCCATTCCCTGGCTGTGCCTAGAAATCCTGTCCATAAAATTTATGAACAGGATAGGTGACAAAGGACAGCCCTGGCGGAGTCCAACTCTCACTGGGAATGACTCCGACTGAGTGTTGGCAATACGAACCAAACTCTCACAACGGTCATACAGAGACCGAATAGCTCGTAACAACAAGCCCGATACCCCATACTCCCAAAGCACCCCCCACAAAAATCCACGAGGGACGTGGTCAAATGCCTTCTCCAAGTCCACAAAACACATGTAAACTGGTTGGGCAAACTCCCATGAACCCTCAAGAATTCTCGAGAGGGTAAAGAGCTGGTCCGATGTGCCACGGCCAGGACGAAAACCACATTGCTCCTCCTGGATCCGAGGTTCGACCAACGGCCGGACTCTCCTCTCCAGTACCTTGGCATAGACCTTCCCAGGGAGGCTGAGGAGTGTGATTCCTCTAAAGTTGGAGCACACCCTCCGGTCCCCTTTTTTGAAGAGGAACCACCACCCTGGTTTGCCATGCCAAAGGCACTACCCCCAATCTCCACGCAATGTTGCAGAGGCGTGTCAACAATGACAGCCCAACAACATCCAGGGCCTTGAGGTACTCAGGGCGAATCTCGTCCACCCCCGGGGCCCGGCCACCAAGGAGATTTTTAACCACCTTGGCGACCTCAGCCCCTGTGATAGGCGAGTCATCCCCCTCGTCCCCAAACCCTGCTTCCTCTGTGGAAGGCGTATCAGTGGGATTGAGGAGATCCTCGAAGTATTCCTTCCACCGCCCGACGATATCCCCAGTCGAAGTCAACAGTGTCCCATCCACACCATACACAGTGTGGACGGGGAGCTGCTTTCCCCTCCTGAGCCGCCGGACAGTTTGCCAGAATCTCTTTGAGGCCGACCGAAAGTCTTGTTCCATGGCATCACCGAACTCCTCCCATACCCGGGTTTTTGCTTCAGCAACCACCCGAGCTGCACTCCGCTTGGCCTGCCGGTACACCTCAGCTGCTTTGGGAGTCCCACAAGCCAACCAAGCTTGATAGAACTCCCTCTTCAGCTTAATGGCCCCCCTCACCACTGGTGTCCACCACTTGGTTCGGGGGTTGCCACCACGAGATGCACCGACCACCTTGCGGCCGCAGCTCTGGGCCGCCGCTTCAACAACAGAGGTGGAGAACATGGCCCATTCAGACTCTATGTCTCCAGACTCCCTCGGAATGTGGTTGAAGTTCTTCCGGAGGTGGGAGTTGAAGACCTCCCAGACAGGGGCCTCAGCCAGACGCTCCCAGCACGCCCTCACTATACGTTTGGGTCTACCAGGTCTGAATGGCTTCCTCCCCTGCCATCGGATCCAACTCACCACCAGGTGGTGATCAGTTGACAGCTCTGCACCTCTCTTTACTCGGGTGTCCATGACATACGGTTGCAGGTCTGATGATACGATAACAAAATCAATCATTGACCTGCGACCTAGGGTGTCCTGGTGCCAGGTGCACATATGGACACCCTTATGCTTGAACATGGTGTTCGTTATGGACAAACTGTGGTTAGCACAGAAGTCCAATAACTGAACATCACTCGGGTTCAGATCGGGCAGGCCGTTCCTCCCAATCACCCCCCTCCAGGTTTCACTGTCGTTGCCCATGTGCGCATTGAAGTCCCCCAGTAGGACAATGGAGTCTCCAAGAGGAGCACCCTCCAGCACCCCAGTCACAGACTCCAAAAAGGGTGGGTACTCTGAAACATCATTTGGTGCATAGGCACAAATGATGGTCAGGACCCATTTCCCAACCCGAAGGCGCAGGGAAGCAACCCTTTCGTCCACCGGGGAAAACTCCAATATAGAGGCAGCAAGGTGGGGCGATACAAGAATACCCACCCCTGCTCGTCGCCTCTCGCCCGGGGCAACTCCAGAAAAGGCCAAGCTCCAGCGCCTCTCCGGGAGACTGGTTCCGGAACCGGAGCTGTGTGTTGAGGTGAGGCCGACTATATCTAGCCGGTATCTCTCAACCTCGTACACCAGCTCAGGCTCCTTCCCCACCAGAGAGGTGACATTCCACGTACCAAAAGCCAGTTTAGAAAGCTTTGGATCAGTCCGCCAAGGTCTCCGCCTTTGACCACCACCTAATCCACATAGCACCGGACCCCCATGATCCCTCCTGCAGGTGGTGAGTCCACTGCAGGGCGGACCCATGTAACTCCTTCGGGCTGAGCCCGACCGGGTCCCATGGGTGGAAACCCGGCCACCAGGCGCTAGCCTTCGAGCCCCTCCCCCAGGCCAGGCTCCAGGGTGGGGCCCCGGTAACCCCCGGTGTTTTCATCTCCAAATCCTTAATCTAGATCTCAGCATAACATGATCAGTACCACAGTCTGCACCTCTCATTGCTCTGGTGTCCAATACATCCCTTATGTCTCTCTGCCTGACTATGATGTAGTCTAATAAGTGCCAGTGCTTGGATCTTGGGTGCATCCATGTCTTCTTGTGTGTGTCCTTGTGCTTAAATAGAGTGTTGGTTATCACAAGGTTGTACTCTGAACAAATCAAGTTTTTTCTGTTGTTAACATGTCTGTCACATGTTTCTTGTGATTTACAAGATATAGCAAGAGCAAAATCATTCCAAACTCCCAAGCACATGTTTTTCTGCTGTGAATGTCTGCTTAAGCTCCACCCCCCCCAAAAAAAAGACAGATTTGGACAGACCGTTAGTAGCTACATCAGTATTCCTGCTTAGCCTGGTTGGTTATAACATTAACGAATCAGACGGATGCTCTTGGCTACCTCGGGGGAAGAGGGAGGCACCGAGGAGCAGCAGAATTGAGGTAGAGCGGGTTGGGGTAACAACAGAGAGAGAGAGTGGAGAAAGGCGGGGGGCGATTTGAATGTGGCTGTGCGAGACCATGGTCTCGCACAGCCACATTCAAATCGAGCCGCTCTCAGCTCACTTCGCCAGCAGACGGGGCCGCACTGTGAGCTGAAAGCAGCCACATTCAAATCAGGCCCCCCACCCCACCCCTGCTCAGTTGCCAGCAGATGGGGGACTGGTTGTTAGTAAAAAGTAAACACATATTTGTCAGCTACATATTTATCTCTTGCCTTGACCGTTTTCAGAAAAAAAATTCTTTTTTGCTTTTTACTTTTTAAGATATAGGCAAAACTTTAACGTCTGGGAGCATCTTGAACAGATAGCAGCCCACCCACCAGGAGTCGTGGTGACCAATCACGTACAAGCCCTGCACATAGGGCGGCAACCAATCACGTGTAAGCCCTACAGGCCGGAAGCGCAGCAACTAATCACGTGTAAGCCCTGCAGGCTGCTAATTAGAATATTCATAGATCTGCACATACTTAAGTAGTACTGCAATCAGATGTTTCCTTTGTTCCCGGTATCCTTGACATTCCAACAAAACGTGCTGAACTGTTTCTGGAGAATCACAATGTGCACAGCTGCCTGTTGGGTGTTTACCTATTCTATGTAGCATCTGGTTCAAAGTAGTATGTCTTTTTCTCAATCGGGTGATGAGTATCTCCTCTTTCCTGTTTCTGCCAAGTCCCATTCCAGAGACCACCCACTTTTGAATGTCATAAAGAGATCTTCCTGTATCTATTGAGTCCCAATATTCTTGCCACTTTTGCACTATATACTTGTTAATTATCGATTTTCCTTCTGCCTTACTAAAATGTCCAGATCCACTGCCTCAAATTTCAATGATTGTTTTGCTAATAAGTCTACATCCTCATTACCCTCTATTCCAACATGGGCTGGAACCCAAAGAAAGCTTACTAACTGGCCTTTACTGTAGAGGTTGTAAATTAAGGAGTGGATTTCTACAATTAGGTCCTGCCTACACGACTGCAGTGATTGAACACTCTTGAGAGCTGCCCAACTATTTGAAGCAATAACAGCATTATTCCTATAATTTATCTCCAACCACTGTAGAGCTGATATAATGGCAACTAGCTCAACTGTGTATACTGATAAATGATTGCTGGTTCTTGATGATCCAAGATGGTGCTGCGGATGGCAGCCACTGGCTTCTGCTCTCTGATGTTTTTGATAATTTTATGTGGTTTTTTGGACTTCTGCTCTTCCGTCCGAGTCACCTATTCAAGGGAGGAACTACTTTCACTCAGACTATCTCCCAGTGCAACTTCTCCAGTTTCTGCTGCTGATCTGAAGTTTTTTCAGTCGATCTTAGCTGTGGGAGCAGCGGCTATTGGCACTGGCCGGAAACGAAGGCGGCGTGGTAAACGTGCCGGTGCGCTAGTCAGGCTGAAGAAACGAGGATATCGCACGCCGCTCCCATCGATCCATCTGACCAATGTCCGCTCTTTGGTGAACAAAATGGACGAACTGCTGCTCCTGACTCACAAAAACCTGGCTTTTAGCAGATCTGGCGCCCTGTGTTTCACGGAGTCCTGGCTGAGTGAACACATCCCGGACAGCGCAGTTCGCCTGGACGGATTCCAACTGTTTCGCGCTGATCGCAGCCGAGAATTCTCTGGAAAGACTAAAGGTGGTGGAATCTGCTTCTACAAAAATGAAGGTTGGTGTACTGATGTCACAGTGTTGAAGAAGTTTTGTAGCCCTAACCTAGAGTCGCTGTTCATAAACTGTAAACCCTTTTATTCACCGCAAGAGTTCTCCTCGTTTATTCTGGTCGGAATTTATATCCTGCCTGCTGCTTGTACAACGGAGGCACTGCAGCACCTCGCTGACCAGATAGCAGACGTGGAGGAAAAACATCCAGACTCTCTGCTTATCATTCTGGGTGATTTCAATAGAGCTAATCTCACAAATGAGCTTCCTAAATACAGACAGCATATTAAATGTCCCACCAGGGACACAAATACACTTGACCACTGTTACACAGTTTTAAGAAACGCCTATCATGCCGTCCCCCGTGCAGCTGTGGGTTTTTCTGACCACTGTCTGCTCCATCTTATTCCAACATACAGACAGAAACTAAAAACTTCCAAGTCTGTTGTGAGGACTGTGAAGAAATGGACTGAGGAATCAAAGCTGGAGTTACAAGCCTGCTTTGACTGCACAGACTGGAGTGTTTTTGAAGATGCATCCATTAACCTAAATGAACTCACTGACACTGTGACATCATACATCAGTTTTTGTGAGGACATGTGTGTGCAGACCAAGACCTTCTGCACATACAACAACAATAAACCCTGGTTCACTCCTAAACTGAAGCAGCTACATCAGACCAAGGAGGAGGCCTACAGGACTGGTGACTGGACTCTGTACAAGCGGGCCAGAAACATGCTGACAAAGGAGACCAGGCTTGCTAAAAGGAGCTACAGTGAGAAGTTACAACAAAACTTCTCAGCCAACAACTCTGCTTCTGTTTGGAGAGGCCTGCAGAATATCACCAACTACAGGAGACCATCCCCCCCACCCTGTGGAAAACCGCCAGCTGGCTAACGACCTAAACAGCTTTTACTGTAGGTTTGAAAAGAACCTACAGTTCTCACCTCCCACCCACACAAAAGGATTATCTGCAGCCCCAGGAACTCCATCCCTCCTCCACTCTGACCTCCCACCAGCACTAACGATCTGTGAAGAGGAGGTGCGCTGGGTCTTTCAGAGACAAAAGATCAAGAAAGCTGCAGGACCTGATGGTGTGTCTCCGTCCTGCCTGAGAGTCTGCTCCAACGAGTTGGCCCCCATCTTCACCCGGATCTTTAATTGATCACTGGAGCTGTGTGAAGTGCCTTCCTGCTTCAAATGCTCCATCATCATTCCAGTTCCCAAGAAACTCTCTGTTACAGGATTAAATGACTACAGACCTGTTGCCTTGACCTCTGTGGTCATGAAATCCTTGGAGAGATTGGTGCTGAACCACCTGAAGGTCGTCACAGGCCCCCTGATGGACCCACTGCAGTTTGCCTACCGGTCAAACAGGTCAGTGGATGATGCAGTGAATATGGGACTACACTACATCCTGCAACACCTCGACTCCCCAGGGACGTACGCCAGGATCCTGTTTGTCGACTTCAGCTCAGCGTTCAACACCATCATCCCAGGCATTCTTCATCAGAAACTCCTCCAGCTCAAGGTTCCCCCCTCCACCTGCCAGTGGATCTCCAGCTTTCTGACTGACAGGTGGCAACAGGTGAAGCTAGGGAGATTTACATCCAGCTCCCGAAAAATCAGTACTGGCGCCCCCCAAGGATGTGTCCTTTCCCCACTGCTCTTCTCCCTCTACTCCCAACGACTGCACCTCAGAGGACCCTTCGGTGAAGCTCCTGAAGTTTGTGGACGACACCACAGTTATCGGTTTGATCCGGGATGGTGATGAGTCTGCATACAGGCGGGAGGTGGAGCAGCTGATCCTCTGGTGCGGCCAGAACCATCTTGAACATAACCCAGCCAAAACGGTGGAGATGACTGTGGATTTCAGGCGACACCCTCCTTCATTCCCCCCACTCACCATCCTCAACAGCACAGTGTCCACTGTGGACTCCTTCAAGTTTCTGGGTACCACAATCTCCCGGAACCTGAAGTGGTCCTCCCATATAGACACTGTCCAGAAAAAGGCCCAGCAGAGGTTGTTTTTTCTGCGTCAGCTCAAGAAGTTTGATTTGCCTTAGGAGCTGCTGGTTGTCTTCTACACCACCATCATCCAATCTGTCCTCTGCTTTTCCATCACTGTCTGGTTTGGATCTGCCACTAAACAGGACAAGACCAGACCGCAGCGGATCATTAAGTCTGCGGAGAGGATCATTGGTACCGACCTATCCTCCATTGAGAACTTATATCGGTCCATAACCAGGAAACGGGCGGGAAACATCTGTGCTGACCCGTCACACCCCGGCCACAAACTGTTTGAACTTCTATCTTCTGGTCGTCGTTACAGATCACTGAAGGTCAAAACCACCCATCACAGGAACAGTTTCTTTCCTCAAGCCATCACTCTGATGAACTCCTAACATTCACCTAGTCCTACCTGTTGCTGTACAGGTTTTCATCCATTCTTACATTGCACATAACTCTCACACTGCTTTTTACTTCATTCACATTATATCACTGAATCTGAGTTCACATTGAAATACTGCGTGACTGTATATTTTTTCATATATTTCTGCAAAGTGTGGCTAGTCTGAGTAAATAAGCTGCATATATTCCTGTATATATTTGCATCCTTTTATAGAAACGTGGACAGACTGTAATTTACTGTACATACTCTGTTGTCATTGAATCCTTATTTAAATCTTATTTAAATCCTCCACCTGAACAATGAGAGCAAGTTTTTAGCCAAAGTCAAATTCCTTGTATGTGTTGTGCATACTTGGCCAATAAAGCTGATTCTGATTCTGATTCTGATTCTGATTTTGTTGATAGATATTTTATACTGAGGAATGTATACCGCAGATCCACTACGACCAGTTGTAGGGTCCTTGGAACCATTGGTAAATGGTTCAGAAACATGCTATCAGCATGTTTCTGAAGTTCTGTTCACTATATTTATGCACTATATAATCTGTTGCTGATTGCTTTTGTTGCCTCCTCGGTTGTTGTATTTCAAAATCTACTAGTGGCATCTTAAACAGCTATGGAGGAATAACAGACCACAGGACTGTTGGGCTAAAATCTACGTGTTTTAATCCTGCCTGCTCAGCAATTGCATCACTTATCCATCGAAAGCTACTAATGTTGGACTCATTGTGTTCCTAGCAATCATTAGGAATAGCTTTTGCAGGATGTGACCTCTTATGCCCCTTCAAGTTGATCCAGTATGCCAGCATTAATTTGGTTCTTCTTAATCTTAAGGGCATTTCACCCATCTCTACTTGGATCGCTGATACTGGAGAAGTTTTAAATGCACCACAACATATCCTAAGAGCCTTTGTCTGCTCTATGTCCAGAAGGTTCAGGTGACAATCAGCAGCCGACATGAATGCAACACATCCATAGTCTAGAGTCGTTCTCATTAGTCCTCGATACATCCTCAACAGAGAGGCCCTAGAGGCCCCCCCAGTCCCGTCCTGCCAGACATCTCAAAATATTATTTATTTTCTTACATTTTCCTTTAGTTTTTTCAATATGCTGCTTCCAGGTTAGTTTTTCATCGAATAACACACCTAAATACCGAACTACCATTACTTGCTCTAACTTTTGGCCATAAAGTTTTAAAGAAATGTCTTTGTGAGTTTTAGAGAAGCAAATCACTTGTGTCTTTGTGACCGATATTTTAAAAGCCCACCGATTTGCCCATTGTTCAACTTGGTCTATTGCTGCCTGCATTTTTCTCTGAATGTACTCAAGATTACGTCCCTTTATCCATAAGGCCCCATCATCTGCATATATAAGCAGTGACGCAGGTGACAACAACAGAACCTGGATGAATCCCAAATCTTGGTCAAAACGATTAATAAACGACTATCAGAATGGTTTTAGAAGAAGAAGATCCACAGTGGATGCTCTAGTTAGGGTAAGTAATGATATTGAAAAGACTCTCAAAATGAAAGAAGTAATGGTTATAGTTTATCTGGATATTGAAAAGGCTTATGACTCACTGTGGAGGGATGGACTTCTTATCAAATTAATTAAAATGGGCATTGGTGGTAGGATGTATAACTGGATAATGGATTTTTTAACACACAGGACAATTAGGTTTAGTAGGATCAGAATTTTCTAATGACTTTGAAATAGAAAATGGTGTTCCTCAGGGGAGTGTGATAAGCCCTGTTTTATTCAATACAATGATTAATGACGTGTTTGAGAATCAAGAGGGATCCATCAAAACAGCACTATATGCAGATGATGGAGCCATATGGACGAAGGGAAGAAATGAGAAATTTGTGTTCAAAAATATCAGGAAAGCAATGGAGAAAGTGGAAAAGTGGTCATATGACTGGGGATTTAAATTTTCAAACAGTAAAACCTGCTATATGACTTTCACAAAAAAAAACAAAAAAAACAGAACTGGTACAGAACCGTTAACATTATATAATCAACCAATAGGGAAAGTCGGTGAGTTCAAATATCTAGGATTGTGGTTTGATAGTGCATACACGTGGAGAGTTCATGTTGAAAATCTGGAGACAAAGTGCAAAAAACTCATTAATCTCATAAAAGCTGTAGCTGGACATGAATGGGGTGCAGATAAACAGGCATTAATTGACATTTACAGAGCACTAATGCGATCAACAATAGACTACGGATGCATGAGTTATGGAGCAGCGGCAAAGACGACTCTGGAAAAAATAGAATGCAGCATAGAGCGCTTTGCCTGTGCATTGGAGCCATCAAAACAACACCAAACAATGCAGTTTTAATAGAAGCAGGAGAAATGCCAATGGATTTGAGAAGAGATAAACTCGCATTATCATACTGGGTCAAGCTGAAAGGAAGTGACGAAGTGAATATTTCAAAAACAACACTACAAGGCTGCTGGGAATACTCTTAATTTCCAGGGGCATGGGTTTGGGTGGACAATTGAAAGAAAAGTCAGAATGTATGGGCTACACACTATTGATATACTGTAGCTAACACCAGTCCAGTGAATAATGTTCCCCCTTGGCTGTTTCCGGGAATAGAAGTAGACGCTAGTCTGCTAATGAGGAAAAAGGACTGGCATATGAGTGAAGTTGGTGTTAAAACAAGCATTTACCTCAGGAACAATTACTATAACTTCTTGCAGCTCTATACTGACAGTTTAAAGAACAAAGAGGGCTCTGTTGGAGTTGGAGTATACATTCCAGAGTTTAAAGTGACCATCGCAAACTCTCCAACAATACATCCGTGTTTACAGCAGAGATGGTGGCATTAATTATTGCTTTGCAGTGGGTGGAGGAGGTCAGACCGGACCGGGTGGTGGTGTGCATGGATTCACTTGCAGCGTTAAAAACCATACAGACACTAAAATCTACAAGGGAAAACTTGGTGATTGAGCTATATCACAGTTTATTTAGGGTACACAGGGGTGGTGGAGAAGTTCAGTTTTGCTGGGTTCCTGCACATGAAGGGTTGAAAGGAAGTGACTGTGCAGACAAATTAGCAAAAAGCGCTCTTCAAAAAGAGATAACTATATCATTGTCTCTTGGAAAAGGTGAAGGGAAAGCAGTAATCAAGAAACAAGGAACTGAGCTATGGCAAAAAAGATGGGATGAAGATCATAAAGGTAGATCGTATTACAAAATACAAAAATCTATTGCAGTAAAGAATTACATAACAACCAAAAGGAGGGAAGACATCATTATTACAAGACTCAAACTGGATCATACAGGTTTAAATGGCACTTTATTCACCATGGGGAAAAGTGAAAGTGACAAATGTAGAGAATGTGGAGTAAGAGAAAATGTCGAGCACATCTTATTACACTGTCACAAATATGGAAATGAAAGACAGATAATGGAAAATGAAGTTCGAGAGGCCGGTAGGGAATGGGATTTAACTGGGATTCTGGGAACAGATAGAGATGGAGAGGCAATAAGAATCACGAGAAGGGCTCTCTTTTCTTTTTAAATAACACAGGATTAAGTCATAGAATTTAGGGGTCGGGCTCAGATGACATAATGTTACATACTCTTGTACAGTAGGTGGTGGTATGCACCTTTCAGTTGTTTGCTATCCGCCAGTAACCAAGAGAAGAAGAAGAAGAATCTTGGTCAAAACGTCAGAAAGCTATGAGGAAGATGTCACAAAGCTATGAGGATTACGTCAGAAAGCTATGAGGAAGACGTCACAAAGCTGTGAGGAAGTCGTCGCAAAGCTATGAGGAAAACGTCACAAAGCTATGAGGAAAATGTCATAGAGCAACAAAGCTATGAGTAAGAAGTCACAAAGCTATGAGTAAGATGTCACAAAGCTATGAGGAAAACGTCACAAAGCTATGAGGAAAATGTCATAGAGCAACAAAGCTATGAGTAAGAAGTCACAAAGCTATGAGGAAGATGTCACAAAGCTATGAGGAAAACGTCACAAAGCTATGAGGAAAACAATCAAGTCAGTGGTGGTAATGCACCTTTGAACTGGTTGCCAACCGCCAATCAAATCTAACAGAAGAAGAAGAAGAAGGTAATGCACCTGAGAAGAAGAGTGATGCAAAGTGGGGTATGTGGCGGTAATGCACCTGCAAGATGGTTGCCAACCGCCAATTAAATCTAAAAGAAGAAGAAAATCTCTTTCCACACAGACAGTCTAAGATGTGTAGAGGGATGATACAGAGTGAAGTGATGATATAGAGTGAAGTACGAAGAGAAGAAGAAGAGTGCTGTCTGAAGATAGAGTTGAGGTTCGATTGGACACAGCAATGATGATAGAAGGACTACAGCTCCTGAGCAGATAACAGTGATGATATAGAGTGAAGTGCAAGGAGACGAAAAAGAGTGATGTCTGAAGATAAGAGTTGAGGTTCAGTTGGACACAGCAATGATGATAGAAGGACTACAGCTCCTGACCAGATAGAGCGATGATATAGAGTGAAGTACATGGCGGTAATGCACCTATAAGCTGGTTGTCAACCGCCATTCATTCATTCATTCGCCAATCAAATCCAAAAGAATGAAGAAGTAAATCTCTTTCCAAGCAATTCTAAGGCAATAAATGTTTTTTGTGGGTGATAAAACACAATATATTTGAGATGGTTTTAGAGCCACCGGAGTGCAACTTTAAACAATTTGGGAAAGCCCAGATGGTGATATCATGGCTTTCAAAGCTTCTGACAGGTTGACTGACAACATTTGAGTTAATAGGAGGCACACCTCAAACACATTGTTTCCTTGTGTGACATCATGGGAAAATCAAAAGAAATCAGCCAAGATATCAGGAACAGAATTGTGGACCTCCACAAGTCTGGTTCATCCTTGGGTACAATTTCCAGATGTCTGAAGGTGCCACGTTCATCTGTTCAAACAACTGAATCGGTGAATTCAAAAGGGGCCCAAGTCCCCATTGAAAATGTGTGGACTTGGGCCCTTTTTGAATTCACCGATTCAATTATATGTAAGTATAAACACTGTGGGAATGTCCAGCCATCGTACCGTCAGGAAGGAAATGGGTTCTGTGTCCCAGAGATGAATGTATTTTAGTGTGAAATGTGTCTCTCAACCCAAGAACAAAAGCAAAAGACCTTGTGAAGATGCTGGCTGAAGCTGCTAAAAGTGTCATTATCCACAGTGAAACGACTCCTGTACTGACATGGGCTGAAAGGCTACTCAGCGAGGAAGAAGCCATTACTCCAAAAGCAACATAAAAAAGCCAGATTACAGTTTGTAGATGCACACAGGAACAAAGACCTTAATTTTTGGAGACATGTCCTGTGGTCTGATGAAACTAAAATTGAACTGTTTGACCATAATGACCATCTTTACATTTGGAGGAAATAGGCGGAAGCTTGCAAGCCTAAGAAAACCATCACAGCTGTGAAGTGGGTGGGTGGCAGCATCATCTTGTGAGGGTGTTTTGCAGCAGGAGGGACTGGTGCACTTCACAAAATAGATGCATCATGAGGAAAGAACATTATGTAGAAGTATTGAAGCAACATCTCAATACAAGGACCAGAAAGTTAAAGCTTGGGTGCAAATGGGTCTTCCAAATGGACAATGACCCTAAGCATACTGCCAGATTAGTTACAAAGAAGCTTAAGGACAACAAAGTCAATGTTTTGGCATGGCCATCATGAAGCTCTGATCTCAATCCCATAAAAAATGTGGGCAGAACTGAAAAGATGTGTGTGTGCAAGGCAGTCTACAAACCTGACTCAATTACACTAGTTCTGTCAGGAGGAATGAGACAAAATTCCAGCAAACTGTTGTGAGAAGCTTGTGGAAGGAAACCCAAAACATTTGACCCAAGTCATACAGTTTAAAGGCAATGCTACCAAATACTAAGGAAATGGATGTAGACCTCTAACTTTGTAGAAAGTAACTAAAAATTCTCAATTTTTTTAGCAAATATAGATAGATGTACTTTATTGATTCCAAACTGGGAAATTACAGTGCAACAGCACCATGACAGTAGACGACCGAATGACAAAAATTATATACAGTGGTGTGAAAAAGTGTTTGCCCCCTTCCTGATTTCTCTTTTTTTTTTTGTACATTTGTCACACTGACATGTTTCAGATCATGAAACAAATTTAAACATTAGACAAAGAAAACAAATAAACACAAAATGCAGTTTTAAAATGAAGGTGTTTGTTCTGTCCTCACAAGACATGAAGCTGACTGACTGATGCCTATCTTGCTAGACAGACAGTGAACACAGGATGGCACTAGATTTGAGTCTTCATTTAATGGAGAAAATGTGCTCATACATCACATTCATTTTCATGGATTTTCATTGTAAAACTGAAATAGAATACATTACACACATTAGTATCTTATTCAATAGCAAGCTCTAACTGTAAAGCTTAATGTGGTATTATATAAATCCAAATGGACCACTTCTACTTAAACCAGCACAAAATAGCATGAAATAGCATTAGACCTCCTTGTATTATGCTAATGTTAGCGTAAATGCTAATTGCGACGCTAACATACCTAGCTAACACATATAAGCCAATAGGAAAGTTAGCTTGAAGCCGTTAGCATACTAATGCTCATACCGCTAGCATGCTAATCTTATAGCAATAACAGCCTGTTAACATTAATGCACTTTCTCATAACAGCTATCTTCAACCACAAACTCACTCTGTGATGTACTATCTGTTCTGTATGTAAAAGGCCGGTATTAGTAAGATGGCGGCCGGGTTGGACGGGGAATGGCCTAGGGTGGTCAACTGCCAGTTTCCGGTGGTGACGCCACTCTTAGTATAAAGGAGGTGGGCAGAAGAGGCTAGTCCTCTTTTGTCATGGAGACACCTGGCCTGCAGGAGAGTGCCGTAAGCCTATATTGTATTCTAATAAAGCTCTGTAAACTGAGTCCACTGTCTACTCATTATTGCCTAAGTATGGATGCTACATTTCGCGACGAGGTAAAAGCGGTAGTTGAAAGATCTTTTGCCAGTTTTCAGACGTTTTTGGAGACCCCGGGCATGCCACCTGTACCAAATAAGGTGTTCATGACCAAGTCCTGACCAAAGCTGTGATAAATGGGGAAGAAATTATGATGATGATATTTGCTTTTTTACTTTGCTTTTTTTTAAACCCGGGTTAAATAACCTGGTTAAATAATTTTGGATACAAGATGGAGAAAAGATACTGATTTAAAGTTGACTTGTTATGCTCATCTCAAGCTCTGCATTACTACTGAAGTCGTTATGTGTGAATTTACAACTTCATACTGATTACCTGTTACTTACAGACAGTATTTAAGGTCACATATAGTACAGTGTGCTTTTTTTTGGGGGGGGGGGGGTTTAACCATATGGAATATAGTCATGGGTCAAGTGTATGCCCGTAATATATTAAAACACTCAGCTCACAAAGAAAATTCACACTGCCCTTGTTTAGTGAAGTCCCTTAAGAAACAGGCATATTACACTTACTGGGTTTTACAACATCACAAACAAACAAGCCCCGACTTATCCATCCATCCATTCATCTTTGGATGGATGGATGGACCATCTGCGGTGGTTTGCCACATTTACCATTTATTTGGTTGTTTTGAACCTCGGTGAGCTAGAAAAGCTCCGCGCGAGGGCTGTTTTGGTCCATAACTTAGGCATGGAGGGGCAGAGAATACTGGAGAACCTTGGGGGGGTCGATAGTTTTGACGAAGTAGTGGAGCTAATGGTGTGCTATTTTCGTGCGTGGGAAAACATCACAGTCCAACGCATCCAGTTTTGACAGCGCCGCCAGCGGTCAGAGGAGCTTGTGGAAGAGATTTTGGCGGACCTCCGGGAGCTGGTGAGGCAGTGCAAGTTCGGGCCCCTGGAGGACGAGATGATTCGGGACCAGCTGGCGGAGCACATCTGCTGCCCGGCAGCCCGGTCCAGGCTTCTGACACACCCAGGAGAATTGATGTTGGCTATGGCTATCGAGCTCGCTCAACAGTTCGAGGCAGCAGAGACTATCGCGAGGGGCCTTACTGAAGGGGCCACTCTGGGTCAAGATGAGTCTTGAGCTAAGGTGCTGTTATTGTACCCTGGTGATGAAGACAGCGGAGAGGAAGAATATGCCTCCGTAGTGAAGGTCAGGTCTGCCCCAGGTACGCCACGTTGTTATGGCTGTGGGTCCCCTAGTCACCGCTATAAGTCCAGAGTGTGCCTGGCAAAAGGCAAGTATTGCGGGAAGTGTGGATTGCTGAGCCACTTTGCCAGGGCCTGCGCAAATTTCGAACGCAGGGACCGGTGGAGTGAACCGGGTCCCGCACAGAAGACTCCTACAATAGTACACGCCGTTTCCCCAGAGACTATGGGACGGATCGGGTTTGATGTCATGCTAGATGGCGTCGAGGTTCCCCTGCTGGTGGATACAGGAGCAATTATCTCCGTTTTAAACCTGGCGACCATGAGGAGTTTGTTTCCCCACCGACAAATTAGAAAGCAGGAGAGAGACTACTATGGCTATGGATGGAACAGACTGGCCGTGCTGGGGTTTGTGGAAATGGAGGCTCGGTACAAGTCTGTCGTTGTGCCCAAGGCCCGTGTTTATGTCACCGCTGCAGGAGTTAACATCATGGGGTGCAACCTCTTTTATAGCCTGGGCTTCTCTATAGCCAATGTATCGGGTGAGGAGTGGTCGGGGTGTGGACTTTGGGGCTGACCAGCTCCGGTGGTGGATGGTGTGGAGGTGTGGGACTCAGACTGGCTGGACACAAATGCAAGTGGAGAGCACGTTCAGCGCCACGCGACACCACCCCGGGATGGACCCAATGCCGGTCATCATGCTGCCCTGGATGAGGGTGCTGGACGGCATGCCGGGGCCCCCGGGGTGGCCCCTAAGGACGAGGTGCCCGTGCTGGAGGATGAGGGGGTGAGACCTGAGGGCACGGTTGTAAAGCACTCACAACGATGGCCTGCCAAGAGAAAGACAAACCGGACCTGCGAGTCGACCGGATCGGTGAAAGAGGCCAGTCAGAATCAGAGTGATCCGGAAAAGAAGAAAAGGGCTTCCCTGCAGGTTGGAGACGAGGTTCAGCCTAGGGTCGAGGCCCGGATGAGAAGGGATCACGGGTCACGCGAGCAGCTTGATGACCAGAGGCAGTTCCGAGTGGAGGCTGCCTGGAGAGATGGGTACCTGCGCTTGTCTGACCAGACCTGGAGGCATCCAAATGAGCTGCGTCTGACATTGGAGGAGAGGAGACGGCGTAGCAGGAGCCCCGAGGTCAACAGACGGAGGAGTTTAGAGAGAGACCCATCCAAGGACTGAGGGTGTTTTGTTGTGTATGTATTTTGAGGTTAACCCAGGTCCTGATGTACATGGTTAATTGCTGCTGTTTTAGTGTCCCGGGTATCTAAAAAAAACAACAACAACAACAACACAGAAAAGAAAAGGGATAATAATAAGGAGATGACATTTTATGGGTCGAATTTTGTAATTTGTGTGTTATGTAGGAGCTGAATTTTATTAATTTGAGGGTTTTATTGACCATGGTGTAGATAAACTGATACTCTGTTAATTGGATATTGGTCTAATTTAGACTTGTGTAGCAGGAATAGTTGACTGTGATTGGGTTGTTTGGTTCTATTGATTGATGGTTTATAATAATTATGATGCCCGACACATATTGTTTACTGTGTGCCCAAGTGTGGGGTGGGGGCTGCCAGCGGTATGTCCAATGTCCTATATGTTGTAATTGTTATATGTTGTGTTCATAAGGAACTGTTCTATGGGATTATTTTATGTAGAAACATGGCTTTTCTTTTGAGTTGGACTGCTTTAAGTATGGCGACAGAATAACCCACCTAGCTGCGTAGGGGGCACTGGCAGTCTACCCAGCCCCCCAGCCTTAGTTGTATGAATAGATAGCCAGTTTCTTTCTTTTTGTACATATTTTATTTTAGAGTGTGAGTCGGGAGACAAATTTGGGTGGGTTATCTGTATGCTTGACACTTTTTTTTGAAGGGGGAGGATGTTATGTATGTAGAAGGCTGGTATTATTAAGATGGCGGCCGGGTTGGACGGAGAATGGACTAGGGTGGTCAACTGCCGGTTTCCAGTGGTGACGCCACTCTTAGTATGAAGGAGGTGGGCGGAAGAGGCTAGTCCTCTTTCGTCGTGGAGACACCTGGCCTGCAGGAGAGTACCGTAAGCCTATATTGTATTGTATATAGTATTCTAATAAAGCTCCGTACACTGAGACCACTATCTACTCGTTACTGCCTAAGTATGGATGCTACACTAGCTATGACAAACAACAACAAATAATAATATTATGCAGCATGCACAACAACATAGATTTTGACCGAAATAACTTACAGGCTTACGTGGGCCAAACACCCAAGTTGAACTTTTTGGAAGGTGTGTGTCCATTTACATGTGGTGTAAAAGTAACACTGTAAAGGAAGGAATCAGATGAGACCACGAGCTGACGACACCGACTTTATTCTCCTCCATCAAACATAACAGACTCAATCTGAGTGCTAGAGCAAACTCTCTTATACACTTTATTCCCGCCTCCGGCACCCAGGGTAAACACATTAACATACAAGCTGTGAAACTTGCACACACATCCACATACACATTAACATACCGTCACAGAGCAGGTCTTGATACAATACATTGGCACCCCTGTGTCCTCACGTGTGAACCTGGCACAGCGGGGGTGGAAGGCACATCTTTCTTTGGCCTTATACCCCCTAGCACTCTGACACCCTTAGCTGGTTCTTCTCACCTTTTCCCCATTACCATTTCTGACTTTCTTTCTGACTACCTTTTCCCCACCAACTCCCTGTCGTGGGTGGAGTGCCATATCCTCTTGTGTCCCTCACACAGCCCCCCCAAAAAAAAACACCCACACCCAGAAGGGGTGTGGGTGTGGGTGTGCTCAAGCCCAAAAGCCCTCTGGACTTTTGGGCTTGAGCAAGCACCCATAGCGTCTGTAGCGTGGAGCCGCCGGGGCAGTCAAAACTCCTTCTTGTCGAAGTGGGTGGAAAGGGAGGTTGGTCTCTGGAGGGAAAAGGGTTAGTTCCATGCAAACCATTCTCTGCTGGGGAAACACAAACCTGCAGAGCCGCTGTAGGCGGTCGCCCGCACCAGGGAGCTTGGGCCAACACCACCTGTTCATCTGCCAACACATAAGCGGGCTTCAGCCTGTCTATGCAGACGGTTTCCTTACACCCCCCCAAGTCTAACACAAAATGCTTCTCCCCAGTTTCCAACACTCGGGCCATCGTACGGCAGCCGCAGAGGGGTTCTGTGAGCGTCATGCCTGACGAAAGTGAATTTGGTGTTCTCTAAGCTATTTGGAACAAAAGTGTGGGGAAAACAATGGAGTGCTGGGCCCGGAACGCTGGTAGCAGCCCATTCTTTCACATCCCTGCGTAGGCAAGGCCAGACAAATTTGGACCCCATCAGTTTAACCGAGGTGCACATGCCAGGATGTGAAAGGGAATGGACGGACTGAAAAACACAGTGGCACCAAGAGCTCGGAACCACTGGGCAGGGGTGGCCGGTGGAGACGTCATAGAGCAAGGGGGACACCCTTCTTTCACCACCCTGCTCTCCAGTTTTAATCCGGTAGCTGCGGACTGCAGCGTGCAAATGTCTGCATCCCCGGTTTGGTCGCGGTCATAGCAGGAAAATCTATCCCCACGTTGACCGGGGAGACTAATGCGCACGACAGGCATTTGGCCACGACATTAAGCTTACCGGCTATGTGTTAGATATCAGTAGAAACTCAGAGATTGGGGCCAAGTGCCGTTGCTGCCGGGCCGACCACAGCGCCGCATCTTTGGACATTGCATACGTTAGTGGCTTGTGATCAACAAACGCGGTGAACTCGGGGCCCTCAAGCCAAAACTGGAAATGACACGTAGCTAGATGGAAGGCCAACAACTCCCAGTCAAATGTGCTGTATTTATGCTCGTTGTCACGCATAGTACGGCTGAAAAATGCAAGTGGCTGTCACGAACCGGAGATGTACTGCTCCACCACTGCCCCTATCGCGACGTCAGGCTCGTCTGTGGTGAGCGCCATCCACGCTGATGGGGTTGGGTGGGCCAGCAGAGCTGCATTAGTGAGCGCCATTTTGGCATTTGTGAAAGCCTGGGCCCACTTGGGAGTCCAGTTGATGCTATCTGCGGGCTTCTTTTTTTTTTTTTGAGCGCACCGTACAGCAGTTGCAGCAGCTGTGCTGCCCGGGGGAGAAAATGGTTGTAAGATGTAAGATGTTGTAAATGGTTGTAAAAATTGACCATCCCCAAAAATTCATGCAGTGTCCTAACGGTCTGTAGACTCGGAAAATCCGACACTTTGCACACTTTATCCATCAGCAGGACCACACTGTCTGGCGAGATGCGGTGGCCCAAAAAATCAATTGCTGGCAGCCTGAACTGGCACTTCGCTGGGTTAACAATAAGCCCGTGTGCTTCCAACCGTTGGAAAACTTGTTTGAGGTGGGCGAGGTGCTCCTCCTCCGACGCGCTAGCCACCAAAATGTCGTCCAAGTAGACAAAAACGAATGGCAGGTCCCGGAGCACCGCGTCCATCATTCTTTGAAAGGTTTGTGCTGTGCCTTTTAACCCGAACGGCATGTGTAAAAACTTGAAAAAGCCAAAAGGGGTTATTACCACCATTTTAGGAACGTCCTCTGCGTGAACCAGGACCTGGTGGTACCTGCGGGCCAGATCCACTTTTGAAAAAATGCGCATCCCAGCCAAGTGCACGGAAAAATCCTGGATGTGCGGGATGGGATACCGGTCATGTTCCGTGGTGTTGTTCAAGTGTCGGAAATCGCCGTATGGCTGCCACAACCCATTGGCCTATAGCACCATGTGCAGCGGAGATGCCCAAGGGTTGTTGGAGCGCCTAACGATGCCCAATCGCTCTAAGTTAGCAAATTCCTCACGCATGCTGGCTAGTTTAGCTGTGTCCAGGCGGCGAGGGCACGCAAACACAGGCGGACCTTTTGTTGTGATAAAATGTTCAACCCTGTGCTTGGTTACCACAGCGGAAAAGGTGGGAACCATGAGTGCTGGGAACTCAGAAAGCAAACGCTGGTACTTACCCCGTAGAGCTAGAACGTTAGTGTGTGTTGGTGGCCCAACTCCCCGAGCTGTGCAGGGCAAGGAGGAAAAAGAAACAGCGTCCACTAAGCGTCTGTTTGGAACATCAACAAGCAATTCGTGAGCACACAGAAAATCAGCACCTAAGATGGGGACCGAACATGCAGCTACCACAAAGTCCCACAGGTAATTGCATCCGTGTAAACACACAATCACCGTCCTTCCTCCAAATGTCCTGATGTGGATCCATTGGCGGCTGTAAGAGCCGGGCCGCTGCCTTCTGCCAACCAGTCTGCGCTGACTGGCAAAATGAGGCTCTTATGGGAGCCGGAGTCCACCAGAAAATGTCTCCCAGAATGTGTGTTTGTGATGAAAAGCAGTTTCTCCCAGTTGCCAGTGGGCGTAGCTGCTACCGACCGCTGGCTGTCTCATTTCCCGGCTTTCTTGAAGTGGCACGGCAGCAGACAATATTGCGCTTCTTTGCCAAAATGGCGGTGATAACAACACAGCATCCTGGTCCCATGTCTCTGGGTGGCCGTCCCTGCTACCACCCTCTCTCCGTCCGAAAGGGTATAACGGTGCAGCAGGATCCGCTTGAGAGCGTTGTATTTTCCTTGGGCTGGTGGGTCTTGGAGTAGACTCATGGCTTGCTGCGTGGTGCGTGCGTCCATCGATGCCACCACATGATGGTACTTTGTGTCATCTGTTGAGACTCTGTGGAAGGCAAACTGGGCTTCCACATGAATAAACCAAGCAGCCGGGTTGTGAAGCCAAAAGTCAGGGAATCTGCCACGGTGCATACAGCGGTGGGAGCCTCCAGCGGGATTGTCTCCGTGGTGGTGCTCGGTCCGTGTTCCATTTCACATCTCTAGGTCACCAATGTGGAGGAAGGAATCAGACGAGACCACAAGTTGATGACACCGACTTTATTCTTCTCCATCAAACATAACAGACTCAATCTGAGTGCCAGAGCGAACTCTCTTATACACTTTATTCCCGCCTCCGGCACCCAGGGTAAACACATTAACATACAAGCTGTGAAACATGCACACACATCCACATACATATTAATATACCTTCACAGAGCAGGTCTTGATACAATACATTGGCACCCCTGTGTCCTCACGTGTGAACCTGGCACAGCGGGGGCGGAAGGCACATCTTTCTTTGGCTCGTTCTTCTTGCCTTTTCCCCATTACCATTTCTGACTACCTTCTCCCCCACCAACCCCCTGTCGTGGGTGGAGTGCCATGTCCTCTTGTGTCCCCCACTACACAGCATTTCAGAAAAGGAACATCATACCAACAGTAAAATATGGTGGTGGTAGTGTGGTAGTCTGGGGCTGTTTTGTTGCTTCAAGACCTGGAAGACTTGCTGTGGTAAATGGAACCATGAATTCTGCTGTCTACCAAAAAATCCTGAAGGAGAATGTCTGGTCAGCTGTTCGTGACCTCAAGCTGAAGTGCACTTGAGTTCTGCAGCAGGACATTGATCCAAAATACACCAGCAAGTCCACCTCTGAATGGCTTAAGAAAAATAAAATGAAGACTTTGGAGTAGCCTAGTCAAAGTCCTGACCTGAATCCGATTGAGATGCTGTGGCATGACCTTAGAAAGGCGGTTCATTCTTGAAAACCCTCCAATGTGGCTGAATTACAACAATTCTGCAAAGATGAGTGGGCCAAAATTCCTCCGTAGCGCTGTAAAACACTCATTGCCAGTTATCTCAAATGCAGTTGTTGCTGCTAAGGGTGGCCCAACCAGTTATTAGGTTTAGGAGGCAATCACTTTTTCACACAGGGCCATGTAGGTTTTGATTTTTTTCCCTTACTAATAAATACCTTCACTTAAAAACTTCATTTTGTGTTTACTTATGTTATCTTTGTCTAATATTTAAATTTGTATGATGATCTGAAACATTTAAGTGTGACAAACATACAAAAAAATAAGAAATCAGGAAGGGGGCAAACACTTTTTCACACACCACTGTATATTATATTTATATAATAAATAATAGAAATTATTTAGCAAATAGAAATCATTTTGGTAATCCTATCTGACCTAAAACAGGAAAACTTTAGTCTGATTTAATGTCAGACAGTGAGGGGAAAAAAGGTTATGTGTTTTTTATGCAATGCAAACTTCTGGCTTCAACTGTATGCTCTCTGGGCACTTTCTAGTTTGTCACCTGGAATACACAAAAACTAAATGACTGATTTGAAGGAAAACTTTACAGAGGTCCAGCAGGCCCTAATTTAACACAGGTTAAAAGTTGCAGTTGATCAAGATTTTTCTGTTCTGAAACCTTGTCAGAGTTGCTTACATATGCAGTCTGTTCAAGTATAGATATCGTCTCCATGTACTGGTACAACTGGCTGCCACATCTCAAAGTGACACAGACATGCATTTTAAGATTTCCTTGTAAGACTTACAAATGAAGCATTCCTACCAGAAAGTTTAGTCTGGGC
This sequence comes from Pholidichthys leucotaenia, assembly GCA_020510985.1. Taxonomy (NCBI): domain Eukaryota; kingdom Metazoa; phylum Chordata; class Actinopteri; order Cichliformes; family Pholidichthyidae; genus Pholidichthys; species Pholidichthys leucotaenia. The sequence continues at coordinate 237,181,085 of CM035847.1, forward strand.
CGAGGTACAGTTGTGAAAAAATTTGGACACCCCTTTAAATATTCAGTTCTTTATTAAGAAATGTTCACATATCTATGTCTAACCTTGTTTTTGTTTTTAATTTGCATTTTTTTAAACATTTATTTTAGCCATTTTAAGTGGGAATGAATGTGGGGGTGTCCTAATTTATTCTTCACTATTTGTTTAGAATTACATTTTACAGAAAAATTGACAATAGTCTTCAATTCATTTTTAATTGTTTAGTTGTATTACATGAATCTCCGAGTATTTTTAACATTGATATTAAATATCCACATGTCCAAATATGTAAAAAAACAACAACACACACATAGGCTCATACAGGGTCTCCTAATTTTTTCACATGACTGTATGTGGTCTCTGACTTTTCTTGTTTTTATCATTTTCAGAGCTCTGCTTCTCATGTTGTTTGCTGAACTGTATACAGCACCAGAAGTCACCTTTTTTTTTTTTAGAGGGGAAACAATCTCAGTATTTAGAAGCATACAGATAGACTGAAACCTTGAATACTAAGTCCAAGTCAAATGCTTTTAATGTTACATATGTTTCTAATCCTTAATTTTCTCTCTTAAGACAGAAAGCCCAAGTCTCTCACCTATTTCATTATATATTTACAGCAGGGAAAATAATTATTGAACACGTCAACATTTTTCTCATGAAACATATTTCGGATGGAGCCACTGACCTGAGATTTTCACCAGATATCAGCAACAACCCAAGTAATCCAGGCATACAAAGAAATCAAGGTATCTGTGTTCACAAAATAAGTTATATTTAATAAACTGGAATGACACAAGGAATAAGTATTGAACACACAAAGAAAAAGAGGGGCAAAAAGGCATAGAAACCAGATGAAATCCATCAGAATTTAGGAAGCCATCCTATCCAACATCAGTGCAAATTAATTTTCAGCTGGTTAAGTCCTGACTGATAGCCTTTAAAAAGATCTGTGAATATCAGATTGTGACACCACAAAGAACTCATGATGGGTAGAAGCAAAGACCTTTGCAACCTTATTGTTGCAAAACATAATGATGACATTGGTTACAGGTGCATTTCTAAACTGCTGAATGTTCCAGTGAGCACTGTTGGAGTCATCATCGGGAATTGGAAAGAACATCATTTTACCATAAACCAGTCACGACCAGGAACTCCTTGCAAGACTTCTGACAGACGAGTCAAACAAATTATTAGAAGAGTTATCCAAGAGCCAAAGACCACTTGTGCAGAGCTCCAGAAAGACCTGGAGTTAGCAGGTTCTGCTGTTTCAAAGAAAATAATAAGTAATGCACTCAAAGAACATGGGCTCTATGCCCGTTCACCTCGCAAGACTCCACTGCTGAAGAAAAAGCATGTTGAAGCATGTTTAAAGTTTGCTGCACAACATTTGGGTAAGCCAGTAAAATCCTGGGAGAATATAGTCTGGTCAGATGAGACCAAAATTGAACTTTTTGGATGCCACAACACACAGCATGTTTGGACGAGAAATGGCCCTGCACCTCCCATCATGGTTTGGGAGTGTTTTTCAGCACATGGTACAGGCAGACTTCATATAATTAAAAGAAAGATGAATGGACAAGTGTACAGAGACATCCTTGATAAGAATCTGTTGCCATCTGCCAAAATGCTGAAGATGAAATGAGGGTGGACATTTCGGCAAGACAAACACACAGCCAAGGAAACTCTCAACTGGCTCCAGAGAAGGAAAATAAAGTTGCTAGAATGGCCCAGTCAGTTACCTGACCTGAATCCAATTGAAAATCTATGGAACAAACTGAAGATAGGAGTTCATAGAAGACACCCACAGAACCTTCAAAATTTGACAGTTTGTGTGAAAGAATGGGCTAAAATCCCCCCTGAGCAATGCCTGCGCCTAGTTTCTCCATACAGGAGGCATCTGGAAGCTGTTATTACCAACAAAGGCTTTTCTACTAAATATTAAATGAATTTCACCAAGCATGTTCAATGATTTTTCCCTGTGTCATTCCACGTTATTAGATATAACTTGTCTTGTGAACACAGTTGCCTTGATTTCACATTTGCCTTGATTTTTTTTTCTTTTTTTCTCTGTGACATTTTGTCTTAGATTTGTTTTGAATAGTAACCGCTTAACTTAGCTTAGTTTTCTTTTTTTTTCTCAGTCACATTTTGTCTTAGCTTTGTTTTAAATTGTAATCGCTCTTGTCTTGTTTTCTCTTTTTTCTCTTTTGAATTCTTGGATGGAATATGGGTGGGCAATATAAGCTGCGGCTTCAGCCATCACCCATTTCGGATAACTCACGTGCAACTGTATAGAAGAAGGAGTCTTTGTCTAATTTGACCTTGTTGTTATATTATACAGTTTCTTTTAACCTGTACTGTACTATCCGAAATAAATTCATTCATTCATTTCTTTGTATGTATGGATTACTTGGGTTGTTACTGACATCTGGTTCTCATCTCAGGTCAATGGCTCCATCAAAAATATGTTTAATGAGAAAAATGTTGACATGTTCTATCTAAAAGAAAAAAAAACCTGTAATTTTCCAGTGTGGGGTCAATAAAGTACATCTGTCTATGTTGAATACTTATTTTCCCAACTGTATATTAAAATAAGCTATTTAAAAAGCTATTTTAAATCAGTTAAGCACTGGAGCCCTTGATATTTGCACCCTATTTGCCAATAAAGATTTTAACAAAAAACAGCTAAGATTACAGCAAAATTATCTGCTTGTGTTTAAAGTAGCCTTCCATCCATCCATCTTCTACCGCTTTTCCGGAGGTCCAGTTCACAGAGGCAGTAGTTCAACCAGAGAAGCCCAGACTTCCCTCTCCCCAGCTACCTGCTCCAGCTCTTCAGAGAGGATACTAAGGCGTTCCCAGACCAATTGGGAGACGATAGTCTCTCCCGCGAGTCCTGGGTCTGCCCTGAGGTCTCCTCCCAATGGGACGTGCCCAAAACACCTCAAGTGGGAGGCATCCAGATCAGATGCCCATACCACCTCAACTAGCTCCATTCAATGTAATAATAGAATAAATAGTTATCATACTTGCAGACTCCCTGTATTCACACATTAACCTGTTAGCATTTTAATGCTAAAGGAGTGGCAAGTTAAGCACTAAAGAAAAGAAAAAATAGTTTTACAAGCAAATTCTATTAAAGGTATCAATACATCTACAAAATCTGGCAAATAAATACTGCTGTGAAAACATTTCTCCATGAAAATAAAGGAGCATAAACACATTAGGGTTAGATGTGTTTCATCATTGCTATTGGCAGTTTAAATGTAGTTACAGTATGTTTGGACAATTATACATGTATTCCACATGCTAATTAAATAGAAAATCATGCTAGTTTATTCAGGTGATTCCACTTTCATCAAAAAGTCATTAAAACTGGCCACAAGGCCACTGTGTATAAACCTCTTTATAGTCAAGATACAGCATTAGTAACTTAAGTAAAATCATCCATTTCTATCATTAAATTATATATATACTGTATATACAGTATATATATATATATATATATATATATATATATATATATATATATATATATATATATATATATACAGTATATATATATATAATATGGGATTCTGCGGTGTGGGTATTTATGTGGCAAACTTTTGTCCCCCTACTAACTCAGAAGCCACTTGACCACAGGCTTTCATCGCTTGCATCGCGTGCATGGCGATGCCAAAGACTTCCAATTTCCCAAACTGCAAGATACCTCTTATTAATCTTTTGCATGGTGATGTCACAGTACCTGACATGGTTTCATTGACTGCTTGACCATAAAACAGGTCAAAGGTGACCTTTTTAACTTACCTTTACCGGTGGAGCTATATGCTGGGGGAGAATCAAGCGCACCTGACACAGTCAGCGGAGTTTAGGATCCATGGGTCTCTCCATAATACAGGAGTGTGGACTGTTGTTGGATGGGGAAATGTAGACAGACCGTGCTGCTTACTCGGCATAATACACTGGCTGTGGAGTGTTGTCTGACAGGGAAATGAACATGTATGGTGCTGGAGGAATCATGCGTGCCCCGACCCCAGACAGCAGCTGGGTGGACAGCAAGTAAAGCCTAATTTAAGCCCCTCTGTGGAGCTTATGCTCCCTGTGTTCACAGGAGCATATTGTGCAAATAGGCCAGGGATAGGCAACTGCCAGCCTCCAACCTCATTCAGTGTCGTCTGCCAGTCCATTTCCAAAAATATATTATTTATTTACATCATGTTTTATCGTATTTGAAACTGCATTCTTAAATGCAATTATAGTGTTTGCCAGCAGAGGGAGCGCTAATCGAAACCTTGGTGATGCTCTGTCTGAGTGGTCGAGCAAGAGAGCGAGTGAGGGAGTGGTGTGCTCTGGAGTCCATGTTGATCGGAGCAGGAGTAAAGTAAGCATTAACAGGCTGTAAACAGCAGTAAATGTACACAAGGCTGCTTTTAAACAACAATAAATGCTACAGCTCTTCAGTAGTGACGGCCAGCTGAAACATCAATGAAGCTCTGAGCCTCTCAAAGCTTACAAGCTTCATTCTAACTAAGAACAGTGACATCTGGTGGCCATCACGCATGTTCTTACATACTGTTAGTATTTTATTGCTGGTTCACATAATTTTCCCTTTGTTTTCACCTACTGTTATCATGATGGGTTGTACTATAATTTATAAATGCCACATTTCCAAGCTTCATTTTTTTATTTCACCTTTCCATAACGTTGGTGTCTAAAACTCAGAACACAATATTATAAAATTACTGATCCAACAATAGAAAAAGGATTTCATGGGATTCTGTGGACTGCTCTGCAGGGTAACTGATTAAGATGGGAATGACTGAAGTGAATGAGTACAAATTAGCCACTTAACATCTCAGCAGAAGTCTAAAATGTTCATTGGTGCAGCAAGTTTGATAACCTTGCTGTTGCTCTTTCTGTACCATCAGGCTTAATACCTGCTATTGTAGTCCCACCACCCTTAAACCCTGCGTGCCATATTCAGCGGGCATCAGTGCCAGCAAAATAATAAAATGCTGCAGCTCAAAATCCATATTCAGTTCTAATAGCTCATTTATTCACGTTAAACAAGTTTCATTAGTTCAGTTGTGCCGCAATTCTCAGATTTCTTTTTTGTCCAGAGAAAAGCAGAAATAATTGTTCTGTCTTTTTCCTTATACAGAGAAGTCTCCTGTGTTAAAGAAGAGCAGCATAAATATTAAAACAGAGGAAGCTAAGGTCTTCTTTCTCTCTCAACAATAATTTGCCTCTGAACTATTGATAAAACTTTATAGTGAAAATAAACTTCATGTAATATGCACTAAAGCTCAATAGCCTACAACATTGTGCATGAAAAGAGCAACAACTACTTTACAATCCTCTTTAAAGACAACAATTTCACATCTTTTATTTCAGTCATTACAGTTGTGCCCCCATTGCTAACGGCTTATTTTCAAAATTAACATTCAGCTGTTTATAAATGTATAGGTTTGCTGCTGAACTACTTCGATATTTCTGTTTTGTAAACAGCTGAAGATACATATATCATAGCATTTAAAAAAATGTATCTGATTTAGTGTGTGGGGTGACCACACAGGTGGACACACCATAATTGCGTATTATTATTATTATTATTATTATTATTATTATTATTATTATTATTATTATTATTATTCAAAGAAGTAGCTATGCAGTAATGTTTGCTGGTAAAATATATATACAGTGAGTGTGTATTCCCATATCCTATGTGTTTACATTAGAGAATGTTGTCAGTTTTTTATAGCAATGCACTTTTATTACTCTGAAATATGTCCAAAGTTGTATTTATTACAGTCATAACCAAAATACTTACGCTGACCTCACTGTTTATCTGCAGCATATTATCATCATATTATTGCTTATTTCTTGCAGATCATAATAGCTTCTTTATAATGGGCTGTAATCCCTCTTTGACCCTCTTTGGGTCACAGCAGGCCAGATTTTATTTTGAAAGTTCCCCCCGGAAGCGCGGCTTTCCCCCGGTTGCTTTGACAGTGGCGGCGGTGTGATGATTTGCTTACTTGGAGCAGGACTGAGTTTGGAGCGGGTACTGCGAAATGTGGAAGCATGATCCTGCCCGGCTGATCAGCGGAGGACCGTAGGAGACAGAGGTAAGATCAGGGCCCACCGTCCCTCTTCATCATATTTGTCCTGATGGTTTTAGTCAGCTCACTCCGTTCCTATTAACTACTTTTTTTTTTTTTTTGGTGGGGGGGGGGGGGTACTTTTGATAATCAATATTCTGAATATTACGTTAACAAGTGTTGTAGTGCTAACGTTTCTCATCCCAGTGGAAAACCAGCCAAGCAAGTTTGGCCGCAGTCTTGATTCCACGTTTTCTAAACTTGACTGCGCCGAGACTGGGTCGCGGATAATTCAGTTCACCGTGCACTATTTTAGACAATTTGGGTCTTTTATTTTCGGACGGGACGGTTAACAGGGAGTGCGCACCGTGCGGGTTCATGCGTGTTTGGGTAATAACGGCAATGAACCGGACCGGAGCGTGTGCACCTGATGCGCGCCGGCGTGGCGGGTAGTTGAGGATGCCGCCTGGCAGCGTCGGCAAACCCTGCGGGCTCACTCGGCATTCACGCAGCCGCCCCTCTATGCTAATTTAAACACACGCCCGTGCCAGGAATCGCTCTCCTCGTTTGGACACTTTGATAACTTATTCGGGTATTTTTAGCAGAGCCGCTTAATTGTGTGCAACACATCTAATCATGAACGTGCACAGCCTAAATGAACTAATCAGCCCTTAAATGCGTTTGTTAATAGCGGCTCTACCTGTTGAAGTGTGTGTGTGTGGGGGGGCGGATGCGTGTGTGAGGAGCTTGAAAAATTGGACCGTCACCTCTCAGTATGCAGACGTTATTACAGCGACGTGACCGCGCTGAGTGAGAGCCCAGACTAATCACCTGCAACAGAAACTGTTGCTTTGCCTATCGACCTGTTGTCTGTCTCTGGTTCTTGAAATGCGCAAGCATGTGGGGGGCACCATCAAATAAGTCCTCTGAAGAAATCATGTGGGGCTTTATTACTCCCTGAATTATTTAATTTTAAAATTTTATTTCAAAGCGTATGTTCATTCCCTTTGATTTGGTTTGTGTTCACTGGAGGATAAATGCCTTTTCAATCACACTGCAAGTAAATACAGGCTCTATTTACCCTCTGCCACCCACACCACAGACCTGCAACCAGCTGGGAGAAGGTGCTGCGGGCAGGACAGCCACGCCTCATTCATGCGTGGGCTCAGCAGAGGTCCGAGTGGATACGGGTCTGACAAACATGGGTGTGCTCCAGCTCCACAATCCCACTCACCCCAGCACGCTTCTGCAGCGGGCCAACCAGATGCGGCTGACCGGCACTCTGTGTGACGTCATCATCACGGTGGACGGGCAGGAGTTTCCGGCACACCGCACCGTCCTGGCCTGCACCAGTAAAATGTTCGAGATCTTGTTCCACCGCAGCAGCCTGCGCTACGCCCTGGACTTCCTGTCACCCAAGACCTTCCAGCAGATCCTTGAGTACGCTTACACCGCCTCGCTCCAGGCCACGGCCGAGGACTTGGACGACCTGCTGTATGCCGCCGAGATTCTGGAGATCGAGTACCTGGAGGAGCAGTGCTTGAAGGTGCTGGAGACCATCCAGGCAGAGGAGAGCGAGGAGGTGGCAGTCAGGAATCACAGCACCGGAGACCACAGCGACCACAGTCGGGCCAGGCACTGGAGACACATGCTGATGTCCAAGAAGCATTCCATTCAGGACGGTCCCAACCACACCACCCCCACGGCTCTGCACCACCTGGCACTGTACCACATGGCTGAGAGGAGCCCTCCTGGACACGAACCAGAGGCAGCTCCCGAAACCAGCCCCAAGCTGGACACCGCGGTCAGCATGGAGCACTCCCAGCAGCCTCGGCATCGCAGTGCAGACTTGTCCCTGGACCCTGACAGAAATATAAAAACAGAGCACATGCAGGTGGACGACGCCAACAGCTATGAGGGTAGGTCCTCCAGCGCCGGGGAGGGAAGCTGCATGTCCGACCAGCCCAGAGACGAGGGCCCGGGGACGCCCCTGAGAGGCAGCGTGATCACGAGCGCCCGGGAGCTGCACACAGGCACCGAAGATGGAGGACAGGTGATGGGGAGCGCGCTTGACTGTTTTCCCGGGATCACTGAGAAACACCTGGCCTCCATATACTCAGTGCCATCCAACCACACGGGGGAGGGCCTGCCGGTGTCCGTTTCAGTGGCCCCGTCCCTGGGCGTGCCGCTGGACCCGAGGGCCTACAGTGGCCTGCTGCACCAAGGTCTGCTGCACAGGGAGCTCCTGAGCAGGCTGGGCCAGTTTGCAGCAGGGATGAGGCACGAGAGCCAGGCTCAAGGCCAGCAGTGTTGTGGTGAATGTGGACTTCAGCTGCACAGCAGGCAGGCCGTGGAGCAGCACAGGTACGTGCACAAACCATTCATCAATAATAAGTGTTTTTTTTCCCCTGTTCAGTGTAATAAAGCAATTTAGTTTTACGTAGTGGAAGCTTAGATTTAAAAAAAAAAAAAAAAAGATTTGACGCTGGATGGTTTTAAGTATGGGGGACATTTTGCTGAATCACACTCACTATTCACCGTTTTGATGACGAGTATGTGGTGTGTTTGGTAAAAGACTGATGAGAGGGGATGTACAGGTGGACGTGTGCATGTGCTCATGAATCGAAGCGAAGCCGCCGATTGTGCTGGACACACCTACGTTGAATTAAACAGTCCTCAGAATTCTTCCTATGATCTCCAACTATTATTATGCAGGTTAAACAGCTATAGGAGGCAACAAAGAGCTTAATTTATTCTCCTGGACACCTGCACTCGTGTGTTAACGGTGGAGATGTGATCGACTCTCTGTGTGGGGTTTGATATACAGAGGCCTTGGTGTCGCATGATGCCCTTTTCTCACAAACCCTCATTTTCCAGAGTCTGTTTGATTGTTTTTGTGCAGGCGCGTGCCCGGCACAACAGGCTGTCTCCTGGGCTATTTGATATGCATTTCTTTGCATCAGCAGTGAGGAGCCTCTCAGCAGGGACCAGGCTGGACGCTTCGTGATGGATAACTTCTGCTTCACGACTTCCTGTTGTTTTTTTTGTTGTTTTTACTCTCTTTATTAGCTCATCAGCTTGTGTTTTGTCACCATGAACAAACTTCAAACTAGCTTGATGACAACTCTAATTAGCTTGATTGCCGATGTTTCTAATTGTGCGTGCTTGTGGTGTTTGACTCATTGCCAGTCAGTAGAAGCAAGACAGTCTAAAAAGTCCTAATATACAGCTAACTCATCAGGAAAATCACAGCCCTTTCCTGATGGCGCCCGTGGCTTACATTTCAGGCCCGTGCCACTCCACAGCTCTGTTGAAACGGCGCGTCCTGTGGGATGTTTAGTGATGTGCGCTGCTTACTCATGGAGACAGGCTTATGGCCGCAGGTTGGAGGGGCTGCGTTGGTGGCCTTGCTGGAGGACATAATGAAGTTGCTGCAGGTCTGTAACCAGGTCACTGAGCATATACCTGGTCTGCAGATTGACATTTTCTGCTGGTGTTCAACAAGTACTGGCACGCTTTCACAATAACAGAAGAAAAAAACCTTTTAAAGTGAAGAACAGTTCTCAATATTGTAATAATGTTTATTTTAAATATGGCAGTTTTGTTGCTGAGAGTAAACTGACCAAGATAGTCCATGTTTTCAGAATAGTTTAACATTGATCGGCTTGAAATGGTTTGATATACAGTGCTGCGAAAAAGTATTTGCCACCTTCCTGGTTTCTTATAGTTTTGCATATTTTTCACACTTAAATTTGTTCAGATCATCAAACAAATTGAAATATTAGACAAAGATAACCTGAGTAAATACAAAATACAGTTTTTAAATGATTATTTAATTTATTAAAGGAAAACAAAGCTATCCAAACCTACCTGGCCCCGTGTGGAAAAAGCAATTGCCCCCCTTGTTATATCATGAATTAACTGTGATTAACCTAATTTTTTGGAAAGCCGAGTTCAAAATTCACTAGCCACACCCAGGCCTGACTACAGCCTGCTGAATCAAGAAATCACTTCGATAGAACCTGTCTGACAAAGTGAAGTAGGCTAAAAGATCTCAAAACACAACACATGCCACGATCTAAAGAAATTCAAGAACAGATGAGAAACAAAACCCAGAACAACATCTAAAGAACTGCAGGCCTCACTTGCCTCAGTTTGGACACTGGTTCATGATTCAACAGTAAGAAAGAGACTGGACAAAAATGGCATCCATGGGAGAGTTCCAAGGTGAAAACCACTGCTGACCAAAAAGAACACGAAGGGTCATCTCACATTTGCCAAAAAACCTCCTGATGATCCCCAAGACTTTTGGAAAAACATCCTATGGGCTGACGAGACAAAAGTTTAAAGGTGGGCGTCCCGCTACATCTGGCGTAAAACTAACACAGCATTTCATAAAAAGAACATCATACTTACATTGTACATCAGTCAAACGTGGTGGTGGTAGTGTGATGTCTGGAACTTCTTTAATGCCCCGCACCTCTCCTAAGGTCGGGGTTTCCGAGCTGCTGGCACCCTGACTGCCACTGTTATAGCACTCGGGAGTGGCCGCTGAGAGTGGGGTCGCTTCGTGGTGGGGGTCGGCAGCAGACGGGATGCCCCTTCCTCCCTTCTGCCTGGGAGCGACTGGAACAGAGAGTCACAAACCTTGGCGGGACCCATGCACGAGGCGGGGAAGACCCTTGGTCAGCGAAAGTAACAGGAGAGGGAGCACTCCATCTCCCCACAGGCTGGGAACGACTTCTGCACCACTGTTAATGATCCTTTCATTTTATGAAAGTTTGCATAGGCATCATCCTCTTTTCCTGAAGTTTCAAACCCATTCATGTCTGTTTGCTGCATCCGTGTGTACTATGTTAAACCATTCAGCTGATTTTTCAGCCCAGCATTATCTTCGCCATTTGTTCTCCCTAAAATAACTAGCTGGATCAACTGTGATTGATGTCGTGCTTATTACCAAGCAGCATTACTATCGCGTGCACTTTTGCTCACGCACACGCCCTTTGGCTGGCGCAAAACCCATCTTAAACAAGCCGCCATGATCAGAGTTCCCTTTAGATAATACTCCTCTGTGCATTAAAGGGATGGACAGTAGTGATTTGGACTTGATTATCCAAAACACACCTCTGAATAATTAGACCAGCCTCTTCACACGTTGCGCCTGGCGGAAAATTCATTTTTACATTGCTACGATAAGGAAATGAACTTGGAAATGCTCATAAATGCATTCTGCGTCAGGGACAACTGATTATGGACCGTGTCGTTGTAATACAGCACTATGTGTAACAAATGTGCAAAAATATAAGAAATCAGGAAGGGGCAAATACTTTTTCACAGCACTGTATTTACACTAAAAACTTCAATCTATAAAAGATGAAATATCTTAAATCAAGGCTACGTTTTTTAATGATTTCTTTTTGTCCAATTAATGAATTAGAAAGTAACTTTGCATTAATGTTTCCTGCCTATTATACGTATATCTACTGTGTTTCCATCTTTTCAATTAAAAAATATTCCATTTGTCAAGGGGTGGCCAAATTTTTGCATACCACTGTAAGAACATTTCACTTAACTTTGAGATAATTTTCAAAGGTTCCATTATCTGTTAGCAGATCCATCCATCCATGTTCGACTGCTTAATCCTTTTTGGGTTGAGTGGCAGCGGGTGGGGGGGGGGGGTGCTGGAGCCTATCCCAGCATCTTTGGGTGAGAGGCAGGGTACACCCTAGACAGATCGCCGGTCCATCGCAGGGCCAACACAGAGACAGACAACCATTCACTCTCACAGTCATACCTAAGGACAATTTAGAATCCCCAGTTGATGCCAGTTAACCTAGCCTGCATATCTTTGGCCTGTAGGAGGAAACCAGAGTACCCACAGTCAACCCACACAGACACAGGGAGAACAGGCAAACTCCACACAGAAGGGTCACTGATGGTCAGGGGGTGGAATCATGCCCACGACCTGGCTGTGCTGCCACAGTGCTAACCACCGCTCCACCGAGCTGCCCCTGTTGGCAGATAATTTGGGGTGTTTTAAGTATTATACATATATAAATGGGGTTTTTTTCTTGTTTTTGAAAGCAACATTTTTGCAGTGTATTTGGTTTTAAGATTCAGAATTAGCCATTGTGTGCCTTTCTTAGTCATATTCTGACTTTTGTGGTACACCTTATGATTTTTTTGTTATTCCTGATTAAGTAACAATAATTAAAATGAATTATTTTTTTTCTGAACACAAACTTTTTTGCATTTTGCATCCTATCCTCATTAAAGAATAAAAATTGGGAGATTAAATCTTAATGTTATACTATTCAATCTTTAAACAAAAACTAAGGAATCTCATATGAATGTTAAAGTAAAACACTTAATGAAGTTGGTAATATATTGTACTTTAGAAGCAAAAAGACCAAAAAAATCTGCATCGTTCCAGGGCACATAGCTGCACAGCGACTACTTCCCTCTTCCGGTTTTAATGTTGATTTCATGTGTGGTTAATTACATCTCAAGACTCGTTCATTTTGACCACAAACTGCGTTTGACCACGGACTCTTTTCAGGCCGTTTCCTCTACTGTTAGCGGGGTGATTTGAGGATAACAGTGCATGCTTGGATGTGTGCAATACGATATGATAGGTCTTGCTGGCGGCGGAGCTTCAGCGAATCATCTTCTTTTCTCCTTTTCATTGCAGTTACAGGAGTGTGCACCCATTATGTTGAGAAGTGTGTGGCCGTGTGTGTGTGTGTGCGCGCGCACGTGTGCGTACATTAGTGTACTTCATGTCTGTGTGTGTGTGTGTGTGTGTGTGTGTGTGTGTGCCCAGCGTCTTGTAGTGCTGGCGGGTGGAGGTATGTTTGTGTTCTGAAATTAGCCCGATATCCTATTGTCTGTGTTCTTTTAGCATTCATGCGTTGTGATTCACAACTCCAAGGGCCTTTTACACTAATGATGTTGCATTCAGCGAGGGATTCATGCCAGAATTAAACCGTGCTCCTCTTGTTATGAAGACAATGACGTTCCTAGGTTTGGGAGACCTTATAGAAATTTTTTTTAAAAAAGGCTCAGACATTAGATATTTCACACTCTGTTATTTATCTGTTAACATGCTCATATCAGTGTCCGTACTTCCACAGGAGGCTGCATAACGAGGAGAAGGGCAACGGCTGTGAATTCTGTGGCAAACACTTCCAGGACAGCATGCGTCTGAGGATGCACTTGCTGTCTCACACAGGTATTTAGTAACTCTTACACTCTCATCTTGGAGTATTCAGGGCTGATCAGCCCTCTTGATACAGTGGTGCAGCTTCTCGAATGCACCTGTTCACACGGCCCTCCCTTCCTCCCTCCGCTCTCGAGATACTCGGATCATGCTTTCTTTTCCATACTTAGGTCCATGTACCTCTCTCTCTCTCTCTCTCTCTCTCTCTCTCTCTCTTTCTCTCGCTCCTCTCCGTCTCCCCCTCTCTCTAGTCTCACCGTTTGAATCGTTTTCTGTGTTTTTTCGGAGACTTTTGGCAGCTCGCCAGCTCTGCCCCTTTTGAGTGATGACATCATCAGCTGCCGGCAGGCCTGGGTGTTCTGCCAGTGTTCCGAAGCGTGTGTGATGGCTCGCTCGCAGATGTGTGTCCAGGAACACACTGTACCCAAATGCAGACTTAATCAGACCTGACTGCTCTCCCAGCTACTTTATCCAAAATAGAGGAAGGGGGGGGGGGGGGGGAAATCAGGGACTAAAAATGAAAGTAAAACAGAAACCGCAGTTGGAATATGTGTACAGACAAGGCGAAGCCCCTGTCCCTCTCCGCCTGCTGTCTGGGGACTGTTCGGGAATGACATACTGCTGACAGATGAGAGAGAATCTGCTTCTTTAAAAGCTTCACCTGAGTTGTCCCCTTTTAACCCCCCCCCCCCCACACACACACACACACACACCCAAAACGCACATATTGTGTTAGATTGCTAGAACCACCGCAACACGCTTTGATTCTCAATTCAGCGACATCTATACTGGCAGCACCTTTAACCTCATTGGAATTTTTTGCATAAACGCCCCCCCCACCCCACCACCGCCACCACTATCCCGATGTGTCAACCTATAATACTACAGAAAAAAAAGAGAGATGTGGATCTCACTTCTTTGTCACTGTGTATTTCGGTATAGCAGCCTTAGATCCCGCTGGTTGCTAAGGAGCGAGTGCTCCACTGCTCTAATGGGCTGATTTGGTATTCAGCTCGATGCTGGCTCTTATTTTGGTATGCCAGACAAAGTGTTTTGATGGAGGACGATTGCAGCCGCGTCTGGAGACAGTTTGATGGTTTATGGATGAGAGCACACTCCGTGCCTTTGACTGCACAAGACAATGCACTATGTTCTCTCCTTCCCTTATCACACAATCTCACACAGCACAACACACCACACTGGACAGCGTCGCACAACATCAGGATCTACAGCACTGCCTCGGTTTTTACTCAAACCAAGTTTTTTGGTTCGTGCTGTGTAACAAAATGCGCCGTTCCAAAACGGTAACAGTTTGTTTTCAAAAATTGTTTTTAGAAATGAACAGATTGAGGCCCTTTTTTTTTTTTAGTCACTTGTGTGCAGTGTGGGGAACAGTGGCGCACTGTCTGTGCATAAAGGCATAAGAGTTGAAAGAGGACCACATTTAGGCTGTGGTGCTCAGAGTTCCCAAAGCTTGTGGGTGTTTTAATGAGTCATTTTAACTTCATTTAAAGCCAGCTGAGCAGAAAATAGATCAGTGAATGAGCCCTGGGCCAGTATGGATCTGCAACCGATTTACATCTCTGTGAGAGCCAACCCACATCCCAACAGCTGTGTGTCACAGACAGCGCGTGTGTGAGTGTGCGTGCGTGTCTGTCTTATGCGTCTGTGCAGGTGTGAGGTGAGTGCGGCGCGAGGATTGAGCGTTTCTGCGAGCAGTCTGCGCACTTGTCTCCTTCATGTCTTTATTGGAATAGACAAGGGCGTTGTAAAGGTGAACTGGGAACTGTAGTTACAGTGTCTGCAGTGGGATTTGGGGTGTTGACTCTGAAGTGTGTGTTTTTTTTTGTTTAGTTTTTTTTTTTTTTTTTGATAAAGGGATGTGCCGCGGGCGGGAATCGTCTGCTGTAGAGCGAACACCCAGTCCTTCTGTGGCCTCTCAGGCATACAGTCTGCTCGCTGTTCAGAGACTGATAACAGGGCACAGTAAATAAAACTCTTCAGTGCCGTGCTTTTTTTTTTTTTTGTCAAGAAGAAGGGCTATTGCACAGCGTCTGCAGCTTTTGTTTGTCCCCAGTTGTGTGCGTGTGCGCGTGTGTGTGCACGCGCGCGTGTGTGTAGCAGCGCTTTCCCCGGCTCCATTGTACTCGGCGCGTTTGCTTCCTCGTGTTAACACCTGAAAAGCACAAGCGTGTGACAAGCGAGGTTCTTCAGTGACTTTTCAGACGGCGCTCCTTTGTTCCCGTCTTGCCGCTCCTCAATTTAACTGACTTACTATACAACTGCAAAACACGTGCTTGCGTTTGTGTCCAATCAAATTACATTCCCATTAATCTGATTCTGTCTTCAGCTCCCTCGGAGACGCTGGTGTGTGATCAGTGCGGGGCAACGTTCTCCTCAGAGGATGCCCTGGAAGCGCACAGGCAAACGCACACAGGTAACTCACACGCTCGCACTCACACTTAACCTGGACAGCATGCACGGAGCTGCTGAATGAGCCGCCGCCACGAGACTCGTGATCATGGCTCTGAACTGGCTCGTCATGCTGGCTGGGTTAAACTGTTCCTGTCATGATGCTCCATAATTTATCAACAGGGAGGTGGGAGGCCCTCTCACATATCACCCACTAATATCTGCTGGCACCAGGACCCACTGCATGCCACTTTGCCACCACCTTAGCTTTACAGTTTCACAGGCGTATTAGCCTCACCGCCTTCCTTACAGCAGCTGTGAAATTATTTACCCCCCCTACACACACGCACACACACACATGCTTAACGACAAGATGAGCACATTTTTGTGTGTGCTTTTTTTTTTTTAAACGATCAAAAAAACGTGTTTGTGTTACATTGGTGTTTTTTTTTTCTCCAGCAAGTTTCTGGTTCTACCATTTGGCACCAGGATGAGTCAAAATATTTTTTTTCTTAATAGTTTTTCTTTTCTTTTTTTGGCTGGTGGCTGTGACAACCTGGTTGGTGATTTGCAATCTGGACTTTAAGAGTTGGGCAAAAACCTGCCTGAGGAGTTGAAGCCATTATCTGAGTTAATAAGTGCTTGGTCTACACGAAAAGGGGAGAAAACAGGCGATAGAAACAGGAAAATATATAAAAACAGATAAAGCAAAACACTCCAACATATCATTCTCGTGTATGAGTGATATTCAGTAAAACATCATAAACATGGAAATTCTCGACTGTTTGAGAACATCGTAAACAGAGAAAAAATTAAGTCGTAACTGAAGTTGAAAAAATTTTAAACTTTTCCCACCTTTAATGTGACCAATAACCTGTACAATTCAAATGAAAAACAAACTAATTTGCTAGCGGGATTAATATTTTGATTTCATTTAATCTTTCTGGATAGGGAGTCTATCACGATATCACATGTTGACTTGTGCAGAACTGCTCTAGCTCTGTCAGACTGTGAGGGCATCTGTTCTGCACAGCCCTCTTCAGGACACGCCACAGCTTTCCACTCGGATTTAAATCTGTTCTCCGGCCGACCATTCCAGACCTTTAATTTTATTCTGATGAAGCCTTTTTTTTGTTGATTTCAAGTGCAGATGTTGATTATTTAAAATTTACCAAACATCAGATGCAAAAATGAATCAAGCAAGAAACATTTTCGGTGTTTTACAACCAGGGTTCCATGGGAAATTGGGTCATTTTAATTCTACTTATTTAATTCTGGGTGTTCAAACCTGAGTGGTGGCCTAGTGGTAGAGCATCCGCCCCACAGCCGGGGGATTGTGGGTTCGTGCTGCAGCTGGGACATACCAGAGATCATGAAAATGGTACTTTCCACCTTCTAGCATGGTGCTCAGCATAAATAGCGTGGGGAGGAGAAAGTCGGTTACCTAGCCACAAGGGGAAGCACAAAACCAGTGTACTCCTTGTGCCAGTTGTGTCAGAAACGGCAACCGGCATAAAATCCTTGCCAAATCATGTGGTGACCCCAAATAGGGAGCTGCCAAAAGTATGTGTACTTAATTCAGCAACAGCATATTATTTGCAGTTTTTTGGGAAAATTAAAGAAGTGAAATTGGACAATTTCCGCAGAACCCTGAACATTTTGGGGGAACCCCTGTTGAAACCCTGGTTTATCATGGTGTCACTGAAGGATAATTTGCAATGGGAGTTCAATAATTTTGTGATCAACTGTAGGTTTTCTCCATGAGAGCTGGGTGTGTGTGAGATATACTGAAAGAATCTGTCCATCCTGTGTTTCGACAGCTGGGTGAGGCTGCAGCCACCACCCCTGCCCCCGCTCCCCGCTCCCGAACCAAGAAATAAGTTAAGAAAAATGGATGGATAAATGTTAAATTATTTGAAGAGCAGTTTACCAAAAGTAAAGTTCACAGAGCAGGAAAAAAAAGTGAACGTGTGTGATGGGACGACGACGACAAGGTAGAGGCTCGGAAAAAATACAAATATTCACACATCCCATAATCCACTGGATTGGATGCTGGAGCTGAAGAAGATGATCTGAAGGCCAAAGGAGAAAGAAGAGCCACAAACCGACAAGCTCACATAAAATTCCTTTTTCTTGCACGTGACGTTTCGAGTTCACAACCCCTCCTTAGACTTCAAATAAATTGCCGTGGTCAGCATCTTAAATGCCCACAATACTTTGACAAATCGTTTGATGAGTTTTAAATCAGCAATATCAGAAAAAAACAATGAATAAGTATTCCTGTCATAAAAACATTACATATATCCCAGTGAGAGAACATGAATAGGGTATCTCTACTGTAGGTATATCAACAATACTACAATATGATCCTAAGGCATTAGCTGTCTCTGCACCACAAACTTTATCAAGAGCAGAAAGCAAAAAAACTAAATTATCATTCTGCTACTGATAATTAATAGTGAAATTTCTCTTTTTTTAACATAAAGCAGGCAGGGTGGAGGGGGATCAGCTGTTGATGGATACAAGACAGGGGCTTTAAGAAAAAAAAAGTTGGAAATGTTTGATAATTGAGATTTTTGGTCCAAATCTAAAGGAAACATTCCCACACTGTTAACAGAAGCTTGGGTTCGGTGGAAATGTCATCTAAAAGCTTCTACTACGACGACAACAGCAGCAGCACTTAAAATCTAACATGTTTAGTAAATTTTATAGCAGTTCTTTACTTTGATAATTGGGTTATTTTAAAACAAACAAAAAAACTATCAGACTAAACCCCTCAGGATGATGAAACTAACTCATCCATTCTAGTATAGGACACTGGATCCACTGTCAGATGTTGCTCAGACCGATATTACAGGAGTACCCTGTGTTCCATGAATGTTCCCAGAATGTGTGAATAAATCTGACAAACATTAACGATGCACTGCAGTCAATATGAATCCCCTTAAAAACAAATCTACGTAGTCTAACATGGTATCTCGTGCCCTTCTTCCAACCCCACCCCCCCAAAAAAAAGCTTTCATGGTCTTACAATTGCTTATGACAATCTTTTTTCTTTTCCTCCTCCTTCAAATGCCAGGATCTGTGAATATTCTGAGTAGTCTCACCCACAGCCCACAGGCCCAAAGCCAGTGCTTCGTCCTGATTGGTTCATCTGTTGTAGTGACATCACAAAAACAGTTCGTCTAAACTTGCCTTTTTCCAAGGAGAGGAGCTTGAACTTTAGCAGCAGAAAAACACAGACATGACACATAAGAGTGATTTAGCTCTTGATATGTCTTGTAAATCATAAAAAAAAACATGTTGCAGACATGTTAACAAGAAACAAAACTTGATTTTGACCTGTGTCACTTTAAATTTAAGGTGACCTTTGAATGACATTTTAAATTCCCTAAAACCAATGAAGTTAGCAGTGTTTCTGCAATATAAATTATGCAAAAACTGCCAAAAAGGGAACAAATAAAATGTTTAATTCATTCATCTTCATTAAGATAATCTCAAACTGAAGGTGAAAGGTATCAATAAATACTTTAATACTTGACCCACTGTGTTTCCTATCACCATAAATTTGATTTCTTTTTTTTTACTGATTGTTAAAAAAATAACTTAGAGAACCCCGTCAGTCTTGTGAAAGTGTCCATATGCCCGGTGGTGTCTGAATCCACACCTTTTCTGCTACTGTCAGAGAAAGGTGATAACCCTCTCTGGAGCACTGGCACGTAACTGTAACTCCAGGTGGCACACACGGTATGAATAGTTAATGTATGTGGACATGGAGGGGTGTTAACGATGCCCAGAAGTTTCTACCCTCATCTCCCTGACTTGTAAACATCCAGAGCTCGGTTTCAGCTTGGCACTGTATCCAGAGCAGGGTGCAGGAGGGCATTACTCTCTTATTTTGTCATGATCTCAGCTTGGTCGGCTGTGGCACACGAGCCTTTTTACTGTCTCTTATTGTAGCACCACCATCAGCTGCAGGTAATTCAATCTGATGTGTTCAGGCTATGTGGGGAAATGCAGGAATGTAATGCAAACATTAATATTATGTAATAAAATAATCTAAAAAAAAAAAAAGGAATCACCTGCATTCTGGGTTTCATCTTAATGGATTAAAGCTTGTCATACCTGAACAGCCCCAACAGAGGTGTAGTACCAAATGTGGGACCCCGCTTAGAGCAAGTGTATGTGCCCCCCACCCCCACCCCCATCATCACAGTTTCCACCATGGATTTTTTTCCTCTCATTTTTTTTTACTCACGAATTTACAAAAATAATTCAAACTTTATGAGAAAACGGTTGCAAATCTATGAGGAAAAAAGTGAAAAAATTTTGATAAAAGGGTCACAATTTTTCAAGAAAAAAAAATCACAATGCACTAGAAGAAAAAAAATGCAAATGTATAATAGAAACGTTACAAATTTACAACAAACTATCTCAACCAGACAAAAATTGGAAATTTACAAGAAAAAAATCATCTATGATTATTATAAATAATCAGTTACTCAAATACATAGTAGTGCGTCTTAACCGGACTGGTGGCCTAGAGGTAGAGCATCCGCCCCACAACCAGGAGGTTGTGGGTTCAAGCCCCAGCTGGGTCATACCAAAGACCATGTAAAAATGGTACTTCCTGCTTTTAGCTTGGTGCTCAGCAAAAATAGAATGGAGGAAGGAAAGAGGCAAACAAGCCAGTGTTCTCCCTGTGCCGTCCCAGGTCCGGATAATTGGGCAGGGTTGCGTCAGGAAGGGCATCCGGTGTAAAAATCCTTGCCAAATGTATATGCAGATCACCGTGATACAAGGTGGTAATACGGTGACCCCAAAAGGGAAAAGCTGAAAGACATAGTAGTGCATCGTAAAAAAAAAACCTGAATCACGATTCAGTAATTCAATTCAAAGCATCATCATTAAAATTTAAAACAAAAAAGGCTTAAAATAGCTCACTATACAGTATGTGCAATGAATACGAAAAATCTGAAACGTCAAACTTTTTTGAATGGAATTATTAAAAATAACCTTAACAATATTCTGTTTCTTAGAAAAGCCATAAAATTTGCAAGAAAATTTTGCAAATTAAATGGCGTTCACTTATATAGCGCATTTTACTCATCTTTGGATGACCAAAGCGCTTTACAGATCCTGCCATCAACCCAGTCACACACTGATGGCGACGGAGCTGCCATACACAGGCGCTGGCCTGACCCACCAGAGGCAGCTGGGGGTTCGGTGTCTTGCTCAAGGACACTTTGACATGCAGACTGCAGACAGAGAGGGAATCAAACCCCTGACCCTCCAATCAGAAGTCGGCCACACTACACCTGCACCACAGCCACCCCCAGGAATAAAGACTGGTAAAGATAGAAGAAAAATTGTAAATTCATGAGGAAAAAGTTCCAAATTTAAAAGAAAAACTTGCAAATTTAAAGGGGAAATTTATTGATTTTTAATTAGGTCCGAATTTGGTATGTTTACACAGGAAATTATATAATTTCCTTGAATATCACCATTTTTTGGAATAAATTGTGATCCGGAGAGAGAAAAAAGTCAGCGGAAGTGACAGTTTCAGGTGACTGAAAATTGCTGGGAATGTTGGCCTGAAATGCGTGACGTCACCGATTGAACAATGAGTTAATAACTAGTCTTGTTACAATCTGAGAACGATGAGATCACATTCATATTTTGAGGAAAATGGAAGAAAGCATTCTCGATTTGAGTTTCTAAGTGGATACCAACAAAGAGGAAGAGAAGATGAGTGACTTAGCAGACAGTGATAATGATGATGGAAATTTGGGAGATTTTGACCTTGAAGCCAATGACTAAAACCAAACTAGTGCTAAAGCTGTGGCTGCAGTACCTGCAGCTTATCTGCATGAACCGGGTCCAAGACAGCCAGATGGTGAGTTTCTCTTTAATCCATCCCGGAGTTTTTTTTTTTCACCATCCAGCTGCTCCCTGTTAGCCGTTAGCTCCGGTCCTCCTGCCTGGCTGCTCCTCCCTCATCTCTGGCCACCGCCGGTGGCTGAAGCGGCTTCCACCAAACCGAGGTCCGAGTCGACCGGCAGTCCCTCCTTCACCTCCGAGCCCCGGCAACATGAGCCCCGGGGCGGCCGTTTGGCCCTGTGTGAGCCACTGGATCAGAGCGGAGACACACGGGGAATCAGTGCGCCTCCTCCAGGCTGAACCTTCGTGATGGTGGTGATGAACTGAGGAGAAATGAAGATAAGTCGCGGCTTGACTTTAACAACACTGTGAACCGGTACGTGTAAATGTATTTGTTGATGTTTCTTGTCTTACTTTTATATTATAGAAAATTTAGAAATCCACTTTGTGATCGTCTTTTCTCTAAATTAAAAAAAAAAAAATGTGTAAAAGTTGTCCCTGAGTGATCGACAACTCAGCCAAAATTATTCATTAGATTTTAGAGAGACTAGAGTGTTTCTTATTTTAATACCAAATAATATTTTTAGTAAGGGGAAACCTTATTCTTCAAATACAGTGGTGTGAAAAAGTGTTTTCCCCCTGCCTGAGTTCTCATTTTTTTGTACGTTTGTCACACTTAAATGTTTCAGATCATCAAACAAATTTAAATATTAGACAAAGATAACACAAGTAAACACAAAATGCAGTTTTTAAATGAAGGTGTTTATTATTAAGGGTAAAAAAAATTTAAACCTACATGGCCCTGTGTGAAAAAGTGATTGCCCCCTAAACCTAATAACAGGTTGGGCCACCAACAACTGCAGCAACAACTGCAATCAAGCATTTGCGATAACTGGCAATGAGTCTTTTATGGTGCTATGGAGGAATTTTGGCCCACTCGTCTTTGCAGAATTGTTGTCATTCAGCCACATTGGAGGGTTTTCAAGCATGAACCGCCTTTTTAAGGTCATGCCACAGCATCTCAATCGGATCCAGGTCAGGACTTTGACTAGGCCACTCCAAAGTCTTCATTTTGTTTTTCTTAAGCCATTCAGAGGTGGACTTGCTGGTGTGTTTTGGATCATTGTCCTGCTGCAGAACCCAAGTGCACTTCAGCTTGAGGTCACGAACAGCTGGCCGGACATTTTCCTTCAGGATTTTTTGGTAGACAGCAGAATTCATGGTTCCATTTACCACAGGAAGTCTTCCAGGTCCTGAAGCAGCAAAACAGCCCCAGACCATCACACTACCACCACCTTATTTTACTGTTGGTATGATGTTCCTTTTCTGAAATGCTGTTACTTTTACGCCAGATGTAATGGGACACACACCTTCCAAAAAGTTCAGCTTTTATCTCGTCAGTCCACAGAGTATTTTCCTAAAAGTCTTGGGGACCACCAAAATGTTTTCTGGCAAAAGTGAGACAAGCCTTTATGTTCGTTTTGCTCAGCAGTGGTTTTCATCTTGGAACTCTGCTATGCAGGCCATTTTTGCCCAGTCTCTTTCTGATGGTGGAGTCATGAACACTGACCTTAATTGAGGTAAGTGAGGCCTGCAGTTCTTTGGTGGTGTTGTGGGGTCTTTTGTGACCTCTTGGATGAGTCGTTGCTGCACTCTTGGGGTAATTTTGGTCAGCCAGCCACTCCTGGGAAGGTTCACCATTATTCCATGTTTTCGCCATTTGTGGATAATGGTTCTCACTGCGGTTTACTGCAGTCCCAAAGCTTTAGAAATGGCGTTATAACTTTTTCCAGACTGATAGATCTCAATTACTTTGTTTCTCATTTGTTCCTGAATTTTTTGGGATTGCAGCATGATGTCTAGCTTTTGAGGATCTTTTGGTGTACTTCACTTTGTCAGGCAGGTCCTATTTAAGTGATTTCTTGATTGAGAATAGATGTGGCAGTAATCA
The DNA here is from genome assembly GCA_020510985.1 of Pholidichthys leucotaenia. Taxonomy (NCBI): domain Eukaryota; kingdom Metazoa; phylum Chordata; class Actinopteri; order Cichliformes; family Pholidichthyidae; genus Pholidichthys; species Pholidichthys leucotaenia. Next base: position 237,204,669 of record CM035847.1, read on the forward strand.
GGCCTGGGTGTGGCTGGAAAAATTGAACTCAGCTTTCCAAAGATGTGATAAACCACAGTTAATCAGATTAGTTGATTAGATTGTTAATTAGTTGATCAGACTGATGAAAAAAGCTAGCTCTGTTCTGGGGCGGCGCCTTGACCCAGTGGAGGGAATAGGAGAGAGGAGGATGGTGGCTAAGCTGTCATCTCTGCTGGAGTCTGAGTCCCACCCCATGCAGGACACGCTGAACACACTGAGGAGCTCATTTAGCAGTAGGCTGTACCACCCTAGGTGTGCGACGGAGAGGTTCCGCAGATCCTTCCTACTTACGGCTTTCAGACTTTATCACCTAACCAGGGCTGCTTGTAGAGGTCGTATTGAATGTACAAAACATAACAACCTTGCACAATAAATGGTCCCCTCCATTATACAACTAGGACAATATCATTACCTCCGCCAAGGAGGTTATGTTTTCATCGGCGTTGGTTTGTCTGTCTGTCTGTCTGTTTGTTAGCAACATAACTCAAAAAGTTATGGACGGATTTTCATGAAATTTTCACAGATTGTCAGAAATGCGGTATCCTACAGATGATTAGATTTTGGTGGTGATCCGGATCACCGTCCAGAAGAAAACCGCCATTACGGAAAATGCGATTTTCGTAAATAACTACTGAACCACTAATCCTATCATTGTCAAACCAATTGCTAGTCATATGTTTTCATGGTCGAGGAATCTGAAAACGTACACACAAACACTGTATGAGGGGAACTGTGGTGCTTGGTGGAGGTCTGCGCTCTCCGAGTGCTTTTCTAGTTCATTACTGAGGGTAACAACACAGCTGATTCAAATACGAAATATACTGTCTGGGTACACATTCATATTCTGCGGGGTAACTTAAAGTGTACCTGTGGTGGTCGTGAAAAAAAAGATATTATATTGAGCCCCTGTCTCACGTTCTAGTTCAAGTTTAAGTTGAAATTCACGTTCAAAGCAATTTGATATAAATCCATTGCTGATGTACTGGTTCAGCTATGTCAGCAAAACATGGGTACAGCCATACTAGCGGCTACATGGACTTCCAGGACGCTTCCTGTGACGTAATTTCGTGGCTACCGCGATCTGGATCAGTATTGGCTGAGCCCCGAGTACCCGGATGTGCAGCGGCTTTGGGGATATTCAAATTCAAATTCAAACGTTTATTTCAAACTCAGGGTTCATATTAAATGCAGAACTTGTCACCATGGGTTGAGATGCCGTCTCGGCACTCAGCCCATGTTTTCCCTCATCCCTGCTTCCCATTGAGCAGCGTCTCAGCTGGCCCCCAGCTGGCAGCATTATGGACGGCTGGGGCCAATTAGTCTTCATCAGCTGGGGCGCTGCCAATGAGGATAAATAGGAGCAGCCTCGATGACTCGGGGCTGCGACATAAACACATTGCTAAGCTGAAGCCCCTTCGTCTGGTGTCAGCTTATACTCCTCTTGCAGCATTCCTGTGTTTGTATCCCGCTGTGAGTATGTACGTCTTGCTACCCCCACGTCCGGTACGAGCTGCTTACCTCTGCGCTGTGCAACCTGTGAGTGTACGTCTGCATGAGTATCTGTGCTCTCCTCATCCCTTCCCCTTTACCCTGAATAAAATATCACGACTCACTGGCTTGCCCCTGGCTCTGATTGCCCGGCTCCCTAGAGCCGGATATGACAGTATGTCGCAGCCAGAAGAGCTACCGGCGGCCGTGAGTCGCCGTGGAAATGTACCTTTCTGTCCGGGTGTCAGCGCTGCTAGCATGCCGTTTCCCAGGAGTCACTTCCGGCGCCAGGGCGACGAGCTGAGGTCCGTCTCGGAGGCTGTCAACGGGACGTTCTTCACCCTGCACGACGCCTCCAACGCGAGACGCTGGCATCCGGGCCGTGCTGAGGAACTCCTGGACTGTCACCCTCACTCTCTGTACCATCTGGAGGACAGTGCCAGGATAGACGCTGCAGGTACACAGCGAGAGAAGCTCCACGGGGTGGATGGAAATCCCGGCAGGGAGTCGAAGTGGGCGACGTCTTTCCCCGCTTCGGAGTCCCGTTCCTGCTGCTATTCCAGTCCGGGAGTTCGCGCCAACCAGAGGACTTCCCCCGACCTGCGCCACGTCACTCGGGATTCCCTTCAAGGAGCCGCAGCTGACAGCAGTTATGTCCGGGGTCGAGTGGCTGTCGCGAGCTCTACTGTGTTTCCTGTCACCACCTTCAGGCATGTGGCGGCGGCAGTGAGATTGATGGTGAGGACTTCAGGGCTACGAAGCTTTCCCGTGCTCGACGCCTTCCTCGTCTCGATCTCCGATCTGGAGCGGCGAATCCTGGGTTTCCCCCTCGCTTCGTCCCCTGGGAGTAGTCGTCATCACATCGCCGAGTCACCTCTGCACGAACCTCGTCCGGATCCAGTTCTGGGTCATCGTCAGGACCGTTCCTCCCACGCAGCTGTCATCCCTCGCCTCGTCAGTGTGGAGATTCTACAGCCTCGTCCCCTGAGCCTCGTTCCCCCTCTGTCATTCCTGGACATTCGGGCTGGCTCACCCCGGCTGTTTCCCCCTCCTCCTCGACGCGCTTCCTGACTGCTGTGTGTGCCTGGAATCCCGGCCTGGTGAGCTCTCTGCTGGAGACAACGCGAGCGACCCTCAGACGAATTCCCGGGGGGTCCTCCGTTATCGCCGGGCGGGGAGAGGAAGAAGCAGATTCCACTACAGCAGGCGATACTCAACCTCCAGGGGGCAGGCAAGTCATTGTTTTTTCACACCTGCTTAATGATTTGCTCTGTCACATCCCTGGAGGAGAAGTTCAGGGTTCGCAGCTCCCTGAACTCTCCCCACCTGCTGTAACCTGTATGCCTAATCCCGCATCCTCTGTGTCTCTCTCCGCCGAGCGGTCCCCGGCTCCGGGTCAACGTGGTGGGATATGGAGAGGGCCTGTGGTTCCGCAGCTACATTGCAGACGGAGGAGGGGGACTGACTGCTGCGTGGAGTCTACGCCGACGACTGAGCGTCCCCGGGTCTCCACGGAGGAGCGGTTCGGTCCGGCGGGACGAGATTCTTCTGGCTTCACGCCGAGTGGATCGTCGGCGGGGTTACCTGAGCTGGAGGAATCTCAAGCTGCGCTGACCATCGTGCTGGCTGCGGGGCCCGACGCGGCTAGATGGGAGCCTGACAACGACCTCCTGACGACGGATCCTGGATCTTCGCAGTCCTGGACGGCGTCAGAACCCGAGATCAGGCGAGTGCTCTCCTTTCTTTTCTCTCTTTTTATCCCCGAGCACTTCAGCCTATCTCTAGGGGAGACGAGCCGGGTGCAGCCGTCCGCTGCGTCTGAGCTCGTCTCGCCGGGTTCTGGCGCTGCCGGTGATCCTGATCCCGGTTCTGTTTTCTCTTCTGAGCCTTCTTCCAGGGTCACCGGCAAGGAGTTGCTGTTCCTCGTGGTGCTGGAGGGTCCGGGTTCAGCGTTGGAGGTCGGTTCTGGTGCAGTATTCAACGTGGGTTCGCCCGAGACCCAGTCGGGGTCCAACGTGGGTTCGCCTGAGGCCCGATTGGGGTCCGACGTGGGTGCTGCCCCAGTATTGTCCAGGTCCGGTGAGGAGGTGGCCGTTTTCCTGCGGCCTGACGCCCGCCGCCCTCGTCATCGGCTCTCCCCTGAGCCTCTTCCACCGGGATCCGCTCTGATCCTTCGCCCGTCTCAACGGTCCTGGTGGTTGAGTGATGCGGGTCGACGACCCGACCCACAGAACTTTCGGTTCGGTGATCTGGTTCCCCCCACTGGTCTGTTTCCCTCTGGGCAGCCTGGTTCGGCTGCCGGTGGACTGGATTCCTGGGATCTGGGTCCAGAGTTCGCCGTCCAAACACTTCTCTTTCCCTGATTCGCCAGCTGGACAATGGGCGGGGAGATCTCCGGAGCCATCTCGGCCATTTTTGGACTCTGCCTGCCATTCACCTCGGGTGTCACTTTTTCTTTTGTTATTAAGGTCACTCGGGTGTAATGTTTTGTCCTGTTGGTGGATTCGTTTTTATAGTGCTGTGTTTTCCATCGCTCATGCTCAGCATTTTACTTTTTGTGCCATGTTTTTAGCCTCGTTTTTTGTATTGTAGAGTTATGTTTTGTTTTCCGTAACACCATGCTCTGCAGTTATCCATTTATTCCAGTCACTTTCATTTCTTTAGGTGACTGGGTATTTATATATTCGTGTGTGTGGGTTTTTCTTTGCCTGCACTCAGTATTTCTTTTTTGTCCTGTTGGTTCATTATAGAGTCATGTGCCTTGTTTTCCGTAACACCATGCTCTATAATTGTCATTTGTTCCAGTCACCCTCACTTTTCTTGGTGACTGTGTGTATGTACTTAAATTAGCGCTGTGTATAGGTTCCCCTTTATTTAACCGTACTCAGCATTTTTTGCCCTGTACCTTTTTGGTGGTTCTTTTTTTCCTTGCTCTGGGTCACGCATGGTTGGTACTCTCTGGGTAGTATGTAACCGGCGTGCTGACCCGGTTCTTCTCCCCATCTGTACCTGGGTTAATTATTCTGTTTTGTCAGTATTGTATTTGGGTTTTTCTTTCCCGCTACCCTACATTGCCCCATTGGTGTTGTCCTTCCCTTGGCTTCTTCCCCTCCGGTCCGCCTCCCTTCCTCCCACCCTAGGTGGGGGGGGGGGGGGGGCTGGGATGTTCCTGGTCGTTCAGGAGCCCGACCTTGAGGGAGGGGCTCTGTCACCATGGGCTGAGATGCCGTCTCGGCACTCAGCCCATGTTTTCCCTCATCCCTGCTTCCCATTGAGCAGCGTCTCAGCTGGCCCCCAGCTGGCAGCATTATGGACGGCTGGGGCCAATTAGTCTTCATCAGCTGGGGCGCTGCCAATGAGGATAAATAGGAGCAGCCTCGATGACTCGGGGCTGCGACATAAACACATTGCTAAGCTGAAGCCCCTTCGTCTGGTGTCAGCTTATACTCCTCTTGCAGCATTCCTGTGTTTGTATCCCGCTGTGAGTATGTACGTCTTGCTACCCCCACGTCCGGTACGAGCTGCTTACCTCTGCGCTGTGCAACCTGTGAGTGTACGTCTGCATGAGTATCTGTGCTCTCCTCATCCCTTCCCCTTTACCCTGAATAAAATATCACGACTCACTGGCTTGCCCCTGGCTCTGATTGCCCGGCTCCCTAGAGCCGGATATGACAGAACTGAAACGAGTAGAAAATAAATAAATAAATGCTTAAATTCGGTGGGTCCTATTGTCTGATCTGAGGTCGTTAACAGCCGCAACACGGCAGATTAATTCGGCTCCTCCCTCGCCGCTATAAAGAGCGGCAGACAGCGCGTTGCGTTGTATGAGGACCAAAATTCAAACGTTTATTTCAAACTCAGGGTTCATATTAAATGCTGAACTGAAACGAGTAGAAAATAAATAAATGCTTAAATTCAGCTGCTTGTCTCATCTGATCTCGTAACTGCCGCAACACGGAAGATGATTCTACAACTATATACAGAGCAGCAGACACTCGGTGCTCTTGTAAAAACAAAAACATACAATGCGATATGGATATCGCAACATGGCGGAATGTAAAGCCTTTGGATGTCTGAATAATAAGCGAAAAAAACAAAGAAACACTTTTTTTGTGTACCCAAACCCAGCTCACCTTGTCAGAAGATCGGAGCGGAAACAGGGCACAGACGAATAATTTCAGACGAAATTGCGTTGTGTGTGAGGACCACTTCGTCACTTTAACCCTCAGAAGACCTTTCTGGCTCAAACCTGTAGCCATGTTGGACAAATTCTTCCTCAGAGTCCGACAATTCAGCCATAATAGAATAAAAACACTCACAACAGCACCCTAGTCTCTCATACAGGCGGAGCATTGACTGTAGAGTATCAACGAAGTGACGTCACATCCGCATGTGTCATGGCTGCGCCCACAGTTTTCATTGGCTGCCCATGGCCAAGGTCCTATTTGAATATATGTCTGGTGGTATATGGCTGGCAAAAATTATTTACCAAAATAAGAAATACTTTTTCATAATGTTTTCAAGTCAAATGCGTCTTCACGACCACCACAGGTACACTTTAACAAACTGTAATGCTGTCTATACCACCTAGCTACAATGCTTCCGCACTGTGTACATATCTGTGTACATTTGTTCTTTTTATCTTATCTTATTAATTATTGCTCTGAGTGCTGCTATCCCTGTGCTGCTGGAATCCTGGAATGGCCCCATTGTGGAACTAATAAAGGGTTATCTTATGTTTTAACGGGGGGGGGGGGCAATCACTTTTTCACACAAGGCCATGTAGGTTTGGATTTTATTTTTTTTTACCCTTAATAATAAACACCTTCGTTTAAAAACTGCATTTTGTGTTTATTTATGTTATCTTTGTCTAATATTTAAATTTGTTTGATGATCTGAAACATTTAAGTGTGACAAACATACAAAAAAATGAGAAATCAGGAAGGGGGCAAACACTTTTTCACACCACTGTATATGTGCTTCATTGATCAGGATGATTTTTAGACAAGTCTTGATCATCATTTTTGCTTCGTATCATCACCCTCTCCTTGCAAGTTGCATGCTTGCAGTGAGAATAGCGATCTCACCACCGAGTGACTGAGCAGTGACAGTCTTCACAAGGTCTATTGTCTGCAATATTTGTTTATTTCTACAAGTTACATGCATAATCAAGAGTGCAGGTTGGATCCCCTGGAGCTATTAAGCTTTTCGTTTGCTCAGTCGGTGACGTCACCATATTCAGTCGGCAAATACGGAAGTCAGAGCCTCAACGTGGGTTCATAGAATGAATGGAAAAAAATCACTTTCTTTTCTGTCTAGATGAAATTAAGGCTACAAAAGTATGTTTATTATGTTCTCAGCTTTCGGTAGAGCTATAATATGCTTATTTTAGGATTCTCAATGAGTATTCCCTTTAAATGAAAAGACCTCAAATTTACCTTCATATAAAATTTACCTTCATATAAAACCTTCATATTAAACATGATTGTTCTAAATTAAAAACATATTTTTTTGGGCCAGAAATTTTACATTCCACACTTTAGGCGGGCCCTCTTCCATTCAGGGTCCGGGGTAGTTAGTTCCATCATCCGCCACAGTCTGACACCCCTGCTGGAGGGTAACTAATACTTCTGTTGGAAGACTTACTCTGATGCAATCTGGCAATACCAACTGAAAGACGAGTTTACAGTGGTAGCGTTTGGCTGGTTTATATGTCAGAGGTGAATGGCCGTGGGTTGCTTAAGTTAGAGATCAAAGAGAGGAGGGGGTGGGTGGGAGGATCTGTGGGAAGGGACCGGGTGGGTGGGGGGGGTATGTGAGGACTTTCTGAGGACTGGAGGATTGCTGCTGGCATTGGATGCCAGGACTGAGAGGAAAACAACATCATGTGCTGCTGTTTACTCCTCACCACAGCACTGTCATAGTCTCCTCTGACCTACTTGTCCGTGCCCAAAATAAAAGAATGGATCCGTCTCCAAACTGCTCGCATAACAAAGGGGGTTGTTTCATCACGGCAAGTAAAGGCTCGGGCACGCGCGCTTTCGTTTTTGGGAAACCCAAGACTTTGGCTTATCTGCGGTGTGCACGGAAATCAGATGTATACGCTCCAAACCGTGCTGTTTGTTCATTTTGCTGCCTTGCCTTGCCTTCAGGAGTGGGCCATGAGAGTGCTGTCTTTGTGTACTCACAGCAGCTGCACTGTTTCCACACATTACAGGCTGCCTCATCAAGTGAATAATATTACCTTCTGTCCAGACCCTAATTAAACAGTCCTGTAGTCTGTTCATACAGCCCAGGCTTTCTAATGCATACCTCTTAATGCGGACCTTTTAGCTCACCCAATTGTGTGTCCATCATCATCCTGCTGCCCTCCTGGTAATACTCAGCTGTAATTTGTATAAGCTTTAAACTGCACTGTCATCTGTTTGGCCATTGTGCCCCCCACCCCAGTATTTATTTGCACAGGCTATTAATGAGAAGGAAAGAAAGAAACGTGCCCCTGGGATGCCCTGATTGTGTGCATTTAAAGAGAAGTATGGAAGATATTGAAAATATTGCCAGCGTTCTAGGAATTGAAGCAAATGAATCAGTGTGCAACCTCAATGCACCGGTCCATGGAATGGTGGTTAAACACGAGCAACGTATCTCTTGTTGCATTAATTATTGACTCAGTTGTTCCTCACTTGGGTAGATTAGCAGTGCTACTGATGAGCACCCGGGGTTGTTTAAGGTACTGTAGCGTTTGTGTGTGAGCACGTACAGGAGCCTGGGTGCACAGGGTCATGTGAGGTCCAGCACATAATATAGCTCCTAGCTGTGTAAAGCACCAGCAGACGGTCCGCCCGCGGGGACTGGGAATATAATAACGCAAACAGCATATATGGGATACTGTGAAACTGTGCTGTTGTTTTTTGATAGTAGCAGGTGATTTGTTCAGCTTTTGACTTGGCTGTCACTCACACTTTACTGAAACAACTCCCTTCAAAGATCATAAAATAGCTATAATTCATACCATATACAGTATTTTTTGCCCTTCATTACTATGAATGTTAAATGTTCTGTCTGACTTTTACTTCTGCAGCTATGGAGAGAAAACCGACAAGTTTAATTGGAGGATGTTTTGGATGCTAAATTTAAGATGAGCACACAAGAAATCATACAGACTTGTGCTCATCACTGATACAATCTCTTGTTCAATTTGCCGTGGGTTTACTCCCAGATTCTCAGGGTGGGAAAACTTTTGTTTGCTGCTTGAAAAGAAACAGGCTGCGCTTATTTGTGAATGAAGGGATTAGCTTGAACACTTCACCCCAACAAGGACCATGATCCTATCTGGTTGCCTAGACACATGGTTTTGTTTCTTAGGCAGCGTGAGAGCCTGGCTGGCTCCCACCTCAGTTGGACTGAATAAGTGGCAGATGCATGAAGGCAGACCATGTTAAATCACACGAGCGTGCGCGTCGCCTTAGCGGAGATATGCTGAAATAGCTCCACAACATCAAACTGTCCTCAATTACTAACCCAATTGTGCATTAGGCAAGCAGCTCAGTGATGGAACGCACACAGTAAACATTTACATTTTCTGCGTCATAGCAGAACTGCTTAAAAGTAAATCATTATTCCCAATGTTAAGAGCTCCCACCCACTAAACACAATGCACGGTCGACTCTGCACGGTCGACTCTCCGGCCTTTGAGAAATGCCATTGATTACATGGTCTTTACCCCATTGAGGGCCAAAGGTCGGGGGGTCATCCTGTGCCTTAACGCCCAGATCCCAGGCCCATTGTGTGGTTAAGGGTGAGAAAGCATGTGGCAATGACAGCCAACTTCAGGGCTTATTCCCTCATGAAGAAACTCCTCGGCACTTATTACCAAAGCTTACTGGAAAACTCTATGACCGCAGATTCTTTTTGTTTGAAAAGTTAACAGAGCGCAGTGAGGCAAAATGCCACCGCTAACGCACACAAACACTTCCTCGCCTCTAAAGGTTTTTGTTTACACTTCAAGACATTATTTGGTATTTTTATTTTCGGCGTCGCTTGCGCAGAATAAAACCGAAAACGACTGCTGAGCTCTTGTCAAAGTGTGTCAACTGGAGATCAAGGTCGAGATTCTTGTGACAGAATGGCTGTCACATTTCTTTTCTAAAGTTTCGGCATGGCTGGTGACAGAAGGATCAGGATATACATCTGTGAGCACCTGTGAGCGTGTCAGGGAGTCACGGTTTGCCTCCACAGAGAACCAATGGTGTTAAACTTTCAGAGAAGACAGAGGGTAGTACGCACCCAGCATCGAAACAGGTAATTAGAATATGAGGGTTCATAAAGACAAAGGACAGAGGGTAATTAAACTGATTTGAACTATCTACAAGGTGGATAATGTGCTGTTCTGTTAGTTGGAGGCTCAGCTCTGCCTGCAGCTACAGGAGCGTGGACGTATGTATAGGAACAGAAAGCACTCCCCCTGCTGGCCTCTGCATGTATTACAAGAGCAAGTTTCAGCTATACAGGCTGCATTTTATCATTCTTATACATGTTTTGCCATTTTAGATGGGTCATTATGCAAATTCCAGTGTTGCGGTGACGTTGGTTATGTATGACTCAGGCTTAAAGTGAAGCCAGTGAAAGGCTTTCCTGTACGGTCAGCAGATAAGAGGTGCGAGGAGGGTGCAAAGGTGGTGAGAATGGAGGGGTCTTTTGTCTACAACTAAAATATTGTGATCCACGGGTGAGAAAGGGCCGTGGTCATTAGGCAGACTGCATAAAGACAGGGATTGTAGGAGTTGCGTTTGGAGCCTATGACTAATGGGCTCGGTCAATGAGGGCCTGAACCTCATTGTGTGCCCTTTGTGCAAAAGTCCACAGGCTAAAGCCTTTGAACAGGTGCAGTTCACTCCACTGGATCGCCTCCCTACACAATTTTTTTTAAGGTCAAGGAATGCCTTTCATCCTGTCATCTTTTAATGTTTATGAACTATCAGCTGTATTGAGTGTATTAAAAGAATCACTGGGACTTCAGAAGAGATGCTTTGACATCATCAGTGAACTGGGTCTCAAAAAACCGTCTTGTATTGTTTGAGAAATGTGATATGGTGACCGGTAAACAATACTGTGCTAATGCTTTTGAATTATTCCTGAAAATATGAATTCACTTCATTTGTTTTCCTTTCCTTTCTTCTTTGAGCAGGCTTGTCTTTAACTTGATTGAACCTAAAGCAAGTGTCTGACACTCTTCCCTCTTAGTATGAGTGTGCTGTATCCCTTTCCCTGCGTTAATTCCAATTTAATTGCCAGTTGCCTCAAGGCACTTCAATAACAGTAACAAATGATTTGATTTAGTGGACCTCATCAGACTGCATTTTAAATGCGACACAGCCACCCCACTTGAATTCCAATGAAGTGCTGGCACAGTCCTCTGTTTACTAATGATCCTCCGCTGGAGATGTCTGATTGAATCTGAGTCAGGAGCAATGGGACCTGCTAGCATTGTAAATGATCTGCAACCTGTGCAGACAGAGGAATAAAGACCTCATAATCTCACATTAAAGCCTCACTCTCCCGGACACGCAAATTATGTCCTATGCCACTGATTAACCAGTCCCTCACCGGTGCACATATGAATTCCACATCAGTGTGAACGCAATAGATTTGATGGTCGACTCACAACCTACAGTTCGAGTGTTGACTGTATGACAGCCAGTGGGTCTTCTTCACATAGCCGTTTTTGACTTAAACTACCCTGCCAGTGACTCTCTATCAGTATTCCTCTCCACACTCTGTGCAACAGGAAAGCAGCCCCAAAGAGATGCCAGGTCACACACAGGATTAAACTGGATTGTGTTTTTTTCCTGCAGTCCTGCCTTTAATGGCTTGATATCACTACTTAACATTCAGCACGGAGCCCATAGTGTAGGCATCATTTAGGGTGGAGCTACTATCAGCTGCTCTTTGAGCACAGAGACAGAGGACTTCACAGGCTGGAGCTGACTCCTGATGGGGAATGAAGAGAATAATTACACATCTAACACACCAGGAAGAAGCCATTGATTGTGTGATTGGCATGCTCTGCATTGTGTGGGAAATTCTTAAAGAAAACAATGACTTTCATGGTTTAAAATAGAATGTATAAAAACTCGCAGCTGAAAGTGCCTCTGGGCTTTTAGAGGAGTTAGTTTAGGTAGAGGCACTTGCTCTTTGAAAGAAGCTTTTCCCTCAGAGGACTCACACAAAGTTGAAGTGACCCAGTTTCCCCACTTAAGGCCCTGTCTGTGTATGGTACTAAAATAACCGTGCGTCTGTGTCTTGTGCGTTCTCCAGGGACTGACATGGCGGTGTTCTGTCTGCTGTGTGCAAAGCGCTTCCAGACCCAGAAGGCCCTGCAGCAGCACATGGAGGCCCATGCAGGCATGCACAGCTACATCTGTAGCCACTGTGATCGCCCCTTTCCGAGCCACACTACCCTCAAAAGACACTTGCGCTCACACACGGGTAAGATGCCACACAGGTGTCATTTACAGTGTCAGTTTGTCGGAAAATACAGAAACGTTAATGTCAAACATGAAAAAAACATGAAAAAGAGACAAGAGACTGCTGTATTTATTTTGGTATGTGGGTTAATTTCCTCAGGTTATTGGCTTTAAGGTTTTAGTCAATTTGCATGCATCCTCTCCCACCCTCCTCCTTCCCTCTCTCTATAAGATGACTCACCTCTCTGATGACAGCACTGTACCGTTATGGCCGGTGCATATTTTGGGCGATTTCATCCTGTTTATATTTTGGGTTCTTAGACAGCCTTTGGGCCTCTTGCAATTCACGGCTGTCAGTTCTAGTGTGGTTCACCCAAAATGATAGAAGGAACCCAAATAAATATTGAAGGAAAAGCAAATGGAAATGACTTGTCTGTGTGTTCTACCAAGGGTGAGTCTTAGTGCCGCAGGAGACGGAGAGATATTTACTGAAAAGATGTCCCCCTTTCTTCTTTTACCTTAAATAACACTCCCAGCTGTCAAGACGGCTTGATGTCTAGACAGGAGAAATACATAATTGATGTGAAGAGACAGAAGTGAAGGGAGTTTTGGCCATGGCAGCGTATCTTGTTTGTATGCCATTCTGCTTGGAAGTAACATTTTGTAAATGTCATCTGCTCCACAGTGGGGTGGGGGATTGGGGAGAATCGGCCTGTAATGAGGAGAGCAATGTATCCTCTGACTTGGCTGTTGCTGTGGACACTGAGATAATGAGGCACATAGGTCATTGGAGATGACTCAAACCCTCAGCCTAGGAGAGAAATAGATTAACTACAGTATAGAGAACAGAGCAGCACATGCCCGGAGGACTTTTATTAGCTATTAGCAGACAGCCAAGAAGAGTGTCCTCGTGTCATAACATTAGGGACGTCTGAACGAACATCGTCTTCCTGCTTGATATGCATGGGCAGAAAGGCCAGTGTGACTGTTTGACCTATGCAGCAACATATGCGTCAAGCCACGGATAAAGTTAGCCCTTTATGCTTCTCCCGATAATGTGCCGCGTTGGTGTTTCTGTGACTGCTGTGGCTGCTGCTGTCGTGACATAATTGTGGTTTCAGGCGATCACCCGTTTGAGTGTGAATTCTGCGGGAGCTGCTTCAGAGACGACGGCACACTGAGGGGCCATAAACGCATCCACACAGGAGAGAAGCCTTACGAGTGCAATGGCTGCGGGAAGAGGTTCAGCCTCAAACACCAGCTGGAGACGCATTACCGTGTTCACACAGGTAAGAGTCTGAAGGGAATGCACTCAAAATAAAAAAAAAGAGTTTGATGTTATTAAAAGGAGACATTTTTTTTAACTTTTTTATTCAAATAGTTAACGTTGGTGGCATATCAGCCATGCTTTTAGACTAACATCTGCATGCTGTGGATACATACATCACCCTTTTTCACTATGTGACATGAGCATGGTCAATATTTTCATTTAATAATGTGTGTTCCCTTCTTGAGCCGTTTCTAGTCACTAAAGGTGTGCTGATCCATCCCACACAATTGCACCATTTGGTTCTGGATGAGTAAGACTGAGTACAGAAGAAAGTGCCATCTTAATCCCATTTTAAAACTAATTGCATATATTTGTAACCTTATTTCTTGAGATTCACATCTTGTGCAGGAATGACTGTCACAGTCAGAGCAGGAAAGTACTTAGTCAGACTAATGCATTTAAGGTTTTGGCCTTTTCTGCAGACTGCTGACAAAGAAAATCTGAAAAAATATAAGTGCAGCTTTTCTTCAAAATACATTTTCTGCAGAAATGCCAGCATCCTTTTTTTCAGTAAATACAGAGTGGCTTTATACAGACTTAGATTAAAAACTGTTTCAATCACAAATCTTTTATTACTTGCAGATATTTGCTTTCTTCACTTATGATATTCAGACCACAGACTGTATAAAAAAGATCAGAGAAACCACAGGAACCACCAGAAATAGACAAATTAAAGCCTCAGTTTTAGCTTCATAATAGTCACCATCTTGATATTCTGAAGTCAAAAGTGACCCAATTTAGACCAGAGGGTCATCAAGCACCCCCCCCCCCCATACACACACGCGCACACACACACACACACACACAGTGGATATAAAAGTCTACACACCCCTGTTTAAATGCCAGGTTTTTGTGATGTAAAAAAATGAGACCAAGAAAAATCACTTCAAAACTTTTTCCACCATTAATGTGACCTATAACCTGTACAACCCAATTGAAACACAAACTGAAGTCTTTTAAGGGGAAAAACAAAAAAAAAATAAAAACTTACAGTAACCTGGTTGTATAAATATGCACACCCTCTTATAACTGGGAATTTGGCTGTTTCAGAATTAAACAATCACATTCAAACTCATCAAACTCATGTTAAATGGAGGTCAGCACACACCTGCCACCATTTAAAGTACCTGTGATTAACCCCAAATAAAGTTCAGCTGTTCTAGTAGGCTTTTCCTGACATTTTTGTAGTCACATCTTACAGCACAAGTCATGGTCTGCAGAGAGCTTCCCAAGCATCAGAGGGATCTCGTTGTTCAAAGGTATCAGTCAGGAGAAGGGTACAAAAGAATTTCCAAGGCATTAAATATACCATGGAACACAGTGAAGACAGTCATCATCAAGTGGAGAAAATATGGCATAAGAGTGACAACAAGAACTGGATGTCCCTCCAAAATTGATGAAAAGATGAGAAGAAAACTGGTCAGGGAGGCTGCCAAGAGGCTCACAGCAACATCGAAGGAGCTGCAAGAATTTCTGGAAAGTACTGGCTGTTTAGTACATGTGACAACAATCTCCAGTCTTCTTCATAAGTCTGGGCTATGGGGTAGGGTGGCAAGATGGAAGCCTTATCTTACGAAGAAAAACATCCAAGCCTGGCTACATGTTGCAAAAACACATTTGAAATCTCCCAAACACATGTGGGAAAATGTGGTATGGTCCAATAAAACCAAGGTTGAACTTTTTGGCCATAATTCCAAAATGTATATTTGGTGCAAACACAACACTGCTCATCACCAAAAGAACACCATACCTACAGTGAAGCATGGTGGTGGTAGCCTCATGCTTTGGGACTGTTCTTCTTCAGCTGGAACTGGGGCCTCAGTCAAGGTGGAGGGAATTATGGACAGTCCCAAATACCAGTCAGTGTTGGCATAAAACCTTCAGGCTTCTGCTAGAAAGCTGAAGATGAAGAGGAACTTCATCTTTCAGCACGACAATGACCCAAAGCACACATCCAAATCAACAAATGAATGGCTTCACCAGAAGAAGATTAAAGTTTTGGAATGGCCTAGCCAGCGTCCATACCTCAATCCAATTAAACATCTGTGGGGTGATCTGAAGAGGGCTGTGCACAGGAGATGCCCTCGCAGTCTGACAGATGTGGAGCATTTTTGCAAAGAAGGGTGGGCAAATATTGCCACATCAAGATGTGCCACACTGATAGACTCCTACCCAAAAAGACTGAGTGCTGTAATAAAGGCCAAAGGTGCTGCAACAAAGTATTAGTTTGGGGGTGTGCATATTTATGCAACCAGGTTATTGTAGGTTTTTAATTTTTCCCCTTAAAAGATTTCAGTTTGTTTTTCAATTGGGTTGTACAGGTTATAGGTCACATTAATGGCAGAAAAAGTTTTGAAATGATTTATCTTGGTTTCATTTTTTTACATCACAAAAACCTGACATTTGAACAGGGGTGTGTAGACTTTTTATATCCACTGTGTGTGTGTGTACGTGCACGTGTGCATGCACACGTGTGTGTGTGTGTGTGTGTGTGTGTGTATATAGGAGGGCAACTATGAAATGTAGCTTTCTGTGTAACAAAATGTTGACAGGGAAAATACAAGATGGAATGCTTAAGGAGGCTTTCACACCTAACCTGTTTGGTCCTGATTTTTCAGTTTGGTTCGGCCCAAAATATTTGATGTGAAAGCTCCCCCAAACCACGGTCTGGACCAAAGAGCTGAAATTTGGTTTGGCAAAAAGAGGTGGTCTCAGTCCGGATCAAACTGAACCTTGGTCCAGCTCATTTAGCGTGTGAAAGCAATCAGAAAGGTTTGGACTTTGGGACCAAACACAGGAAGTTAAGGCAGCCAATAAGAGGGAAAATGAGCTGCGGTATGACTTGGAGAGAGGGAGAGACATAGACTTTAATTTAAATATGGTCTATTAGTGGCATAAATAGTCAATTAAAAGAAAATCATAAAAATGTAGAAACTTACCAGATATTTTCTGAGGGGATGTGACGCACAGTCGTGAAAGACTAGAGGAGCAATGCCAGCTGTAAATTATCATGGCTGATGAGAAGGACAAATACCTGAATAATATTCTAGCCTCACTAAACTAGTTCACTGACTAATATGAGGGAGTCTGAACCAGTTTTCACTTAAAATGTGGTTACCGATGTGTCCAGAGCTGCAGAAAACACCTCAGACGGTGAGTAGCATGCAGTGTCTGTGCTAACTACATAAACGTCATGGCAACGATACGTCAGTGCGTTACAGGAGGTTGTTTGGTTCACTTGGATAAAGAGCAGTGTGAAACCAAACCTAACCTGACCAAATGTATACGATGTAATGAAATAAAAACTTTAGTCCGGACTTTGGTGCAGACTTTCAGGTGTGAAAACAGCCAAAGTTAAAACATCAAGTAAATCTTAGGCGTGGAGAAAAATACCCGTTGTCCAAAGGAATTTTTGAAGACTTGCATGCTGTCTTGTCTCAATGGCTGCACTTTTTATCCTCCTTTGCTCTTCACCCAGAGGGGTCCAACCCCTTTCGTCCTCGACTGGCGGGGGATTATGTTATGGGGTGGTCTATTCGTCTGTCCGTTTGTCTGTCTGTCCGTCCATCTATCCGTCCCTCTTTTGTGAAATCAACTCCTCCAACAGTTTTGTTCAGATTGTTTTGAAACTTGGTACAAGGGTTTGATATACACTGATGATGTGCATGTTGCAATATGCCTCATATTGGATGGTTTTTGCAGAAATTACAGCCACTGACTTAAGATCTCCTATTTCACCTCAGTTAATAGACAGTAACTGTGTTGTGAAGTCAACTACTTCTACAGTTTTGTTCCAAATATTTTGAAGTGTGGTACCAGGGTTTGATATACACTGATGATGGACATATTGCCATTTGACTCTGATCATATGATTTTTGCATGAATTACAGACCTTGAGGTCAAGATCAGAGGTCAGTTTTTCCCTAAATCTTGTAAACGTGATACGTAACTACTGAAAGAAATGATGCAGGCTTTTCAAATTGATACCATAGTTGTCTCAAAGACAAATCTTGGATGGCTTACACCCTGAACTGACTATGGGTTGGTGGTCAAAAGGTCACAGCTAATAGAAGAATAGAATAGAGTAGAATAGAATAGAATAGGCTTTATTGTCATTGTACAGTTATACGGCACAATGAAATTGTGGGTGCTCCACCAGGATACTACGCAATAAAGTAAGTGAGAAGAACTTGAAATAAAACAGTTATAGAACACATGATTAACCATACGGCTGAAATAAAAATAAAAGTAAAAATAATAAATAGCCCACTGGTATACACACAGGTATGGTAGTGGCTTCGCAGGTGGAACTATGTACATAAGACATTTGCACTATTACTATAGAACGAGTAAAGCTAGGGTCACAAACGTGGTACACATGCTCACCCTGTGACCCTGAACTGTGACTATAAGTTTGAGGTCAAAAGGTCAAGGTTGACACTATCTATGCCCTGTTACTATAAGATAAGATAAGCCTTTATTAGTCCCACAACGGGGAAATTCCAGGATTGCAACAGCACAGGGATAGCAACACTCAGAGCAACAATCAGAAGGCAAGAAAAAAAAACAAACAAACAAAACAAAACAAGCAAGAGCAGCTAATATACATATGTACATATTACTATAAAATATATATACACACACACACACACACACACAGTGCAGAGCATTGTAGCTGGATGGAATAAATATATGAATATATGAACACACAGTGCAGAGCATTGTAGCTAGATGGAATAAATATGTAAATATATAAACACCCACAGTACGGAGCATTGCAGCTAGGTGGAATAAATATGCAAGTATATAAACACACACAGTGCGGAGCAATGTAGCTAGATGGAATAATATGTAGATATATAAAAACACAGTGCGGAGCATTGTAGCTAGATGGAATAAATATATAGATATATAAATATAAACACACCCAGTGCTGAGCATTGTAGCTAGATGGAATAAATATATAGATATATAAATATAAACACACCCAGTGCAGAGCATTGTAGCTAGATGGAATAAATATGTAAATATATAAACACACACAGTGCAGAGCATTGTTGCTAGGTGGGATGAAACAGCATAACCGTCTATTTAGTTATCCTACATGGTATGATTATGTGCCCATACATATTCTCACCCTCCATAGCGACCGGTATGTTCCTAGTTGTATGCCGGAGAGGACCATTGTGTAAGTCTATTGCATCTTTTGCATTCAAAAAAAAAAACTATTAGTTTGTTACGTCTTTTTGCTATCTCTGCGAGCAGCCCTGCTTAGGTTGTACAGTCTGACAGCCGTTGGTAGGAAGGACCTACGAAACCTCTCGGTTGTGCACCTGGGATGATGTAGTCTGCTGCTAAATGAGCTCCTCAGTGCATCCAGTATGTCCTGCATAGGGTGGAACTCGGACTCCAGCAGAGATGACAGTTTAGCCACCGTCCTTCTCTCTCCTATCTCCTCCATCGGATCAAGGCGTTGCCCCAGGACAGAGCTAGCTTTCTTAATCAGTTTGTTCAGTCTCTTCCTATCGGCTGCAGTAATGCCACTGCCCCAGCAGACCACTCCAAAAGTGATGGCTGATGCCACCACCGTGTCATAGAATGACTTCAGCAGCGCCCCTTGTACACCAAAAGACCTGAGTCTCCTCAGCAGGAACAGCCTGCGCTGTCCCTTCTTGTAGAGTGCGTCAGTATTGTGTGACCAGTCTAGTTTATTGTTCAGATGAATACCCAGGTACTTGTAGGATGTCACCATCTCGATGTCTGTTCCCTGTATATTTACTGGTGCTGTGAGGGGCTGCCCATGCCTGCGGCAGTCCACCACCAGCTCCACCAGCTACATGTCTGTTCTTTTCTTCTTCTCTATCCCCTCACCCCCCAGCCAGTCGCAGCAGATGACTGCCCCTCCCTGAGCCTGGTTCTGCTGGAGGTTTCTTCCTGTTAAAAGGGAGTTTTTCCTCTCCACCGTCGCCAAGTGCTTGCTCACAGGGGATCGCCTGATTGCTGGGGTCTTTCTGCAACTGTGGGGGTCCTCCCTACAGTTGATAGTGCTATGAGATGACTGTTGTTGTGAAATGGCGCTATATAAATAAAGTTGAATTGAATTGAATTAGTTTTCCTCGCGTTGATCTGGAGGCAGTTCCGATGGCACCAGTCCACAAAGTCCTGGATAAGCCCTCTGTACTCAGCTTCATCTCCGCTGGAGATGAGACCAACGATCGCAGAGTCATCAGAGAACTTCTGTAGATGGCAATGTGTTGTGTTGTGTGAGAAGTCCGCAGTATAAAGAGTGAACAGGAAGGGAGCCAGCACCGTTCCCTGGGGGGCCCCCGTGCTACTGATGATCGTGTCGGAAACACAGTCCCGGGTTCTCACAAACTGAGGCCGGTTCGTGAGGTAGTCCAGGATCCATGATGACAGGTGCTGGTCCACCCCTGCGCGCAGCAGCTTGTCCTTCAGGATCATCGGTTGGATGGTGTTGAAAGCACTGGAGAAGTCAAAGAACATGATCCTCACCATATTCCCGGGCTTCTCCAGGTGGGACAGAGAACGGTGAAGGAGGAAGATCACCGCATCCTCCACCCCAATGCCATGCTGGTAGGCGAACTGGAGTGGATCCATCGCTGGTTCCACCAGGGGGCGGAGATGAGCAAGGAGCAGTCTCTCCAGGGTCTTCATCAAGTGGGACGTCAAGGCCACCGGTCTGAAGCTGTTCAGGTCTTTGGGGTGGGAAGTTTTTGGTACAGGTACCACACAAGATGTTTTCCACAGCTGTGGTACCCTCCCCAGTTTCAGGCTCATGTTGAAGATATACGTCACAATCCCACACAGCTGGTCTGCACAGGACTTGAGGAGCTTTGCGCTGATGCCGTCCGGTCCCGACGCCTTCCTCGCCTTGATCTTCCTCAGTTCTGTCCTCACCTGGGTCTTGGTCAGGGTCAGGATGGGGGGCTGTGTGTTGGGAGTGGGGGGGGTGTCGGTGGAGTGGGGAGTGGGTAGCAGGACTTGATTTCTTAGAGGCAGCAGTGGTTGTTGTGCAGACAGGGGGGAGGGCGGTTGGTCAAATCTATTGAAAAACAGATTCAGGTTGTTCGCCCACTCCCTGCCCCCCGTGGCCTGGGGGGAGGTATTCTGGAGCCCCGAGATGGTTTTGAGGTTTCTCCAGACCCCGCTGATGTCGCTCTGTTGCAGCTTGTCCTCCATCTTCTTCCTGAAGCTGTCCTTGCCTTCTCTGATCTTTCTCCTCAGCTCCCTCTGTACGGACTTCAGCATCTCCCTGTTCCCCGACCTGAAGATCCTCTTCTTCTCTCTCAGAAGTGTTTTTATCTCAGGGTTGATCCAGGGTTTGTTGTTTGAGTGACGCCGTATGGTCTTGGTGGGAACGGATTTGTCCACACAGAAGCTGAGGTAGCCCGTGAAGGTGTGAATGAGGCCATCGATGTCCTCACCATGTGGATCGCAGAGCTGCTTCCAGGCAGTGGCTTCAAAACAGTCCTTTAGAGTGTCCATTGTCTCCTCAGACCATAACTCCACAGTGTGCATGGCCGGAGGTTGTCTGTGCACTAGGGGTTTGTACACCGGTCGGAGATGAACCAAGTTGTGATCCGATCTCCCAAGTGGGGGGAGTTGTGATGAGGTGTACGCCTCCTTAGTGTTTGCGTAGAACAAATCCAGTGTTTTATTGTCTCTAGTGTGGCATGTGACATACTGGGTGAAAGTGGGCAGAATGGGAGACAGTGAAACGTGGTTGAAATCGCCTGAGATGAGGAGAAGAGCATCTGGGTGTTCTGTCTGCAGCCTGCTGGTTACTGAATGGATGACGTCACGCGCTGTCCCAGCGTTCGCCGTCGGATTTGCATAAACAACAATGCAGATCACGTGTGAGTGTTCTCTCGGGAGATATGTAGGCCTCATGCTAACAGCTAGCAACTCAATGTCTTTGCTGCAGTGTCGTTGTTTAACAGTGATATGTCCCGGTCTACACCAGTTGTTGTTAACATACATTATCACTCCACCGCCCCTAGTTTTGCCACTCTCTGGTGTTCGGTCAGCTCGTATCATGTGAAAACCCTCCAGCTCAATGTTAGCATCTGCTGCTAGTTCAGTTAGCCACGTCTCAGTAAACAAAAGGAGAGAGCACTCCCGGTAAGTGCTATCATAACGGGAGATAGCCGCTAGCTCATCTAACTTTCCCAGTATCGACCGTACATTTCCCATGACAACAGATGGAAGGGAGGGTCTGTACCTTATATTTTTTGTCCTCCGCCTTACTCCAGCCCGGCAGCCGCGGCGTTTTCGCCTCAGTTCTCTCGGTATGTCGAGTTTTTCCAGTGGGACCGGGTGGCGGTTAAATGCTAGCAGCTCTTCCCTGTTATATCGTATCCTGCTATAAACAGTGGCTCCGTCCACCGGCTCAGGAGACATTTGGGACGATCTGTGTGTCCGTGATATAAGTGGGGTGAAAAAAAAAAGTGATCAAAAGAGAGAGGAAGGGAAAAAAAAACTCGGAATCGAGCCGCTGTTGCAAAAGGCAGCCGACTGGTGTGGCCCCGAGTGTGTGTATACTTAACTTTTTTTTATAGTTACTTTTTTTTTATAGGGGGTAACTTTTTAATGATATAGGCACACTGATTTTTTGAGAATATTTCAACTTTAGAGCTCATTTTCTCAAAATAATGGCTTTGTGGGATAGCCCACTTTACCTCTGAAGGGCACAATTGTGAATCATCTCTTGCAGCCCTCCTCACAAGGGTTCGTTTCAGTGCATGTCTCTTTAAGTACCCAAGAGCCACAGTTAACTCCGCCCTCCCTCTTACGTCACTATTGCTAATCTTCATTAGCTAGCTCCTAGCTTGGAGAGCAAGTCTGAACCAACTAAGGTAAATTTGTCTTGTCAGTGGTCGATAGGATATGGCCAGTCCCTGGAGTACAAAAAGCACCGAAACATTTGTGAATGAGTAGAATGAGTAGAATTTGTGAATGAGGATTGTGAATGAGTAGATGGACCTAGCTAATGCTAATGGTTCGATGTAGCATCACAGTGGAAATATAACAAAATAAGCTGGAATGACGTGAGATATATTATCAACTGTGGATTGGTAAAAAAGGGGAAAACAGGGATGGCAATTGGAGTGACTGAATTTTAAAGAAAATAGCAATTTAAACCTCACTTGGTAAGTCCCTTGTAGAACTGTTTGCTCTGAAGCTAAGGCCAACTTGGCTAGGCTCCCCGCAAATCTACATTTGCAGACAGACACAGACACTGACCAACAATAGAGCAGGAGGCGTTTATCAAGAATGGAGCTACCGTTTCTTGACATAGAGGAACAAACTGGCTCTTCAGATACAGAAACTATATAAAGTGCTGTGTGTTTTTTAAGAGAAGTGTGCATTTTAATGTTATTTCAATCATCACATAACCAATAGACACATTTCAGAAGGTTAAAACCTACAAAAACACAATTTTTCAGTCAATGGCTCCTTTAAGCAGTTCTGAAGTGAATCCACCCTTTCTCGGCACATCTAGTTTTAGTGCACATTTAGGAATTTATTCCATCATCCGTTATTAATATCATCAAATGGAAACACAGATACACATACATGTTAGTATCAATAACAGACTAACAGAATACTGGAATTAAATTTATGAGCATAATGGAAGATCTCAGTGTAAGAAGTACTTAAGTCACATTTTTGAAAAAAAAAAAAATGCTAGCACCAGTACTATAATCTGCAATGGCCTAAACATTATTTGATACTGTAATGTCGGGGCTGTGATGGGGGCAGGGGGAATTCTCCCAGCATGCTTTGTGCTGCGGGGTATTCAAAGACTGTTATTATTCTTGTCTTCTGAGCATTATTGTTGTACTGTTATAATTGTGTTATAAGTCTGGTTGTGATAGTGTTGTTTTCCCTGCGTGTGAGAGATTACGTATCGGTGTCATCCTGAGTGAGGTGAGTGTCTGTATGAATGACATCCCCTCTGTTCTGTGTAATTTGTCAGTGAAGAAATAAATGCCTGTTCGTTCCAAATTCTCTCATTATTGTGTGAACCCTTGAAACGTTACACTGGTGTCAGGAGTGGGATTGTGAGAGATGGAAGCAAGAATCGAAGCAGAGATTCAATGGCTCAAACAGCTCATCACTCAGATGGAAGCTGACGAGACAGCATACACGCCAGTCGCCAGAGCTGCTCGCCACAAAGATTGGGGAAACACACTGGATGGAGCAAGTGCGTCCCATGTTCCGCCTTTTTCCAAGGCATGACCAGGAGCGTCCGCAGGGGAACAACGAGCCAGCGATTCCACTGCTGCTGAGGGCAGTGATCAGCACAGAGGTGATTGCCCCAACCCTTGCACTGCCAATCCGCCAACCGGTCAAGCTTCCGCACTTTGGTGGCGAAACCTCACTCGACGACTATCTCATCCAGGTTGAACTGGCCGCCACGTTCAATGGCTGGACACCTGAACAGTCCCTCCAGGATTTTGCGATGTTGCAGTTGCGTCAATTCACGTGAAATCAGTCAATTAGCGCAACTGTTGTGCAACCTTGCAACTTTGTCCAATCAAAGCAATTTTCCCACAATTTTGGCCAATCCCCGTCAATTTTCACCAGTTTCACCAATCAAATTTGTCTCTGAGTGGCGCTCAAATGCTCAGTCTAACCAATCAAATCGCTGTACCCGTTCACTTCCGTGTTTACAGTGAGTATTAACGGAACACATCAGCAAAAACAAGTGTGTGATTTTATAAAAAAAAACACTCACCTGCAAGGTTTCAACACTGTCCCTTCCTCTGTCTCCCCCAGCCTGCCAGTGGACGTCTTGTCACGTCTCCATCCTGACCACGTGTATGAAGTGCTGGGTTTGTGTTGAAAAACATCTGCCTGCCCCAAAAGCACCCCATCGCAGGAGCGCGCAGGAGGAGAGACTCCGTAAAACCACAGACAAAACGAGCAACTCTAACATTACACTCAAAATTTCAATGCTAGGTGGCGCGTGAACACGCAGCAGCCTCTCGTCTCTTTTCATGTTTTGTGCCACTTAGTGTTGTTTAAATTACACCTAAGTGTATATTCATGTGTTTAATGTTTATATATGATGCTGCGCACAAGCTACAATCACTACAGCCTTCTGGAGATAAGGAATATGTCCAAACATTACGTCTTGGATCAGAGCATCACAAAGGAACTTCAGGGCCTAGGTCTTCACCAGACCTTCAAACCCCCGGACTCAACTGCTGTGTCTCATCCCAAATGGAGACGCCATAGACGGTGTGTGCGGCAACAAAAAAGAGGTAAGTGTGGAAGTATTCGAACGAAGCTAGCTGCTAGCCCACACAGACCCCT
The DNA here is from genome assembly GCA_020510985.1 of Pholidichthys leucotaenia. NCBI lineage: Eukaryota > Metazoa > Chordata > Actinopteri > Cichliformes > Pholidichthyidae > Pholidichthys > Pholidichthys leucotaenia. The sequence goes on from CM035847.1 coordinate 237,229,317, forward strand.
GATTCCTTTCCTCTTTCTGGCCAACGTATGCTCACTAGACAACAAAATACCTTTATCTTTACGGAAATGTGGTTAAATGACAATATACCGGACTCTGCCATTCAGTTAACAGGGCTAACATCCTACCATGGTGATAAGAGTGTTCACGGAAGGAGGGAAGACCCACCGGGGAGGCGTGTGTGTTTACATCAGTGACGCTTGGTGCCGTGATGCAACTGTTGTGCACAAACACTGTTCTCCATTGGTGGAGTTTATGATCATCAAATGCTGACCCTTCTACATTCCGAGAGAATTTTCATCTGCCCTACTAGTCGCCATGTATGCCCCGCCCACTGCCATCGGTGAGAGGAGTAAAGCACTAAAAGAATTCTATCAGGCCATCAGTTGACATGGTTCAGGTGACCCACAGAACAGATACGACTCAGGATTAACACAATTAATGTACTTTATTTGTTAACGTGAGTGATAGGGTGCGTGAGTGCGGTTATATGGTGTAATGTTGTGTAGTGCAATCCGTGTATTCCAGCTGGCCTGGCAGAGCACCGTACAGACTGGCAACCCTGGAAAGAGACAAGGGCCGTTAGCTTACACTTCACCTTATGCAGCACGTTAGATGTTATAATGCTTACTGTCAACAGATGTCGAAGTGGCTTCAGGTGGCGCCGAAGCTGCGGCCAGGGAGACAGTGTTTGCGGGCAGGTTAGCTGGAGGTGGAATAAAAATCCGCCGCCTGGAGGGAGAAGGAGGTCCGCCGTTGCGGGCTCCGCCTGTGCACAGGGGAATGGACAGGTTTAGAAGCAATAACGCTTACTTGGTTGTAGGTCCGGGCGGAACCGACCCGGACGTTGTTCAGCTGGGCTTGGAAGCCGATGGCTGGAGAATTCAGTGCAGGGAAGCACGGAGGCAGGGTGTGGCGTGATTCAAGGAAAAGAATCAGACAACTCCGCGCCCAGCACTGGTCCTGATGGGAATAAATAGGGCCGCAGGCGATGACAGGCAGGTGCGTACACAGGTGCCGTGATTGGCGGCCATGACAGTACTCCCTCCCTATGGCACACCTGTCGGTGTGCGTTCCAACCTACCCGGGTGCGTCCGATGGAAGTCCCTGATGAGCTGCTTATTGAGCACGAGGGCGGGACGCACCCAGGACCTCCACTCCGGCCCGTAGTCCTCCCAGTCCACAAGGTACTGCAGGCCACGCCCCCGGTGGCGGACGTCCAGGATGGAGGAGACGGACCACGCTGGGTCGCCGTCGATCACCCTCGGTGGAGGTGGGGACCTGGGAGGGGGACACAACGGGCTGGAGGAGACAGGCTTCACCTGGGAGACATGAAAAGTTGGACAGATGCGGAGGGAGGGGGGGGAGATTTAGACGCACAGACACTGGGTTAATAATCCGACAAATAGGGAACGGGCCAATGAACCGCTGGGTGGTCTTCTTGCATTCCGCCTTCAGGTTGATGTTTTTGGTAGAGAGCCATACCTGCTGACCCACCTGATAAGCCAGAGCCGGAACCCTGTGTCGATTGGCCACCGTAGTGTTGCGTTCCGCCGGCTGTTGCAGTGCCATTTTGGCTGTCTTCCAAATCCACCGACAACGTTTTAGGTGGGCCCGAACCGATGGAACGGCAATGTCCCCCTCCTCTTCAGGGAACAGCGGGGGGTTGTAACCCAACAAGGCCTCGAAGGGGGACATGCCGGTGGCAGAGGAAACCGCTGTGTTATGGGCATATTCAATCCAAGGGAGGTACGTGCTCCATGATGATGGGTTGGTGGCAGTGATGCACCGCAGCGCTGCTTCCACCTCCTGGTTGGCTTGTTCACATTGCCCGTTGGATTGCAGGTGATAGCCGGAGGACAAGCTCGCCGTAGCCCCTAAGGCGGTGCAAAAGGCCTTCCAGACTCTGGAGATAAACTGGGGCCTCCGGTCCGATACTATGTCCTGTGGGATGCCATGCAGCCGAATTACATGCTGAACCAGCAGATCAGCTGTCTCTTTGGCAGACGGTAACCCCCGCAGAGGGATGAAGTGAGCTGCCTTGGAAAACCTGTCCACCAGCGTAAGGATGGTGGTGAAGTTGTTGGACATGGGGAGGCCTGTGACAAAATCCAGCGCCACGTGGGACCATGGTCTACCCTGGACGGGGAGGGGATGGAGCAGCCCAGCCGGCGGCGACGAGGATGTCTTCCCAGTAGCACACTCAGGACAGGCATGGATGTATTCCCCCACGTCCTTCTGGAGGGATGGCCACCAAAATGACCTCTGTAGGAGCGCCACTGTGTGTGCCCTACCCGAATGGCAGGCGAATTTGGAGGTGTGCCCCCACTGGATGACCTCCCCTCGGACCGCTGTGGGAACAAATAATTTGCCCGCTGGACCCCCCCCCCCCCCCCCGGGTCAGCTTCGTCAGACTGCGCCCTTATAACCTTATCCCGAATGCCCCAAGCGAGGGCGCCCACGACACATGCTGGAGGGATGGGGTGCTCGGCTTTCTCTGCCGTCTCCGGGGCGAACTGACGAGACAGGGCGTCGGGCTTGGTGTTCTTTGACCCAGGGCGGTAGGTGATGGTAAAGTCAAACCGTCCAAAAAACAGCGACCAGCGGGCCTGTCGGGCGTTCAGCCTCTTGGCAGTCCGAAGGTACTCCAGGTTCTTGTGGTCGGTCCAGACAATGAATGGCTGTGATGCTCCCTCCAACCAGTGCCGCCACTCCTCCAAGGCCAGTTTAACTGTCAACAGCTCTCTATCCCCGATGTCGTAGTTTCATTCTGCTGGGGACAGGCGGCGAGAGAAGAAGGCACGGGGCGGATCTTACCGTCTGCCGGAGAACGCTGGGACAGCACAGCCCCCACCCCAGAATCAGAGGTGTCCACCTCCACCAGGCACTGAAGGGTGGGATCCACCTGCATCAGGATAGGCGATGATGAAAATCTAACCTTCAGCTCCGAGAACGCAGCGTCCACCTCTTCCGTCCAGCGAAAGGGAACCTTGGTGGAGGTCAAGTTGGTGAGGGGGAGGGCGATACGGCTGTAGTCCTTAATGAACCAGCGATAAAAGTTAGCGAAGCCCAGGAACTGCAGCAACTGTTTCCTTGATGCAGGGGTGGGCCAGTCCACCACCGCCTTCACCTTTACCGGGTCCAGGATGATCTCCTTCGGGGCAATAATGAAGCCAAGGAAAGAGGTCCTGGAGATGTGGAACTCGCATTTCTCTGCCTTGACGTAGAACTTATTCTCCAGCAGCCGCTGCAAGACTCACCTGATGTGCACGCGATGCTCCTCCATGGACTGAGAAAAGATGAGAATGTCGTCAAGGTAGACAAACACGAAGGTGCCCAGAAAATCTCTCAAAACATCATTAATAAAACGCTGGAAGACAGCCGGGGCACTGGTCAGCCTGAATGGCATGACCAAATATTCAAAATGCCCACTAGGGGTCCTAAAGGCCGTCTTCCACTCATCCCCCTCACGTATCCGCACCAGGTGATAGGCATTGCGCAGGTCTAATTTGGTAAAGCAGCAAGCCCCCCGGAGGGAATCGAATGCAGAGTTAAGGAGGGGAAGAGTATACAGTGATCCCATGCTACTTCGCGCCTCACCTTTCGCGCCCTCAGTGCATCGCAGATTTTTCAAAAATATTCATCAAAAATTCAAAATTGAGAAAAAATGGGTGGACGCTAGCAGAAGGCAGGGAGACTACATTAGAACATCAGGTATCAACACGGAGAGCCCGCACAACTCAAAATCCACCTCTCTGTTCGGTGTTCTCGTGTTGGCTCGGCTCGGGAATCTCGCAAGCTGATTGGCCGAGACGTTTTACCCAGCTTCTCTCCCTGCCGAGCGCCCATACCCAGCGAAGGAAGACCGCATTCATTGTTCTTTATCGCTCGTGTTGCTTAGTCTCGCCGCGTGGAACTTTTCGCTGTTCTCTTGTGCCTTTTTGTGCGAAATAGTCTTCCCGTTGAGCCACTACGCCGCCTCCTGCAGCTTCTCCAGCTCTATCGGAAGCTGCCCTCGACGATCCTGCGCCCCTAGCACCTGACGATGAGGCGTCACCTGAGGAGCAGTAAAGCTCTCATTAACCTGTGCAGTAAATCATCTTCATCTTGAGTTACGTATCTTGTTATAAGAATAAAAGAGTTCTAAAAACATATTTATGTACACTTTATTTACATCTACGTATGTATGTACACTTACACACACACACACACACGTATCATATGAGAGAGAGAGTGAGAGAATGAATGTACGTATTATTTATGGGTGACGTCATTAGGGGTGACGCTACTTCGCGGTTTTTCACTTTTCGCGGTCGGTTCTGGAACCCATTAACCGCGATAAGTGAGGGATCACTGTACTTATCCTTGATAGTGATGTTGTTAAGTTCCCGGAAGTTGATGCAGGGCCTGAGGGAGCCGTCCTTCTTCCCCACGAAGAAAACCTCCGCCCCTACCGCCGAAGGTGAAGGTCTAATCTAAACTGTCATCTCTGCTGGAGTCCGAGTTCCACCCTATGCAGGACATACTGAATGCACTGAGGAGCTCATTTAGCAGCAGACTACATCATCCCAGGTGCACAACCGAGAGGTTTCGTAGGTCCTTCCTACCAACGGCTGTCAGACTGTACAACCTAAGCAGGGCTGCTCGCAGAGATAGCAAAAAGACGTAACAAACTAATAGTTTTTTGAATGCAAAAGATGCAATAGACTTACACAATGGTCCCCTCCGGCATACAACTAGGAACATACCGGTCGCTATGGAGGGTGAGAATATGTATGGGCACATAATCATACCATGTAGGATAACTAAGTAGACGGTTATGCTGTTTCATTCCATCTAGCAACAATGCTCTGCACTGTGTGTGTTTATATATTTGCATATTTATTCCATCTAGCTACAATGCTCAGCACTGGGTGTGTTTATATATTTATATATCTACATATTATTCCATCTAGCTACATTGCTCCGCACTGTGTGTGTTTATATACTTGCATATTTATTCCACCTAGCTGCAATGCTCCGTACTGTGGGTGTTTATATATTTACATATTTATTCCATCTAGCTACAATGCTCTGCACTGTGTGTTCATATATTCATATATTTATTCCATCCAGCTACAATGCTCTGCACTGTGTGTCTGTGTGTGTGTGTATATATATATATTTTATAGTAATACGTACATATGTTTATTAGCTGCTCTTGCTTGCTTGTTTTTTTTCTTGCCTTCTGATTGTTGCTCTGAGTGTTGCTATCCCTGTGCTGTTGCAATCCTGGAATTTCCCCGTTGTGGGACTAATAAAGGCTTATCTTATCTTATCTTATCTTATCTTAATGATACCAGAGCTAAGAGACTCCTTAATATATGAGTCCGTGGCTGCGCGCTCCAGAGCAGACAGGTTGTAAAGTCTGCTAGATGGCAGAGGAGTACCGGCCCGCAGATTAATAGCGCAATCATACGGCCGGTGAGGGGTAAGGGAAAGGGCTTGGGATTTACTGAAGACGGCCCCAAGGTCATGGTATTCCGGTGGCACTTTTGACAGATCGGGGGGGGGGGGGGAGAGGCAGGGACATCCAAAGGCATGGCAGGCGAGCATGCAGCAGGCTGCAGACAGGCACTCAGGCAGAAAGGGCTCCATGACACAATACTTCCCGAACGCCAGTCAATTGAAGGGTTGTGCAGATGCAGCCAAGGGTAGCCCAGAATAACTGGGGACGATAACACCGGTAGGACAAACAGATTTAACTCCTCCCGATGGTTGCCCGAAATGATGACTGGCACCGAGGTGACCCGATGAGTGACAGTGGCCAACGCCACCTTCGACAGGGCGTTAAGGGGAGTTTTTAATGGTTGCATAGGTAGACCCAGACGGGTTGCCAGACTCCTAGAAATGAAGCTCTGCTCGGCCTCTGAGTCAATGAGTGCGTGTGTCTTATGTTCTTTGTGACCAAAGCAAAACCGAATAGGAATGAGAAAGCGGGTGAGGGGATTGTTATCATTTACATCCGTGAGTCCCCCTACTTCGATGCACGGACTTCCCCTTTTGGCTGCCTAGGACAGGAACTCAGGTCATGCTCCTCGCTCCCGCAATAGACACACAACCCCAACTCACGGCGGCGCTGTCTCTCTTCTGCAGGAAGTTTCAACCCCCCACTATCATTGGTTCTTGGTCCTCAGAGAGGTCAGTAGACGGGAGGGCCAGTAAGGGGGGCTGGAGAGCACGGCGCGGCCTATTCTCCACGCGGCCGGAAGTCTTACGCGCCGCAGCTCGTTCCCTCAGACGGTTGTCAAGGCTAATGGCCAGGGAGATACACTCATGCAGCGTGGAGGGTTTCTCCAGGTGGGCCAGCTCATCCCGCAGGCTAGGACTCAAACTCCTCAGGAATATACTACTCAGGGAGGCATCTTCCCACCCGACCTCCGTAGCTACGACCCGGAAGTCAACAGCGTAATCGGCGACTGCCCTCGACCCCTGCCGAAGGTTTAACAGGCAAGAGGTGAGTACATCTTCCCGGTTCGAGTGACTAAACACTTCCTGAAATTCCTGGGTAAATTGAACGTATGTCATAGAAGTATAATCAGCCCTAGCCATAACCGCATAAGCCCATGCTAAAGCCCGCCCCTCTAACAGATTGATCATATAGCCAATGCGGCTCTGGTCAGTGGGAAAATCTCTGGGAACCCGTTGGAACACGATTTCGCACTGCATGAGGAACCCCCTGGCTTCTCCCAACACCCCTTTAAAGCGGGCAGGAGTAGGGACGGGAGTGAGCCGACTAGCGGAACCTGTAGAGTGAGGGCTAGGCGAAGAGCTAGTGGTGGAGTTAGCAGTAGAACTAGCGGGAGCTGAGGAGCTAGCTGGTGCTGTGGAGAACCCCTGTGGGCTAGCTAAGCGATCTAACCTATCGGTGATGCGGGTTAGCTGAGTTAGCATCACCTGTTGTTGGTACGCTAATTGGTCTACCCAAGCCTCTAGATGGTTAATACGGCACACGAGTGCGCTGTCTGCCGGGTCACTTTGGCGGAGTTGTACTGACATGGTTCAGGTGACCCACAGAACAGACAAGACTCAGGATTAACACAATTAACGTACTTTATTTGTTAACGTGAGTGATTGGGTGCGTGAGTGCAGTTATATGGTGTAATGTTGTGTAGTGCAATCCGTGTATTCCAGCTGGGCCGGGCAGAGCACCGTACAGACTGGCAACTCTGGAAAGAGACAAGGGCCGTTAGCTTACACTTCACCTTATGCAGCACGTTAGATGTTATAATGCTTACTGTCAACAGATGTCAAAGTGACTTCAGGTGGTGCCGAAGCTGCGGCCAGGGAGACAGTGTTTGCGGGCAGGTTAGCTGGAGGTGGAATAAAAGTCCGCCGCCTGGAGGGAGAAGGAGGTCCGCCATTGCGGGCTCCGCCTGTGCACAGGGGAGTGGACAGGTTTAGAAGCAATAATGCTTATTTGGTTGTAGGTCCGGGCGGAACCGACCCGGACGTCGTTCAGCTGGGCTTGGAAGCCGATGGCTGGAGAATTCAGTGCAGGGAAGCACGGAGGCAGGGTGTGGCGTGATTCAAGGAAAAGAATCAGACGACTCCGCGCCCAGCACTGGTCCTGATGGGAATAAATAGGGCTGCAGGCGATGACAGGCAGGTGCGTACACAGGTGCTGTGATTGGCGGCCATGACATCAGTGAGACACAAATGGTGCATCCAGATGGATTCCTCATCACAGCAGGGGACCAACCATGCAGAGGCCCTCCTACCAAATCTACACCAACATGTAGACTTTCCAACAAGAGGAGACAATTTGCTGGACCTGGTGTACACAACTCACAAGAAAGCATACAGAGTCTCCCCCCTTCCCCACCTGGGTCTCTCTGATCACATCACCATCTTGTTAAGGCCGGCATACAAACCTAGAGTGAAAACAATCAGACCAACAAAAAAGCAGGTACGTGTGTGGCCAGAGGACGCCTCTGATGCTCTGAAAGACTGCTTCAGCACTACAAACTGGGACACTTTCAAGCATGCAGCCATTCACAATGGACACACAAACCTAGAGAAGTACACTGAGGTTGTTGGAGCATACAAAGCTAAATGCACTGATGATGTCACTCACTGCAAAACCATCACTGTTTGTGCCAGCCAAAAGCCATGGGTGACAGCAGAGGTCCACAGGCTCCTGAGGGCTTGGGATGCAGCCTTCAGGGCTGGCAACATTGCAGGCCTAACAACAGCGAGGGCCAACCTGTCCTGTGGCATCAAAGAGGCAAAACGACAGTACAGCAAGAAAATATCCGGCCACTTCAGCAACACCAGAGATGCAGATACCCTCTGGCGTGGTATACAGACCCTCACCAACTACAAACCTCCATCTCAGACCTGTGCAAGTGACATCACATTGCTTAACAACATAAATGACTTCTTCAGCCGCTTTGAAGCACAAAACAGCATATCAGCACGGAAGACCACTCCTCCTCCAGATGAGTAGGCCATAAATCTGGATCTGGCTAGTGTCAAGAGGACCCTCTGTAGGATCAATCCACTCAAGGCAGCTGGACCAGACAACATACTCGATCGCGTCCTGAAGGACTGTGCAGAGGAGCTCAAGCACATCCTGGCCAACATCTTCAACATCTCCCTGACTCAAGCTGTTGTCCCCACATGTTTCAAAACTGCCACCATAATACCAGTCCCAAAGAAACCCGTCCCATCCAGCTACAATGATTACCAGCCTGTAGCAGTGACCCCCATCATAATGAAGTGCTTTGAGCAACTGGTCATGCACAACATCAAGTCCATCCTCCCTCCCACGACCCATCTCAGTTTGCATACAGATCAAACAGATCCACAGAAGATGCCATTACTGCTGCTCTCCATCCAGCCCTCACCCACCTGGACTCAAAGAACTGCTATGTGCAAATGCTGTTCTTGGACTTCAGTTCAGCATTCAACACAATCATCCCCCAGCACCTAATACAAAAACTCAAACACTTGGAACTCAAAACCTCTCTCTGTAACTGGGTGTTGGACTTTCTCACAGGGAGGCAGCAACACATCCAAGACCATCACACTGAGCACAGGAGCCCCACAAGGGTGTGTGCTCAGTCCACTGCTCTATACCCTGCTGACCCATGACTGTGTACCAGCCTACAACACCAACCACATCATCAAGTTTGCGGATGACACGATGGTGGTGGGCCTCATCACCAACAACGAGGAGGCCAACTACGGAAATGACATGAGCCAACTGGTCCAGTGGTGTAAAGACAATAACCTCTTCCTGAATGTGGGAAAAACCAAGGAGACTGTGGTTGACTTCAGGAGAGGACACACACAGCACCCCCTCTGATCATCGATGGTGCAGCTGTGGAGAGGGTGAGCAACACCAAGTTCCTGGGGGTGCACATCTCTGAGGACCTCTCCTGGTCCGACAACACCACATCACTGGCCAAGAAGGATCAAACTCGCCTCCATTTCCTCCGCAAACTGAGGAGAGCACGAGTCTCACCACCACCCATCATGTGCTTATTCTACTGGGGCACCGTTGAGAGCATCCTCACCAGCTGCATCACAGTGTGGTATGGAAGCTGCACCACCTCCTGCTGGAAGACACTACAAGCCGGAAGACACTACAAATGAAAGCAGCCAGCAAGATCATCGGTGCCCCTCTGCCCCCTCTCTCGAGCATCTACCGCACCCACAGAGCCATCAACATTGCAGGTGACACCTCCCACCCCTCACACTCCCTCTTCAGCCCCCTGCCCTCGGGGAAAAGGTACCGGAGCCTCCGGGATCGCTCCACAAGACTACTAAACAGCTTTGTTCATCAGGCCATCAGGACCCTGAACTCTGTGCCCCCCGCCCCCCCCGGACTGTAACGCACTCACCCGCACAATAACTACCTCAGCTGTTGGCACAGAAACACTGGTACACCAACAGTAATACATTTGCTGCTGTATCTCTCTGCACTTTACTGCAGCCATTTGCACAAATGCCATATCTGCTGCTGTCTGTCATTGCAATACTGATTATGTGCAGACCTATTTGTCACTGTCTGCACCTACACTACCACATTGAACTTGCAACTACAAGAATTACTGCTCGACTTTTCTGTATATAGAATTGCTGGGTTTCATTGTTTATCTTTATTTGCACTATGGGAGGTCTGGGTCTGTTGTCACCATTGGCACTACGGGTAGCATTACTGTACATAGACTGCTGTTGTTCTTTTTCCAGCCTTATTCCTTTTTTCTTTTTTATATTGCACACACCACTGAAGAGAGAGAGAGAGAAACGCCATTTCAATTCTCCTGTATGTCCTGTACGTATAGTAGTATTGACAAATAAAATCTTTGAATCCTTGAATCGTTGAAGTGTTTGAACATTTTATACATCTTTAGAGGTAAAATCATGACTGCATCTTGTCAATGAGCTTTGAAACTGTGAATCTCCGGTCTGGACACAGACAACCCCCCACCCCCATAAATGAAAGATGCGTGTCTGAAAAGACAAGTGTGTGTGTCAAGACGCGTAGCAGATAGACAGGTAGGAGTTAGGCACAGAAAGAGAGAGAATATTGTCTGTAATTTTTTCCAGAAAAACACAGACTTCAACAGACAATACAGAGCAACAGAATAAATTATTCATTTTTCCTCTCCGCTCAGTACCGAGTGGTTTGGGATCGTAGGGAGTTTTCAAATGAAAGTGCTGCCAATAATTTCCAAATCTTTACAGCTGTTTTAATGGATATTGTGCTAAAGTCTGTAATTGCTGTTGAACAAAAGAGTTTTTCTGTATAGCAGAAGTTTCTGCTTAATTTACAAATCACTGTTTAATAGGAAATTTTTGACAATCTTGTGCTTTTCTTGTATTGTTATATAAAATATCACTGCAGTAAACTAGAAAAAACTATCTGCTTTAAAATTTGTATTTCTTCCCAGAACTTTTAGTGCAAAAAAAAAACTGTCAAAACATTGCAACTTTTATCGCCACTTTTTAAAAAAGCTCCCATGAATTCAGGCTTTTTGGGCCATAACAATCATAATAACATCCCACGAATTCCTTCAGAGACTGCCTGAAGAGACAGCTGTGCAGGTCGCACTGGCTCTGGAGGGCGGAGCTCTCTGCACGCTGCCCGAGCTTTGGCTTCGGAGGTGGTTCGGGAGGCCGATCCACACTAACCACGTCCGGGAACAGCTAGCCAGCCGCCGGTGACATGATCAAGAAAGTCTGGGGGCCTATGCACCAGAGGTCCGGCTGCTGACACAGCGCAGCTACATGGACTTTGAGCCAGAGGCGGTGAAGAAGCTCGCCCTCCAGAGTTTCATCCAAGGGCTCTGTCCAGTCCAGCTCCTAGAACACGTCCGGATTTACACCGCAAGCAGCTGGAAGATGGCTGTGGCAGAGGTGTTGCGTGTAGAGCCCATGCTGGAGCCAGTGGCTGACATTTCATCACCAAGGCAGAGAGTTTCCCAGGCTGCAGCTGAGGGCGATGTGAGAAGGGATGCTTCCGCTGCGGGGAGCCAGGCCATGTCGCGCACCACTGCCCTGCTCCTGCCCCGTGGCGCTGTGCTGTGGAGGACTGTAGGCGCTGCTAGCGGGTCGAGGATCATTACCCAGCAGTCTCACAGGCAGCTACTCTCCAGACTGCTGCAGCTGGGGATAACGCAGCGGCTCACAGCTCGTCCTCAGATCATCAACCAGCTCTCCCCAGCAATGATGGCACAGAGGCCCTCGGCACGCAACAGCTTCAGATCAAACAGGAAAGAGACCCTGTCGTCTCCCGGGTCTGGCAGTGGCCAGACACAGACTGGCGGCCCACTTGGAAAGCTGTATCTGTGCTGAACCCAGAGACCAAGGCCCTGCATTCTCAGCGGTCCAACCTCTGCTGTCGTGAGGATGTTGTCTACTGGTGGTGGCAATCTCTAGCTGGGCAGCATCACATCTGGCAGCTGCTGGTCCCCCGAAGGCTCCACCCCAAGGTGCTTCAGTTGGTTCACGGGTCGGTGGGGGCAGGCCACTTCGGGGTGACGAAGACTCTGCAGCATCTTCAGGTCCGGTTCTACTGGCCGAGGTGTTGGCAGGATGTGGAGCTCCATGTCCACTGCTGTGACACCTGCACGGCTCAGAAAGGACCGACTGATCAGCGCTCCCACACCCCGTTACAGCAGTATGAGGTGGGGGCACCCATGGCACGTGTGGGGATGGAGAGCAAACCGGCGTTGGATTATTTGTTTTGCTTAAGAGAACGTCTTCACATGGTATACAAACTGGTTCGGGAGGCCCTGGTAGCGGCGGAGAGTCAACAGAAGTGAGGGTACGACTCCTGCTGCCAGGGGAGAGACTTTGCACCGGGGGATCAAGTATGGGTTTTCTGCTCGGAGCGGAAGAAGGGACTGTCACCAAAGCTGGCGAGCCACTGGTCAGGACCATTCGTCCTCGTACAGAGACTGTCGGATGTAATGTACAGGGTGAGGCTGCAGAAGAGGAACCGGGTAGTGGTGCTTCCCCACAACCGCCTCGCCCCGTACCAGCCAGCTGTCCCGCGGGTGGCCGAACCAGAGGCCCCATCCCGACCAGAGACCCCGGTCGAGGCTCAAATGGGCACGACAACAGCAGGTGCCCTGATGTCTGGACAGGTTCATATTGGACTTTTGAGTTGGACTTATTGTTCTGGGGACAGAAACCAGTCCAGGGGGAAACAGTGTAACATCGGGGCTGTGATAAGGGACGGGGGGAATTCTCCTGGCATGCTTTGCGCCGCGGGTATTCAAAGACTGTTATTATTCTTGTGTTCTGAGTGTTATTGTTGTACTGTTATAATTGTTTATGTGTTGGTGTCACCCTGAGTGAGATGAGTGTGTGTATGAATGACCTCCCCTCTGTTATGTGTAATTTGTCAGTGAAGAAATAAATGCCTCTTCATTCCAAATCCTCTCTCATTATTGTGTGAACCCTTGAAACATCACAATACTAAAAGAATCCCAAAAGAAGTACTCAAATTCTATATATTGGTGCATGGTCATTGTTGAAATCACTAAAATGTATTGCAAGAAATACCTATTGTTAAAGACACACTCTGGCGGCTTTAAAACCACCTCAAAAACCAATGTGTATTGCCCAAAATAGTATATTGTGCTTTTTATACACAAAAAAAAAACTTCCATTGCCTTAGAATGGCTTGGAAAGAAAGAGTTTTTTTGTGTTTGACCTACTTAAATATGCACAGATCTATGAATATTCTAATTAGCTCCACCCATACTCCCACCCACCAGTGGCTGGAAGAAGATGAGGACATTGTACAAGGTTCCAAGAAGGCAATCTAACTTGAGGAAGTACCGTCGTAGGTGAACCCACCGAAGAGTCGCTGCCCGGCCCGGCATGGAGGGTGGAAGGCTCCCCACCACTCTCTGGTTATCCACTCACTGCGGCTCACCTCGCTGGGGGCCAGCGAGCAGTTCACCTCAGTTCAGTGCGCCCGGCAGCCAGCGAGCCTCCGAGGCGCTCCCCGGCCTCCTTCCTTCGGAGCTCCCCTCACCTCGAGCTGCTTGGATGCAAACTGCTTGCTGTTCCTCAGCGAGGCGATCCGCGGTGAGTGGATAACCAGAGACCACTTCTTTGGGGGAAGAGTGAGGAGCCGAAGAGTGCTCGACTCCTTTGGAGCATTCTCCCCGGCTCACTCCGGGGGAAGGTGAGGTGGCTGGCTGGACACATCAGCGGGTTCTCCCAGCGAGGTGAGGGGAGCCCTCCAGCCTGGCAGCGACAGCCTTTCCGCTTCACAGAGAATGATCCTTCTGCAGGTTCACCTACGACGATACTCGCCCAGGCCGTTGCGCCATGCACACCAGGGCCGTCTCCCTCGGCATGCAGGCTGCAAACCCGTGTCCTCTTGTATTTTAGCAGGGACACTGAGGTTTTTTCAAATAAAATTAATCATTGCTGTCATATTTTCATGTCTGTGGGTAAGACATGCACAATTTAAAAGAGGATTTCTTTCTCACACAGCCAAAAACTGAACACGTATGTGGGGCTGAAAAGTTGATCGGCTGAAAAGTTCATAGTGGTCAAATTTGAACAAATGTGGTTTATTTTTCAACATAGTCTCTCCTTCAGTCCACACACTTCTTCTATTGGTATTGCAGCGGTTGGATCCCTGCGGTTGAAAAATAAACCACATTTGGTCAAATTTGATCACTATGAACTTTTCAGCCCCCCCGTAGAATTTGCCATCTTTCCCAATTTGTAAAAAGCTGAGCTCCTGCTTGCTCCTCGGCTCTTTCCTCTTCCCCCAAGAGAATCATGTAGGGGTCTCGTACTTAACCTGACTGGTTAATGTTATAACCAATCAGGCTAAGCAGGAATGCTTGCGTAGCTAGAAACACTCCGTCCAAACTCGTCTTTACCTAACTGGAAATTCACAGGAGAAAAACAGAAATATGAGACATTTCAATGATTTCCCTCTTGATATGTCTTGTAAGGCACAAAAAACATGTTACAGAAATGTTAACAACAGAAAAAACTTGATTTTTGCCAGAGTGTCATTTTAAATTTCAGTAGCATCAGATACAATATCTTGTATGCAACTGAGCCATTTACTTAATGTTTAACTGAATTATATATATCTCCTTTATTATTCCTGATGCTTTTATTGCAAAGGCGAGTGGAAGTAGAGCTTGTGGATGTATTCTTCTGAAGTTGTTTTGGTGAACATGGTGGCTGTCATTAAAATTGCATGCTAACATCAAAGTGTATCTTTATTAGCGTTCAAATTCCATGAATGTCCAATCAAAATACTAGTGCGAGTCACATGACAAACTATAAAAATGGCATAATATTTTATATTTTTGTTCTGATATGATTTGATTCATGCAGACTTTCTAAAGTTTAAGGAATTTGTTGCAAGATGTCCAAAAACAGAGTTAGGTTTCTTTTATTTAGATAGCTCTTTTTCTTTAGATTCTGATTTAACCGAGTAATTTCGACTTCACTGGGTAACATACTGAAGTAAAGAGGGTAGGTCTGCATAACATTAAACCTTAAATGACAGGGAAGCATAGCAAAAATGACCGTTTGCCAGTGGAAAATTATTAATAAATGGTTCTGTGCGCAAAAAGTACCCAGGTCCAACCCTTTTGTTGCAGAAAGTAACCAAGTCCACGTATTTAGCCCAAAAAATATATTCAAGTCCAAAATTGATTTCCTCATTTTCACTGTAATAAAGGGTTATTTTTTTTTTTTTACAAAAAAGGGTTTGTTTACTCCATATAGCCCCTGGATCCAGCAACAGGCTACATAGCATTCCACCTTTAAAAAAAGTACCTGCAGCATATTTTGAAAACTTTGACCTTCAGTATCTTGAATTGAATTGAATTCCTTTATTGTCATTGTATACAAATATACAATGAAATTAGTCAGCTCTGTAAATATACTACACAATTAACCATATAAAAACACACACTCGATCAATAAAAACAATATATATAAATATAGATATAAATAAGACATAATGGGACTAAGAGTAAGTAAATGAATAAAAGACCGAATAAGGACTTGATATGGCACAATCTGCAATATGCCAGTTCTTTCATAATTAATTAATTATGGAAGCTTATATGATGTAATGTGAGGGAGGAGAAATTTAAAGTTATTATTTAGTTCACGTAGGGCTGTATAATAAAAAGTGTTCCTCAATCTGGAGGTGTGGCATTTCAAGGCCCTGTAGCACCTTCCAGAAGGCAGTAGGACAAACAAATGATGAAAGTGTTATTTTGTCGGTCCCTCCAGGATTTCACAATGTTGCGATCGCGTCAAGTCACTCGAAATCAGCCAATTGGCGCAAATATTGCGTGACTTTGCAACTTTGTCCAATCATCGCAACTTTCCCACAATTTTGGCCAATCCTTGTCAACTTCCACCAATTTCACCAATCAAATTTTGTCTCTGAAACGCCTAGTCTTGTCATAAACCCTCCTGTACGCCTCTCCATTGCGCACGGTGAGGGATGGAAGGATGAGGATTTACGCGCAGGGTTTACACCACACACATTTATTAAACACAAAAACTGACACACAGTTCCAACTATAATTTCCTCAGAAGCTTAAGGAGTCCTCCAGGACGCTCAACAGTTTTTGGGTGAGGACCACCGGGGAAAACACACACACAGCTAATACTCACAGAACTGGAGCTGTCCGAGTAAGTTCAAACAAGCACCGAGAGAAACACAATCCTTCGTTGATCTTGACTGTCATACGGCTATTAACGACCACATGTTTAGTGCAATGACCCAGCAATGCATGACTGGCAAAAGGCTCCTTAAGTACACACATTGGTGGAGATGGTAGATTGGTCGCACCTGGGCGAGGAACAGGGAGATGGCAAATGGGAGTGGGAACAGCTGACAGTAATAAGAGAGGGGGTGTGGTTGGACCGGCAGACAGTCAGACAGCGCTCACACCAGCGTGAGCCAAAGGGGCTGCCTCACTACTGCCGGCCAGAAAGCAGTGGCTATGGGTAAGGCAAAGCACAGAATACATAATATGCACATACCTAGTGGCACCTAAACCCACATAGAAATCAGGACCGAGCCGGGGGTAACCAAGCCAGCTCGGCTGCTGACACAGTCTAACCAATCAAATGCATCGTGCTGCACTGCGTTCACTTCCATGTTTACAGTAAGTATTAACGGAAGACTTCAGCAAAAAACAGTACACCGTCCCTTCCTCTGTCTCCTCCAGCCTGCCGGTGGACGTCTTGCCATGTCTCCGTCCTGATCGCATTATACAAAGTGCTGGGTTTGTGTTGAAAGATGTCCCAAAAGCACCACGTCGCGGGAGCGCACGTGACGAGAGCGTCCATAGACCCACAAACAAACAAGCAAATCTAACACTACAGTGAGTGTTTGATCATTTCATATATCTTTAGAGGTAAAATTATTACTACATCTTGTCAATGAGCTTTAAAGCTGTGAATCTCTGATCTGGACACGGATAACCCCCCCGTAACTGAAAGAGGTGTGTGTGTGTGTGTGTGTGTGTGTGTGTGTGTGTGTGTGTGTGTGTGTGAAGACGCACAGCAGACAGACAGGTAGGAGTTACATGGAAAGAGACAAAATATTGTCTGTAATTTTTTTTCAGAAAAACAGATTCCAATAGACAATACAGACTAACAGAATAAATTATTTCTCCTTTCCTCTCCACTCCGCACCGAGTGGTTGGGGACCGTAGGGAGTTTTCAAATGAAAGTGGGCAAATAATTTCCAAATCTCTACTCTTTAACATGCATTCAATGCAATTTAGCTGTTGTAATGGATATTGTGTTAAAGTCTGCATTCTTCCCCCACCTTTAATACAAAAAAACCTCTCAAAACATCGCAACTTTTATCGCAACTTTTATTGCAACTTTTTAAAAAAGCTCCCGCGAATTCAGGCTTTTTGGGCCGCAACAATCATAAAAACATCCCGCGAAATCCTGGAGGAACTGTTTTGTGACTCAAGTACTTCTTGCACTCAGGTCTTCAGCTGGAAAGGCTGTCCCACCAAGCAAACTATTTTTTGTTAGATAATTCCAGAAAGCATAACAACTCAAAGTGACTAAACAGTAATCTGCAGCAGATACTCAAAGTGTGCATGTCCTTTAACTATAGACAAGAAGCTTTTTTTTTGTACCAGACTATAAAAATGTTAAGTAGATAAGGTTAGGTTGTTAGTTTCTATTTTATAGTTTTGCTTCAGACTCTGAACCAAACCTAGGTTTCCATTAGAAGAATTTATTAAACAGTTTAACCATATTTTCCTGACTAGTTATACTGTAATCTAAAATATAAACTAAATGCTAACCAATATAGGTCTAGTTCAAGAGCACGTACACACACACGCACTTCTGCAAAGTACAGTGGCCTGAAATAGAGCCTCATCTGGCGGGCCTCTGGCTCTGGGTCTACAAGGTTAATGCTGCGTTGTTGAATTTTTTAGGTGAGAAGCCATTCGAGTGTAAGCTCTGTCACCAACGGTCCAGAGACTACTCGGCAATGATCAAGCACCTGCGCACTCACAACGGAGCGTCTCCGTACCAGTGCACCATCTGCCAGGACTTCTGCCCCAGCCTGGCCGCCATGCAGAAGCACATGAAGGGCCACAAACCCGAGGAGGTGCCAGCGGACTGGAGGATAGAAAAGACTTATCTGTACGTCTGTTATGTCTGAGCAGGACTTGGACCTCATGCACAGTCTGACACTGAGTGAAAACATGTAACTGTTGATAGGTTTTGTGTTTTTCAAAGATGGTAAAAGAAGTTCAATTTCTTGTTTTTTTTTTTTGAATGCTGAAGTGGAAACAGCTGACTGTGTTCAAGTATGATCACAAGTGTGTCCAATTTAGGGCTGCAACTAATGATCAGTCCCATTATCAGACGGCTTACTGTAAGTAGTCGTGTTTTGGCCATGTGTTAACTTCTATGTGCAAGATTACATTTGCAAGACTACCAGATTGAATCAGAATTGTTGACAGATTTCTGCTGACTTCACTGTCCCCCCCCCCCACACACACACACACAAACACACACTGTCCTCTCTCACCGTCACGCACACACAGTTTTGATAATAACTGTATCTCTAATGGATCCACTGTGGTTAAAAATCGATACATACCACGACAGCTGTGACTGCTGACCTGTATGTGTAGCAGGAGCATTTCCTCCGATCGCCGAAGCGTCAGACAACCCAAGTCGTCGATGATTGTGCTGTAGATGCTGGAAACAATTCCACGAAGGCTTGATTGGCTCAACTTTAACATTTTTCTCTCCTAATTTCCTCTGACTTCTTTGTTTTTTTTCACCTCCCCCTCTGCTGTCGGATCTTTATTTTGGAGTTGTTTATTTTCTGCATGTTTTACTTGAATGGCTGCCATGTTTTGACCTCATAAGCTTGATCTCCTTAATTGCCTTGTCTTTCTTTGCAGTGGGTGTTATTGTTTCGGAGGGGGGGGGGAGGGTAGCTGGCTCACAGGTTTTTTTTTTGCTATTTATATGTTGTTTATTTGTTACCAAATATGTGCTGGTTTTCATCACACGGTCCACGTCTCCTGGGATGATTTCTAGTAGAGCGAGCTCTACCTCTCCTTGCCGTTTGTTTTTAAATCCACTGCTAATTATTCACCCACCAGTAGTTTCCATTTGCAAACAAATAAGTCACCATTTACATGGTCAAATAACACAGTGTGTGGAAAAAAGCCTCAACATGGCTTTTGTGTGTCGGCTATTTTTTTTTTGTATCATTAACTATATATAGACGTCTTATGGAAATCAGAAAATTGGGAATTTTCTAGATGGAAAATATGAAAAGTCGTCACTTTTTAAAAAAATAAAAACATAAAAAGAATATTCTGACGTTGGATTACAACGAGCAGGTTATCATCAGTCTTAGTGTAGCTGTAACGTACAAACTGTCATGGTATGTTATTCCGTATGTGAGCCTAACACAGGCCTTATAGAGTTAAACATGTTGTATTTTTGTATTACAGTAATTTGCTGTTTACATTTGGTATGAGTTGGGGAAAAAAGCATCTTTAACGTGTGTGTTTTATAAGTCTCTGATTTGATTAAGATCCCTTCCTCGTGCCTCTTTTTCTAAGTAGAGCATTGATGTGCTTGAGTACCATGGGTCTGTGCTGTTGGTAGTCGTTTCTGGGTGTTTGTTTATTGTTACTCAATTAAAGATAGACTGCCATGTAGATCCACTTTGTCTGAACATTGCAACTGGAAGCAACATACTGTGATAGTGGCTGATACTCTGATGCAAGTTTCAAGCAATTTTGATGTTAAAAAAAAAACAAAAAAACAAGTACACGCTTGTCTCAAGTTGTTCCCTTCAAAGTGACAATGGAGTGACATCTTTGGATGAAAACAGTGTGTATAGCAAACCTTGGCATCTGTGGGCATTACCAATGCCATCTTAAGTAGCCAAGAACACTCAGTGCCATGAAAACACATTCACTGTATCTACTCTACATGAACATGCACTATAAATGGATTTCCTCGGTGGACCAAAAGAAATAGAGCACTTTTTTTGTTTGAGATGGATTTTTTTTTCTTTGATCTTTCTATGTTGTGATAATGCAGCTGTCTTTTATTTGATGTGTCCTAGAAGGATGTGATTAGTATTGTTTAGATTATGTCAATGTCTGTCTACCTCAGGGCCAGATCAAAGCTCGACCTGGTATCCAATCAGGGTTGTTCTTCTTGCCATGTGTGCAGTAAAAATCCCTCTTCATTACAGCTTTGTAACACAGTGTGTGAAAGTGTGTTCTCAGTGTGGATTCAGGCACAACTGTATGCGTCAGTGTTCAATGGCATGGTTTAAAAAAAAAAAGAATAAAACGGTTTACTATTTTATGCAGCCCGTCTCCTTTGCCTCCCATGTCTGCTCTCTGCACTCAGTCGTAAAAGTCTGAATGGCAGCGTTTCCCCTCCCTTTCTGCTTTGATGTACTCCCACAGGCTGTTTATGGAACCATCAAATATATTTCAGAACAAGTGTGATTTGGACTGGTTGTTACATAACACATAACACTGATACTGATGTGCTCTATCCTGATTATCAGGATAGCTTTGCATGATTCACGGCTCAAAATAATCCCCTTTTATCTCATACTGTGTTGAAATAAGCCATTTTAGTACATGGTTTTTATTGCCTGCCTCTGACAAATATGATTCATCCAGCCATCCATCTTCTACCGCTTATCGGGAGGTCGGAGTCACGGGGGTAGCAGTCCAAGCAGAGTAGCCCAGACTGCCACCCGCTTCACACCGCCATGATACATGTGATCCCTCCTGCAGGAGGTGAGCCCTCTGGAGTGCACTGGGTCCTTGTTGTAACTTTTTTCATAGGAATCCAGTGGACTGATCTTGGTCTGGCCCTTCACCCAGAACCAATTCGTCTTGGGAGACCCTACCAGTGGCAAGTTGCCCCCGACAACATAGTTCCTGGGATCATTAGGGCATGCAAACCCCTCCACTATGATGAGGTGGCTAATCATGGAGGGGGAAATATGATGTTTATGTTAAATTCAGTGTGAAATGGTGTTCAGAGGTTTGCTGTGATTTAAAGGTTGAGATATTTTCTTGAAACTGCGCAACAAGTTTTCAAGTCTGAAATACTACCAATTTAGCATAAATGTGGACAGAAACACTGCAGATATAAATGGTAACAAAAAGTAACACATGAGCTGAAACATGCTAAATATCACAGCATTTTCAAAGCATCTAATTTATTGCAATAAACATTTTTGCATTCTTGATTTTGTTTTAGCAGAATGGAAGACGAGATCTAGTTAGGTCTGGGGAAAAAAGACATCAGGTGGTTTTAAAAATAACTACAAGAGGTGAGCTGGCAATAATTCCAGTGAGTGTAATGCATAAACGAGAGCATCGCCCTTCACTAACACTAACCTTAACATTTCTCCAATTCTTTAACCACTCCAAAACACAAAACACTAACCGAGAACAGCGGGATTACTGACAAAAAGGCACAAGTCTACAGTCATGTGAAAAAAATAGGACACACTGGGCAGCTCGGTGGAGCAGTTAGCACTGTGGCAGCACAGTAAGAAGGTCACGGGTTCGATCCCGTCCCCTGACCATCAGTGACCCTTCTGTGTGGAGTTTGCATGTTCTCCCCGTGTCTGTGTGGGTGTACTCCGGTTTCCTCCCACAGGCCAAAAACATGCACGTTAGATTAACTGGAGACTCTAAAGTGGCGCTAGGTGTGTATGGTGAAGGGACTGGCACCGCACTGTGGCTACCTCATCCACCCAGGTGGATGCCCAGAAACTTCCTCACTGTGGGACTGATAAAGGATTATAAAAAATAAGACATAGACATAGACACAGAGATTTGGTCATGGTGTCGGATGGCTAAAATGTTTAATCGCGATTAATTGTTTGAAGCGGTGAGTTAATTGTGATTAATAATGCAATTAATTGCATGTTTTTCCTTTCAAATACAGTGTACCTTAAGTTGGTAATTTTTCACATTTCTCATATACTGTAAATATGGGAGTGGACAAATATGCTTTCTTTCTTCACCTGCAGGTTTATTAAAGCTCTCAACATATCCAAAATGACAAAAACTATCCAGAATATTCTCCAGCAAATCTTCAAAAGTACTACTGTATGTGCAAACAACAGAATGGCAGTGCTCAATTACGTCACTGCGACAGTATTTACAATACTGACACAAATTGGCATCCAACTCCACTCCCAGAGCAAACATCCACCACTTTCAAGCAGCTGAACACAAAACAATGGACCTCGTGTGTCACAGCAGACACAATTTCCCTTTTAGTAGAAAAATTGTAAATATAAACAGCTGTCTCACCACGATGATGTTACCAACTGCGTTGCAAAAACAGGGCGTGGGAATGAGTGGACATTAGTAACACAGCTTGAGAATTAAGAGAATTTTAACACTGCTACTCACCTGCAGACAGTTGGACCTGAAGCTATGAGGACGAAACAGGTGAAGTGTCTGTCTGTGGCTGTGTCTCAATTCAGGTTCTGCATCCTCCAAGTCCACATTTCTAGGCCAGATACGTCACTGTGCTGCGTCCAAGGCTGTCCCATTCTGTGGGCTCCTTCACATGCGGCCAACAAATTCAGCCTTCAAAAGCCTGAAAACCAAGGATACATGAAGAGGATCCTTGTGGCCCTGACATATCCCAGCATTCAGCGGTGGGTCAGCCTGGCTTCTTCTTTTTTTGTTTCTTGGCTCAGGCAGAAGCAGAACAAAGTCAGAAACAGTTCAAAGTAAGTTTTTTTGCTTGAATTATGCAGTGGTTTGAACATGAAAACACCAATAATCCAGAAAACAGCAACATCTGATTATTTAAGCTCATGTTAGGTGACATTATGTTTTTCTGATGTGCCGTATGCTTCGCTTAATGTATTAAATAAACATGTTGAACTGTTTTTTTTTCTGAAGTCAAATCTTTTTTTCCATTAATGTCAGTTTATTAACTAATGTAGTAATATAAAAATACAGGATGGTGTGGTTGAAATAACTTGCTTTAAGAAAACTTAAAGTCCCGTAGAGACATCGGGAAGTTGATGTTATTTATTTGCTTATGTGATGTTGTTAAAAAAAAACACCTAAGGTTATTTTTAGAGAAAACGGAGCAATTTATGAAGCTGAGGACGGACCGGACATCTGGAATAATTTGAGTATGTTGATCTTAAAAATATCCATCACATCTGAAGTGATAATCAGATTTCTCTAATTTTTCCCTTTTTTTCTGGTTTATTTCTGAGGTCCACGGTGGAGAACCTGCAGGAACCGAGGGTCAGCTGTGGAGGAAATGGGCTGAACTCAGGACTAAACTGATATTTGACTGAAATAACCACAATAAAAGAGATTTGATGAATTGTTTTGACTGTGATTTTTTTAAGTAGTTTGCAAACTGAAACAAGCTAAATAAAAATGTTGCATGTTTACTGTTAATAGAAAAACTGCATTTCAATGAAGTATTTTTTTTGAAAAAGATGATTTTTTGCAAGATAATTCTAAGAGACTTTCATATATTTATTACACACAGAGTGAAACATTTTAAACCTGATTTAATATTGATGATAATGATTATAGTTTTTAAAATTAAATGCCAAATCATGATTTTCTAATTTACTGAGATGCACCAGTACAACTGAGGTGAAGCTGAAGATGGAATCTGTTCTACTGCTGCTGAAAATCATTGAGGGTCATCATCCTACAGTACAGGACTGTGGTCTGCTTTAGAACATTAGAAACTAAATGTCAGAGCTGATACAAGGCAGAACATCTAATTATTTAGCTACATAATGGTCATAAATGATAACAGTAAACTGTTGTATTTTCTACTGGTCATATAATTATGAATATATTTTAGAGTTCAATCTAACTGGTATACATATTTAAAGTAATAAAAATTAATTTATCTATTTTGTGGTTTTAATTTACCTTAATTTTACCTGCTGACTTTAACATGAGTTAGTCTTATTTTATCTGGTCATGGTCCTCTGTGTCTGGTGAAGATTCTTAAGTAAAAAGTAAAGAAAATACAATGATGAAAATAAAAATAAAGTTCTCTCTCTGTCAAAAATATCTTCTTCTAGATTTGATTGGTGGTTGGCAACCAGCTTTACAGGTGCATTACCGCCACATACTCTATATATGTCTGTCTGTGTTGTCAAAAATATCAGCCAAAAAAACCCTCAACTGATGCTGTCATGGTTGCTAGGCAACAGGGTAGTGTGTGGTCATGTAAACATACGTCCTCCAAAGACTAGACCGTCTCATTTAACAGCAAAAAATCAGCCTTTAGATGCAGCCTACCTGACCTTTTGAGTGTTCTGGCCTCCAGGGCCGCGGTCTACGAGGCTGCAGCACCTGAACTCAGACACAGCCTGTGTCAGCTGCTGGCAGCCAGCTACATCCATAGCACATAGCTGTTTAAACTAGGGATGGGCGTATCAATACTCAAGTATCGATACTTCGATACCAGCTGGTCAATACTTTGGAGTTGATACTTTTTAAATATCGCGATACCACTGTGTTAATACAAAACGTGCAATTTGTTTCCACTTCTGAGAGTTTTAGGCATTACATTTATGTGTGAAAACTGGTGAAAAACCAGCCCCAGACATGTTTTAGAGATGGTCTGCCGTGTCACGTGATTATGGCAGCTAATCAGATGTCAGAGCTGAAGACTCACTGCCACTGGCAGCCTCCATCAAACACTCACGGTGACTCCGGCGCAGACTGAGCTCAGCAACGTCACGGGCAGCAGAAGAAGTATTACTTCTGAAATGTTACACCATTCATCAAAATTTTATGGTGATACCAAGCAGCATAATTTTGAAAACTAAACAAAATAAGCACTATTTAAGTTTGTAAAAATAATAGTGTAAAAGTAAAATTAAATAAATAATAAAATAAAAATTTTAAAAAACACTGCACTGTGAAAAAAATTACACATATATGCTGCTTGGTATTTGTTATGTCTGTAATCAGAGACTGGAGTCGGTCTTGTGCCATACAGCAAAGTTCCTTAATAAGGGAACACAGAACTATATATACTGTGACCGCAGCCCACCTGACGTCACCACACAAGGCGAGTACGGCAAGCCCCAAGGGCCACACACACACACAACATTCCCCTCCCCCTTACAAAAGTCCAAAACACACACACAATTCAGACCCCCCCTCCAATTTAGGACCCGAATCATGCACTAAGAAAATAACGGGGAACACTGAACTGGAATAGCGTAACACATTCACACAAAACATAACTAAAACAGATTTGGTGGGTGGACAGCCACACAACCCCCACGGCACAGTGGATTATTCTGCCACTATTAAACTAAAAAGAAGTCCATTAATAACTAAAATGACCGCCGTGTTCCTACACTAAACCAAACACATAAATTAATCCCCAAACAACACACATTCACATGCACATCAAATTCTCTCATTTTTTCAAAACACATGCAAACCTACGTATATACATTCGTTATTATTTAACACCACATGCGCATATGAACTATTTAAACTATTATTTTCAACACCACATAAACAAATTTACATTTAAATTTATCAAGTTATACCACTGTCCACGGGCAGCGAAAGATAAAAACCGGCTCGGGGACCCAGGGCAGCCCCTCGGCATGCACGCCCCTGGAAGCCACCTGCCCCGGGGTCAAAGCCGACCCCACAGGCGAAAACATCTCCTCACCCACGACCGCTTCTCTCGTCTGGACCTGCTATCCGACACCTCCTCACGGACCCGAACCTGGTCCGTAACCCCCAGGGGGGTCCCGCTTGACCCGCAGTGCTGCTGCCCGGCGCGCAGTCCCTGGCGTGCCCGTCAGTCCGCCCCCAGCCATCTTCAAAGCCACTGCAGCTGCCACTGTTGTAGCCCCAGACACTCTGGCCCCCTGTGGCCAAATGCCGGGAAAAGCTGTAACCCGCTCGTCGGCATCGCCCATCAACCCAGGTACCTCGCCACCATGCCCAGCACCCTCGTCCAAGGCGCTCCACTGCGCTGTCTCTGTGTCCAGCTGTCACTGCTGTCTCCCGGGGCTCTCAGCATCATTTCTTTCGGCGTCACCTGTCGACCCAGGTGCCTCGCCGCCACGCCCAGCACCTTCACTGCGCTACCTCTGCACCCAACTGCCACTGTTGTTTCCCGGGGCTCTCAGCATGCTTGTGCCCCTCCTCCCGCTGCCCCGACTCCAGCTGCGGGGAAAACTCAGTTGAGTCCGGTCGCTGCTCTCCCTCCATGCTGTCTTGGCTCACCATGCTTTCTTCACCACCAGCGCTATGGTCACGCACCGTGCTGAGCTCCTCGGCTGGCTTGCTGTCTTCAGTGACTGCGGGCTCCCCCACTTGTGGCTTCGGTCCTCGATACCTAGCTGGTAGCTTGTAGCTTGGTTTTGGCATGCACCTAGCTTTGTGGCTAACTTCACCATTGCCACATACTGAGCCCTTAGCTTCTCTGAGCTAACTAGCCTAGCTCCTTTTGGTGCCAGCAGCTTCACTACCCACAGCTTCTTGTCCCTTGTATGTTCAGCAAAATCTCCAGCCAGCCGCCTGACAGCATCCGCATAAGCCTCCGTCGCAAAATCTCCAGCCAGCCGCCCGACAGCATCCGCATAAGCCTCCGTCTCTCCCAACATGTAGAGAATTCTCCGACCCTCCACGCCGAGACGGCAGACCAGGAGTGCTCGTCCTTGGTCTCCGTCAAGTTTACCCAGGCCCAGCGCTGCAACGTACCCCCAAGCATGGCCACCCAGTCCGGCCACAGGATCGCTGGCTCTCCCGGACACTCCAGAAACGGTGGTAGAGGTGGAGGTAGCCCACATGCCTCCATGGTTTATTCTCATCGCCAAAATGTTATGTCTGTAATCAGAGATTGGAGTCGGTCTTATGCCATGCAGTGAAGTCCCTTATTAAGAGAACGCAGAACTATATATACTGTGACTGCAGCCTGCCTGACGTCACCACACAAGGCGGGTGTGGCAAGAAGCCCCAAGGGCCACACACACACAACAGTATTGTCACGCCGCGCCGCTCATCAGTGGCGCCACCTGCACGCACACCTGCACATCATCAGCGGCGAGGGATTTAAGCCGCCTCGTCCTGGGCTTCGGCCTGAAGCCGTCAGACTTCACTACGGATTGCTGTGAGTTCCGTCTCATCCTCAGCAAACATAGCCGTAAGACGATCTTACCTTTTTCTCTTCCAAGTCTGCTCCCCTGTGCACAGGTGGACTTCCCGGCGGCGGACTATTCCTCTCCATCGCCTATTCCTCGCTGCTGCACCGGGCTCTCCAGGTGGCTGTCTACCGGACCTCGTTCCTTGCTGTGCCAGTCATCTGCCCTTCCCAAGTAAGCTCCTCTCCTACTTGTTTATCTCCTGTGTTGGTGTGTGCCCGTCACCCTTCTCCCTGTGCTTCTCCCATAGGGTTGTCCGGCTGTACGGTCTCCTGCCTCTGTGCCCGAAGCAGACGCCGCCACCAACACATTCACATCTCGCAGACACACATTCATACACCCTTGTTGCCAATAAAGCTATTTGAGCTACTCTGAGCCTGTGTGTGTGCGTCTCCTGAGCCGTGCATTATGTCAGTATGGCTTCAGCAGAGCGGCTCGGCAGACGGCGGGCTCGGCAGACGGCGGGCTCGCACACCGGCTTACCACTCTCGAGGCTCGAGTGGACCAAATTGCTTATCAGCAACAAGTGATACTCAATCAATTAATTAGTATAACTAACCCATTGGACCGCTTGGACCCCCAACAGCCATTCCCCCCAGCTCGTCAGGGTGGCGTGGCTCCTGCTGCTCCAGCGGCCGTCCAGCAGGCTCCGGGAGCACCAACTCGGCTCACACCCATTCCAACCCCCGCCCGCTTTAGCGGTAAGCTCGGTGGAGCGCGGGGGTTCATTATGCAGTGTGAGTCCGTGTTCCACCGTGTTCCCGGAGATTTTCCTTCAGATCATAGCCGAATTGGTTATATCGGGAATCTCCTAGAGGGACGGGCATTAACTTGGACTTATGCCGTGATGGCGAGGCCCAGTTATGCTACCCTCACGTATGACCAATTCGTGAGACGCTTCCTGGAGGTCTTTGACCACTCTCATACCGAGACGGTCCAGGTCGATCGGCTTCTCAGCCTCCAGCAGGGAAGCCGGTTGGCAGCGGTCTATGCGGTCGACTTCCGGGTAGCGGCGGAGGAATTGGGCTGGGAGGAACGCTCCCTCTGTGGCCTTTTCCTTCGCAGTCTCAACGATGATCTGAGGGATGAACTGGCTGGACGGGATATCCCGGAGACTTTAGCGGAGCTAACGTCGCTTGCCATCAGTTTGGACAACAGGCTGCGCGAGCGCTCCTCGGGGCGGAAGGCGTCTTCTTCTCGCCCTCGTGGAGCCTCGTCGCGCCCGTTCCAAGCTCGCCCCCTGGCGACGCCGCCACCATCGCGCCCCGAGGAGTCGGAGCCGATGGTGACGGGCTGGACAAAGCTTTCCCCGGCGGAGAGACAACGCCGCCGTGAGTTGAATCTCTGCATGTGTGGTGTCCTAAAAATGACGTGGGCTACATTGACAATTGGAGCTCTTTTTGGGGAAAACCTGGTCTTATGAGACGAGACAGCATTCATCCCACTTTGGATGGTGCTTCTCATTTATCTAACAATCTGGCATCTTTTTTATCCAAATTTCCAAAACCCTGACTACTCAGAGTTGGGACCAGGAAGCAGAGTCTCAGTCTTACACGCCTCTCTGCAGCTCCTCTTCATCCGCCACCCCTCAACTTAGCCCCTGTCTTCCCCATCAGAGAATCGTTGTCTGCTCCCTCCAAAGTGAATAAAAATATAATGTATAAGCATCCCAAAGTGATAAAGCAAAATATTGGTAAAACTCAAATTAAACATAAAGCCTCTAAATTGAATGATTTGGCCTCTGTTCCTCCTCATAATTTAAAAATTAAATGTGGTTTGTTAAATATTAGGTCTCTAACTCCCAAGTCTCTGTTAGTCCATGATCTGTTAATTGATCATCAGATTGATTTAATTTCCCTTACAGAGACTTGGTTAGGGCAAGAGGATTATGTTGGTTTAAATGAATCAACCCCCTCTGGTTATTTAAACTGTCAAAATCCCAGAAGTTCTGGTCGTGGAGGAGGAGTAGCAACAATTTACCATTCCAAATTACTAGTTAATGTAAAGCAAAAAACATGTTATAATTCCTTTGAGGGCCTGGTCCTCAGTATTGGGCACTTTAGCAATTTCAGGTTAAACCCAATTTTATTTGCCATTGTTTATCGTCCCCCATCAACCTATTCAGAATTTTTATCCGAATTTGCTGATTTCTTAGCTGATTTAGTGTTGAAATCTGATAGAATAATTATAGTAGGGGACTTTAATATACATTTGGATGTAGATAGTGACTGCCTTAATGTGGCATTTAATTCAATATTAGACTCGATTGGGTTTTCTCAGAAAGTAGGAAATTCTACTCATTACCTCCACCATACATTGGACCTTGTTCTGACATATGGCATAGAAATAGAAAATCTTGTAGTGTCTCCTCATAACCCTGTACTGTCAGGCCATTGTCTGTTAACCTTTGATTTTACTATTTCTGACTATTTGGCTCCTAAAGAAAAATATTATCACAGTAGATGCCTCTCAGATGATGCTGTTTCCAAATTTATGCAGATTGTTTCCTCTATGCCATGTGTCAACACAACGGAAATAAGCTATAGACAGCTTGCTCCTTCTGTAATTGATAACATGGTGGATAGTGTTTCAGCTTCTCTGCATCAGGCTCTAGACTTGGTGGCCCCCTTAAAAAAGAAAAAGTCTAATCAGAGATTTTTAACTCCTTGGTTCAACACAGAAACTCGTAGCTTAAAACAGAAGACTCGTCAATTAGAAAGAAAATGGCGCTCTACTAATTTAGATGAAATCTATTTAGCTTGGAGAAATCATCTTTTAATTTATAAAAAATCTCTTAGAAAAGCTAGAACGAGTTATTACTCTGCATTAATAGAAGAGAACAAGAATAATCCCAGGTTTCTTTTCAGTACTGTAGCCAGGTTGACAAAGAGTCAGGACTCTGTCAATCCTAGCATCCCCTTAGAGCTTACTAGTCAGGACTTTATGAACTTTTTCAATAATAAAATTTCATCCATCAGAGATAAAATCAATCAGATTCTTCCCACAGTTAACTTAAATACTGTAACTACTACAACTCCTTCTATTGATGTCTGTCTTGATGAGTTTACTCCAATCGACCTTTGTGAGTTAGACAAAGTAGTTTCCTCATCCAAACCTTCAACTTGTCTTTTAGATCCTATTCCTACCAGGTTATTCAAAGAAGTCTTCCCACTTATTGGTAGCTTTATTCTTCATATAATCAATTCTTCATTAACTTTAGGCCATGTACCGCAGGCTTTTAAAACGGCTGTAATTAAACCCTTACTCAAAAAGCCAACGCTAGATCCAGGAGCTTTAGCTAACTATAGACCAATCTCTAATCTCCCTTTCATTTCAAAAATCTTAGAAAGAGTTGTTGCTACGCAATTATTTGACCACCTGCAGGGAAATGGTTTACTTGAAGAGTTTCAATCTGGGTTTAGAATCCATCATAGTACTGAAACAGCCTTAGCGAAGGTCACTAATGACCTCCTCATTGCATCTGATAATGGACTAGTTTCTGTACTTGTCCTTTTAGATCTTAGTGCAGCTTTTGATACTATTGATCATAATATTCTACTTGATAGATTAGAACACTATGTTGGACTTAATGGAACTTCGTTGCAGTGGTTTAGATTTTATTTATCTGATAGATTCCAGTTTGTTCATGTAAATGATGAGTTTTCTTTCAGCTCAAAGCTTAGTCATGGAGTTCCACAGGGATCTGTGCTAGGCCCTACTCTTTTTAGTTTATATATGCTTCCGTTAGGCAACATTATTAGAAAGCACTGTATACATTTTCATTGTTATGCAGATGACACACAATTATACCTGTCAATGAAGCCAGATGATACTAATCAATTAGCCAAGTTAGAAGCCTGTCTTAAGGAAATCAAAGCTTGGATGACTTGTAATTTCCTGCTATTAAATTCAGATAAGACTGAAGTCATTCTTGTTGGTCCAAAAAACCTTAGAAATTCCTTTCCAAATCAAACTTTCAGTTTGGACGCAGTTACTCTTTCTCTTAATAGCTCTGTGAGGAACCTTGGAGTTATTTTTGATCAGGATTTGTCCTTCAATTCACATATTAAATTTGTTTCTAAGACTGCCTTCTATCATTTGCGTAATATTGCCAAGATTAGGAGCATCTTGTCTCAGAGTGATGCTGAGAAGCTGATCCACGCTTTTGTTAGCTCGAGATTAGATTACTGTAATTCTTTATTATCAGGCTGTCCTAAAACATCTTTAAAAAGTCTTCAGCTGATCCAAAATGCTGCAGCAAGAGTTTTAACAGGTACTAGAAAGAGAGATCATATCTCTCCGGTTCTGGCCTCCCTTCATTGGCTTCCCATAGAGTTTAGAATTAAGTTTAAAATCCTTCTTCTCACTTACAAAGCTCTAAACAATCAGGCTCCTTTTTATTTAAAAGATCTGATACTACCGTATTATCCTAACAGAGCACTACGCTCTCAAAATGCAGGATTACTTGTAATACCTAGAATCTCCAAAAGTACAATGGGAGGCAAAGCCTTCAGTTATCAAGCTCCTCTCCTGTGGAATCAGCTGCCAATCTGGATTCGGGAGTCAGACTCGATCTCTGTTTTTAAGAATAGGGCTAAAACCTACCTTTTTGATCTAGCCTACAATTAGGGAGGGATCATGTGTTTCTGAACCCTCCCTTAGTTATGCTACTAATAGGTTTAGTCAGCCGGGGGACCTCCAGTAATGCACTGGGCCTCACTCCTTTCCTCACTCTCTATGAAATATTTTTTTTTTGCTGGTCATTAACATTTGTTTGTTCTCTCCCATAGATTGAGTCCCCATCGTGCTGTTTGCTCTCTACATGTCTGTTCTTTTCTTCTTCTCTATCCCCTCACCCCCCAGCCAGTCGCAGCAGATGACTGCCCCTCCCTGAGCCTGGTTCTGCTGGAGGTTTCTTCCTGTTAAAAGGGAGTTTTTCCTCTCCACCGTCGCCAAGTGCTTGCTCACAGGGGATCGCCTGATTGCTGGGGTCTTTCTGCAACTGTGGGGGTCCCCCCTACAGTTGATAGTGCTATGAGATGACTGTTGTTGTGAAATGGCGCTATATAAATAAAGTTGAATTGAATTGAATGTATTGCGGGGATAATCAACACACGGTAGAGCTTTGTCCACAGAAGCCAAATGGCGGGGTCCGCGAGTCACTGTAGGGGGCCTCGCGGACATCAATCGGTCAAGTCCCCTCACCCAATTGAAGCTGCCCATCCGATTTTGTCACAACTCCACTGGGCATCTCACTCACGCACTGGTGGATTCGGGCGCGGAGGGCAGTTTTATTTCACAAAGCCTGGCAACCCGATTGGGCATCCACTGCCAGGCATTAAAGACCCCTATCTCCCTGGTCAACCTCTCCCGTGTCTCCCTGGGGAGAGTAACACACCAGACCGTCCCCGTTCCGGTTATCATCTCAGGAAACCACCGGGAGGAGATAACCTTTTACGTCCTGCCCAACTCTGTGTCGCCCGTCATCCTGGGGTATCCCTGGCTACGCCTCCACAACCCTGTTTTGGATTGGAAGTCCGCCGGGGTGTCGGCATGGAGCACATTCTGCATGAGCACCTGTCTACAGTCCGCTGCCTGCTCTCCGTCCTCTCCTCCTGCCCCTACGGACGCTGCGCCCCCGGACCTGTCCCTGGTGCCATTGGAATTTCACGACCTGGGTATGGCATTCATCAAGTCCAAGGCGATGTCTCTTCCTCCTCATAGGCCCTATGACTGCGCAATTAACATCCGCCAGGGGGCACCCTTACCCTCTGGGCCACTCTACAGCCTGTCAGCGCCGGAGAAGGAGACTATGAACGCTTACCTTAAGGAGTCGCTGAGTGCTGGGATTATCCGCCCATCGTCATCCCCTGTGGGGGCAGGATTCTTCTTCGTGGGTAAGAAGGACGGGTCCCTCCGTCCTTGCATCGACTATCGTGCCCTAAACGACATTACGGAGAAGGATCGCTACACCCTGCCCCTCATGGACACCGCCTTCCACTCCCTCCAGGGGGCGACTTGGTTCACCAAGCTGGATCTACGCAGCGCATACCACCTCGTCCGGATCCGGGAGGGAGATGAGTGGAAGACAGCCTTCCGTACCCCGAACAGCCACTTCGAGTACCTGGTGATGCCGTTCGGGTTGACCAACGCTCCAGCCGTCTTTCAGCGCCTCATTAATGACGTCCTCCAGGATTTCAATGGCCTTTTTGTGTTCGTCTACCTGGATGACATTCTCATCTTCTTCAAATCCAGGGACGAGCACCGGGTCCACGTGAGGCGGGTCCTCCAAAGACTGCTGGAGAACCGGTTGTATGTGAAGGCCGAAAAATGTGAGTTCTACGCGAAGACAACATCCTTCCTCGGGTTCATCATCTCCCACGACCAGGTGCTTCCGGACCCAGAGAAGGTGAAGGCGGTGGTGGAATGGCCCACACCTGCATCAAGAAAACAGGTGCAGCAGTTCGTCGGGTTTGCAAATTTCTACCGCCGCTTCGTCCTAAACTTTGGCACCATCGTCGGCCCACTGACCCGCCTCACGTCCCCTAAGGTCCCATTCCGATGGACCGAAGAGGCCGCGGCTGCCTTTCAGGCGCTGAAGGCGGAGTTCTCCTCCTCCCGGGTCCTTAGCCAAGTCAACCCTGCGCTGCAGTGCATCGTGGAAGTGGACGCTTCGGACACAGGAGTGGGGGCGGTACTATCCCAGCGGTCGCCAGATGATGGAACCAAGCAGCCCTGCGCCGCCTTCTCCCGGCGCTTGTCCCCAGCGGAACGGAATTACGACGTGGGGGACAGAGAGCTCCTCGCCATCAAGCTCGTGCTACAGGAGTGGCGTCACTGGCTAGAGGGGGCGAACCTGCCGTTCGTGGTCCTGACGGACCACAAGAACTTGGAGTACCTAAGATCTGCCAAGCGCCTGAACGCCCGCCAGGTGCGCTGGTCCTTGTTCTTTGCCAGGTTCCAATTCACCATCACCTTCAGGCCTGGCTCCAAGAACGGCCTGCCCGACGCCCTCTCTAGGCAATTCGCCCATGAGGAGTTGGAGGACACGGTCCATACCATCCTACCCAGGTCGTGCGTCGTGGGAGCCGTCACCTGGGACATTGAGAGCAAGATCCGGAAGGCGCAGGAAGTGGAACCTGACCCTGGCGGCGGACCGGAGGGGAGGCTGTTCGTGCCATCCACGGTTCGGGGGGAGGTCATCCACTGGCTGCACACATCCAAGCTCACCTGCCACCCTGGCTCCTCCCGGATGATTGACCTCCTCCAGCGGTCCTTCTGGTGGCCGGGCCTGCGGAGGGACGCTGCCCGCTACGCCCGGGCCTGTCCAGTGTGTGCCACCAACAAATCGGGTAATGCCCCTCCAGCGGGTTTGCTCCAGCCTCTGCCCGTCCCTGGCAGGCCCTGGTCGCATATTGCCCTGGATTTCGTCACCGGACTCCCAGTCTCAAACACCTACGACACCGTCCTGACCATCGTGGACCGCTTCTCCAAGGCGGCACACTTCGTCCTCCTATGAGGTCTCCCAACTGCCCTGGAGACGGCGGACCTCCTAATCCAGCACGTGGTCAGGCTGCATGGGATTCCGGTGGACGTGGTCTCGGACCGGGGGCCCCAATTTGCTTCAGAGGTTTGGAGGTCGTTCTGCAACGCCCTGGGAGCCAAGGTGAGCCTCTCCTCCGGCCATCACCCCCAAACCAATGGGCAGTGTGAGCGGACCAACCAGGAGCTGGAGGCTGCGCTCCGCTGCGTCACGGCGTCCAAACCAACGTCCTGGAGTAACCACCTTGCCTGGGTTGAATACGCCCACAACACCGCTCGCTCTTCTGCTACAGGGATGTCCCCCTTTAAGGCATCCCTGGGTTACGACCCCCCGCTGCTCCCGGCGCAGGAGAGTGAGGTGACTGTCCCCTCAGTACGGGCACATCTCAGGCAGTTCCGCTCCATCTGGGCGTCAGCGCGCAATGCACTTTTACGCACGGCGGAGCGCAACAGAGCCGTGGCGGACCGGCACAGAAGACCTGCCCCGGCGTACAGAGTTGGTCAGCAAGTCTACGTGTCGACCCAGGACGTGATTTTAAAGGGCGAGAGGAGGAAGCTGGCACAGCGTTTTATGGGCCCATACCCCATCACCAGGATCATCAACCCGATGGCTGTGCGTGTAGCTATTCCCCCCTCCCTCCGCATCCACCCCACCTTCCATGTATCCAAGGTGAAGCTGGCAGTCTCCAACCTCCTTTGCCCTCCTCCTGCTGCGCAACCCGCGCCCCGGATGATTGATAGCCATCCGGCCTGGCCTGTCTCCTCCATCCTGGACTCCCGGCGCCGGGGTCGTGGGTTGCAGTACTAGGTGGACTGGGAGGGCTATGGGCCTGAACATCGGCAGTGGGTACCCTCGTCGTTTGTGTTGGACCCATCGCTCATTGCTGAATTCCACCGAGCGCACCCAGAGAAACCATCGCTAGGAGGCGCTGCTAGAGGGGGGAGTACTGTCACGCCGCGCCGCTCATCAGCGGCGCCACCTGCACACACACCTGCACATCATCAGCGGTGAGGGATTTAAGCCGCCTCGCCCTGGGCTTCGGCCTGAAGCCGTCAGACTTCACTACGGATTGCTGTGAGTTCCATCTCATCCTCAGCAAACATAGCCGTAAGACGATCTTACCTTTTTCTCTTCCAAGTCTGCTCCCCTGTGCACAGGTGGACTTCCCGGCGGCGGACTATTCCTCTCCATCGCCTATTCCTCGCTGCTGCACCGGGCTCTCCAGGTGGCTGTCTACCGGACCTCGTTCCTTGCTGTGCCAGTCATCTGCCCTTCCCAAGTAAGCTCCTCTCCTACTTGTTTATCTCCTGTGTTGGTGTGTGCCCGTCACCCTTCTCCCTGTGCTTCTCCCATAGGGTTGTCCGGCTGTACGGTCTCCTGCCTCTGTGCCCGAAGCAGACGCCACCACCAACACATTCACATCTCGCAGACACACATTCATACACCCTTGTTGCCAATAAAGCTATTTGAGCTACTCTGAGCCTGTGTGTGTGCGTCTCCTGAGCTGTGCATTATGTCAAGTATTACCATAGAATTTGGATGAATTTCTGTTCTGCTTACCTAGCTGCGGACAGGACAAGGGGGCGGGGGAGAATTTGGATGAATGGTGAAACATTTCAGAAGTAAAAAATACTTGAATCCAATTGACTTGACTGAGCTTTCATACAGCATACTTACCCACCTGGATGACTGGGAATCTTCACCAAATTAAGAAACTGAATTAATTTTGCATTCATTTTAAGTCTTAATTATTTTTATTATAATTGAATTATATTTCATTTTATTTTTATTTAATTTGCTCATTGTTCCGTTTTATTATCATTTTATAAGCATTTCTTTCAAGTATTTATGTTCATGAATTTTACTCATATTTCATATTGCCCTTGCAACAAATTTGTTAATGAAACTGCAATCATGTGATTTTCTTTTAAGGGGCAAAAAGTATCGGTATCGGAATCGAAGAAAAAGTCCCATAAATTAATGGTATTGTATCGAAAGGAAAAATGCTGGTGTTGCCCATCCCTAGTTTAAACTGCTAGCCAGCTAGCCAGCTTCTAAGGAAGAACAACCAACATCCAGGCCAAGTTTTGGAGGAGGCTATGACAATTATCCAGGTGAGAGCTCCGACAGAAAACATTGTAAACTTAATCATGACAGCGTTTTGGGGATTTCCATGGCTGTGATCCAATTTGTTTGATTTCACAATGTCTGTATGGTGCAGCCAGTGTATGGCTGCAGAGCGGCTTTGGTACGGAGTGCAGTTAGGCTAAAAAAGTACTGTTCACTCTTTTTGCCGTAACTGTGGTTAATTGCGATCACAAAATTTGTTGCCGTTAATGGGGGCCAAGTGTTAACAGGTGATTAATGCGATAATGCCAACACCACTAATATTTGGACATACAGCATGCATGTCCAGCACCACTCTCACATACTTCTCTGCCACTCCTGAAAATGATTTTTACAATGTAGACAAAATGGACCAAAGATATGACATGTATTGGCTGGTCAACTTGACTTTATTTGTTAATATCTTTCTATTTCTACATTTCAAGACTGCAACATATTTAAAAAAAAAACCTGTAAAATGTGGCAATTTAGGATCAGTAATGAGATTTAGAAAAACAACAATGGTATGATTTCAAACACGTGAGGTCAGCAGGTGATTACAGTCATGATTTTGTAAGAAAGCAGCATCCATGAAAGGCCAAATCCTTGAGAAGCAAAGCTAGGTTGTATTTTGATTTCTAATGATCCTTAATATGTTGTTCTTTATATTTTTCGTCTGTAAAAATATGAAGCCAATATATAATTTTTTAAAAAAAGGTTAAAATCACATATATTATCATTTTGCTTAATGATGACTGCAGTAGCTATTTATGCATGTACATAAAGGTTAAAAAAAAACTCTATAATTTAATTTTTTTTACATCATGGTATATACTGTAAAAGACTCAAATATTTTAAAACATGATACTAATATGTACACTTAGGGTGTCCTGATATCACAATATCGATGATAGCTGGGATATTTGAAATCCAAAGATTGATGGTGCCCATATTAGAATATGCTGTACAGTCTTTCTGCAGTGGACTGCATCAGCGTCAGTGTTTTTTCAGAAATGTAACTTTTCTATTGTAAGTTTGGAACTTGATACTTCAGACCAAGTTAATTCTGTGGTGAAAGTTTGATATTGTGACAGCCCTAATGTACATTTCTTTTTTATATCACTGTGGAGTGATGATGTTACAGTATTTTCCAGAGATCACATTTTTCTTCAAATTATTTGTGTCAAATCTCCAAATAGAAAAAGCCCACTCTACAATTACCCCAGGGTACACATTTCTCTTCCTGTGTGTTTCTTTCTCGCAGTACAGTCTCCATTGTCCCAATTCAACCTTGTGAACGTTTCACTTTTACAGCACCACTATAGTCCTGCCCAACATTCGCACCGAGACAAAGCTCCTGATCCATCTTAGTGGTTTATTGGCTCCTGCCACAAACTTCCACAATCTCAAGATGTTTATAGAGTTTATGCAACATCTGGAACAGCGGCAAACAGCTGGAGTCACTCCAGGCCCAGTGGTGACCTCTGATGGAACTTAGCCAGAGCCACAGCTGGCCCACGTCTCATCCCACATATGACAGGAGCCAAGAGGCGGTTTATCAGGCCTGCTGCTACCCATGGCACAACATAGTAACAGTGAGACCTCTTAATTACAAGTACTGGCAAAGTTTACTGTACATTTCCTGATAATGCATTGTTGTGTTGCCCCTGATCAGGGGTTTGACAGCAGTGCAATGTGTTCTCACTGTTTAAGTTTCAGCATTCTCCTGATTCCAATAAAAGTTCCCTCCGAGTAGGTTGTGAATGTTTTGTTGTGCAACCCATTTTCAAGCAATCCGACTCCAATCCAGGCCACCAAATTCCAGCCTGCAGTGTTTACAGTTTCTCTCCAGAATGATCACCACATTCTTATTTTCTAGTCTTCTGATTTTTCAGCTCAGTCAGGGAGTTTTGTTTAACTTGCAGTGTGACCGTGCAAGTTCTTTCCTCTAAGCTAAGTAAACACTGTTCACTGATATACTGTGTAAAGACATCAGCAAAACCACTGCTGATATTTAGTATGACATCCTAAATTCATCAGCCCTTAAACTTTTTATTTAGTGGTGTAAAGGTTTACAATATTAGGTCACGGGGTCAGTCTGAGGGGGGTTATGATATTAACATGAAATACACATTATCTTCCAGCTGCTGTTTTATAAATCTTCCTTTCTTTGGAACAAAGTAACATATAAACTCAAACTTCTTTCTTATACTGGGCTTCTCAGTTCGACATCTGTTGATACATTTGAATAATTCTGAGCACCCCGAGTGTTTCTGCATACCTCTGTATTCACCCCGTGGTTCACCAGCAGAGAAATCATCAATAAATGCCAGTTTCTAGATCTACCAGGAGCCATATGTTTGACAGATGAGCTTCATGTCGTGAGCGCCCCTTTCTTTTCTCAAAGCTTTCCCTTTTCCAGCATTTTGACAGGATTTGTTTTTTCTGTCCAGACCAACATTGTTGTTTTTGCAGTGTGACTACTCTTTGCGTATAGATCTAGGTTTGTGCTTTGCAGCTTGTGGGGAATCCTTGTAAGCTGTGAATTTCTTTTAATCAAGAAGGACACATACTGTACAACTTAAAATACATTTTTCAACATCATGTAATTTTCTAGTCATCTATAAAATCTGTACACCTTTTGTCCTTTTGTCTATGTCCCTGATCTTTGAGAATTCAGATACTGATGTGTCCAATTCTGTATGACTAAGTTTGGGAAATGTGCATTAAAGTAGCTTACACAACAGTTAGTTTTGACCTAGTTTCCAGGAATCATTATATGCAACACTCTAATAATATTTAATTACAGTAACCAGTGTTTCCCCTCGGTTTACAGACTTTTTTTTTTGGGGGGGGGGCAATGTGAAGGTCGACAATGACAAACTCTTGAAGGAGTCATGGTCTTCATAAGTTTCTTGTAATAACAACAGTTTCTTTTAATAATAACAGTTTATTTTAATAACAGCAGTCAGTATAAATAAAAACTGTAAAAAACAATTATTGGACAAAACATCAGAATATTTGAACGACATCGAACATCTGTTTATATGGTAAATGGTGTTCACTTATATAGCACTTTTTATTCATCTCTGGACGGCCAAAGCGCTTTACAGGTCCTGCTATCCACCCATTCACACACCGATGGCAGTGGAGCTATCATGCACTGGCGCTGGGCTGACCCACCAGAGGCAACTGGGGGTTCAGTGTCTTGCTCAAGGACACTTCGTCCTGCAGACAGAGCAGGAATCGAACCACTGGCCCTCCGATTAGTAGTCGACTACACTACACCTGCGCCACAGCCGCCCCATATG
The DNA here is from genome assembly GCA_020510985.1 of Pholidichthys leucotaenia. Lineage (NCBI taxonomy): Eukaryota > Metazoa > Chordata > Actinopteri > Cichliformes > Pholidichthyidae > Pholidichthys > Pholidichthys leucotaenia. Next base: position 237,269,507 of record CM035847.1, read on the forward strand.
GCAATTATCCACAAAGTGTGCAGTTTTTGTCACTGCTGTGCATTTTTCTGGTCTTCTGGAAGAATATTTTAAGAGCCTCTTGATAAGGGAAGTCTGACACATCTGGCCCATTTATTGAGATTCGCATGCAGGCTGCAAGATGTTCTGGGTCAAAACCTGTCATCTGGTGATGACCGCACTTCTGCTGTTTGTCGGGAGCAGGGTGTGCAGCACTTGGGCTTTTTTCTATATTTGCACCCGGAGCAGGAGAGCTACCTCGGCTGCTACTAGCAGGAGAGCTAGTATTGCAACCTTTGTTATCCTGGGTGCGTTTAAAAAATGCAGATACTTTTTTCTGCTTCTCAGTTGGCTGATGCAACATGCTCTCCTATGCGGTCTCTCTTCGTTGGTGAGAGCGTGTTCACCTGTATGTGCGCATATGTCTCAGTGTGTGCGCGCATGTCGTGTCTGTGTTTACACGCAGCGGAGTTCCGCCCCACTGCATGAGAACGCAGAGAGGAGAAGAGACAGAAATGAGCTGCTGCCATGTAAATAAGATAAATAACATAAGGATATTTACTTTGTGTCAGGTTCTGAGCATGGTCGGGGGACCATTTTACGCTTTAATATTTTTTTTTTGTTAGTCACTGTTTTCTTCACCTCAGCTCAGTTTGGTTATTGTGTTTATCTTCTCATTCATGTTCATGTTCCATTGAATTTGCCATTTATTTTTGTTTGCCATGATTATCTTCTTGTCATGTCCACTGCGTGATCTTGCAGCAAACATATAAATTGATGTGAGCCCAACGCGCAGTAATGTAGCGTGTTTGTTAACAATGGGAAACATGTACAGAAAATGTCCAAATAACAGTTACTGATGAGAATGGGAGAGACAACCCGCTGCAAACCTAGTTGGCTAGAGGAAATGCCTGATGTGCACCAAACAATCAGGAGTGGAGGGAGAAGGCACAAAATGCAGACTTACAGAAAGGCTGGAGCAGAAAGTGACATAATGTTCAGCTCAGGAGACACACACACAGGCTCAGAATAGATTTAACAGCATTTATTAACAAACAGGTATGAATGGATGCGTGTGTGAGATATGTGGATGTCTTGTGGGAGAACTTCCGTGAGCAGGCAGCAGAGCAGATCACCGTACAGCCGGGCAACCCTATAATGAGAGCGCAGAGGGACAAGGTAACGGGCACCACAATTATACAGGCCTGAAGGAATGACTGCTGCTTACTTGTTATGGCAGGTGGCAGGCGTTGACAAGGGGAGTACCCAGGAGACAGAGATCTGCTGAGCTTGTGCGAAGATGGGAATGGCGTGGCGAAGGGGAGAAGTCCGCCGCCGAGGAATCCACCTGTGCACAGGGGAGAGGGCTGAAGAGAAAAGGTAAGTTGGTTACTTGGAGCGTTGTCTTGCTGATCTTGGGAGTTCCAATGGCGAAGACGAGCTGAAGGGAACAGACGGCTTCAGGCCGAGGCACAGGGCTGAGTGGGTTAAGTAGTCTGCCGCTGACGAGGCGCAGGTGTGCGCGCAGCAGGAGCCAGTGATGACTGGCGAGTCATGACAGTACCCCCCCCCCCCCCGAGCAGCGCCTCCTGGCACTGGTTTGTCTGGGTGTGTCCGATGGAACATCGTGATGAGACCCTTGTCCAGCACAAAGGACGGGCGTACCCACTGCCTCCATTCAGGACCGAAACCCTCCCAGTCCACCAGATACTGCAACCCACGACCTCGGCGCCGAGAGTCCAGGATGGCAGTGACTCTCCAGGCCGGATGGCCATCGATCATCAAGGGCGCGGGAGGCGCCGCGGGTGGGGGGCAAAGGGGATCGGACACCACAGGTTTTACTTTGGAGACGTGGAAGGTGGGGTGAATACGGAGGGGAGGAGGAATAGCCACAAGCACAGCCACCGGGTTAATGATCTTGGTGATGGTGAAGGGACCGATAAAACGTTGAGCCAGCTTCTTTTTCTCACCCTTCAGGTTGACGTTGTGGGCAGACACCCAAACTTGCTGCCCCACTCGGTAGACAGGCGCAGGTCTCCTATGACGGTTTGCCGTGGTGCTGTTGCGCGCCGCCATCCGCTGGAGTGTGTCACGGGTCTTGGACCAAAGGCTCCGGCACCGCCGGAGGTGCGCCTGGACGGAGGGAACGGCCAGCTCACCCTCCTGTGCCGGGAACAATGGCGGGTCGTACCCCAGGGATGCCTTGAAGGGGGACATACCTGTAGAAGATGACCGAGTGGAGTTGTGGGCATATTCCACCCAGGCCAGGTGCGAGCTCCAAGAGGCCGGGTTGGAAGTGGTGACGCAGCGGCGGGCAGCCTCCAGCTCCTGGTTGGCCCGTTCGCACTGCCCATTGGACTGTGGGTGATGGCCGGAGGAGAGGCTTACTGTGGCTCCCAGGGCGTTACAAAAGGACTTCCATACCTCAGAGACGAATTGGGGCCCACGATCCGAGATGACGTCAGCTGGTATCCCATGTAATCTGACAACGTGCTGGACCAAGAGGTCCGCTGTCTCCCGGGCTGTAGGGAGACCCCGCAGTGGCACGAAATGGGCGGCCTTGGAAAAGCGGTCGACGATGGTCAGAACTGTGTCGTAGGTGTTGGAGGTGGGGAGACCAGTGACGAAGTTGAGGGCTATGTGGGACCAGGGCCTGCCTGGGATCGGCAGAGGATGGAGCAGACCAGCGGGGGGAGCGTTACCTGACTTTCCGGTGGCACAGGCAGGGCAGGCCCGGACGTAGTTGGCAGCGTCCTTCTGTAGACCCGGCCACCAAAAAGAACGCTGGAGAAGGTCGACCAACCGGGAGACCCCAGGGTGACAGGCGAACTTAGAGGTGTGGGCCCAGTGGATAACCTCCCCCCGGACCGAAGATGGAACGAACAGCCTCCCCTCCGGTCCGCCGCCAGGGTCAGGTTCGGTCTCCTGCGCCTTCCGGATCCGGTCTTCGATGGCCCAAGACATGGCCCCCACAACACACGAGCTGGGCAGGATGGTGTGCTCTGACTTCTCGTTCGTCTCGGGGGCAAATTGCCTGGAAAGGGCGTCCGGCAGACCGTTCTTAGAACCAGGGCGGTACGTGATGGTAAATCTAAAACGGGCAAAGAACAAGGACCAACGCGCCTGGCGGGCATTCAGACGCTTGGCAGTTCTTAGGTACTCCAAGTTCTTATGATCCGTTAGAACGATGAACGGCAGAGAAGCCCCCTCCAGCCAATGACGCCACTCCTGCAGGGCGAGCTTGATGGCCAGAAGCTCCCTGTTGCCGATGTCATAGTTACGTTCGGCCGGTGACAGGCGCCGGGAGAAGTAAGCGCAGGGTCGTTTGGATCCGTCGGCCGGTGACCGCTGAGACAGCACCGCCCCCACTCCTGTGTCCGACGCGTCGACCTCCACCAAACACTGCAGCGTGGGATCGACCTGGGTGAGGACCCGGGAGGAAGAGAACTCCGTCTTGAGTGCCTGGAAAGCCGCCGCAGCATCCTCGGTCCACCGGAAGGGGGTCTTTGGTGAGGTGAGGCGGGTCAAGGGGCCGACGATGGCGCCGAAATTGGGGACGAAGCGGCGGTAAAAGTTGGCGAATCCTATGAATTGCTGGACCTGCTTCCTGGACGTCGGTGTTGGCCAGTCGACCACCGCTTTGACCTTAGCGGGGTCCGGGAGGACTTGATCGTGGGAGATGACAAAACCCAGGAAGGAGGTGGTCTTGGCATAGAATTCACATTTTTCGGCCTTCACATACAACCTGTTCTCCAATAGGCGCTGCAGGACCCGCCTCACGTGGACCCGGTGTTCATCCCGTGACCTGGAGAAGATTAGTATGTCGTCCAGGTACACAAACACGAACAGACCAAGGAAGTCGCAGAGGACGTCATTTATGAGGCTTTGGAAAACTGCAGGGGCATTGGTTAACCCGAACGGCATCACCAGATACTCAAAATGGCCAGTCGGACTTCGGAAGGCCGTTTTCCACTCATCTCCCTCCCGGATACGGACGAGGTGGTAGGCACTACGGAGGTCCAGTTTGGTAAACCAGGTCGCCCCCTGGAGGGAGTGGAAGGCAGTGTCCATCAGTGGCAGGGTGTAGCAGTCCTTCTCCGTGATGTCGTTAAGGGCCCGGTAATCGATGCAGGGGCAGAGAGACCCATCCTTCTTCGAGACAAAGAAGAACCCCGCGCCGAGTGGAGACGAAGAAGGGCGGATGATTCCTGCGCTGAGCAACTCCTTGAGATAAGCGTCCATCGCCTCCCTCTCCGGCGCTGACAGGCTGTATAAACGCCCCGAGGGTAAGGGAGCCCCCGTGCGGATGTTAATGGCGCAATCATAGGGCAGATGAGGGGGAAGGGACATTGCCCTGGACTTACTGAAGACTTGGCCCAGGTCGTGAAACTCTGAGGGCACCAGAGAGAGATCCGGGGGCGCGGCATCCTTGGCCAGAGGGGGAGCAGACGGGGCGCATGCTGCGGACTGAAGGCAGGTGCCCATACAGAACGAGCTCCAGGCGGCAATCCTTCCGGCCTGCCAGTCCAGAACCGGGTTGTGTAGGCGCAGCCAGGGGTAGCCTAAGATGACCGGAGAGACAGAGGAGGACAGGACATATAGGACAATATCCTCCCGATGGTTACCTGAGACAATGATGGGAGTTGGCTGGGTCCGATGTGTCACTTGTCTGAGTGGGGCGTGTGAGAGGGTGACCAGGTTGAGCAGAGTTTGCAGAGGGTGACAGGGGATGCCCAATTGGGTTGCCAGGCTCTTAGAAATAAAACTCTGCTCTGCTCCTGAGTCCACCAGTGAATGAGTAATGTGCCCCATGGAGTTGTGACAAAAACGGACGGGCAAAGAGAGACTTGTGAGGGGTTTTGTCCGGTTAGAGTCCGCGAGACCCCCTACAGTGACTCACGGACCTCCCCGTTTGGCTTCTCCGGACAACTCTCCACGGTGTGTTGGCTGCCTCCGCAGTACATGCACAGGCCCAACTTCCAGCGGCGTTGTTTCTCCGCTGGAGGGAGCTTTGACCGGCCTACCACCATTGCCTCCGACTCCTCGGAGGACTCCGGTGGCGGCAACGCCAGGGGGGCGAGCTTGAGGTGCGCGCGTGGAGCCTCCTCGCGAGCGGTTGGTCAACTTCCGCTAGGAGGAGCGCTCGCGCAACCCGTTATCTAAGCTAATCGCTACGGAGATTAGCTCCGCGAGAGTCTCCGGGAGATCTCGACCGGCCAATTCATCCCTTAGACCAGAGCTGAGGCTGCGGAGAAAGATGCCACAAAGTGCCGCCTCGTCCCAGCCTACTTCCTCTGCAGCGACCCGGAAGTCGATGGCGTAGTCCGCCACCGACCAGCTTCCCTGCTGGAGAGCAAGGAGGCGGTCGGTTAGGACGCCATCGTGCCGAGCGTGATCAAACACCTCGAAGAAGTTTCACACGAACTGGTTATAGGAGAGGTTCGCGTAACTGGGCTTTGCCATTACGGCGTAAGCCCAGGTTAGCACTCGTCTCTCCAGGAGATTACCTATGTAACCAATCCGGCTGTGGTCTGAGGGGAAGTCCCCGGGAACGCGCATGAACACCGACTCACACTGCATAATAAAACCCCGAGCTCCACCAAGCCTCCCGTTAAAACGGGCCGGAGTCGGGATCGGTGTGAGCCGGGTCGGCGATGCCGTGGAAGACTGGCCGGCCACCGGAGCGGCAGGAGCTAACCCTCCCTGGGGAGCCGGGGGGAACGCCTGCTGGGGGTCCAGGTGGTCTAACCGGTGAGTAATTGAAGTTAACTGATTTAAGATTACCTGCTGTTGGTGAGCTATTAAATCTACTCGAGCCTTGAGAGTGGAAAGACGGCGTGCGAGCCCCGCTGTCCGCCGAGCCGCTCTGCTGAAGCCGTACTGACATAATGTTCGGCTCAGGAGACACACACGCAGGCTCAGAATAGATTTAACAGCGTTTATTAACAAACAGGTATGAATGGATGCGTGTGTGAGATATGTGGATGTCTTGTGGGAGAACTTCCGTGAGCAGGCAGCAGAGCAGATCACCGTACAGCCGGGCAACCCTATAATGAGAGAGCAGAGGGACAAGGTAATGGGCACCACAATTATACAGGCCTGAAGGAATGACTGCTGCTTACTTGTTATGGCAGGTGGCAGGCGTTGACAAGGGGAGTACCCAGGAGACAGAGATCTGCTGAGCTTGTGCGAAGGTGGGAATGGCGTGGCGAAGGGGAGAAGTCCGCCACCGAGGAATCCACCTGTGCACAGGGGAGAGGGCTGAAGAGAAAAGGTAAGTTGGTTACTTGGAGCGTTGTCTTGCTGATCTTGGGAGTTCCAATGGCGAAGACGAGCTGAAGGGAACAGACGGCTTCAGGCCGAGGCACAGGGCTGAGTGGGTTAAGTAGCCTGCCGCTGACGAGGCGCATGTGTGCGCGCAGCAGGAGCCAATGATGACTGGCGAGTCATGACAGAAAGGCTCTAAGAAACAACATGATAAATCCAAGGGAAACAGCCAATAATCCAGTGAGTCAGGATGTCCCATGTTGACTGACTGAAGCTGCCACATTGACTGGTCACACTGCCTTCCCATAAGTACACCATACACTAACGAAGGCAAGTGGACACAGCCGTGTGGCAAACCCTTACGTGTTTAATTGGATGAATGTGTGTATGCATGTGTGAGTGTGTGCATATGTATGCATGTGGTGATCCCAAACAGCTGGTGAATGTCTGGTGAGAGGAGGAAGGCATGGCTGTAGGACTGGCAGAGAGCAAGGCTCCATCTGCCAGCTGGAATTAATAAGTAATAATCAAAACCCTACAGCCACAGGTCATGGACAGGGTTGAAAACAACCCCAAACATGACACTTATGAGTTTGGTCATGTCATTCTCCTTACCTTAGTCTCAGTTTAGTTCATCATAGTACTGTTTGTTAGTATTATATTTATCGTGATCAGTTATGCTTGGGTTTGTTGATTACTGTTCTCATGGTTGTGTTATGTACATATATTCCTGTCGTGATTTGGGTTTGGGCTTTTGTTTTGACAGCGCCTTTTGTTTACTTTCGGTTTTGTGTTATAAGTTTTTACTTCGTTAATTATTCACAGCTGCTTTTGATTTGGGTGTTCTTGATTTGTTTCCTTATTTATAGAGGCCATGCGCTGCCTTCAGCACGGTGACCAAGCTTGTCATGGTCCGTGTGCTGACTCTGCACTCGGGTTGTGCGGTAGTTCTCCCTTCTCTCCTCTGGTGCACCTCTTGGCCTCCGGGCTTTTATTTTGACAGTGTCTCGGCGGTGCTTCTGGCTGTCAGAAGCCAAGCTCCGCGGGACGGCTGGATTCCAATCAGCTGATGACCTTTCATCAGCTGATCAATCTGTCTAGACCTATTTAAGGAAGCAGCTTTGGTCTCTCGGGGCTGCGACCTCATTCGTGTATGGATAATGCTGGTCTCCCCAACGTTAGGCTGGAGTCCCTACGCCCCAGCTCCAGTCATCCTCCTGTTCCTCGCCATTCTCTGTAAGTTCATCCCTTAGCCTGTGTTTATCGTCTGTATGCCTTAACCATAGTCCTTGTTTGTTTGCCCCATGAGGCTCATTATTTTGTACCTTTTTGTCCTTGTTTAATAAATACACAAACTCACTGGTCGCCTATAGCGTCTCATTTGCGGTCCGCGAGGGCCGCACCATGACAGTAGGTTGCAGCCAGACTGAGATGCTGGTGACCGTGAGTTTGTTTGGACTTGATTTTCCACTTACCCTGTACCAGTGTGCTGGGAGATGGCACCGCTCAAAGGCTACGCTAGGTGCCTGGGCTATGAGCTGGTGAAGGCCCTCGACGAAATTGATGGAATCCTTTTCACCGCTCGCCTCTACGACACTCCCAGCGATGCACGCTGGTACCTGGACCTCGCTGAGGCAACCATTAACCGCCATCCTCGCCGTGATTTCAGGATGGTCAGCGTAACGAGGATGGCGGACATCTGTACGCACCGGGAGAAGCTCCGTGAGCTGGAGGGAAACTCCGGCAGGAAGCCGAAGAGGAGGCATCCTCGCTCCTCGCTTCAGAATCCCATTCCTGTCCCTCATCCAGTCCAGGATTTTGCACCACCCAGAGGTCATCCCCGCCGGAGTGAGACATCAGTCGGGATTCCCCCGGAGGATTTACAGCTGACAGCGATTTCTATCCGGGACCGAGTGGCTGCAGCTCGTTCCGCCTCCCATCCTACACCGATAATGAAGCATGTGACGGCGGCGGTCAGGCTGGTGGAGAGGAATCCAGAACTGTATGATTACCCCGAATACGCCGACCTGCTCGCCTCTGTTTCTGTGCAGGAGCAGCGTTTCCCTAACTTCACCTTCGCCTCGCCCTCTGCCAGTAAATGTTGTCTCCATGCAGATTGCAAGCCTCAGCGAAAACCCCATCAGGATCCAGTTCCGGGTAGCCGCACGAACTTTGTCTCCCAACCAGCTGCAGCCTCCGTGCCTCCGTGCCTCGTCGGAGGAGTAAGACAGCCGCCTCCGCCTCTGGGTCATCTGTCCCCGCTGTTCCGTCAGCTCCTCGATCCCGGTTCGCCTCGGATGTTCCTCTCCCCTCCTCGACGCCCCCTCCAGCTGCTGTGAATTCCACAAGTCCGTCTCCAGCTGCTCCCGTTCCTGATCTGGTGCGAGAGGCTCCTCTTCGTCTTCCCGGGGGGTCCTCTGTCTCCATCCAACGGGGGAAGGGGAGAACCAAGTCCACTGCAGCGGGTTCCAGCTGCCCTCAGCGGATCAGGCAAGTGTCTCTTCATTATTTTCCTTCACTGGATGAACTGCCTTATTTGATTCCTGGGGGTGGAGTTCGGGGTTCACAGTCCCCTGAGCTCCCTCCACCTGCTGCAGTAATTAATTATGAACCTGCTACCTTTGTGTCTCCTTCCCCTGAGCGTGGACTACGCCATGGGACGAGGAGGGAGCCTGTGGGCCTGGAGAGCCTGGATCCAGCCCCGCAGCCACGACACGGGCAGAGGAGGAGGGCGGACTGCAAATTGGAGCCTGCGCCGACCAGCAAGCATCCCCAGGTCTCCACGGAGGGACAGTCCAACCCGGCAGGTCACGGAGCCCCTGCCATCACGCCGTGCAGGCCCTCGGCGTGGACATCTGCGTCAGGGGATCTCCAGACTGTGGACTCCATCATGCCGGCTGCGGAGCCCGCCGTAGCCAAGTGGGAACCAGATGACGACCTTCTTCCGTCTGAACCTGGATCGTCGGAAGTCCTGGACGGCGACAGAACTCGAGATCAGGCAAGTGTTCTATTTTGTCTTTCTCCTCTCAATTCTGGAGCATTCTTGCCTGTTTCTCGAGGAGACAAGCCAGGTGCAGCCGTCCGCTGCATCCGAGCTCGTCTCACTGGGCTCTGTCGCTACCGGTGATCCTGATCCTGGTTCTTCTTCTTCTCCTGAGCCTTCTCCCAGGGTCACCGGTGCGAAGTTGATCCCGGTCGCTGTGCTGGAAGTTCCGGGTTCGGGTTTGGAGGCCATCCCTGGTGCTGCGCCCACCCAGTCGGGGTCGATTGTGGGTGCTGCTCTGACCCAGTCGGGGTCCATCGTGGGTGTGGCACAGTTCCGCTTGGGACCCAACGTGAGCGCAGCGCTGGTCCGTTTGGGGTTCGGAGAAGGAGCTGCAGATTCTTCGCCGATCAGCGCCGGACTGGTCCCTTCCCCTTTCCCCGTCCCCTTTTCTCTTCCACCTGGGGCCGCTGGGTTTCTCCGTTATTGGCTCAGCTCTCCCTCGCTACCCCTCTCAACAGGGAGGCCGTCTCCAGATTCTCCCCTGCGGTCCTGGTGGTGGAATGACGCGGGTCGGCCGCCTGAGAAACTGCTTCGCCCGTTTGGCGTTCTGGGTCGGCCACCCGACAAACTTGACTTTCTGTTCGGCGATCTGGTCCGGCCGCCAGAGGTACTGTTTTTCTTGGCCTGGGACTGGGGTAGACCGCCCAAACTTGTTTTTTTTTTTCCCCTGCCAGCGATTTGGACGCAGGACGACCCCTCTGAACTATTTGCTTCTATGCCATTGTGTTTTGCCTGCTGTCATCCCTGTATTTTTTTTTTCTCCTCTGCTCTGTTGTAATTTTAGGGATGCGCTGGTATGTGTATTGAACTATGTATTTCGCCGCTCCTTAGCACATGTTTTTTTTTTTTTCTCTCCCTCCTCTGTAGTCTGAGGGTCATTTTTCTGTTGGCTGACAGTTTCCTAACTACTGTATATTGTATTGATCTCTGCTTTATAGCATGAGTTTTGTGTTTTGCCTCCTCCCTGGTATTGTGGGAGTACGCTGCATTTTTGCTGTGGGTTATGAAGATGTTTTTTCTGTTACTTTATTGGGCTGTTACCTGTCTGCAGTCATTTGGGTTTTGTCTTCTCCCCATAGGGTTTTTTTTTTTGGGTGCAGGGTGTGTGTCTGTATTTTTGGCCCCTGTTGTCCTTATTCAGTATTCATTATTTGTAGCCTGTTTTTTCCTATGTCTTCTGTGTTTAGGTTGGACTCCGGCCCTCCTTAGCCTTTTCCCCCCTCCTCCCTCCCTGGGGAGGTCCTGTTGACATTCCAGGTGGGGGGGCTCCATGTTCCACCGCGTCTAGAATCCGCTTTGTGAACGGGGGCAACTGTCATGGTCCGTGTGCTGACTCTGTCTGCACTCGGGTTGTGCGGTAGTTCTCCGTTCTGTCCTCTGGCGCACCTCTTGGCCTCCGGGCTTTTATTTTGACAGCGTCTCGGCGGTGCTTCTGGCTGTCAGAAGCCAAGCTCCGTGGGACGGCTGGATTCCAATCAGCTGATGACCTTTCATCAGCTGATTTCATCACCTTTCGAGGAAGCAGCTTCGGTCTCTCGGGGCTGCAACCTCATTCGTGTATGGATAACGCTGGTCTCCCCAACGTTAGGCTGGAGTCCCTATGTCCCAGCTCCAGTCATCCTCCTGTTCCTCGCCATTCTCTGTAAGTTTATCCCTTAGCCTGTGTTTATCGTCTGTGTGCCTTAACCATAGTCCTTGTTTGTGTTTTGCCCCACAAAATTAATTATTTTGTACTTTTTTTCTTTGTTTAATAAATACGCAAACTCACGGGTCGCCTATAGCGTCTCATTTGCGGTCCGTGAGGGCCGCACCATAACAAAGCTATTGCTCTATCTTGTTCTTGTATCTTGCTCTCATTTTTCGTTCATGTCTGGAATTTAGTTTTTGTTAATAAATTATATCTCAACATCGCTCCGCACCTGGGTCTGATTCCTTGCCCCCGAGGGGCAATCATGACAGTTTATTTAATAAAAGAACAAGGTAAAGACTTGTTCTATAGTGAATGCATCTTGAAATGACTTTTGCTGTGATCTGGCACTATATAGAAAAATAAAATTAAATAAAATTAACTTGACACTATCTGTTTGGGGGGAGGGGGGTGCCAGATGCAGATAAGTCATTCAAAGCAAGGGCATCTACACTTTCTATTGATTTTTTAATCCTATAGCCCTAAACAAATGTTTAAATCTTCTCTTCTGACACAGTGGTCACTGTTCTCTAATTTTGCTCAGCCTTTTTTTTTTTTTTTAACAGAATAAATGTTTGTGTTGAAGTACACTGGTTATTTTAAAAAAACATGCTAGTACAGCAGTAGTATAGCCAGAGCCGATATTGTGTCAACTTTTGAACAATGAAGAATAACATATGTTAGAAGAAATCAAGTATTAATACATTGTTCTCTAATTTTGATCTCCACTGTACTTTGGTGAACCCAGCTTTACTCATTGTATAGTATTAGGGCAAAGGGATTTTTAACTGGTAATCTTAACTGACCTAAAACTGTAAAAGTTTAGTCTGATTTCATGTCAGACAGTGAGGAAAAAAAGATCAAGTGTCTTTTTATACAGTGTATAGAAACCTCTTTTTTTCAAATGTAAACAAATAAATAAATAACCTCCTGTTACCCGGACAGTAAAGATATGGTCTGAGGAGGCGGAGGACACTTGAAGGGCTGTTGTTGAATCCACAGTGTGGGAGCAGCTCTGTGATTCACATGGGGAGGACACTGACGGCCTCACACACACCATCACAGAATACATCAACTTCTGTGTGGAGAACATCGCACCCACCAAGACCATACAGTGTTTCTTAAACAACAAACCCTGGATCAACCCTGAGATAAAGAAAATGATGAAGCAGAGTGACGTCAGCGGTGTGTGGAGAGGCCTCAAAACTATCTCTTGGCACCAGGATTCCTCCTCCCAGGCCTTGGGGAGTAGGGAGTGGGTGAACAACCTAAACCTGTTCTTCAACAGGTTTGACCAACCACCCTCTCCTCTGCCTGCCCACCAACCTCTGCTAGGTCCACCTTCATCTTGTCCCCTTGTCCACTGCCCTCCCTCCACCCCCCACCCCCCACCTTCAGCTTTCAGTACTCATCCCGTGCTGTTTTTCCTCTCACAGAACCAACAGCCCCCCCCCCCACGGCTTCCAGCACACAGCCCCCCTGCCCCAGTCTGTCCCTCACTAAGACCCAGGTGAGAGCTGAGCTGAAGAAAATCAAGGCGAGGAAGGCTGCAAGTCTGGATGGCATCAGCTCAAGGCTCCTCAAGTCCTGTGCAGACCAGTTGTGTAGGATCGTGGAGCACATCTTCAGCCTGTGCCTGAAGCTAGGAAGGGTACCACAGCTGTGGAAAACATCCCGCGTGGTACCCGTGCTGAAGACTCTGCACCCCAAGGACCTGAGCAGCTACAGACCAGTAGCCCTCACATCACATCTGATGGAAACCCTGGAGAGGCTGCTCCATGCCCACCTCCGCCCTCTGGTGAGACCAGCAATGGACCCACTTCAGTTTGCCTACCAGCATGGCACTGGGGTGGAGGATGCAGTGATCTTCCTCCTACATCGTTCCTTGTCCCATCTGGAGAAGCCTGGGAGCACTGTGACTAACAGCAACACCACTAGTTCCACAGACAGCCTGCCAGATGATCTCAACATCTTTTACACCCGCTTTGAGACCTCCAGCTACAGTGCAGAGAGGAGACACACACACACACACACACACACACACACACACACACACACACACACACACACACCCCTCCACTAAAAGTCTCATCAGGCCAAGTAAACAAAGCACTGAGGACTATCAACCCCCGCAAGGCAGCAGGACCAGACAACATCCCTGGGCAGGCTCTCAAGCATGTGCTGCCGAGTTCACTGACATTCTCACATTCATCTTCAACCTCTCCCTTAACCAGAACATAGTCCCCTCCTGCTTCAAAACCACAACCATCGTCCCCCTCTCCAAAAAAAACCCATCGACCTGTCTGAATTATTACAGGTTGGTAGCACTCACTCCAATCATCATGAAGTGCTTCAAGAGAGTGGTGCTGCCCCTCATCCAGGACAGCATACCGGATACCCTGGACCCCCTGCAGTACGCCTACTGGCCCAACAGGTCCACCTCAGATGCCATTGCTGACTCCATTATTCTCTCTCCCACCTGGAAGATAAAGACTCCTACATCAGGATGCTCTTTGCTGACTACAGCTCTGCCTTCAACACGGTCATCCCCCACAAACTCACCGACAAACTGTCTTCACTTGGCCTGCACCCCACCCTCTGTGACTGGCTACTGGACTTTCTAACTGGCAGGCCCCAGTCTGTCAGGATGGGTAACAGGACCTCAGCCAGCATCATCATGAACACAGGTGTCCCACAGGGTTGTGTTCTCAGCCCCATCCTCTACAGCCTCTTCACCCATGACTGTGTTGCCTCCCACAAGGACAATATCATCTTAAAGTTTGCGGACGACACAGCAGTGATAGGACGCATCACTGGTGGTGATGAAGCATCCTACAAGAGGGAGGTGGCCAGCCTGGTGTCATGGTGTGAGAACAACAACCTCACCCTCAACACGGACAAGACGAAGGAGATGATAGTGGAAATGAGGAAGGGGAGGAGGAGACCCCATCAGCCGCTGTTCATCCGGGAGCTTGATGTGCTGCAATGATAGCTACAATGCTCCGCACTGTGTCTATACATATATATATATATATATATATATATATATATATATATATATATATAGTATATATATATATATATATATATATATATATATATATATATATATATATATATATATATATATATATACTGTATATGTATATACTGTATATGTATATATATATATATATATATTTATATTTATATGTACATATGTATACTCGCTGCTCTTGTTTTTTTCTCTTGCCTTCTGATTGTTGCTCTGAGTGTTGCTATCCCTGTGCTGTTGCAATCCTGGAATTTCCCCATTGTGGGACTAATAAAGGCTTATCTTATCTTATCTTATGTGGAGAGGGTGAGCAGCTTTAAATACCTGGGTATCCACATCCACAGCGAGGACCTTATGTGGGGACTTAACACCACAAAGCTGGTTAAGAGAGCTCAACAGCGGCTGTACTTTTTGAGGAGGCTGAAGAAGTTTGGCATGCCCCCCAAGATCCTCAACAATTTCTACAGCTGCATCATCAAGAGTATCTTGACCAACTGCATCACTGAGTGGTACGGCAGTGCTACTGCCCTGGACTGCAAATGCCTGCAGAGAGTGGTGAAAACAGCGGAGAAGATCATCAGCACTCCAATCCACTCTCTGCAGAGCATCTACCATCGCAGAGTCCAAAGGAGAGCTGCCGCCATCCTCCAGGACCCCACCTACCCCCAGCGCAGAATGATCACACTTCTGCCCTCAGGCCGGAGGTACAGAAGTGTGAAATGCAGGACATCCAGACTAAAAAAACTCATTCTTTCCCACTGCCATCAGACTCCTGAATAAATAACAACTCCAGACACAGCTTTGCAAATAGGAATTGACACACTGGTTGCTAAATTTGCACATTGCTCACTTGTACATTGTACATACCCCGTCTCATGTCCATATCATCTCTGTTGCTAAATTATCATTGTACAGTCTACTGGGTATTATCATTACAGAGAAATTCTCACACTGGGTGCTAATTTGTACATTGTTCATTTGCACATTGTACATAGGCTTATGCCATCTCAGGTTCATATCATCTCTGATATTAATATTCCATTGCCCATTATAGTCATCCAGTGAATTTTCAATTTTCATTCTTCTTGTTTCCTCTAGTTTAATTGCTTTAACTGTCCTAATTGCCTAATGTGTGTTATTAGTATTCATTAGTATTAGTACTTAGTATTAAGGTGTGTTTAAGGTGTGCTAATTGCCTAATGTGTGCTATTAGTGTGTGTTATTAGTATTCATTAGTATTAGGTGTGTTATTACCTTATTAGTATTGATGTGTATCTATTACCTTGGCATTCGTTCGGAGAGCAGAGTAAGAATTTCATTGCTCAGGAAATGTTGCATTTCTTAACTGTGCACATGATAATAAAGGCTTTGAATCTTGAATCTTGAATCTGTGAGGATCATGTTCTTTGATTTGTCCAGTATTTTCAACATCATCCAACCAGTGATCCTGTGGGACAAGCTGCTGTGTGCAGGGGTGAACCAGCACATCATGTCATCATGGATCCTAGACTACCTCACAGACCGACCACAGTTTGTGAGAACCCAGGACTGTGTGTCTGACACCATCATCTGTAGTACGAGGGCCCCCCAGGGAACAGTTCTGGCTCCCCTCCTGTTCACCCTCTACACTGCTCACTCTTCAGACAGCACACCACACTGCCATCTACAGAAGTTCTCTGATGACTCTGCAATTGTCGGCCTCGTCTCCGATGGGGATGACGTGGAGTATAGAGGACTTATCCAGGACTTTCTGGACTGGTGCCTCCTGCAGGGAAAACCAAGGAACTTGTGGTGGACTGCTGCAGGCGTGGACAACCCCCCACAACACTGGTAAACATCCAGGGAACAGACATTGAGATGGTAACATCTTACAAGTACCTGGGTGTTCACCTGAACAATAAACTGGGCTGGTCACACAACACCAACATGCTCTACAAGAAGGGGCAGCACAGGCTGTACCTCCTGAGGAGACTCAGGTCCTTCGGAGTGCCAGAGGCACTCCTGAAGGCCTTCTACGATTCTGTGATGGCATCAGCCATCACGTTTGGAGTGGTCTGCTGAGGCAGCAGTATCATGGCAGCCGATAGGAAGAGACTGAACAGGGTGATCAAAAACGCGAGCTCTGTTCTGCGGTGCCACTTTGACTCAGTGGAGGAGATAGGAGAGAGGAGGATGGTGGCTAAGCTGTCATCTCTGCTGGAGTCCGAGTCCCACCCCACGCGGGACACGCTGAACGCACTGAGAAGTTCATTTAGCGGTAGGCTGTGCCATCCTAGGTGCTCGAGGGAGAGATTCTGCAAGTCCTACCTACCTGTGGCTGTCAGACTTTACAATTTAACCTGTTCTCCTCAAAGAGGCCGTATTAAATGTCACAACTTTGCACAATAGGAATCGTCCCCTCCAATACACAACTTATACAATTACAATTATTATCGAGGGTGGCAACAACACTGTTCATTCAAATGTGAAATATACTGTCTGGGTCTATATTTATATATTGTCGGGTAATTTAACTAACTGTAATGCTGTTGATACTATCTAGCTGCAATGCTCCTGCACCAATTCTTATCTTATTGTTATTTACTGTTGTTCTGAGTGTTGATATCCCTTTGCTGTTGCAATCCTGTAATTTCTCCATTGTAGGACTAATAAAGGGTTATCTTATCTTATAAATAAATAAATAAATGACAGTACTTTGTCCTGAAGTCATGATAATTCAGGATAGAATTATAATCGATTAATAATACTGAGAAGAAGGATGACTTTTACCAACAACTACAGGCAGTGTTGGACAGAAGAGGAGAAAAAGACATTACAATCCTTATGGGGGACTTCAACGCCAAGATTGGAGCAGACAACACAGGTTATGAGGAAGTCATGGGTGTTCACGGATTGGGACAGATGAGCAAGAACAGTGAACGCTTTGCTGAACTGTGTTCCCTGAACCAGCTTGTAATAGGAGGAAACATCTTCCCTCATAGGCAAATACACCTAGCCACTTGGCGGTCTCCAGACCACATCACAGAAAATCAGATTGACCACGTGTATCAGCAAGAAGTTCAGGAGATCGTGTCAGGATGTACGAATGATAAGAGGTGCATATGTGTCATCTGATCACCATCTGCTAGTGATGACAATAAGACTCAGGATCAGGAAGTACCACACCACTACCAACACACGTACCAAGGACAATGTGGGACTTCTCTGGAATAAAGAGGTGCAGACAGCATTCCAGTTCAGCCTTTCCAAAAGGTTCCAGCCGCTCTAAGAGCTGATTGAGGATGCTGAGACAGACATTGAGAACCAGTGGGAACACATAAAGAAAGTGTGGATTGACACCTGTGAAGAAGTCCTGGGAAAGAAGAAGGATCAGAACAAAGAGAGGATCTCCGCTGAAACTTTATAGAAACTGGAAGAAAGAAAAGCAAAGAAAGCTGTGCTCAACATAAGTAGGACAAGAACAGCAAAGACAAAAGCACAGGAAGAGTACATAGCTGCAGACAAAGAAGTGAAGAAAACCGTCAAGAAAGACGAGAGACTATGTTGACAGCCTGGCCAAACAAGGAGAAGAGGCAGTAGGGCAGGGGAACTGGAAAAACCTGTACATGATAACAAAGAAATTGTCAGGGAAATTTCAGCAGACAGAAAAAACAGTGACTGATAAGAACAGAAACCCACTTACAAAAACAGAGGAACAGATGAAGAGATGGGCAGAACACTTCAACGAGTTGCTAATCAGACCAGCCCCTGAATCACCTCCAGACATTCCACCTGCAGAACATGAGCTGTCGATAAACTGTGACAAACCATCAAGGACAGAGATCAAGAAGACCATCATGCTACTAAAAAAACAGAAAGGCAGCAGGGCCAGATGAGATACCAGCAGAAGCATTCAAAGCAGCCATTGGGACAACAGTCAACATACCGTATAGCCTCTTCGGCGAGATCTGGGAGGAGGAACAGGTCCCTGCTGACTGGAAGGAAGGAATACTCATCAAGCTGCCAAAGAAAGGGAACCTAAGGAACTGCAGCAACTACAGAGGAATCATGTTCCTATCAGTGCCAGGCAAGGTCCTAAACAGAGTTCTGTTGGAGAGGATGAAGGAGGCAGTGGGCCCCAAGCTCTGAGATGAATAGATGGGATTCCGCAGGAACAGATCCTGTGCTGACCACGTAGCCAGCCTGCTCATCATAGTGGAACAATTTCTGGAGTGGAATTCCCCCCTCTACATCAACTTCATAGACTATGACAAGGCCTTTGACAGTCTGGACAGAGAGACATTGTGGAAGCTGTTGAGGCATTATGGAGTACCCCAGAAGCCCATCTTCTTGATCAAGTGCACCTACAAAGACACAACCTGTAGGGTAGCTCATGCCAGCCACCTGTCAGACAGTTTCAAGGTCAGAACCGGGGTGAGACAAGGATGTCTGCTGTTGCCTTTCCTGTTTCTCCTGGTCACTGACTGGATCATGAAGACCACCACAGCAGGCAGGAACAATGGAATACAGTGGACACTCTGGACACAACTCAACAACCTCGACTTTGCTGATGACTTGGCATTCCTGTCACACAGCCATAGACAGTTGCAGGACAAGACCACATGTCTTGCAACAACATCTGCTGGGACAGGGCTCAAGATCAACAGTAGGAAAAAAGAACTCATGAAGATCAACACAGCTGTCAACACACCAGTCACAGTAGGTGGGGAGCCAATCAAGGAAGTTGAGTCCTTTGTCTACTTGGGAAGTGTGGTGGACAGACAGGGAGGCACCGACCGAGATGTCACAGCCAGGATTGGCAAGGCACAAGCAGCGTTCATTATGCTCAAGAACATCTGGGCATCAAAAGAGATCAGAACAGCCACAAAAATGTGCATCTTCAACTCCAACGTCAAGTCAGTTCTGCTCTACGGTGCAGAAACATGGAGGATGACCAAGGTGACACAGCAAAAGATTCACACTTTCATCAACACATGTTTGAGGTGCATCTTCAACATCAGGTGGCCAGACAAGATCAGGAATGTAGATCTCAGGCTGAAAGCGGGGAAGGCGCCAGAGTCACAGCAGATCCTAAGAACAAGGGACTGGATTGGATATACCCTCAGAAAGGCAATATCCAGCATCACTCGGCAAGCACTTTCCTGGAACTCACAAGGGAAAAGGAAGAGGGGTCAGTCCAGGAACAACTGGAGGCGAGACACTGAAGCAGAGCTGCAGAGAATGGAAACCAGCTGGTCACAAGCAGGAAGGACAGCCTAGAGTCGAGTCCAGTGGAGGGGTGTCGTTGATGGCCTATGCTTCTTTGGGACTGAAGGGCCTAATGAATGAATTAATATATTTATCAAAACTGATGTCACAGCTTTGCAGAACAACATAGTGTCATGTTTAACACTGAGTTGAGAATTGCTGGAACACTGAGTTGCAAGCTTTATATGCATTATAACAATAATCATAGAGAATAATATTGATATTGGTAATAGCTATTATCTATCTGTAAGAATTCCTGTCTCATCTGCCTGCCTACCTCTTTCTCCCCGCTGATTGCACTCCCCTTCCTGCAGCTGCAATCGCCACCTGCAGCCAATTAGTGGGGCAGTATAAGTAGGACGCTCTCCCATTACTCTGTCTGGTCACGTCTGATTTACAACCTGCCTGTATCCTGCCTTGTGGTTATCCTGTTTCTACCTTGTGATTTATTCTGCCGTGATCTGACCCTTGCCTGTCTCTAGACCCTGTGCCTGCCTGTTGTTTGGATTTGTCTGCCTGTTCTGTCCAAGCCCGCTGTGCTCTGACCCCTACTTGCCGCTGGACTCTGGAAACTGCCTATGGATTGGATATGGATAATCTCAGACTGTGCACGTTACCACCTCTCCAAGTAAGTTGACTTGCCACCGTTTATCACCTGCATCTTTACCCCCTTTTCCCCAGCACCCAGTCCTGGCCAGCCTCTCCCCCTTCTGCCCCTCACCTGGACCAAAAAGACTCCTTCCTTGACGAGCTCCATCATTGGATCTGCTGTAATTCCCCGCTGCTCCCACGAGAAGGAATCTGTAAGCATAAAGACAACATTATCTCCCTGTCATCATATCATACACTCACCGTTGTTTCTGCTCTCTCCCCTACAGGGTTGCTAGATCCTCACAACTATTACATTATTGCCATATTGTTGTCAAAGATTATTGCTACACTTACCTTAAAACATCCTCCATGTCTGCTCTTGGGTCTGAGTATTACACCATGTCACTATCTGTGCCCTACACTAGTTTATCAATGCTGCAGGTACCCTTAGGGTTGAAATGGTACAAATTTGTACTTTCTTTTAATTTAAAATACTTTGTACGCTTTTTGTTATCCAAAAGGTACACTTCTAGCTTTTCAAAGACCAGTACTGTACTCAAGGAAACATTCTTAAGATAAGCCTTTATTTGGCCCACAATGGGGAAATTGCAGGATTGCAGCAGCACAGGGATAGCAGCACTGAGAGCGATAGTAAATAAGATAATAAAATAAGAATTGGTTAGCCAAAGCGGTAAATAAATATACATATGTACAGGTATATACACAGTGCAGGAGCATTGCAGCTAGATGGTATCAACAGCATTACAGTGAAAATACCCAGCAAAATATAAATATGGATGCAGACAGTATATTTCACATTTGAATGAACAGTGTTGTTGCTACCCTCAATAATTGTAATTGTCTTCGTTCTGTAGGGGCGATCTCTAAAAAGTGTACACCTGTAAGAACAGAAATGTTCTTATCTTGTACCCCAATTCTGAGTGTGCAGGAAGTTAAAGCTTGGATGCAAAGGGGTCTTCCAAATGGACAGTGACCCAAAGCATACAGTGGTGTGAAAAAGTGTTTGCCCCCTTCCTGATTTCTCTTTTTTTTTTGTACGTTTGTCACACTTAAATGTTTCAGATCATCAAACAAATTTAAATATTAGACAAAGATAACACAAGTAAACACAAAATGCAGTTTTTAAATGAAGGTGTTTATGATTAAGGGTAAAAAAATCCAAACCTACATGGCCCTGTGTGAAAAAGTGATTGCCCCCTAAACCTAATAACTGGTTGAGCCACCCTTAGCAGCAACAACTGCAATCAAGCACTTGCGATAACTGGCAATGAGTCTTTCACAGCGCTGTGGAGGAATTTTGGCCCACTCATCTTTGCAGAATTGTTGTAATTCAGCCACATTGGAAGGTTTTCGAGCATGAACCGCCTTTTTAAGGTCATGCCACAGCATCGCAATCGGATTCAGGTCAGGACTTTGATTAGGCCACTCCAAAGTCTTCATTTTGTTTTACTTAAGCCATTCAGGGGTGGACTTGCTGGTTTGTTTTGGATCATTGTCCTGCTGCAGAACCCAAGTGCACTTCAGCTTGAGGTCACAAACAGATGGCCAGACATTCTCCTTCGGGATTTTTTGGTAGACAGCAGAATTCATGGTTCCATTTACCACAGGAAGTCTTCCAGGTCCTGAAGCAGCAAAACAGCGCCAGACCATCACATTACCACCATCCTATTTTACTGTTGGTATGATGTTCCTTTTCTGAAATGCTGTGGTACTTTTACGCTGGATGTAATGGGACACACACCTTCCAAAATGTTCAACTTTTGTGTTGTCAGTCAATAGAGTATTTCCCCAAAAGTCTTGGGGATCATCAACATGTTTTCTGGCAAAACTGAGACGAGCCTTTATCTTCTTTTTGCTCAGCAGTGGTTTTCGTCTTGGAACTCTGTCATGCAGGCCATTTTTGCCCAGTCTCTTTCCTATGGTGGAGTCATGAACACTGACCTTAACTGAGGCAAGTGAGGCCTGCAGTTCTTTGGATGTTGTTGTGGGGTATTTTGTGACCTCTTGGATGAGTCGTCGCTGCGCTCTTGGGGTAATTTTGGTCGGCTGGCCACTCCTGGGAAGGTTGACCACTGTTCCATGTTTTTGCCATTTGTGGATAATGGCTCTCACTGTGGCTCGCTGGAGTCCCAAAGCTTTAGAAATGGCTAGAAAATTCAACTCAGCTTTCCAAAGATGTGATAAACCACAGTTAATTTGTGTTTTAACAGGGGAGCAATCACTTTTTGACACAGGGCCATGTAGGTTTGGATTTTTTTTTACCCTTAATAATACACACTTTCAATTAAAAACTGAATTTTGTTGTTACTTGTGTTATCTTTGTCTAATATTTAAATTTGTTTGATGATCTGAAACATTTAAGTGTGACAAACATACAAAAAAATGAGAAATCAGGAAGGGGGCAAACACTTTTTCACACCACTGTACCAACAAATTACAAGGTGGCTTAAGGACAACAAAGTCAGTGTTTTGGAGTGGCCATCACAAAGCCCTGATCTCAGTCCCATAGAAAATTTGTGAGCCCTTAAAGTCTTGGTCTGTCTTGATCTCATCACACACTGGTCTCGAGACCACTAAAGAGACTGCAGAAACACAGAATGCAACTCTGGAAATAAATGTGACACTGCACAAGCTTACTGAAATGACGCCAGAGGTAATATGCAACAGGATCAAAGCTAAAGACATATTCAATAAAAATTAAAAATAACATTAGAGTGTGTGATTGTTTGGCCAGGCAGCATGGACTGGTTCCAAATAAATTTAGCTCCCAAAAATGATTAGAAACTATTTTATATACATATATGTTATAGTGGGTGACATGAAAGGGAACTGTTCTCCTGCAGCTCCTCTGGCCTTGTTTTCACGTTGCAGAAAATCGTGTGTGTAACATGCCAACAGGTGGAATATCCAATGTTGTGATGATCAATACCAAAATTATGGAAAGAATCTGATTTCAAAGACACAAATTCCTGCAAGAAAATTGTTATCTTAGCACTTCTATTGACTGCCAACACCTAAAAAATGAGGGGGAAAAGGACATTTGTTGGTGACTTGTTTTAATTTCAGTTGATTTCTGTAATAGACAGATAAAAACCTGCAATATCTGGTGGAAGGGCAGCATAGTTGTGTAATTTGTAGCACCGCCACCTCACAGCAAGAAAGTCCAGGCTTTAAACCCACAAAGCTTAAACATGGACATCAGTTCCATTTTTTTTTGGGGGGGGGGGGGGCTGGAAAGTCCAACCCTAAAATTCTATTCATAGTTTGCTATCTTTTTACAGATAAACCATTATATTCTTTGTGTCCTTGCGAGCAGCTGTGGAATGAATGCTTTACGCAAGTCCAACAGCTGTACAGTTGTCGAACCTGCCAGTCTCAATAATTTCTTTTGAAACTTTTCCAGCTTTTAGTTCCAAAGAAATCAATTTGTCCTTAAAGCAAATGTGCATGTTAAACTATGAAAGATGGCATTCACCTCTGTAACCTCTTCCACCTCTGACTTCAACCCCACTGTCAGTCCATGGCCATGCTCAGTGGAGGAGCAGATTGAGTGGGAGCTGGTGTTAATGTAATCTCCTCTGTTTAATTAGAGCCAGCATGGTGGGCAGCTAAAGCAAACAACATTACCCGCCATCTGGTTGGGCGCATCTCTGCTCTTACCCACCCTCACCATCATTAGCCTCTTACAAGACAGGATACAAATGCATACATGACAGCTATTTATTCCTCCTGCCACTTTCAATCCACACTCAACTGCGCACCATTAAGCGACTATGATGAGGACCCACTCATGCAAAGGCCCATCACATATGCAATTACAATATGTCGCAACAACAAAACCCTGGATTTAAAACGGCTGTCAAAAGATATAACCGTAAAAGCCACAAAAATACGGGCACTATAAACACAACTATTGGGGCAGTTTATGTGGCTCCAGTTTTCATCAGATGTGGCCCCCATCAGTGGCGGCACCTCCAGCTCAAGAGGAAAGAGCAAAGTCATAATAAGAAGGTGATAATCTTGAGTTATATTTTACATTTACAGTTAACAAAAGACAAATTAATCCAGCTATTACTTACTGTATATTTATTTAAGTGCAAGATTATGCTCTGTCGCGCTTAAGTAGAATTATTTCACTCTACCACGAGAGGGCAGTATGTTACCACAGCTGAGGTTCAGCGGAGACTGCGGGAAGGGTTCAGCTCAGCGGATTTACTGCTCCACAGAAGCCGGAGAGCTCAGTGGCAGCCAGTCGAGCAGTCCAATTACTGAGGCACAGAGACAGAAGCTGGCAGCCAATGTATGGGTGAGAGTGTGTGTGTATGTTAGTAAGGGATTCATGGATCTGCCCTCAGCCCGTGCTGCCTCATTACCTGGGCAGCATACAGTGGGAGCGCACGACTGTGTCATATCACCACACACCTGCAGAGCCATCAACCTCACCCTTGCTTTTATAAAGTTAAAGGTCAATTGGGTAATTCTTTTTGGAACATAAATTTGATGTATGACTAAAAAAGGCATTTCACCCCGCAAGGCAGTTTGTTTTGGACATGTGGGAGAACTGGAGGATTTTTGGACCAGGGGGTTTAAAGCCTTCTTAACCCTATGGGACCCAGTTATTGATTAATTGCTTTGGCCGCCATATCTGAGGGCCGATTTCCAAACTGAAGCTATGGCTTCCTCTCCACCATAACTCTTAAAAAAGGAAAAGATTTTTCAGTCATCTCAGGTTCTGGCTGAACAATGTAATGGAACACCTTAAACTCTGAAAGCTAAACCATGCTACTGAAGAATGTTTTTGACAAATTCTTAAAAACAATTTCTTATTATAGTGTAAATTGTTGCATTACTGTATTTACGTATATACAGTACCTTAAAATACAGTAGCAAGAAAAAGTATGTGAAATCTTTGGAATTACCTGGTTTTCTGCATGAATTGGTCATATAATGTGATTCGATGTACATCTAAGTCCCAAGTACAAACAAACACAATGTGATTAACCTAATACCACACAGTTATATTTCATATCTTTATTGGACACATTCATTAAACATTCACAATGCTGGTGGAAAAAGTAAGTGAACCCTTATGCTAATGACTTCAACAAAAGCCAGGAGTTAGCAAACCTAGAGTCCAAGCTATTAAACAAGATTGGAGCAAGGTGTAAAGCTACTTTGTCTTATAAAAAACACTCAAACTTCTTGAATTTGCTATTCACAAGAAGCATCTGCTGATGTGAGCCATGCCTCACAAAGAGATCTCTGAAGACCTATTATCAAGAATTGTTGATTTGCATAAAAATGGAAAGGATAAACAAAGTAATCTCTAAGACGAGGTATTCACCAGTCAACAGACAAATTGCCTACAAATGGAGACAATTTAGTACTGTGACTACTCTCCCTAGAAGTGAGCGCCCATCCAAGTTGACTCCAAAGGCAAAATACAGACTGTGCAATGAGGTAAAAAAAAAAAAGAACCCTAAAGTAATAGCTAAAGGTGTTATGAACCTGGGTTTGGTGGTCCCAAACCCATTTTTGACCCGTGGTTTTTGGCCCACTTTCCTATTTATTTTCCATAAGGCGCTTCAGGGAGTCCTTTGGGTCCTTGCTCCCTGACAGCTCGGGACGCCCCCTCCTCCTGTCAGTATCACCAATTGATCCGCATTATGGGTGTTTCACATACGTACACGCACACACTTCATTCATTCTCATTCACACGCTCATACACTCACTCATGCACACATGTTGTCAATTATGTCCAGGCCACATATCCTCACACCGGCGGTCTCTTTCCTCATTAGTATTATGATTACTTTAACACTGTGAGAGTTGAGAGAGATCGCCGGAGCATTATATGTGCTTCATTCATGGCAGCACGTACCTCTGTGAATGTAAGCTGTCATTACCTATGTTTATTTTCAGCCTGACTAAGTTGTCTTCTCTTGCACTACATTACTGTTTTAGTTTGTTGGTGTAAGCGGCTGTTCCTGCCTCTTTCCCTCATCCACCAGACTGCACGGACCGCCCCGGATCGCTCCAGCTCTTTAAGTCTGTGTTTGCTTTTCACCCCGTGCTGACAGCAGCCCTGTGGCACTAGGCATTTCTCTCCTTGGGCTGTAGAGCATTAAGGTGGCGCCCCTGTATGTCTGGTGGCCTAAGCTCATCATTTTCACTCTCCGTTCATTGTGGGACTGTTTACTAGACAAGGTTTGGTTTTTTTTGTTAACCCCTTGCACTCCAGTCAATTTCCCTAAAAACGCCAAAAAATAACGTGCCCAAAGTAAATCAAAAGCTGTTCTTCAACCCTTTGCAGCATCTTCATGGGGTTGGTCTCATTTAAAAGAAAACACTTCGAATTTTTTGGCAAAACAGTCATAATCTCTCTAAGTGCTCCTGCCACTGAGTAACAGTCATCTAAACATACTGAACTTGAGGAAAATAAATTTCGCCTGGGTGTTTTTTTTAGATACAAATGCTTAATTGTCTATGTTTATTGCACTGTCCCTGTCAAATAAACTAATCTACTACTACTACAAATAACACACAGCTTCAGATCCGGGCTGGAAAATGCAACAGAAATGTAGAACCAAGTGTTATCCAGCTGAGGTCAAAATTTTGTAACAATACCACAAAAAATGAATATATTACACAGCTTTGTTCTCAGGTAGTTCTCAGGCGTTTTTGAACTGTGCCAAATTGTGCCAAATGGCACAGTTTGGAAAAATGTAACTTTTGAATGATTCAATATAGAAGCTTCATCTTGGGCTCTAATGAAAAGTGACACTCAGGGCGGTGTGTGTGTGTGTGTGTGTGTGGGGGGTTGTTTATTCATTCATTCATGAATGAATGAACAAACAAGCCCCCACACACAAAGAAGCATGCCACGTAAAAAATGTGTGGCTTTTTTTTACAAGAAAAAATAACCTACAGTGCACTAAAAATTATTCTAAAATATTTGTAATGTAGAAGATAACAACTCCCACCCCCCACACACCCCCGCTACAGAGGACGGACATCGGCCATCGCTACATGACGGAATAGTCATGTGGCGATGTGGCGACCGCGGCGCAATCACCGCGGCTTCCCCCCACCCTCGCTACAGAAGAGTAGCGGGGGTGGGGGCGTTCACGGTCCGCACGCGGCGCATGGACTTCGGACTTCGTGCGCCGCACAGTTGTAATTTACCGATAGGTCAAAAGTCATTTTTGATTACAATTTTCAGGGATAAAGAATAATTTAGCTTATAACACTTACCTCTTCACAGCAGCAGCGGAGCTGGCGAACTTCTCTTCCTCATTGTCAGACAAACGCGACACTGGTCCGCTTGTTACGGACTCGTGGTTCTGGTCTCGCGACCCGGTCAAAACATAATTCCATTATTGCGGTTTTGCGCTTCCATGATTGCGGTTTTGGCGAATGATTTTTCAAAACAAATAACAGTAGTAATACAAAAAGACTGGCGAACGCGTGTGTGTCACCCAGCCTTTGTCGTCGGCCTCCGTCGGTCTATTTTATTTTTTTTTGTACTTATTTTGTACCCGTAGGTAGATTTGTTTTGCAGTCTGGTGACAAGCCACCAGCTGCCGGTCGCTGCATGCGCAAGCGCCCCGTATCCCTAACCTGCATGTTTTTTAGCATGTGGGAGGAAACCGGACAAATCCCGGAGTAAACCCACGCAACACGGGGAGAACATGCAAACTCCACACAGATCACTGTTGGCCGGGGGCAGGGATCAAACCCATGATCTCATGATCCCCGCGATCCCCCGGCCGAGGGTAAAACTGTGCTGCCGCAGTGCTAACCACTGCGCCACCTTGCAGCCAAGAGAATCCTAAATGTCTATTCTGCTGGAATTAAAAAAAAAAAAAAAGCACTGCCTGTGGCTGAACAGGCCGATGCGCGAATGGCAGTCCCTGTCACACAGGTCGCACTTGTGGGTGGTCTCTGTGCTGCTGGGTCTATGGCGGTTCTTCCTGCAGGTCCTTTTTTCATCTGCTGCAGCAGTCTGTCTCTCCACCCAGCCTTACACAAAACAGCTTTCGGAACTTCTGTGCTTCAATTGGCTCGCTGCATTCGCAGCGTTGGTAGGCGAGTCCTTCTTGCTAGGTTTTCAGTCATTGGTTCTTCAAGGTTTCAGAAACCCCAATTCAAGGCTCTTATTAGTCAAATGAGAGGTCAATCGTATCTGATCTGTTTGCGGCTGTGTCTGTAGTGGAAGAACGGAAATGCAGCTTTTTTTTTCAGTGCGCTCTCGGACGCAGCGCCCTCGTGCGCTCTAGGACGCAGAGACGTGCCCGTCCGCGGTACACCGGAGTGCAAGTGGTTAATAAAGTGCACAAATCAATCTCTGTTCATGGGCTTCTTATTCTGTCCTCTGTGCACCGCGTAATGGCGCACGAGGATTCATAACAAAAGGCTTGAATGAATCACTGGAACTGGTTAACATCTCTGTTCATGTGTCTACCACAAGCAAATCATTGAACAGGCATGATGTCCCTGGCAGGACACCATGGAAGAAGCCACAGCTTTCCAAAAAAACACATCACTGCACACCTGAGCATTGCCAACTTTGTGGACTGATGAAACTAAGGTTGAATTGTTGGAGAAGAAAATGCTATGCTATGTATGGCATAAAAAGGTACCACATACCAACATGAAAGCATCATCCCAAAGTGGTGAAATCATGATTTGGGGCTGCCTTGGGGCCTGGACTGCTTGTCATCATTGAGGGAAAAATTAATTCTCAAGTTTATCAAGGTATCCTACAGAATAATGTTGGGGTGTCTGCCCACCAGCTGAAGCTCAGCAGAAGATGGATGATGCAACAGGACAATAACCCTAATCATTGAAGTAAATCTACTACAGAATGGCTTCAAAAAGAGAAAATCCACCTTTTGGTGTGGCCCAGTCGGAGTCCAGGCCCAAATCCAACAGAGATGTGAAATGACCTCAAGAGAGCCATTCACACCAGACATCCTAAGAATATGGGTGAGCTGGAGCAGTTCTGAAAGGAGAATGGTCCAAAATTCCCCCTGAACATTGTATGGGTCTGATCAGCAGCTACCAGCAGCGCCTCTTGGAGGTTACTGGTGCCAAAGGACATAATCAGTTATTAAATCCAAGGGTTCACTTTCTTTGTCCATCAGCACTGTGAATATTTAATGGATGCGTCCAAAAAAGATATGAAATATTATAATTGCTTGTGTGGTATTAGGTTAAGCAAACTGTGTTTGTCCACACTTAGGGCTTTGATGTAGATCAGAACACATTTTATGACCAATTAATGCAGAACCCCAGGTAATTTTAAAGGGTTCATGTCATAAACCTGGGTTTGGTGGTCTCAAACCCAGTTCTGAGCCGTGGCTATTTTGGCCCGTTTTTCTATTTATTTTCCATCAGGCGCTTCGGGGAGTCCTTTGGGTTCTCCACTCCCTGACAGCTCGGGCATGCTCCCTCCTCCTGTCAGTATCACCAGCTGTTCCATATTATTGGTGTTTCACACACATACACACACGCCTCACTCACTTCCATTCGCATGCTCTGACACTCACTCATGCACACGTTTTCAATTTGTTTATGTCACGCTCCTTCACACTGGTGGTCTCTTCCCTCGTTAGTATTATGATTACTTAAACGCTGTGTTAATGGGAGGAGATTGCCGGAGCAATGAGCTTCATACACAGCAGCGTGTGCCTCCGTGTATGCAAGTTGTCACTACCTACGTTACTCTGTCAGCCTGCCTCATCCTCATCCACTGGACTGCACGGACTGCTCCGGATCGCTCCAGCACCGTAACTTTATGTTTGCCTTTCACCCCGTGCCGACAGCAGCTCTGCGGCACTAGACATTCCCCTCCCTGGGCTGTAGAGCATCCAGCCTAAGCTCAATCATTCCAACTCTCTGTGTTAATCGTGACTGTTTACTGGACTTATTATTTGGGGTTTTTGTCAATAAAGTGCACGAATCTACTCCTGCGTGTGGGTTTTTCATTCTGCCCTCCATGCACCTCATAATGGCACACAAGGGACCAGCGACCCTGATAGTAATTGATAGTAAGTTGATAGTAATTTAAACTTTGAAGAGAACTGTGAAAGGGTGTGCAAAAAGGGTCAACAACATTTGCATTGTTTAAGGAAACTTGCACACTTCCAAACTGACCGAACTATAATGACAATGTTTTATCGGGCTTTTATTGAGTCTGTTTTATCCTTTTCTTTAGTGTCATGGTTTGGTCAGATAAAACTGAAACAGAGGAAATCCTTGGATCAGGAAGTTAGATGGTCCAGTTGTTTGCTTGGTGAGTCACAGCTGAGCCTGACATCCCTGTACACCAGACAGGTACAGAGGATTGCTACCTCCATTTTAAATGATGACTCCCACCCTTTGCACTGCCACTTTGCCACTTTGCCACTCCTATGTTTAATGTTGCAGCACTGTACCGAGACAAATTCCTAGTTTGTGTACTACATGAACAATGGCAATAAACCTGATTCTGATTCTGATCCTTGTTTTGTTTTTGTTTTTCTCTTATCTCTTTGTCTTATGTCCTGTTGGTGGAGCCTTGGGTACTTTTATCATGTTTATAGTCAGCTACCTGTGCCTGTGATTGTGTTCATGTTGAATGTAATTGTGGTTTGTAAATATGGATGTCACCTGACTGCAAAACAAATCTACCTACGGGTACAAATAAAGTAACCTGAACCTGAACCTAACCCTTTATCTCTCTGTCCTGTCTCTGAGCTCTCTCTCAGGGTCGCCGGAGAGCTGCCAACACCACCTGGGGCCGCCAAGGATCTGGGGTCAGCGCCGGGGTTTGTGAAGAACCCTACCTCCCTTGCTGGAGAGGCCACCGCGGGAGCAATGAGGTCCCCGAGGGGGACCACTGCAGGTGCAACGGTACTCCAGCCGGAGCCCACCGCGGGTACAGAAGAGCTCCGGCTGGAGTCCACCGCGGGTGCAGCAGAGCTCCGGCCGGAGTCCACCGCTGGTGCAGCAGAGCTCCGGCCGGAGTCCACCGCTGGTGCAGCAGAGCTCCGGCCGGAGTCCACCGCCGGTACAGCCATGTCCCAGACCGGGACCATCGCAGGTGCAGCCACGTCCCAGACCTGGACCATTGCAGGTGATATGGTCCCCCTGCTCCAAGCCTCAGAGGGCGGGGGGGCTCCTATCCCTCAGTGTGGCCACCTACCCCTAAGGTCCCCAGTGAGTAGGCAACCTCTTCGCCTGCTCTTCTGGTCCTGGTGGCTCAATCATGCTGGTCAGCCACCCGAAAGACTTGGCTTTCGGGCTGGGTGGCCTGTCGGTCGGGGCAGGCCGCCTGACGCTGTTCAGTGGGCCGCCTGCTGGGTTTGGGACTTGGGCAGGCCACCTGATCAGTCACTCCTCCTCCTCGCCATGCCTGGGCCCTGGGATGCTAGTCGGCCCCCTGAACTTTGGACTCCTCGGGGGGGGGGGGGGGGGGGGTTGTTAGGAGGTTCACATTATTATATTTGCATATTATGTGTTGTGTTTTTCACATGCTGCTTCCCTCCTAACCTGTTTTCCCCCCACCTCCCACCCTGGCTAGTTGTTTGTCTCGGGGGGGGGAGGGGTCCTTGGTTGTGTTTTTTTGTTTTCTGCTGGTGGTACTGGGGTGTCTAGAATCCACCCCTTGGGGGGGGGGCCTCTGTCATGAGCCTGGGTTTGGTGGTCCCAAACCCAGTTCTGACCCGTGGCTATTTTGGCCTGGTTCTCTATTTATTTTCCATCAGGTGCTTCAGGGAGTCCTTCGGGTCCTCCACTCCCTGACAGTAGCTCTGCAGCACTAGACATTCCCCTCCCCGGGCTGTAGAGCATCCAGGTGGTGTCCCTGTATGTCTGGTGGCCTAAGCTCAATCATTCCAACTCTCTATGTTAATCGTGACTGTTCACTGGACTTATTATTTGGGGTTTTTGTCAATAAAGTGCACAAATCTACTCCTGGGCATGGGTTTTTCATTCTGCCCTCCGTGCGCCGCGTAACGGCGCATGAGGGATCATAACAGGTTCACATACACTATTCACAAAAAGTTAGGATATTTGGCTTACCGGTGAAATTTATGGAAAACGTAAAAAGTTCACACTACAGTGATATTATATCATGAAAGAAGGGCATTTAAGTAGAAGCATGCAGCGGTGATTTCGTCATCTCAGACAGTTTATTGAAACAACAGTGGTGGGTATACCACAACAAAAAATGTCAAATGTCTCAATAACTTGTCATGTGCCCTTGAGCATCAATTACAGCTTGACAACAACGTCTCATGCTGTTCACAAGTCGACTTATTGTCCACTGAGGCATGGCATTCCACTCTTCTTGAAGGGGGCCCTCAGATCATTGAGGTTGTGGGGTGCAGGGTTAATAGCCTCTACCAAGCGACTCAGCTGATCCCATAGGTTTTCTGTGGGATTCAGGTCTGGACAAAGTGCAGGCCACTCCATTTGAGGTACCCCAGCCTCCAGCAGTTGTTCCCTAATGATGCACCCTTAATGAGCTGGAGCATTGTCGTCCATGAAGATGAAATTAGGCCTGTGCTGTTCATGCAGGGGCACAATGACTGGATCCATGATGTTATTCAGGTAGTATTGGCTTGTCACTGTACCGTTCACAAGGTGTAGGGCAGTTCTGTATTGACTAGACACACCTGCCCAGACTGTAACACCACCACCATCAAAGGCTTGTCTGGTGACAAGAGTGGCTGATGCATAGCGTTCTCCTTGACATCTCCAACATCGTTGGTGGGCATCATTTCTGCTCAACATGAATTGACTTTCATCAGAGTACAGCACTGAGGCCCACTGGTCCCTCATCCAGCAAAAATGCTCCCTGGCCCATGCAAGACGATGACGCCTGTGCCTGGTGATGTGGTCAGGTACCCTTGCAGGTCGTGTAGCACGCAGTCCACACTGATGTAAACAGTTTTGAATGGTCTGACATGACACTTGGGTACCTCTCACCTCCCTTAAATGTGCCTGGAGTTGAGTGGCATTCATCATCCAGTTCCACAGGGTACTGTTCTCAATGAAGCAGTCATCAGCATGGGATGTGGCCAAAGGACGTTCACTTCTTTGCCTTTCTGTGACTCTTCCAGTCTCTCTGTTGCAACCTGCTGATGACACTCTGTGACACTCTAAGCTCAGTGGCCACTTCCCTCTGAGAACATCCTGTTTGAAGCCTCGCAATGGTGAGGTACTGTTGATCAATTGTTAAGTGTCGTCTTGGTCTCATGATGTCAAAATGTGAACACCATGATGAAGAGGACTGTTTAAATACCAATTCTAATTGAACTGGAACATTTATTGGTTGATTCATGGATAAAAACACCTGTTGTGAATTTTGCCATTAAGCACCTTATTAGAGACCAGCAAGTTATGCAAAAAGTATTGAAATATTGAACAGTTGGACATGTGCATTCAAAAGGTTAGAGAATGTCAAATTAAATTCTCCTCTACATGTTCTTTTTTTGTGAGTAATGTATTCATTAAATATGCATTTTTAAATGGTTAATGTTAGGGTTATCGGTGGGCAGGACAGTAAAATATCTGGGTTAAGTTTAGGGAAGAGAAAGAGAGAGAGGCACAGACAGACAGACAGACAGACAGACAGACAGACAGACAGACAGACAGATAGATAGATAGATAGATAGATAGATAGATAGATAGATAGATAGATAGATAGATAGATAGATAGATAGATAGATAGATAGATAGATAGATAGATAGATAGAGTGGGGTAAAAAAGTATTTAGTCAGCCACCAACTGTGCAAGTTCTCCCACTTAAAAGATGAGAGAGGTCTCCAATTTTCATCATAGGTATACCTCAACTATGAGAGACAAAATAAGAAAAAAAAATCCAGAAAATCACATTGAAGGATTTTTAATGAATTAATTGGTAAATTCCTCGGTAAAATAAGTATTTGGTCAATAACAAAAGTTCATCTCAATACTTATATACCCTTTGTTGGCAATGACAGAGGTCAAACGTTTTCTTTAAGTCTTCACAAGGTTTTCACACACTGTTGCTGGTATTTTGGCCCATTCCTCCATGCAGATCTCCTCTAGAGCAGTGATGTTTTGGGGCTGTCGCTGGGCAACACAGACTTTCAACTCCTCCAAAGACTTTCTATGGGGTTGAGATCTGGAGACTGGCTAGGCCACTCCAGGACCTTGAAATGCTTCTTACAAAGCCACTCCTTTGTTGCCCGGGCGGTGTGTTTGGGATCATTGTCATGCTGAAAGACCCAGCCACGTTTCATCTTCAATGCCCTTGCTGGTGGAAGGAGGTTTTCACTCAAAATTTCACGATACATGGCCCCATTCATTCTTTCCTTTACACGGATCAGTCGTCCTGGTCCCTTTGCAGAAAAACAGCCCCAAAGTATGATGTTTCCACACCCATGCTTCACAGTAGGTATGGTGTTCTTTCTCCTCCAAACACGACAAGTTGAGTTTTTACCAAAAAGTTCTATTTTGGTTTCATCTGACCATATGACATTCTCCCAATCCTCTTCTGGATCATCCAAATGCTCTCTAGCAAACTTCAGATGGGCCTGGACATGTACTGGCTTAAGCAGTAAGCCAGTACATGTACGTCTGGCACTGCAGGATTTGAGTCCCTGGCGGCGTAGTGTGTTTCTGATGTAGCCTTTGTTACTTTGGTCCCAGCTCTCTGCAGGTCATTCACTAGGTCCCCCCCATGTGGTTCTGGGATTTTTGCTCACCGTTCTCGTGATAATTTTGACCCCACGGGGTGAGATCTTGCGTGGGGCCCCAGTACAAGGGAGATTATCAGTGGTCTTGTATGTCTTCCATTTTCTAATAATTGCTCCCACAGTTGATTTCTTCACACCAAGCTGCTTACCTATTGCAGATTCAGTCTTCCCAGCCTGATGCAGGTCTACAATTTTGTTTCTGGTGTCCTTTGACAGCTCTTTGGTCTCGGCCATAGTGGAGTTTGGAGTCTGACTGTTTGAGGTTGTGGACAGGTGTCTTTTATACTGATAACGAGTTCAAACAGGTGCCATTAATACAGGTAATGAGTGGAGGACAGAGGAGCCTCTTAAAGAAGAAGTTACAGGTCTGTGAGAGCCAGAAATCTTGCTTGTTTGTAGGTAACCAAATACTTATTTTACTGAGGAATTTACCAATTAATTCATTAAAAATCCTTCAATGTGATTTTCTGGATTTTTTTTCTCATTTTGTCTCTCATAGTTGAGGTATACCTATGATGAAAATTGGAGACCTCTCTCATCTTTTAAGTGGGAGAACTTGCACAATTGGTGGCTGACTAAATACTTTTTTGCCCCACTGTAGGTAGGTAGGTAGGTAGGTAGGTCGGTCGGTCGGTCGGTCGGTCGGTCGGTCGATCGATCGATCGGTCGGTCGATCAACCTATCTATCGATCGATTGATAGATAGATGTACTTTATTGATCCTAAACTGGGAAATTACAGTGTAACAGCAGCATGACACAGACAACCCAACCAACAGAAAAACACACAGCATAACAGAAAAAGAGTTACCCAGGGAAGTAAAGTAAAAATGCTTAGATAACTTTATATACAACATAGGCTACTACTAGGTTAAATAGATGATAATCCTTATGAGTCAATGGATAGTACTGTCTGTACAGAGAAGGATTATAAGGCACAGGGTGAAATATGAGGTACCAATAATACTGTAAGGTGCAGTATGGTAGCATTGTTTATAATCAAAATTCAACATCAGAGTGAGCTATTGTACAGTGAAATGGCATGTGGCAAAAAAGATTTCCTGTACCTAACTGTTTGACAGCAAAGCTGTAGCAGTCTGCTGGAGAAAGTGCTCCGCTGTCTGTCCAGTGTGTGGTGGAGGGGGTGATCAGGATTGTCTATGATGGATCACAGTTTGTTCAGTGTCCTTCTCTCCACCACAGATTCAAAGGTCTCCAGCCTGAGACCAATTACAGAGCCAGCCTTCTTGATAATCTTGTCAAGTCTGTTGGTTTCACTGGCTCTGATACTGCTACCCCAACAGACAGCAGCAAAGAAGATGGCGCTGGCAACAACGGCCTGGTAGAAAAGCTCCAACATCTTGTTGCACATGTTGAAGGATCTCAACTTCTTCAGAAAGTACAGTCTGCTCATCCCCTTCTTATACACAGCCTCGGTGCTAGATTTCCAGTCCAGTCCGCAGCTGATCGCAACACCCAGGTATTTGTAGAAAACGTTAGTGAAAAGTGATATACTAGTTTGAACATAGTTCAACTGCAAAGCTCCATTTCTTGATTTCATTATTTTCACAACCACTAGAGGTTGCTTAATGTTCACTTAATGCCAAAAGGTATATATGGGGTATCGAGGTGGGCAATGTGGCCCAAAAATGATTTTGATATTTTTGCAAATTTTCCCAATAACTACAGTATATTGTTTATGATATCACAATTTTTTTTCCCGTTTCAATTTATAAAGGCGAACAGTGTTGCTGACATGTTGTACATGTGGAAAAAAATGCAGGTGTATTATCTTCATTGCTACACCGTTTCTTTTGTTTTTTGTTTTTTTTTTAACATGGCGGCAGTTTGAGACTGCCTTAAAACTAAACTATTTCAGCACAACTACACAGAGACACTCTGACCACGTTTTGCGAGTTCTATGGTTACACATAACTTCTGTCAGCAGTGTAACAGTGTGATGTCATCACACAGCAGGCCCCAAATATCACAATATTCATTTTTACATCAGTATCAAAATTTATACCAGTATTATCGTGAACGATACGATATGGCATACTCCTAATGGGGAATATCATCTGCTGGCAGAAAACACAGATTATAAAGAAAAATGGATGACAAGACCTCTCCAAAAGTGAAACCTGTGTTTCTCAGTTGCCCTCTGACAATAAGGCCCTCAACAACCCATTATTGTGTGCTGCATTTTGCCCAACTGAAAATTAAAAATACTCCTTGAATATTTTATTTTTCCAAAAGATGGCTTCTGTCCTTATTGGTATTCTCATGATGATTTCTGTTCAAGTGTTTGTTTCTCGGGCCAGTCCCGTTTTAGTTATTTGATGTTATAAAAACAGGGGTGTGGTCTAGACTGAGTGTTGTCATGATTGGTGGTATTTATAGGAGCTGCATGGGCTACTGCACAGACTGTCATGGATGGGTGCATAGGTGGGAACTTGATGCCAAAAGTGCAAGATGATGGTGCCTTAGATCCAGGAAGCAGTTTCAATTTTCTACAATGGAAGTTAAATGATGGCACATTATGCATATTTACATACAGTCTGATAAAAACAAACATAGTGCTGATGGACAGCCTTATTGAGACTGGTGGCACCCCATGTTGTCTTTTAAAGGAAGCCATGAAAGACCTTGAACATATCTGACCTCATAAGACAACATCCCAGTGGTTCTGTCCAGCTGTGGCTCGGGTCCACTTGTTTCCTCACTGCAAGTCCACACAAAGTTGATCACCTTCAACCAAATGAGGGAAAGGTGCACATTCCTCTCAGTGGAGTTCTGTTTCCCCACAGGATCAATATTCAGGTGTATTAAAGCTTTTCTAGTTGAATGATGTGGCCCAGCATCTCACTCAAAACAGTCAAAGTAGTTTTTTTTCCCCCCTTTGTCACATTATGCATAAAAGAGCACCACACTCTAATACTAAAAGAGCAATAAAATTTCAGAAGCAAGCAGAAAAGTCTAAATAAAAAAAATAAAAAAATAGGAGCAATGCGACACATGGAGCACAGGCAAGTGCAATTTAGGAGCCACCCTGTTAACCAAATGTAACAACACAGTGGCTTGGCTTGGTGTTTTTGGAAATGCAATAATTTGTTTTGTCTAGAAAGATCAATACCACCCTCACAGCCACATGGGATGGTTACCAGGGAGACTTAAAATATGGAGAAAATATCTAATTCTCTCCTGAGGTCAGGCCACCTTTGTTTTACCACTTTATTACTTGTCTGTTTTGCTGTGGTAGTTAAAAGACATTTAAAGATGTTAAATAATCTTTAGCTTGTTTTATAAATAGGTTAACAAGTGCTTACTAATGTGGCCGTATGAGCCATTTTAAAAGGTGAAGTAACATAGAGTAAAATAAAGATGCAACATTTTAATTTAGTGGTGCATAGAGGATGGTTTTCAAACGCAGCCAGGTTAGCAGCTTCCTTCTGTTATTTCCAGTCTTTATGTGCAGCCAGGCTCACAGGCTGCTATCTTTAGCCTCTCGTTTATCTGGCAGATATGAGAGAGATAAATTTTCTGACTTATCTCTGCTCCTTTAAGAGCAACTCAAAAGGTACACATTGGAAACGTGGCAGGTCGTATTCATCAAAAGGTGTTTGAACTCATCTGATAGGTGTGTGGCAGTATGTCGGAAACAAAACACTCCACCCGCCACATTTGGATTGTGTCCTAAAGAGGATCCGCCATGCTACTCCTGCATCTGTGAGCACTAAAACCTTTAATGTCCGTCTCTGCTGAGGGGGGTCACAGCCAAAAGCATTACTGGCACAACACTCTCGACAGCCCACACATAAACAGTTTGGTCTTAAATACCTCAGTGGGTTGGATTTTAGCAACAATACTGCTGAGCCAAACACGATTCAAGCCTTGAAAGGAGCGCCCCTCTCTTCTGTTCAGTTAGAACCTATTGTGGGATATCTAACGAGGGACTGAGAGACCACATCTGATGTTCAAGGTCTGGATACTGGACAGAAGCACACATATTAATGGCTTAGATAAGAGTTGAGCTGATCAGATCTCTGTACGCTGCGCATGGAGAGCTTTCCTCCGCAGAGAGTTAGATGCAGCTCCAATCTGGGTGGCCGCCAGACTCCTCACAGTGGAGCCTCAGACTGTGATGCATGAATAAATCAGCATTTCCCCAAGAAATTTTTAGGCCTAACAGCAAGTGTGGATAGAGACTATGTGGGCATAACAAATTTTTGGTTATTCAATATTCAAATGATGCAAGATCTTTTGGATGGTTAAAAAAACTGCCTGTTCAATTTATAAAATATTAAATGGCTATGCACCCCCCCCCCCCCCCCCCCCCCGGAGAATATGTTAAACTGAGGACTGTCACCGGCACAACCACCCAATCACTACAGGAGACTGTGAGGTCCCCCACAGATGCACCACATTTGCTCAATCTGTGCTATCAGTGAGGGGCACCAACATCTAGAATAATATACCACCTGCAATCAGAGAATGAACCACACTAAACACTTTTAACACTC
Organism: Pholidichthys leucotaenia; assembly: GCA_020510985.1. NCBI lineage: Eukaryota > Metazoa > Chordata > Actinopteri > Cichliformes > Pholidichthyidae > Pholidichthys > Pholidichthys leucotaenia. The sequence goes on from CM035847.1 coordinate 237,308,645, forward strand.
ATTGTAAAAATTGACTTTTAGACAACCAAACCTGTGCGCATAACTAGTGGTTGCTCTGTGGCATGCACATACATATGTGCCCGTGCATCACACACATATGCCCTGCCCCTTGTTTGTTGCTGTTGTTTGTTGTTGTAGTTGTTGTGAGATGCTTGGGTGCATGTGTGTGCGTACGCATACACAGCACTTCACTCGTGTGATATTTGAGTGATTTGTTAAGTAGCACCTTAACTCTTGCACTTCAGCATATCTACTTTGTACAGTTTTATTACAGATATTCTTCTTGTGTATGATTGTTTGTTTGTGTGTTCTGTGACCCACCGGGGGACTACAGATGCAAATTAGCAGTATTGCTAAATCTGGCATACTTACATTTGTATTAATGTTCACTAGTATGTAATGTCCCTTTCAAATAAACTGTAACGTTGGGGCCATGTTAAGTGAATTTCCCAGCATGCTTTGCCAGATGAAAACGTTATGTGTGTGCAACCGTCTGTGAGAATGACCTCCCCTGCTCTGTGTACTAAGTTGCAAGTTGGGGGTTGGGGTGTACAAAATAAATCTGGTTGATCACAGCCATCTGCTCCATTTTCTTTGTGTGAACCTTGCAAACGTCACACTGGTGTCAGGAGTGGGCATGGAGCAAATGGAAGCGATCAGAATGGAGATCCGGCAGCTGGAGCAGGCCATTGCTCAGCTGATGATGGATGATGAGACCGAGACACCACCACCGGGAGCCCGGAGCCGGGACGAACGAAGCGGCGGACCTGACGGGGCCAGCGCACCCCGCCTCCTGTCTTTTTCAAGACAGAGCGGGCAGAACAGAGCAAACGTTCCACCCTTCTCAGGACAGCACGGGCTGGCGACCCCACGGCGATCAAGGGTGGCGATCGATCAGGAAACGACCACCCCACCTGTTCGACAGCGGGCCCGGTTCTACTGGCCCGGCTGTCATCAGGACGTGGAGCTCCACGTTCATCGCTGCAACACATGCACAGCTCAGAAGGGACCAACTCAGCGATCCCACGCTCCCCTGCAGCAGTACCGGGTGGGAGCACCGATGGAGCGAGTGGGAGTGGACATCCTGGGCCCTTTCCCGACCACGGACCGGGGGAACCGCTACGTGCTGGTCGCGATGGATTATTTCACTAAGTGGCCAGAGGCGTACGCGGTCCCGGATCACAGCGCTGCTACGACGGCATCAAAGCTGGTGGATGAAATGTTCTGTCGGTTTGGTGCACCGGAGGAGCTGCACAGTGATCAGGGTCGGAACTTCGAGGCGGAGGTCTTCGGAGAGGTCTGCAAACGGCTGGGCATCCGGAAGACCCGGACCACCCCACTGCATCCACAGAGCGACGGCCTGGTCGAACGATTCAACCGGACCCTCACCACCCAGCTCGCTATCCTAGTGGACCAGCGACAGCGAGACTGGGACCTGCATCTGCCTTTTGTTTTGTGGGCGTACTGGACGGCTGCTCAGGAATCTACCCGGTGCACCCCTGCGGCGCTCATGTTTGGACGCGAGCTGCGCACACCGGTGGATTTGGTATTCGGTTGCCCCCCCGAGCCGGAGGTGGAGGGAAAACCCGGATTGGATTATTTTTTTTGTTTGAAAGAACGTCTCCACACGGTGCACGAGCTGGCTCGAGAGGCCCTGGCAGCGGCAGGGGGTCGGCAGAAGCGAGCGTACGACTCCCGCTGCCAGGGGAGGGACTTTGCACCGGGAGATCGAGTCTGGGTTTTCTGCCCTGAGAGGAAGAGAGGACGATCACCGAAGCTGGCGAGCCAGTGGTCGGGGCCATGCGTGGTCCTGGAGAGACTGTCAGATGTGGTGTACAGGGTGAGGCTTAGAAAAAGGGACCGGGTTGTGGTCCTTCATCGTGACCGTCTCGCCCCGTATCGGCCATCTGCACCGCTGGTGGACGAACCGGAGCTTCCATCCCGGCCCGATACCCCAACCGAGACCCAGATGGACACTAGGGGGCCTGTACGTGTTGGCCACCGGCGCCGAAGACCGCCCCGACACCTGGATGAGTTTGTATTGGACTTTTAAATTGGACTTTAATTTTTCTGGGGACAGAAACCAGTCCAGGGGGGGGGGGGGCAGTGTAACGTTGGGGCCATGTTAAGTGAATTTCCCAGCATGCTTTGCCAGATGAAAACGTTATGTGTGTGCAACCGTGATGTAAACAGAGGTCTGTGAGAATGACCTCCCCTGCTCTGTGTACTAAGTTGCAAGTTGGGGGTTGGGGTGTACAAAATAAATCTGGTTGATCACAGCCATCTGCTCCATTTTCTTTGTGTGAACCTTGCAAACGTCACAAAACATTAAATTTAAACTTAAACTTAGATGCTTGGTTGGAGGGTTCTCAGTTTTGGATCAACTTTTTTTGGATTTTGTACCCAGTCGTAGGAGAAATTCTGATCATGTTGGTGGTCCTACAGATTATCTTGTCAGATTTTCCCGTGGTGAGTGGTGGGTTGTGTTCCATTCTGCTCGGAAGAGCCACTTCAATCTGAAACTGATCTGGCATCCGCAGGGACCAATGAGCAAGTATCAGATGATATTTACCTCATTATATCAACTAGTCAGTACTGTCCATCAGTGACTGGTTGACCTATTATTTTCATCAATATTTCATTGCGTGTCCACCAAATGCGTTTCTTCAGCTGTGGGCGACTATTTTTTATTCATTCTCTATGTAGTCCAGCATCTACAGCGCTGAAACACTCACGGTGGTGGCCGCTTTTTGTCGCGGCGCTCAGGGCGCTCAGAGTTGAAAAAATTTCAACTTTTCAGACTGCAGCTGAGCTTGTCAATGTCAGACCTTTCTAAGCAGCCAATCAGAATAAGGAAGGGCGGGACATAGGACGCTGGTACAGTCTGTACTCAGACTCGTTTTCCGTGTCATCATATTTTGCATCCAGAGCTGCTACCAATGCTAGAATATGTGTCCTGTCCATTGTTACTTAGAGATTGCTATTAAAAAATAAGTAGAAAGTCTGACCATAGGAAAAGTGGAAGTGCTGAGCTGTGAGTGACAAGCTGTTGCTGGGATACAGGGCACAGACTTTTTTCTTCCAGAGTGCAGCGCACAAACGCTGAAAAAAGATGTTCAGGGCGGTTGAGCGACAAAAAACGCATTTGGTGGACACACAGCCTTATTTGTCTGAACCCTCTCCAGAGGAGGAGACCCACTCTGTTACTGAGCAACACACAAAACCATATACCCAAACCTTTACAAGATGGCAAAAAAGTATCTCCACATGCCAGCAACATCAGTGCTATGTTCAATTCAACTCAGTTCAATTCAATTTTATTTATACAGCGCCATTTCACAACAACAGTCATCTCATAGCACTTTCAACTGTAGGGGGAAACCTCCACAATTGCAGAAAGACCCCAGCAATCAGGCGATCCCCTGTGAGCAAATGCTTGGTGACAGTGGAGAGGAAAAACTCCCTTTTAACAGGAAGAAACCTCCAGCAGAACCAGGCTCAAGGAGGTGCAGTCATCTGCTGTGACTGGCTGGGGGGTGAGGGGATAGAGAAGACAAAAAGAACAGACATGTAGAGAGCAAACACCACAACAAGGACTCAATCTATAGGAGAGAACAAACAGATGTTAATGACCAGCAAAAATATTTCTTTGAGAGTGAAGAAAGGAGTGAAGCCCAGTGCATTGTTAGAGGTCCCCCAGCTGTCTAAACCTATTAGCAGCATAACTAAGGGAGGGTTCAGGGGCACATGATCCCTCCCTAATTAGAAGCTATATCAAAAAGGAAGGTTTTAACCCTATTCTTAAAAACAGAGATTGAGTCTGACTCCCGAATCCAGATTGGCAGCTGGCTCCACTGGAGAGGAGCTTGATAACTGAAGGCTCTGGCTCCCATTGTACTTTTGGAGATTCTAGGTATTACAAGTAATCCTGCATTTTGGGAGCGTAGTGCTCTGTTGGGATAATAGGGTAGTATCAGATCTTTTAAATAAAAAGGGGCCTGATTGTTTCGAGCTTTGTAAGTCAGAAGAAGGATTTTAGACTTAACTCTAAACTCTATGGGAAGCCAGTGAAGGGAGGCCAGAACCGTAGAGATATGATCTCTCTTTCTAGTACCTGTTAAAACTCTTGCTGCAGCATTTTGGATCAGCTGAAGACTTTTTATGTCATGACCAGCTCTCACGAGCCATTAAGGAGATGCTATAGGCAACCGATGAGTTTGCGTTTCTTTATTAACAAAGGACTCAAAATATACAAATAAAGTAAAGAGCCACGAGGGGCAAAAACACGCTCATAACTCAGAATAGCACTCCAACCCGGGTGAAAGGCTAGGAAGACAGCGAGGGCGGAAAACACGCTGAACAGTAGCACTTACTGAAGGGCGAAGAGCAGAGACAACGAGGAGACTGGAGTTGGACTTAGGAACCCCAGTCACGGAAACACGATGTACGTCTTTCCTTTGTTAGGTTGCAGCAAGGAGCCATTCTCAGCTGCTCCATTAAATGGGGGACAGGAACCAATCAGAAACGGGGAAGGTAATTAATAATGATAACAGACAGCTGTCCCGGAGCAGCTGGGCTTGACAGCCAGAAGTCTGCTGAGACGCTGTCAATACTACGAGCCTCGGAGGAGGCCATAAAACCAGGCCCGGAATGGGGTGGAGCTTGAGGAAAACTGGACAACCTGAGCGCGGATAACAATCAGCGCTCAGACGTGACATTTTAAATATGTTTTAGGACAACCTGATAATAAAGAGTTACAATAATCTAATCTAGAGCTAACAAAAGCACGGATCAGTTTCTCAGCATCACTGAGACAAGATGCTCATATAATGCTCATACATAAAATCAGAGGTTTCGTTCACTTAAAACTGTCCTTTGAAAGCATTTTTCCAGCAATGACTACAAATTCTGAAAGCTGTCTATCATTTGACAGATTACATGGAGGGTGATCTAATTAAAGTCAATTAAAATGACAAATAACAGATTATGACAGAATTTTTACAAGCCTGTCTGAGAAAATGATAGATAACAAAAAAGTGTAGTGCAGCCTCTGATATAGAGTATTGAGGCTTTTTCAGGTCTTCCATTCAGATGCAGTTCTGACACTCAGTCAGCAGATGCCACTCTTTATTAAATGCTTCATAACAGTGTCATTCATGAGGCAGTTGTCTCGAAGTGTTTTACTGCTTCATGAGGCCTCACTTTCACCATCACTAGAAACTGAAGACAATGAATAACGAAATGTAACAAACCATGGGAAGATGAAGGAGCCAGGGAAACAGCCACAGAGCATGAGGAGAACAGCATTAATGATGCCACATCGAAGGATGGCACGAGACAAATATTTAAGGTGGAGAGACAATCAAGGGATGGAAAACAGCTGAGAACAAATGGGCAGGTACAGAGACTAGGGATGTGCCATATCATATCATTCACGATAATACTGGTATAAATTTTCATACTGGTGTAAAAATGAATTTCACGATATTGGGGTCTGCTGCATGACAACATCACACCATTACGCTGCCGATGGAAGTTACACATCAGCACAGAAACTGCAAAACAAACATGGCGCGGGAAGCTGCAGCTCCGAAATCAGACGGTCTATATTCAGTTGACTGGAAATATTTAAGTTTCACTTTCTATTTCTGACTGCTGTCACGTTAAAAAAAAATGGTGCAGCAGTGTGGATAATCTGCCTGCATTTTTCCTGCATGTCTACAACACCACTGGAGCGGTATTAATGTTGGACAATGTGCCGCTTTAAGTGGCTGTAGTTGGATTTTAGTTCCATTTTGGTCGCTTCTTGTTGATTTTATTCAACCAGCCCAAGAGAGAAGAAAGAAAAAAAACATCTGTTCAGTGCAATGAGAGCCAAAAAGCCCCAGGACAGGTCTGATAGTAATGCAGGTAAAGTGATTCAGCATAAAACCCGACGTCTGTGTGCAATTAAGATGTATATAATTTTTCTGTATTGGCATCAAACTGGGGATTCTAAATTGTCCTTAGGTATGACTGTGAGAGTGAATGGTTGTCTGTCTCTCTGTGTTGGCCCTGCAATGGACTGGCAATCTGTCCAGGGTGTACCCTGCCTCTCGCCCAAAGATGCTGGGATAGGCTCCAGCCCCCCGCGACCCGAAAAGGATTAAGCGGAAGAAAATAGATGGATGGATATCTGATACAGAACTAAAAGATATTTAAACTAAGTCTGAGCTGCTGTTTATAAACTGGAGAAATAAGTTTTTGTTTTGTTTTTCCTGAATATGTTGAAGATAAATAATGCTAGCCTGTGAAACTGTCCTTTTTGCATAAATGTAAAAGAAAAAAAAACTGTATGCTAAAATATTGTGAAAAATATTGTTATTGTGAAAATTAACAGAAATATGATGATATCATTTTTAGGCCATATTGCCCACCCCTAGCAGAGACTTACACTGATGAGGGAGACCGGAAAATGATCAGACAAAAACAAACTGAACAACACGGGCATCAAAGGGGAAAATAAACACCAGGAAACAGGATCTAAAACATACAGTAACTAAATAAAACCAGAAATAAATGTTACTAAGGAGAAAACGTTAAGCCAGAGAGTGAAATACAACTAAGGGGAATTGATCAAACTTTAAACCTAACGGTAAATTATGAATCATAAACAGGGACTAATGGGAAAATGAACTTCAAAATAAGACAGGAAATCAAGTTACACCAAACAAAACCAGACCAGCACAGGAAACACTTTCAGAATAAACTAAGAACCAGGGGCAGGGAATACTTTCAATGTAGACTGAAAGTATGCAAGAGTAAATCATAATATTAACAAGTCCAAAAAAAATAGAAACAGTTCTCAGAAAGCATGGCACCAAGTAACTTTTTTTTTTTTTTTTAGATTCTTTCTTACTCATTCTTTTTTTGGTAACTACTCTCACCTTTTCCCGAGTAAAGAAAATTGTAAAGCAACCCTATTTTAACTTGAATACAATTTCTGGCTGCTCTACCTACCTCTGTTTATGGAACTAGTTTCTTATCACAGTGGAGGCCTGGAATCTGTGCATGCAAGGAATAAAACGACAGACTCACAACCCTGACTCCCCTTAATATTTTCTACCAGAGTGAAGGACAGCTATATAACTCAGTGTTTTCTCAGCTGTCTGAGGAAGCAGATTTCACCAGAAGAGGGAGACATCAATTTTCCATGAAACAACAACCGGCAGCTATGATCTCCTTGCTCCTCTGTTTGCCTCTGCGGGAGAACAATTCAGCACAATGCTAATAGCATCAAACATTATTAACCTCACAACCCTGCTGATATGAATTTCAGCTGTTGCTCCGTCACATGCAATTCACGCTACTGCTGCAATGTTCATTCCTCTGTGTTTGATTTCCAAATAACTCCAAATGACACCTGTTAGATGAGCCAAACAGATCTGGGTCAGGTATTGGATTGGGCTTTGACAGTCAGACGAGGAGGAATTTTCTCCCTGGCAGATGGTCCCTTCACCTGGCTAATCCTGCAACACACATATTCAATATACACCAATAACTCTTGTTTGAAAATGCCATTAAGCTGCAACTGATGTTGATGTCTTTCATTAAAAAAAGAAATGGCATCCGTGCCATGGCTGGCAAACCCACTCTAAGCTGGGTTTGTTATTTTTTCACCCTTTTCAAAAAGAAATGTCTACCTCGTCTCAGCTGCTAATTACTGCTGCTATTTTTGGAGTTAATGACTCCTTGAGGCCACTCGGGTTGCACTGTACTTAAAAAAAAAGATTTTAAAACAAGGAAAAACAATACAATACAAAAATGTGTCTGATTGCAAAGCCTTTAGTAGGAGAGAAAGTCTCATCTGTCAGCAGGCAGACAGAGAAGACTTCATTTTGTTCTTGAGTGCTGACAGAACATAGCTTTGGATTCCCAGTGATGGGCATTGACGTGAGATGAGACTTTTCAACAATCTGCAATAATGACCTTTTCTCAGAACCTACAAACTGTTAGGCAATAACACATCTTGGATGGAAAATAGACACTCTTTTGGCACAGGTGAAAAGTGCTAGTGAGCATCTCTCTCTCTCTCTCTCTCTGTCTCTCTCGAGATGCTCCCCCTCCTCCTACAAAGACCCGCTTCAGCTTGCTTCCATGGGCCCCCGTGACCCCCCCTGGACAAACAACAGCCTCATTCTCTGCACCACTGCTGACCTCATTGTCTCTTTGTGAAGGGAAAATCCAGAGTTGCATTCTGTCAAATGGCACATCAGCTGCGAGCGAGATCGACCCGTAGACCCACAGATGAGCACGGACTCCGCTGCCTTTTCTTCAGGACTGCACGCAAGGAAACATGGTAAGATCAGAGAGGGAGCGCCTATACATTCACTACACCTGATCCAAGCTTCTAACGTTCGCCAACCATGAGAACGCTGCCTCACTCACCTTCTCCTGCACCCTCACAGCTCCTCTTCAAATATGCACTACAATTGTTTCCGTCACATTTTCTGTTCTTTTAATAATTTATGAGCATACATGTGTGCACCCAATGCTGTTCATCTGTGCCGAATTTTTAAACTACAGTATATAAAACTCCTGCTAATTCAAGACTCTAAAATGACATGTTCAGCTACACTCAAGTGCAACAGTAGCACACCCGAGCAGATGGCATGGGATTTATTTAGATTTATTGTGTACCATAATTGTATAATACCAGGCCTGCATCTCACATCTATAGAGAGCCCTTTTTCATAATTATGGCAATAGTCTCAATATGTTTCTTAGAGGAACAGCTGCTTCTTCAAGACTCAACCCTCTGCTCACACACAAACGCAAGCACACACATGCTAAAGGTCTCAGCACACAAAGCAGAACTAAAGTTTCAACTCAAGCCGCACCACAGACAAACTACGCACTTAAGTAGCTCATTATACCTGAATCACAGAAGAGATACGTGACACATCTGTGTGGATCTGTACATCTGGATGGTCAGTGGAGGCTAAAAATTCAGAATTATAGTGATTCCAATTAAATGTGACAGAGCCTGACAGTGATTTGTTGAGTAGCAGATGGTCAGCTTTTTTTTTTTTTTTTTGGTTGTTGTTTTTGTTTGGGTTTTTTTTTCTTTTGCTTAATCAAACTTGCCAAAAGTTTACCAAAAAAAAGTAATAATTAGACCTGATGCGCTCACTGCAATTCTTACAGAGTCTTGATGGAGACACATTATCAGTGATTGAAAACCCAGTAGCTGTCAGTCATCCTTTCCAGTCAAAGGAAACAGCAGGAGCTGCAGGGCCCAAGGGAGCACAGGGCTGCTTAAAAGGCATTCACTCGGTGGCTCACGGTAAGTTTTAGTGGTGCAACCGCAGTCCTGAAGACATGCAAACCAATTTCATTCTATATAAAACTCAAGCATATAGATAAAGAATTGTGTATGCAAGGAGTAAGTCCTGTTAATTTCTGATTGTCTTGATGCTGTGCCTCAGTGCAATGTATGTAACCAGGGTTTGACATTAGCAACAGCCCACCAGGTAAATGCTTCTATTTATTGGAAGTCTGTCGTCACTTATACTAGCAACGGTAGCAGGTAATATAGAGTGTCTGCAAAACGACAACTGCAGAGATAAACCCCAAAGTGTACCTAATTAACCATAAGGAAGATGCAAACATAAGAGAGAGAAAAATGCAAATTTGGAAAATAGTCACAGATTTGTGATAAAAAAGGCCACTTTTCCATTAGAACCTGACAAAATTACCATGAACAAGTCACAAATTTTTTATGAGAAAAATAATCCAAAGTTATGAGCAATGTAGCAAATTTACAATGGAAAGGTTCAATTTATTAGAGAAAAAAACTCACTTGAAAGAAAAAAAGTTATACATATACACTACCGTTCAAAAGTTTGGGGTCACCCAGACAATTATTTTGTGTTTTCCATAAAAAGTCACACTTATTTACCACCATGAGTTGTAAAATGAATAAAAAATATAGTCAAGACATTGACAAGGTTAGAAATAATGATTTGTATTTGAAATAATAATTTTTTCCTTCAAACTTTGCTTTCGTCAAAGAATCCTCCATTTGCAGCAATTACAGCATTGCAGACCTAACATGATTGCACAAGGGTTTTCTAATCATCCATTAGCCTTCTGACGCAATGAGCAAACACGTTGTACCATTAGAACACTGGAGTGATAGTTGCTGGAAATGGGCCTCTATACACCTATGTAGATATTGCACCAAAAACCAGACATTTGCAGCTAGAATAGTCATTTACCACATTAGCAATGTATAGAGTGTATTTCTGATTAGTTTAAAGTTATCTTCACTGAAAAAAAGTGCTTTTCTTTCAAAAATAAGGAAATTTCTAAGTGACCCCAAACTTTTGAACGGTAGTGTACACAAGAATACACAAATGCATATGTACAAGTAAAGTAAATCACAAATGTAAGAAGAAGAAAAAACTTTTCTGCAAGAGCATTTTATTGTTATAATTCAAATGCTTTTTATTGCCTTTGTACAAAACAGAATTTCAAACTGTATTACCTTCATTCTAAGGATCAAATATGTTCATGCCTCTACAGAGTACTTTTTTTTTTCAAAAACTGGTTCAAAACAGTTCCTTCCAGAGTAGAGGTTGCTGATCCCTTGACTATTGACACACAGTGCATCTGGAAAGTATTCACAGCGCTTCACTTTTTCCACATTTTGTTCTGTTTCAGCCTTATTCCAAAAGGGATTAATTTCATTTGTTTCCTCAAAATTATACACAAAATACCCCATAATGACAATGTGAAAAAAGTTTTTTTTCGAGATTTTTGCAAATTTATTAAACCTAAAAAACTAAGAATTCACATGTACATAAGTATTCACAGCATTTGCCATGAAGCTCAGAATTGAGCTCAAGTGCATCCTGTTTCCACTGGTCATCCTTGAGGTGTTTCTACAGCTTAATTGGAGTCCACCTGTGGTAAATTCAGTTGATTGGACATGATTTGGAAAGGCACACACCTGTCTATATAAGGTCCCACAGTTGACAGTGCATGTCAGAGCACAAACCAAGCATGAAGTCAAAGGAATTGTCTGTAGACCTCCGAGACAGGATTAACTCAAGGCACAAATCTGGGGAAGGGTACAGAAAAATTTCTACTGCTTTGAAGGTCCCAGTGAGCACAGTGGCCTCCATCATCTGTAAAAGGAAGAAGTTTGGAAAAACAGGGACTCTTCTTAGAGCTGGCCGTCTAAACTGAGCGATCAGGGGAGAAGGGCCTTAGTCAGGGAGGTGACCAAGAACCCGATGGTCACTCTGTCAGAGCTCCAGCGTTCCTCTGTGGAGAGAGGAGAACCTTCCAGAAGGACAAGCATCTCTGCAGCAATCCACCAATCAAGCCTGTATGGTAGAGTGGCCAGATGGAACCTCAGACTGGGGCTACAGTTCATCTTTCAGCAGGACAACAACCTTAAGCACACAGCCAAGATATCAAAGGTGTGGCTTCAGGACAACTCTGTGAATGTCCTTGAGTGGCCCAGCCAGAGCCCAGCCTTGAATCCAATTGAACATCTCTGGAGAGATCTGAAAATGGCTGTGTACAGATGCTTCCCATCCAACCTGATGGCTCTTGAGGGGTGCTGCAAAGAGGAATGGGCGAAACTGCCCAAAGATAGGTGTGCCAAGCTTGTGGCATCATATTCAAAAAGACTTGAGGCTGTAACTGCTGCCAAAGGTGCATCAACAAAGTATTCAGCAAAGGCTGTGAATACCGTACTTATGCACATGTGATTTCTTAGTTTTTTTAGTTTTAATAAATTTGCAAAAATCTTAAAAAAAAAATTCACATTGTCATTATAGGGTATTGTGTGTAGAATTTTGAGGGAAACAAATGAACTTAATCCATTTTGGAATAAGGCTGTAACATAACAAAATGTGGAAAAAGTGAAGCGCTGTGAATACTCTCCGGATGCCCTGTAGTTGAGTGGCTATTAACTCTAGAAAACTACTATCCAGAGTGGCTAAAGTTGCTGTCAAACCCTGTGTGTAACAGCTGACATTTGGCGAAAACTTCCCAGCTCGCAACAGGGATGAAGAGGGCATAATTCCAGCATTAACTGTTGCTTTAGCTCACAGATTGGCGAGACTGCTGGCAGCGGTGTGTGCACTCGGACTCCTGGGAGGATTAGTTGTAGGTGTCTGGTTTCTAGGTGAGTCACTGTGCCTGAGAAAGAATCACTAAATGAGCTTAGTGGGAACCAGAGGGGGAACCAGATGTCAAAAAGGGGTCTCGTTAGAACTGCTCCTGCTCCTATACGTTTAAAAAGGTCAATACTAATTTATACAGCGATAACATCTGAAAGATATGGGGAAAAAAACTGACAAAGCGTTGCAATCCTCTGTGATTGTATTTATTAACAGTTTAAGCAGCTTCTAATATTCTAAAGTGAGATGAGGAGAAGAATACTGCTCTAGTTTGAGAAATAATTAACTGATCATCAAAGGACTTTATAGATTTTCTTTTGGCAATAAACTATACTGCTATGAATATTTTACTCCTTGAAAAAGACACTTAATAAAAACAACTTTCAATATACTGTATGTTATGAACTAAGATAAATAATTATCAAAATCATTTAAATCCTGAATGTAATCTGCACAAAAATACAAAGACATTCTATCAGTGGAATAATTCAAGATATTCTCAATTCTAGAAGTTTTTAAATTAATCCGATCAAAAATATACCAAAACTAGAAAAATACTCAGAGAACGCATACCTCTGCCAAGGCTCCTTCCCTCTCTCCCTTTGTCCATCCATCTGTTTGTACCTCCCCGCCTCCATACGCTGCAAGATAGGGCCTTGGTGGAGGTATGCACTCGTGGATCACCTCCAAAATGTAATGGGTTCATGTGTAGCCCAAGAGCCACCTCAGGTGAAAATTTTATCAGACTCTGTGCAGTAGTTGTTGAGTAATCCTGCTGCACAAATACAAACAAGGGCCTTGGTGTAGGTATACACTTTCTGACCAACACCAAAATCTAATGGGTTTTAGGCCAAGGGCCACCTTTGGTGAAAATGTCATCCAAAACCGTCCAGAAGTTTTTCGTAATCCTGCTAACGGACAAACAAACACACAAACAAATACCAGCAAAAGCATTACCTCCTTGGCAGAGGTAGTAATAGCAAAGCTGAATGTAATTATTTTAAATTAAATTAAATCTGCTTTTTTTTAATATCTTTTTGTATATTTTGAGCACTATGTAAATTTGATTAATACTGTCGTTTTTTGTTTGGCTCTTTAAGCATTCTTTCAGCATTAATGAAGTTCTATCTGGTCTTATTAAATGCTGTATTTGCTATGAATCCTTCTCCATATTTACACACTTTAGAAGAGTCAGGATACTTTTTACGTTATTAATTAATTCTGTTAGTCGTGGGATGTTCCACCATATAATTAATTACTATTATGTGATTCAGTAAACGGGAGTCTTTGTGGGTCTGTCCTGTATTTTTTTTAAAAATATTGCTTACATCAGTTTCTTAATGACAACAAATTAAAAAAGAAAACCAACTAAATTTCCACTTCATCAGGTAATATTCTATCTTTGAAGGATTTTAAACTGATTATTTACATCATTGAGAAATTGTTGCAGTCTGTGGCAAATATCAGGATTTTTCTTCCCTTTTATCCTTTTCATACATCTCTTTCAAAAGTCCCCAATTAAATTTTTGGGAGACAACTTTGGAACAGACATCATACATTTAAAAGAAATTATGCTAATTATTGTTTTTAATCAGCTTTTGTTTTCCAATTGGCTGCATTTGCAGACATGACAATATTTAATTAGATTGTGGCGGTTCGTTTTAACCCCACAACAGACTAAGGACACTCAGCCCTCTTTTCTCTGTTTTCCTGCTACACTACTGAGAAGCAATGTGCCATTCATGTATTTGTGATGCAAACATGCATGTGTTGTGATGTAATGCGCCATTCTATATAGTGTGCATATGGCTTGTCCTTACTATGCTTTTTCTGAGCATCTTAGATGTGCTTTGGTGTATTAATGTCTACAGGTAGACGAGTTTCTTCTGTCTCACCTATGTGATGTTAATCGATGCCTTTCATCCTTTGTATTCATGCATTTTGCCCTTACTGTGACCTAGAGACTCAGATCAATATGTAGATGTGCTTGTTAGCCTCTTTGTCTGACACTTGGAGCGAGGTCTAGCTAATCTGCCCATTGTGATGTATGGCTTACAAATGCAAATACCTCCTGCCTGTTCTGTTGTCCCTTTGATCATTCTAAACTGTGGGGTACGTCTCTTTGATGTATTGTTATGATCAAGTATTTAAGGTGCAACTCTGTAACGCAATCTCTCTCTTACTCTTCTTCTCTCACTCTGATCCTGCAACTGGTAGACACACACGTGTCCTCCTCTCCTTCTCTGAGAGCTTAGGGATCCCGCTCCGGGCTGCTCCACTATGCACCGGAGAGGGGATCCCGTGAAGGCGACATGATATAATAAAACCTGCTTAAAACCACAGCACTGCAGCTTATTTTTCCATGCCGCCTCACTGGTGACCCCTCCAACACGCACACGTTTTGTGCGAAAGCAACCTTCCGAGCTGGACAGCCACACAGCTGCGTTGGTGGCCCCTTGAAGACGCACACGTTTTGTGCAACGCAGCCTTCTGTTTTGGATGGCCACGCTGGCGAACCGACGCTGAAAAAAACGAGCGGCCAGCGAACGCAACACCCGGGCATGAATGCTCCGTCGCCTGAGATCTGCACAACCACGCTGGACCGGCCGCTCTCACTGAGAGCGCACGCACCTCGTCCTCTCTCCACGACGGCAACCTCCAGGGCCGACGGGGAGTGCAGCGCGTGGAACTGAACGCACCATGGCCGCACGAGCGACAACGATCGTCCACTTCCTCACACCGCGCCAAGCAGCTGCATGAGCCTGAGGAACAAAAGATCGTCTATTCCCTCCCGCCGCTCCAACGCCTCTGCACGGGCCTGAGGGACTAAAGATCGTCTATTTCCTCTCAACGCTCCAACGCACCATGGCCAAATCTACAGCAACAGCTCAACCTGGATTTTATTGGCGCCGTCTGCGCTGATCTCCGCCAAGTTTCTGCACCCTGACTCACCACTCCAGCGGCCCACCCACGCACTGAACCCCCGCGCACGCACCGGGGAGTTACAAGGACGGCGCATCACGCATGGGACAAGTAACGGCTCCACAGACTGCCTTCCTCCTTCGCCGCTGCCTTTCAGGGCTGCTCGCTCACCTGAGGTATGCATACAGCATACTGGAAGGATTTGTTAACAGTCTCAGCCACGCCACAGACCGCCATCGTCCTCCGCCGCTGCCCTCAGAACCTTCAGGGTTGCTCGTTCACCTGAAGCAAGCACGCAGCTCGCCACTGGATTTTTTAATGGTCTTAGCCACGGCACAACGGGATTTCAGCCGTCAGCTGTTCCCGGGAGCTTTGGGGTTGCTTCAGCACCCAAAACCAACAGTCCCCCTGCTTTGTTTACTTTCTCTCTTACAGCCGCTCCTGCTTTTCTTCATGGCCACGAGAGGAGTCAGAGACTAATTTTTCTTCTTGTGGACCGCTGCACGTTCAACGGGACCAGCCCTTCGACATTGCGGACCCACAAACAATTTTTGCGCGGCTCAGGACGATTTCACAGCTCCTGCCGGCACTTACTACCCCTCCCCTCCCCTCCCTCCCCCTCCGCCTGCAGCGAGCTTCTCCCACAGCTCGCTCACACAGATGGATTATCGAGGTCGCGACCCCCTGCCGCGTCCTCTGGGGGGGAGCGTGTGTGGCGGTTCGTTTTAACCCCACAACAGACTAAGGACACTCAGCCCTCTTTTCTCTGTTTTCCTGCTACACTACTGAGAAGCAATGTGCCATTCATGTATTTGTGATGCAAACATGCATGTGTTGTGATGTAATGCGCCATTCTATATAGTGTGCATATGGCTTGTCCTTACTATGCTTTTTCTGAGCATCTTAGATGTGCTTTGGTGTATTAATGTCTACAGGTAGACGAGTTTCTTCTGTCTCACCTATGTGATGTTAATCGATGCCTTTCATCCTTTGTATTCATGCATTTTGCCCTTACTGTGACCTAGAGACTCAGATCAATATGTAGATGTGCTTGTTAGCCTCTTTGTCTGACACTTGGAGCGAGGTCTAGCTAATCTGCCCATTGTGATGTATGGCTTACAAATGCAAATACCTCCTGCCTGTTCTGTTGTCCCTTTGATCATTCTAAACTGTGGGGTACGTCTCTTTGATGTATTGTTATGATCAAGTATTTAAGGTGCAACTCTGTAACGCAATCTCTCTCTTACTCTTCTTCTCTCACTCTGATCCTGCAACTGGTAGACACACACGTGTCCTCCTCTCCTTCTCTGAGAGCTTAGGGATCCCGCTCCGGGCTGCTCCACTATGCACCGGAGAGGGGATCCCGTGAAGGCGACATGATATAATAAAACCTGCTTAAAACCACAGCACTGCAGCTTATTTTTCCATGCCGCCTCAAGATCCCCCAGACATCAGCTGTTCTTGATACCGTTTCAGAAAAACCATTTTATTTCTTGCCAGCTGCCTGACAAAAACAACAAAAAAATTAACTACATCTTTATCCACATCCAGTCAAGCTTTTGCTGAGGCCCTCATCCTCCCAAACGCCGGTGGGGCTCGGGGACACAAAGGAGACGCCGTTCTGCAACGTGACGGAGGACGTTTCTGTCTCTGACTCCAGGAAAGGTCTGTGTTTCCTCATCCATCTGATTTGTCTCTCTTAGTTGTTTTTCTAATTTGTTTTTTGAGAAGGAAAACACAGGATGTGATTGTGCGGCTGATCAGCTTATCTTTTCGTGATTCATTAGATCAGGTCATGGGTCACCTCTCAAGTAATTTCCGAGTTGAAAAGCACAATTAATATTCAGCAGCTGCTCCTTGTTGCCTTTTGTTCACTCTGGAGAGATGTGCATTGACTGACATGAAAACATCTCAGATAATGACCTGTTTGTATTGCCTGCATTTGCATAGATACTTGTGTTTTCCTGATAATTTCCCACTCGTAGCCACAGCTTGTTTATTAATGCTGACTGAGAGCTCGTCTCTGGAGGGATTTTCAATCAATCAGGTTCAGTGTTTTACAGAATCAGCCCTGAGAACTCCCTGCTGGAGATCCAGCTGGGGAAGCTTCCCACCTGGCTGCCAGTGTGCTATGAACGGTGGAACTCGTCACTGGGAACACTGGTCTGCAGGCAGCTGGGTTACATCAGGTTGGTCTGCACTCCCAGAATCAGCTTTTACAGCCCAAGAACTTCGGCACTAATTGAGAACTTATGACCCAATCGAGAATATTTATTTTTAGTGCTTAATTTCAGGTTGACAGTTTGGCTTGTTCATGATCTTTTAATACCTCATTTATAATCCTGCTTCACACCTTATGAGCCTGAATTATCACCCCTCCCACTTGTTTTGCATATGTTCCCTTAACAGACTGGCCAAGCATAAGGGAGTCAATCTGACTGATATTGGGCCGAACTACACTGATGGTTTCATACAAATTACCTCAGAACGCAAAAGCAGTCTGGAAAATATGTGGCAGTTCAGGTGAGGTGATCTGAGTGTGTGCGGACATCATCCTCATAATGATGCAGGTGAAAATTGTGGCTACAAGCACATTAATTATGCATCATTAGTCATCCAATTTATTTTCATTTAGGGGGAGCTGTATCACAGGGAAGGTTATCGCTTTGCAATGTTTTGGTGAGTAAATTAAACTTAACTTTTAATTTGACTTTGCACCCAATGCAAAACCCGGTGCTTCTTGCCTAATTCTTCTAAAAGGCTTTTTATCAGGCCAGAGGGAACGGTGGCATTTGTCACAGCACTTTCTGACCTATTCAATTTGATTCCTGTTTGATGAATGGCTCGCTGCAGAGTGCGGGACACGTGCAAAGCTGCCCAGGATAATAGGGGGAGTGGAGGCCACGCTGGGCAGGTGGCCGTGGCAGGTCAGCCTCTACTACAGCAACCGTCACACCTGCGGAGGCTCCATCATCACCAGTCAATGGGTAGTCACAGCTGCCCACTGTGTGCACAAGTAAGACTGCTGACCTAACAAGCCCTAAAAGTCAAAGGTCATGCTATGAAGGATAATAATGTATCATTAACGGCCACACCTGTGCAGCAGTGTCAGTATCTGCCCTCTCCTTTTTTTTTCTCCTCTCTTAATGTCAGCTACAGGCTACCTCAGGTGTCCAGCTGGGTGGTCTATGCTGGCATTGTGACCCGCAGCTCAGCCAAAATGCCTCAGCACACAGGATACACTGTGGAGAAGATCATCTATAACAAGAACTACAATCACAGGAGCCATGACAGCGATATAGCCCTGATGAAGCTGCGGACCCCGCTCAATTTCTCAGGTGTGTCATCATTTCACAGGAGAACACGCAACAATAAAAAAAAAAACAATGTGGCAGTTCCGGTCTTTTGCTGGTTTGTGGATATACCTAGGTCTGTCCAGATAATTATCACACTGGTCAACACCAAATTTATTATCCAAGGGTTTTTTTTTAGCTGATTTAGGACAGTTTTGATGTGCTGAATCCAAAAATCACATTGGTTTTGCTCAATCAGGTCAACTTTTTGAATTACAGTGGGGTAAAAAAAGTATTTAGTCAGCCACCAATTGTGCAAGTTCTCCCACTTAAAAGATGAGAGAGGTCTCCAATTTTCATCATAGGTATACCTCAACTATGAGAGACAAAATAAGAAGAAAAAAAATCCAGAAAATCACATTGAAGGACTTTTAATGAATTAATTGGTAAATTCCTCGGTAAAATAAGTATTTGGTCAATAACAATAGTTCATCTCAATACTTTGTTATATACCCTTTGTTGGCAATGACAGAGGTCAAACGTTTTCTGTAAGTTTTCACAAGGTTTTCACACACTGTTGCTGGTATTTTGGCCCATTCCTCCATGCAGATCTCCTCTAGAGCAGCGATGTTTTGGGGCTGTCGCTGGGCAACACAGACTTTCAACTCCCTCCAAAGATTTTCTGTGGAGTTGAGATCTGGAGACTGGCTAGGCCACTCCAGAACCTTGAAATGCTTCTTACAAAGCCACTCCTTTGTTGCCCGGGCGGTGTGTTTGGGATCATTGTCATGCTGAAAGACCCAGCCACGTTTCATCTTCAATGCCCTTGCTGGTGGAAGGAGGTTTTCACTCAAAATCTCACAATACATGGCCCCATTCATTCTTTCCTTTACACGGATCAGTCGTCCTGGTCCCTTTGCAGAAAAACAGCCCCAAAGTATGATGTTTCCACCCCCATGCTTCACAGTAGGTATGGTGTTCTTTTTTCTCCAAGCACGACAAGTTGAGCTTTTACCAAAAAGTTCTATTTTGGTTTCATCTGACCATATGACATTCTCCCAATCCTCTTCTGGATCATCCAAATGCTCTCTAGCAAACTTCAGACGGGCCTGGACATGTACTGGCTTAAGCAGGGGAGTCCCTGGTGGCGTAGCGTGTTTCTGATGTAGCCTTTGTTACTTTGGTCCCAGCTTTCTGCAGGTCATTCACTAGGTCCCCCCATGTGGTTGTGGGATTTTTGCTCACCGTTCTTGTGATCATTTTGACCCCACGGGGTGAGATACTGCATGGAGCCCCAGATCGAGGGAGATTATCAGTGGTCTTGTATGTCTTCCATTTTCTAATAATTGCTCCCACAGTTGATTTCTTCACACCAAGCTGCTTACCTATTGCAGATTCAGTCTTCCCAGCCTGGTGCAGGTCTACAATTTTGTTTCTGGTGTCCTTTGACAGCTCTTTGGTCTTGGCCATAGTGGAGTTTGGAGTCTGACTGTTTGAGGTTGTGGACAGGTGTCTTTTATACTGATGAGTTCAAACAGGTGCCATTAATACAGGTAACAAATGGAGGACAGAGGAGCCTCTTAAAGAAGAAGTTACAGGTCTGTGAGAGCCAGAAATCTTGCTTGTTTGTAGGTGACCAAATACTTATTTTACCGAGGAATTTACCAATTAATTCATTAAAAATCCTTCAATGTGATTGTCTGGATTTTTTTTTTCTTCTTATTTTGGCTCTCATAGTTGAGGTATACCTATGATGAAAATTGGAGACCTCTCTCATCTTTTAAGTGGGAGAACTTGCACAATTGGTGGCTGACTAAATACTTTTTTGCCCCACTGTATGGCCAAACGTTGTTTTATACATTTTTGTTTACATGTACGGGTATTTTCGCTTTATATGATGCAAAATTCTTTTTTATGTCTTGAAATTCTCTGAATTTTGAATAATGATGATGTAACATTCAATTTACATGTACTTACCTTTATATAAAGGTAAGTACATGCACAGTACTAAGTAAGTACTAAGTAAGTACAAGTTTTTACTTAGCACCTGATCGAGAGAAACAGATGTCATTTTCGGATTCAGCAGTGCAAAATTGTCTTAAATCAGTTGAAAAAACACAGACAACTTACAAAAAAATTATTTTTGTAACCCCGTGTTATCATAAAAAAGATTTTGAGTTCATGTTCATACTTATCGTTTATCATTGTTTGTACTGATAAAATGACCTGCCTTCGTGTTTTTCATCGTGGGTGTTCAAATCACTTTTGTGGCACATAGCTGTCATCTACTGTACTATGTGAGCATGAACAGCAAATAATTTTTCCAAGTTTCAATTCCAATGTTGAATATTGTTGAGAAATAAAAGCTCAGTGTTTTTTGAAATACATGAGACATTGTCATTATATCATATCAATGGCAGAAAATGGTTTACATAATGTCAACAATAATACTGTTTATCGTGATAATTTCTGAGATGATTTATCTTCAAACAAAATTCACTATTGTTACAGGCCTAGATATACCATATAGTGGCATTTAGACCACAAGTCAAACATGACCAACACTTACTATACAGGTACTTGAACTTTTTCATGATATTCTAATTTTTTGAGATGTACCCGTATATTGCATTAACGTCATGTACAATATCCTGCCTTTTTTCTGCAAAGCCATGTTTTTATTTCCAAATCCTGCACTTTCAGTTTTATATTGCAGTTTAATATGTTGTCCATTAGTACAGCTGCATCCTTCCCCACATTTCTGTTATATAGCACTGTGCAAAAGTCTTGAACCAAACCTTATTTCTTTAAAGCACCACTATGTAATAATAATAATAATAATAATAATAATAATGGATTACATTTACAGTGGTGTGAAATAGTGTTTGCCCCCTTTCTTATTTCTCATTTTTTGTATGTTTGTCACACTTAAATGTTTCAGCTCATCAAACAAATTTAAATATTAGACAAAAATAATACAACTAAACACAAAATGCAGTTTTTAAAGTAAAGTGTTTATTATTAAGGGTAAAAAAAAATCCAAACCTACATGGCCCTGTGTAAAAAAGTGATAAAATATAAATTAACTGTGGTTTTTCACATCTTTGGAAAGCTCAGTTCAATTTCTCCAGCCACACCCAGGCCTGATTAATGCCACACCTGTTCTCAATCAAGAAATCACTTAAATAGGACCTGCCTGACAAAGTGAAGTAGACTAAAAGATCCTCAAACGTGAGACATCATGCTGCGATCCAAAGAAATTCAGGAACAAATGAGAACCAAAGTAATTGAGAGCTATCAGTCTGGAAAAGGATATAAAGCCATTTCTAAAGCTTTGAGACTCCAACGAACCACAGTGAGAGCCATTATCTACAAATGGCAAAAACATGGAACAGTGGTGAACCTTCCCAGGAGCCAGGAGTGGCTGGCTGATCAAAATTACCCCAAGAGCACAGCAACAACTCATCCAAGATGTCACAAAAGACCCACAACAACATCCAAAGAACTGCAGGCCTCACTTGCCTCAGTTAAGGTCAGTGTTCATGACTCCACCATAAGAAAGAGACTGGGCAAAAATGGCCTGCATGGCAGAGTTCCAAGACAAAAACCACTGCTGAGCAAAAGGAACATAAAGGCTCGTCTTGTGGAGAGTGCAAATAACGGAACCAGACTTGCACAGCAGATGACTTTATTCACTCTCACTTCAGTCATACACAGAAAAGCATCTCCTCAATACACCAGGGTCTCTCCTTTTATATCATCCCTCCATCTCCCTGCTGCATGAAATCTTGCATCACAATACATTCAACCATTCTCCCCCCACTGCCCCCCAGCTACTCCTTCCTGCTACATCACCATAATCTCTCCCATCTCAATACCTATTGTCCTCATCTGTTTACCCCCCACGCTCTACCAGCAGAGGGACTATATACCTCCCCTCTGTATCCAGTCTGAGATGATTATCCCAGCGCGGGTTACCTACACCCCCCCCCCCTCGAATCTCAGACTGAGTTTCAATCCTCACGTCCTTTTGGCTTCAGTCTCCTCCCGTATCTGCTGTAACGGGGGTTCTCCGCTTCCGCGGTGCTGCTGTGCTGGTGGGGTGCTCCTGGGGGTCTGTCTGTCTGCGGGTGGGCAATGGCAAGTGGGGGAGGGGACATTCGACTTGCCCGTGGGGGTCTTCCGGTAGTTTGACTGAAACAGTGCACGTTTTGCTGGGGCTTTCCGTCCGGGCCGTCTCTGGGATGCTTGCCACGTTGCTGGGGCTTCCCGTCCGGGCCGACTCCGGGGTTCTTGCCTCGTGTTCCATAATTCGTCAAGGGTCACCAGTGTGGAGAGTGCAAATAACGGCATGGGTTATCCCAGCGTGGGTTACCTACAGTCTCAGCTTTACCAGAAAACATCTTGATGATCCCCAAGACTTTTGGGAAAATACTCTGCGGACTGACGAGACAAAAGTTGAACTTTTTGGAAGGTGTGTGTCCTGTTACATCCAGCATAAAAGTAACACAAGGTTTGGTTCCAAGGTTGTCATAGCCAGGAGCGGCACTGGGGTTAAGCTCCCAGTGCTCATAAAATGCTCCTTACGGCGTGTGTCTCGAAAAGCCTCTGACAACTAAGTCCAACTCCTAGCCTTCCTGTGTGGTTTAGTCTCTAAGCCCGGCGGAACTGCTTTTACTAATAGGAGAAGGGGCGAGGGCGGATCTCTGGCGCCTTAAAACCAGATGCTTCGGGTAGAAGGTGGCTCGTCAACCTGGGAAGGTAGCCCATCTAGGGGAAGGTAAACCCTGATTTCAAACCTCCGCTGCCTTGCGGCACACCCGGTCACGGGAAAGGCTTCGGGAGTCAACCCTGAGGAAAAATCCGGAGTCGGAGCCCCTAAGGCAGTTCTCTGTTGTGCTCAACATCGTTCTGGCAGCTCCTGCGACAGCGCTGGTGCCAAACTATAGCAGCCCTGCTGTTCCTTTGGATTCATCAGTGACGTGGAGAGGGGGGACATGCTGCATGGGTAACATCTTGTCCTCCATATCTTCCTGCCCAGGCTTGAATCCTACCAACGCCCAACGCTGGAAGGTAGGACATTGGTGCGCATCGGCCTGTTCAGCCACAGGTGGTGCTGTTCCAGCAGAGTAGACGTTTAGGATTCTCTTCCATGGTCATCATAGACTGACGGAGGCCGACGAAAAGTAACACAGCATTTCAGAAAAGGAACAACGCGGTGGCGGAGTGGTTAGCACTGCGGCAGCACAGCAACTCACCCTTGGCCAGGGGATCCTGGGTTTGATCCCAGCCCCCAACCAACAGTGATCTGTGTGGAGTTTGCATGTTCTCCCCGTGTCTGCGTGGGTTTACTCCGGGATTTCTCCGGTTTCCTCCCACATGCCAAAAACATGCAAGTTAGGTTAATTGGCATCAAACTGGGGATTCTAAATTGTCCTTAGGTATGGATGTGAGAGTGAATGGAACATCATACCAACAGTAAAATATGGTGGTGGTAGTGTGATGGTCTGGGGCTGTTTTGCTGCTTCAGGACCTGGAAGACTTGCTGTGGTAAATGGAACCATGAATTCTGCTGTCTACCAAAAAATCCTGAAGGAGAATGTCCGGCCATCTGTTTGTGACCTCAAGCTGAAGCGCACTTGGGTTCTGCAGCAGGACAATGATCCAAAACACACCAGCAAGTCCACCTCTGAATGGTTTAAGAAAAACAAAATGAAGACTTTGGAGTGGCCTAGTCAAAGTTTTGACCTGAATCCGATTGAGATGCTGTGGCATGACCTTAAAGAGGCAGTTAATGTTCAAAAACTCTCATGTGGCTGAATTACAACAATTCTGCAAAGATGACGCCGCGGATGGCAGCCACTGGCTTCTGCTCTCTGATGTTTTTGATAATTTTGTGTGTTTTTTTGGACTTCTGCTCTTCCGTCCGAGCCACCTATTCAAGGGAGGAACTACTTTCACTCAGACTATCTCCCAATGCAACTTCTCAGCCAGTTTCTGCTGCTGATCTGAAGTTTTTTCAGTCGATCTTAGCTGTGGGAGCAGCGGCTATTGGCACTGGCCGGAAACGAAGGCGGCGTTGTAAACGTGCCGGTGCGCTAGTCAGGCTGAAGAAACGAGGATATCGCACGCCGCTCCCATTGATCCATCTGACCAATGTCCGCTCTTTGGTGAACAAAATGGACGAACTGCTGCTCCTGACTCACAAAAACCTGGATTTTAGCAGATCTGGTGCCCTGTGTTTCACGGAGTCCTGGCTGAGTGAACACATCCCGGACAGCCCGGTTTGCCTGGACGGATTCCAACTGTTTCGCGCTGATCGCAGCCGAGAATTCTCTGGAAAGACTAAAGGTGGTGGAATCTGCTTCTACATAAACGAAGGTTGGTGTACTGATATCACAGTGTTGAAGAAGTTTTGTAGCCCTAACCTAGAGTCACTGTTCATAAACTGTAAACCCTTTTATTCACCGCGAGAGTTCTCCTCGCTTATTCTGGTCGGAATTTATATCCTGACTGCTGCTTGTACAATGGAGGCACTGCAGCACCTCGCTGACCAGATAGCAGAGGTGGAGGAAAAACATCCAGACTCTCTGCTTATCATTCTGGGTGATTTCAATAGAGCTAATCTCACAAATGAGCTTCCTAAATACAGATAGCATATTAAATGTCCCACTAGGGACACAAATACACTTGACCACTGTTGCACAGTTTTAAGAAACGCCTATCATGCCATCCCCCGTGCAGCTCTGGGTTTTTCTGACCACTGTCTGCTCCATCTTATTCCAACATACAGACAGAAACTAAAAACTTCCAAGTCTGTTGTAAGGACTGTGAAGAAATGGACTGAGGAATCAAAGCTGGAGTTACAAGCCTGCTTTGACTGCACAGACTGGAGTGTTTTTGAAGATGCAGCCATTAACCTAAATGAACTCACTGACACTGTGACATCATACATCAGTTTTTGTAAGGACATGTGTGTGCAGACCAAGACCTTATGCACATACAACAACAATAAACCCTGGTTCACTCCTAAACTGAAGCAGCTACACTACCGTTCAAAAGTTTGGGGTCACTTAGAAATTTCCTTATTTTTGAAAGAAAAGCACTGTTTTTTTCAATGAAAATAACTTTAAACTAATCAGAAATACACTCTAATATCTAATATACATTGCTAATGTGGTAAATGACTATTCTAGCCGCAAATGTCTGTTTTTTGGTGCAATATCTACATAGGTGAATAGAGGCCCATTTCCAGCAACTATCACTCCAGTGTTCTAATGGTACAATGTGTTTGCTCATTGCGCCAGAAGGCTAATGGATGATTAGAAAACCCTTGTGCAATCATGTTAGCACAGCTGAAAACAGTTTAGCTGGTTAGAGAAGCTATAAAACTGACCTTCCTTTGAGCAGGTTGAGTATCTGGAAAAAATTATTATTTCAAATACAAATCATTATTTCTACCCTTGTCAATGTCTTGACTATATTTTCTATTCATTTTACAACTCATGGTGGTAAATAAGTGTGACTTTTCATGGAAAACACAAAATAATAGTCTGGGTGACCCCAAACTTTTGAACGGTAGTGTACGTCAGACCAAGGAGGAGGCCTACAGGACTGGTGACTGGACTCTGTACAAGCGGGCCAGAAACATGCTGACGAAGGAGACCAGGCTTGCTAAGAGGAGCTACAGTGAGAAGTTACAACAAAACTTCTCAGCCAACAACTCTGCTTCTGTTTGGAGAGGCCTGCAGAATATCACCAACTACAGAAAACCATCCCCCCACCCTGTGGAAAACCTTCAGCTGGCTAAGGACCTAAACAGCTTTTACTGTAGGTTTGAAAAGAACCTACAGTTCTCACCTCCCACCCACACAAAAGGATTATCTGCAGCCCCAGGAACTCCATCCCTCCTCCACTCTGACCTCCCACCAGCACTAACAATCTGTGAAGAGGAGGTGCGCTGGGTCTTTCAGAGACAAAAGATCAAGAAGGCTGCAGGACCTGATGGTGTGTCTCCGTCCTGCCTGAGAGTCTGCTCCAACGAGTTGGCCCCCATCTTCACCCGGATCTTTAATAGATCACTGGAGCTGTGTGAAGTGCCTTCCTGCTTCAAACGCTCCATCATCATTCCAGTTCCCAAGAAACCCTCTGTTACAGGATTAAACGACTACAGACCTGTTGCCTTGACCTCTGTGGTCATGAAATCCTTGGAGAAATTGGTGCTGAACCACCTGAAGGTCGTCACAGGTCCCCTGATGGACCCACTGCAGTTTGCCTACCGGTCAAACAGGTCAGTGGATGATGCAGTGAATATGGGACTACACTACATCCTGCAACACCTCGACTCCCCAGGGACGTACGCCAGGATCCTGTTTGTCGACTTCAGCTCAGCATTCAACACCATCATCCCAGGCATTCTTCATCAGAAACTCCTCCAGCTCAAGGTGCCCCCCTCCTCCTGCCAGTGAATCTCCAGCTTTCTGACTGACAGGTGGCAACAGGTGAAGCTAGGGAGATTTACATCCAGCTCCCGAAAAATTAGTACTGGCGCCCCCCAAGGATGTGTCCTTTCCCCACTGCTCTTCTCCCTCTACTCCAACGACTGCACCTCAGAGGACCCTTCGGTGAAGCTCCTGAAGTTTGCGGACGACACCACAGTCATCGGTTTGATCCGGGATGGTGATGAGTCTGCATACAGGTGGGAGGTGGAGCAGCTGATCCTCTGGTGCGGCCAGAACCATCTTGAATTTAACCCAGCCAAAACGGTGGAGATGACTGTGGATTTCAGGCGACACCCTCCTTCATTCCCCCCACTCACCATCCTCAACAGCACAGTGTTCACTGTGGACTCCTTCAAGTTTCTGGGTACCACAATCTCTCGGAACCTGAAGTGGTCCTCCCATATAGACACTGTCTTGAAAAAGGCCCAGCAGAGGTTGTTTTTTCTGCGTCAGCTCAAGAAGTTTGGTTTGCCTCAGGAGCTGCTGGTTGTCTTCTACACCGCCATCATCCAATCTGTCCTCTGCTTTTCCATCACTGTCTGGTTTGGATCTGCCACTAAACAGGACAAGACCAGACTGCAGCGGATCATTAAGTCTGCGGAAAGGATCATTGGTACCGACCTACCCTCCATTGAGAACTTATATCGGTCCATAACCAGGAAACGGGCGGGAAACATCTGTGCTGACCCGTCACACCCCGGCCACAAACTGTTTGAACTTCTATCTTCTGGTCGTCGTTACAGATCACTGAAGGTCAAAACCATCCGTCACAGGAACAGTTTCTTTCCTCAAGCCATCACTCTGATGAACTCCTAACATTCACCTAGTCCTACCTGTTGCTGTACTCATGACTTTTCATCCATTCTTACATTGCACATAACTCTCACACTGCTTTTTACTTCTTTCACACTATATCACTGAATCTGAGTTCACATTGAAATACTGTGTGACTGTATATTTTTTCATATATCTCTGCAAAGTGTGGATAGTCTGAGTAAATAACTGCATATATTCCTGTATATATTTGCATCCTTTTATAGAAACGTGGACAGACTGTAATTTACTGTACATACTCTGTTGTCATTGAATCCTTATTTAAATCTTATTTAAATCCTCCACCTGAACAACGAGAGCAAGTTTTTTGCTTAAAAAATGGGAAGTAGGTGAAGCAATTCATTGAAATATACAATAAACATAAATGGAAATACAATATATAAGGCAAAAACTGAGTTTGTAAAATTCTAACAAGGTTGGAATTCTGTATTTGCTATGACCATCTTTATTCTCATACACAGCCTGAACTCTTACTAGTCTTCAGGAGTAGTTCTTCAGGTTTCTTGAAGGACATTCCAACGCTCTTCCTTGGATGTTGGCTGCCTTTTGTTCAGCTCTCTGTCAAAGATGATCCCACATTTTAAATTTTGGGTTTATGACTCCATAAAACCTGTTGCCACTGATTTTCAGGTCAGTTCTTGTGTAATTTGGCACACCTCAGCCATTTCTCCCTGAGTTCCTTCCTTAACAAGGGCTTTTTGACAGCTACCATTCCACTTCTGACAAGGCTGCTGTAAACAGTAGATGGATCAACTGAAGGGTCAGATGCATTTCTAAGGTCCTGTGCCAGGTCTGAATTTTTTTCCTATTTCTTAAGGACATGATTTTCAGATAGTGTTCAACTGCTGTAGATAGTTTTTTTGGGGCCCGGTACTTCCACTCTGTCCTGTACTGCAGAGATACAGTACAAGGACAATAGTAAAAATAGGGGAAAACCAACCAATGTCTAAATAAAAACTTTGAAATGTCAGTCAGAGAACGATTGCGTAAGACCACTTTTAAAAAAAGTAAAAATTCAAGCTCTTAAACATAAATGAGGGATGGCTCAAGACTTTTACACATCACTGTAAATGTGTATGAATTAAAGTTTATTGTCCTAAGCTGTAGTAAATCAGCATTATGCAATGTGGAAAGTGTTTCCAGGGGTGTATAAAAGTATGCAACAACTGATCACTGCACTGGCATAAATATTTAAAGATACAATAAAACTGTGATGCACATAAAACAAATTGCTTGACAGTGATCAAGCAAGCACAAGCACTGACATAAATAAGTCAATTATTTAAATACAATGTATACAGTAATACATTATCTTGCAAGCTATAGCTGATTCTTTTCATGCATAGTATCACACTATTGTATTAATGTTAAATAATACAATTAACTCCTATAGAAAGTGTATAACTATAGATGACCACATACAGTACACTGTATGTATTTACTGTATATAGTGCAGTAGAGCTGTCCCAAAGACCAGTTTTAAGGCTATTCAGAAGTGAACCAGAGCAAGTGCACTCCTGATCAAAATCTTAAGACTGAAGGAAACACTACAAGTTTTCACATTTTGCGCTGGTGGATCATAACCAGGTTGTAAGTAGAGCTTCAAAATGCATAAAGATGAAACAGTAGCAAGACACAAAAAATAGAGAGTAGGCAATATATTGAAAACTACATTTAAACTCAAACAGGCTGTTCATCAGTTGGTCAAAGGTTTAAGACCATAGCCCCACCCCCACCCCCCGAAAAAAAAACAGAAAAAAAACAAAAAGCAAAACAGAACTACAGTGTCAAAAAGGACTCAGTAGTGAGTAGCCCCACCACTGTTGTTGATCATTCAAAAATTCATTTAGGCATACTTGATGCAAGTGTTTCAAGGAAGCTAATGGGAACTGTGATGAAGACTGCAGCCCAATAACCATAAGACAGCATCTACAAAAAAGGGCTTAAAGAACATAAAAAGTCTTCAAAGGCCACGTCTACTCCCACACTACAAATGTGCCTGTTTGGACTTTGCAAGGGAGCACCAAACATGGACAATTGAAAGGTGGATGAAAGTTTTATTCTCTGAGAAAAAAAATTAACCTGGATGGTCATGATGGTTTCTAGTGTTGCTGACATGACAAGCAGATCCCACTGGAGATGTTTTCTACACAACACAGTGATCTGGGATGTTTTTTTCTTCAATGGAATAACGGCACTGCAGGTTGTGCAGGGGTGTCAAACGGCAGCTGGCTGTGTGGAGACATTGCAGTGGGCATCCGTCTTGACTGAGGGCCCTTGTCTGTGTGGTAATAACTGGGTCTTTTCAACAGGACAATGCTACAGTTCACAACACCCGCCTGATGAAAGACTTCTTCCAGGACAGGGATGGGCAACTGGCAGCCCACCCTCTCATCCACTGCAGCCCGCCAGTCCATTTCCAAAAGTCAATTATTTATTTATATCACGTTTGCTGTATTTGGAACCGCACTCTTAAATGCAATTATAGAGGCCGCCAGCAGAGGGAGCGCTAATTGAAACCTAGGTGCCATTCTGTGTGCAAGTGGTCAAGAGATTGAGAGTGAGGGAGCCACAGAGTGAACAGTGCACCGGCGGAGAACGTGTTTTTAAGGTATGTTGCCTAGTAAGATCACATTAATAGGCTGTAAACAGCAGTAAATGTACAAAGTAGGCTGCATTTAAACAAGAATAAATACTATTGAGGAGCTGTAGCATTTATTCTTGTTTGGTAGGTGAAGCCTCATGGAGCTCAGAAGCTTTTCTTCTAATTGTACAGAAAAAGATTCAGATCTTTGAGATTTCTTTC
Organism: Pholidichthys leucotaenia; assembly: GCA_020510985.1. Lineage (NCBI taxonomy): Eukaryota > Metazoa > Chordata > Actinopteri > Cichliformes > Pholidichthyidae > Pholidichthys > Pholidichthys leucotaenia. Next base: position 237,339,177 of record CM035847.1, read on the forward strand.
TAAAGAGCACGACTGAAGAAGTGCTGACAGTTTCAAATCCATGTCAGCAGTAAAAGTGCAGAGACTGTGGTCGTCGTAATCTGCTGATTTTTTTTTCCCTTTATACCAGTGGCTCTTAAACTTTTTTTTATTCCCCATTTTGGGGAGCCAGACTATTAATAAGCCCACCTACCCACAGCTATTTCTCTGCCCCCCCCACACCCACACCCACAATGAATCCAAGAGCAAGCTAAGTCTTGTCATATTTCCTTTCCTTCTTGGCTTCTTTTGTTAATTATCGTCCAGAATTTCTCTTTGGTCATCATTTTGATGGAGAGAGTTTTAAAAATTAGGTCATGATATAATTTTATCCATCCATCCATCCAACCATCTTCTACTGCTTAATCCTTTTCGGATTGGGGAGGTGGGGCTGGAGCCTATCCCAGCATCTTTGGGTGAAAGGCAGGGTTCACGACAGATCACCAGTCCATTGCAGGGCAGATATAATTTTAGCAGTAATTTTAATTCTAATATGATAAAACACTGAGTACCATTTATTTTCATTTGCATTTTCAGTTTTAATTGTGAAACTTTTGACTTTGCAAAAAAATAATGCCCCCCAACCCCCCCCCCCCCCCCCCACACACACACACACACACACACACAGACACACACACCTTTCCCCGGAAGGTTGTGAATCTGGCCCTCGGGAAGTGAGGAAAAAATTTCGTGTCCCTCACCACCATCAAAGTTGCCCATCCCTGTTCCAGGAGAATGTCGCTGTTTTGGACCATCCTGTGGGTTCCCCTGATCTAAATCCCATTGAGGGATGGATGGCAAGGGAAGTTTACAAAAACAGACATCAGTTCCAGACCATGGATGCCCTTCATGAAGCCATCTTCACCACATGGAGCAACGTTCCCAAGGGCCTCATGGAAACACTCGCATCAAGCATGCCTAAATTAATTTTTGAAGTGACGAACAACAGCGGTGGCGCTACTCACTGCTGAGTCCTTTTCTGACACTTTTAGTTTTATTTTGGAGTTTTTCTAGGCTCTGGGCTTAAACGTTTGATCAGCTGATGAACAGCCTGTTTGAGTTTAAATGCAGTTTTCAGTGAATTGACTACGCTCTATTTTTTGTCTCTTGCTCCTGTGTCTTGTCTTTGCATTTTGAACTCGAGTCACAACCTGGTTACGATCCACCAGCATGAAATGCAAATACTTGTAATTTTTCTCCCAGTCTTAAGATTTTGATCAGGAGTGTATATCTGAATATTCTCTACAGTCCTTGTTTTACTCCCTCAGTAAACTACATGAACATCAATGTTTTTAAGAAATATGACTTTTCTAATAAATTTGGAACTTTTTCATCTAAAGTTGCAACTTTTCAGTCATAAATGTGTATGCTTTTTGTAAATTTGAAACTTTTTGTCTTTGTAAATGTATTTATTTATTTCTAAATTTGCAGTTTTTCTTACTAATTTTCCATTTCCATCATGCACTTTAAAACCGAGTCTTTTCTTTATACATCTGCATTTTTTTCATGTAAGTTTGTGACTTTTCTGGTCAGTTTTTTGTGAAGTTGGGACATTTTTCTCCTACATTTATAGTTTTTAAAAAAAATGCAGATATTTACTTTCCTTTATTAAACTCAAGCATGCCAGACATGAAAACCAAATTACCAATGTTATAAAATGGACATCTGGATAATCAGATATTTATGGACAGCCCTGGTGCATACTGTGGACTACTACTCATTACTACTCAAAAATATTGACTTGATTATAACTGCACACCTGTATGTCTCTGGTAACCGTTCAGATTCTTTTAAACGAAGCGTCAAAATAAATTTTCTCCTTTAACTAGACACAATTAGGCCCATCTGCTTGCCTCAGTATGACTATGATCTTCCAGGAGGGACTCAGTGCTGGATTTCTGGATGGGGGTACACACAGCCTGATGGGGGTAAGGCAGGACTATACTGCTCTAAAACAAATTTATCTCCGCTGCAGGTCTAATTCAAACACAGTGACAGAGTGAGATAGGTGCATTAACCGATTGTCCTTAAATATGTATTTCCATTCTTAGTTCACTCCCCTGACAGCCTGAAAGAGGCACCAGTTCCAATAATAAGCACAAGAAGGTGTAACAGCTCCTGCATGTACAATGGGGAGATCACGCCGCGAATGCTTTGCGCCGGATACACGGAGGGAAAAGTGGATGCTTGTCAGGTCAGATGCATGTTTTGACCGCTGTCTTGCAGTCGTTTCAAAGCTTCATCAAGTCTGTGATGATTTGTTTACATCTGAATTGAACACTGTGCGTACCTCTCCAGGGAGACAGCGGGGGGCCTCTGGTCTGTCAGGATGAAAACGTTTGGAGGCTGGTAGGGGTTGTCAGCTGGGGGACAGGCTGTGCAGAGCCAAATCATCCTGGGGTTTACACCAAAGTTGCTGAATTCCTGGGCTGGATCTATGAAATGATAGAGGTAAGCAGCTTTTTAAACATTCTATAGAGGGACAAGACCAAGTACCTTTTCAACGCCCTGGGGGCATAGTGCTATTTGCTACAACACCGTATTTCTACATAAATGCATTTAGATGACAGCTGCAACAATACTGTGCAGAGTAAGTATGATGCATTAGGGTTTAGTGTAAAATGGATTAATCTAGCAACAAACTGGTCACCATTAAACAAATAAATAAATAGACGAATGAATAATGAATCAATAATAAACCTAATCTACTATGATATAAATCATCTGCTCCATACAGGAATTTTGCTGTTAAAAATAATCATTAGAAAATAAGATATTTATTTCTCTGGAGTGGTCCCTCATTGGAATGTTGCTTCATTTATTTAAGAAAAAAGTTACAACGAATTCTTACCACTTGAGACATCCCACATCATTTTCACACAGCGCCTTTATTATGACTGAACCATCAGCAGGAAGGAGGTGGAAACTGCACGAGGAAGCATGTCTGCCGACTGACTAATTACGATTTTCTTTCTCTTTCTCTGCAGAATTACTGAGGAGGGCTCAGAAAATACTGCAAGATACAGCTGATTTATTTGTCATTTGAAACATATTTATATATATCATGTTTTTACTTTAAATGCCCATTATCTGTTGTACACATAAAGACAGGATCATCAAAATGCCTTTTTTACGTTGTATTTTTTTTATGTATTGAAAATAAATCAATCCTAATATAACTCGGTGTCCTTTATTATTAAGCTGTAGTACTGCTATTAACCGCCAAGTGGCGTCTGTAACCCGCTTGATGTAGTTTCCATGGCAACTAACAACATTAACCGAGCCGGGGTAGTTTCACTTATTTTGAGTAGTTTGGGGATATATAAATTTTTATTCCCCAAACAGAAACATCTGTAATATCTTTGATAGCAATAAGACTTTTTTTAACAGCAACAGAGCAACTAGTTTTAAAACTTTGACCTGATATCGATCTAAACGTCAAATTACTTTGATGTCCTGTGATCGTGAATGTGCGTGAGTGATGCCTGCCTTTGATCTTTGATGATGTCATAGCGAGTCCTATGATGGTGACGAGCACAGAGTGACGATATAGAGTGAAGTACGTGGCGGTAATGCACCTGTAAGCTGGTTGCCAACCGCCAATCAAATCTAAAAGAAGAAGAAAGAAGAAGAAGACTACACAGCTAACGCTAGCGGCTACAATTAAAGTTAGCGGTTTGCTAACTCGCCTCAAGATGTCCTCAAGAGATACGAAAGATGTTTTGCAGCATGTCGACCAGTTTTTTTCCATGCTGGATGATCTCTTCGAAAGTGACCCGGAGGCCTATCGACGGTTTATCGAGAAGACGATGAAGGAAGGAGCTGAAAGCGGTTCTCCGCCTGAGCTCCACTCCTGCATCCGCACAGACATGCTGGTAAGGAAGCAGACGATGGCGGCCGCAGTAGGCTTAGTTATTGGTAACCCGTGCATAGCTCAACATTTTTTTTCCTATTGAAATAAGTCAGTTGGAAATGTGTAATCATAAGTACATCAAACAATATAGAAGCATACGATATGACAAATGTGTGTTGGTAGCAAATCTCTACTGGCACATACATGTACATTGTTCATCCAACCAGTAGAAATACAGTTATTATTTTTTTATGTTGTTGGTGTTTTTGAAAATTTCTTCTGTAATCTGTGCTGCTGTGAGGAAATTTTCTCCCTCACAGCAGCATGCAAACAGGGTAGAAAGATATATCAAATAATACGTGTATAAAATGCAAAATTTAAACAAAGTATATACTGCAGTATTAAAGAAAAACACCCAACAAAACAGGAGAGTCTGGGAGTATTGTCTGGTGGTCATATTTCTATTAAATTCAGAAGTATTGTTGTGAGGGAATAAATGGACAAAGGAGAGAAAGTTTAGGGGGTGGGGGTCCCAATGGAATGATGAAGAATCATGCTAATAATTTAAAGAAAAGACTGGTGCAAGGAGGATACTTAGTAATAGTGTTACAGTCAAGACCAGAGTCTCCCAAGACAAGACAAGTCCAAGACCAAGGGGTCAAGGTCAAGACCTTCATATTCAGTGGCGTTGGTTTCAGACTGGTCTCTGCCTGGCTTGGGCTCAACCCTGTAAAGTCTTGGTCTGGTGTTGATTACAACACTGCTTAGTAAAATAATAATAATACTTTTCATTTGTATAGTGTGGAATATAAGAAGTGTAACTCAGAGTGGTTTACAGTAAAAGAAAGAAGTTGGATAACCAAAATACAAAAAGCCCACATTTAATTATTAGCAATATAAGAACACATAAAACAAAAAGCTAAAAATAAGATTTCACTGAATGTGCAAGGTTAGTTTTGGTGACACATACATGAAAGAGATGTGTGTTTCCACCCCGTCCCCCGCACTACAACTATAAAGAACTAAATCACTATAGGGGGGCCACAGTGTCAGCAGCGTAAGGTTGACTCATTTTATGATGATTCATACGTACGTGTTCTGGTGCCCTGGCAAGAGGCAGGAGAGAGTCGAATCACTGCACAACCAACTCCAAACAGTCCCCAGACCGTAAGGAGAGAGCCTGTTCAAAGGGGTCATCAGTCTAAGTGACCTTGATCCTAATTGCTCTCCTCTGTCAATGCTGCCTGTTCTTAAGGAACCCCAGTGTTCCACATATAAAGCCCAGTAGCCCTGAAGAGGGCAGAGCTGTGCACAGAATTGAAGAAGCAACAATTTGTGCATTTTTGTTTCAAATTTCCCCAAAGACTAATCAGTGTTTGATCTCATTAAATGCATCAGTTATGCTTACCCTTAAAAAAAAAAAAAATATTTTCAAAATCTGCCACACCTTTGTCCATTTACAGCTTTGAAATGTGGTGCATTCTGATAGTTCTTTTGACAGTACATCCGCGTCTTTGACAGGAGCCAAACACAGGCTTGCTCTACATCAATATATGCAGCTGGAAAAGTGTGCCTGCACCTCAGGGTCCCAGCAGGCCTTTGCCAGTGTGCGCAGGAAAACTGGAAACGGGCACAGATGAAGGTCAAGGTGTGTGTCAAGCCAGGGATCTTGGTTTTGTGTTACTTGATATGAACCAGAAGCTGATGCTTTTTGTGTTTTGTTTTGCAGGCTGCTACTCTGTGTTAGATATAGCATTAAATCCTGCAGTGCTGCGGGAAAATAGGGAAAACAAAACAGAGCTTAACAGGGTATATGTGGTGGCCCTGAACTTTGCCCAGCGCAGTCATGGGATGAGGTTATCTCAGCAGTACAGTGTTGTCAACTGTAGCCCCAGAAGTAGCCGGGATGAGCTACACCACCGGCTTGGGTTTCAGAAGTGGCCGAAGGTTTCCAAACACTCCAACACAGGTAGAGCAATAAGTCCTCTGTCATGATAAGCTGCTATGATCCTTTTTATGTTGGAAATGTTTTCTGCTCAAGGTACGTTATCAGTTCACCTCCCTCCACAGTTAAATTAATAATCCATACTCTTCGTTTGACAGTCAGTCAGACACCAGCTGACCTCCTGCCGCAGATCTCCTCCCTAGAGTCAGAAAAACAATTTGAGGACTCTCTAGGTCAAATTGTCTGCAGACCTGCCGAGAACATCGAGAAGAATTTGATCCAGGTCATCTCCACCACTTCTGCAGAGCCTCAGACGCCACACTACCACATTGAGGTGAAGACTGACAGAGTGGGAGTTTCTCACAGTGTGGAGCTGACGGTGGAGCTGCCACTGGTTCGCTGCATGTCAGAATGCCAGCTGAGTGTGTCTGAGGTTAGCAGTTACACACTCCCCTGAACAGCTATAATGAAGCACTTTAAAATCCAGTGCGTAGCCTGGTGTCATAAAAAATACATAATCAGCCTGTAGTGAGTCTCACACTGTGCTGAATGTATTTTTCTCTGCAGGATGACGCCTTATTGGACGTGGAGGATGTTTACCATTTGCTTGTGGAGTTTCCAAAGGCTGTAAATGAAGACACCGCATCTGCCATCTTTAACAAGACAAAACGAAGGCTGACGTTGAAGGTGGATGTTTTGTGATCATTTGATACCAGAAAATTCATGTACCTAACGTAGAATAAAAAATAGCTTTTATTCCTCTTATGCAAAGTGAAAGGGACTTGCGTTCTGCTTCAAAACTCAAGCCACCAAACAAACAGCTTGCCTGTAAATTAATTAATTTCAAAGAGCAAAATGTTTTTTTGGAAAACAAATAATTAACAGAGTCCCTTTGTGTCGTGTGGGCTGAACCACCGCCGCACATTTAATTGTTAACCCCTCCAATAAATAAATAAATATTAATTGACTTCAATGACAGTCTGTGCATTTTGTTTATCTGTGCGTGGGTGAATGAGTGGAAGTGCATAATGGCTAGAAGCTGGTGTCATTAAAACATGCAGGGGGAATAATTGAAGACAAAATGATCCATGCAATAATTTATGTTTATTAAAACAACAAAATCGAGGCAGCACAACAACATCACTGTTTGGCAATCTGGAACAAGTGAAAAATGTCAGTAAACACTTTTATTTTGAGGTTTGCATACCTATGATTACAGCTTTTTAGAAATCAGCTTAGCATGTCATTTCATGTAAAATGAGAAAACTTTTTTTCCCCCCCAGCAGAACTTCAAGTATCACATTACTGACAATTACATGTTTGTATAATAGTCCCACATATTGTTTAATGTCTAAGGATGTTTTCACACCTAGGTTTGTTTGCTTTGGTCCAAATCAGTTCATGAGTTTGATATTTTGTAGTATTTTTCCCTTTGGTTCATTTCCTTTTCACACAGAGAAAAATGTAGGCATACCAAAATGCCTCCTTTCAGAACCTCTCCGCATGTTGGTCAGATGTTTCTGCCACAAGAACAAGAACAGTAAATACAGGAAGTCTGTGTCCTTACCAGAGTTGCACTGAAATATGTCATCCATCAGAACCCGTGACTGTATGTGGCAATGTTGATGTTTCTAGAGCAATGTGAAAGGAAGACAGAGCTCCTGCAAACTGTTATTTCGATATTTGAGTTAATTATTGTATAGATAACCTGATAAGGTAACAGATTCTGCTGGATTACAGATTTCATTGTAACACCAGAGCTGCCAGTTTCATCTCACACTTTAATGCAGTACTGATAAGTACTTCTCAGCCTTGATGCGACACTGTAGATCAGATCTCTGAATCCCACTTTGCCTGAGCCGTGTTAGTGCTTTTTTTGTGTTCTTGTGTGTTGTGGATAGTTGAGTGTGTAATCATCCTTACAGTCTGCACCTCCTCACGACTCTACGTATGTGATTCATAGCTTTTGGTCCTGGTTTGGTTCACTATACTGTACTTCCTCACTGATAGGACCGCATCAGTTTTTCCAGATAGATTAGGGCTGCGACTACCTCATTTTGGAGGTCTGGAGTTGTTTTTGGTGTGCACCTGAGTGCTATTACTGTGTTCTCACCAGAGGAAATGAAGCTCACTAAAGGAGAAAATGAACTACAGTTCGACTGACATGCAATAAAGTCTGTAGGTGTGAAAGCAACCTAACACGTGTTCTTAAAAAAAGTGGTAGTCAAACTGTTTGGCTTTCCATATAAAACATTCACATCAAAAACATGGCTCTATATTGAGATGGTGTTAGATTTATTGGTCCCAGTTAAGTCTTTCAGAACTATTCTTTGTTATGGCATCTGAAGTACTGTCATTGGTGCAGTGGGAACAGTTGAGGTTTCCAGTGATGATCTCTGAGTTTTTGGGCTCTACCTCCGCTCTCCGTGGTCCTCCTCCACCCACGCTACAATCTTCCCTTCCCAGCCGGGAACAACCGCTCCATCCTGAAACACCTGAAACAGCCGACATCCAGCAGTTACATTTCTGAGAGACTCCCATTCAATAGGAACAATGAAAAGTCTGGATAGTAAGTGAAAATGACTGCTGGGTGGGTGTTATCAAATTCTCTGGGATGGAAGTATGTCACCCACAATGTTTTGAAGTACAGCGCAACCGCAGACACGGCTATTATTAGCGTATCTTACTCTTTGACTGTCGTTTTACGTTTTCCCGCTAAAGGTGAAGTGAAAAGCAGTAAGGGCTATAATTTGACTCTTACACCCACCTCCTCTTTTACTGTGCCAAACTCTGGGTCAAGGGCCTTGAAGTGGTATCTGAAGCTGCCTTGTCTATCTACAGCAGCCTTGAAGTCTCGCAGTGTCACCTCACCCAGCCTGTAAATACACACGCTGTCAGTCATGATGGATGCTCTCTCACACACCCACTTAATCATTAAGCCATTTCACCATAGACATTTAACCACTTAAATATTCATATACAGTATGTACAGTGGTGTGAAAGTGTTTGCCCCCTTACTGATTTCTCTTTTTTTGTATGTTTGTCACACTTAAAATGTTTCAGATCATCAAACAAATTTAAATATTAGACAAAGATAACACAGGTAAACGCAAAATGCAGTTTTTAAATGAAGGTGTTTATTATTAAGGGTAAAAAAAATCCAAACCCACATGGCCCTGTGTGAAAAAGTGATTGCCCCTAAACCTAATAACTGATTGGGCCCCCCTTAGCAGCAGCAACTGCAATCAAGCGTTTGTGATAACTGGCAGTGAGTCTTTTACAGTGCTGTGGAGGAATTTTAGCCCACTCATCTTTGCAGAATTGTTGTAATTCAGCCACATTGGAGGGTTTTCGAACATTAACCGCCTCTTTAAAGTCATGCCACAGCATCCCAATCGGATTCAGGTCAGGACTTTGACTAGGCCACTCCAAAGTCTTCATTTTAGAATTTTTTGGTAGACAGCAGAATTCATGCTTCCATTTACCACAGGAAGTCTTCCAGGTCCTGAAGCAGCAAAACAGCCCCAGACCATCACACCACCACCACCATATTTTACTGTTGGTATGATGTTCCTGTTCTGAAATGCTGTGTTACTTTTACGCCGGATGTAATGGGACACACACCTTCCAAAAAGTTCAACTTTTGTCTCGTCAGTCCACAGAGTATTTTCCCAAAAGTCTTGGGGATGATCAAGATGTTTTCTGGAAAAACTGAGATGAGCCTTTATGTTCTTTTTGCTCAGCAGTGGTTTTCATCTCGGAACTGTGCCATGCAGGCCATTTTTGTCCAGTCTCTTTCTTATGGTGGAGTCATGAACACTGACTTTAACTGAGACAAGTGAGGCCTGCAGCTCTTTGGTTGTTGTTGTGGGGTCTTTTGTGACCTCTTGGATGAGTTGTTTCTGCGCTCTTGGGGTAATTTTGGTCAGCCAGCCACTCCTGGGAAGGTTCACCACTGTTCCATGTTTTCGCCATTTGTGGATAATGGCTCTCACTGTGGTTCGCTGGAGTCCCAAAGCTTTAGAATGGCTTTATAACCTTCTCCAGACTGATAGATCTCAATTACTTTGTTTCTCATTTGTTGAATTTCTTTGGATCGCAGCATGATGTCTAGCTTTTGAGAACCTTCTGGTCTACTTTGCTTTGTCAGGCAGGTCCTATTTAAGTGATTTTTTGATTGAGAACAGGTGTGGCAATAATCAGGCCTAGATGTGGCTAGAGAAACTGAACTCGGCTTTCCAAAGATGCGATAAACCACAGTTAATTTATGCTTTAATGAGGGGGCAATCACTTTTTCACACAGGGGCATGTAGGTTTGGATTTTTTTTTTACCCTTACTAATAAACATCTTCATTTAAAAACTGCATTTTGTGTTTACTTATGTTATCTTTGTCTAATATTTAAATTTGTTTGATGATCTGAAACATTAAGGTGTGACAAACATACAAAAAATGAGAAATCAGGAAGGGGGCAAACACTTTTTCACACCACTGTATATTCATTCCAGAACCCTTAAAAGTCCAACATTGTGCAATACAGTGTATTTGTGGGTTTTAACTTTATAACATTTTATACATGAGTCCATGAGTCACATGTATAAAATATTAAAATGCTCACTTCACAAAGAAATACAGAGTACCTTTATAGATTCCACTACTTGGGTTTTATAACATCCCAAACCCAAATGCAAAACAAACGTACACTATTTTACTGGTGATTGGACCACTCAAAAAACCTTTACCCAATCAGATTAGGGGCTCGTTAATATTAATGAGCAGGATAAAAACCTGACTGTTTCAGACTGAACTTTACAGACAGCAATGGTTTCTGGACTTTAAAACCGCGTATGGATGTCTGTGAGGATTTGAAAACTTAAAGCAAGATTTTCACCTTAAAATAATGTTTCCAAAATAATTTGATGGTTCATCAGCCTTTGACCAGCATCACCTGCAACAGCACTGTGTTACTTTCATGTTCCTAGTAGGAACACTTAAGACTACAACTGGCATGTTTTACAGCCTGAATGCCATTAGCCAATCATAGGGCATGCCATTAACCATCAACTACCAAGGCACCCTCTGACTGGTTATTGTGGCTCAGACCGTAAAACGTGCAAGTTGTAGTCTTTTCAGTGTTCTTATCAGGAACGGTAAAGTCACACAGTGCTGCTTTGAACTTTATCCCTAGAAAATACATAATATGGGACCTTTAAAAACCATGCACACTACAGTAAAGAAGCAAACAATGACATACATCATAGTGTTGAGTCTTTTACCTTTTTGGGATGTTTATCAAGAATGGCGTGAGTGAGCGATCAGTGAAGTAGAGCACTTTAGTGGAGACGGTGGCGTCCAATCCCGGGCTGCTGTGTGAGTGTGCCATTTCTGGAAAATAATCACATAAACAGCAAATATTTTTTCTCACAAGTTTAAAATGGCTTGATCATCACAGACAATAGTGGCCCCTCTCCTCACACAGCCGTGTAATTGAATGGCACAATTTGATTTAACAGCTAGAGTTGAGATGTTGCAGAGGATGACAGATCCCAAACAAAACGAGGATTTTTGTTTGTCTCACTTGAGCTCGGCGGCCATGAGTCACGGTCTGTTGAGTTGGCTCTGCGCCCCGGTGATTTGAATTCCTCCTAGAAGAAGAACCAATTACTCACTGCAAACAGTCGGATGTCATTCGTTGCTGAGTCATAGTTCATCAGGTGACAGACGTGCTACTACTTATTAGAATTAATCGAAAAATTGCTCTGGTGTGTAAGGGTGTACCCCTCTGTCTTGTCTCCGCTGAGCGTCCAGCGAGTGCAGTCGGTCCATGAGGCTGGTCACACCCTGCTCCAGGGTGTCCAGCGTGTGGTGTTGGGGGTCATGACCCGAAAAACTGTCCCTCAAACTCCGTAGTGCTTCCCTGACGATCTGCAGCTCTTCACCCTGTGAAAAAAAAGAGCACTTTTCATTTTAGAGCTGTTAATTAATATAGGATAAAAAAATTTAAAACTGACCACATCAAAAACAACTTAACTGTACTGATATTATTACTCTGTCTTAATTGAGTAGCATTTTAAATCAACTGTTAGACTTGTTAAACACAAATACAAAAATATGAATAGTATTAACTTCTTATTTCATAATTCTTACTTTTTAAATATATTGAATTTGCATGAATCGGCAAATTATTATTTGCAGTATCTAATCATTTGGATGACATATTATCTTTGACTTTTCTTCATTTTTTTATCAATTATTATTTCTCATAGAGTAACTTTTTAAAAATATAATAAATTTTCATTTGTATCCCAATCTTCACATGTTGTTCTATAATTTGGATGGCATTTAGTTTATTTTCCATTATTCTTTTTTGTTTTATATCTTTTGTATCATTTTTATTTTTTCACTTTTCAACTAGAAAAAAAGACACAAGCTGAATCCCTTCCAAATCTTGAACACTGAGGGCCATATTACGATGATCTAGTCAACAGACTATTGTCTATAGCACAGAGCACATTTATAGGTGTGTCCAAGTCCATTTTGCTATTACAGCAGTACAAAAATTAATTTTGTGCCTGGTAAAAAGTGGGAAGAGGCTGTCCTAATGCTCTTAGGTGTACTTTGGCCATAATGTGCAATACACCAATTGCTGCCTTTGCTCTCATTCCCTTTAATAAAAACAGGGGTGCACAATCTAAGGTGTAATACTAATATGACGGCGTTTAAATGGGACGATAAATCCATTTTGTGCTGGAGACAACGTGGGCTTATTCACAAAGTGAAAATGCATTTAAGGACTGCCTGCACCGCTGGCCTGATTTGCTAAGATCCCAGTTGGAGATCAGGGACTGTGCCTCAGATCTGGAGAGAAGCCACGATGATTCCAGTGCACAAGAAAGGCAAAGATAAGTTGAAGGCTGAAAGCTATCGCCCCATAAGCCTTACAAGCTGCATAGGAAAGCTGCTAGAGCGTCTCATCAACACCAGACTCATGTGGCACTTGGAAGGAAAACAACACATCGGCCCAGAGCAAGCAGCCTTCAGGCAGAACCGGTCTACAGAGGAGTATGGCATGGCAGCAACCTCAACAGCTGCCAAAAGCAACACTGAGAAGCTGGACAGACTCCAAAACCAAGCCATGCGAATGATGACAGGAGCCATGCGCAGTACACCTATCAAAGTGCTGGAGACAACAACAGGCCTTGCACCACTGGAAGACAGAAGAAACGTCAAGGTACTGACCCAGGCCGCCAAATTCAAAAGACTGGAAAACCATCCCATGAAGGACAGACTGAACAAGCCAACAAAAGGGAGACTTAAGAGATCGAGCTTCATCCACCAGAGCAGGACACTTGAAAGGAGAGACCCAGAACTGATGGACCACATACCCACACCAATACCACCCATAGCATCTGTTCCCTCCTGGAACCGACAGAACTTCCCAGCCATACGCACAGACATATCGGGCATTGGGAAGAAAGGAACACAGTCAGACCAAGAGAGGAAGTCGCTGGCCCTGGAGTTCATTCAGTCTGCCTACCCTAAAGAGCAGTGAACTCATGTCTACACAGACGGCTCTGCCATGGAAGCAACCAGGAATGGCGGAGGCGGCGTGTACATCAGGTACGCTGACGAGGAGACCCATATTCCCATTGCGACTGGAAAGTACGCCACCAATTTCAGGGCTGAGGCAGAGGCCCTGAGAACAGCAGCGGCCCACGTCAGGGAACACCAAGACAAGGCACACAAGCGGGTCGTCATCTTCACTGATGCCCTCTCTGTCTTGGATGCACTTCAGGACCCCCGACGCAAAGAACTGAATGAACTCGCCCTCACTCTGTCTCAACTAGCAACACAGGTGAACGTATCACTCCAATGGATTCCTGCCCACTGTGGAATCTATGGAAATGAGACGGCTGACAGACTTGCTAAGGAGGGTGGGCAGCAAGACCAGGAAGACAGGCAGGTCTCTTACAATGAGGAGAAAACCATTATTAAGGCCCTGTCTCACAAGAAGTGGCAGCAGCAACACCCAAACTTCTGCAAGGATGACAACTACTATAGTCTGAGCAGGGCTGACCAAGTCGTTCTGTTCAGACTCTGAACTGGACATAACAGAATGCATGCTCACATGCACCAGAAACTTAAAGTTGGACAATCGGACAGATGCCCATGTGGTACTGCCCAAATGACCAGCGAACACCTCCTCCAAGACTGCCCAGACCACGCTGCACTCAGACGAGCTACGTGGCCTGACCCCACATCGCTGAACCAAAAGCTGCACGGGGACCTCGGGGATCTCCGCAGGACGGCAGCATTCATCAGGGCAGCTGGTGTGACCATCTAGTGATTGACGAAGAAGAAGCTAAGATCCCAAACAGTGGGTATGAACTGGAAAATTGTGTGTTTAGTGGGTGATTTATAGATGCTTTACTGAGAAAAAATTTTGTCTTTAAGCACAGATGCAAACTTGAGGAGGGATTTTCTGTCTCACTTCATGTGTTTGCCTTCAGAGTTCAAAAACTGACTCACAAACACAGAAGAAAATTAGAACCAGGTGAATTAATGGTGTTATTGGAACTGGCAAATAATTATGAATGAAAATGACATAAATCCCCTGCAATCACTCTTTCTCTCATGAGGATCCAGGTAAATTCTCTGTGAAGCATAGTGAAGTGGCTATGTACTTGTGTAAAAGAGTCTTTACATAACACAGTGTAATTTATTATGTTTACCAAATCGACATCACCCAGGATTTGCCGCAGGACTTTGCAGCCCTTGCAGATGGGAGTGAAAGACAAAGTCATATTATTACAGACACTGTGTGGGGTCACCTGTTCAACACAAAGCAGATTCACGTGACACCGGAGACATGAGAATACACCAGAGAAAGAGCCACCACAGCTGTCTTCCGTGATCCATGATCTCGGCCTGCTGAGTTCAAAATTGTTGCATTTTTACTAAAAAAAAAAAGGTGTGAGGATATCCAAACAAGATCAAATAAAGTCAGCTTCTATTTTGATTTTCAATCATCTCGTTAATAGAATGACAATAAATGAGGAGAAACATATTTAAAAACTGTCATAAATTAGATGATGGTGGACGTCAGAATTGTTTGTTTTGACGTTCCAGTGAATTGCATACCGGCCAGCTCTCTTCTGGGCACACTGTCCACTGTGCAACAGCATAGTAAAGTCCAGTGGTTAAATAAAAAAAAAAAAAAAAGAGGGACCCACATTTTGTTCACTTAAGGAAAAGATAAATAAATGAATGCTTAATGTGTGTATTTGTAAGTTTGCAATTTATCATTCAAGTATTCATTCATCTTCTGAACCACTTAGTCCTTTATGGGTTGTGGGAGGGTGGGGGGGTGGAGCCTATCCTAGTATCTTTGGGTGACAGATGGGGTACACCCTGGACAGATCGCCAATGAATGAATGACAGATCAGGTAAGGTATTATGACAGATTTTTACTAAATTAGTCAAAATTACAGACGCTGATAAATTCTAGCCCCAATGTAGTAACAGGTAGTGATGGACAAATGAAGCTTTCTCAAGCACTGAAGCTTGTATCTGAAAAGGGTTCACTAGTTGAAGCTTCTCAACACAGTCCTCTTTGGTACCATCTGGTGGCCAAAAGTGAACTGGTTTATGGTTTCCCACTCTAGAGTTGAGAGCTTCTGTTTATTATTACGTGACAGTTCTGTCTGATATTGGGTACTTTGAACATATTTTTTGGTTAGAAATAATGGTAAATAATTTTGATGAATAAACAGTCCTTGGTTAAACGTGTCATGGTGTGAGCTCCCTTTGATGTTTGTAAACATAATAAAAAAACATATATTAATGTACAACACAATCTTAGAATAGCTTGGGAGTAGGCTTGTGCTGTAAGGTCCCTGCCTCCCACATGCTTATGTAATTAACCAGTGGACAGGTACATTTATACATTTTTTGACCTGGGGTAGACATGCTTGTGAACTGGGAAAGTGCTTAGAAACTGGGCAGTGTAAATGCTTATGAAGTGATAACATGAACACATAATGAAGATATGGTTATTCTGTTTGGTTTTTATTCAAGAAAAGGATTTGTTCCATGGTGCGTGGGCTGAGTCTGTTTCTCTTCTTGAAGATGATTTCTCCTGCCTTAGAGAAAATCCTCTCACATGGAACTGATGATGCAGGAGTGCATAGAAACTGCAGTGCAAGTGTATACAGATGTATTATAGTCTTCCTCATTGCCCAGAAGTGGAGTGGATCCTCCATCCGGTGCTACATTGGTTCATTCATTCTTGACAGAGACCAATTTTCACGTCGCAACTGTACAGCCCTGTCATCAAGTTATCTAAAAATAATTTTTTCACACTAATGTGGCCTTGTAATGTGCACGGGAGTGAGGGAGAGAGAGATAATATTTTTCATATAATATAAAAACATACAAAACAAAAAAAACAACAGAAAACTACCAAACCTACCTGACTGACCAAAATCAATTCAAAATATTGCCACATGATAGGACGTCCTCTCTTGCTTGCTGGCTCCATGTCTCTCACAGAAAATCTCCACCAAAACACACTACAAATCCTGCCAATACTTCACTTCCTTAAAACCACTGAGTCATTGATCACGTGACTCTGGCCAAAGGAATCAAGCCTCAGAAGAAGTGTTTCTGAATAACTGTGCTGCTTTTTTTGACACATGCTCCAAAGCTTCGGATTCATCCAGACCATCACTAGTAACAGGCATGCATGCACATTCACCCCTTTTAAACTCATTGCTGAAATAGTGGTTGATAATGCGCTGCTGACTTCAGACTTGCTTTTTACAGATCAAAAGTGCATTGGAAGAAAATGCACCATAACGTGAAAGTGCCAAACTTGGCACTGAGCCTCACCCACTTTAAATCAGTCTCCTCCTATGAGCTTAAGTTGAGCACAATCAGCCGCTAATTAGGAGGCAAGTTCACACAGTGGAAAAACAGACAATCTGCTGACAGAAACTAGTGAAAGCACCAGTGCAAGGTGCAAACTGTGACACAAATGTGTGCTTTCAATCATCATAATAGGGCCCTACATTGTGAGTTTCCTACAATTTAAAAAATCTATTTTTTTTTTCTTTTCTTCCCAGAAACAAACTACAGCACAAAACCTTCCAAAGTCAATAAAATAAAGATTATACAGCCAACAAAATGTCAGACAAGAATTTTTATAACAGCCTTGCTAACTGACACAATGTCAGTTCATCTGCTGTGGTGTACGTGCTTAAAACAGTCCAATTATTTTAATAATGATAAATATCAAGGATTACTTTATCTCCCTGCCTCAAACAGGGGAATAAACAATGAAAACAAGCAAACAGAAAAGAGTACATACTAGTGCACTGTGCTGAAAAACCGGAGGAGATGTTGACGCTACAGAGTTATTGTAGCTGCTGTTTTCACTCCTGAATGTCTGTCAAGCAAAAGCAATACAAACATCAGTGACTCCGATATTTTGAATGATTGCACTAGCAATCTTATCATGAGAAAATGCCAAAAAAGAAAGAGCCATAAAATACACACAGCTTCTCTGTTGTCCACAAAACTATTAAAAACACATCAGTGAGTCACACAGCTATTGTGTAGGGTGACATGTTTTTTTTTTAATCATTATTATTACAGTGAACATGGAGCACCATAGTTTATTATGAACCAATCTCAAAACAGCATCTTGCTGCAAGAGATGTTCACTGGTGCAAGAAAATGTGCATTAATCTCCCACTGAATATAGTCCCCAACAAATTTATACTGCTCTGAAAGAGAGTTAAGACTACAGTGCGGAGGTGTAAAAGGAAACGTAATGCTACTCTTGTAATACATTTTTGGCTCTAGTCTTATCGTTGTTGGTTTTTACAACAAGAAAGAGTTTGCTGGCTTAAAAATAGACATATGCATTATAAATAAACATCTATATATTACATCCAAAGATGCAGTATGGTGAGGAACTATTTGCTCCGCTACATACCCGTCCCAGGCTGACTTCATGTGCTTTATGCTGAGCTTCATCAAGCTTTTGTTGTTGCTGCTGCAGTATTCTGTCCTTCCTCCCGAGTTGCTGCTATTGTAACAACAAAGATGGATGACAGGCTTTATTTGCATCTCCACAGCTCAAAGAATGCACTGACATGTAAATAATAAAACACAATACCTCATAGTCACTCAGTAATTTGTTTCTTTCACTCAGTTTGCATTTAAGCTCTGCCTGCAAACAGATACATCAGTGTGATATACGGGGGCTATATTTCTCTTGCATAAATCTGCAGGTGCAGGTCAAGCGGGTGAAATAATTCATTGTGTCAAACGGAAATCATCGCTTGTCTCACATTTTCCCCTTCCAGCTGATCTTTGGCCATGTTGCACCTCAGCAGTTCCTGCTTTAGCTGCAGCACTGTGTCCTCCTGCACTGCCAGACGCTGCTGCAGAGCATCCTAATGAGAAAAAAGGAGGCCATCAAAGAAATGTCTGCAGAAGAGACATGAATACAGATAAACTGCATCCACCTGCCACATTGATAGGAACAAAAAAAATTGTTGCACACAGTCAAAACTTGGGAGTCATCAGTTTGGGGGATGCAAAAGTGGGATAAATTAAATCAAATCCTTTAATCCATTTTACTTTACCACCAGAGTACAAAATTAGAGTAAGAGGTTTACCTTGATGGCCTGGATGTGACGCACCTCCTGTTTATGTCTCAGAAGCTCCCTCTAAGAGATACACAAATGAACAAAAACATTAAAAACAGGCACTCTCATTGTCAGTGTTAAACGTAATTACATTTACTTACTGTACCTTGAGATCAAGGGCTTCCTCCGTGCTTTGGTCCAGACGACCGCGGATTAGAACCTTCAAAGGCAGAGGGTATGAGCAGGGTAATTAGAGAATGGAAAAATGTCAGAACGTATGAGGAGGTGCTGGGCCTGCTTGACAGTGGGCTGGCAGATCAGAGAGATTCATTTGTGCTCTACAGTGGCCACTCTTGAGAGGACTGATGGCTGCAAACATCATCACAACAGATGGGCTGACAGGGACACTTCACACAGAATAGCAAGAGAGTGCTAGTGTTTTTTTTTTTTAAGTTAGAAGATAGAGGCCACTGTACCTACCAGCTGCTGCTCAGCATTAGCCCGGCTATCTCCGAAGCTCCCGGATCCATCCTGGTCTTCTTCGGGGAGGGAACCATGTAGTAGCAAAGCCTACACACAAATATAGTATAAACCCAGGCATAGTCAGAATTAAATATACATGCAAATATGGCTGATACATCTATTTACTGTAAATACAGCTAGCATCCCATTACAGCTACTAAAGTCAGCAAACAGGACTGAATTTAATTGGCATCAAATTGAAAAGCCTCTACAAGTAAAAGGAGACTGCAATACATTTGGAAGTGACAGTATTATGTGTGCAGTTAGCAATAAAATCCATTACTGTAACAATCATAAAACTCATATATTCATAGTTTCTTCATGGTGTTTAGTTGTCAGAGCTGTATGTCTAATTATAGCTGAACACAAGAAATGCCCCCTTAATTGCCAGTACTTTTTGTTTTTACTTTTCTTCTCTTAAAGCTCCACTACACATGCATCAAATTTCAATATGCATTTACAAAAACACCATACTGGAAAAGTCACAATTCATTATCTATAGATTCTCCTTCTTCTTCTATAGATGTAAAATGATTGATTGTTCAACACTGTACTATATACAGTACATATGGAAAAATGACAATGACATTTAATTGTAGTATACCCTTGGGATTATTACCTCCGCCAGGCCGAAAAGGCCAGGAGGAGGTTATGTTTTTGCTGGGGTTTGTCTGTGTGTTTGTCTGTCTGTTTGTCTGGTGGTTAGCAAGATAACTCAAAAAGTCTTGGACGGATTTCCATGAAACTTTCAGGCGTTGTTGGAAATGGTACACGGAAGAACTGATTAAATTTTGGGGATGATCCGGATCTCCGTCTGGATACAGGAGTTTTTTAAAGCATTTTTTAACACTGTGACATACGGCCATTTTCAACATGTGCGCAGGCGCAATGGAGGGCGCTGGTTGGCGTGTCTGCAACACAAACTCCGCATTCTTCAACGTTTTAGGCACAAAAGCACGCGGAAAACACTGGTGGCCTGGGCCCGCCAGCGTGCCTGTGTTTGCGCGCAGCTGCAAAACCTGACACGGCCAGCTGTCCGCCGCCGGATTCCTTGGCAGACATTCCCCGGCCAGCCATAGGCACTGCGCAAAAACGAGCTCTCTGCCGGGGAAGCTTCTAAATTCTCGTTTGCCGCGGAGCGCAACCCCAATATAATATAATATAAAACCCACGGCAACCTGTCTACCCAATCTGCATCCGTCAGTGGAGGAGATGGACACAACAGCAACACTTCAGTTTATTACCTCCGCCAAGGAGGCAATGCTTTTACTACTGAACCACTAATCCTATCACTATCAGATTGATTGTCATTGATTAATTGTCTATGTTTATTGCACTGCCCCTGTCAAATAAACAAATAATCATTGTGAATCCAATTGCTAGTCATATGTTTTCATGCTCAATGAATCTGAAAACGTACACACAAACACTGTATGGGGGGAACTGTGGCGCTTGGCGAAGGTCTGCGCTCTCCGAGTGCTTTTCTAGTTTACTTCTTATTTTTTACAAGTTTCAAATTACCATCTGCTTTATTCTCTATGTGTACAAAAAAAATGCTGCAGAGATGATGTACTGTTGAAACCAGATATTTACATACAAAATATAAAAAGACACATTGTGGCCGCACATGGCCAAAACATATGGAGCAACATCTTTGATAAGAACAAAGGGCAGAGTTTCTCTGGAGATAACAGAAAGCTGTGAAATGTGATCTTTTGTACGTCAGAGACGGCTTGGGGGATGCTTTATGTGCCAGAGTCCATGAGGGGGATGTTAAAGGATTAAGGAAGTGCATGCATTGTGATCTTTTATGTGAATGCAATGTGACCTTTTGATATATAGAAGGACCTGAGTATATAAGTGAAGAGTTCTGTGTGAGATGCCCTCTTTTCTACTATGCTCATGAGAGAGAATGTGTAATAAACTGCTTGAGACCAACTTGCCTCGTCATTTACACATTCTACAACATAACCTTTTTTCTCACTGTCTGACATTAATTCAGACTAAACTTTTCTTGTTTTAGATCAGTTAGGATTACCAAAATGATTTCTATTTGCCAAATAATTTTTTAGAGAAATTTTTAATACTTTCTTTAAAGTCAAAAGTTTACATACAGTACATTTCCTTAGTATTTGGCAGCACTGCCTTTAAACTATAGGACGTGGGTCAAACATTATGAGTTTTCTTCCACAAGTCTCTCACAATAGTTTGCTGGAATTTTGGCTCATTCCTCCTGACAGAACTGGTGTAACTGAGTCAGGTTTGTAGGCTGCCTTGTTCACACACGTCTTTTCAGCTCTGCCCACAAATTTTTATGGGATTGAGATCAGGACTTTAAACCACTTTGTGACTAATTTGGCGGTATGCTTGTGGTCATTGGTAGCTGTGGCGTAGGTACAGTATGGTCAACCTCTGATCGGAGGGTCAGTGGTTTGATCCCCACTCTCTCTGCAGTCAGCATGTCCGAAAGTGTCCTGACACTGAACCCCAAGTTGCGCCTGGTGGGTCAGGTCAGCACCTTGCATGACGGCTCCGCCGCCATCAGCAGGTGAATGGGTGGACAGCAAGATCTGTAAAGTGTTTTGGTCATCCAGAGATGACAAAAAGCATTATATAAGTGGATGCATTTGTGCCCAAGCTTTAACTTCCTGGTTGAAGTCTTGAGATGTTACTTCAATATTTCTACACAATGTTCTTTCCTCATGATGCCATCTATTTTGTGAAGTGCACCAGTCCCTCCTGCAGCAAAACACCCCACAACATGATGCTGCCACCCCCGTACTTCCAATTGAGGAAGGTGTTCTCAGGCTTGGAAGCTTCCCCTTTTTTCCTCCAAATGTAACGATGGTCTTTATGGCCAAAAAGTTAAATTTTAATTTCATCAGACCACAGGACATGTCTCCAAAAAGTAAGGTCTTTGTCCTTGTATGCATTTGCGAACTGTAATCAGGCTTTTCATGTTGCTTTTGGAGTAATGGCTTCTTCTTTGCTTAGTTGCATTTCAGCCCATGTCAGTACAGGACTTGTTTCACTGTGGATAATGACACTCTTTTACCAGCTTTAGTCAGCATTGTCACAAGGTGTTTTCTTTTATTCTGGGGTTGATACTCACCTTTCGCACCAAAACACGCTCATCTCTGGGACACAGAACCCGTCTCCTTCCTGAGCGGTGTGATGACTGGATATTCCCATAGTGTTTATACTTGTGTACAATTGTTTGACCAGATGAACGTGACACCTTCAGGCATCTGGAAATTGTACCCAAGGATGAACCACATCTGTGGAGGTCCACAGTTCTCCTCCTGACATCTTGGCTGGTTTCTCTTGATTTTCCCATGATGTCACACAAGGAAACAGTGTGGTTGAGGTGTATCTTAAAATACATCAACAGGTGTGCCTCCTGTTAACTCAAATGTTGTCAATTAACCTATCAGAAGCTTCCAAAGCCATGACATCATCATCTGAGCTTTCCCAAATTGTTTAAAGGCATAGTAATCTTAGTGTATGTAAACTTCTGATTTTGAAGAAAGTAATAAAAACTCTCTTTAAAATTATCTATCAAATATAAAAATTATTTAGCAAACAGAAATAATTTTGGTAATCCTAACTGACCTAAAACAGGAAAAGTTTAGTCTGATTTAATGTCAGATAGTGAGAAAAAAGAGGTTATGTGTCTTTTTATACAGCATATGTAACTATCTGGTTGCAGCTGTACATACAAACATTGTTTCACAGATACCCACTAAGGGCATATTGATAGTTCAGAATGTTTCTTACATCCTAATATTGAAGTGCACAGGGTTTTTATTTTGTCAGTTAAAGTGCAAAATTTGTTTGATGTACAGTTAAATGGGAACAGCTACCAGGCTGCTAAATGATTTCACAACAATCGACAGGAAGTCATGCCTTCCCGCCAGCTGCATGCTCTGGTCGGGCTGTACTGTTGCCCTCAGCCAGCAGAAAATTCCCATTTGTGCAATCCTATCTAAAGTACGCTCCTGCTGTGTGCAACATGTGAAAAGGGGAAGATTCAAACAAGGTTGTGACCTGATTTACTATATCTCTACACTAACATAATCAAACCAGACCGTCAATGACAGAGCAGCTCATTCAGGCCCAATGAAACCAGACAGAGGTCACCAAAAGCCTCCACTTCTTTCTCTTTTTGTATTTATATATAGCCTAGGCCAGAGGTGGGTGCAGTAGCAAGAAACTGTATTTGAGTAAAAGCAGTGTTACCTTATGGTATTAATGATTCAAGTACAAGTAGGTATCGCCATCCCCTAAAAATTCCTTGAGTAGGAAAGCATCTACTTGAGTAATGAGTATCCACTTTACTCTTGCCAATATGTTAGGTTTTTCTTGTAAATTTGTAACAATTTTATTTTAAATTCAAGACATTTTCTCCCCCCCTCATGGATCGTCACCTTATTGTGGTGGGGGGTTTGCGTGCCCTAGTGATCCCAGGAGCTATGTTGTCAGGGGCAGTTTGCCTCTGGTAGGGTCACCCAAGATAAACTGGTCCTGGGTGAAGGGCCAGACTAAGAACGATCCAACAGTCTCTGAATGTCTGATTGTCAGAACAAGGATTCAGTGTACCCCGCCCAGTATGGGGTTATCGGGACCCCACCCTGGAGCCAGGCCTGAGGGAGGGGCTTGATGGCTAGTGCCTGGTGGCTGGGTTTCTGCCCATGGGACCCGGCCAGGCTCAGCCCGAAGGAGTTACATGGGTCAGCCCTCCAGTGGGCTCACCACCTACAGGAGGGACAAGGGACCATGGGCGTCCGGTGCTATGTGGATTAGGTGGCGGTCGAAGGCAAAGACCTTGGTGATCTGATCCAAGGCTTCCTAAACTGGCTTTTGGGATGTGGAATGCCACCTCTCTGGTGGGGAAGGAGCCTGAGCTGGTGCTGGAGGTTGAGAGGTACTGGCTAGATATAGTCGGCCTCACCTCAACACACAGCTCTGGTTCCGGAACCAGTCTCCTGGAGAGAAGCTGGAGCTTGGCCTACTCTGGAGTTGCCCTGGGCGAGAGGCGAAGAGCAGGGGTGGGTATTCTTGTATCCCCTCACCTTGCTGCCTCTATTTTAGAGTTTTCCCTGGTGAACGAAAGGGTTGTTTCCCTGCACCTTCAGGTTGGAAAACGGGTCCTGACCATCATTTGTGCCTATGCACCAAATGAAGGTTCAGAGTACCCACCCTTTTTGAAAGTCTCTGACTGGGGTGCTGGAAAGTGCTCCTCTTGGAGACTCCATTGTCCTACTGGGGGACTTCAATGTGCACGTGGGCAACAGCAGTGAAACCTGGAGAGGGGTGATTGGGAGGAATGACCTGCCCGATCTGAACCTGAGTGGTGTTCAGTTATTGGACTTTTGTGTTAACCACAGTTTGTCCATAACGAACACCATGTTCAAGCATAAGGGTGTCCATATGTGCACCTGGCACCAGGACACCCTAGGTTGCAGGATTTTCATGATCTTGTTATTGTGTCATCAGACCTGCCACCGTATGTCTTGGACACTCGGGTAAAGAGAGGTGCAGAGCTGTCAACTGATCACCACCTGGTGGTGAGTTGGATCCGATGGCAGGG
The DNA here is from genome assembly GCA_020510985.1 of Pholidichthys leucotaenia. NCBI lineage: Eukaryota > Metazoa > Chordata > Actinopteri > Cichliformes > Pholidichthyidae > Pholidichthys > Pholidichthys leucotaenia. Next base: position 237,363,760 of record CM035847.1, read on the forward strand.
GAGGATGCCATTCAGACCTGGTAGACCCAAACGTATAGTGAGGGTGTGCTGGGAATGTCTGGCTGAGGCCCCTGCCCAGGAGGTCTTCAACTCCCACCTCCAGAAGAACTTCGACCACATTCCGAGGGAGTCTGGAGACATAGAGTCTGAATGGGCCATGTTCTCCACCTCCATTACTGAAGTGGCTGCACAGAGCTGCGGCCGCAAGGTCGTCGGTGCATCTTGTGGTGGCAACCCCCGAACCAAGTGGTGGGCACCAGTGGTGAAGGGGGCCATTAGGCTGAAGAAGGAGTCCTATTGAGCTTGGTTGGCTTGTGGGACTCCCGAAACAGCTGAGGTGTACCGGCAAGCCAAGTGGAGTGCAGCTTGGGTGGTTGCTGAAGCAAAAACTCGGGTGTGGGAGGAGTTTGGCGAGGCCATGGAACAAGACTTTCAGTCAGCCTTGAAGAGATTCTGGCAAACTGTTCAGTGGCTCAGGAGGGGGAAGCAGCTCCCTGTCCACACTGTGTATGGTGCAGATTGGGCGCTGCTGACTTCGACTGGGGATACTTTAGATGATCACACTCCTCAGCTTCCCTGGGAAGGTCTATGCCAAGGTACTGGAGAGGAGAGTCTGGTCGTTGGTCGAACCTCGGATTCAGGAGGAGCAATGTGGTTTTCGTCCTGGCCGTGGCACATCAGACCAGTTCTTTACTCTCTCGAGGATCCTTGAGGGTCGTGGGAGTTTGCCCAACCAGTTTACATGTGTTTTGTGGACTTGGAGAAGGCATTCGACCACATCTCTTGTGGTTTTTGTGGGGGGGTGCTTCGGGAGTATGGGGTATTGGACTTGTTGTTACGAGCTATCCGGTCTCTATACGACCGTTGTGAGAGTTTGGTTCGTATTGTCAACACTCGGTCGGACTCATTCCCAGTGAGAGTTGGACTCGGCCAGGGCTGCCCTTTGTCATCAATCCTGTTCATAATTTTTATGGACAGGATTTCTAGGTGCAGCCAGGGAACGGAGGGTGTCATGCTTGGTGATCACAGGATCTCATCTCTGCTGTTTGCAGATGATGTTGTCCTGTTGGCTTCATCCAGCAATGACCTACAGGTCTTACTGGGGCGGTTTGCTGCTGAGTGTGAAGCGGCTGGGATGAGAATCAGCACCTCCAAATCTGAGTCCATGGTCCTCAGTTGGAAAAAGGTGGATTGTCCTCTCTGGGTTGGGGACAAGCTCCTGCCCCAAGTGGAGGAGTTAAAGTATCTTGGGGTCTTATTCACGAGTGAGGGGAGAATGGAGCGAGAGATTGACAGATGGATTGGAGCAGCATCTGCAGTGATGCGGACGCTGTACCAGTCTGCTGTGGTGAGGAGGGAGCTAAGCTCTAAGGCAAAGCTGTCGATTTACCAGTCAGTCTACATTCCTACCCTCACCTATGGTCATGAGCTTTGGGTAATGACCGAAAGAACGAGATCGCGGATACAAGCGGCTGACATGAGCTTTCTTCGTAGGATTGCTGGACTCACCCTTAGAGATAGGGTGAGGAGCTCAGTCATCCGGGAGAGGCTCAGAGTAGAACCGCTGCTCCTCCACATTGAAAGGAGCCAGTTGAGGTGGTATAGGCATCTGATCAGGATGCCTCCTGGACGCCTCCCACTTGAGGTGTTTCGGGCACGTCCCACTGGGAGGAGACCCCGGGGAAGACCCAGGACTTGCTGAAGAGACTACGTCTCCCAGTTGGTGGTATCCTCTCTGAAGAGTTGGAGCAGGTGGCTGGGGAGAGGGAAGTCTGGGTTTCTCTGCTTGAACTGCTGCCTCTGTGACCCGGACCTCTGGAAAAGTGGTAGATGAATGCACATTTTCCTCTTAAATTTAAAATTTTTTTCTTATTTTTTTTTTTTTTTACATTTTCCAAGCAAAATCTGTATTTTTTTTCTTATAAATTTGCATAGTTTTTCTTGTAAATTTATGCCTTTTTCTCATAAATTTAAAACTTTTGCTCTTGTACATTAGCAAATATTTTCAGCCATAACTTTGCAAATCCTTACTTATAAGTTTGCAATTTGTGAGGTTTTTCTCTTAGATGTGTTTGTCAGAGTGAACTTAGCCACATTTGTTCTCTAATACAAATCAGATGTAGGAATAGTCATAAACAAAATTTTTACTGAGCCAGAAGAGAATAACATTTCAAATCTGAAGAGAAGAAAAACTGATGAGAAAAAAATGTGCATGGCATTCATTTTAAAAATCAGTGAAATCAAAATTTACTCAAAGAACAACCAAATGTACTTGAGTTAAATTCTTCCAAAATTTACTCAAGTCAGCGTATCCAGCAATAAAACTACTCAGAAAAGGACAACTTTGTGAAAAAGTTACTTGAGTGCATGTGTTTGAGTAAAATTAACTCATCACTATCCACCTCTGGCCTGGCCATTTTCAAAGATGAAGTGGCACATACTCATAACTTGTGACCCTTGACCTCGATGCAGACCCACCTGAGAATTGTGTGTGAGTTTGGTGTACATCCGGGCAGTCATCTAGGAGAAATGGCTATTCAGGAATAGTGAGTTTAATAGTTGACAACATCTGAATGCCTTCATGTGCCACGTTTTCATGACTTTAGCTCCCTTCTTTCAGCTGCTCCCTTTCGGGGTAAAACTTTTAACTCACAGCAGAAATTAAATGAGTATTTTTAACAGAATGGGAGATGTTCAAGACTTATAATTTTTAAAATTATTCTTTTTTTCCTGTTACTTCAATTTAAATCACTCAAAACAGCGCAGCTGAATCGAGGCTAAAATCTAACTAAGTGTCCTCTGATGAACTGTGGTCTGTCTTCCTGCTGCTAATCCTTTCATTGTGGGGGAGCGATTTGCTGTCAGTGTGTCATAGCCAGGACTTACCTGTAGGCGGAACACCATCCTCCTGGCCTCCTGCATCTCCCTCTCCAGCTGCTCCTGGTGAGCGTCCAGCTGCTCCACCCAGGACTTCTCCTCCTCCTGACCATCGTGCCCAAGGGAGGGACACAGACCACAGAGAGGCACGTCCTCTGAAATGGGACATGGGAGATTTTTTTGTGTGTGTGTGTGTGTGTGTGTGTGTGTGTGTGTGTGTGTATTATATCTGGCTCTACTAAAGCTGATGTGCAGCCAACCAACCGGTGACAGATTTCTTTTCTGTCGGCTCAGATTTGTCTTCCTGAGGTCCCCCCTGGTTCTCGGACTGATCATGGACCGTTTCTTCTTTAGGGGTGTCAGTGGACTGGGTGATAACATACTCCTCTTTGGGGGAGTGAGCCGGGCTGGCTGAGCTGAGGCTGAAACAGATGGTGGGCACAGGGAGGAATGAATGCGCTTGTGTCCTGCCAAATGAACAGCAATAAATAAACCTAGCCAGATAAAATGGAGATTTACACTTTAAAAACTCCCAAATGAGCATAATGAGCATAAAAAATACTAATTAATCCCATCTGGGCACATTTTTAACCAAATCCATTTTAAACTCATGATGCCAAAAGGATACACGGTATTCTTAAAGGCATTATCAGACTCTTTTTTTTAACTTAATAAAAACAGGTACAACCAAACAGGTTTGCAACCTGTTAAAGAAAAAATACATGGTGGCACAAGAAATGTGTGCAAACCCCCCCCCCCCTCCCCACAGGAAATTCTTTACATATTTTGCTTCCCCTTTGGCCATCATTTTAAAACATGAGGCTTTCTTGGTTTCTGAGCGGCTGCTTTTGTAACAGCTTTGTAAATACAGGATTTCTATTTTCTGCGAGTGTGGACAGCAGCCTGAGGTCCAGGACCGGCTGTCATTTTCACTCAGTTGTGTTTGGAGAAATAAGATACAGCTACCATGGCCTGTGACCAGTGACATTATGCGCAGCCTCATAGCATGGGGCTCCTTCTTCTTTCTCCCTGTCTGAGCCTGCATGTGAAAACAAGCCCGAGACCACAGAAATGGAGCTAAACTCGATCCCAGCAAAAACCATAAAAATAAGCATTACTCTAAGCATTACTCTACCCCTGAGGCTAAACGACTAAGAAGGGGAAAAAAATAACTGTGGGATAGAACTGGGTTAGAAATAAGAAAAACGTTCTGAAGGACTGCATGTGCTCCATATGTATGGGGAGAGCATACTTATGGGACAAGAATGTGTAGCTGGTAAGATTTTATGCTTCCCTAATGCAATTAGTCAGCACCAGCTACTAAAGCAACAGTAAATGCGTGCAACCTTGGAGGGGGGCCCTTCCTGTCTTTGCTAACTTTTCACATATTTACTGTCAGAAATTATTATTAAGGAATAGTTTTCATTCGCCAAACAGACTGTGAGCAAGCCCAGAAGACACAAATGTAAAATACAATGCTGGTCATATTATGCAAATACTAAGCAGGCATATCACATAGGCAACGTTCACAATGAAAGAGACAATTTGGTTAAAAATACCTGCATGGAGCCACAAACAACATTTTACACAACTGGTATGTCAACATTCGCAATATGTAATAATAAATGTGGCTTTTTAATGCAAGCACAGCAGTTTTCTTGCACATTATTTTTTTTCTTGTAATGTATTTCCTTAAAAGTGTGACTTTTTTAATAATAAATTTGCTTTTTTTCTTATAAAGTCTGATTTTTTTTAAATAAATTTGCTTTTTAAAAAAAAAAAAAATCAGTAACATTTTTCACATAAATTTGCACCTATTTTCTTGTAAATCTGAGACCAGAAATGGTGTCAGTTCCAATTTTACAATTCCAATTCCACTTTTACTTCCACTGATATTTAGATGATCAATTCCAGTTCCTGCATATCTTTAAAGTTCAATTCCAATTCAATTCCAGTTCCTAATGCATCAGTTCCAATTCAATTCTAATTCTGAGACTACTAAGCTCTACTAATGGAACTTGATTATAGTTACTTTTGATCAACTCTCTGTGACATCTGAGAATTGTAATGAGTGATGTGACAAAACCCAGTGACTATATATCAACATGTTTAACTGAACAAGGTTTGCTCAAATTTTCCAAGGGTGACTGGCTAGGTGGAGGGCCCCTGGCCTAGACGCATGCGACAACAATCCCATACAATAAAAACAAAGGCAGTTAATTGCTGCCAAACACCTTCAAAGTTTTGAAGGTATGACTGCCTCAAAGCTTTCACATTTGAAGCTTGTCCAGATAATCCACACAAAAGTATGGGGTTAGTTTGACAAGAATTTTTGTTTAGTGAAGGCTAAATAGAATGCATCTTGTCGGGATCTTTGCCACCAATTAGGTTTGGTTTCTCACTTCTCATAACACTACAGTAGCCTAAAATAGTGCAGATATAGTTTGCATTAAGACTTTTTCACATTACATCTTCTTTTCTAGCTTTTCAGAGCTCTTTTTATCCAGGCATTGACCTAAGTAAGTTGTCCTTACTAATGCTGTGGCTGCGTATGGTTGTTGCTATGACAATGGTCACATGACTGCAAAAGGTCTATAAGAGGGGGGGCTGAAAAGTTCATAGGCTGGCTACGAAGGAGTTATGCTCATAGGTGCTGAGCCACTAGTATTTGTGCTTCAGTGGCCGAGGAACGAGAGGTCAGAGCAGAGGTGAGAGTGAGAGAACTGGGACAAGAAATTATATTTGGTCAAATTTGACCACTGCATCATGATCAGCCTATGAACTTTTCAGCCCCACCTTGTACATCTTTCATCATCACAGACGGGCACCAGCAAGCAACAAAACACTGAGAGATCACTGGAACTGATCAATTCCACTTGCACAGATGACTCAATTCCAATTATGACATTTAAAAACCTTCAATCCCAGTTCCACTCAGAACTGACCCCAAGCCCATTTGAGACATTTTTCTGACACATTTGAAATTTCTCTCGTTTTTTGTTCTTTTTTCCCTGTAAATTTATGCTTCTTTTTTCAGTTGTTTTTTTTGTTAAAGTTCTAGGGAGCCAAAGGATATAAGCTCTGGTGCCACATGTTGCAGAATACTGGTTTAGGCGAATACTTGTTTGAAGCAAAAGTAGCAGCCATCATTGCAACACCTGTGCTAGACACATATTTTGAAGCAACAACCAAACTTGTCTCTATTTGAAGCATAACATAAAAACTCAGTGGTCAAACATGACAAAAATATATGCTTTAAAGTTTGTGACTTTTATAAACTAGAAAAGCACTCAGAGAGCACATACCTCTGCCAAGGCTCCTTCCATCTCTCATGGATCACCTCCAAAATGTAATGGGTTTATGTGTAGGCCTACAGCCATTTGTGGCGAAAATTGCATCAAAGTCTGTCCAGTAGTTTTGGAGTATTGCTGCTAACACACTGTGAGAAAATAAGAGCCTTGGTTGAAGTATGCACTCTCAGATCATCACCAAAATCTAATCATCTGTTCCCCATGCCACTACACACCTTTCCTGAAAATTTCATTAAAATCTGTTCATAAATTTTTGAGTTATGTTGGTAACAGACAAGCCAACAGACAAACCAACCAGCGCCACTGAAAACATTACCTCCTCCCTTGACAGAGGTGAAAATCAAACCCAGAATAAGGTTTTAAAGCTTTTTTTTTTCTAATTCATCTTATATGTACAGTATTCTAAAAACGCCTTTGTGTCACAGAATTCTCCCATCGATTTTAATTCAAGATTCTCCAAGTTCTTTGTTGCTCTCTTATTGTGTCTCTGGTGTAATTTTGTGTTCTTGTTTGCACGAGAGTGTGCCAGTATTTCCACAAAACTAAAGTCAGAAGATGTGATGAGTTTTCCACAATCAGAATGAGTCAGCAGATCTCCAGAGAAATAATAATTCATGAATGTATTTAGCCTACCAAATATCAAAGCAAGCAAGTAGGGAAAGGGGAAAAGTCAGCAGATTGCTGAAGATATTAGGATTCAAAGCCATTATTTCTGTGTCAAAATGAAGCGTCTGTATCATCTGTAACAGATTTTAATGGAGTTTTTTCTGAAAGGTGTTATATTTTCAGTACTGACTGTAGAATGTCAATATTGTTGCAAAAACATAAAGAAGGTAGAAACCTTTAGCAATGTTCGATGAGTTTGGCCTTTGTAGCTTTTCAAAAAGATTGACTGCTCCAGGTCACATAAAATGCAAGAAGTGAGCGTCTTATCGGATGCAGCTGCAATTATCCTTAAGTGTTTTCTCAAAGAGGATCAAAGAAGCGCTCTCCGACTAATCTAGTCTCTCCAGATGACGGCACTATCAGGATCCCCTCTGTCATTGTCTCAAAGGACAGTTCAATAAAGTCTAACAAATTTATTGCAGATGCTTGCTGGTGATCTGTGGCAACAACAGAAAGCACGCAAATGGATCATTTTGGAACATATGGCTTTAGCTACGGATTACGCACCGGGATGTGCAAAAGATGAGCTTCTGTGCAACAGATTAACGTCATTTGATCAGCAGTGGTGGAAAGTTACCAAGTGAGCCCAAATTACTATAGTAATACTCTACTTGAGTTGAATTTTAAACTATTTAGGATTAGTTGGGGGTTTTTTTTGGTTATTTATGTAAAACTTATCTGACAAAGTTCGGTTTTCAAAACAATAAACTAGCTTTCATTAAGCAACGCGTGATATATGTTACAAATGTGCATCTAAATGCAGTGTTCCCAATTATACAATAATTTGGCATATTTCTCTTTGCATAACTCCATTCTGGAGTTGTCTATATATTGCCTGTTTCCTTTCATTTTAAAACTGCCCCCCCCCCACACACACACTATCTCCCACACAAATAGTGGGGAAAAATGGGACAGTTATTACACAACAGTTAATCTCTTTTATAATCTCAGATTTATCTTCCTAGCCACAGGGTTATAAAACAGTGTGTGAGATTTGATCAGGCCCCACTCCTGAGTGTTATTATGTTGAACTTATTATATTTCAATGACCCCCCTCCTCTAGTTTCTTGGTTTTTGTTGCACATCCTTTGTGTTATTGATTATTTGGGGTTTATGATTACTGATGAATTGTCAGCCCATTGTTATTTCTGCTTTATTTTGTTGATGTCACTCCACTAGTACTGAATAACTTGCTAATGTATCTTGACCTTACCTACTAATTTAATGTAAACAAAATGCTGACATCATGTGTTATATGTCTGTTATATGTTTGTTTGTATGTTGCTGTACACAAAAAAACATCTGGCAATCTGTTTTCATTTTATTGTAGTAACTGGGCCCCCTACCAAAAGCTTTAAATAGCTTCCTCGGGGTGATCCTTTCACACTCCTAATCAGTGTGATAAAAAGTTTACTGTATACTGTAATTCATGCTGTTAATAATGTGTGATGTGTGTGAATAAACTAAAGTAAACATTATTGTGTTGATTTATTTTGTCCTAAGTTTGAGTTTTCTCACGTCACCATGTTGGAGTTTTGTAAATGCCTCTAGTGTAGTTCTTGTTTCAGTTTTTGGCTCTTCAGTTCTTAGTTATTTTTAGATTACAATCTTTCTGGTTTTGCCTTCCCAGTTCCTTATGTATTTTATTGTATTCTCTGTGTCACCCTTGTGTTTATCTTGCCCCATTTTGAGATCAGGTTTATTCTGAAAGTACTTCCTGTTTATTTTTTTATTTTTTTTGGTAGTGTCTTCCTGTTTATCCTTGGTTATGATTCACAATTTACTTTTTGTTGTACTTACTAATCTCAGTTGATTTTCCCAACCAGTTTTCCCTTGCTAATTATCTGTTCTCTTTTAAGCTTAGTTTTGGTCTGGCCACTCCTCACAGCAGCATTACACTTGGTCATGTTTTAGATTGTGTCCCTTGTGTTGTCCCTGGTTTTCAAGGTTTGTTTAGGTTCAGATTGTTCTGTGTTTTTATCCTTAGTTATTTTCTCTGGTGTTTAAGTTTTTTTTTTTGTTGTTGTTTTTTTTTTGTATTTTGTATACTTTATTAATCCCCAGAAGGAAATTCAGGGCATCCACGGTACAGCGCCAACCCCTTCACACACACACTCCCACCTAGGGCCACTTTACAGTCTCCAGTTAACCTAAGTTGCATGTTTTTGGCCTGTGGGAGAAAACCGGAGTACCCGGGGTAAACCCATGCAGATACAGGGAGAACATGCAAACTCCACACACAATGGTTACTGATGGTCAGAGGGTGGGATCGAACCCATGATGGGCAGGGGTGGAATTGATCCTGTGACCTTACTGTGCTGCCACAGTGCTAACCAATCCACCACCAAGCTGCCGTTTAGACTAGTTTGTTTCCAGCTCCCATGCTGTGTTTTGTTTTCTACTAAGTTCAGTAGTTGAGTTAGTTTGTTATCATTTCAATAAATCTTTGGAACGGCATTCAGCCTGCATTTGGGTCCTCCTTTCCGACCTGCTCTGTGTTCCACTACATGTGACACAGCACACAATTGTTTTACCTTAACCATCTAGTATACCCTGAAGCTCTACATCTGAGTACTTGTTAAACAACAATAATCAGAATTGGTATTTAGAAAAAAATACATGTTTATTAATGAATTTTAAACCTAAAATGGCTAAATGATGATTTTCTGCATTATCTTATGATATTAAGTACTCAGCTATGCAGTAGGTACCGGTGGTGGCCTAGTTGGTAGAGTATCTGCCCCACAACCGGAAGGTTCAAATCCCGGTCAGGTCATACCAAAGACCATATAAAAAAATGGTACTTTTCACCTCCTAGCTTGGTTCTCAGCATAATGGAACGGGGAAAGGAAAGTTAACGCACAGAGTTACCAGAAGACTAACCCCCGACTATAGCTTTCACTACTCACAGTAGCTGTGTGACCTAGGGTCAGTGAAATGGAGACAGGTGCTGCACCTATACACCGCGTGGGGTGGAAGGGATTAGCTAACTTAACTTATGCAGTAATTACTCACTAAAAAGGTTACCTGAGTAAAACTAAGGAAGCATCTACTAACAAAGTTATTTAGCAGTAATTTTTTGTAAACTTATGAAAAAATACAGATTTACAAATTTAAATTTAGAACAAAGAGCTGTAAATTTGTGAGTTAACTTGCAAATCTTAAAAGTCTGAACATTTACATATGCAATCAAAAGTTGCAAGCTGAAATAGAATTTCAAATTTATGCAAGGCACTGCGATGAAAGAAAGAAAAACACTGACAAATTACTACTGAAAAGTTCCAAATGTATAAGCAAAATATTGCAAATTTATAAGAACACATTTACAGATTTAGATTTATAGAATAAGAGAAAAAAAATGCAAGAAATCATTGCAAATTCAAAGTAAGTAACAAATTTAATGGACAAAAGCTTCATATCCAAGAAGTAAAAAAACCCTAAATTTTGCAAGAAAAAAGTGAATTTACACCTACAATAAATTTACAGATGGGGGGGATTTTGTATATTTTCTTTCTAATATAGCTAATAGCGCTTTCTAATATGCGTAAAGGTCTAATATCCAAATAATGTGATGAAATGGTAGACTAAATTAAATAAATATTTCCGGATGAGACATTAACTGCTCAATTCAAATTAGTAAAATCAAAATTAATTCAAAGAGTACAACCAAACATATATTTAAGAGAAACAAGTTGCAAATTTAAAGGGAAAAAAAATCTAAATTTTACAAGAAAAACTTGCAAACTCATGTGAAAGAAGCAGAAAATTTACAAGAAGGGGCGGCAGTGGCTCAGGAGGTAGAGTGGTCATTTAATAACCAGAGGGTTGGCAGTTCAAATCCCATTCTCCCCAGACATCCTGCCGTCATGTCCCTGGGCAAGACACTTTATCCAGTGTCCATGACACTGGGCATGAATGTGTATAAATGTTTGGGAGAGGCCGTTGGCCCGGATTGGCAGCCATGTTTCCGTCAGTCTGCCCCAGAGCAGCTGTGGCTACAGTGGTAGCTTACCACTACCAATGTCTGTGGAGTGAATGAATAATGTATCAATTGAAAAGTGCTATATAAATCTGATGCATTATTAAGAAAAAAGTTGAAAATTTACAAAGAAAAAGTAACAAATTTATGGGGAAAAAATGAAAATTTACAAGAAAAAAACGTGGAAGATAACTGTCATCCTCCCCCTGAAAAATGGGTGAACTTCTAGTCCTCGTGAAGGGGGGGGATATCATTTGCATACTTTACTGTTTTATAGGTAGAAACGGCTCTGACCTCATTAGATTTCTGAAAAGTATTTATTTTAATAGCCATCCGCACGAGGAAGCCAGACAGTGGTTGCTAGGCAATAGCAGCTCAGCTCAGCCACAGGGACACACCCACACCTCCTGCACTGTCAACACCAACAATAATCTGTACAGTTTAGGCTTCAAAGTCCCGCCGTAAGGATGAAATGCAACAACAACAACAACAAAAAAGGTTCCCACCTGATGGCTAAGCTCTAAATCTGTCTATAGGACGCACCGGCACACATCTGCAGTGGCTGCATTGACAACAGCCGCACACTGCTTTGACAAGGCGTTTAGATGAAGAGCGTCACTCACCACTTCATCTGCTTGGCTCCCATGCTGATGTTTAGCCTCCCCTACAGTCAGAGCCCGGCATCTGGATCCTCAGTCAGGACCACAGCCCGGACACAGCCGGGGGTCGGCAGGGAGGGGAGCGGCCCCGAAAGCCTGCAAGCAGAAGACGACTCTCCACGCCGCACACTGTGTTCAATCACAAATAACAGCACGTTCAAATCCCCTGAAACAAACAAACAAAAAAAAAGCTCTGAATCCTAATCAAGAGCCCCAAACCCGTCCCCTAAGTCATACCCCGGCTCAGTCCTTCGGCAGACAGGAGGAGAGCGGAGGACCGGTGCTCAGCAGCAGCAGCGGCAGCAGCAGCAGCGCAGACTCACGCCTGCCTGCTTCCCCACTGCATTCGCCCTGTGGCGGAGCTCGGCAGCTCTCATTCACCGACACAATGTTGTTTTTGTCCCTTTTGGACAAGAACCGATGCGGCTGTTGTGCATCTTTGTCACTGTTTTTGCACTTATTCCCCCCAACCCCTCCCCTCTCTTTCTCTTCTGCTCGGCTGCACCGGCTTTGTATCAATCCTCCCTTCTTTTCAGAGACCCGGCATGTCAGACATTTCTCTATCTGGGTGTGTTCACCCTCCCCCCTCATCCTCCTTTCTCCCTCCCTCCTTTTCCCATTGCCCTCTCCTTTTGCAAGGAGGAGGAGGAAGAGGAAGACTCACCTCCTTTTCTCTCCTCTTTTTCCATTTGAGCAGTGCTTGTAATATATACCACTGCAGGCAGATGACACGACTTTCCACACAAATAAAAAAAAGAAAATTAGTAGCTTATTTCTGTGCAGATAAAATAACAGCCTTGCCCAACAACAACATACCACACATGCCAAGACACATGAGAGGTTAATCATATATTTACGCAGGCAGAGGAAACAGGGAGGCGCTTAAAGAGAAAATGGTATTTATAAAATAGAAACAGCCTATAATAACAGCCCTTCTCATTTCTTTTATTGGAGTGTCCCAAATGAAGGGAGCAGCCTTTTGCAGTTGTCACAGAAAGACCAGAAAATGCACTTAAACTATCAGAGCCATTATGTAGTGTGGACTTTTTTTTAAAGAGTCAGTCATAATTTGAGTGACAGGCAGCAGAAACAAAAGATTTTCTCTGAGGTTAACTGGCATCAAACTGGGGATTCTAAATTGTCCTTCAGTATGACTGTGAGAGTGAATGGTTGTCTGTCTCTCTGTGTTGGCCCTGCGATGGACTGGCGATCTGTCCAGGGTGTACCCTGCCTCTCACCCAAAGATGCTGGGATAGGCTCCACCCCCCGCAACCTGAAAAGGATTAAGCAGAAGAAGATGGATGGATGGATGGATGTACTGCTGGTGTTAAGTAGTCCTTTGAAAGGCGTTTTGGCTGATCACACTGTCAATTAAACTGTTAAAAATGTTGGCCATGCCATCAGAAAAAAAAAGTGAAATAGGACTCATCCTGGCATGGTAGTTTGCAGTTCTGTCCAGAACAAAATGACACAGTCTTAAATTCTGTATGAGCACCAATAATGCATGCGTCAATGAGCTACTTCACTGTAGAGCCATGAATATGCATGCAAACCACCCACCTAATCCTGCATAAATAAGATCTATGTAGGAAAAACAGATGCAGTGCCAGGCACTGACAGGGACAAGCATTCTATTTAAATAGGATTAAAGAGACACTAGAGTGGTGACCTAGTTGGTAGAGCATCCGCCCCACAGCTGGGAGGTCATGGGTTCAAATCCTGGCCAGGTCATACCAAAGACCATATAAAAATGGAACTTTTCGTCTTCTAGCTTGGTGCTCAGCATAATGGAATGGGGAAAGGAAAGCTGACACACAGAGCTACCAGAGTACTGACCCCTCATTGTAGCTTTTACTACTCACAGTAGCTGTGTGGCCTAGCGTCAGTGAAACGGAGACAGGCACTGCCCCATACACCACATGATGTGGAAGAGATTAACTTAAAGAAAGAGACAATGTTTACGTTTTTTGATAAATGAATTTTTGAAATCTGGGGTGGAGCAGAAGTGAATTTTCACAAAATTGTACTTAGTATTTTATTGCAAGAAAATTTTTTTAACTATTATTTTTATTTATAAAGAAATAAACTGTAGTTTTATGCAAGTTTTTCGTCATACTCCTTCATTTGGTTAGAAATGCTGAAATGTTCCTCCAGGACATCCTTCTGTCTCTTTGAGACTGCAAATGAATATCTTATCATTTATATTCCTTAGACATTTAAGAGGAAAAGCCCTCCAAATTAGTGAGAGTAAAGTCACTCATTTGCAAGAAAAAAACTACAAATGTATGTGGAAAAAGTCACAAATTTATCAGAAAAAGTGTCATGAAGCTGAGCACTAGGAGAGTTCCATGCTCACGCTTTCAGTTATTTCCAGTTATGTTCTGTACTTTCTTCTCGGATTTATTTTGTATTGGGTTTGGGGTTGTTGTATTTTGTTATCTGAGCTTGTCCTTGGTTTCTGTTTTGAGTTTTCCTGTTATCATATGTTAGTTTGTTTATTAGTCGTGTACTTTTATTTTATGTTTGTTTGTACATAAAATATGTATATGTATGTATATTTTTTATTTGCCATAGTTTATTTTATTTGCCATAGTTTATCGTCCTCCATCAATCTACTCAGAATTTTTATCCGAATTTGCTGAATTCTTAGCTGATTTAGTGCTGAAATCAGATAGAATAATTATAGTAGGAGACTTCAATATACATGTAGATGTAGATAGTGACTGCCTTAATGTGGCATTTAATTCAATATTAGACTCAGTTGGGTTTTCTCAGAAAGTAGGAAATTCTACTCATTATCTCCATCATACGTTGGATGGACCTTGTTCTGACATATGGCATAGAAATAGAAAATCTGGTAGTGTCTCCTCATAACCCTGTACTGTCAGACCATTGTCTGTTAACCTTTGATTTTACTATTTCTGACTATTTGGCTCCTAAAGAAAAATATTACTACAGTAGATGCCTCTCAGATGATGCTGTTACCAAATTTATGCAGATTGTTTCCTCTATACCATGTGTCAACACAACGAAAATAAGCTATAAACAGCTTGCTCCTTCTGTAATTGATAGCATGGTAGATAGTGTTACAGCTTCTCTGCATCAGACTCTAGACTTGGTGGCCCCCTTAAAAAAGAAAAAGTCTAATCAGAGATTTCTAACTCTTTGGTTCAACACAGAAACTCGTACCTTAAAACAGAAAACTCATCAATTACAAAGAAAATGGTGCTCCACTAATTTAGATGAAATCTATTTAGCTTGGAGAAATCATCTTTTAATTTATAAAAAATCTCTTAGAAAAGCTACAACGAGTTATTATTCTGCATTAATAGAAGACAATAAGAATAATCCCAGGTTTCTTTTCAGTACTGTAGCCAGGCTGACAAAGAGTCAGGACTCTGTCAATCCTAGCATTCCCTTGGAGCTTACTAGTAAGGACTTTATGAACTTTTTCAATAATAAAATTTCATCCATCAGAGATAAAATCAATCAGATTCTTCCCACCGTTAACTTAAATACAGTAACTACTACAACTCCTTCAACTGATATCTGTCTTGATGAGTTTACTCCAATTGACCTTTTAGAGTTAGACAAAATAGTTTCCTCATCCAAGCCTTCAACTTGTCTTTTAGACCCTATTCCTACCAGGTTATTTAAAGAAGTCTTCCCACTTATTGGTAGCTTTATTCTTCATATAATCAATTCTTCATTAACTTTAGGCCACGTACCGCAGGCTTTTAAAACTGCTGTAATTAAACTCTTACTCAAAAAGCCAACGCTAGATCCAGGAGCTTTAGCTAACTATAGACCAATCTCTAATCTCTCTTTCATTTCAAAAATCTTAGGAAGAGTTGTTGCTACGCAATTATTTGACCACCTGCAGGGAAATGGTTTACTTGAAGAGTTTCAGTCTGGGTTTAGAATCCATCATAGTACTGAAACAGCCTTAGCGAAGGTCACTAACGAACTCCTCATCGCATCTGATAATGGACTTGTTTCTGTACTTGTCCTTTTAGACCTTAGTGCAGCTTTTGATACTATCGATCATAATATTCTACTTGATAGATTAGAACACTATGTTGGACTTAATGGAACTTCGTTGCAGTGGTTTAGATCTTATTTATCTGATAGGTTCCAGTTTGTTCATGTCAATAATGAGTTTTCTTTCAACTCAAAGCTCAGTCATGGAGTTCCACAGGGATCTGTGCTAGGCCCTACTCTTTTTAGTTTATATATGCTTCCATTAGGCAACATTATTAGAAAGCACTGTAAACATTTTCATTGTTATGCAGATGACACACAATTATACCTGTCAATGAAGCCAGATAATAGTAATCAATTAGTCAAGTTGGAAGCCTGTCTTAAGGAAATCAAAACTTGGATGACTTATAATTTCCAGCGATTAAATTCAGATAAGTCTGAAGTCATTCTTGTTGGTCAAAAAAACCTTAGAAATACCTTTCCAAATCAAACTTTCAGTTTGGATGCAGTTACTCTTTCTCTTAAAAGCTCTGTGAGGAACCTTGGAATTATTTTTGATCAAGATCTGTCTTTCAATTCACATATTAAATTTGTTTCTAAGACTGCCCTCTATCATTTGCGTAATATTGCCAACATTAGGAGCATCCACGCTTTTGTTAGCTCGAGATTAGATTATTGTAAATCTTTATTATCAGGTTGACCTAAAACATCTTTAAAAAGTCTTCAGTTGATCCAAAATGCTGCAGCAAGAGTTTTAACAGGTACTAGAAAGAGAGATCATATCTCTTCGGTTCTGGCCTCCCTTCATTGGCTTCCCATAGAATTTAGAATTAAGTTTAAAATCCTTCTTCTTACTTACAAAGCTCTAAACAATCAGGCCCCTTTTTATTTAAAAGATCTGATACTACCATATTATCCCAACAGAGCACTACGCTCCCAAAATGCAGGATTACTTGTAATACCTAGAATCTCCAAAAGTACAATGGGAGGCAGAGCCTTCAGTTATCAAGCTCCTCTCCTGTGGAACCAGCTGCCAATCTGGATTCGGGAGTCAGACTCGATCTCTGTTTTTAAGAATAGGGTTAAAACCTTCCTTTTTGATATAGCCTACAATTAGGGAGGGATCATGTGTTTCTGAACCCTCCCTTAGTTATGCTGCTAATTGGTTTAGTCAGCCGGGGGACCTCCAATAATGCACTGGGCCTCACTCCTTTCTTCACTCTCAATGAATTTTTTTTTTTTTTTTTTTTTTTGCTGGTCATTAACATCTATTTGTTCTCTGCCATAGATTAAGTCCCCATCGTGCTGTTTGCTCTCTACATGTCTGTTCTTTTCATCTTCTCTGTCTCCTCACCCCCCAGCCAGTCACAGCAGATGACTGCCCCTCCCTGAGCCTGGTTCTGCTGGAGGTTTCTTCCTGTTAAAAGGGAGTTTTTCCTCTCCACCGTCACCAAGTGCTTGCTCACAGGGGATCGCCTGATTGCTGGGGTCTTTCTGCAACTGTGGGGGTTCCCCCTACAGTTGAAAGTGCTATGAGATGACTGTTGTTGTGAAATGGCGCTATATAAATAAAGTTGAATTGAATTGAACTGTATTATCTTGTATTTCAGTTTATCTTCCTGCATTTATATTTGAACCGTCTTCATCCTTGTCTTCAGTTCTCCTTTTGTAACCTCATCATTCATTAGTATTTATTTTTGAGCACTTCATGGGTTTTGTATTTCTTCTTGTCCACACCTTGGCGGTTGTTATTATTTTCTCTTTGATTATTTTGATCTGTTCCCGTTTTGGAATTATTTCATATTTATGGTCAGTTACTGTGGTATATTACACGTAATCAGTTACATGATTGACTCAGTATCAGCCAGTCCTGAAGGGGGCACACTTGTACTGCTCTTGGGATGTCTCCATAAGGCATAAGAGGAGCCATGAACCTTTGCTGTACTCTGAGCTGAATAATTGTTAGAGAGGGAGGGGGATACCTCTAATCATACTTGTTTTGACGGGTGACCTTTGGCCCGACATGCCCCTGACCTGACCTATGTAATTATCTGGGGACTATCTCTAATGGCATGGGGATTAGTGTGGGTATCAAATGTCAATTATAACTGACTTATGGGATTAGTGCGGGGATTAATGTGGGTATAGAATGTCAATTATATATGCTTTTAAAAATTATCTTTGACCTGTGAGATTGGTGTGAAAATGGAATGTCAATTATATATGCTTTTAAAAATGATCTTTGATCCGTGGGATTAGTGTGACAATGAAATGTCAATTATATATGCTTTTAAAAATGATCTTTGGGGACTTCCGGTTATGGCGGCCGCCTAGAAGGACACGTATCACTCTGCTCTGCCCTTGGAAATAAAAATTCGGCAAATAACTCTCTCATTTGGAACAGAACTTTTCCCAGCGTTTGGGTGAGGATATGTCGGTGAAGACTAAGGCTGGGAAATCAGGAGGGGGAAAAATTGAATCGCCGAAGCAGTCCAAATTAACGGACTTTAAAGTTTGTGGCGCAGTAGAAAAAGCTGCGGATATGGCGGATGAAACTAGCGGTGGTGCGGTAACTGCTGCTGCTAACGATGGCGACACAGGTGCAGTGCTGACTGCCATTAGCTCAATGAGAGCAGACTTTTCCGCTAAACTTGATGGGATTATGGCAGCGTTGGATGCAATGAGAAAGGAGTTGAGTGACTGCGTGGAACGAGTGACGCAGGCGGAGCTTCGTGTCTCAAGTGCGGAGGATGAAATTAGCGAACTTCAAATAAAGGTGCGCACTTTGGAAAAAAAAAATAAAGATCTGGAAAATAGCGTTCTGGACTTGGAATCTCGGTCCAGAAGGAACAACCTGAGGCTGGTGGGTTTACCGGAGGGAGCCGAAGGTCGTGATTCATGCTCCTTTTTGGAGGGGTGGATCCCGGAGGCGCTGAACAACGCGGAGCTAAAATCATCAGTCGTCTTGGAAAGCTTCCACCGAATTGGCCCACCGAGAGGTAACAAGGCAGCACCGAGGACGCTAATTATGAAGTTTCTCAGCTACAGAGACAGGATGACGATCTCCAACGCGGTGCGGGCCAAAGGAGAAATTAAATACCAAGATCAGCAGGTGCGGTTCTACCCAGATCTGGCCTCAGGAATCCAACAATTAAGGAAGCAGTTTGACCCCATCCGCAAAGAACTGCGCAACCTTGAGATTCGTCATGG
Organism: Pholidichthys leucotaenia; assembly: GCA_020510985.1. NCBI lineage: Eukaryota > Metazoa > Chordata > Actinopteri > Cichliformes > Pholidichthyidae > Pholidichthys > Pholidichthys leucotaenia. Next base: position 237,382,443 of record CM035847.1, read on the forward strand.
AGTGATTCACCCTGCAAGACTTCTGGTCACATATGAGGGCAGAACACGCATCTTCAAGACCCCCGAGGAGGCGCAGGAGCTCATCAAGAAGATCCAGGAAGAGACTGGTGGGAGCTAAGCATGAACAGAATATAGGGTAGAATATTTGAGCATTTAACTGATTAGAAGCATATAACAAGATTACAAAATATAGAATGTATTACATATTAAAAAAAAAAAAGTACAAAATTGCTAAAAAAATTTGGAGTTAAATTGGAAAATTACAGAAGAGAGTTAATGTTACGTTATTAAAAGCAGTAGAGTTAGGGTGATTGGGAGGATGAAGAAGGAGTGGCTTTGGCTGTTCCTCGTGGGTGTGGACCGGTCGATGGCTATATCGGGAGACGGAATTTCTCTTTTGCTTTTGGGGGGATTGCCACAAATGTGGGAAGGGGGAATTTGTTTGTGTGTAGTTTGTAGGGTGAATGTTCAACCACTCTTTTTTTTGCTTTTCTGTTTGAGCATGTTTACACTGCAAGGTAATCCCAAACTCCCTATTGATTATAAATCAAAGCGTTAATCTTAATTTAACTTCATGGAATTGCAGAGGTCTACAAAATTTAAAAAAACTTAAACAAGTTATGAATAAAATAAAAGACATGGGTTCAAAAATTGTGTTTTTACAAGAAACTCATCTAATAGAGCAAGATGTAAAAAGAATTAGGAGTAGATGGCAAGGAAATGTTTTCACCTCATCATTTTCATCCCGAGCCAGGGGAGTTATGACTCTCATACATAAATCAGTCCCATTTCAAGTGAAAAATGTAATTGGAGACAAATTTGGAAGATATGTAATCATTCAAGGATCTTTGCTATTAGAAAACATAAATTTGGTGAACTTATATGGTCCCAATATAGATGATCAAAAGTTCTTTGCCAATTTATTTCTTATCTTATCATCACTTACAGGGCAACATATAATAGCAGGGGATTTTAATTGTACATTGAATCCCAGTATAGATAGATCAACAGGACTGGACTGTACGCACAATGGATGTAGGATGACCATTAATCATTTTATGAAAGAATTGAAATTGATAGATATATGGAGAGAAATGAAGCCACAAGTTAAAGCATACTCTTGTTATTCCAATACCTACAAGACATTCTCACGTATAGATTATTTTTTGATCTCCACAGAATTAAGGTCCAAGATTCAAAACTGTTTTTATGATAACATCCTGATCTCTGATCATGCACCCTGCTGTCTAATGTATGTAGATAAGAAATTGACAAAGGAACCAGGTAGATGGCAATTTCAGCATAAATGGCTTCAGGATGAGGAATTTGTTAAGTATATAGAAAAACAGATAGATGAGTTCTTTGATATCAATACTACACAAACATCAGCATGTGTAAAGTGGGAGGCTTTCAAAGCTTTTATTAGGGGACATATTATTAGTTATACAGGCTCAAAATCTAAGAAGACTCGAGAGGAGAGAGTTCAATTGGAACATAAAATAAAAATTCTTCAAGAAAGAGTATATGCAGGAAGAGATCCAAGGTTGGAGAACGAATTACTGATTTTGAGAGCTGAATATGACAAAAAATCAGCGAATAGAGCTGCCTCGAGTCTTCTAAGATTGAAACAATCTTTTTATGAACAAGGTGAAAAATCAGGAAAGTTATTGGCATGGCAGATTAAACAATTAGAATCTAAAACACCAATTACCAGTATTATAAGTAACGGACAGGTAGTTATAGATCCTTCAGAAATTAATAGAGCCTTTAGAGATTACTATGAAAAATTATATGATACCAAAAATGAATCTGACTTAACAAAACTACATGGGTTTTTGAATGAACTATCTATACCGTGTATTCCAAATGAAAATAGGGAGATACTGGAGTCTAAAATTAGTCAAGAAGAAGTTGGACTAGCCATTGATAATATGAAATCAGGAAAAAGTGCAGGACCAGATGGTCTTCCAGTTGACCTTTATAAAAAATTTAAGAATAAATTAACAAAACCTTTTTTGGAAATGGTTTTAGAAGCATTTCAAAATAGTAATTTACCATCATATATGAATAATGCCTTAATTATACTGTTGCCAAAACCAGGTAAGCCCTCTAATAAATGTGAAAATATGAGACCAATAAGCCTATTAAATGCCGACCTTAAGATAATTTGTAAAATTTTAGCAAGACGAATACAAGAAATTTTACCAAATATTATTAATCGAGATCAGAATGGCTTTATAAAGGGAAGACAAGGCTTCCATAATGTAAGAAGACTATTTAATATTATTTATTCTAATAAAGAAGCACCGGATACAGCTCTCTTATCACTGGATGCCAAAAAAGCCTTTGATAGAGTTGAATGGCCCTTTCTTTTTGAAGTCTTACAAAGGTTTGGACTTGGAAATAATTTTATAAAATGGGTTCAGATAATATATAATAATGCTACTGCAGAAATTCTAACAAATAACAATATTTCAAAATCAATAAAAATCAATAGAGGATGTCGACAAGGCTGTCCACTTTCACCTTTACTGTTTACTATGGCAATTGAACCTTTAGCGATGGCGATACGTCTACAGTCACAAATATATGGAATTAAAGTTGGACCAACAGAACATAAAATCTCCCTGTATGCCGATGACATAATTTTGTTTATGTCGAATCTTAAAAAATCAATTCCGACCTTGTTGAATTTAATAAAGAATTTCGGGGAAATATCAGGATATAAAATAAATAAAACTAAATCTTCAATATTAATGCTAAATGAGACCCAGAGAAATTACCCAACCCCTGAGGTAAATCAATTCAATGTTGTAAATCAGTTCAAATATTTAGGAATCCAAATTGTGCCTAAGCTAGAATCAGTCGCCAGTGTCAATTATGAAGCCTTAATGACAGATATTGATGAGTTACTTCAGAGATGGATGTCACTACCAATGTCGATGATCGGGAGAATCAATATACTTAAAAGTAATATTTTACCTAAAATACTTTATTTATTTCAATACATTCCCTTATCACCACCTTTAGATCTATTCTCAAGAATTAAAAAAAAGTTAGTGGAATTTATATGGAACAACAGGAGGGCTAGATTACGTCTGTCTTTATTATATTTACCATTTGATCGTGGAGGTCTGAAATGTCCAAATTTTATGTTGTATTATTGGTCGGCACAACTGAGGTCTATGACATATTATTTTTCATCAAATGATCTCCCTCACTGGACTGAAATGGAATCATACAATTTACCTTTACCTCTTCCCATATTCATATACTCAGATTCGGCAAAAAAATTACAAAAACAAGTTAAAAATCCATTTGTAAAGCATATGATCAAAATATGGTGTGAAGCTAAAAACTATTTAAAAGAACCACAGCTATTGTCACAATTTAGTCCAATATGGGGTAATCAATATTTTAAACCAGGGAGAGCGGACGCTGTATTTAAAGTATGGAATTTAAAAGGGATACAAAAGATTCAGGATTTATATTTGCCATGTGCAGAAAACATAATGTCTTTTGAAGAGTTGAGGATCAAATTTAATCTCAATAGAACACATTTTTTTAAATATCTTCAACTTAGAAACTTTATTCGATCAAATCAAAATAAAGCTCTCACTCGACCTATCTATTCATCCTTGGAAAAAATGTTGATGAAAGATAGTAAAAGAAAGGGTATTATTTCAGAGTTTTATAACTCATTGACACTATTTTCAAGTGAAAATTCACTGAAAAGATTAAACTACTGGAAAGAAGATCTGCAAACTGAAATTCCAGAGGAACAATGGGAACTGGCTTGTACAGAAGCTCAAACCAAATCAATAAATGTACGCCTTAAATTGATACACTTCAAATGGTTAATGCGGATGTATGTTACACCGGAGGAGTTAAATAGATATAACAAAAATATACCAGATACGTGCACAAAATGTATGGAAAGTAAAGGAACTCTATTTCATTGTGTATGGGAATGTAGATTAATAAGAATGTTTTGGGAAGAGGTGAGGGTAACAATTGAAAAAATAATCTCAAAACAAATCATATTGAATCCTAAACTGTTTTTGTTGGGTCTGTACCCAGAAAAGCATAATTTTAATAAAAGCGAAAGAACATTCATAGACCTCAGTTTGCTTAATGCCAAAAAATGTATTGCACTATTATGGAAAAAGACTTATAGACCAGATGTGACTCAGTGGTTAAGACAGATGTCAACAAACCTTCCATTAGAAAGAATAACATATATACTGAAATCAAAGGAAATTGTGTTTGAGAATATATGGAGACCTTTTATTGATTATGTAAAAAATTTAAACATAACTCTTGAAGAAGAAGATGAATGATATGTGCGGACCTTGTAAATTCCAAACTGGTGAAAATAATATGTATACCTATGTGCTGGATTGTCTAGACTAAACAGAGGAGCATTGTTGAAGATTTGATTTTGTTGGTGGTTGTTGGTGTTTTTTTTTAGTGCATTTTTTTTTTTTAGTACTTTAGTGTTAGTGTTTGATTGTTTGTATCATGTTTGTTTTAAAAAAAAAAGGTTCAATAAAGATATTGTGGAAAAAAAAAATGATCTTTGACCATATGGGATTAGTGTGAGAATGGAATGTTAATTATGGGGGGAAACAGCTTTCAAGGATAATTGATGACATGTTTTTAGTTTGCTCATTTTACAAAACACACATCAGTCAGAGTGACCAAATAACCACCAGAATTCTCTCTCTCTCTCTCTCTCTCTCTCTCTCTCTCTCTCTCTCTCACACACACACACACACACACACACACACACACATTGATACACAGGGAGCAGGGACTGTTTCTTCAAATTAGATTTTCACAAAAGTGTAGCATCATCTTTCTGGATTTTCCTGAGCTCATTCAGATAAAGGTTCCTACAGAAAAAAAAAATATTGCATAAACAACTGATGCATTTAAATTTTCAAACAACTAAATACTTAAATAGGAAAAGACCATTCTCTTAGCTAAACAGATGAGTTCCACAGATGTTGAATGTGGCTGTAGGGGCAAGACCAACGATATTGTGTTACTCTGAGATCTGTCTACCCCCGTGTAACATAAGCTATTGCTTGTATGAGGGGGATCAGCAACCCCCTACCCTCTTCACCACACACACACACACACACACACACACACACACACACACACACACACACACACACACACACACAGGGATACACTGCAGAAGTTCAGGCTGACGTCTGCACCATTCCTTTAGAAAGAAATTTTGAGGAGCTGCACCTCTCGTGATTGTGACGACAGATTTTGGGGGAAACAGCTTTCAAGGATAATCGATGACAGGTTTTTAGTTTGTTCATTTTACAAAACACACATCAGTCAGAGCGACCAAATGAGCACCAGAATTTTCTTCCATTACCACACAACCTGTACAAAATCCTGTAAGGACAGTGAGTAGATGGTGATGGTGGGAAGTCAGTTTTTCTGCAAACTTTTTCTTTGCCAGCTACTCAAATGTCACGAGATTTGCTTTCAAAGACTTCAAACTTAACGGCCACATTAAAATAGTTATATTTTATTTTTCCAGAGAATATTAAAACAGCCTTTAGACTTTAGAGTCTTTGCGTTTTCGGCTTCAGTCCCCTACTTGGTTTTTTTTATGTGCTTTTTATTTGTGTAGCTGTAGCAAATGCAGCTATCACTGGGGGAATACGGTGGAAGTGGTAATAAAAGTTCGGTGCAGCAAGGTTTCATTTATTTGTTTATTCCCTCTCAAGCATCATATTTAATAAACTTCCCTTGGAGATTTGTGTAGTCAGCTGGGACACGAGAGTAAACTTGCCACAGTCAGGGTCACTGTGACAGTTCAATATTAATATACAGTATATGTGAGAAAAAAGTCACTAAAACTTCTTTGCGCAAGGGTACTTTTTTATCTTTGTATTAACAAATTACATGTTTGCATGGTGTTGATACAAACTCTGACTTTGAAGCCGGTAGTTATAGTCACACAAACCTGCTTCATTATATTTGAAAAGTCTATTCAATATCTGTATACCGGAATTACCATAAAACCTCACCAATGTCAAAATCTACTTCAAAATCTTGCCTAAATCCAGATGAAACGGTTTACTTTTTTGAAAAAGGCCAGTTTAATTTGTGACACCCCCCCCCCCCCATATATAACCATTTTATATTCTGCTATTGTCATGTGACCAGACCTCAGACACAGTTTATTGTTGTATTTTGCATCTCTGTTTTTGTCTGCTTATTTGTCCAGGTTTGTCTGTGTTTCTGTTTTGCCCCTCTCTCTCCAGACACTCCCACTTGCTATTCACAGTTTCGGTTCAGCTGTAAGGACTCATCTCTTTTCCATTCGTGCGGTGTGTAAAGGCAAGCCTACTGTGGAGGCCACAATGGACGTTGCCAAGTCCCAGGCTGGGACCACCGTGGATGTGGCAGAGCTCCAGCTGGAGTCCACCGTAGGTGCTGCAGAGCTCCAGCTGGAGTCCACCGTGGGTTCTGTAGACCTCCAGCTGGAGTCCATAGCGGGTGCTGCAGAGCTCCATCTGGGGTCCTCCACAGGTGCGGCCATGTCCCAGACTGGGGCCGACGCGGGTGCGGCCATGTCCCAGACTGGGACTACCGAGGACACCACCGGCCAGCCAGTGGAAACCGGGGCCTTCACCTCCCTGCTGGATGCCATCGTAGCCCCTTTCTCTCTGCCACCAGACGCTGTTGGGGTGCCATTTCGCTGATCTGGCCACCCACCGTTAAGCCTTCCAGTGGGTAAGCCACCCCCCAATTCACCCCTCCGGTTCTGGTGGCTCAACAGCACTGGCCGGCCGACCGAAAGACTGGGTCAGGTGGCCTATTTTCTCCGGTAAGCCACCTGACTCAATTCATCGGGAAATCTGCTTGGCCTGGGACTTTGGCCGGTCGCCTGAACCCTGGAGCCCTGGGACTGTGGGGGCTTAGGGGTTGCCGTGGCGCAGGTGTATGGAGCTGATCATTTTGTCCCTCTCCTAGCCATTTTTCCCCCACCTCCATCCCGGGGTGGTGGCTACTGTTATCTTTTTTGGGGGGAGGGGGGGTCCTTTCCTGGTGTTACCGGGGGGTGTCTGGCATCTACCCCTTGACGTGGGGGGGGGGGGGGGGCTCTGTCATGTGTCTGAGGTCTAATGTCATCCCAGACCTCAGACACAGTTTATTGTTGTATTTTGCATCTCTGTTTTTGTCTGTTTATTTGTCCAGGTTTGTCTGTGTTTCTGTTTTGCCCCTCTCTCTCCAGATACTCCCACTTGCTATTCACAGTTTTGGCCCAGCTGTAAGCAGCTCTCAATTACTTCACCTGCAGCCAGCTCTTACACCTGTGCCCACTCAGGTAATCAGCTCATTTTGTATTTTACCCTGTCAGTTCTATTACTCCCTGTCACTCCGTCAGTCTACCTGGCTAGTTGAGCTGGAGACCCTAGCCCCTAGTCATCCTCCTAGTCTTTATTTTGCCGTTTGGCCTCTTCTCTTGGACTGCGTTTGGTGTGGTATTTTCCCGGAGCTCAGCCTCACCCAATACTCACTACATAAGTCTTCTCTCGTCCAAACCAAGTCCACGTTTCTGTGTTTCCTTCAATGGCTCAGTCTGGCCCTGTGGTGTGACATGGACTTCCATCTGCTTGTCTAGCAGTATTATTACTGAACTGTTTCCTGCTGTGCGGCGTTGTTTTCTCAGAGCTGGGTCCCACTCCACGGCACAGCAGGATCATTACCTTTTGACATTTGAACTGTTGCCTTTTGTTATCAATAAATACACGCTTTATCCAGCACGTGGGCTCATCTCCTTTCCATTCGTGCACCGCGTAAAGGCACATGCTCATGACAGTTATACCTACACAGCTGTACAAACCAATAAATAAACAATTTTTCTGTATGTTCTTATTATTTTTTTGATTTTGTCTGTATTATGAGGACCATGAACAAATACAATGGAATGATATTAAATTCTCAAGTGTGAAACAAAGCAAAACTTGCAACTTAACACAACTATCTATCTAAGCTAAGGCCCGAGGTTTACTGATGATGTGCGCTGGCCTCTCAGACAACACCACCACTGCCACATTTCACAAAGGACTAAGCCTCGCAATTTAGATTTTTTTTTTTTATTTTGTCTGTATTATGAGGTGCATGAACATTCATTCATTCATCTTCTTCCGTTTAATCCTTTTCGGGTCGCGGGGGGGCTGGAGCCTATCCCAGCGTCTCTGGGCGAGAGGCAGGGTACACCCTGGACAGATCACTAGTCCATCGCAGGGCCAACACAGAGAGACAGACAACCATTCACTCTCACAATCATACTTAAGGACAATTTTTTTTAGAATCCCAAGTTTGATGCCAATTAACCTAACTTGCATGTTTTTTTGGCATGTGGGAGGAAACCAGAGAAATCCCGCAGTAAACCCACGCAGACACGGGGAGAACATGCAAACTCCACACAGATCACTGTTGGTCAGGGGCTGGGATTGAACCCAGGATCCACCGGCCAAGGGTGAAGTGCATGAACAAATAAAATGAAATGATATTAAATTCTCAAGTGTGAAATAAAGCAAAACTTGCAACTTAACATAAATATATATCACAGCACGTGGTAGCGATAGACAGTAGTGATACCCAACAGATTGGACATTGTGTTTATAGTTTGTTTTTTCCTACAGAAATAAATATTGCATGACCAACTTTGTCTCTACCTTGGGCTAAACACTTTCTCAGACTGGTGACCGAAGGCCTGAGGTTGTCCATAAAGCAGTTAAGGATCCTTCTGCTTGAAGAATTGTGTTATCGACACATTTTAGCTCAGAGAAAAACACAAACTGAATTCTGAAAATATTGGTTTAACTAGTATGAGCTTTAAACAAGCCCTGATCCTACCGAGTGGGGTCTGATCGGACCCCACACATATGTTCTTATGCACAACACGGACATATTATCGATCACAGCTATCATGCTTTCTGACTTTGTTTGTCATCATCTGTGAATCACAAAAAATAAATCTGATTTAAAATACAGTTTTCTTCTGTACTGTCAGTTCAGATTTTTCATTGGGGTCCGATCGGACCCCAGGGAAAAATATGATGTTAATGATATTAAATGTATGAATTTTGTGTTATATTTCAGTGAATGATGGCTCAATGAGGTAGACTTTGGTCAGAGAAAGAAGGAAGACCTATCTTTAGTGCCACCATGTCGCGAACTAGGTTCCACCATTTTTTCAACCAGTGTGCCCTGGTGCGTTCAGGTTCTGTAGGCCCTACAGAACACATGCACAACAATGGCAAAGTATTTGCATTTCTTGTACCAATTAAGAAGTGAAATTAGATAATTTCCCACAAAAACCTGAACGCACCAGGGCACACTGGTTGAAAAACACATTACAACCGGGCTACTCGTGCTGAAAGGCAGGCAACCGACAAACTAGCCCCATTCCGGGATTTTTGGATCATGTTTCAAGCACAACTCTTTGTTTTAACCAAATAAAACATTTTAAGTGAAAAAAATACTTTGGTATTGCTTAATAATCCAATTAACAGTTAAATTTTGTGTGGGGTCCAAACGGACCCCAGTTGGTACTATTTGTATGTAAAATATGTTGGTAGGATGAGGGTTAACGGACCAACATCTTGGCTCTTCCAAAAAGTACTTCTGTCTATGTATTTATCAACTTAAAATACACCGATTCTTTGTGCACTGTTTAATCATTTTCAAATCTCACTGTCATGAGCTGAGAGCTGAAGATTTCTGTCATGCTCGGTCTCATGACCTTTACATTATATTTACTTATTTGTTGTATTTTATGCCTTTTTGGGTTTCTGTATTCGTGTACTGTTTGCCAGCTTCCTGTTTGTGTTCTAGTTTTGTTACACTTTTGTATTAAATTTATAGGTTTTTTTCCGTTTGGGTTGACATTTTATTCTTTTTATCTCCATTATTGTTCTTTTTCTGGTTGACAGCTGTCAGTGGCATGGTGCTCCGTGTGGGCGTTGCCCTGTCAGCTGTCAGCTTTGGTTCGCGACTCTCTCACTGCCCCTGCTGGTCCTAATTATGTTTCATTTGCTTTCTCCTGCCCGCTCAGATGCCCACACCTGTCATTGATTGTGTAAATGGTTTTTGTTCCTACTTAGGGGCTGTATTTTTATTTTTTCTTCACCACAGTCTGTTTGGACTCTCCTCATCTCCACCAGAGCCCTGCCCTGCTCTTGGTGCATTATCTATAAGTTTTCTCCCTTGTTTGTATTTTGTGTTTGGTGCACTGTGTTGAACTTTGTTTGTTGCCTTTTTCAATAAATTGCCCAAACTCACAGTTCAACGGGTGGGTCTCAGTTCTCTGCCCTGAGAGGCAATTTGTGACAGAAGACTGCAGCCAGTAGAGACCCAGCTGCTGTGAGTGTGCAGATTTTTTGTTTGTTTGCTTTTTGTTCACCTCAGCGGCGGCGATAGCTCATTGGTTCCTTAATTTTTCCCCTTGTTTTTTTTTTTACCGGGATTTACCATGTCTGTCACCCCGGAGGTGTCCACCCTTAGACTGGACGAAGTGAATCGGTGGTCAGTGTGTGTCCTGAAGGATATTCTGTCGCAGGCTTAAGCCTCCTGTGCTCCCAAGGCAGCCCGAGAGTGTCCGGAGGGCATAGCGCAGGTGCTTGAGGCATGCCCCAGCCTGTGGGATCACCTGGAGCTCACAAACCTACTCTTGTCCATATTTCTTCCTCAGTTAACAAGTGATGAGCCAGGGGAGTCAGCTCCGATGCCTGAGCCTTGCCAACGAAGAGCAATCACTCATGCCAACGAAGAGCAAGCACTCGCACCAATGAAGAGCAAGCGCTCGTGCAAACGGAAACCTCCAGCCTCTCACCGCTCTCTGGCGGCAGCTCCACCTCTTCCTCCCGAGCTTTGGTCCGCTCCATCGGCCGAGGAGCTGGAGGAGCGCAGGCAGGCTTTACCGGCAGAGACTGAGCTCCTCCTAGAAGTCAAGCCATGGTTCCTCCCGGATCTTGCTCAGGAGCTGGAGGAAATTTTGCCAAGGGACCCAGAGTTTGAGCCAATGAGTGAGCGTCTCCTGACTCTGGAGCCTCTCCCTCTCCATCTTGAGCACACACCTCCTGCTCCTCACTATTGTTCCAGGAAATCTCTTTGAATGAACACTCCCACCTCTCAGTTGGCAGCTACTCCTACGCCAAGAGAGAAGCCTCCCTCAGCAGCACATCCTCCAAGTTTTTCTCCGGCAGAATTGTCAGCCTCTTCCCTCTCTGCTGCTGCGGTTCCTTGCTTCCCCTCGACGCCTCCTCCTGCTGCTTAGAGCCAAGCTGTTTTTTCCCCGGGTCTGCCCAAAACCGTGTCAACAAAGGCGGATCCTCCACGCTCCTCAGAGGGGCCTATGACCAGTGAAGTCACAGAAAGGGAGGAATTCCAATCAGCCACAGTAGAAAACATCATGTCCCGGGAATACAGGCAAGTGACTTTTCATTCCCTATTACCTATGTATGAATTATCTTGCCTGATTCCCAGTAGTGAGGGTCAGTCCTCGCAGCCCTGTGAGTTCTCACCACCCGCTGCAGCTAAAGACTTGTCACCTGCTCTCTGCATGTCTCCTCATCTGCCCCCTGAGTGTACGCCGGCCCCAGGATTGAGCCGCCGGACACTGGAGGAGCCTGCGGCCCCGGAGGACCTGGTTCCAGCCCCGCAGCCATGCTCTGGACGGAGGGTGAGTGCTGAAACTGAGCTGATGCCTGTGCCGACGAGGGAGTGTCCCAGTGCCTCAGCTGAACCGAATCCAGCACCAGCAGGAAACCGACCTCCTGAATCCATGCTGGACGAGCCATCAGCATGGGTCGCCTCACTGGAGGGTCCCAGGGCTGCTCTGACCACCATGCTTGCTGCAGGGATGGCTGCACCAGAGCCGGAGCTGGACCTCCAGAGGGCTGGGCCCGAGGAACCATCGCTGGGACCGACGGAGTCCTAGACGGTGGTGGAGCTCGAGCTCAGGCAAGTGCTCTCCTTTGTTTCCATTGCATCTGTTTTGGAGAGATCTTGTCTGCCTCTTGGTGAGAAGAGCCGGGTGCAGCCGTCAGCTGCACCTGAGCTAATCTTGCCAGGCTCCACTGCTGCCGGTGACCCTGACCCTGTTGATCTGCCTGTTTTGTCTGAGCTCTCCCCCAGGGTTGCTGAGGTTATTCCAGATCTGCCAGATGTCTCCGTGGGTTGAGGTCGTAATGGGTGCTCCGTCCCAGCCTGGGACCTCTGTGGGTGCTGCTCCCTCTCCGGCTGAGGTCACCAAGGGTGCCGCTTCCCTTCCTGTGGAAGTCATCTCATTTTCAGCCTTACTCCTTTCCAGCCCGGGGCCTCCGAGGGTGCAGCATTGGCCCAGTCCAGGCCCACCGAGGGTGCAGCCTTGGCCCAGTCTGGAACCACCGCAGGTGCAGCCTTGCTCCAGCCAGGAGCCACTGAGGTTGCTGCTGTGCTCCAGTCCGGAGCCACCAAGGGCGCAGCCTTGGCCCAGTCTGGGCCCACCAAGGGTGTAGCATTGGTCCAGTCCGGACCTACCACGGGTGCAGCTATGTCTCAGTCCGGGACCACTGCGAGTGCAGCCTTGCTCGAGCCAGGAGCCACTGAGGTTGCTGCTATGCTCCAGCCCAGAGCCACCAAGGGTACAGCCTTGGTCCAGTCCGGGCACTCTGAGGGTGCAGCTTTGGCCCAGTCCAGGTCCACTGAGGGTGCAGCATTGGTCCAGTTCAGACCCACCATGGGTGCAGCTAAGTCCCAGTCTGAGACCACCGCGGGTGCAGCTTTGCTCCAGCCCAGAGCCACTGCGGGTGCAGTGTTGCTCCAGCCCGGAGCCACCATGAGTGCAGCTTTGCTCCAGCCCGGAGCCACCGCAAGTACAGCTTTGCTCCAGCCTGGAGCCACCACGGGTGCAGCTTTGCTCCAGCCCAGAGCCACCACGGGTGCTGCTTCACTCCAGTCCGGAGTCTCCATGGGTGTACCATTGTCCCCATCCGGGACCACCGCGGGTGCTACTATGTCCCAGTCCTGGCCCACTGAGGGTGCTGCTGGCCAGTCCGTCGTGGCTCCCTTTCCTCCATCTGAGGTCATTGTGGTTCTCACTCCTCCACCCGAGGTCGTCATTGTTTCCCCAACTCCCCTATCATCCTCACCACTCACCCTTCCTGCCGGGCAGCTGCCTCCTGGACCACCTCTTCTGTTCAGGTGGTTGAAAAACTCTGGCAGACCACCCGACGGACTGTGGGCAGAATTGGGTGGCCCACGTTATCTGGAAAGCCACCCAACCCATTTCATCTTGGCATCTGGTGGGTCTGGGACTCTGGTCGCCTGCCTGAACTGTCCAACCCCTTGGTCCAGGATCCTTAGGGTGGTTGAGCTTCTCCTGGTGTAGGTCCTGAGCGGGGTTTGTTTCTTTCCCTCCTAGCCTGTTCCCCACATCACCCTCCCGGGACTGGTTATTGTTGTGCTCTTATTGGGGGGGAGGGGTTCTTCTTTTTCTTTTGATGTTGCCCTGGGGTGTCTGGCATCCACCCCTTGAGAGGGGGGCTCTGTCATGAGCCAAGAACTGGAGATTTCCACCAGGCTCGGTCTCATTTTACTGATTTGTTGTATTTTATGCCTTTTGGGTCTCTGTATTCGTGTACTGTTTGCCATTTTCCCGTTTGTGTTCAAGTTTTGCTACACTTTTATTTTGTATTAATTAGGGCCCGAGCCAGTGACGTCAGTGGGTGAGAGCTCTATTGTAATTGTTAGAATTTTTTTTCTTCTTCTCCATCTAAGATCTCATTTTTGGGGTAGTCATTGTGCATGAACACTCATCATTTTTTGCAGGGACCTCAAGACTGGCAAAAAATTTAATATTTTGGAGGAAATAAGAATGATCCCACAAAAATGGCTCTACAGCGCCACCTAACATGTGAAGTCAATGGGGAGTGGCACACGCTTACTTTTGCATAGAAATGTGAAAATTGGGTGAGATGTTTACCATGTCAAGACATGCAAAAAACTCTATAGAAGTGATGGTCTACACCCAACAAGAAGTCGGCCATTTTGGCAGGAAGTGGCAGTGACCTGATTTCCACCTCGCACATTTGATCTAACTTGTCCTAGGGTTTTTGTCCAAATGAGCACATTTGTGGTGACAATCATCTATACCCATGTGCCATTAAAAGTTATTGAAAACTTTTCCAAAAGCTCGACGGTTTGGCCTTTGGGGCATTGCAAAGATGCCTTGCCATGATCATTCTATAACCATTCTGACGGCAATAACTCTGGTATGCCTGGTCAGACTTCAACCAAATTCAGTGTTATGGATATCAGTCCAATTCTAAACAGTTCTATAGAACAATATTCATATAAATCTACAGCACCACCTATAGGAGGCAGAAAGTTTTGCATCAGAAAGTTTGCATCATGTTGTTTTTTTAATACCTCGGGAATTGAATGTCAGATTGGCACCAAGATAGGTATGATGTATATGGGTATGCCTCCGAACATTTACAGCTATGAATATTCATGAGTAGCAATAGCGCCCTCTCTTGGAGACATGAAGATTACACCAAAGGTTTTCTTTAATATCTCTGAAATAAATAGTCTTCTTGGTACCATTTATGGTGACAATCATCTATACCCAGGTGCCATCAAAAGCTGTTGAAAACTTTTCCAAATGCCCAACAGTTTGATTGAAGGGGCGTGGCCAAGTTTGCAGTATCGCCATCACCCTTCCAATGGCTTTTACTCTGGCATACATTGACTGATTTCAACCAAATTTTGTGTGGTGAATAGGTAGCCAATACTGATAATTTCTGTAATAAAGAATGACGCATAGCAACAGCGCCCCCTACCACCAATGGACAGGAGGTTGCCATAACTCACATGCCATACTCATGCGCCGCTTGCCAGAATGACGTGCAATTTTCTGAGGTTTATCAGACAACCTGGTTGATCATAACTGCACATCACCTTTAGCATGGCGTCACTGCTGTTACCATGAACATGCCCTCCTCGCAATTCAATTGATCTTGTTGGGATGGTTGGGAACAACCTGGAGTCATGAAATCTGGAACATAGGTTAAGGTGACTGTCATATGTAGTCCTATATGGGTGGCCAACACACAACTGATAGAGAAGTGTTGCCATGGCAACATGGCGAAGGTTGACTCCTCACCATGGAACATCGGAAAGTTGTAACTTGGACAAACTTTGTCTGATTTTCACCAAATTTTCTACGATGGCTAGTAGTAACGCCCCACACGCTCCTCCATAAAAATGATGGTTTACTTTATTACTCACACAGCGCTTGCCGCAACAACGGGAAATTTTCTGAGTCACCTAGGTACGACGGGCACTGGGGTCCACGGTTGTGTGGGGGGTGAGGGCCTGCTTACAGCTGCTTGCAGCTTTAATTTATATTTTATTTTTCTGCTTGGGTTGACATTTTATTCTTTTTATCTCCATTGTTGTTCTTTTTCTGGCTGACAGCTGTCAGTGGTGTGGTACTCCATGTGGGCATTGCCCTGTCAGCTGTCAGCTTTGGTTTGCGACTCTCTCACTGCCCCTGCTGGTCCTAATTATGTTTCATTTGTTTTCTCCTGCCCGCTCAAATGCCCACACCTGTCATTGATTGTGTAAATGTTTTTTTTTTCCTACTTAAGGGCTGTAATTTTATTTTTTCTTCACCACAGTCTGTTTGGACTCTCCTCATCTCCACCAGAGCCCAGCCCTGCTCTAGGTGGTTGTCTGTAAGTTTTTCCCTTGTTTGTATTTTGTGTTTGGTGCACTGTGTTGAACTTTATGTTTTTTGCCTTTTTCAGTACATTGCCCAAACTCACAGTTCAGCACGTGGGTCTCAGTTCTCTGCCCTGAGAGGAAATTTGTGACACTCACACCACTAACAACCCCTTCCCTTCCTCCCCTCAGCAGCATCATAACGGTGTCTCTTGGGGTCAGAAGGCTGCTTACATTTTTCAGCGTTGGTCAGTCATTCAGACGGTTTCGTGTTATTTAAAAGTTTTGTTTTCTGATAACGCAGACATTTTTTAACATTCCATTCAGTTTTTCCCAATGATCCAAACAGCATTTTTCACCCTACAGTCGGTAAATGTAAAAACGATTGATCAATAATTCAGACTAAAGTGAGCTGAGGACAAATATTCACGATTCACCCCAACGGTTTCCACACACAAGTTAGTTGGTTATATTTAGCAAGTTTGACGCATTAGATCATATCATTTTACTGTCTACATTAGAAAAATGTGGTATAAGAACCCACCCATCTACACAACGAATACAGGGTCGTTCTATCTAATGAACGGAGAGGGAGAGTCCTTCCCTTTAACGGTCTACAGGCGGGCCCCTACCATCAACCAATGAAGCTACAGGGTGGACCGTATGAAAATCGGATAAATAAGTAGCCTGAAATTGGAAAAATTAAACAATCTTCAGGAAAAAGACAGAAAAAAAAACTCACCATGACTAAGAAGCCAAGCGATCTTCATCTGATCAGCGAGACACCCATTTCCACCTTGCTACAGAGCGCCCTGGGATTAGCACCAAAAAAGAGAATGTTGTATCTGTGGTGCATCCAGACCCCTGCAACCAGGAGTCTTCAAGAGGAATTTCAGTTAGAAGCCGGAGGTACATGGGGGTAGGTGTTCAACTACGCTGTGTTTTTACCAGTTGGAAATAGGAGAAACTTTTGGCCTACTCTCCAGAAAAGCCACACTTTCAGTTGTGGACTGGAGCATATTGCGAAACGTGATTTACCCCGATTTGAAAACAAGCGATGTACATCACCAACAGACAGGGGTGGAAAACGAGCCTGCTAGAAAAGACCAACAGACCCAGATGGCTGTGTGAGTGAAAGAAGAGCAACTACCGTTATTCATTACCGGAAGAGTGTTGGCTAGTAGTGTTTGGGAGACGAAGGCGTTCCCGTCTGGGAGGTGGTACTTCTGAGCCACTCGTCAGCTATCAACAGGTGACGCCCCATCCAACAATGAATTTATCTTGCAGTATTTCAATTCCAAATGTGGTGTGTTCCAGACAGCGTTACGCCTGCCTATAGTGGTGTGGGTCAAAATGGTTGATGAGAAAGGGGAAAAGCTCAAGGCCCTCTTCATTTCCAGCTGTACTGCAAGAGATGTAGTCATGGTGAAAAAAACCCTAGCTTTTCCAGATGACGCTACCCCCATGACCTCCCACACCTAATCCCGCACCTCCTAACGATTTTAAAGAAGACCACTGACCACCCATCTAACCCCAAACCAAAATGGAGGCAAACCCATGTGTGACTCTCCAAGGGTGTTTTGAACAAGACCCTTGGGAAAAATTATTATCTCTGAAAATATAAGATAAGATAAGATAAGCCTTTATTAGTCCCACAACGGGGAAATTCCAGGATTGCAACAGCACAGGGATAGCAACACTCAGAGCAACAATCAGAAGGCAAGAAAAAAAAACAAAAAAAAAAAACAAGCAAGAGCAGCTAATATACATATGTACATATTACTATAAAATATATATATACACACACACACACACACACACAGACACACAGTGCAGAGCATTGTAGCTGGATGGAATAAATATATGAATATATGAACACACAGTGCAGAGCATTGTAGCTAGATGGAATAAATATGTAAATATATAAACACCCACAGTACGGAGCATTGCAGCTAGGTGGAATAAATATGCAAGTATATAAACACACACAGTGCGGAGCAATGTAGCTAGATGGAATAATATGTAGATATATAAAAACACAGTGCGGAGCATTGTAGCTAGATGGAATAAATATATAGATATATAAATATAAACACACCCAGTGCTGAGCATTGTAGCTAGATGGAATAAATATATAGATATATAAATATAAACACACCCAGTGCAGAGCATTGTAGCTAGATGGAATAAATATGTAAATATATAAACACACACAGTGCAGAGCATTGTTGCTAGGTGGGATGAAACAGCATAACCGTCTATTTAGTTATCCTACATGGTATGATTATGTGCCCATACATATTCTCACCCTCCATAGCGACCGGTTTGTTCCTAGTTGTATGCCGGAGAGGACCATTGTGTAAGTCTATTGCATCTTTTGCATTCAAAAAAAAAAAAAAAAAAAAAAAAAAAAAAACTATTAGTTTGTTACGTCTTTTTGCTATCTCTGCGAGCAGCCCTGCTTAGGTTGTACAGTCTGACAGCCGTTGGTAGGAAGGACCTACGAAACCTCTCGGTTGTGCACCTGGGATGATGTAGTCTGCTGCTAAATGAGCTCCTCAGTGCATCCAGTATGTCCTGCATAGGGTGGAACTCGGACTCCAGCAGAGATGACAGTTTAGCCACAGTCCTTCTCACTCCTATCTCCTCCATCGGATCAAGGCGTTGCCCCAGGACAGAGCTAGCTTTCTTAATCAGTTTGTTCAGTCTCTTCCTATCGGCTGCAGTAATGCCACTGCCCCAGCAGACCACTCCAAAAGTGATGGCTGATGCCACCACCGTGTCATAGAATGACTTCAGCAGCGCCCCTTGTACACCAAAAGACCTGAGTCTCCTCAGCAGGAACAGCCTGCGCTGTCCCTTCTTGTAGAGTGCGTCAGTATTGTGTGACCAGTCTAGTTTATTGTTCAGATGAATACCCAGGTACTTGTAGGATGTCACCATCTCGATGTCTGTTCCCTGTATATTTACTGGTGCTGTGAGGGGCTGCCCATGCCTGCGGCAGTCCACCACCAGCTCCTTAGTTTTCCTCGCGTTGATCTGGAGGCAGTTCCGATGGCACCAGTCCACAAAGTCCTGGATAAGCCCTCTGTACTCAGCTTCATCTCCGCTGGAGATAAGACCAACGATCGCAGAGTCATCAGAGAACTTCTGTAGATGGCAATGTGTTGTGTTGTGTGAGAAGTCCGCAGTATAAAGAGTGAACAGGAAGGGAGCCAGCACCGTTCCCTGGGGGGCCCCCGTGCTACTGATGATCGTGTCGGAAATACAGTCCCGGGTTCTCACAAACTGAGGCCGGTTCGTGAGGTAGTCCAGGATCCATGATGACAGGTGCTGGTCCACCCCTGCGCGCAGCAGCTTGTCCTTCAGGATCATCGGTTGGATGGTGTTGAAAGCACTGGAGAAGTCAAAGAACATGATCCTCACCATATTCCCGGGCTTCTCCAGGTGGGACAGAGAACGGTGAAGGAGGAAGATCACCGCATCCTCCACCCCAATGCCATGCTGGTAGGCGAACTGGAGTGGATCCATCGCTGGTTCCACCAGGGGGCGGAGATGAGCAAGGAGCAGTCTCTCCAGGGTCTTCATCAAGTGGGACGTCAAGGCCACCGGTCTGAAGCTGTTCAGGTCTTTGGGGTGGGAAGTTTTTGGTACAGGTACCACACAAGATGTTTTCCACAGCTGTGGTACCCTCCCCAGTTTCAGGCTCATGTTGAAGATATACGTCACAATCCCACACAGCTGGTCTGCACAGGACTTGAGGAGCTTTGCGCTGATGCCGTCCGGTCCCGACGCCTTCCTCGCCTTGATCTTCCTCAGCTCCGTCCTCACCTGGGTCTTGGTCAGGGTCAGGATGGGGGGCTGTGTGTTGGGAGTGGGGGGGGTGTCGGTGGAGTGGGGAGTGGGTAGCAGGACTTGATTTCTTAGAGGCAGCAGTGGTTGTTGTGCAGACATGGGGGAGGGCGGTTGGTCAAATCTATTGAAAAACAGATTCAGGTTGTTCGCCCACTCCCTGCCCCCCGTGGCCTGGGGGGAGGTATTCTGGAGCCCCGAGATGGTTTTGAGGTTTCTCCAGACCCCGCTGATGTCGCTCTGTTGCAGCTTGTCCTCCATCTTCTTCCTGAAGCTGTCCTTGCCTTCTCTGATCTTTCTCCTCAGCTCCCTCTGTACGGACTTCAGCATCTCCCTGTTCCCCGACCTGAAGATCCTCTTCTTCTCTCTCAGAAGTGTTTTTATCTCAGGGTTGATCCAGGGTTTGTTGTTTGAGTGACGCCGTATGGTCTTGGTGGGAACGGATTTGTCCACACAGAAGCTGAGGTAGCCCGTGAAGGTGTGAATGAGGCCATCGATGTCCTCACCATGTGGATCGCAGAGCTGCTTCCAGGCAGTGGCTTCAAAACAGTCCTTTAGAGTGTCCATTGTCTCCTCAGACCATAACTCCACAGTGTGCATGGCCGGAGGTTGTCTGTGCACTAGGGGTTTGTGCACCGGTCGGAGATGAACCAAGTTGTGATCCGATCTCCCAAGTGGGGGGAGTTGTGATGAGGTGTACGCCTCCTTAGTGTTTGCGTAGAACAAATCCAGTGTTTTATTGTCTCTAGTGTGGCATGTGACATACTGGGTGAAAGTGGGCAGAATGGGAGACAGTGAAACGTGGTTGAAATCGCCTGAGATGAGGAGAAGAGCATCTGGGTGTTCTGTCTGCAGCCTGCTGGTTACTGAATGGATGACGTCACGCGCTGTCCCAGCGTTCGCCGTCGGATTTGCATAAACAACAATGCAGATCACGTGTGAGTGTTCTCTCGGGAGATATGTAGGCCTCATGCTAACAGCTAGCAACTCAATGTCTTTGCTGCAGTGTCGTTGTTTAACAGTGATATGTCCCGGTCTGCACCAGTTGTTGTTAACATACATTATCACTCCACCGCCCCTAGTTTTGCCACTTTCTGGTGTTCGGTCAGCTCGTATCATGTGAAAACCCTCCAGCTCAATGTTAGCATCTGCTGCTAGTTCAGTTAGCCACGTCTCAGTAAACAAAAGGAGAGAGCACTCCCGGTAAGTGCTATCATAACGGGAGATAGCCGCTAGCTCATCTAACTTTCCCAGTATCGACCGTACATTTCCCATGACAACAGATGGAAGGGAGGGTCTGTACCTTATATTTTTTGTCCTCCGCCTTACTCCAGCCCGGCAACCGCGGCGTTTTCGCCTCAGTTCTCTCGGTATGTCGAGTTTTTCCAGTGGGACCGGGTGGCGGTTAAATGCTAGCAGCTCTTCCCTGTTATATCGTATCCTGCTATAAACAGTGGCTCCGTCCACCGGCTCAGGAGACATTTGGGACGATCTGTGTGTCCGTGATATAAGTGGGGTGAAAAAAAAAAGTGATCAAAAGAGAGAGGAAGGGAAAAAAAAAACTCGGAATCGAGCCGCTGTTGCAAAAGGCAGCCGACTGGTGTGGCGCCGAGTGTGATATGATATGATATGATATTGAGCGAGGATTACTGCCCACCTTCACAAACACATCCCCTGGATACCGAGGGTCCTCCTCAACCGTCTTCACCCAAACCTCCTTCTGCAACAGAGCGGCTCTGTTCTATGGACGCTGCAGAATACACCGCTGACCCTCCACACGGTTCTCCCTCTACAGGCCTTGACGTGGTTTTTGAGGAAGGTGACCCAATACACACGGCGGATCATCTACCTCCCATGTTTCTGGATATAGTAAAATTTGGGTTGATAAAATTTCTGGATGTTACCATCGGCAAATACAGAGAAGAAATATGCAATGGTTGTCGAATCAACCACTTTGATCAAAACCGCCATGATTGCCCGGTGGAGTCCAAGTATTTCTTTCTGACCCACTTTGAAGAGATCACAAAAAGACTGCGGAACAGGAGCGTCAATCCAGCACTCCAGAGACTGACTGAATTAAACTACATGTTTGTTACACTTGTGTAGTTGAACACATAACCCCATCTACCTCCAACTTCTAACTGAAATTCCTCCTGAAGACTCCCGGTTGTGGGGGTCTGGATGCACCACAGATACAACATTCTCTTTTTCGGCGCTAATCCCAGGGCACTCTGTAGCAAGGTGGAGACAGGTGTCTCGTTGATCAGATGATCTGATCTGTCTTTTTCCCGAAGATTGTTTAATTTTTCTGATTTTGGGCTACTTATTTATCCGATTTTCACACGCTCCACTCTGTAGTTTCATTGGTTGATGGTAGGGGCCCGCCTGTAGACCATTATAGGGGAGGACTCTCCCTCTCCGTTCATTGGATAGAACGACCCTGCGTTTGTTGTGTAGATGGGTGGGTTCTTATACCACATTTTTTTAATGTAGACGGTAAAATGGTATGATCTAATTCGTCAAATGCTTTTTTAAAAGTCAATAAATACTCTTTATCTCTCTACCTACCCAGGAGTAATGCGGACTTAGAAACTCAGAAAAGAAGGTAAAAGTCATCTCCTTATTTTTTTTTTAAAGACAAAGGTTTGGTTTTTTTTATTAGAATTTACCGCAGTAAATACATTTGCAAATGATAAAGTTTTGAAATAAACTGAATAAAATAATTTACCTGTTGGTAAATATTGTGTACAATGTTTTACCGTCCGGATGCCCTTTCTTATATTTTTTTATGTATTATAAAACCAAACCAAATAAATTTAAACTTGCTAAATATAACCAACTAACTTGTGTGTGGAAACCGTTGGGGAGAATCATGAATATTTGTCCTCAACTCACTTTAGTCTGATTTATTGATCAATTGTTTTTACATTTACCGACTGTAGAGTGAAAAATATTGTTTGGCTCATTGGGAAAAACTGAATGGAATGTTAAAAAATGTCTGAGTTATCAAAACACAAAACTTTTAAATAACAAAACTGTTTGAATGACTGACCAACGCTGAAAAATGTAAGCAGCCTTCTGACCCCAAGAGAAACGGTTATGATGCTGCTGAGGGGAGGAAGGGAAGGGGGTGTTAGTGGTGTGAGATCTGAAAATTATTAAACAGAGCACATAGAATCAGTGTATTTTAAGTCGATAAATAGAAGTATTTTTTGGAAGCCAAGATTTTGGTCAGTTAAAACGTTCATTTTTCGTTGTTTAAAGCTTATACTAGTTAAACTGATATTTTCAGAATTCAGTTTGTGTTTTTCTCGGAGCCAAAATGTGTCGGTAACACAATTCTTCAAGCAGAAGGATCCTTAACCACTTTATAGACAACCTCAGGCCTTCGGTCACCAGTCTGAAAAAGTGTTTAGCCCAAGGTAGAGGCAAAGTTGGTCATGCAATTGTGGAGCCCATAGTTATAACCTATGTGACTCACATGTGGCTGGCTGAATTCAGCCAAGAGAGACTTTGAGCTAGCCATGTGTATTGACTTCACACCTCAAGAGGAAGACGTGTCTGCACCCCCTGGGGACTCAGGAGAGAGGAGAAGATTACCCGGCCTGACCTTTGGGGGTCAGAAAGGAGAACAGAAGGACTCTGGGTGTTCTATTACAGATGAAAGGATGTAGCTGAGTATTGAGACTTTTGTGTGATGTATTGTTAGAGATGAGTGTATAAATGTATGTGTGACTGCGTCCTGTCTCTTTTCACTCCGATCGAGAGAGGACGTAGGATGAATGAGAATTAAAACAGACACTGGAAAAATCATCCAGTCTCCTCAATTCTTGACTCCTACAATTGGTGACCTACGCATGAATCTGAGCACGCCGAGGCTGGAGGACAGCCTCGTGATCGATATGGAAGAGCTGGGAGACAGCCGCTCAGACCCGGATTCACCGGGGAATGCCAGCAGGGGCACAAGACTAATTAAGCTCCCCGAGTTCTGACAAAGCGACCCGCACTCGTGGTTCCAGCATGTGGAGTCGCGGTTCCTGCTCGGGGGAGTTTCAGCGGATGACATTAAATTCCATAATGTCATTGCGACGCTCGACAGCCGCACAGCTCGGTGTGTGCGGAGCCTGGTGCAGCAACCACCCGCTGTCGGCAAATACAACGTGCTGAAAGCCACCCTCATCAGGAGCTTTGTGCCGTTGTCTGAGGCAAGAGCCAGGCAGCTACTGGACCTACGCGACAGAGGTGGACGCAGGCCGACTGTCCTCATGGAGGACATGCTACAAATGATCGGGACGGACAACGACGCGTTCCTTTTCAAGCATATTTTCCTGAGAACCCTCCCAGCGCACACGAGAGGTTCCCTGTCCAGCAGGAGATGTGTGACCCAGCAGGACTTCCGCGACCTGGCCCAAGAGGCGGAGCGGCTCCTCAACGCCTGCGAGGAACAAGAGGCTTCCGTGGCAGCGGCAGACCTCGGCGCGGCGGCCGGGGGCAGTGTGGAGCCAGAGACAGTAGTGACCACCTCAGCGGCAACAGCAGCGGCGAGATTCCGTGGCAGGGGAGATGACGGCCTCTGTTTTTACCATCGACGTTTCGCTGGGAAGGCGCACAAATGCATCCCGCCCTGCAAGTTCAAAAAGCAGGGAAACGACCGGGCCGGGAGCCGTTAGCAGCTTCCACTCTCGGCAAACGGAACAAGCTGCTTTATCTGACAGACGCGGGCTCCGGGCGACAATTCCTAGTGGACACCGGAGCCCAGAGGAGCTTCATCACTGCCACCTATGCTGATCGGGTCGCGGGACCCCGCGGAGACAGAGCGACAGCGGCCAACGGCTCCAGCATCAAGACGTACGGAGAGAGAACCTTGTCTCTGTCCTTCCACGGCCGCACCTATGAGTGGAATTTCATCGTGGCGGCAGTGAGCTTCAATATGTTAGGTGCTGATTTTCTGTGTTCACATGGTTTGTTAGTTGATCTGGCCAACAAACGACTAGTAAATGCACTCTCTTTCTGTTCTATCCCTTGTGCAGCTCGGGTGTGCCCGCCGCCAGTTCAGACCAACGTCGCCACAGCAGGTGGTAAGTTTCACAGCCTTCTACACCAGTTCCCAGCACTCACAGTTCCTGTTACTGATGATTTTTCCTGATACTGGAAAAATCATCCAGTCTCCTCAATTCTTGAGTCCTACACAATATTTATTTCTGTAGGAAAAAACAATAAACTATAAGCACAATGTCCAATCTGTCGGGTATCACTACTGTCTATCGCTACCGCGTGCTGTGGTATATATTTGTGTTAAGTTGCAAGTTTTGCTTTGTTTCACACTTTAGAATTTAGTATCATTTCATTTTATTTGTTCATGCGCCTCATAATACAGACAAAATAAAAAAAAAAAATTATTGTGAGGCTTAGTCCTTTGTGAAATGTGATGGTGATGGTGTTGTCAGAGAGGCCAGCGCACTTCGTCAGTCAACCTCGGGCCTTAGCTGTGATACACAATTGTGTTAAGTTGCAAGTTTTGCTTTGTTTCACACTTGAGAACTTAAGGGCAATGGATCAGCAATGGATGGCAACTTAGGGGCAATGGATCAGCGTTCTCGTCGCGCCCTCCGCCAGTACCCGGGCTCGCCTGGGGAAGCTAATGATCCTACCAGCAGACTAAATTCGAAGAGATGACACCTCTGTGCCAAGTCAAAGAAGAATCCTAGTCACAGTCCTAAAGCCGAAAGCAAACAGCCCCAAGAGCACTTTGTGGTAGGATCTGCCCTTCGCATATTACAACTAAACGTTGAAGGCCTATCTGCAGCCAAGCGAAGCCTTATCGAAGTCCTCGCCTTCCAACATTCGATTGATGTAATCTGCCTCCAAGAGACTCATATTGGCACAGAGGAAGCTGGCCGCTTCACCATCAAAGGCTTTGACCTCCTGTGCTATGTTCTACATGCTAAACATGGACGTGCCACCTATGTGCGTTCTGACATAGTTGAAGCAAATCACCTGATAACAACACATTTCTCAGACACCATAATCATTGGTGGCTTTCATATTGTCAATGTGTACAAGCCCCCTAATGCCAACTGGGATCTGCAGGTCTTACCCACCCTACCCCACCCTGCCATCTATGTGGGGGACTTTAACAGCCATCACCCTGACTGGGGGTACCCAGCAGAGGACAGTGATGGGGAGGCACTTTCAGACTGGGCATCCAGAAATGACCTCGCTTTGATATACGACCCCAAACAAAGAGGAACCTTCCACTCTGCTAGGTGGAAGAAGGACTATTCTCCTGACCTGTGTTGGGCCAGCTCTTTGAATGGGGAGCCATATCCTACACAGATCCTCATTCTTGATGATTTTCCACACAGCCAACACCGGCCCCTGCTTGTACACATTGGCCTACAACTTCCAGTCATATACAGCCCAAGGAAGATGCGCTGGAACTTCCGCAAAGCCAACTGGAAGAAATTCAGTGAAACTCTGGACCGGAGCGTTGTTACCATCCCACTCCACACCATCACTGTAGATGAAGCATACAACCGCTTCTGCAGCGCAATCTTCAAGGCTGCCCATACTGCAATCCCACGAGGCTACCGACCCCTCTATGTCCCATGCTTGGACGGAGAAAGTGCTGCCCTCCTACAATCCTATCAAACATCAGGGGACCCAGAGATAGCAGACCATCTCATTGAATCACTAAATACAGCCCGGCGAAAGAAATGGGAGGAGACAGTTGCTGACCGGAGCTTTACCCACTCTAGCAGGAAATGTTGGAGCCTCATCCGTCGCCTAGGAGCTGCACAGAAGCCCCCTAGTCAAAGCCGAGCATCCGTCACACCCAACCAAGTTGCATCCCACCTACTGACTATCGCCAAAGCACCCCAAGACAAAGACACCAGAAGAGCAGTTACAACTGAGCTAAAAAAAACACCAAAAAAATGCCTGTAGAGGAAACGAACCCTGAACCCTTCGAGGCTGCTGAACTGGAGAAAGTCCTACAGGGCCTGAAATGTGGAAAGGCAGCAGGATACGATAACATCTTCCCAGAATTCATGAAAAATCTTGGCCCCCGAGCCCTAACCTGGTTGACACAATTCTACACAAGGATCACACAAACAAACTCGATCCCAAAGAAATGGCGGACAGCAAAGGTCATTGCCATCCCAAAACCTGGCAAAGACCACAAACTACCAGCAAGCTACCGCCCAATCTCCCTACTCAGCGTTCCTTACAAAATCATGGAGTGCCTAATGCTGCAATGCATTTCCCCAGAAATAGAGGATATTCTAAGTGTGGATCAAGCAGGTTTCCGCAAGGACCGCAGTACAGGAGAACAAGTACTGGCCCTAACCACCTTCATCGAAAATGGCTTCGAGAGCAGACTGAAGACAGGGGCTGTGTTTCTCGATCTTACAGCCGCCTATGATACGGTCTGGCACAAAGGCCTCCTCCTGAAACTTATAAAGGCGATCCCTGCTTGGGCAACAGCAATTATAAAAACCCTGCTGACCAACCGAAGGTTCAGAGTCCACCTCAGTCAGAACACAAGTGCATGGAGAATGCAGAAAAACGGACTCCCACAAGGCTCAGTTCTAGCTCCAACTCTGTTCAACCTCTACATAAACGACCTGCCTACTACAAAATCCCGCAAATTCATCTATGCAGACGACATCTGTTTGGCATTCCAAGCACCAGACTTTGAACCACTGGAACGGGTGCTCACGGAAGATCTTGCCAAACTGGACCAGTTCTGCAAAATCTGGCGCCTAAAACCAAGCCCAGCAAAAACCGTCTCCAGTGTATTCCATCTCCACAATGCAAAAGCTGCCAGAGAACTAAACATCCACCTGAGCGGACTCAAGCTTAAGCATGCCCCAAATCCAACTTATCTTGGAGTGACCCTTGATAGGACCTTATCCTTCAAGGAACATCTAAAGGGGACGGCTGCTAAGGTGAAGGTACGAAACAACCTGCTCTGCAAGCTCGCTGGTGCAAAATGGGGGGCGGCAGTCTCCACCCTGCGCACCTCAGCACTGGCCCTTTCATACTCTGTAGCAGAATATTGTGCCCCTGTCTGGTCCAGGTCATCTTACACACACCATGTAGACACCCAGCTCAACTCAACCATGAGAACTATAACTGGAACAATCCGCTCAACACCACTCCCCTGGCTCTAAGTACTGTCAAACATAGCCGCTCCACACATCTGGCGAGCAGCATTAACTCAAAGGATGCTCCAAAAAGTTAAAGATTCTCCTCACTTACCAATCCATGCAGATATCTACACCCCACCCACTGCCCGACTTTCATCCAGACGGCCGATTTGGAAAAACCCTCCCCCAGCTGACTTTACCATCCAGACAGCTTGGCAAGAGGAATGGGAGACCAAGGAGGTCCCAAACAAACAGCTGGTGATAAACCCCAACCAACAGGTCCCGGGCACCAACATCCCAAGGAGACAGTGGTCTACACTCAATCGCTTCAGGACTGGACATGGCCCCTGCTTGGCCAGCCTTCACAGATGGGGCAGTAGCCCTAGCCCACTGTGCGCATGTGGAGAGGAGCAAACAATGGAACACATCATAGAGGCTTGCCCGCTCCAAAGACTGGAAGGAGGATTACACACCCTCCATACAGCAAACCAGGAGGCAACTGCTTGGCTTAAGGACTTTGCATTCGCTAAATAAAAAAAAAAAAGAGAACTTAATATCATTCCATTTTATTTGTTCATGCTCCTCATAATACAGACAAAATTAAAAAAAATAAGATCATACAAACACAGCTGTTTGTACAGCTGTGCAGGTATAACAGAATATTCTGCGGAAAATATAAAATGGTTATATATGAGGGGGGAATGTCACCACAAATTAAACTGACCTTTTTCAAAAAAAAGTAAACAGTTTCATCCGGATATAGGCAAGATTTTGAAGTGGATTTTGACATTGGTGAGGTTTTATGGTAATTCCGGTATACAGATATTGAATAGACTTTTCAAACTAACGAAGCAGGTTTGTGTGACTACAACTACCGGTTTCAAAGTCAGTGTTTGTATCAACACTGTGCAAACATGTAATTTGTTAATACAAAGATAAAAAATACCCTTGTGCAGAGAAGTTTTAGCACCTTTTTTTCTCTCACATATATATTAATATTAAACTGTCATAGTGACCCTGACTGTGGCGAGCTTATGCTCGTGTCCCAGCTGACTACACAAATCTTCAAGGGAAGTTTATTAAATGCGATGGTTGAGAAGAAATAAACAAATAAATGAAACCTTGCTGCACCAAACTTTTATCACTTCCACCGTATTCCCCCAGTGATAGCTGCATTTGCTACAGCTACACAAATAAAAAGCACATAAAAAAAACAAGTAGCCGATTGAAGTTGAGAATGCACAGACTTTAAAGTCTAAAGGCTGTTTTAATATTCTCTGGAAAAATAAAGTATAACTATTTTAATGTGGCCGTTAAGTTTGAAGTCTTTGCAGAAAAACTGACTTCCCACCATTACCACCTACTCGCTGTCCTTACAAGATTTTGTACAGGTTATGTGGTAATGGAAGAGAATTCTGGTGCTTCTTTGGTCACTCTGAGTGATGTGCGTTTTGTAAAATGAACAAACTAAAAACATGTCATCGAATATCCTTGAAAGCTGTTTCCCCCAAAATCTGTCATCACAATCACGAGAGGTGCAGCTCCTCAAGATTTCTTTCTAAAGGAATGGTGCAGACATCTGCCTGACTTCTGCAGTGTATCCTTGTGCATGTGTGTGTGTGTGTGTGTGTGTGTGTGTGTGTGTGTGTGTGTGTGTGTGTGTGTGTGAGAGAGAGAGAGAGAGAGAGAGAGAGAGAGAGAGAGAGAGAGAGAGAGAGAGAGAGAGAGAGATCTGGTGCTTATTTGGTCAGTCTGACTGATATGTGTTTTGTAAAATGAACAAACTAAAAACATGTAATTGATTATCTAAAAATGAGCAAAGTTTTATTTATCAATAGCGAAAAAAAACTTTTTTATAAAGTTTTGAAAGTCAGATAATATCACCGAGTCACATTCCTTTGGGTGTGAAGATGGGTTTCAAAATTGGTTCACTTGTACTTATACACGAGGGAGACCCCGATAGGGGAATTGGAAAAAGGTTTTGCAATGTGAATGAACCACGGAGTACAAACAATAGTGTGTGTGTCTGCCTGAACTTCTGCAGCGTATCCCCTGTGTGTGTGTGTGTGGGGGGGGGGGGGGGGTGAAGAGGGTAGGGGGTTGCTGATCCCCCTCATACAAGCAATAGCTTATGTTACAAACAGATCTCAGAGTAACACGATGTCTTTGGTATGGCCCCTACAGCCACATTCAATGTCTGTGGAACTAATCTGTTTAGCTAAGAGAATGGTCTTTTCCTATTTAAGTATTTAGTTGTTTGAAAATTTGAATGCATCAGTTGTTTATGCAATATTTTTTCTGTAGGAACCCTTATCTGAATGTGCTCAGGAAAATCCAAAAAGTTGATGCTACACTTTTGTGAAAATCTAATTTGAAGAAACAGTCTCTGCTCCCTGTGTATCAATGTGTGTGTGTGTGTGTGTGTGTGTGTGTGTGTGTGTGTGTGTGTGTGTGTGTGTGTATGTGTGTGTGTGAGAGAGAGAGAGAGAGAGAGAGAGAGAGAGACTTTGACTTTTAAAAAAAGGCTTTATGGACTTCCGGTCTGAACGCCATGGTGATAGCAACTTAACGCTGAAGCTCCCAGACCCAATCCAAGGAAAAGATCTTCAAAATCAGACTTAACGGATTTTTGGAAGAATAAAAATCAAAAGACAAAAACACCATGCCTAACCAAAAACAGAAGAAACTGACATTCCCCAGGCCAGGACGCGCAACGGCCGCAGAATCTGAACCGGAGGACCTCCGTTCAGAAGACGAGGAGCTGGACCTAGCTAACAAAAAGATTAGCTTGAAATCGCTATTTGATGAATTACGACGATTTCGGGCCGAATTTCATGAATTCAGAGAGGAATTAAAAAGGACGAACAGCAGAATGGACCAGGCCGAAAACCGAATCTTGGAAGCTGAAGAAAGAATAAAAGTGCTTGAAGATTCTATGCTGGATTTACACAAAAAACAGTCAAGGCTGGAGGCTAAGCTAACCGACCAAGAAGGAAGACAAAGACGAGACAACATCAGAATTCACGGTCTGAAAGAAGGAGCTGAAGAAAGTTTCAACACAATGGCGGAATGCGTGGAATCCTTATTGAGAGAGAAGTTGGATATTCCACAAACCACCGATTTGAAGATAGAAAAGGCCCATTGTACATTAGCCGCAAAGCCAGCGGCAGAAGCGCCCCCACGTTCGGTGGTGGTAAGATTCTCCGATTTCAAAATAAAACAAGAGGTTGTAAGACGGGCTTGGCAGAAAAAAGGATTTATGCATCAAGAGAGAAAAGTCTTCGTGGAGCATGATTACGCCCCGGAGGTTCTTAAAAAGCGACGGGAATATAACGACGCCAAAAAGGTTCTACGGGAACAGAATCTACGCTTTCAGACGCCATTTCCTGCGAAGTTAAGGGTCTTTTACGGTGAAGAGTCATGTCTCTATAATTCAGCGGAAGAAGCAACAATTGACATGGGGAGAAGAGGGCTCCCGGTATCGGTGTTTAAACCCGCAGCGGATCTGAGCGAGAGGATCAGAGCTCAAACGTGGTCCACTCAGAGACTTGCAAAATCCACGGGCCAGCAGCGGGAAACCCAGCCCCAGAGCTACAAAGATAAGCTTTCCAGTTCCAGGAAGGAATAGCAACCTTTTTGTTTTTTTTCTTTTCAGTCATTCTGCACTTCCATCCCCCCTCCTACAAGGTAACAAACATTAAAGGAGATGCAGAATCAGCATGTGGTAAAACCTTTCATGGAGCAGTTATAGCATTAGAAACAAATGTCTTCTTAATTTAAAGGAAAAAAAAAATCTTGTTAAAATAGAAATGTAACAATGACCCACATGTTCTCCCTACACTAACAAATACTGTATTAGAGTGAATGTTTGCTGTGATGGGGGTGGGAGGGTGCACACAATCTCATAGGGTATAGGCATAAAAAAAAAAAAAAAAATCATTACAAATTCGGATTGGGGTCTGAAATTCACGTTAAAAACATGGGACAACTTACAGGGGTAAGAGAGGGCCCTCAACACGTAACAGAGTTTGAGGAATTTCCCTCAAAGCCTACACTCCATCAGGGCTCTTACAGGGTCTTTAAAGAGACCCCAGCTCAGGAAGTTTTTTTGACAGTTTTTTGTTTTAAAGTTTCGTACACTATGTTCTTAATGTTTTTTATGTTCTTAATGTTCTTTCAGTTTCTGAGTAGCAAAAAAGAGGGCCACCACACTGTTATACTAAATAAGAAAATACAATGGAGAAACAGGGTGTAACCAAAATAGCCTCATATAATGTAAAAGGGATCCTGAATCCAGTTAAAAGATCCAAGATTCTACGCAAAATGAAAAAAGACAAAGCAGAAATAATATTTTTACAAGAAACCCACCTAACAGACGTGGAACACACTAAACTCAATAGACAAGGGTTTAAAATGATCTCTTCATCTTCATATAAGTCAGGGAGGAGGAGGGGAGTAGCGACATTGATATCAACCAAAATTACATTTGAAAAAAAATCAGAACATAAAGAAAAGAAGGGAGGTACAGTTTGGTAATTGGGCGGCTAGAGGGAGAAGATATCACCCTGCTGAATGTATATGCACCACCAGGGGCTAAGTGGAAATTTTATAAAAATGTATTCGACCTAATGATAACTAAAGCCCAAGGTTTAGTGATATGTGGTGGAGACTTCAATCTAAGACTGAATCCATACTGGGATGCAACAGGTAATTCTTCACATCAAAATAACACTCAAAATAGGAAAACTCGGATGCTATTAAAAGAAATGGGAATCTGTGACGTATGGAGGGAATTCAACCCCAATGTAAAAGATTATACTTTTTATTCAACGCCACATTCATCTTACTCAAGGATTGATTACTTTTTTATGTTTAATAGAGACATTGGAAGAGTAAAAACATGTAAAATAGGACTGATGGATCTCTCTGACCACAGTCCGATCTATATGGACTTAAACATCCAAAAATACACAAATAATACATTTTCCTGGAGGTTGAATTCAAATGTCCTGAAAGGACCACTGAAAGATGAATTGGAATCAGATATTCTCAGATATTTGGAAGAAAACGATAATGGAGAAGTATCCCCTTTAATATTGTGGGATGCGTGCAAAGCTGTAATAAGGGGAAAAATTATTGCAAAACTGGCAACCCAAAAGAAACTGAGACAAGAAAAACTAATCACACTAGAGTCAGAACTCAAGAACCTAGAAAAAGAACACAAAGACAACACTCATTCTAATGGCTCGCTCAAGATTAAAGAAATTAAAAATCAAATAAATGAGATCTACACAATAGAAATCCAGAAGAAACTTACATTTCTGAAACAAAAACACTATGAAGCAGGCAGTAAATCGGCAAAATTACTAGCCTATAAACTGAGGAAACAACAAACAGAAAGAGCAATCTACAAAATCAGAGACCCAGTATCAAAGGAAATAAAATTCAGAATTCAGGATATTCTTAAAAGCTTCGAGAATTACTATAAGAACTTATACTCCCACAAAAAACATAAAAACGCATCCGAGACATTCCTAAACACATTAAACCTTCCCCAACTTACGGAATCACAAAATAAAACACTACTGTCAGAAATACAACCTAAAGAAATGGAAAAAGCAATTATGAAACTTAAAGCTAACAAATCCCCAGGAGCAGATGGCTATACAGCAGAATGGTACAAAACCTTTAAACAGCAACTATCTCCTCTCCTCCTGAAAACATTTAACTTTGTCCTCCACACAGGGGAAATCCCCCCTCCTGGAGAGAAGGGGTCATTGCAGTTATACCTAAACCTGAAAAGGATAAACTAGAATGCTCCAACTACAGACCAATCAGTGTATTAAATCAGGACTATAAGCTTTTTACCATTATCCTTGCCAAAAGGTTAGAAAACATACTGACAGACTTAATTCACTTAGACCAAACAGGTTTTATAAGACAAAGACAGACACAAGACAACATTCGACGCACTTTACACATAATTCATCATATAAAAAAATATAACTTAAATGCAGTCATATTGGGATTAGATGCTGAAAAAGCATTCGATTCGGTTGACTGGTCTTTCCTATATAGAATCTTATCCAGTTTCAATTTTCATAACAACTTCATCAGAACTATACAGGCATTATATAAAAAACCAACAGCTAAAATAAGGATTAACGGTAATTTATCATCATCTTTTGAGCTGGAAAGAGGATGTCGTCAGGGCTGCCCCCTGTCTCCACTGCTCTTTGCAATCTTCATAGAACCTCTGAGCCAATGGATAAGACAAAATCAAGAAATTCAAGGTATTACACTTGGTCAGAAGGAACATAAAATAGCACTCTTTGCTGATGACATTTTAATATACCTAGGGCAGCCGGACACTTCTTTACCAGAACTAAACTCAGTTTTTTCAGACTATGGAGATTTATCGGGGTACAAATTAAACATGCATAAAACCCAAGTTTTAACATTCAACTATGACCCAAATCATTATTCACTAAGTGAACTCAAAACTAACTGGGAGATGGAATCTATGAAATATCTGGGGGTCAATATCCCGAAACAACTCAACAAAATTATAACACTAAACTATGATCCACTGGTGACAAAAATAAAATCTGACCTAGCAAGATGGAATATGATACCATTCTTAGGTACTGCACAAAGAATTGAAGCAGTCAAAATGAATATACTTCCAAGTCTTCTATACCTTTTCCAAACAATACCGGTAGAACCTCCCAAAAAAACATGGCAGGAGCTGGACAGAAGGATCTTGTCTATGTTTATTGCACTGTCCCTGTCAAATACACTAATCTACTACTACTACTCAAGATTCATATGGCAGGGCAAGAGACCTAGAATCAGATATAGAACCTTACAGCTAAACAAAGACAAAGGTGGGCTCGCGCTGCCAAATATCAGGGACTATTTTAAAGCCGCACAAATTAAAACTTTAATAGAGATATGTAACCCAGTCTACACTGCACAATGGAAGGAGAACGAATGCCAAATAACAAGTGACTTCCCCCTACAGGCGATAATAGGGAACAATGCCTTACCTAAACTCTTGAATAACACTAACCCGTGGATAGAGACCCTGCTAAAAATTTGGTTTAAGATAGTCAGAGAGAATCAAGCTAAAGAGCCCTATCGACTTCTGCAATGGATTGCCTATGATCAAGACTTTACCCCCAATAAAACAGACACTAGATTTAAAGAGTGGAAAGAGAAAGGGCTGATAAAATATTATGATTTTTTTAAGGGGCAAACTTTAAGAAGTTTTGAAGATTTGAAAAAACAAGGTCTAATAAATCAAGATCTTTACAGGTTCTTTCAGCTTAGACACCACATAAACAATATACTTAAAAAGGAGGATTTGGAAAGGGTCCAGTCAGGTGTTCTGAAGGTCTTCTTAATGGCATATAAAGGGATCCCAGGGATCAGATACATTTCTAAAATATACCAAGGTCTTCAAGACTTAAAAGGAGACAACACATCATATATAAAAGAGAGATGGGAAAAAGAGGGGAATTTCACTTTATGGAAAAGTACCTCATCCCTGCAGTGGAGAGAATTAGGATGGAAAAATTTGGTAAGATTTTTCAGAACACCTGCACAAAACAAATTTACCCATAAGGGGTTGAACTGTTGGCGCTTGTGTGGTGAAAAGACTGCAAATCATTTTCATGTGTTTTGGTCATGCCCAGTTATCCACCAATATTGGACCAATGTACAGACAATATTGGGGAAAATATTCAAAATAACAGTTCCCTTTTCTTTTGTAACTTTGTATTTGGGTTTACTACCGGACTCACTGGAAAGACGAGGAGATAAATACTTATTCAATGTTTTAATATTGGCAAGTAAAAAAGCCCTAACTAAAAAATGGATGCTGAAGGACTGTCCTACACCTGAAGATTGGATTAACGTGATTCAAGACATTTACTCGATGGAAAAGTTGACATTCGCACTGAGACAGGACATGGATGGGTTCATGAACTTTTGGCAACCCTGGATCGCATATGTGTCTTCCATTAGATCTAATCTTTGACAAATATCATTTCAATAATGGTCCCGCTCTTTGTTCCAACGCTACTCAGATGCTCTTTTACTTTTAATTACTTAATTTTCTGTTTGTTTGTTTTTTGCTGTTCTGTTTGTTTGTTTGTTTGTTTTTTATTTTATTCTCTTTAATTTCACTTTTTCTTTCACTTTAAAAAAAAGGGGTGTTGTAATAATTATCCTACCAATGTTGTCAAATAGCAAAAAATAAGGGAACATGTGATGAAAATGTAAACAATGCAATGCTGTAATGACTTGTATACCCTTTACAAAAACTTAAATAAAAAAAGGCTTTATTGTACATTCCAAAAATGCAAAAAGACCAATATCACTGGCCCAAGTGTGTCACATCTCAAAAGTGCAAACATAACTCATCCCCCTGACCCACAGAACACAAAACGTTCCCCACAGTCCATCTATTGATGAATGCCTCTAAATTGTCCACCATTTGATAGTAAGAGAACTCCACCTGGAGTCTGACTTTCAACAAGACCTTGAAAGCAGACACAGGATCCACATTGCCAGCGTTGCTAGCCCGATTTTTCCTCGTCAGCCAGATGGCAAGTTTAGCAGTACCAGATAGGAAGTTCATCAAAGTGTGGGCAGCCTTCCTTGCCACTTTATACTTTGGACTGTAAATGAACAGACCAAAAGAGAAACGGTCACCCAAAGCCTGAAACCACTCGCGCAAAATATCAAAAAGTCCAGATAAACGAAAACACTGGACAAACAAATGCTCGAGGGTCTCAACTTGGGAACAAAACAAACATCCCCCCCCCCACAGTCGGATCGAGGTGTGCTCTGTATTTATTCGTAGCTATTGCCCCATGCACAATCCTCCACTGGAGATCTGCTGTTCGTTTCTCAATAGGTAGCTTGTACATGCACCGCCAGCTGCCTTTCGGGGAGACCTCTGGCCCCAAAAAACCCGCCCACCTCGACTCCGTGACATCCTTCAGAGAGCGCAGATTCAGAACCTTCACACAGATGTGATACACCGCCCTTGTCCCGACAAACTGGAACTTGCCCGGGCGAGGAATTCTGAAGGTCAGCAGGTGATCCTCTCCTCCCTGCCACTCCTCCACAGCTGGAGTTATGGAAATTGCAGGAAAGGTGGACACAGTGTCATCATCCCATTGATTGGAAAAAGTGCGGTTTGTTGCAAACGCTCGAAGCGGTTGTGGCAGGGCAGCGCACACGTCCCCCACCACCCTTTGCAGCAGTCTGACAGATGTAATGTTGGCGCTCCGCCTCAGCGTATCCATCGATGTGGTCGACATCTTTATTAGATGACCAAGCTTGGTACAGCGTGCTTCCCACAAGCAAGTCCGCAGACTGACAGACTGCAGCACCTCAGCGTCGATGAGTCGATTGAAAAACAGTGGTTCCTCGAACAGCCACATGCCTGGTGTCTCATCACGGATGCGGCCCACGTTGAAGACTCGCCATGCATGCAAGACGGACGTGTTAAAAGCAGATAGTCCAGTAAGGTCCACCTCCCCAGATGTCACGAGGAAGAGCTGCTTCTCATAGCCCAAGCGACCAACTCTCCTCAGGAGCAGTTTAGCAGTGTCCATCCAGCAGGGTCCGCATCCGTAAAGGAGGCGTTGTGCAGTTCGAAGCCTGAAGCAGGCGATCTTGGAATGTATGTCCACCAGGCCCTGTCCCCCCTCGGCCACAGGCAGGTAGAGAACAGGCGCACGGACCCAGTGGCGACGAGACTAAAAGAAGTCCACGATGATCCTCTGAATGTCCTCCTCGAGGCTCCTGGGCGGTGTCAAAGCCACCAGCCTATGCCAAAGAGCCGAGGCGACCAGATTATTTGCGACCAGAACCCTGCCCCTATATGACAGCTATGGTAGCAACCATTTCCATTTAGAAAAGCGAGCACACACCTTGTCCTTAACACCCTCCCAGTTCTTTCGTTCAAAAGCCTCCGAACCCAGAAAACCCCCCAACACTTTGAGACCGGCCGTCCCCCACTGAAGACCGCCAGGCAGGCGAGGGACGCCTTGACATGACCAGTGGCTCACCAAAAGAGCCTCACTCTTGGCCCAATTTGACATAACGTTCGGCTCAGGAGACGCACACACACAGGCTCAGAGTAGTTCAAACTGTTTATTAACAACAGGGATGTTTGGGTGCGTGTCTGCGGAATGTTAATGTGTTGGTGGTGGCGTCTGCTTCGGACCCAGAGGCAGGAGACCGTTCAGCCGGCAACCCTATGGGAGAAATCAGACACAGGGTGATGAGCACACACCAACACGGGAGGAGAATAGGCGAGGGAGAGAAGCTTACTTGTTTTGGCAGATGACTGGCGCTTCAAGGATGGAAGCCCGGGAGACAGCCACCTGCAGGGCTCGGTGCAGCAGCGAGGAGAGACGAGGGACGGGATTGTCCGCCGCCGAGGAATCCACCTGTGCACAGGGGAGCAGACTGGAGAGATGAGGTAAGTGAACTTCTTACCGGAGATGAGGATGCTGAAGAGAATGTGGTAGAAGTCCATACGAAGGAAATGAAGTCTACGGCTTCAGGCCGACGCTCAGGGCGAGGCGGCTTTTATCCTTCGCCGCTGACGAGTAGCAGGTGCGTGAGCAGGTGGCGCCGCTGATGAATGGCGCGGCGTGACAGTACTCCCCCCTCTAGCAGCGCCTCCTGGCGATGGCTTATCCGGGTGCGCTCGGTGGAAGTCCGCGATGAGCGATGGGTCCAACACAAACGACGGGGGCACCCACTGTCGATGCTCGGGCCCATAGCCCTCCCAGTCCACCAAGTATTGCAACCCACGACCCCGGCGCCGGGAGTCCAGGATGGAGGAGGCGGACCAGGCCGGATGGCCACCAATCATCCGGGGCGCGGGTTGTGCTGCAGGAGGAGGGCAAAGGGGGTCAGTAACCGCCAGTTTCACCTTCGACACGTGGAAAGTAGGATGAATGCGGAGGGAGGGGGGAATAGCCACGCGCACAGCCACCGGGTTGATGATCCGGGTGATGGGGTAGGGACCCATGAAGCGCTGTGCCAGCTTTCTCCTCTCGCCTTTTAGAGTGACGTCCTGGGTGGAAATGTAAACAAGCTGCCCAACTCTGTACGCCGGGGCAGGTCTCCTACGCCGGTCCGCCACAGTCCTGTTGCGCTCCGCTGTGCGCAATAGCGCATGGCGCGCGGCAGCCCAGGTGGAGCGGAACTGCCTGAGATGGGCCCTAACTGACGGGACAGTTACCTCACTCTCCTGCTCCGGAAACAGCGGGGGGTCGTAACCCAGGGACGCTTTGAAGGGGGACATCCCTGTAGCAGAAGAGCGAGCGGTGTTGTGGGCATATTCAACCCAGGCAAGATGGTTGCTCCAGGACGCGGGTTTGGATCTGGACACACAGCGGAGCGCAGCCTCCAGCTCCTGGTTGGTCCTCTCACACTGCCCGTTGGATTGGGGGTGATGGCCAGAGGAGAGGCTCACCTTGGCTCCGATGGCGTTGCAGAAAGACCTCCAAACCTCAGATGAAAACTGGGGGCCCCGGTCCGAGACCACGTCCACCGGAATCCCATGCAGCCTGACCACGTGTTGGACGAGGAGGTCCGCCGTCTCCAGGGCAGTAGGGAGGCCTCGCAGGGGGACGAAGTGCACGGCCTTGGAGAAGCGGTCCACGATGGTCAGGATGGTGTCATAGGAGTTGGAGATGGGGAGTCCGGTGACGAAATCCAGAGCGATGTGCGACCAGGGCCTGCCAGGGACGGGCAGGGGCTGGAGCAGACCCGCTGGAGGGGCATTTCCCGACTTGCAGGTGGCACAGATTGGGCAAGCCCGGGCGTAGCGGGCTGCATCCCTCCGCAGGCCTGGCCACCAAAAGGACCGTTGGAGGAGATCTATCATCCGGGAGGTGCCAGGGTGACAGGTGAGCTTGGAGGTGTGGAGCCAGTGGATGACCTCTCCTCGGACCGCGGATGGCACGAACAGCCTCCCCTCCGGTCCGCCGCCAGGGTCAGGTTCCACCTCCTGTGCCTTCCGGATCTTGCTCTCGATGTCCCACGAGATGGCTCCCACGACGCACGACCTGGGCAGGATGGAGTGGGGCGCCTCCTCCGACTCCACGGGGGCGAACTGCCTGGAGAGGGCGTCAGGCAGGACGTTCTTAGAGCCAGGCCTGAAGGTGATGGAAAATTGGAACCTGGCGAAGAACAGGGACCAGCGCGCCTGGCGGGCGTTCAGGCGCTTGGCAGACCGTAAGTATTCCAGGTTCTTGTGGTCCGTGAGGACCACAAACGGCAGGCTTGCCCCCTCCAACCAGTGGCGCCACTCCTGCAGGGCGAGCTTGATGGCCAAGAGCTCTCTGTCCCCCACATCGTAGTTTCTCTCCGCCGGGGACAAGCGCCGGGAGAAGAAGGCGCACGGTCGCTTGGCGCCATCGTCCGGTGACCGCTGGGACAGCACTGCTCCCACTCCCGTGTCCGAGGCGTCTACCTCTACAATGCACTGCAGCGCGGGGTCGACCTGGCGAAGGACCCGGGAGGAGGAGAATTCCGCCTTCAGCGCCTCAAAGGCGGCAGCGACCTCTTCGGTCCACCGGAACGGGACCTTCGGGGACGTGAGGCGGGTCAGTGGTCCCACGACGGCACTGAAGTTGGGGACAAAGCGGCGGTAGAAATTGGCGAAGCCAACAAATTGCTGCACCTGTTTCCGAGATGCAGGTGTGGGCCATTCCACCACCGCCTTTACCTTCTCTGGGTCGGGGAGCACCTTATCGTGGGCGATGATGAACCCCAGGAAGGATGTACTCCTGGCGTAAAATTCACACTTTTCCGCCTTAACGTACAGACGATTCTCCAGCAGCCTTTGGAGGACCCGCCTCACGTGGACCTGGTGCTCATCCCTGGACTTGGAGAAGATGAGAATATCGTCCAGGTAGACGAACACGAAAAGGCCAATGAAGTCCCGGAGGACGTCATTAATGAGGCGCTGGAAGACTGCAGGAGCGTTGGTCAACCCGAACGGCATCACCAGATATTCAAAGTGGCCGTTCGGGGTACGGAAGGCCGTTTTCCACTCATCTCCCTCCCGGATCCGGACGAGGTGGTAAGCGCTGCGTAGGTCCAGCTTGGTGAACCAGGTCGCCCCCTGGAGGGAGTGGAAAGCAGTGTCCATGAGAGGCAGGGTGTAACGGTCCCTCTCCGTGATATTGTTGAGGGCCCGGTAGTCGATACAAGGGCGGAGGGACCCATCCTTTTTCCCCACGAAGAAGAACCCTGCCCCCACGGGTGACGATGATGGGCGGATAATCCCAGCACTTAATGACTCCTTCAGGTAGGCGTTCATCGTCTCCTTCTCCGGCGCAGACAGGCTGTAAAGGCGACCAGAAGGTAAGGGAGCCCCCTGGCGGAGGTTGATGGCGCAGTCATAGGGCCGATGAGGGGGAAGAGACATAGCTTTCGCTTTGCTGAACACTATACCCAGGTCGTGAAATTCTGGGGGCACCAGAGACAGGTCCGGGGGTGCAGCGTCCGTCGCAGGGGGAGGAGCGGACGGAGAGCAGGCAGCGGACTGAAGGCAGGTGCCCATACAGAACGTACTCCATGCCGAGATCCCAGCTGATCTCCAATCCAGGACCGGATTGTGAAGGCGGAGCCAGGGATACCCCAGGATGACGGGCGACACAGAGTTGGGAAGGACGTAAAAGGTCATTTCCTCCCGGTGGTTTCCCGAGATGATGACCGGTAGGGGAACAGTTTGATGTGTCACTCTCCCGAGGGTGGCACGGGAGAGGTGGATCAGGGAGATGGGAGTGTTGAGTGCCTGGCAGCGGATGCCCAATCGGGTTGCCAGGCTTTGTGAAATGAAGCTGCCTTCTGCGCCCGAATCCACCAGTGCGTGGGTGAGGTGCCCAGTAGAGTTATGGCAGAAACGGATGGGCAGCTTCAATTGAGTAAGTGATCCTAACCGATTGACATCCGCGAGGCTTCCAACAGTGACTCGCGGACCCCACCGACTGGCTTTCCGTGGACAACGCTCCACGGTGTGTTGGTCGCCTCCGCAATACATGCAGAGGCCCAACTCACGGCGGCGTTGTTTCTCCACAGGGGAAAGTTTAGTCCAGGCCGTCACCACCGGCTCCGACTCCTCGGGGCGCGATGCTGGCGGCGCCGCCAGGGGGCGAGCTTGGAACAGGTGCGGCGAGGCTCCACGAGGGCGAGAAGAAGAAGACCTCCGCCCCGAGGAGCGCTCGCGCAGCCTGTTATCCAAACTTATCGCTAAGGATGTCAGCTCCGCTAGCGTCCCAGGGATATCCCGACCAGCCAGTTCATCCCTCAGATCACTATTGAGGCTGCGGAGGAACAGGCCACAGAGGGAGCGTTCCTCCCAGCCCAATTCCTCCGCCGCTACCCGGAAGTCGACCGAGTGGTCCGCTGCCGACCGGCTTCCCTGCTGAAGAGCGAGAAGCCGATCGACCTGGACCGTTTCGGTTTGTGAGTGGTCAAAGACCTCCAGAAAGCGCCTCACGAATTGGTCATAGGTGAGGGTGGCATAACTGGGCCTCGCCATTACGGCGTAGGTCCAAGTTAACGCACGCCCCTCCAGAAGATTCCCTATGTAACCAATTCGGCTGTGATCCGAGGGAAAATCTCCGGGCACACGGTGGAACACGGACTCACACTGCATAATAAACCCCCGCGCTCCGCCGAGCTTACCGCTAAAGCGGGCGGGGGTCGGAATCGGCGTGAGCCGAACCGGTGCCACTGGAGCCGGCTGGACGGCCGCTGGAACAGCAGGAGCCGCGCCACCCTGGTGAGTCGGGAGGAACGGCTGTTGGGGGTCCAAGCGGTTCAATCGGTTAGTCAGTTCTAATAATTGATGAAGAACCACCTGTTGCTGATAAACAATCTGATCCACCCGAGCCTCGAGGATGGTAAACCGGTGTGCGAGCCCGCCGTCTGCCGAGCCGCTCTGCTGAAGCCGTACTGACATAACGTTCGGCTCAGGAGACGCACACACACAGGCTCAGAGTAGTTCAAACTGTTTATTAACAACAGGGATGTTTGGGTGCGTGTCTGCGGAATGTTAATGTGTTGGTGGTGGCGTCTGCTTCGGACCCAGAGGCAGGAGACCGTTCAGCCGGCAACCCTATGGGAGAAATCAGACACAGGGTGATGAGCACACACCAACACGGGAGGAGAATAGGCGAGGGAGAGAAGCTTACTTGTTTTGGCAGATGACTGGCGCTTCAAGGATGGAAGCCCGGGAGACAGCCACCTGCAGGGCTCGGTGCAGCAGCGAGGAGAGACGAGGGACGGGATTGTCCGCCGCCGAGGAATCCACCTGTGCACAGGGGAGCAGACTGGAGAGATGAGGTAAGTGAACTTCTTACCGGAGATGAGGATGCTGAAGAGAATGTGGTAGAAGTCCATACGAAGGAAATGAAGTCTACGGCTTCAGGCCGACGCTCAGGGCGAGGCGGCTTTTATCCTTCGCCGCTGACGAGTAGCAGGTGCGTGAGCAGGTGGCGCCGCTGATGAATGGCGCGGCGTGACACAATTCACCCGTGCAGAAGATGCCCTTTCATAAACTGACAAAGTGTCCACCAGACGCTGCACATCCCCGTGGGATGTGATGAAAACGTTGACGTCATCCGCATAAGCAGACAAGACTATCGGGCGGCAACAGCTTGATGGCCCCAGCAGAACCAGACCACCCAGGCGAGTGTGCAACCTGCACAGCAAAGGCTCAATAGCCAAGCTGTACAACTGACCCGAGAGTGGACACCCCTGGCGTATTCCCTGGTGTACAGGGATTGGCCGACTCAGGCCTGCCCCCACCTTTACCAAACACTCAGCTCCAGTATATAGCAGATTGACCCACCTCAAAAACATATTGCCAAAACCAAACCCCCTCAGGGTTGAAAACAAATAGGAATGGTCAACCCTATCAAAAGCCTTTTCCTGGTCCAAAGACACAATCCCGAACTGTAAGTCATGACATTTACTGAGCTGGAGAATGTCACGTATGAGGAAAACATTGTCCATAATGTTTCGGTCAGGAATACAATATGTTTGATCCTTATCTACGATCAAACCCAAGACAGTGTTCAGTCTGTTTGCCAGGGCTTTAGAAAGCACCTTGTAGTCCGTGCAAAGAAGAGCCACGGGCCTCCAGTTTTTCAGCAGGGCCAAGTCCCCCTGCTTAGGCAATAGAGACAGCACTGCACGACGGCAGGAGACCGGTAATGTTCCCTCCCTGTAGCAGGCAGACAGAACGTCATAGAAGTCTGATCCAATAATATTCCAAAAATGCTTAAAAAATTCTGAAGACAGGCCATCAAGTCCAGGCGCGTGTCCCAGAGCCATCTGATTTGCAGCCACAGTCAACTCATCCAAAGTCAGGGCACAGTCCAGAGCAGCCCTGTCCCCCGGGCTGAGCACCGGAAGGGCTTCGAAGAGCTGAGTTTGAGATTCTTTGCAACATGTTCCCGCAGCAAACAGGGCCCCGTAGTAATCCAC
This sequence comes from Pholidichthys leucotaenia, assembly GCA_020510985.1. Classification (NCBI taxonomy): domain Eukaryota; kingdom Metazoa; phylum Chordata; class Actinopteri; order Cichliformes; family Pholidichthyidae; genus Pholidichthys; species Pholidichthys leucotaenia. Next base: position 237,426,734 of record CM035847.1, read on the forward strand.
TGCATGGCGCCGCATCTCAGATGGGTCCGTAGTCAGCCGACCATCTGGGAGTGTCAAGCAAGCCGTCAACTTCTTTTTTGCAGTAGACTTCTCCAAATTGAAGAAGAAGGACGTTGGTGTATCCATGTCCTGCAGGCGAGTGAAGCGTGACCTCACTAGCGCCCCCTCTACTCTTTCCTGCATGAATGTGCGCAGGGCCGATCTCTTCTCCTGTAGCAATGGACCAGCGGTAGAATCCCGACCCGTAACCAAGCTGGCCTCCAGCCTCTTGACAGCGTCCTCAAGTTCACTGACCTTGGCCTTGATGATGGCAGTTGAGTTCGCAGCGTACCGTTGACAAAAAAGGCGAATTTGCACTTTGCCAACGTCCCACCACTGTTCGAGGGAACTATAACGAGCCTTTGTGGTCCTCCAGTGTTCCCAGAAGCACACAAAATACTTACAAAAGGCGTTGTCTTGTAGGAGCTTGTTATTGAAGTGCCAATAAGATTTTGCCCGTTTCCCTGGGGAGTTCAGTAACACCGCAGTAGCCAGGTGATGATCCGTGAAACCGACGGGACTTATGTTACTGTGAAGGAGTCCGGGGTTAAAGGTTCTAGAAACATATATCCTGTCTAATCTAGCAGCGCTGACAACACCGTCAGTGACCCTGACCCAGGTATACTGTCTCGCATTTGCATTTTTAGACCTCCACGTGTCCACTAAGTCGAACTGCACAGTGAAATTTTCCAAGATTCTAGAAGACTGCAGATGAGGTTCTGCATTAGTGCGATCTACAGTGAAGTCCAAGGTACAATTAAAATCACCAGCAACAACAAGTTGTTCTTGGTGATAGCACTGCAATTCAGTAGTCAGTATATTGAAAAAGGCAACCCTTTCAGCGCCATTGTTTGGCGCGTAAACATTAACCAGGCAAAACACGGAATCCCCTATTTGGGCCCTAACAAGAAGCAGCCTGCTCCTCACTATTTCCACCACCGATAAAACTTGTGTATTTGCTGATTCCCCAAACAAAATGACCACTCCTGCACTAAGATTGGTACCGTGACTGAGTGAAAAAGGGCCTTTCCACCACAAGCCCCAGTCCACTTCATCTGCGGAAGCGGTATGAGTTTCCTGCAAAAACAAAACGTTGAGACCTTTCCGTCTGAACAGGTCACTAATGAATCCCCTCTTATGATTACCCCTCCCACCATTGATGTTTAAGGACCCTAATTTTATGTTCTGCATTAGGTGATCAATGTGAGGAGCACCGTGCTGTTGCCATGGAAATCATACCATCTTTGCGCGCTTGGCCTTTTTTCCCCCTGCTGATTTACGCAGTTTAGAAAGCTTGGGATCAGTCCGCCAAGGTCTCCGCCTTTGACTGCCACCTAATCCACATAGCACCGGACTTCCATGATCCCTCCTGCAGGTGGTGAACCTACTGGAGGGCGGGCCCATGTAACTCCTTCGGGCTGAGCCCGGCCGGGTCCCATGGGTGGAAACCTGGCCACCAGACGCTAGCCTTCGAGCTCCTCCCCCAGGCCTGGCTCCAGGGTGGGGCCCCGGTAACCCCATACCGGGCGGGGTACACTGAATCCTTGATATACAATTTATCATGAGAGTCTGTTGGATCGTTCTTAGTCTGGCCCTTCACCCACATTCCGAGGGAGTCTGGAGACATGGAATCTGAATGGGCCATGTTCTCCACCTCTGTTGTTGAAGCGGCGGCCCAGAGCTGCGGCCGCAAGGTGGTCGGTGCATCTCGTGGTGGCAACCCCCGAACCAAGTGGTGGACACCAGTGGTGAGGGGGGCCATTAAGCTGAAGAAGGAGTCCTATCAAGCTTGGTTGGCTTGTGGGACTCCCGAAGCAGCTGAGGTGTACCGGCAGGCCAAGCGGAGTGCAGCTCGGGTGGTTGCTGAAGCAAAAACCCGGGTATGGGAGGAGTTCGGTGAGGCCATGGAACAAGACTTTCGGTCGGCTTCAAAGAGATTCTGGCAAACTGTTCGGCGGCTCAGGAGGGGAAAGCAGCTCCCCGTCCACACTGTGTATGGTGCGGATGGGACACTGTTGACTTCAACTGGGGATATCGTCGGGCGGTGGAAGGAATACTTCGAGGATCTCCTCAATCCCACTGATACGCCTTCCACAGAGGAAGCAGGGTTTGGGGACAAGGGGGATGACTCGCCTATCACAGGGGCTGAGGTCGCCAAGGTGGTTAAAAATCTCCTTGGTGGCCGGGCCCCGGGGGTGGACGAGATTCGCCCCGAGTACCTCAAGGCCCTGGATGTTGTTGGGTTGTCATGGTTGACACGCCTCTGCAACATTGCGTGGAGGTCGGGGGCAGTGCCTTTGGCATGGCAAACCGGGGTGGTGGTTCCTCTCTTCAAAAAAGGGGACCGGAGGGTGTGCTCCAACTTTAGAGGGATCACACTCCTCAGCCTCCCTGGGAAGGTCTATGCCAAGGTACTGGAGAGGAGAGTCCGGCCGTTGGTCGAACCTCGGATTCAGGAGGAGCAATGTGGTTTTCGTCCTGGCCGTGGCACATCGGACCAGCTCTTTACCCTCTCGAGAATTCTTGAGGGTTCGTGGGAGTTTGCCCAACCAGTTTACATGTGTTTTGTGGACTTGGAGAAGGCATTTGACCGCGTCCCTCGTGGATTTTTGTGGGGGGTGCTTCGGGAGTATGGGGTATCGGGCTTGTTGTTACGAGCTATTCGGTCTCTGTACGACCGTTGTGAGAGTTTAGTTCGTATTGCCAACACTCGGTCGGAGTCATTCCCAGTGAGAGTTGGACTCCGCCAGGGCTGCCCTTTGTCACCGGTCCTGTTCATAATTTTTATGGACAGGATTTCTAGGCGCAGCCAGGGAATGGAGGGTGTCATGCTTGGTGACCACAGGATCTCATCTCTGTTGTTTGCAGATGATGTTGTCCTGTTGGCTTCATCCAGCAATGACCTACAGCTCTTGCTGGGACGGTTTGCCGCTGAGTGTGAAGCGGCTGGGATGAGAATCAGCACCTCCAAGTCCGAGTCCATGGTCCTCAGCCGGAAAAAGGTGGATTGTCCTCTCCGGGTTGGGGACAGGCTCCTGCCCCAAGTGGAGGAGTTTAAGTATCTTGGGGTCTTGTTCACGAGTGAGGGGAAAATGGAGCGAGAGATCGACAGACGGATTGGAGCAGCATCTGCAGTGATGCGGACGTTGTACCGGTCTGTTGTGGTGAAGAGGGAGCTTAGTTCAAAGGCAAAGCTGTCGATTTACCAGTCAATCTACGTTCCTACTCTCACCTATGGTCACGAGCTTTGGGTAATGACCGAAAGAACGAGATCGCGGATACAAGCGGCTGAAATGAGCTTTCTCCGTAGGATTGCTGGACTCACCCTCAGAGATAGGGTGAGGAGCTCAGTCATCCGGGAGAGGCTCAGAGTAGAACCGCTGCTCCTCCACATTGAAAGGAGTCAGTTGAGGTGGTATGGGCATCTGATTAGGATGCCTCCTGGACGTCTCCCACTTGAGGTGTTTCAGGCACGTCCCACTGGGAGGAGACCCCGGGGCAGACCCAGGACTCGGTGGAGAGACTATGTCTCCCAGCTAGTCTGGGAACGCCTTGGTATCCCCTCTGAAGAGCTGGAGCAGGTGGCTGGGGAGAGGGAAGTCTGGGCTTCTCTGCTTGAACTGCTGCCTCCGCGACCCGGACCTCCGGAAAAGCGGTAGAAGATGGATGGATGGATGGATGGATGGATGGATGATTTACGCAGGGCTGTGAGGTGCTTTTTTAGGCGGAAGCATTTTCTTTCATCCAGGAGGTCAACACCAACCTGCTTCGTCAGTACATTAACAAACCGAATGAATTTGTCAGTGTCACTGAAGTAATCAGCGACGTTAACGGCCCTATTATTATAGGTTCCATCCAGGAAAGCATTTACTTCGCCTAGTGAATACAAATCCTCATCGGCTTTGCCAGTTGCCCCAATAGACTCATTTTTAGCAGACACAGCGTCAGATTCACACTCCATTCCCTCGTCAGCACAACTCTGCTGACTGTTAGATCCAGCCAGCACGTCAGCTGGTGCAGCTGATCCTTCATCAGCCACGTGCGCCACATGTTCCGGGGCGGCGCCTATATCAGTCGACCTGCGTTGTTCCGCCTGCTGCTCTGAAGTGGCAGCAGGCTGCGGAAGCTCAGCCGCTGATGTCACACAGCGCGATGCTGAGTCAACATCATTGACTGCTTGGGCGCCATCACCAGTCACGCCTCCAGCTGCAGGCCGCGCTGCGGACGCCACAGGCAGACTGTCCACAGACACAGCGGCAGGCTCCGGAGCAGGAGTGGCGGAAGGCCCCGCAACGTTGTCCGCAGCAGCGGCGGGTGCGGAGGCGTTGCTGGCAGGCTGTGCGGCCCCGCCGGGCTCTGCCGCGGCGGAAGCCCCTGCAACGCCGTCCGCAGCAGCTTCGCGAGCAGAAGCCGCACCAGCAGCCTCAGCCGAGGCTCCACCAGAGCCCCCCGCCGGGCGCCTGTGCGGGCAGGCGAAACGTTTATGGCCCACATCGCCACATCCAAAACACTTCATCTGTCCCGAGTTCGCATACACCATATAGTAGCCGTCCCCGTGTTTGACCCGGAAGGACACTTCCAGAGTTTGTGTGGGCGAGTCTAGAAACATGAACACCTGTCGCCTGAGTGATCTCACATGTTTAAACTCGGCTTCCCTGAGTCCCAAACTCACGTGTCTAAATGGGCCCACAAACTTCCCGAATCTGTGGAGCTCCGTCGCCAACTGCTCATCAGTAATGAAAGGCGGAACACCTGAGACGGTGATAAGCGTTGATGGAACTGATAAGGGGGACACCTGTACATACATGTCCCCGATTACAATACCACTCGCAACCAGAGCGTGGACATTCTCCTCAGTAGCCAGAAACACAACTACAGCTCTATTCATCCTGGACGCATAGCGGATCGCATCAAGGCCCACCTGGGCACCCACAGCCATAAGGACCCCCTTCACAGTAACAGTGTCGTCCGGGGGAACGATCCGCACCCCCTGGCGGATAGATAGATAGAGAGAGAGAGAGAGAGAGAGAGAGAGAGAATTCTGGTGGTTATTTGGTCACAGTGGCTGATGTGTGTTTTGTAAAATGAACAAACTAAAAACATGTCATCAATTATCCTTGAAAGCTGTTTCCCCCATAATTAACATTCCATTCTCACACTAATTCCATATGGTCAAAGATCATTTTTAAAAGTATATATAATTGACATTCCATTCTCATACTAATCTCACAGGTCAAAGATAATTTTTAAAAGCATATGTGATTGACATTCTATGCCCACATTAATCCCCTCACTAATCCCATAGGTCAATTATAATTGACATTCGATACCCACACTAATCCCCATGTCATTTTTGATAATCCCCAGATATTTACATAGGTCAGGTCAGGGGGTGTGTTGGGTCAAAGGTCACCTGTTGAAACGAGTATGATTAGAGGTATCCCCCTTCCTCTCTATTGTTAAATAAAAGTGTTAAGATACACTTGGTGTCCTTTGTATTATTAACCACAAGACACGACATGGTACCATGAGTGACACAACTCACCTTCCAGTCAGCAGTTCAAGCCTATGAATAAGTGTGACAGTGAAAGGAGCCGACCTCGGAGTAAAGCTAAGTAAAGCTAACTGCTAGTGCAAATAGAAGATGGATCAATTAAGGCCTCCTTCTCCACTCAAGCTGACGGGTAATATGGAAGTGCAATGGAAGCGGTTTAAACAACATTTCAGCCTGTATATTACAGCAATTGGAGCAGCTGATAAGAGCGGTGAGCAGAAAGTTGACTATTTCTGACAGTAGCTGGCTCAGATGCTATCAACATTTTCAATAGCTTTCAGCTAACAGCAGACCAACAAGCTGACTATAATAAAGTGCTGGAGGAATTTGAGAAATTCAGTACGCCAAAGAGAAATGAAACCTATGAATGATATATCTTTCACAGTAGATGCCAGGCTGAATCAGAGACAATAGAAGAGTTTATAATGGACCTTAAACTCAAAAGTCAATTGTGCAACTTAGGACAGTTGACAGATTCATTAATCAGAGACCAAATAATTACTGGAGTTAGAGACAAGAGCCTTTGAGAGCGACTTCTGGGTGAAGGTGACTTAACACTGGAGAGAACAATCCAGATATGCCAAGCTAAAGAGGCTACACAAAGTCGAATTAAAACAATGGGCAGCGACAAAGCAAACAACAAAGACTACAATGTGGAGGCAGTTGTGAGCGGAAAAGTGAACCCCAGCGCTGCTAAAACAGAGAGAGAAAGGCCAAGGCAGAGCAAAGGTGGCAGAGAGCCACGCACCAGCAACAGGGAGCCATGCAGATGTGACAGCTGTGAAGGAGAGCACCCACCACACCAGTGTCCAGCCTATGGGAAAGAATGTCGCACCTGTGGACGAAGGAACCACTTTGCATGGGCATGCAAGCAAGCCAAGCAGAGAGGGGCAATCCACAGCATAGAGGAGGACGACAACTGTGGCAGCACCAAGATAGGAGATCTCTTTATAGGTACTGTGGGAGCTGAGACACGTGATGAAGACTGGACAGCAAGCTATGAGGTAAATGGTACACAGATCCAGTTCAAGCTTAACACGGGAGCACAAGTGAACATTATTCAAGAGACTGACTTACAGCGCCTTAAGGTAAAACCTGTGATGAATGAGAAACAAATTATAAGACTGAAATCATATAGTGGAGAACAGATTCCCACTGTTGGCACATGTACATTATCAGTGCATGTTAATGATGAATCACATGAGATACCATTTGTGATTGTAAAAGATAACAAAATGCCAATTTTGGGTCTGAAGACATGTAATATGTTAGGACAAGTTAAAAGAGTGCAGGTTGTCTGTGAAAAGAAGACCGAGCCTCAGATTGAAAAAGAGTATCCAGATGCATTTCAAGGCATTGGTAAGCTAAACATAAAACACAAAATAACACTGGAGGAGCCAAATCATCCAGTTATTCATGCTCCAAGACCTGTACCATTGGCACTCAGAGACAAATTAAATGCAGAGCTACAAAGACTAGAAGCTCTAGACATAATCTGTAAAGTAAAACAACCTACTAAATGGGTGCATTCACTAGTCATAGTGGAAAAAAGAACAGATCTCTTAGACTATGCATTGACCCAAAGCAGCTGAACAAGTTTGTGAAAAGAGAACATTTTCAGCTACCAACCAGAAATGGGCTACTCAGGAGCCAAGTATTTCTCCAAACTTGATGTATCAGCGGGATTTTGGCAGATACCCCTAGACAAAGAGAGTACTGCACTTTGCACTTTTAACACACCTTTTGGAAGGTACTATTTTAAAAGGCTACCTTTTGGGTTAACATCAGCACCAGAAATATTTCATCAAATGGTACAGATTTTTGTCAAAGTGCCAGATACAAAAGTATGCATTGACGATATATTAGTTTAGGGTAAAACTGTTGAAGAGCACAACACCAGGTTAAAACAAGCTCTGAGGCAGCCAGAATGAACGGACTGAAGCTAAACGCAGACAAATGTGAATTCTTAAAAACAGAAATAACTTTCCTAGGACAGAAACTGTCCTGCACTGGTGTAGAGATTGATCAGAGCAAAGTAGCTGCTATTAATAACATGCCACCACCAACTGATAAAAAGGGAGTTCAAAGATTTCTTGGCATGGTTAACTATGTAGGCAAGTTTGTATCTAACCTGGCAACACACACTACTCAGCTTAGGAGCCTACTTTGTGACACAACTGAATGGAGCTGGGATGCTAATCATCAGAAGGAATTTGATATCTCAAAACACTGATTACACAAGCTCCAGTCTTGAGATTCTATGATGACGAGAAAAACAAAAATTTCAGCAGAAGCTTCTAAAGCAGGCATAGGAGCAGTATTGTTGCAGCAATATGACAGCAGATGGAGACCAGTTGCTTATGCATCACGGGCACTAACAATGTCAGAGTGTAATTATGCTCAGATCGAAAAGGCAGTGATGGCAGAAATGGAATGTTTGAGAGATCAAAACATTTGGAACAATTGATTCAGAAAAAGAATCAATCTTTTGGAACATTTGAAACATCTCCAGAAAGTGACATCTGGTGGCCAAATGTTATAATACTACAAACAGTCGAGTGTTTTCGTGTGTATTTTTTTTTTTATCTCTTAATGTTTCGTGTTTTGTTTGGGTTTATTGTATTATTTGTATGAAAATATACACTACTGTTCAAAAGTTTGGGGTCACTTAGAAATTTCCTTATTTTTGAAAGAAAAGCACTTTTTTTCAATGAAGATAACTTTAAACTAATCAGAAATACACTCTATACATTGCTAATGTGGTAAATGACTATTCTAGCTGCAAATGTCTGGTTTTTGGTGCAATATCTAGATAGGTGTATAGAGGCCCATTTCCAGCAACTATCACTCCAGTGTTCTAATGGTACAATGTGTTTGCTCATTGCGTCAGGCTAATGGATGATTAGAAAACCCTTGTGCATTCATGTTAGGTCTGCAATGCTGTAATTGCTGCAAATGGAGGATTCTTTGACGCAAGCAAAGTTTGAAGGAAAAAATTATTATTTCAAATACAAATCATTATTTCTAACCTTGTCAATGTCTTGACTATATTTTCTATTCATTTTACAACTCATGGTGGTAAATAAGTGTGACTTTTCATGGAAAACATAAAATAATTGTCTGGGTGACCCCAAACTTTTGAATGGTAGTGTATTTTTTTCAATTAGTATTTGTAGGGGGTGCTTGTGTACAAAATAGACATCAGTCAGTATTTGTAGAGGGTGCTTGTGTACATTCAAGTATTTTTATTCAGAAAAACAATTTGTTCAACAGTGCTCGGACTTAGATGGTTTCTCCTCTTGTTTAAAATCTCTCCTGCTTTTGAGAATATTCTCTCGCAAGGGACTGATGTGGCTGGAATGGAGAGATATGTCTTGGCCAGCTGGAACAGATGAGGGAATATAGTGACATGTTGTTTCCAGTAACCTAGAGGGTCACCTCGTCTGGGCATGTATGGGGCTGAGAGATAGCGCTGAACCTAGATTGATAGATAAACAGACAAACAGACAAGTTACATAACAATAAATGAGACTCAAACGCAATTACCACCTCATTCAATCATTCTGAGCATAGTGGGTGTCTGGGGGTTGCCTACCTCAAAAGTAGCATCAGCAGTGGCATTCTGTTTTTGGGTGGTTTCCCCTATCATGCTGTCAAAACCATCTCATAGGCTCTCCTCCTTGTGTTCACTGGCCTGTGGTCCTGTTGTGGCTGATGCTGACGGCACACAAGAGCTTGCTTGTGATTGAGAAGCTGCTTGAATGACAGCACAGCACTCAGCTGTCCAAGCCTTCACAGCTTTGTCTGCATTTTCTGGACATCCAAAAGCCAGAACTTTGAATCGAGGATCTAAGGCAGTTGACACTGCAAGGACTCTCACAACCTCCACCCCACATCACTCTCTCAAGTTCTTCTGAAGATTGTTGCTTAACTGAAGGGCAGTTGGGCTTGTTAAACTCTCACGTTGTTCATGAACCTTGCGATGAATTTGCCTAACTAATGGAATTATTTTTGAGGCAGAAACTCTCTTTTCAGATGACAGCGCCACAGTTGCTTCATTGAAGACAGCAAGACGCTGAAGGCACTCACTCACTGTTTCCTGGTCAACACTGTTGAAAGGAGCCACAAAGTTGTGTTCAGAGAGGACAAGGCTGCTGCCACTGCTTCACGCTGCTCCAGCAGACGTTGAAACATTGAATATGTGCTGTTCCATCTTGTCTCAATTTCCTGTATGAGTTTCATCACTGGTTTTCCCATTCGCTGCTGGATGTCTGAGAGCTTCTCTTTAGCGGTGGCACAAGATTTAAAGAGGCCGACTATCTGCCTCAGTTGTAGGCGCAGCACATGCAGTTCAGGGATTTGCTCTGTGGCTTTTTTCACCACCAAATTCAAGGTGTGAGCGAAACAAGGCACATGTCGTACTTGTAAAAGTTGTGCACACAGTTTAAGACCAGAGGAGAGAATATGTTGGACTTGGTGTACACAAACTTTCCAGATTACAAAAACTTTCCAGATTACTTTCTCCAAAAGTACAATGGGAGGCAGAGCCTTCAGTTATCAAGCTCCTCTCCTGTGGAATCAGCTGCCAATCTGGATTCGGGAGTCAGACTCGATCTCTGTTTTTAAGAATAGGGCTAAAACCTACCTTTTTGATATAGCCTACAATTAGGGAGGGATCATGTGTTTCTGAACCCTCCCTTAGTTATGCTGCTAATAGGTTTAGTCAGCCGGGGGACCTCCAATAATGCACTGGGCCTCACTCCTTTCCTCACTCTCTATGAAATATTTTTTTTTTGCTGGTCATTAACATTTGTTTGTTCTCTCCCATAGATTGAGTCCCCATCGTGCTGTTTGCTCTCTACATGTCTGTTCTTTTCTTCTTCTCTATCCCCTCACCCCCCAGCCAGTCGCAGCAGATGACTGCCCCTCCCTGAGCCTGGTTCTGCTGGAGGTTTCTTCCTGTTAAAAGGGAGTTTTTCCTCTCCACCGTCGCCAAGTGCTTGCTCACAGGGGATCGCCTGATTGCTGGGGTCTTTCTGCAACTGTGGGGATTCCCCCCTACAGTTGATAGTGCTATGAGATGACTGTTGTTGTGAAATGGCGCTATATAAATAAAGTTGAATTGAATTGAATTGAATTGAATTGAATTGAAATTGAATAGATGCTTATAAGGCAACATCTTGCCCCCACCTCGGCCATTCTGACCACCTATCCATGATGCTGGTGCCTGCCTACAAACCTTTACTGAAGCGCAGCAGGCCAGTAAAGAAACAAATCAGGATTTGGCCAGAGGGTGCAGCCTCAGCACTTAAGGACTGTTTTCTGCACACAGACTGGGAGGTCTTCAAAATAGCAGCCACCCAGGGAGACAGGACAGATGTGGAGGAGTATGCTGAAACGGTCACCAGCTACATCGCGAAGTGCGCAGAGGATGTCACTATAGTGAAGACTATCACTGCACGGGGCAACTATAAGCCCTGGATGACTGCAGAGGTGCGCTCGCTGCTCACAGCCAGAGATGCAGCCTTCAGAGCGAAGGACAGGATCGCCCTCCACTCAGCCAGGTCTGCGCTCTCAAAGGGAATTAAGACTGCAAAGTGCGCCTATGCAGAGAAAATCCAGGGAAACCTCTGTGACACAAGGAACACCAAACGGATGTGGCAGGGAGTTCGGGCGCTGACAGATTATAAGTCTAGGCAGGGGGTCGATGATGACGACGCTTCGCTTCCAGACAGGCTCAACAACTTCTTTGCACATTTTGAAGCATCAAACCAACAATCAGAGGGAGGGCTGGCCCATCTCCACCATCTGTTGGGCCAGCTATCATCATCAACGCAGCCGACACACGGAGGACCCTAATCAGGGTCAACCCACGTAAAGCTGCAGGTCCGGACAACATCCTGGGATGTGTGCTCCAAGACTGCGCGAGTGAGTTGGCGGATGTCCTGACTGACATTTATAACATCTCCCTGAGTCAGGCCATCGTTCCCAGATGCTTTAAGACCTCTACCATAGTACCGGTGGCAAAGAAACCAGTTGTGTCCTGTCTGAATGACTGTCGTCCTGTTGCACTGACACCAATTGTGATGAAGTGTTTTGAACGGCTTGTCAAACCACACATCACAGCCTGCCTCCCTGCATCACATGACCCGCTCCAGTTTGCATATCGTTCAAACCGCTCCACGGAGATGCTATAGTCACCACCCTGCACTCTGTCATCACCCACCTGGATCAGAAAGACACCTACGCCAGACTCCTGTACATTGATTTCAGTTCAGCATTCAACACCATTATTCCCCAGAGACTGATGGAGAAATTAATCTTTCTCGGTCTGAACACCACCACATGTCTCTGGATCCTGGATTTCCTAACTGAGAGACCTCAGTCTGTCCGTGTTGGAAATAACATCTCCAACTCTATCACGCTGAGCACCGGATCCCCTCAAGGCTGCATACTCAGTCCACTGTTGTTTACACTTCTAACACATGACTGTGTATCCAGACACGAGGGGAACCAGATTATTAAGTTTGCAGATGACACCACAGTGGTGGGACTTATTCAGAGGGATGAGGAATCAATGTACAGGGAAGAGGTTAGAGACCTGGAGGGCTGGTGCAGGGAGAACAATCTGGTGCTCAACGTGGATAAAACGAAGGAGATGATTATCGACTTCTGGCGGTCACAGCCTGAATGCGTCCCTCTCAGCATCGGCGGCCGTTTGGTGGAGAGAGTGGAGAACATCAAATTCCTCGGAATGCAGATCTCGCAGGACCTGACCTGGAGCAAGAATTCCTTGGGGATCAGGAAGCGGGCCCAGCAGAGACTGTACTTCTTGAGGAAACTCAAACAGGCCTCTCTCCCCATCTTCATCCTCAGGACCTTCTACAGAGGTGTGGTGGAGAGTGTTCTGATGTACTGCATTGCAACATGGTATTCCAGCTGCAGTATGTCAGACAAAAAAGCCCTGCAGAGGATAGTTAAGGGAGCTGAGAGGGTAATTGGAGTCTCCCTCCCCCCTGTCCGAGAACTTTTTCAGAACCGTTGCAGGAGCAGGGCACTGAACATTGTCAAGGACCACTCTCACCCTCTGCATAAACACTTTGAACTTCTGCCATCTGGCAAACGATTCCGGAGAATCAGAGGCAGAACCACAAGACTGATTAACAGCTTCCTTCCACAAGCTGTTAGGATGCTGAACAGTTGATCCGGAATCTTTCATACATACTACTACACCTTATGGACATTATGTATATTATTTGTATATTATAGTTCTAGTTAGTTTTCAAGTATGTCTCAGGGATGTGTGAATGGCTGTGTTGGGGTGGGGGGTGAGGGGGTGTGTGTGTCTTAAATTATGTTCTTTTTACTTATATGGATGCCGAGAGAAACGCGATTTCATCTTGCCTGCACTACAGTTGTATGTACAGCAATATGACAATAAAGGTTGATTTGATTTGATTTGATTTGATTTTGATTTGATATTGGCTGCATTATCAGTGACTAAACATGTGATGTTCTTCTCTATCCCCCATAAAAGAACACTCTTGGCCTCCTTCAGGTGTTCAGTTATGTGTGTCTCAGGACATTTAGTGACCCCAAGGACAGTGGTGGAAAGCTTATTGTTTTCATCAATGAAGTGGCATGCAACTGCTAGGTAGGCATCCATGTTGATTGAAGTCCACATATCTGAGGTCAAACTCACAGCTTTGGCCTTTTTCACTTCAGCCATTGCTTTATCCTTGCTCTCTGTATATCTGGAATTCAGCATTGTTTTCAGTATGTTTCTGGATGGAAGGATGTAATTGGGGTCAAGTTTCTTGACAAAGTGCCTGAAACCCTCATCTTTCACAATTGAAAAAGGTTGTGAGTCCTTCACAATAACGTCAACTAGTGCCTCGTCTAATTCTTTTTGCCTTCCTGTCAAGGAACAACAAAAAGACTGAGTTAGGAGGAATGCTGCCATGCAACATGATGTATTGTATGGTAAATATTGTAAATATATGTAACTAAATGTAAAATATGTAACTTTTTGTAAAATGTGTAACTATTTGTAAATGTACAACAATATGGCTTCTTTTAGTGATCAAATGCATAATTATATTTATTGTAAATAACAATAAATGTGTATAAATAATAAATGTATACTTGTATGTGTATTAAAAGACCATGAATACATACCATAAACACTATGCTTGTCACGAATTACAGCCCCTCCGGGGCAGAAGAGACAAAAGCCCAAATGCAGGATAAGGTGTGTGTTTATTGAACAAAGAGTCATAACATCACTCTATTAAAGCAAGAAATCTGTGTGTGTCTGTGCGTCTGTCACGTTTATAGGACATAGGACGGCCTATGATCTCTGCCTGATCATCATAGGACGGCCTATGAACTCAGGCATCATAGGACTGGTGATGCCGTCATAAAGATATGATGTCTATATGACGGCACATAGACAAATGTGTCTTTATGATGTCATTTAGACCATCACTCACAATGCCTAGACTAATGTCTTTATGACATCATATGGCTCAAAATTGGCAAGGTGAATAAGTCACAGGGCCAGTCTGCGATGCCGCCATAAAGATATGATGTCTATATGATGGCACATAGACAAATGTGTCTTTATGATGTCATATAGACCATCACTAACGATGCCTAGACTAATGTGTCTTTATGATGTCAAATGGCTCAAAATTGGCAAGGTGAATAAGTCACAGGGCCAGTCTTTACAGCGCGTTAGTGTTTTCTGCACAACAGATTTCTGCAGCCATGGCCAATTCTACGTTGCTGCAAGCAGAGTTGCCAGATCAAACGGTCTTCGTATTGTTGCTCAAGATGAAGAAACTAAGCAAAAGCATTGCTTTCTCAGCAATGTCATTCTTAAAGAGGTGCTGACACAGTAAAAATGTGTAACCTTGAAGAATGCCAGTCTACACTACAAATGTGTAAAATGCCAAGCAAAGCGCTGATTTTCTCCAGGTGCTCCGGTTTCTTGGTTTCTACAGGCATGCACGGGTCTTCCTGAACAGGGTCGAAAGCCACTTTTTGCTCAGATCTGTTTTTATGATCTTGCCCATGAACTGGAATTACGACGCACCTATCCCTCAACCAGTGGTCTGAACGAAGAAGAAGAAGACCCACCAGATGGAGAGCAATACAATGAGGAGAACTCAGAAAAGATGCCGTGAACATGAAACACCTCAGGTTCCAGCAGTACGCCGCAGGCATGACTGTGAACAACACAGCCGTCTGAGACAGGAGGAGACCCTTCAGCAACGGGCATGCAGAAATACCTGCTTATACTTGGTTTCTATGGGCATGGACGGGTATGCACAGGCATGTACTAGTTAGCTCCAATGAACGAACAGAGCAAGTTAACCAAGGAATTCCATAGGATGCTCTCCAGCTCACTGGTGAGTTGTACACAGAAATATTGACCCAAGGCGTTCACAGGCGAAACTGATGAGCGGGGGGAACATAAGAGAAAATGCAAGGCGCTCCCAGGCGAGACTGACGAGCAGGGTGAAACGGTACTCACAGGGCTTGACCAGAGCAGTCTGTGGAGGTTGACAATCCAATAATCTGGTGAGAGCAGAGTGAGGAAACTGAGCTTAAAGTGTCTGTGACACGATTTAGGAACTATGGATCATATTCAGTATGAATTTATCTTCAATCGTCCATATAGTTGGTTCTTTTGACTTAGAATGCTAAATAAGTGGAAAGATATTTCCAAGTGAATTCAAATTTAGCACCGTGTTGCGCTAATGCGATCTCCTGAGACTCGCCTCATTTCCGGATATGACGTCATGAGGTGAAGTTCCTCTCAGCTGATCCATGTGCTGTCAATGTAAACAAGCTGTTTAGCTTCTATATTAGCGAAGAAATGCCGAAACGTTGCGTGGTGGCTGGGTGTTCTAATTGCTCCAGTGAACGTATAAGCCTGTTCTCATTCCCAAAAGATCCCGATCTTCTTAAAAAATGGGCGAAGCAAGTACAGAGAACAAGGGACAAATGGCAACCAACACCATCATCTGTACTCTGTAGCTATCATTTCACTGCAGACAGTTTTGAGGAGGCACCTGCTATACAGGAATCTTTAGGCTTGAAAGTTCTTTACAAACGGGTTCTAAAACCGACTGCCATACCTATGGTTTTTAAGCGAAAACTCACAGCTCAAGACGATATCAACATATCAAAACAGTGCAGAGAAGCAACAGTGTCAAAACTTGCCTGGAAAAGAGTTTGTGTAATTGATTTTTTTTTCCACATAAGGCAGTCGTCATTTTATTATATTTTTTCCACCGAAAGTAAAATCCTCCCCTATGACTTTTGAAGCCGTGTTGACTTTACTTCAAATGGAACGACTTTGTGTCAAAAAACGTTCTATTGTGGAGTGTGTAAATGAAGAGGCAGCTTCATGTCAGACGATTTATTACGCACTCACATCTCACAAGCACAGAACAGAATGACTGGTTACAGCAAGCACTCCTCTCTATATAACAAGTCACCTTCACAAGCTTCAAGGCACTTCCTCATACACAGCATGGTATTTACACTACACTTCATTCAACCCCCTCTCACCCTCTTGGGCATTGTTCTCCCATGTGTATTCATTGTCTCTGTCTGAGGTGCGAAACAACCTGACTTCCATACCATTACTTTTATCAGTTTTCATTTTTATAAATCTCATTGCCTACCGAAACTGAATATCTGAGCATTTTATTTTTTTAATTTCCCCGATCACGATTGGGGAAATTTAGATCTATCTCAATATTACCATTCAGTGTTTTGGAGGCAACCAATGTCCATCTCTAACCCTTCGCCATTGGACCCTTCATCCTCTGAAACGTGCGAGTCATCTTCGCTTCCTGAATGATATATATGATGATTCCTAATGATATACATATAAAACAAACATATATCCAGTCTTTATGCTTCAGAAGAGAGCTATTAGAATAATAAACAAAGCTGCTTACAGGGAACCAACAAACCCACTTTTTCTTAAATTAAAAGCTCTCAAGTTGAAAGATCTGGTTGACTTTAAAACTGCAGTAATAATGTTTAAAGTGAAGAATCTATCACTGCCCGCAAATATCCAGAAACTGTTCCAAATAAGGGAGAAACAATGTCATTTCAGAGGAACATGTATATTTCAAAAACCTTCAGTGAGAACAACCACCAAGCAACACTGTGTTTCAGTGCAAGGAGTCAGATTATGGAACGATTTTGGACCTGAATTAAAATCATGTACAACGCTTGGACAATTTAAACAAAAACTAAAGGAAGAAATACTCCAAACATATATACAAGATGACATGTAAAATCACATAAGGATTGTCATATCCAGTCTGTGTTGTGTTGTTGCTTAGTTTGTTTTGTCACATTTTGTCTTAGCTTTGTTCTGAATTGTAATCGCGCTTGTTTGTTTTTCTTTTGAATTCTTGGATGGAATATGGGTGGGCAATATAAGCTGCGGCTTCAGCAATCACCCATTTCGGATAACTTATGTTGAACTGTATAATCAGAGGAGTCATTGTCTAATTTGACCTTGTTGGATTTTCTTTCCCCCTTTGTTATATTATTCTGTTTCTTTTAATCTGTACTTTTAATCTATCCGAAATAAAAGATTGATTGATTGATTGATTGATTGATTGATTGATTGATTGATATGGTTCAAATAAATAGGGTTGCAGTACTTCGTTAGAACCAACTCGCTTTTCTTCATCACTCAATCCTGCTTCTTCCTCAAAAACTACCGACAAATCGCTCAAATCTTTGCTGAAATCGTTCACAACTTCCTCCACTTCAGTGTACTCAGCCACGCTTGTTTACATCTTTGGTTTACCTTATTACATCACAAAAAGACCACGGCGTTTGACCCAATTTCAACAAAGGAACATCGCAATAGTCTGCATCATGATGTAATTTATAGTAGTATATGGAAACAAAATTTTATTGAATTTTTTTGTCTACACAGAATAAAAACACAGTAGTTCTTCTTTCTAATGATGTCTTGGTTGAATTATGTCACAGACTCTTTAAGTACTAAGTGAGGAAACAACAGAGGTGAACACAGGTTTGTGAGTGTGGGCTGATCTGAGTGGGCACAGGTGTGTGTGTGTGTGTGTGTGTGTGTGTGTGTGTGTGTGTGTGTGTGGGCTGAGCTGAGCAGGAGAGACAATGAGTGATTGGAATCAGCTGCCATGCAATGACAGGAGAGGGAGGCGTGGCTGTCAGCAAAGAGGAGGCACGACAAGACCAAACCCCCTGACCGCTGGCAGTCACAAAATAAATATGCACTAACCAAAAGCAGACTAAGGAAAAACTTCAAAAGACAATCAAATAATACCAGAACATAAACAGACAAATAAAAGGCACCAAGCTACAACAGAGCATAGCAAAACAATGAAACACAATACGGAACTCAAAAGGTATCATAAAACACAGATAACTATGAAACAGGAAAAAGCCATGAAGCCGAGCTCGGGAGAATCCCAAGCCCGGTTCATGACAATGCTGGGGACGGCTTGATTCAGCACTCAGTTGTGTTGTGCTAGGAATGCAGGCGTCAGACATTTAACTTTTTTTCCCTCAAGAAGGTCAAAGTGATCCCAGACAGCTGACCTTGGACGCTTTCTACCCCCATCCATTTCCAAATAGTCTGAATCCAAAAGCATGCTCAGCTCAGTACAAGCCACTCAGAGAGGCAAGACTTCGCAAACAAACTGCACTTTAGAGGAGCTTTTAAATGTTTTAGGCATGTGGGGTGATGAATCAGCAGCCAATCAGGCAAGGACATGAGAAATTATTATTTTACCTATAAAGTATATACAGTATATAATACATACTATATTGTGCATAGAATAGGCATTTTCATATTGTGTAATGGTAGTATTTTATTTATTATTCCATTTTAGAAACAGGATAACAAAATCACCGCATATTCACTTGTGTTTCACTGATATAAAACAACCGTGACATTTCAAAACAGTCGGTGATGTAATGGAACGTGACATGGAACAGTCACGTGACATCCTCTTTCTGATACAGACCTCGGAACAGTGGTTCAAATCAGACGTTCCACCTAGGTTTCGGTACTTAGCAAAACACTGTTTCGACTTTGTCATCACTATAAAAAGGAAGCATTAGCACTATCCTATGTGTAGGGGTGGGTTCAAAAGATCGATACAGCGATATTAATCGACCCACCTTTGACTGAGCCGATATCGATTCACAAAATCCACGGATCGATCTATTAATATAATGCTTTCATATCTGTGAAAGTCTGCTTAGTCTGATTGGGTCAAAACTGGGTCAGTGAGCCAGGAACCCAGAAACACCCTAACCGCTAATTGAGCAAACAGCTAGCAAGCTAACGTATATGCTAGTTCTTCTTCTGTAGTGTTAAAAAGTTTCTCATCTAGCAAGAGTTCCCTGTGGCATTTGCGCACGTCTTTACTTCTGTGTTTACATGAGTGGAGTTTGATGTGCATGTCTCTTAATTTATCAAAGACTGTCCTCAACAGTTTCCAAATATTTTTCATAAAGTGGGGATAAACTGTTTTGTACATACGTACTGTGTTGCAACATAAAGTCGACGATTGATAAACTGGCAACACACGGAGACTGGCTAAAACCCGTGAAGATAGAGGGAGACTTGGAGCTGCTGAAATTGTAAGTAAAATATTGTGACGTGTTAGGGGTTCACACAAGAAAAGGAGAAGATGGCTGCGACGAAACAGGCTTTATTGAAACACACTCTTGAACACATACAGGAGGGGAAATCATTCCCACAGACCTCGGTTTCACTAAGGGTTGCACAAACACATAATCAGTCTTGTTCTGATTCTACCTATAGCACTGCTGGGTCATTATAACGCAGTTATAATGACACAGCAATATAATGACACTGTAATAACACTTTAACACACACAAAAATAATGTCCTCTGCTGGCAAAGCATGCTGGGAAAATCCCCGCCCCCTTAACACAGCCCCGACGTTACAATATCATTTGTTTATTTTAACATTTGTGTCGTAAATTAATAATTTATCCAACATGATGGTGGTCCATCCATCCATCCATCCATCTTCTACCGCTTAATCCTTTTGGGTCGCGGGGGGGCTGGAGCCTATCCCAGCATCTTTGGGCGAGAGGCAGGGTACACCCTGGACAGATCGCCAGTCCATCACAGGGCCAACACAGAGAGACAGACAACCATTCACTCTCACATCCATACCTAAGGACAATTTAGAATCCCCAGTTTTGATGCCAGTTAACCTAACTTGCATGTTTTTGGCATGTGGGAGGAAACCGGAGTGCCCGGAGTAAACCCACGCAGACACGGGGAGAACATGCAAACTCCACACAGAAGGGTCACCGATGGTCTGGGGGTGGGATCGGACCCATGATGGTCAAGGGTGGAATCGATCCCATGACCTTCTTGCTGTGCTGCCACTGTGCTAACCACTGCGCCACCGTGCTGCCCTGATGATGGTGGTTTCTTTTACAAACTACTGATACAGAGTAAAACTGTTGGTTAAGCACTGTGAATAAATGCAGAATAAAGGCATATTTTGTAAGATTATGAACTTCTAGCACTTAAGTGAGAGATTTGAAGATAATAACGCCTCACAATAAAATGAAAATGGCAGAATTAATAAAGGCTGCAGTACGAGCAATTTTTACTCAATACAACTAAAATGAAACGAACAAATCTTCCAAGAAAATGAATTGAAATCCTTTTCAAAAATTGAAAGTTAATTTGTAGTTAAAATATAAACAACAAAAAATAAAAGAAACTAAATTATTTAACCCTACTGTGGTGTGGGGATTTAAAAATATGATTATTAATTTTGCTGTGAAATCTATTCTTTTCTCCTCCCCTTCACATCTATGAAGACTGGGTTTCCACTCCAAGATGCCATCCCTGCTTCGTTGTGGATTTCAGCACAGAAGAAGACCTCAAATTTTTCAGGGTCTTAGTTAAATTCAAGATTCAAGAAGGTGCTGCCATAATTTTCTTCATCCTCCAATATGCATTCAATGCAATTTAGTTGTTGTAATGACTAATTCTTTTATTTCTTTTTTTGAGTTAAGTTCTCAGCAAGAATACAATGTTAGTCATTTTTTTGACAGTTTTACTGAGCATTTAATGCTACATAAATCATTGTTTAACCAGAAATTTTTGGCAATCCTGTGCTTTTCTTGTGGTATAACATAGAATAGCATCACTGTAAACTATGGAAAAAGTAGTTACTTTAAAATCTGTACTTCCTCACACAACTTTCAGTGCAAAAAACCTCTAAAAATGTCACAACTTTTTGGAAAAACTCCCACAAATTTAGGCTTTTTGGGCCACAGCAATCACAAAAACAGCCGACGAAATCCTGGAGGGACTGAAATACAGTGAGATTATGTTTATGCTTTATGCATTGAATTTGTGTACTGACTCTGGGTTGTTAACTTGACACTACACACCCTTTGCACTAAAGGAAGCACTTGTGAGCACTTTGTGAAATCATAAGTTAAATAATAAAAAGTGCATTATTGTAACTGATTTTGGGTCTGTTCTATATGTGATAATTTATGTATTAACAAAGTTAGAGTATTCTTGGCAGAATTTGCAGCATTAGGTCTTGAAGATTTTTTTTTTTTCCTGGCAAGTAAAATGGCTATTAAAATGGTAATTTCCCAGATCGAATCAGGATCAGATCGAAATCGAATCAATTCAGAATCTCAAGAATCGAAATCGAATTGATTCTGGAAATGTGGGATAATTCCCAGCCCTACTTATGCATGTGAAAAGTTTCACTATCTGATTTATGGGACAGTGTGGGCAGAGACTGACCACAAACCTTTGGTGACTGTCATAATGACAGAATGGTCAGCTCACGTGCAGGGTGCTACACCAGAGAAAATACACACAACACAGAGAAGCTACGTTTAACCACAATTTATTAATCCAAAAGGGAACGCACAGTTAGGGAAAGATGCCACTCTCCAGAGGAGGACTCAGCCTGTAAGAAGGAGACGAGAGCTGGTTAGTAGGAGGAGGGAGACCGGGAAAGGGGAATGACAACATACAACTTACGGGAGCTGAGCAGGGAACCCGACAGAGGAACCCTGCAGGAATAGACGAACCAGTGGGATGAAGCTGGCATTGAGTAGGGAAGGAGTGGAGCTGGGTGAGGTGTCTGACTGGGTGGAGATAAGCAGCTGAAGCGGTGATGAGAGTGATGGAGCAGGTGAGCGCACAACGAGCCCCGGAGACACACCGCAAAGATGACAGCAACCTGGAGAAGAGGAAGAGAAGAGAATTAAACACGATTCCTCAGACTACTAATATAAATGTACTTGCTTGCTTTTGAAGGCAGTATACCCAACGAGCCAGTGCTGAAGCATTCACGAATAGGTCCTTATAAGCGCTGGCAAGGCAGAGACAGCAGGTGCGTCCACTCACACATGTGTGTTGGTTACCTGCGGAGCCGGGGAACCTCTAGCAGGAAGGGAGGGAGGCGCATGCTCACCTGATCATGACAGGTGACTATTGCAAAAAAGGGCTTTACCAACACACCACCAAGACTGCAGAGAATTTTTCTCAAACTACAGAAATATGATTTGCACCTTGAATATAGACCTGGGAAAGAACTTCTTGTTGCAGATACTCTTTCCAGAGCTGTAGACAGCACTGAGAACTTGCAAGAGCATGTGCACAATGACATGATTCATGTGAACGTGATCAGAAAATCATGCCCAGTGTCAGATGAAATGTGAACCGTCATAGGAAGAGCGACGGCTAAAGATGAAACACTGACTGAAGTAGAGCCATCTCCAAAGGATACAACTCACGGTCTATTCCTTCTCCTTATGGACACTTTAGAGATGAGCTATCAGTTGTTGATGAAGTACTGTTTAAGGGCTCAAGAATCGTAGTACCTCAAATACTATGGGAAAACATGCTAATCAAGATACATGAAGGTCATTTAGGCATGGAGAAATGTAAAAGGAGGGCAAAAGCAGTCCTTTATTGGCCTAACATGAATACCGACATTGAAAGAAAGGTCAGGGCCTGTGAAATGTGTCAAAAATACCAGATGAAACAGATTAAAGAGCCATTGTGGGTGGATGAGACAGATGCAGCAAATCCATGGCAGAAAGTTGGCATTGATCTATTCATGTTGGGGGGCAAGAACTATGTTCTTATATTGGATTATTATTCATACTATCCTGAAATGGCTTTACTGAAGGACACTACAGCCGAAACTGTGATCACTCACATGAAGTCAATTTTTGCACAGCATGGCATACCTGATGTGGTGAGATCTGATAATGGTCCACAGTTCAGTAGTGCTGAATTCAGTGGATTCTCAAAACACTATGGTTTCAGACACATCACCTCAAGCCCTATGTATCCACAATCTAATGGACTGGTGGAAAACGGTGGAAAAAATTGTCAAGCGTCTTGTCAAAAAAGCAATTGACTCACAAACTGATCGCTGCTTGGCATTGCTGAACTACAAAGCCACACCTTTGAAAAATGGGCTATCACCTTCAGAGTTGCTGTTTAACAGAAAACTCAAAACGAGACTACCATCACTGTTAGAAATGGAAAAGAACAGCAGAATCACTCAGACAAAAGGAAGGGAGAAACAGGCGCAGAAAAGGTACTATGACAGAGGCTCAAGACACCTATCTACGCTTAAATGCCATGATAGAGTAAAGATGCATGATGGGAAATATTGGAACATAAAGGTAAGAGTCCTGAAAACTGTAGCACCAAGATCATATGAGGTACAGACATCTGAGGGAGTGACTTATCGTAGAAACAGGAGACACTTACTCCATGTACCTGAACCTGAGAAAACAGTCAGGACAATGACAACTCAGATTCTACTCCTTGTCAGAATGATGAGCAGCTTGTAAGTGCTCGATAATCCACAAGGAACAGTCATTAGAAGGTCTAACAGAGCTATCAAACCACCACATAGGTTAATAGAGGAAATGTAAAGATCAAGGGTGTTAATGAAAAGAACCACTTGAGTCTGTCAGAAATGATGTTTATTATACTTCACATAGTTCTGACTAATAGTGAAGTTATTGATTCTGAAATGCATTTAAATTGTTGCTAGTTGTTATACAGCAAGGATGAAAAAACAAGCTTGTGTGCAAGTGTGGAAAAATACTGAACATACTGTTTGATGTAATGCAAGTGAGTTTATGGAACCTACATCTTGAGAAGGGGGACATGGTATATTATATGTAATCAGTTACATGATTGACTCAGTATCAGCCAGTCCCGAAAGGGGCGCACTTGTACTGCTCTTGGGATGTCTCCACAAAGCATGAGAGGAGCCATGAACCTTTGCTGTACTCTAAGCTGAGTAATTGTTAAATAAAAGTGTTAAGATACACTCGCTGTCCTTTCTATTATAAACCACAAGACATGACAGTTACCTTTTTGCTTCTCCTGTGCTTTTACTTTGACACTTGTCTTTGTTTACTTCCGTTATTTCAAGTTCTGTTCGCAGGCTGTCACAGCCATCCCTAGTTGCATCTGATTGCCCTTGCTCTTGTACCCACACCTGTTATCATTTGGTTTTAATTTCTGCTTGCCCTATTTAAGGACTGCTGCTTCGATTACTCGGTGCAGCGTCCTTCTCAATGATCAGACGTGAGTTCCATGTCTCCTCTCACTTTGTTATTATGGCATAAATTCCACACTCTCTTTGAATTTATTCTGGTGTTCCCGTACGCTTTAGCCGTTGGGCTATTCTTCCCGTTTATCCTGTCTTTGTCTCAGTTCATAAGTTTTGTGTTTTTGTTATATATTGTGTTGTGGGTCACCCCCACAGCCTACGGACAAGCAGAGCGCTCAGCTGGAGCAATCGGCAGAACAATGAGATGTGTGTATTGAGATCAATAGGCAGCTTCTCTTTGTCTAGCTCTTTCCTGCCAGTGTCCTGTTGATATGTGTGACTCAAATGCAGGTGTTCATGCTTCCTGCTCTGTACTGTGATGCAAATGTGCCTTTCATGTATTGTCTGTAGTGGGGTATTTAAACTGCATATCGCTCTGTAACTCTCTCTCTCTGACTACTGCTTCTGACTACACGCATTGCCTGAGAGCCTGAGGACTCGCTTCTGCGCACCTGCACGGCGCTGGAGTGAGTTCTTGTGATGGCGGGATGAATGATGAATAAAACCCACTTTTAAACCTCAGTTCGCTCCTTATTACATCATGCTGCCACACTGGTGACCCCGAGAAAGCACACGCTTTGTGCAACGCAACTTTCTGGTCTGGACAGCCACACTGGTGACCCGACGTAGAAAAGAACACGCTGACAACGAACGCAGCACCCGGCAGTGATTCTCCGACGACAAGCGAACGCAGCAGCCTGACACAAATGATCTGCTCTCCCTTCTGCTACAGGGAGACCTCGACGCAGAGCCACCCCCAGGCGAACTCTCCGGAGATCACCCACGACCGGGAAAGCTGCAGAAAGCTTCATGGTGAGATCTGCACGCCTGAGATCTGCACATCCACCCTGGGACCGGCCGCTCTCACAGCTCCTCCACACGAGAGTGCACGCACCTCGTCCTCTCTCCACGACAGCGACCTCCAGGGCCGACGGAGAACGCAGCGCGTGGACCTGAACGCACCATGACCCGGCACTAGCGAACTACAGCAACAGCCAAGACAAGGAGGACCATCGGCGCCGACGACGCTGATCTCCATCAAGCTCCCTGACCCTGACTCGCCTCTCAACAGCGGGACACCCATGCACCGAACCCCCGCGTGCACACCGGGGGGTTACGAGGACGGCGCACCACGCACGGGACAATAACGGCTCCACAGACTGCCATCGTCCTTCGCCGCTGCACACAGAACCTTAAGGGCTGCTCACACACCTGAAGCACGCACGCAGCTCGCTCACAGGATTTTGTAATGGTCTCAGCCACGGCGCACAAGGGAATTCATCCGTCAGCTGTCCCCGAGGACTTTAGGACTGCGCGCGCACCTAAAGTCAACACGCCAAGTCCCACACTGCTGCAGCTCCTTTTTTTCTTCATGACCGCGAGAGGAGTCAGAGACTAATTTTTCTTCTTACAGCTGCTGTGGACCTCCGCACGTTCAACAGGACAGCCCCTCAACATCGCGGATCCACAGGCAATTTTTGCGCGGCCCAGACAATTTCGCCGTCCCGGGCCGGCACTTGCTACCCCCACCCCCCCTCCCTCCACCTCTGCCTGCACAGAGCTTTCCCTGCTCGCTACCAAAGCCGGACTATCGAGGTCTCAGCTTCCTGCTGAGCCCTCTGGGGGGGAGTGTGTGGGTCACCCCCACAGCCTACGGACAAGCAGAGCGCTCAGCTGGAGCAATCGGCAGAACAATGAGATGTGTGTATTGAGATCAATAGGCAGCTTCTCTTTGTCTAGCTCTTTCCTGCCAGTGTCCTGTTGATATGTGTGACTCAAATGCAGGTGTTCATGCTTCCTGCTCTGTACTGTGATGCAAATGTGCCTTTCATGTATTGTCTGCAGTGGGGTATTTAAACTGCATATCACTCTGTAACTCTCTCTCTCTGACTACTGCTTCTGACTACACGCATTGCCTGAGAGCCTGAGGACTCGCTTCGGCGCGCCTGCATGGCGCTGGAGTGAGTTCTTGTGATGGCGGGATGAATGATGAATAAAACCCACTTTTAAACCTCAGTTCGCTGCTTATTATTTCATGCCGCCACAGTGTTGTTTATTATTAAATGTATTGTAAACTCACAGTTAGTGTTTGGGTGTTCATCCTGCCCTGAGGGGCCGATTTATGACAAAAAGTTGAATATTTACAAGAAATGTCTGAATTTACAAGAAAAATATATCAAATTTATAAGAAAAGCCCCTCAAATTTTTAAGAATAAAGTCTCAAATGTGACAAGAAAGTCATAAATTTATATTTAAACTAGAGGGCACTAAGAATGCATGCTTCTGCCAAGGAAGGCCCTCTTGCTCAGGATGTTGGTTTGTCTGTCTGTCTGTCAGCAGAATTACACA
This sequence comes from Pholidichthys leucotaenia, assembly GCA_020510985.1. Taxonomy (NCBI): domain Eukaryota; kingdom Metazoa; phylum Chordata; class Actinopteri; order Cichliformes; family Pholidichthyidae; genus Pholidichthys; species Pholidichthys leucotaenia. The sequence goes on from CM035847.1 coordinate 237,453,373, forward strand.
AAACTACAGAATGGATTAGATTATGGAGGAGACCTGGGTCAGGATGTGGATTCTGGACCACTTTTGCCACTTTCTTTAACACTTTGAGATAGGGCCTTGGCAGAGGTACGTGCTGTAAAGACATAGAGGGCACTCACAGAGTGCATACCTCTGCCAAGGCCCTATCACGCAGTGTTAAAGAAAGTGAAAAAGTGGTCCAGAATTCGCATCCTTTACCCAGGTCACCTCCATAATCTAATGGGCTCATCTGTAGCCCAAGGGCCACCTCTGGTGAAAATTTCACCAAAATCCATCTAGTAGTTTTTGTGTAATCCTGCTTGCAAACAGACAGACAAATACTGGTAAAAACATTACCTCCTTGGTGGAAATTTAAAAAAAAAAAAAATGCAAATTTACATGAAAGAATTAGAAAACTTATCCCCCCCAAAAATCAAATTTATGAAGAAAAGGGGAAATTTACAATAACAGAGAGGTGGCCTAGTGGTAGAGCACCCGCCCCACAGTGGGGAGGTTGTGCATTCAAGCTCCAACTGGGTCATACCATAGACCATAAAAATGGTACTTTCTGCCTTCCAGCTTGGTCTTCAGCATGAATAGAATGGGGGAAATGAAAGTTGGTCCCCCAGCCACAGGGAGAAGCATAAAACCAGTGTACACCTTGTGCTGATCCCAAACCCAGGTAATTGGGGAGAGTTGCATCAGGACGGCCATCCAATCCTTGCCAAATCAAATATGTGGACCCACGATCTACTGTGGTGACCATTAATAGGGAGCAGCCGAAAGTGTGTGTAATGAGAAAAGTTACAAATTTAAGTTAAAAATGTTTCACAAATTGGCAAGAGTAAATGCATTACTCACTGCTTAATTTGCTTAGACTATATGTCATACGGCAATGCAACTTTCACTTGAGTACAATTTCTACCCACCTCTGCACATAAGCCAAATGGGGACACTTTTGCATCTGTATTTTAATATTTTATTGTTTTATTTGCTTTGACTATACAACATCTAATTAATACCTATAAGATGAAACTCCAAACAAAATATAGTTACATTTTATCTGAAAAACAAAGAAAAAAAAATACATTTCCTTCAGTCCTCCCACGCATATTGATTACAATTTGGGATTTGTGAATACAGCTAAAACTAGTATTAGTCTGATAATCTGATACTTTCAAATACTAATTTGGTGTCCCTATCAGTTTTGCTGAGTGACGTGGAAGAACTAAATCACCCTGAAGAGCCACAACAGCAGATGGTCTGAAAGAAGCTCATCATGAAAGCTGCATTTGTTCAGATAATATTATAGGAGTGTTTGTTGGGGGAGCAGAAAAATGTCAAAATTATGGGCGCTATTGCAGTACAGTCATGAACTGAGACTCCTATCAATCTTTGCAGTTTTCACCCTCCTACAGATCTGTTATCAGTATGAGCAATTTTACTAAAACCTCTGCAATATCTGGTACACTTTATTACTAGCTCTTATAACTTCTATATATCATCATCAATACAAGTTCAATATCATAGGCACAGTTTGTTTTTCTACTTCTAATCTCTTGGGTTGTTCATTTTTCACATTTATACTTTTTTATTGTATATTTCATAGCCCTGTTGGGCACAGGCATTATTGCTATTTTCGTATAGTCCTCATTTGTTGCTGTTGCAATTTCTGAACAAAAGAATTACTGCTTAATAAAGTTGTAGCTTATCTTTCTGATTTAATATTCCTACAGCTCAGAAAAGAAGCACTGTCATGGAAAACAAAGAGGAGGAAATTGGCACTGCACAGACTGTTAATTCTAAAATTCCTGCCCGATTTGACGGCTATTGAAGCCTAAACATTTCTTATTAAATAAAGACAGTGGATTTTCCCCCTGTTTCTGGCATCAGAATAAAAACAGTCAGAGACATATTCTTTGTTTGTGTGAACAACAGGATCAGTTTCAGATATCTTTAACTCTGCAAACATGCATGTGTGCACTGCAGTATTGTCTTAACCAAATTTATATATAATTTTAGTATATTAATGCCAAAATTAGTGTTAAACATTGGAATTATTGTGACAGATAACATAAAAAGTGTCTCTCATTAACTGAATAAAACATAACGTACAGAAGGCATATACATTGCAGTAGAATATCCCATTAGAAAGCCAAGGTGCTAGATGATTTTCAAATGTTCTAAAACACTGTTTTGACTGTCTATTCTTGTATTTTGAAAATAACTTCAAGTATAAGCAGTCAGCAAGCAGGATAATATGAAAATTTGTCTTCTTTCCTCTAAAGAACACTAAAAACTGATAAAACTGGTGTAGGTGTTAATTAACATTTAGTAATTAAATAATAGCAACCTTTACATAGAAAGAATCTGAGTAGTTTCAAGTCGCACTGAGCTGAAATCAACAATTCTGAAGAATATGATTATTAATGCAAAAAAAAAATCCTCTTTTTACACACAGAGGAATCAGATTAAATTTGAAGAGGAAAATCAGTAGTACAGAAAATCAGTGGATTTCACTCAGAAAAATTATTTACTTTTATCCTTATCCACAAAGCTGATTCTTATTAACTAAATCTTCCAGCATACTTCTGAGTAGTGTTTATGTAAACTTACATTTAAGTGCTTGTACTTACGATTTCCCCCCAATTTCTATGTGATGTGAAAATTCAAATCAGTTCAGACTTGAACTTGAGGTCCCTTGACCTGACCTACTTTTTGGATCAAAGGTCAAAGGTCAAGGTCACTGGGTTGGTTAGTATGTCTTTTCACATTTGTAGCCCTGTTGGCATTAGTGCTAGGGTAACCAAACTTACAGCAGTGGCTGATCTGAAAGTGCTCTGGTCCTGACCCACATTTGGGGTCAAATGATAATCAAGGTTACATGGCATTTCAATCTGATTTCATATTTACAGTAGTGGGAAAAAGTGTTTGCAAAAAGTGTTTGCCCCCTTCTTGATTTCTCATTTTTTTGTGTGTTTGTCACACTTAAATGTTTCAGCTCATCAAACAAATTTAAGTATTAGACAAAGATAATACAAGTAAATACAAAATGCAGTTTTTAAATGAAGGTGTTGTGGAGAATGTGCACAAGGATGAGACTGAGTTATTCCTCAGGTTCAGCTTTATTCACAGATCACATACTCCAACAACCTCAAAGCAGGAAAAGAGGATTAATTTTCTCACATCTGTCCCTTTTATACCCGGGACATCAAACCTACAGTCACATGGTGTTTAATCAAACATACAGTCACATGGTACTTAATCCCAGTCACAATGTGACTTCCTCCGATCTTCACACCATCCACCTCCTACTCTCCTGTGGTCAGGAAATCTCTCAAGGTCATCTCCTTGGAACAAAAGGCCCAATCTCACACTCTGCTGTTACCTCTCGGAGGCTCAGTCCCTTTGTTCCGTGAGATGTGAAGCACACAATAAACATACAGTGAAATATCTGTGGAGCATATGAAACCAACATATGTGCCCCACAGTGTTTATTATTAAGGGTTAAAAAAAAATCCAAACCTACATGGCCCTGTGTGAAAAAGTGACCCCCCCACCACCACCATCATTAAAATATAAATTAACTTTGGTTTATCACATCTTTGGAAAACTGAGTTCAATTTCTCCAGCCACACCCAGGCTTGATTAGTTCCACACCTGTTCTCAATCAAGAAATCACTTAAATAGGACCTGCCTGACAAAGTGAAGTAGACCAAAAGATCCTCAAAAGCTAGACATCATGCTGCAATCCAAAGAAATTCAGGAACAAATGAGTACCAAAGTAACTGAAATCTGTCAGTCTGGAAAAGGTTATAATGCCATTTCTAAAGCTTTGGGACTCCAGTGAACCACAGTGAGAGCCATTATCCACAAATGGCAAAAAAAAAACATGGAAGAGTGGTGAATCTTCCCAGGAGTGGCCAGCTGACCAAAATTACCCCAAGAGCGCAGCGACGACTCATCCAAGAGGTCACAAAAGATGCCACAACAATATCCAAAGAACTGCAGGTCTCACTTGCCTCAGTTAAGGTCAGTGTTCATGACTCTACCATAAGAAAGAGACTGGGCAAAAATGGCCTGCATGGCAGAGTTCCAAGACAAAAACCACTGCTGAGCAAAAAGAACATAAAGGCTCATCTCAGTTTTACCAGAAAACATCTTGATGATCCCCAAGACTTTTGTGAAAATACTCTGTGGATTGATGAGACAAAAGTTGAACTTTTTGGAAGGTGTGTGTCCCATTACATCTGGCGTAAAAGTAACACAGCGTTTCAGAAAAGGAACATCATAAAAACAGTAAAATATGGTGGTGATAGTGTGATGGTCGGGGGCTGTTTTGCTGCTTCAGGACCTGAAAAACTTGTTGTGGTAAATGGAACCATAAATTCTGCTGTCTAGCAAAAAATCTTGAAGGAGAATGTCCAGCCATTGGTTCATGACCTCAAGCTGAAGCGCACTTGAGTTCTGCAGCAGGACAATGATCCAAAACACACCAGCAGGTCCACCTCTGAATGGCTTAAGAAAAACAAACTGAAGACTTTAGAGTGGCCTAGTCAAAGTCCTGACCTGAATCCGATTGGGATGCTGTGGCATGACCTTAAAAAGGCGGTTCATGCTCAAAAACCCTCCATTGTGGCTGAATTACAACAATTCTGCAAAGATGAGTGGCCAGAATTCCTCCACAGTGCTCTAAAAGGCTCATTGTCAGTAATCGCAAATGCCTGATTGCAGTTGTTGCTGCTAAGGGTGGCCCAACCAGTTATTAGGTTTAGGGGCCAATCACTTTTTCACACAGGTCCATGTAGGTTTGAATTTTTTTCCCCCATAATAATAAACACCTTCATTTAAAAACTACATTTTGCATTTTCTTGTGTAATCTTTGTCTAATATTTAAATTTGTTTGATGATCTGAAACATTTAAGTGTGACAAACATGCAAAAAACTGAGAAATCAGGAAGGGGGCAAACACTTTTTGCACCACTGTATTGCCAGTATGTTACCATATGAAACAGTAGTACATAATTTGCTGGGTGTATGTATGGGTACATATTCATACCATGAAGGGTAACTAAATAGACGGTTATGCTGTTTAGTCCATCTAGCTACAATGCTCTGCACTGTGTATATATATGTATATACAGTATATACGTATATATACAGTATATATATATTTATATATTTATGTGCATGTATGTATATTCACTGCTCTTATTTTCTTATTTTCTTATCTTCTAAATTATTGCTCTGAGTGTTGCTATCCCTGTGCTGTTGCAATCCTGGAATTTCCCCATTGTGGGACTAATAAAGGCTTATCTTATCTTATCTTATCTTATCTTAATTTATTACAGAATAAATGTAAGTGTAATCGGTTACAGTTACTAGGAAGAAAATGTGTATTTGAATTACAGTTACTTATGAAAATGTTAATGACTGCAAATGGGGTTACATCTGAATAACTTTTTTTATGTGTTGATAAATATTCATTTATTGCTTTACATGTTCATATGAACAATGCCTTCCAATGGCTAATAGCTGAGAATATACAGTACATTAGAAAAAATATACACACACACAGTATATATAGTGTGTGTGTGTGTGTATATATACAGTATATAGTATATATATACAGTATATACGTATATATATATATATATAGTATATACAGTATATAGCCTTCTAAATATCTAACACAGGGTTACAAAAATAATTTTTTTGTAAGTTGTCTGTGTTTTTTCAACTGATTTAAGACAATTTTGCACCGCTGAATCCGAAAATGACATCCGTTTCTCTTAATCAGGTGCTAAGTAAAAACCTGTACTTACTTAGTACTGTCCATGTACTTACCTTTATATAAAGGTAAGTATTTGTAAATTGAATGCTGGGGCAGTGGCATCACAGCAGCCGATAGGAAGATACTGAACAAACTAATCAAGAAAACTAGCTCTGTCCTGGGGAAACGCCTTGACCCAGTGGAGGAGATAGGAGAGAGAAGGATGGTGGCTAAACTGTCATCTCTGCTGGAGTCTGAGTCCCACCCTATACAGGACATACTGAACGCACTGAGGAGCTCATTTAGCAGTAGACTACATCATCCTAGGTGTGCGACCGAGAGGTTTCACAGGTCCGTCCTACCTACAGCTGTCAGACTGTATAACCTAAGCAGGGCTGCTCGCAGAGATAGCAAAATAAAACGTGACGACCTAATAGTATTGAATGCAAAAGACGCAACAGACTTACACAAATGGTCCCCTCCAGTATACAACTAGGACAATATCAGTCACTACGGAGGGTGACAATATGTATGGGTACATATTCATACTATGTAGGGTAACTAAATAGACGGTTATGCTGTTTATTCCATCTAGCTACAATGCTCCGCACTGTGTATATATATTTATATATTTATGTGTACATATGTATATTCACTGCTCTTATTTTCTTATCTTCTAAATTATTGCTCTGAGTGTTGCTATCCCTGTGCTGTTGCAATCCTGGAATTTCCCCATTGTTGGACTAATAAAGGTTTATCTTATCTTAATGTTGCATCATCATTTTTCAAAATTTAGAGAATTTCAAGACATAAAAAAGAATTTTGCATCATATAAAGCAAAAATACCCGTACATGTAAACAAAAACGTATAAAACAACATGTGGCTATAATTCAAAAAGTTGACCTGACTGAGCAAAACCAATGTGATTTTTGGATTCAGCACATCAGAATTGTCCTAAATCAACTAAAAAAAACTTAGACAATAAATTTGGTGTAGACCAGTGTTATAGGAAGCGTTACTGGAAGTAATAAGCTACATTCCTTTAAATAATGTAATGAAACCAGTTACACTACTGTTATTTTCTAAATAAGGTTGTAATTCATAACCAATTACATTTTTGAACCCTCCCCCCCCACACACACACTGATCCCGTTTGTCAGTATAGATTTGCATACAGCACATACTGTATTTGGCACATTTTGCATAATACAAAATAAATGAACAGAATATCAGATATAAAAATGACTAGACACACTATGAAAACCACAGAAAAAAGTAAAAAGAATTTGGGCTGCTTCAGTGTTAAATTCTCTAACTAAATAAACTTAATGCCTTTGTAAGAACTCAAGCAATATTTGTATAGATGCGTTAATCTGAGTAATATGCTCACTTAAAATCAGCAGAAGGAGAGAAATATAAGCAGCTGTTAACAGTTTGCAGCCTTTTATGACTTCTCTCTTTTCCCTTCAGCCAGATTTCTACAAATGGAAAATGGAAAATTAGGAACTAGGATCAAATTTTCTTTTGACTATGAGCAAAAACAAGCAGGCTAAACGACTCCTTCATCCAGTTTCAGCATGTGGACCGACAACCCCCCCCACCCCCACACACACACACACCAGTGTATGTAACATTAATTATAGCCAGCCTCAAAACTGATAATTACCACATCCACAGCAGAGAAAAAATTGTGAGGTTTCCTCTTACCTTCATGCTTATTTGTCCTTATTGACCCATAAATAAATCTGCAGGGCCCTCAACTTAATTTCTTCTGTTTCTTTCTTGACCCATCTTCATGTCTCTGGTAGTTTTGTGTCATTTACTCAGCACTGGTTCACTCAGCTCAGAGATCCTTCAGTCCATCACAGATAAATTCCCTATCACTGTCCACCACTCCACTCTGCTACAGCAACAGGTGCAGCAGGTTAACATTGCTCCTCAGCCCTGCTGCCCGTCCTCCTGTCTCCGCAGGGCTGGCCACACCGTTGATCCACGTCAAGTGAAAAGGTTCCCCCCACTTCAAGCCTCACTGTTCCGCTGGCTTAAAGAAATTCAGTGAGGTTGCCTGTCTTCTGAGGTGACTTGCACAGCTGTCAGTCATCCCCACCTGTTGATGGCATCGCTCATTGCCAACAATAAGCTTCCTTATCACTGCAGTTAAGTTTTGTTTTCTTTTTACATTAAATTTTTTAGTGCTTCACTAAATATATGAGGAGCTTAACTTAATGAAGACAGGTACTTTTAATGCTCTCAAAAACATTGCCGCCTCAAGGGCTGATGGGGAATTTTAAAGGTTACATTTTTTCCTTTGGAAAAGGGTTGAGAGACAAGTTAGAAATTCAGTTTAGTGCTGTGCATATGTCAAGGCTGTTTCTGTTGGGGTATTTGTAACTTTTGTCTTTGTCACCATGAGTGTAAATGCTATGGGGGGGTGGGGTAGTCTACCACTAGGCCACCACTCTGCTGTTGAAAGTTAATTATGACCTTTATTTGTTTAACTCTTTGAGGCTGAAACTATTTTGTTATTCAAATTCAATCATAATTTAGTAGTAGTGTTTCTCACCTATAATAACAAAATAGTTGCAGTTTTAAAGTGCCAACCTAAATAAATAAAGGCCATGATTAACATTTCATTGCAGAACACTGGAGTGGTGGCCTAGTGGAAGAGCATCTGCCCCATAGTCAGAAGGTTGTGGGTTCATCCTAGCCAAATCAAATGTGTGGACCCTAACAATATCAGATAATAATGTGCTGTGGCAGCTGAAAGACTAAATCTTTAGGTGTCAGACCTATGCTGACGTCTTGTCTTGCCAGTGTGCAAACAACCTTTATGATGTGTTCCTGATGTAAATTTGGCACGTTGGGCTGATGTTGGCGTGACGTATGTGTGCTGTTGGGGATATCATTATACATTTTGCAAGTAGTGCAAACAGTGCCTCTAGGAAAGATGTACAAACAGTGGAAAGCAGTGGAAACACCACCTTCTAGTGGCAACGTTTTATGTGGTTTTAATTAAAAACGCTTGAAAATGAGGCCCCCCTCTGTGGATCACCACCTTATCGCAGTGGAGGGATTTGAGTTCCCGAATGACCCCAGGAGCTATGTTGTCAGGGCCAACTTTCCCCTGGTAGGGGTTCCCATGGCAAACTGGTCCTGGGTGGAGGGTCAGACGAAGAGTGGTCCAGCAGATTTCGATGAAAAAACGTTTCATCAAGGACCCAGCGTACCCAAAGGAGGCACATGGGTCTGCCTTCCAGTGGGCTCACCACCTGTAGGAAGGATCATAGGGATCATGGTGCTATGTGAACCAGGGCGGAAGTCTGGGCTACTCTGCTTGGACTTATGCCCCCAACCAGCCTGGAATCCCGGATGAGCAGTAGAAGATGGATGGATGGATGGATGAAAACGAGGCCCTCATCCTATGATTACAGTAAAAACAGTGCCTCACCCTGGACACGAATGGTAGGGCACTCTATGTATAATGATAAACAGTGGAGAGAGAAACGTGAGAGTTACATGTTGTGCTATAGTGGATCAATGTGCCAATTACATGCATGACCATGACCGGGTTGCCTGAACAGAATATAAATTGTCCTTTTAACATAAAAAAAGGGTTAACATGTTCACTCCAACTGATTCAAGGTTACTTTGTATTATGTGTCCCCTTGTTGCCACGGTTTTTCAGTAACTAAGGGTAACAGTTTTTACAGTGAATGAATACAGTGCAGAAAGCACAGTGATTCATGCACTGATACAGTCTTCCCTGCTTTTACTTTAACTGTGTTTGTGCCTGTACTAAAAAGACAAGGACAAACTCTTGTATGCCAACCAGGCAGGCAGTGTAGATTTGCCAAAACAACAATAAGCAGTTCTTTTTTAAATAACCTATTCTACTCCTGTATGGCAATACACTGTATAGGATGTGACTGCTGTTCAAAGTGGTGAGGAAGTCATTTTATGATTGGGGAGGTGGGAATAAAACTGGATTGCCACAGAGGCTGTGAGTCTCTTTGTAAATCAAATGAGACACTAAAATAGAAAAAAAGATTGTTTGCATGGCCACTTTAGTCTGATTGCAAATTATTGCTGTGACTGCTATGAAACATGCTTTCCATACCCCCCCCTTATTTTTTTAGTGACCTTCAAAAGTAAATGCATTCAGATAACATTTGTCCCTGAGAATGCCATCTATTGTTGTTGTCAAATGTGATTTAGAAAAGAAGCCCGTGGGTGTAAAGGATTTTGATTGGGGCTTAACACAGGGAATGTGGGAAGATGATTCAAAGCAAGTCTGTTAATATAGACCCATATTTGTCAAAATATTTCTGCAATAAACAGTTGTAACCATTGTGAAATAAACTGTTTTACTCTTGAAAAAAATGTGTGCATAGCCAAGGTTGCACAAACCTAAAAATCTATTACCTTCTATAAAAGAAACATTTGGAAAATCTTTATCTCCAGACACATCACAGCTTTTGTTGCATTTACTGATGTACAAAAGAGAAACTTTAATTAGCAGTTTCTTTAATCACATCAATGTAGCTAGCTCCAGATCTGAATAAAAGCATTTTCCAAACAATTCCTCGAAACATTAACAACCAAGATGGACCTGTTATGCACTGTAAGCATCCATCCATCCATCTTCTTCTGCTTAATCTTTTTCGGGTTGTGGGGGTTCTGGAGCCTATCCCAGCATCTTTGGGCAAGAGGAGGGCACACCCTGGACAGATCACCAGTCCATTACAGGGCCAACACAGAGAGACAGACAACCATTCACTCTCACATTCATACCTAAGGACAATTTAGGATCCCCACTTGATGCCAATTAACCTCACCTGCATGTCTTTGGCCTGTGGGAGGAAACCGGAGTACCCGGAGTAAACCCACGCAGACATGGGGAGAACATGCAAACTCTACACAGAAGGGTCACTGATGGTCTGGGGGTGGGATTGAACCCACAATAATCAGGGGTGGAATTGATCCCGTGACCTTCTTGCTGTGCTGCCACAGTGCTAACCACTGCTCCACCGTGCTGCTGCACTGTAAGCAATTGCTGTTAAATTACGGCCAATTTCCAGTAGTAATATACTGTATCAATCAATCAATCAATCAATCAATCAAAGCTTTATTTATATACAGCTTTTCATTAAAAAAGTTGTAACACAAAGGGCTTCACACAATGAAATAAGACACAATTACACCCCCCCAACACACACACACACACGCTCATATACACATGCACACCAAGTTCTCTGCTCCCAAGTAGTAACTCAAATATAAGAGCATCCATCTCAGTCTAAACATCATGGGAAAGCAGATTAATGATATCAGTGTCACTTTCCTGTCATCAGAATGTACTTTGAAATATTGTCCTGCTTAACTACTGTATTCTAAACAGTGCAGAGCCTAATTTATTTGCATACATTTGTACATCTTACTGTATATATAGGTGAAAAAAAAACAATAACATACATTTTGCTTATGTACGAAAGAGATTTTGTGCACCCTTCTAATAACTTTAAGGAAACTGGGTTGTGCAGAGTGTGCAAGGAAGCTTAAATAGTCCTTTTAATCAGACATGCAGTATGGGGGTATTTGTTTAGATGATGCCCGTCTTGTGGAACTGGGAAATTAAATTTAAAAATGGAATAGCTCTGGAGCTATATTCTTATTTTTTAAACAGAAGTAGTCAATGAATTCATGAATGAAAAATTTCATCCAAATCCATCCAGTAGTTTTTGTGTAATCCTGCTGAACAAATAAAAACAAGGTCCTTGGTGGAGGTATGCACTCTCAGATCATCACCAAATTTTAATGGGCTCATCCTTGGCGCAAGGGCTACCTCTGGTGAAAATTTCAGCAAAATCTGTACAGTAGTTTTTGCCTAATCCTGCTAACAAACAGACAGACAGACAGACAGACCACCTCGATTACGGAGGTAATGAAAAGAAAATGACAGTGTGCATTTTTGATTGCATACGACCTTTCATAATTGTTATTTTTCAAACATAAGGGAAATGTACTGTATACTTTAAACTGATGAGCAACTGAGCTAGGAGAATTTAGCCAAAAACATAAAACCTAAAAATATCGTTTCTTCTTACTGTAAATGTCCCAGTACAAAACAGATGCTCCTTAAACAAGCTGGCACTCACAGATCAGCCAAAGCATTCTTCTCTTATTTTTCCACTGCCTGTTACACTTTGGATATTTTTTGGTTCAGTTTATAAAATAAGTGTTTATTGTCTCTGTTTGTTTAGACGCAAAGTAAATGTTCTCAGTATGGCCATGACCTACCAGTTTCACATTAATGCTTCTTGATCTTTATTGGCAGTGTGCAAATAATAATATAAATTAATCCTGTTATTTATTTGAATTTTGCATCAATGTATCTAGCCGTTACCTTTGCCACAGAGGTTATGCAATCACGATTTGTTTATCTGCTTGACTGTTAGTGTGTATTGTATATGTACTTGGCACATTATTGTGAAGTGCGGTGTAGTGACGTGCACATCCCTTCACGTCACTGCACCGCCCTATATAAGGCGGAGGGCGTCCATCTTAGGGCCTCTTTGCCGGATGATCCTGCTGGCGGATATTGTGTACATAGTTCAGATAATAAAGCTGTGTTCGTCAACCATCATCGTGCCTCATCCTTCACCCAGGTATTTCCATACATAACATTTGGCGATCGAGGATTAACTCATGGAGGCGTGCATTACCCCGCTTTGTCCCTTTCTTGAGCTCCCGGGCGAACCACCGGTTTTATGGCCTCGTTGGCTGGAGGCCTGTCAGACGTCTATTACAGCGTTGGACCTCAGGAAGCTAGATGGGGCAACAGCACAGTCGCTTCTCGTTCACAACCTAGGTATCGAGGGCCGGAGGGTCCTGCGGACGCTCGGCACGGCAGATTCATACAAGGAAGTTGTGGAGCTGCTGGCTAAATGTTTCTCCACGCCAGACAACATGACTGTTTGGAGAATTCGTTTTTGATGGAGACGCCAGCGGGTAGGTGAGCGGTGATGGCGGTGTGGGATCCTGGCTCCGTCATCCAGAAGACTGGCCATTGCTCCGGGGGTCTGCGGTCTCCAGGGGCACGCCTGCTGAGGGGCTACCCTGGACCCCCATGCAAGTTCCAGCTTTTTTCACCCTAATGACTGTGCGGTGGAACTTTATTTATAGTTCTTGAGTTTTTCATGCATGTTATGGTATGGGGGTTATTTGATGTGTTTGTGTTTTAGTTTAGGAGCCCGGCTGATATTTTTAGTTTCAATAAAGGACTTTTAGGTTATTGGCTGGCAGAATAATCCACCCCACTGTGCGGGCTATACAGTAGTCCACCCATCAGCCCTATTCTAGGTTGTTTTGAGTGAGTGTTATGCCAGTTTAGTACATTATTTCTCATTATTTTAGAGCGTGATTCGGTTCCCAATTTTTATTTATTTTTTTTTGGTGGGGGGGTTCAACTGTGTGTGTGGTTTTGTACTTTTCTAAGGGGGGGTATTGTATATGTATTTGGCACATTATTATGAAGTGCGGTGTAGTGACGTGCACTTCCCTTCACGTCACTGCATCACCCTACATAAGGTGGAGGGCGTCCATCTTATGGTCTCTTTTCTGGATGATCCTGCTGGTGCATTCCGTGTCACTGCTTGTACATAGTTCAGATAATAAAGCTGTGTTCACCAACCATCATCGTGCCTCATCCTTCACCCAGGTATTTCCATACATAACAGTGGGATTACACAAAAACTCCTCGATGGATTTTGATTACATTTTCATCATGTGGTCCTTGGGCCAACGATGAGCACTATCAGCTTTATATTTTGGGCCAGATCAGGACTGATGTGCACATTCTGGATCACTTTTTCCACTTGTTTCCAGCCTTGGCAGATGTGTGCACTCTCTGTGCACTCTCTGTGCAACCTTGTTACTATATACAACTGTTGTTAATTTAGGCAGTTTTTTGTCATATCCATTTAAACCTCTTAGCATCCCGGTACATCACCCGTGGGATGTTTTAGGGTTAGGGTTACTGGCTGAAATGGTAAGGGATTTAAATTTAGAGCTGTAAATCAGGTATGTGTCTGTTAGGATATTACCAATTTTCTCCAAAGTTTTAGAAAAAACTGTTGCTACACAATCATTGGAGTATATGGAGTCTAATAGTTATTTACATCCTCTCTATGGCTTCTGACCAAATTATTCAGCTGAGAGTGCTAACTCCTATTTGACTGAACAAATTAAAAACTAAAAAAGTCAATGGATCAAGGTCAGGTTGTGGGAGCTGTTTTACTGAAGCTAAAGAAATCTTTTGATGCAGTGAATCACTACATTGTAGTTACAAAAACTATTTAGATAAATTTTTCTAATTCGCCCGTGCAATGTTTTCATCTTATCTGTGTGACAGACAACAATGTGTAATGGTGAATAATGAAAGATCTTCTTTCTCAGACTCTTAAAATTCTAGTTTTCCACCCACAGAACGTTTCACATTGGCTGGAAATTGGCAGGAATGCTAAGGGGGTAAAATTAGTTAAATAGTGGTTGGAAACGTTTATCTATAATTCAACAAAATGAACAACAGGTACATAAGTAGAGTGCATTAACAGAAAACAGCCTAATGTAAATTTTAAAAAAATTACATTAAAAGCTGTTCAAAATATATAATAATTACAGACAGACTTTTTATTTTTGTATGTTATGAAAGAAGTTGAGAAGATTAGAGAGAAGTCGTTTATGAAGTTGCTACGTTGCACCACAATGATTGACAGTCCTTGGACCAATGACCGTTTACTTTTCAACACGTACAGTGACGTATAGAAACATTGCGTATCGTCATAGAGCGGAAGTTTGAGTGTGTGAACTCTTTATCCTGTTGTTCCGCTCTTCTGGAGGACGTCGATTTAAGAGGTGAAGTTCATTTTAATTCATGAAATAATAGTAACTGTTTAATTGTATTGATAGCGTTATAACGTGTGGACAGACCGCACGGAGTGAAGTTTAAACGGATCGCATTGTTGTAACAATGTTAGCCATCGAGCTAAGCTAACAAGCTAACAAGTGATGCTGATTGCTGAAGTTATTCCAGCCCTTTTTAATTCATTTCTTGTTAGGGCAGTCATCGTCGTTACCTTTTCAGTTTACTAACCCATGATGTTTTGTCTGCCAGTGCTTTATGCCAGGGGTCATCATGGCAAAGCATCCGATGGGGAAGACGCTGCTGAGGAATGTAATCCGACACACAGATGCCCACAATAAGGTTTGAGTTTATTTAAAGATGCTATCAACTTTAATTGTACTGCTACCTTGATCATTTTGATTCTGTAATTTTAACTTGTCAGTTATAAAGGTCTTAAGGTGAATTTATTTTCCATACTCCCATTTAAACTGTTTGTGTGTTCAGCGTAAAATGAACTTGGTCGCAAATCAAAACCGTTATATGTAAATTGTACATCAAATTTATACATTTTGTGCATCACCAACGAATCACACCAGTTGGATGCATACAGGTTTTTCTAAAATTCTGCTGCGAGACTGTTGTGCTATGGTGTAGTGAGTGTGGTGTGTGTGCTGACGTCACACCAGGGGCGGGTGTGACAGCACACACACCACACTCACTACGCCACAATTCTCCTCCCCCTTACAAAAATGCAAACCACACACACAATCAAGACCCTCACCAATTTAGGACCCGAATCGTGCACTAAGGAACAAGGAATCATGAAATGCAGAAAAATGGCTTATCACATTTACACAAAATAACTCAAACCAGCTAACAACTTTAACCAACTTTAGAGGGATCTCACTCCTCAGCCTCCCTGGGAAGGTCTATGCCAAGGTACTGGAGAGGAGAGTCCGGCCGTTGGTCGAACCTCGGATTCAGGAGGAGCAATGTGGTTTTCGTCCTGGCCGTGGCACATCGGACCAGCTCTTTACCCTCTCGAGAATTCTCGAGGGTTCGTGGGAGTTTGCCCAACCAGTTTACATGTGTTTTGTGGACTTGGAGAAGGCATTTGACCGCGTCCCTCGTGGATTTTTGTGGGGGGTGCTTCGGGAGTATGGGGTATCGGGCTTGTTGTTACGAGCTATTCGGTCTCTGTACGACCGTTGTGAGAGTTTGGTTCGTATTGCCAACACTCGGTCGGAGTCATTCCCAGTGAGAGTTGGACTCCGCCAGAGCTGCCCTTTGTCACCGATCCTGTTCATAATTTTTATGGACAGGATTTCTAGGCGCAGCCAGGGAATGGAGGGTGTCATGCTTGGTGACCACAGGATCTCATCTCTGTTGTTTGCAGATGATGTTGTCCTGTTGGCTTCATCCAGCAATGACCTACAGCTCTTGCTGGGACGGTTTGCCGCTGAGTGTGAAGCGGCTGGGATGAGAATCAGCACCTCCAAGTCCGAGTCCATGGTCCTCAGCCGGAAAAAGGTGGATTGTCCTCTCCAGGTTGGGGACAGGCTCCTGCCCCAAGTGGAGGAGTTTAAGTATCTTGGGGTCTTGTTCACGAGTGAGGGGAGAATGGAGCGAGAGATCGACAGACAGATTGGAGCAGCATCTGCAGTGATGCGGACGTTGTACCGGTCTGTTGTGGTGAAGAGGGAGCTTAGTTCTAAGGCAAAGCTGTCTATTTATCAGTCAATCTACGTTCCTACTCTCACCTATGGTCACGAGCTTTGGGTAATGACCGAAAGAACGAGATCGCGGATGCAAGCGGCTGAAATGAGCTTTCTCCGTAGGATTGCTGGACTCACCCTCAGAGATAGGGTGAGGAGCTCAGTCATCCGGGAGAGGCTCAGAGTAGAACCGCTGCTCCTCCACATTGAAAGGAGTCAGTTGAGGTGGTATGGGCATCTGATTAGGATGCCTCCTGGACGCCTCCCACTTGAGGTGTTTCAGGCTCGTCCCACTGGGAGGAGACCCTGGGGCAGACCCAGGACTCGGTGGAGAGACTATGTCTCCCAGCTGGTCTGGGAACGCCTTGGTATCCCCTCTGAAGAGCTGGAGCAGGTGGCTGGGGAGAGGGAAGTCTGGGCTTCTCTGCTTGAACTGCTGCCTCCGTGACCCGGACCTCCAGAAAAGCGGTAGAAGATGGATGGATGGAACTCAAACCAGTGTTTTTCCACTTTAAAAAAAAAAACACAAAAAGACACACAAAAAAATAACTATTGGACCATGTCTCTAAAATAAGTAAAATAATCCCATAACGTACACACTCACATGCAAACCAGCAGAGTATATATTTACATATTTACATATATTTACATCAATGATATTTAAGTCACACTTATGTCCACCGGCAGCCAGTGGTAACACCGGCCCGGGTGACCAGGGCAGCCCCAAATCATGCACGCCCCTGGCCGCTGTAGATAAGACCGGCTCGGAGGTCCCGGGAAGCCCCACGGCATCAATGCCCCTGGCCGCCGTCTGCCTCCAGGATCAAAACCAACCTCTCCTGCAAAAATGTCACTCTTCACCACCAACTGCCTCATTCCTCGGGACCCGCCGTGCTGCTGTCCGGCACACCGTCTCTCCGTGCTCATCGATCAGCTCTCGACCGCTTTCAACACCACCGCAGCTGTCATCTTTGTCCCGAACACTTCGGCCCCCCGTGGCCTAACTATGGGGAGACCCGAAGCCTGCTTGTCAGCACCACTTGCTGCCTCCGGCACCTCGCCATAATGCCCAGCACCCTTGTCCAAGGCGGCCTGAGCTCCGGTACTGAGACACTGGCCGACCTCAGTAGCGCACGGTTGCTGTTGCTCACTCCTGTGGCTCACAGCGTCGCTTTCGCTGGTGTTGTTTCCTGAACCCGGCACCTCGCCACTGCTCCCAGTACCCTCGTTCCAGGCACTCCGCTGTGCTGCCTCTGTGTCCGGCTGCTGTTGCTCTCCCTCGGGGCTCTCACCGTCACTCTCGTTGGCATCACTCTTGTCGGCGTCACTCTCCTATCCGGACGTTTCAGCGCTGCTCTCGGTACCCTTGTTCCAGGTGCTCCGCTGTGTCGTCTCCGTGCCCGGCTGTTGCTGTTCTCCCCCAGGGCTCTCAGCTTCCATGGTCCCACTCACTCGCTGCCTAGTCTCCAGCTGCGGGGATGACTCCTGCTGCTCTCCCTGTCCGTTGTCGCTGCACACCGCGCTGTCCAAGTCATCAGCGCTATGGTCCTGTACCATTATGGCTGGTTCTTCGTCCAATAGAACTAGCCATAACAGAACCAGCAAATCATAATCCGCCCTGTCTGACTTCTGATTGGTTGAAATTGGGCACATTCATAGCGCTCTACCATGTCAAGCGAGCGCACAGGTAGAGTTGAGCATGAGGAGAGACAAGTTGAGCGAGCAAGAGAGAGAGGATGCGAGCGGAGCACAATTACACCATGAGTGAGCAGAGAGGAAATTGAGGGAAATATATTGTCAGCACACGCTTTGTAATCTTAACTACTTGCAAAGAACACATTTTTGTGCTCAAAATTGATAATTCCTTGCTCAAAATCTCCACTTCTTTGCTCAGAAAGGAGGCGCAAATGTAATGCCATAGCTTTGTCGGATTGTCAACTCTTCCATAGCAATAGACATTTTATATAGGGATACAGTTTCCATATCCGTAGCCACTGCCTTCTCTTGATGCTGTATCTTAAAGGCAGCAAGCTACATGTATATGGAAATCTGAGGCATTTCATTGTTTTAAGTTTTTTAATCAATATCTACAGCGGAGAAAATAAGTATTGAAAATGTCAACATTTTCCTCATTAAACATATTTCTGATGGAGCCACTTAACTAAATTACTTAATCCTCGCCTGACCACTTAAGTGACTGTTAAGGCCAATCCTCTGAAGGCAGGGCAATCTTGGGCTAGGGTGACAAGGTCAGCCAGAGGTCTTATCATTGCAATCTGGGTCGTCCAGGACAGTCTGGGCTGACCTCGGGGGGCATTGCCAGCCCTGGGGGGGCGGATGAGTGCTGGTGGAGAGGGCCTGCTTGGCCAGTGTCCCGTCTTCCAGCCTGGCCACATGGCCAAGGAGCCGCAGCCTCCCTCTTTTGATGATAGTAGAGATGGGGATAGGCCAGCCAGCCTTCCTATAGACCTCATCGTTTGTGGTGTGGTGGAACCATCGGATGCCGAGGATGTTACGGAGGCAGGTCCAATCAAATGAATCCAGATGGTGAGTGGTTGTGGTGGCGAGGGTCCAGGTCTCGGACCCGTAAAGGAGGACGGGGATCACACAGGTGTTAAAGATTTGCATCTTTGTGGGCGTGCAGATCTTCCCGCTCAGCCAGACTCTCTGGAGGTGGCCAAAAGCACTGCGAGACAGCTGCAGGTGGCGAATAATCTCTTGGTCTGATGAGCAGGAGCTGGTGATCTTAGATTCAAGATGGACAAAGTCGTTGACAGTCTCAACCGGCTCTTTTTTTGATGGTGATGACTTGTGATGGGGGTTGCAAGAAGTCTGACGGTGACTGGATCTTTGTCTTTGCCCAGCTGATGGTAAGGCCCAGGGGTGATGCTTCCTCTGCAAGCAGCTCCAGTGCCTCAGCGATTATGTCTATATGCGTGGCGAAAAGCACCACGTCGTCCGCATAGCACAGGTCTATGAAGTGTGAGTGGAAGTCAACTCCATGATTGGGGCAGCATTCCATCGCGTTCTTGACCCAGTAGTCAACCGCAACATGGAAGAGGTTTGGAGCCACTGACCTGAGATTTTCACCAGATATCAGTAACAACCCAAGTAATCCATACATACAAAGAAATCAAGGCAACTGTGTTCACAAAACAAGTTATATTTAATAAAGTGAAATGACACATGGAATAAGTATTGAACACATGAAGAAAAAAACGGGTGCAAAAAAGCATAGAAAGCCAAGAAACCAGCTGAAATCCATCTGAATTTAGGAAGCCATTCCATCCCCCATCAGTGCAAATTAATTTCAGCTCTCCTGACTGATAGCCTTTAAAAAGGTCTGTGAATATCAGATTGTCACACCACAAAGAACTCATGATGGGTAGAACCAAAGAGCTCTCGCTAGACCTTCACAACCTTATTGTTGCAAAACATAATGATAGCATTGGTTACATGTGCATTTCTAAACTGCTGAATGTTCCAGTGAGCACCGTTGGAGCCATCATTCGGAAATGGAAAGAACATCATTTTATCATAAACGGGCCATGACCAGGAACTCCTCGCAAGATTTCTGACAGAGGAGTCAAAAGACGTATCAGAAGAGTTATCCAAGAGCTGAAGACCACTCGTGGAGAGCTCCAGAAAGACCTGGGATTGGCAGGTACTGCTGTTTCAAAGAAAACAATAAGTAATGCACTCATCCGACATGGGCTTTTATGCCCGCTCACCTCACAAGACTCCATTCATGAAGAAAAAGCATGCTGAAGCTTGTTTAAAGTTTGCTGCACAACATTTGGACAAGCCAGTAGAATGCTGGGAGAATATAGTCTGGTCAGATGAGACCAAAATTAAACTTTTTGGATGCCACAACACACAGCATGTTTGGAGGAGAAATGACACTGCTCATCAGCCCAAAAACACCATACCAACATTGAAGTTTGGAGATGGGAGCATCATGGTGTGGGGATGTTTTTCAGTATATGGTACAGGCAGACTTCTTATAATTGAAGGAAAGATGAATGGATAAATGTACAGAGACATCCTTGATAAGAAGCTGATGCCATCTGCCAAGATGCTGGAGATGAAACAAGGGTGGACATTTCAGCAAGACAATGATCCCAAACACACAGCCAAGGAAACTCTCAAGTGGCTCTAGAGAATGAAAATAAAGCTGCTAGAATGACGCAGTAAGTAACCTGACCTGAATCTAATTGAAAATCTATAGAACGAATTGAAGATCAAAGTTAATGAAGACACCCATGGAGTCTTCAAGATTTGAAGACAGTTTGTGCGGAAGAATCGGCTAAAATCACTCCTGAGCAATGCCTGCACCTACTTTCTCCATACAGGAGGCGCCTGGAAGCTGTTATTTACCAACAAAGGCTTTTCTATTAAATATTAAATGAATTTCACCAAGCGTGTTCAATACTTATTCCCTGTGTCATTCCACTTTATTAAATATAACTTGTTTTGTGAACACAGTTGCCTTGATTTCTTTGTATGTATGGATTACTTGGGTTGTTACTAATATCTGGTGAAAATCTCAGGTCAATGGCTCCATCAGAAATCTGTTTAATGAGAAAAATGTTGACATGTTCAATACTTATTTTCCCCGCTGTATTTACTATTTTTTTAATCTTACCCACTCCCAAAATCGTAAGGTTAACCTCTTAATTTTAATTCTAAATTCCGTCTCATGTCAAGTAAAATGGTGTGATCATGGTGGCAAGAACAGGATGTGAACCAACAACTCTCCATTAAGAGGTTGAATACACTATTCACCTAGGTCACAGCTGCAGCAGGTTTGGAGTTGATCTGAAAAGGTTTTATCAGACTGTCAGCTCTTCCGTACCAGTAGACATTTTGTATAGGGATACAGCTTCCGTGTCAGTAGGCATGTCCGATATACTGTATATATTTTTTAACTTGGGGTCTCGGGGGTCTGGAGCCTTTCCTTTCTGAAGCCTTGCTTGATTTGCAAAGAAATAATTTAAGGAATTTTGTGTCTTTCAGGTGACTTTAAACTGATTCTGTTAGTAACCCCACTGCAGACAAGGTTATTTGTTCATCAGTTACCATGGAGATTTGGATAAAAAAGAGCACCACCTTGGTGTCATTAAACTGTTGACTTTAGAGTAAAATGTATTACTTTGTAAAAGAGCCTTGAGATGATTTAAACACATTTTTATACTTAAATACACGGAGCTGTTATTTTCAACTCCTTATAATGATGCTAATGGAGGCTTTAAATTTTATCCTCATAACTATTTATTGCTAAATTTTTCAAAATGGGTTTTATACTTCAGATGGGCTTTGGTTTTTCGCAGGTTTTTCCATTACATTAGTAAAAGTTTTTTATTGTATATTTCAAAATGCAAGTATCCATGTACTTATATTGTTATGAACCCTCTGTAGATCCAGGAGGAGATGGAAATGTGGAAAATGCGAGACCGCGAGATCCAAATGTCCCACAACAGACGTGTGTTGGATTCAGAATGTGTAAGGTATGAGCATTAAATTTCTCAGATCATTTTAATCTACCCCAACGCTAGTGAGACTAAAGCTCATTTGCGACAATCTTTTATAGTATAGCTCTCAGTTAAGAACACTATTAGTGTATACTAGCATGCTGATTTATGGATTATGGTTGCATTCTAGAGGACGCATGCACTGTGATCGAGTGTCAAGTCAACCTAAACAATTAAATCGAAGCAGAGAACGAGTCTCAGAACATGATGACAGAGGAGCTCGATACTGGACACGGAAACTCTATGAATTTGAGGACGCTGATCCTGACAGGTACAGCCTTTGACTCAGTGGGTTTTTTTTAAGTCTCAGGAATTTTTTTTATATTCTATTTTTTAGGCATGGAGCTTCTGTCTTCTGTTGTATAAATACTCCTTGACAAGATTCATAATGGACTAATTTATACCATTTGTATTCACGTCACAGATGGGTTCATAGTGGATTCAAGGAACTTTACCCAGAGGAGTTTGAAAGTGACTGGTAAGCTTAAATTTAGTACAGGACCAAACATGTAACTAAATTCCATTTGAACGTGAAACTTAAAGGAAGAACTCGAGCAATATAATAAAGCTGGTGGCCAGGCAACATGATTCAAACATATTAAAATGTGATGGGCACAATTTGAGATATCCTGGTTAATAGTCTTCAATTAAGTTGATTTCCTTTCCACAACATGTAGAACACCATGTGGCGTATGGGGTTGGCAACTCGAACCCTGGATTTACACTGACTCTGGATCCGGTTCGTTATGGCTGCAATCCGGACTCCACAGCATATAGTTCCCATTCTCATCAGTGTTCTAATCCCCACCTGGTCCGGATAATTGCAGAACAAATCCAGCTCATTGGATTCAGATCGCTAATGAAACGCAACAAGTCTATTTTTGATGAATGCTGGTGTAACAGGCCAGAGTATGCCCGGGGTTAGTTTGGGCTAGGCTGTTTTATACCCTGGGTATATTATGGGCTAGGCTAGTTTATACCCCTGGGGTTATTCTGGGCTCAGAATATGTCCCCCTTGCCCAGACTGTACCCCCTTGGCCCCATGTTAAGTAAATTGATATGCAATGCTAACCTAACACATTGTGTTGCTATATCAATCCACTTTTGCAGAGTAAGACAAAATTATGATGTGAAACTTCAGAATAGCAATTAGACTGGCATGCCAATGCACACTGACATATGTAGTAGAGATACCCGTTTATCCTTTGCCTAGTTCTGACGACTAACGGACAGGGAGGCATGCAGGAATTCAATGCACGGAAGTTGTTTAAAAAAAAACACAAAACAAATGGCAGAAATAGTGCAACATTATCAAATATGGGGCAGTTACTACAAGTGGCATCACGTGATGCTTCGAGGAATGGTGTTCTACTATCATGTCAAAATATTTCAGTTTACCTGGTGTTATCGACCACCACTGGATGAAAATAGAAAGGACGTCTGCATGCAGTAAGCCATGCAGTAACCTATACATGTGTCTAAGAAAGTACGTTGATGTCCTATGCCAAATGTTTTATCTATTTAAATATTAGTGAGTAAATATACAGTGTAAATACAATCAAAACCTTTTTACACAAGAAGGGTATAGTCTGGCCTAGGCTATTTTACACCCTGGGTATAGTTTGGGCTAGGACAGTTTATCCCCAGGGGTATATACTTTGGCCTGGGCCAAACTATACCCGGGTTTAATCTGGGCAGGGATTAATTTGGTCTGCTACACAGGATCGGATCTGCATGGGAATGCTGCAGTATCTCACAGTATTTCATAGCTGTTCATTAAAAATGATTTAAGGATGATCTGTTATTTTCTGACGTCTACTCCTCTACCACTGTGTGAGAGAAGATAAAAACTTTGACATAACATACAAACACTTCATAGAATTAAAATTAACGGGTTATTTATGTATTATTTAGAGCTCAAAAATCCAGGTGGAGAGCTGCTACGTCATGCTTCCATGTTGTTATCACATGATTGCAATCGGTTCTCCTCGGTCTTGGGTCTTTCTCGAGATCTCGCGTTATTTTATATAATTGTCACGCGATCTTATATTTCGAACCTTCTTATTCATGCCACTTCAAAACACAAACGTAGCTAGTAAGGATGGACGCAAGGCTCTGTCTCCACTGCATCCGTTAATGGACTGCATCCAAAGTCGGTGTAAATCCAGGGTAAGTCACACATGTGCTGTAAGTAGTGGAAGCTACGCTGGAGGCTGTGGGTTATCTAACACTTGGTGGTATGCAAAAACAAGCAAAACTCTAGCACAAACAGTTGTTCAGTGTAATCCTGTTTAAAAAGCAAATTCTGCTAGCACCATGCAGGGATGGGAATTGGCAACTGGTTCTAAATTTTTCGAGCCCCCAGAATCTTACATGACTGATGTATGTTTCAGAGTTTCCAAGGATTGTCTGTTGACTACTCTATTTCATATACAAAGTTTACGGTTTTAAAGTCTCCCACACTGTTATTTGAAGCATGGAGTAGCTTCTTCATGATTTCAACTAGCATATTTTGCAAAAAATGAAAATCCCAAATTAAAAAACAAAAAAGTATTTGTGTTTTTTAGGAATCATGTCAGGTCGACCTGTTGCTGGTTTACTCGTGGTGGGTCACAAATGTTACAAGGCATAAATGCCCATTTTTACATGTTTGCAGACTTTTATGTTTGATTTTATTATATCTTTTTAACAGAAGAAGCATTGTTTAAAGTCAGAAAAATAACAAAACTCCTGCATTGATGTTGAAATCCTGTGGAGGCCTGCTTTTTTCTCCACATGGAAAACTGATCAAGAATTCAGGGGGGAATCGATAAAGAATCAGATCGATAAGCAAACTTGACAATGCCATTGATATTGATAAAATCTTATCAATTTCCATCCCTAGCACCAAGGGACTAGTAATGAACAGCATAGATTGCATTCTTAAAATAAATCAGTATTGACTTTTGTTTTCACACGGAGCTTTAATTCAGTTAAGTTTTTGATCCATGTATTACCTCTACCAAATAGGTTATGTTTTCACCTGGGTTTATTTGTATGTTTGTATGCATGTGTGCTAACAGCCTAACTCAAAAATGTATTTATAATTATTGATGATATTTTCAGGAGAGTTTCAAAATGGACCAAGGACCAGACATTTACATTTTGGGGGTGACCTGAATGTCTGTCAGTCTCCAGTAATATTTTTTAGACATTACAAAGAGGGAAATGAATGCAGTATTTTGCTGGATATTTTTTTGTTCTTGGTAGGAACACTGAAAGGACTACAATTATGGCAACAATGATCTCAGTCCCAACAGCCAATCACAGTGCACAACTTTAGCCGCCAGCACCTGAGCACCCTGTGATTGGAGCTGAAGTGATAGCAGCCCTAGTTGCAGTCTTTTCAGTATTTCTACCAAGAACAGGAAAGTTGCGTGGTGCTGCTTTAAGATAATGAGGCAGACAATTAGTTGCTTTGGCAGAGTGTTTTCTAGTCAGTCATGAAATTCTCCTGTAAAAATTGTCGTTAATGCTTCATAAATGCCTGCCAGAGGTGATGAAATACTAAATTGACCTTTTTTGCTGGTGGATCTAAATAGCCAAAATAATTGCTGTGGGTTTTCAGACACTCATATTCACAAAAGACTCTCTACAGGTACATCTCAAAAAATTAGAATATCATGAAAAAGTTCAGTATTTTTTGTCACTCATTTCAGAAAGTGAAACCCATATATTATATAGATTCATTACATGGAGAGTGATACATTTCAAGTGTTTATTTATTTTAATTTTGATGATTATGGCTTACAGCCCATGAAAATCCCAAATTCAGTTTCTCAAAAAATTAGGATATTACGTTACACTCGGCTTCCTGTGGTAACGTATCATCACTTCCTGTGTTGCTAGCTGTCTGTGTGGTTTCCTCTGTGGTTAGCTCTCCTCATTCTCCTGAGGATTTTGCCTTTAATTGTATTTTAATCACTTTTTTCCATCTAGCATTAGCTCTCACTTCTGTTTATCAAGCCTCCTGCACCTGTGTGCGCATTCAGTGTCATCTAATCACCCTCTTTAGCCTTCTGTTCACCTTTCATCGGTGTTTGTGTTAGCTTTGGGTTAGCTACTAGCTATGGCTACTTGCTCTCCTTCCCCTTCTCTGGTGTGCTCTCTCTGTCAGATGTTTAGCTACACCTCTGCCTCTTTTAGTGATAACTGTAAATGTAATAAATGTTGTCTTTTTGAGGTGCTCGAGGCGAGGTTGTCTGATTTGGAATCCCGGCTCCGCTGCATTGAAACACCATTTGCGCCAGTTAATCTTGACGGACGTCCCTTAGCTGCAGCGGCGCTCCCTAGCATAGGGTGGCCTGCTAGCGGTCCTCCGGTCCTCCTCAGCAGTGAGGAGACTGGGTGGGTGATGGTGAGAAGGAAGCCTAGCTTCAAAGCCCCGGTTCACCACCAACCTGTTGATGTTTCTAATCATTTTTCCCTGCTCAGCGACACACCCGCTGAGGAAAAAACTTTGATCATTGGCGACTCTGTAGTCAGAAACGTGAACCTAGAGACTCCAGCAGCCATAGTCAAATGCATTCCTGGGGCCAGAGCAGGCGACATAGAGTCAAATTTGAAAACGCTGGCTAAAAGTAACTGTAAATGCTCCACAATTGTTATTCACGCATTAACGATGTCCAACTCCGGCAGTCGGAAGTCACAAAACTTAACATGGAATCGGTGTGTGACTTTGCAAAAACAATGTTTGCCTCCGTAGTATTCTCTGGGCCCCTCCCCAATCTTACCAGTGATGACATGTTTAGCCGCTTGTCATCCTTCAACCGCTGGCTGTCAGTGTGGTGTCCTGCAAACAATGTGGGCTACATAGACAATTGAAACTCATTTTGGGGAAAACCTGGTCTTATTAGACGAGACGGCGACCATCCCACTTTGGATGGTGCATCTCATTTATCTAACAATCTGGCATCATTTTTATCCAAATTTCCAAAACACTGACAACTCAGAGTTGGGACCAGGGAGCAGAGTCGCAGTCTGACACGCCTCTCTGCAGCTCATCTTCATCCGCCACCCCTCAACTTAGCCCCTGTCTTCCCCATCAGAGAGTCATTGTCTGCTCCCTCCAAAGTAAATAAAAATATAATGTATAAGCATCCCAAAGTGATTAAACAAAAAGTTGGTAAAACTCACATTAAACATGAAGCCTCTAAATTGAATGATTTGGCCTCTGTTCCTCCTCATAATTTAAAAATTAAATGTGGTTTGTTAAATATTAGGTCTTTAACTCCCAAGTCTCTGCTAGTCCATGATCTGCTAATTGATCATCAGATTGATTTAATATCCCTTACAGAGACTTGGTTAGGGCAAGAGGATTATGTTGGTTTGAATGAATCAACTCCCTCTGGTTATTTAAACTGTCAAAATCCCAGAAGTTCTGGTCGTGGAGGAGAAGTAGCAATAATTTACCATTCCAAATTACTAGTTAATGTAAAGCAAAAAACATGTTATAATTCCTTTGAGGGCCTGGTCCTCAGTATTGGGCATTTTAGCAATTTTAGGCGAAACCCAATTTTATTTGCCATAGTTTATCGTCCTCCATTAACCTACTCAAGAGTTTTTATCCAAATTTGCCGAATTCTTAGCTGATTTAGTGCTGAAATCAGATAGAATAATTGTAGTAGGGGACTTTAATATACATGTAGATGTAGATAGTGATTGCCTTAATATGGCATTTAATTCAATATTAGACTCGATGGGGTTTTCTCAGAATGTAGATAAATAGATAGATTAGGAAATTCAGGTTCAGGTTCAGGTTCAGGTTACTTTATTTGTACCCGTAGGTAGATTTGTTTTGCAGTCTGGTGACATCCATATATACAAGCCACAAATTACATTCATCATAGACACAAACACAGGCACATATGAAGCTGACTATAAACATGATAAAAATACTCAAGGCTCCATCAATCAGGGTATAAAAAGACAAAGAGATGGGAGAAAAACCAGAGGTAAGAGAGAAGGGTCATATTAAAAATTACCCATTCTACCCATTATCTCCACCATACGTTGGATGGACCTTGTTCTGACATATGGCATAGAAATAGAAAATCTGGTAGTGTCTCCTCATAACCCTGTACTGTCAGACCATTGTCTGTTAACCTTTGATTTTACTATTTTTGACTATTTGGCTCCTAAAGAAAAATATTACTACAGTAGATGCCTCTCAGATGATGTTGCTACCAAATTTATGCAGATTGTTTCCTCTATGCCATGTGTCAACACAATGGAAATAAGCTATAGACAGCTTGCTCCTTCTGTAATTGATAGCATGGTAGATAGTGTTACAGCTTCTCTGCATCAGACTGTAGACTTGGTGGCCCCTTTAAAAAAGAAAGTCTAATCAGAGATTTCTAACTCTTTGGTTCAACACAGAAACTCGTAGTTTAAAAGAGAAGACTTGTCAATTAGAAAGAAAATGGCGCTCCACTAATTTAGATGAAATCTATTTAGCTTGGAGAAATCATCTTTTAATTTATAAAAAATCTCTTAGAAAAGCTACAGCGAGTTATTATTCTGCATTAATAGAAGACAACAAGAATAATCCCAGGTTTCTTTTCAGCACTGTAGCCAGGCTGACAAAGAGTCAAGACTCTGTCAATCGTAGCATTCCCTTAGAGCTTACTAGTCAGGACTTTATGAACTTTTTCAATAATAAAATTTCATTTATCAGAGATAAAATCAATCAGATTCTTCCCACCGTTAACTTAAATACAGTAACTACTACAACTGCTTCAACTGATATCTGTTTGGATGAGTTTACTCCAACTGACCTTTTAGAGTTAGACAAAATAATTTCCACATCCAAGCCTTCAACTTGTCTTTTAGACCCTATTCCTACCAGGTTATTTAAAGAAGTCTTACCATTTATTGGTAACTTTATTCTTCAAATAATCAATTCTTCATTAACTTTAGGCCATGTACCGCAGGCTTTTAAAACTGCTGTAATTAAACCCATACTCAAAAACCCAATGCTGGATCCAGGAGTTTTAGCTAACTATAGACCAATCTCTAATCTCCCTTTCATTTCAAAAATCTTAGAAAGAGTTGTTGCTACGCAATTATTTGACCACCTGCAGGGAAATGGTTTATTTGAAGAGTTTTAATCTGGGTTTAGAATCCATCATAGTACTGAAACAGCCTTAGTGAAGGTCACTAATGACCTCCTTATCGCATCTGATTATGGACTTGTTTCTGTACTTGTCCTTTTAGACCTTAGTGCAGCTTTTGATACTATTGATCATAATATTCTACTTGATAGATTAGAACACTATGTTGGACTTAATGGAACTTCATTGCAGTGGTTTAGATCTTATTTATCTGATAGGTTCCAGTTTGTTCATGTCAGTAATGAGATTTCTTTCAACTCAAAGCTCAGTCATGAAGTTCCACAGGGATCTGTGCTCGGCCCTACTCTTTTTAGTTTATATATGCTTCTGTTAGGCAACATTATTAGAAAGCACTGTATACATTTTCATTGTTATGCAGATGACACACAATTATACCTGTCAGTGAAGTCAGATGATAGTAATCAATTAGCCAAGTTAGAAGCCTGTCTTAAGGAAATCAAAGCTTAGATGACTTGTAATTTCCTACTGTTAAATTCAGATAAGACTGAAGTCATTCTTGTTGGTCCAAAAAAACCTTAGAAATACCTTTCCAAATCAAACTCTTAGTTTGGATGCGGTTACTCTTTCTCTTAATAGCTCTGTGAGGAACCTTGGAGTTATTTTTGATCAAGATCTGTCTTTCAGTTCACATATTAAATTCGTTTCTAAGACTGCCTTCTATCATTTGCGTAATCTTGCCAAGATTAGGAGCATCTTGTCTCAGAGTGATGCTGAGAAACTGATCCACGCTTTTGTTAGCTCTAGATTAGATTATTGTAAATCTTTATTATCAGGTTGTCCTAAAACATCTTTAAAAAGGCTTCAGTTGATCCAAAATGCTGCAGCAAGAGTTTTAACATGTACTAGAAAGAGAGATCATATCTCTCCTGTTCTGGCCTCCCTTCATTGGCTTCCCATAGAGTTTAGAATTAAGTTTAAAATCCTTCTTCTTAACTTACAAAGCTCGAAACAATCAGGCCCCTTTATATTTAAAGGATCTGATACTACCCTATTATCCTAACAGAGCACTATGCTCCCAAAATGCTGGATTACTTGTAATACCTAGAATCTCCAAAAGTACAATGGGAGGCAGAGCCTTCAGTTGTCAAGCTCCTCTCCTGTGGAACCAGCTGCCAATCTGGATTTGAGAGTCAGACTCATCTATGTTTTTAAGAATAGGGTTAAAACCTTCCTTTTTGATATAGCCTACAATTAGGGAGGGATCATGTGTCTCTGAACCCTTCCTTAGTTATGCTGCTAATAGGTTTAGACAGCCGGGGGACCTCCAATAATTGCACTGGGATTCACTCCTCTCTTCACTCTCAATGAAATATCTTTTTTTTTTTTTTTTTTGCTGGTCATTAACATCTGTTTGTTCTCTCCCATAGATTGAGTCCCCATCGTGCTGTTTGCTCTCTACATGTCTGTTCTTTTTGTCTTCTCTATCCCCTCGCCCCCCAGCCAGTCACAGCAGATGACTGCCCCTCCCTGAGCCTGGTTCTGCTGGAGGTTTCTTCCTGTTAATAGGGAGTTTTTCCTCTCCACTGTTGACAAGCGCTTGCTCACAGGGGATTGCCTGATTGCTGTGGTCTTTCTGTAACTGTGGGCGTTTCCCCTACAGTTGAAAGTGCTATGAGATGACTGTTGTTGTGAAATGGCGCTATATAAATAAAGTTGAATTGAATTGAAATTGACATAAAATTAATTAAAAAAATAGTTTTTTAATACAAATGTAGACCGACTGAAAAGTATGTCCATGTACACACTCAATACTTGATCGGGGCTCCTTTTGGATTAATTACTGTATCAATGTGGCGTGGCATGGAGGTGATCAGCCTGTGGCACTGCTGAGGTGTTATGGAGGCCCAGGTTGCTTTGATAGTGACCTTCAGCTCATCTGCATTGTTGGGTCTGGTGTCTCTCATCTTCCTCTTGACAATACTCCATAGATTCTGTATGGGGTTTAGGGCAGGAGAGTTTGCTGGCCAATCAAGCACAGTGATTCCATGGTCATTGAACCAGGTTTTGATACTTTTGGCAGTGTTTTGAGGGGGGGGGGGTGCCAAGTCCTGCTGGAAAATGAAATCAGCTTCTCCATAAAGCTTGTCAGCAGGGGGAAGCTTGAAGTGCTCTAAAATTTCCTGGTAGACGACTGTGCTGACTTTGGTCTTGATAAAACACAGTGGACCAACACCAGCTGATGACATGGTTCCTCAAATCATCACTGACTGTGGAAACTTCACACTAAACCTCAAGCAACTTAGATTCTGTGCCTCTCCTTTGATTTCCAAATGAAATGCAAAATTTACTTTTATCCGAACAGAGGTCATCTGCTGGTGTTGGTCCACTGTGTTTTATCAAGACCAAAGTCAGCGCAATCACCTACCAGGAAATTTAAGAACACTTCATGCTTCTCTCTGCTGACAAGCTTTATGGAAAAGCTGATTTCATTTTCCAGCAGGACTTGGCACCTGCCCACACTACTAAAAGTATCAAAACCTGGTTTAATGACCATGGCATCACGGTGTTTGATTGGCCAGCAAACTCTTCTGACCTAAACCCCATAGAGAATCTATGGAGTATTGTCAAGAGGAAGATGAGAGACACCAGACCCAACAATGCAGATGAGCTGAAGGTCACTATCAGAGCAACCTGGACCTTCATAACACCTCAGCAGTGCCACAGGCTGATCGCCTCCATGCCACGCCACATTGATACAGTAATTAATCCAAAAGGAGCCCCGACCAAGTATTGAGTGTGTACATGGACATACTTTTCAGTTGGTCAACGTTTGTATTAACAAAAACTTTTTTTTTTTTTAAATTAATTTTATGTAATATTCTAGTTTTTTTGAGAAACTGAATTTGGGGTTTTCATGGGCTGTAAGCCATAATCATCAAAATTAAAATAAATAAACACCTGAAATATATCACTGTCTGTGTAATGAATCTATATACTAATATATGGGTTTCATTTTCTGACACAAGTGACAAAAAATATTGAACTTTTTCATATTCTAATTTTTTTAGATGTAGTACCTGTATATTCAATGCACATACAGTGTGGTGACAGAGTATTTGATGTGCATACAGATTTGTCAACACAGCTCTTTTTGATATCATCACTTACAGCTTTCAAATTTACGTCACTGCCATCTAATGCTGCAATGATTAGTTAACTAATCAACTAGTTAATCGACAGAAAATTGACAGCTAATTTGACAGCCGACTAATCACCTGTGTACTTTCTTCTAGGAAAAATATGACTTTCAGTTTCTCAAACATGTAAATTTGGCTTAGTAAATTGAATTTTCTTTTGATTTTGCATTGTTTATTTGACAAACCAAGACATTTGATGATGTCACCTTGAGCGCTGGGGTATTGTGGTGGACATTTCTGACCACTTTTTAAATATTTTATATACCAGAGGATTAGTTGAGTAGTCAAAAAATAACTGTCAGATTAATTGGTACCAAAAATAATTGTTAGTTACAGCCCAACTACCATCTACTCCATACAAAATGGATTTGACATGTGATCCATCTGTTGTTTTTGCCTTATAAAAAGGTCTTAGTTATTGATGTTTTTGTTTTAACACTGTATAGAGAACCTTTTCAAATTTCATAGGATCCCCACATGGCGCTTGATATGTAAAATTGGTGAACTACTCTTTTTAAGACATTGCGTCACACCCGTAAACCTTTAAGTTCTCCTTTTGGTGTCTAAATTTACTTTTTTCCCCACATATTTTTTTTTTCTTTAGTGAAAAAGACAGTCCAACAAAGAAGAGTGGACACCGCAAAATTAAAAAGTCCAAGTCTGACACACAAGCTTGTTTATCAAAACGATCAAAAAAATCCTCTCGAAAGAAAAAGAAGAAAAAGAAAAAAGATGAGAAAGAAAAACAGAAGAAAGCAGAGTCCTCAAGCGCCGACTGCAGTAGTGATGATAGCCGGCGTGCTAGCCACAAGCAGAGGAGAAAAAGGACTAAAAGTCGACATAAAAAAAAGAAAGCTGTTAAAGCCAAAGCGGGGGATGAGGACAGCAGTGCTGGGGACAGTAATGATGAGGTAAAGGCAGAGAGACTTACTCACAGTCGCAAAAAGCGAAAGCAGGACTCCTACAAAGACTCAGACTCAGGGCCACACTCACAAAAGAAGAGGAGGAAAAACTGGAAAGCAGCAGGCGAAGAGAGCTCAGATGAAAGTTCTGCAGACTGAGATGCGGGAAGATAAAAAAGATGCACAGCTCAGGTAATGATGAGGAAAACTACTGCAGTCCTCTTTGTTGGTCTCGACTGCATGGGAGTTTTTTTCACTGTGGGACTGCACTAAATTGTATTGTGTTCAACATAAACAAACTTGTGCTCTCGGAGCTCTGTGGGCGTAGAAGTAGCTCATCACCGCTGCAGTGGCTTGAAGCAAACTGTACAGCAGCACAGCCAGCAGGCAGCACAGAGAGGGATGCTGGGATATCCACCACCTGTCTCATCAGGAACGCTGCGGGCTGTCTACTTATTGATTGATTGACTCACCTCCGACCGCCTGCCTCATGTGGTCACCTTCTGTCCGCAAGCAACCTCAGTTTTTTTAAGAGAAACATCACAGTCTGTGGATTTTTAATGCATTAAAATTTTGATAATGTGTGCATTTGTTTTTATGTGTTTTTTTTAAAGTATTTTTTAAAAAAAATTGAAATATTTGTATGGAAAAAAATAAATATCTCTTTTGATATTTGGGGTTTTTGTGCCCTGCTGCTCTAAGCCCAAAGGAATCGAAGAGCCCTTTGGGCGAAGACCGAAGAGGGTTTATGTTATGGGTCCGTCCATCCGTCCCTCCCACTGTTGTGAAATCAACTCCTCCTACAGTTTTGGTCTGATTGTTTTGAAACTTGGTACCATGGTTTGATAGATAATGAGGATGCGCATATTGCAATTTGGCTCTGATTGGATGATTTTTGCAGGAATTGTAGCCCTTGACCTCTGACCTCCTGTTTCACCTCACTTCATAGACAGTAACTTTCTTGTGAAATCAAGTTTTGTTCCGATTGTTTTGAGACTTCGAACCATGGTTTGAGAAACTCTGATGATGCACATATTGCAATTTCACTCTCATCAGATGACCTTAAGGTCAGATTTTTCCCTAAATCTTCTAAACACAATAACTACTGAAAGAAATGAAGTAGGCTTTTCAAATCGATATTGGTTGTATCTAATACACACCTTGGATGACTTAGACCCTCACCTAGTGATGCAAGTTATCTGTAAATGGATTCACCTTATAAACTGATTAACGATTAATTGATAAGCAGCGTTTTTCCTGAGAATTTGAATTTCCCTTGGTACATTATGGTCTGTAACATAAAAAGTCAATTTTTGTTTGATGTACTGAAGAAAAATTTGCAAGTCATATCCCTCAAGGATTTCATTTATTTATGTAATCTAATCTGTTACATGTTAAACATTAACAACTAAATAAACTCAGAAAAATAAATATTAAGGCTACTTTAACATAAAAATGTGTGCACTGGCTGATATTGAACTTCAGCAACATAAATTCTGAATAAATAATATTTAGACTTAGTCCACATAATATTAAAAATTTCATAAAATTGGACATGCTGTCTGTGAGAAGAACTGCTGATTTTACCTGCCAATCATAATCAGTGTAGTGGCAAGTGGCTGTAATATAGGAATGGACGATACCAGCATTTTTCCTTTTGATACGATACCATTAATTTATGCAGGACTGTCTTTGATACAGATACCAATATTTTTTTAACCAAAATCACATGATTGCAGTTTCATTAACAACCTTATTGCAAGGGCAATATGAAATATGACTAAAACTCATGAACATAAACACTTGAAAGAAATGCTTGTAAAATAGAACAATGAGCAAAGTAAAACAAATGATTTTTTTCAATTATAATAAAAATAATTAAGACAAAATGAATGCAAAATTAATTCAATTTCTTAATTTGGTGAAGATTCTCAACTGGATTCAAGTATTTTTTACTTTTGAAATGTTTCACCATTCATCCAAATTCTATGGTAATACCAAGCAGCATATATGTGTATTTTTTTCCACAATGCAACTTTAATTTTATTATTTTTTTATTTTACAAACTTAAATAGTGCTTATTTTGTTTATTTTTCAAATTTTTTGCTGCTTGGTTATCACCATAGAATTTGGATGAATGGTGTAACATTTCAGAAGTAAAACTTCTGCTGCCCCGACGTTGTTGAGCTCACCCTGCACAGGCGTGAGTGCTTGCTGAGCAGTGCGCAGTGAGTCTTCGGCTCTGACGTCTGATAGGCTGCTGCCATAATTCCATAATTGTGACATGGCGGACCATCTCTAAAATATGCCTGGGCTGGTTTTTCACCGGTTTTCACATATAAATTTAATGCCTAAAACTCTCAGAAGTTAAAACAAATTGCATGTTTTGTATTAACATAGTGGTATTGCGATATTTTAAAAAGTATCGACTCCACAAAGTATCGACCAGCTGGTATCAAAGTGTCGATACGCCAATTCCTACTGTAATGTAGGGATGTTGTTGGCGCAGTCCAACAACCCATTGTCAGTGCCACATTTTCAGTGGCTAGCTGTGTTTTCAGGTCAGCTTTTTTCTTCTTGTAGCGTGCTGCCATGTGGGTAGTTATCGTTCCTCTAGACGGAATATTATACCCTGGCTCCATAAAGTTTATCAGCTCCCGAAAGCCCTCTTCTTCAGCATTACTTATTGGCATCATCCATCCATCCATCTTCTTGCACTTAATCCTTTTTGGGTCGCAGGGGGGCTGGATCCTATCCCAGCATCTTTGGGTGAGAAGCAGGGTATACCTTGGACAGATCACCAGTCCATCGCAGCGTCATGTCTTTTTCAGTCATCTTGCAAATCCTGAGTAATGTTCTCCATCTTCCTCTCATCACATACCTGCCTTCCCAAGACTGCGGTAACTGTTGGTTGTGATGAAGTCAAACTAGTCTCTCTTTGCAGCACGGCTGAATGTGAGTTCTTTAGGTGGTAACTTAGTGAACTGGTTGAGCTGTTGTATTTCAATGTAGTGCCACATAAAGTGTACATTTAGCTTCATTGTTAGCTTTTACCAGTTTAAAATGATCCCACACAGCACTCCGTTTAGACTGCTTCTTTTTCTCAAGTGAAGTACAGACGTGGACAAAATTGTTGGTACCCCTCTGTTAATGAAAGAAAAACCCACAATGGTCACAGAAATAACTTGAATCTGACAAAAGTGGTAATAAATAAAAATTCTATGAAAATTAACCAATGAAAATCAGACAATGCTTTTGAATTGTGGTTCAACAGAATTATTTTAAAAAACAAACTCATGAAACAGGCCTGGACAAAAATGATGGTACCCCTAGAAAAGAATGAAAATAATGTGACCATAGGGACATGTTCAACCCAGATGTCTCCTCTAATTAACATCACAGGTGTCTACAAACTTGTAATCAGTCAGTTGGCCTATTTAAAGGGTGACAAGTAGTCACTGTGCTGTTTGGTGACATGGTGTGTACCACTCTAAACATGGACCAGAGGAAGCAAAGGAGAGAGTTGTCTCAGGAGATTAGAAAGAAAATTATAGACAAGCATGTTAAAGGTAAAGGCTATAAGACCATCTCCAAGCAGCTTGATGTTCCTGTGACTACAGTTGCACATATTATTCAGAAATTTAAGATCCACAGGACTGTAGCCAACCTCCCTGGACGTAGCCGCAGGAGGAGATGGAGTAATACGAATGGTAACAAAAGAGCCCAGAACAACCTCTGAACACATTCATGGTGAACTCCAAGGTCAAGGTACATCAGTGTCAAATCGCACCATCCGTCGTCGTTTGAGCCAAAGTGGACTTCATGGGAGACGACCAAGGAGGACACCACTATTGAAAACAAATCATAAAAAACCAGACTGGAATTTGCCAAACTGCATGTTGACAAGCCACAAAGCTTCTGGGAGAATGTCTTATGGACAGACAAGACAAAACTGGAACTTTTTGGCAAGGCACATCAGCTCTATGTTCACAGACGCAAAAATGAAGCATACCAAGAAAAGAACATTGTCCCTACTGTGAAACATGGAGGAGGTTCTGTTATGTTCTGGGGCTGCTTTGCTGCATCTGGCACAGGGTGTCTTGAATCTGTGCAGGGTACAATGAAATCTCAAGACTATCAAGGTATTCTAGAGAGAAATGTGCTGCCCAGTGTCAGACAGCTTGGTCTCAGTCGCAGGTCATGAGTCTTGCAACAGGATAATGACCCAAAACACACAGCTAAAACACCCAAGAATGGCTAAGAGCAAAACATTGGACTATTCTAAAGTGGCCTTCTAGGAGCCCTGATCTAAATCCTACTGAACATCTGTGGAAGGAGCTGAAACATGCCGTCTGGAGAAGGCACCCTTCAAACCTGAGACAATTGGAGCAGTTTGCTCATGAGGAGTGGGCCAGAATACCTGCTGAGAGGTGCAGAAGTCTCATTGACAGTTACAGAAATTGTTTGATTGCAGTGATTGCCTCAAAAGGTTGTGCAACAAAATATTAAGTTAAGGGTACCATCATTTTTGTCCAGGCCTGTTTCATGAGTTTTTTTTTAAATAATTCTGTTGAACCACAATTGAAAAGCATTGTCTGATTTTCATTGGTTAATTTTCATAGAATTTTCATTTATTACCACTTTTGTCAGATTCAAGTTATTTCTGTGACCATTGTGGTTTTTTCTTTCATTAACAGAGGGGTACCAACAATTTTGTCCACGTCTGTATGTGTTATGTCTATTTATGAAGCCAAGGACGAGGCCAGATGTCGTACTGAACACATGTTTATTAGGGAGGCACTATACAGGCATCAGTGTCAGGCAGAAGAGGTGGCCAAGAGACCGCCCCTCCTGCCCACTGCCACGGGTGGTGGCAGAACCGGAAGGTGGAGCCGCCACCCGTACCTCACAAATAAGAGCCTAAACTATACACAACATTCTTCCCCCTTCACAAAAGTCCAAAACACACGTACACAATTCTCACCCACCCCAATTTAGGACCCGAATCATGCACTAAAATGACAAAAACAATATATCACAAGTGGCCTAACACATTCACACCAAAACAACTAAAACTAGGGGGGACGGGTGGACTGCCGTCCAACTCCCACATGGCAAGGCGGATTATTCTGACACAGGTGCTAAATAATAAACAGTCCATTTGTAAACTAAAATAACTGCCATGTTCCCAAACTAAAATAAAATACACAAAATAATCCCAAACTATATACACAATAATACACCACACACATGCACAATAATTAAACTATATACACACGGCTGAAGGATAAATCAGAATCAGAATCAGAATCAGAATAAACTTTATTGCCAAGCATGTAAAAAAACACACGAGGAACTTGACTTGACATTGGTGCGCATGCGCGCGACACAACGACACGGCAGCCATAATAGGCGCCTCATCAAACAGAGATAGATAGGAAGGGAGGGGAAGGGAGGGAACGACACAAGGGGGGAGGAGAAAAAAAAACTTCGTTATCAGAATACAGCTTATTTTTAAGCAGATTATGATTACAATGAAAAAAAAATCTCTCAATAGCACAGAGCAACAACTCAGAATTTCACAAGACACAAGAGAGCAGTGTACAGTATATCTTTAATCAGTTCATGAATCAATGTGTGTGCGGTGTTGAGCAGTGTTGATGATAATAAGAGAGACCCAAGGACCCTTGGCAGAAGATGTTTTGTCTGTCTGGCGCCCAGTCTTATCTGGCGCTGCAGCTGGCTGTCCAAGGCCTTGTGCTCATGATTTTGAAAAAACACAGTCTGCAGACAGCCAGGAGGAATTTTCATGGGGAATAATAATGCCAAATAGGACTGATCACAGAGAAGACTTGTATTTCTTCTGTAGATTCAGTACATTAATCCTTCATTGCGCAGCTTTGAATTCGTCGTGGAAAGACCTGAGCGAACCCATGATGTAATCCACCTTACGAGACAGTTCTCCAGTAGTCGCTATCAGGGTCTTCTCCAGTTTCTCAATTTGTTGGATGCACCTCGCCTGGCCAGCATTTTGATAGGTTGAATCCATCTTCAGCAATTTGCGGTAAACCAAGACAATTCCCGTCCCAATCAGAATTATCCCAATCACCAAGATTACGAAGATAAACAAATCTTCAATATCTTCGATAGAGAGATTAGAGAGACACAGCATTTTCCAATTACCTGTGTCACATAGATAGCCCACTGGAGCCGTTCCAGCGGGGCAGACAGCTTCCCCCGGAGCACTTTTCCTTGTTGAAAAAATAGTGTCAATTGTGTTCAAAGCCCAGCTTATTAACTCCGTAATTTCTTTTCGGCGGTCGCAGTTAGACGCAGACAGACAACAGCAAGCTGGGATCCAGTAGTAGGAGGGGAGGAAAAGTCAGCAGGAGAGAAGAAAAAAGCGTCTGCTCTCTTGGGAGGGCGGAAAATAAGCCCGTGGACACCCCCCCCCCTCCCAGACCATTCTTTCATCAGTCCGCCCCTGGAAGTGGACTGCCTCCCGGGCCGCAGCAAGTTGCCTTGGCACTGGTGCGCCTCCTTTTCTTCACCACCCGATGTCTCATTTGACCAGGCCCACCACTCACAGTCTTCTCCCGGGCACACCACAGCTCGTTTGGGTGCCCCTACGAACCGTCCAACAGCTGGGGAAAAGCGTCCTCCTGTCTGGCCATGACACGCAGCCATCCCTGGTGCTCCTCCACCTGTCGTCTGAGCCTGAACTGTTGTGATTCCACCACCCCCGAACCCGAATCCAGTCCGTGGCTCCCAGAGGGGTTCCGTTCGGCTTGCAGTGTTTCTGCTTGGCATGTCGTTCTACCGTGCCAGCTGGTCCTGCTCCGACCTCTTTTAACTTCGCTGCCACCATCACTGTTGTGACCCCTTGTTCACTGGTACCTTCCAGCTGAAATCCAGGAACAGATGGAGCCAGCCATTCGGTGCCACCTGCCGTCACAGGTGTCCTGCCGTGCCGCCCAGTTGTCTCATCCATGGCTACTTGGGCTCTGGCACAGGAACCCTCCTGTGATGGCCCTGGGTGATATTGGTCTTGCTCACGCTCCAGGGTGCCAGGCAGTTCTTCATCCTGCACCGCGCTGTCTACCACTCTCAGGGTTGGACAGTCCCACGTCTCGACCAATTTGCACCGAGCCGTCGGTTCCAACGTTCCCACCGTGGCCAGCCATCCTCCTTTACAACCACAAAGTGGCGCCAGGTCACTCTCAATCCTGACGTGCGGGGAAAAACATCTCACTGTCGTCCAATCTGGCATGGAGCCCACTGCTCTTGTGTCAATCCACAACACTTCCATTCCAT
Source organism: Pholidichthys leucotaenia (assembly GCA_020510985.1). Classification (NCBI taxonomy): domain Eukaryota; kingdom Metazoa; phylum Chordata; class Actinopteri; order Cichliformes; family Pholidichthyidae; genus Pholidichthys; species Pholidichthys leucotaenia. The sequence goes on from CM035847.1 coordinate 237,493,817, forward strand.
CCAACTCCATCATACAGTCTGCGTGACCGTTGGCGCTCGGAGACACAGCATGAACAACCATGAGGGCATGAGAGTCCTCCTTGTGCCATGGACCTCCTCGCTCGGATCTGTGGCATCCCCTGGTGACATGAAGCAAGTGGCCACACGTGCCGCAGCGCTCTGCTCTTGCCAAACAATCTCCGTCTCTGAAACGGTGCTTCGTGGACCCACAGCCCTCACCTTTGGGCTTTCCTGGGGCGGACCTCACACTCACAGCGCTAACGTCGTCCTCCACGCTTTCCACGCTGACTGGGTCCACTACATGCGCGGTCGGCGGTGATCCCAGATGTTGGTGTGATAAGCACTCACTCAGCTCCCGTGGCAGTTTATCCACAGCTTCCAGCTGTTGAGCTAACTTGGTGGTTGTGGGCAGCGTCATTTCGCACGAAAACATAGGCAGCTTCGACCCTATCGCAGCGCCGTTGGTATACTCCGCCATCTGGTCGCGAATCATCCCCTTCTCCAATAGTCCAAGCTAGCACCCGCTGACCAAAAGCTCAAAGTCTGTCACGAACCGCTGAATAGACTTCCCTACTCGCTGGTGGCGCTGTCGAAACCGAATCATGCAAACCATGATGTTTTCCAGGGCGTGAAAATAGCGCGCCATTAGCTCAGCCACTGCAGCCAAGCTATCACAGTCACTCAGTGTGCTCAGAGCACACTGTTTGTCCATTCCAGGATTGTGCACTGACAACTCATGTGCCCACAACTTCTCCAGCTTCCCAAGGTCTAGTGCCACCATGTACATCCGGAAAACGGCACACCACCTTAGCCAGGGGGACCGGTGGCTCACCAGAGAGCTCCAAAAACGGCTGAATTTCAAACCCACACGCTTCCATACCTTGTTTTAATCCACTTTTATCCTCGTTGCCAAATGTTATGTCTATATATGAAGCCAAGGACGAGGCCCGGTGTCGAACTGAACACGTTTATTAGGGAGGCACTATATAATGCAGGCATCACTGTCAGACAGAAGAGGTGGCAGAGAGACCGCCCCTCCTGCCCACTGCCCTCTTATAGCCACAGGTGGTGGCGGAACCGGAAGGTGGAGCCGCCACCCATACCTCACAAATAAGAGCCTTAACTATACACAACAGTACGTCAGGTGAGCAGTGTTACCAGATCTTGCGAAAGAAACAAGCAACCAGCTCTATGGAAACAATCCCCCAAAAATGCCCAACAGGCAACCTACTACATTGTGTAAAAGAGAGGCTGTTTGGTAAACAGTATAGATATATAGATTTATTTTTGTTTGCAGTGAATTGACCGTAAACACAGTATTGAATAAATGAATTTTATAAACTCTAATTAAAGGAAAATACGTAAGCATTCTGCATAAGCAACAGCAAATTTATAGTAAACAGTCAACATAAAAAACTTTGAATAAACTAAATTTTTAAACTCTGATCAGAAGAAAAGACATGAGTGTTCTGCATAAGTAACAGCACTAAACACGATCACAGTTTATTGATGTGGGATGATGGGAGTTGTCCGCTAGTCGTTTAAACAAAAACTAAATATTACGCTGTTATTACACAAAAGCCAACAACTTTAATTACGTGGAAAATTATCTTTCAAATTGACAAACATCATATGTGTAACTCGTGGCAAAATTTAATGGGGATCAAAAGATAATTTTGCTCTTGCCATCCATTTCAGAGGAGAATTTTTTTTGATTTATGGTCCCATACACTGATCTCTATAGAAAAACCGGATGCATCATCGGCCGCCAGAAGTGAAGCCACCCGGCCGCCACACTAGTGAGCCAATGGAGAATGAATGGGCCCAGCAGCAAATGGTGCGACCCCCATCTCAACAACCTTCCATAAAATCAACAGATCTTGAACTTCTTGGCACAGAGACACAGCCCACAATCCTGCGCAACCAGTGAACTGCAGAAATCGATATCTGTAGTTGGCAGATTTCTATAGCTCATCAGCTGCGCAAGACCACAAGCTGCGCCTCCACACCAATCAGCCCAAAATCTTCCAATTCCCCGGGAAACCACTGAGGCGAAAGTGGCACCATCCACCACCAAACCCACCCACTCCCCACCGACACGCCGAGTATCCCTGGCACACCAACACGGTGGCCAGGTGGCCTCACTCGGTTCTGTACTCGCTAATGGGGCGTGAGCCATCCAGCTTTTCTATAGAGATCAGTGTCCCATTGTGGAAGTAGAGGGGGCGTGACTTAGGCTGGGAGCTGGGAGAACTGTCACACAGACAGGAAAGCAAGCCCAAATAAGCAACTACATGTTAAAAAACAAGGCCAAAAACCCACAATCCGCAACGGGCAAGATTTGCAAGCGACTTTAGAGAAAAACAAGCCCAGAGTTGCTTAAAATAAGCATTCTTGGCAACACTGCAGGTGAGGAAAAGATTAGGCTATAGTGCCTTTGTCAGGAGTGGCAACGCCACTACATTTAATGAAAATAAACTGTTGAAAAGAACAGCGCTACTTTCAGTTAATTGATAACTAATTTAATTTAATCAACTAAATTCTTATAGATAATTAATCGAAAGTCAATTAATCATTAACATCTTTAGTTTGGGGTCAAGGGGTCAAAGTTAATATTGCAATTGCACTATGGTAAATGCTACATTTACTATTACTATAAAACGAGTAAAGCTAGGGCCACCAAACCTGGTCTACAGCTTGACCTTGGGATCCTGACCTCAGACTATGGGTTTGGGGTCAAAAGTTCACAGGTCAAGGTTAATATTCGCCGTGCCTTATTACTGTACAATGAGTAAAGCTTGGGTCACCAAACTTGGTACACAGGTTCACCTGGTGACCCTGAAGTGTGACTATGGTTTTGGGATTGCAAGATCAAAGGTCACTATCAAAATGGCTTATAAACTATTGCTGTGTCTCAATTCAAGTTCTGCATCCTCCAGTGCGCATTTCAACACCAGACACATCAGTGTGCTGTGTCGAAGGCTATCCCATTCCGTGAGCTCCTTCAAATGTGGCCAACAAATGCAGCCTTCAAAACCCCGAAAACCAAGGATACATGAAGAGTATCCTTGTAGCTAAACATATCCCAGCATTCAGCGTGTGGCTCAGCCTGGCTTTTTTTTTTTTTTTCCTCGGCTCAGACAGAAGCGGAACCAAGTCACAAACAGTTCAAAGTAAGTTTTTTGCTTGAATTAGGCTGTGTGTCCACCAAACGTGTTTTTTCCGCTCTGGATGGCTATTTTCCATTCATTCTCCATGTAATCCAGCGTTTACGAAACGCTCTCAGTGGTGGTCGTTTTTTGTCGCGGCGCTCAGAGTTGAAAATAGTTCAACTTTTCAGAGACTGCAGCTGAGCTCGTCAATGTCAGACCTTAAGCAGCCAATCAGAACTGCTGCGTGGGTGGGACATAGGACGCTGGTACTAGTCTGTACTCAGACTCCTGCTTTCCATGTCATCATATTTTACATCCAGAGCTGCTAGAAAACGTTTCCTGTCCATTGTTAGAGAGGGAAGCATGATGGCGGAGTGGTTAGCACTGCGGCAGCACAGCAACTCACCCTTGGCCGGGGGATCCTGGGTTCAATCCCAGCCCCCGACCAACAGTGATCTGTGTGGAGTTTGCATGTTCTCCCCGTGTCTGCGTGGGTTTACTCCGGGATTTCTCCGGTTTCCTCCCACATGCCAAAAAACATGCAAGTTAGGTTAATTGGCATCAAACTGGGGATTTTAAATTGTCCTTAGGTATGACTGTGAGAGTGAATGGTTGTTTGTCTCTCTGTGTTGGCCCTGTGATGGACTGGTGATCTGTCCAGGGTGTAGCCTGCCTCTCGCCCAAAGATGCTGGGATAGGCTCCAGCCCCCCCGCGACCCGAAAAGGATCAAGCAGAAGAAGATGAATGAATGAATGTTATTTAGAGACTGCTATTAAAAAATCAGTAGAAAGTCTGACAATAGGAAAAGCGGAAGTGCTGAGCTGAGAGTGACAAGCTGTTGCTGGGATACAGGGCACAGGCTTTTTTTTCCCAGAGCGCCATGCACAAATGCTGAAAAAAAAAAATGATCAGTGTGGTCGGGGGACAAAAAACGCATTTACCACAAGGTTAGCATTCCATATGCCTTATTACTGTACAACAAGTAAAGCTATGGCCACCAAACTTGGTACACAGGTTTACCCTGTGACCCTGAAGTGTGACTGTGGTTTTGGGATCATAAGGTCAAAGGTCAACATCAAAGTACCTTAAAAAGTATATCTCAATAACAAAGAATGCTAAGGTCACCAAACCTGGCACACAGGTTCACGCTAAGACCATAACCTCTGACTACAGGTTTGGGGTCAAAAGGTCAAGGTTGGCACTCCCTATGTTCTCTTAGCATAGAATGTGTATAGCTCTCTAGAGTCACCACACTTGCTACACGGGTTTACTTTGGGATCCTGACCTACAACTATGGGTTGTATACTTTGTTTTATATATGTGGATGATGGGTTTATCATAATTTGGTTCTGCCACAGTAATTATATTGAAAAGTTGAAAACTGCTCTCTGTCAGTGAGTAGTGGGATCTTCAAAGAAAAGGGAGGCGAGGGATATTGTACTCACCTCAGAGTGCTCTTGTTAATATTGAATTCAACTTTATTTATTAAAGAAACAGCAAAAGTCATCTGGCGGTAATATGATAGAATATCAGAAATTTGGAATATGTATTGAAATCTTACTCTAGTTGTCAACAATTACAAATAAAAACAAGCTAATTTATCCATCCAAGAATTATTTTCTGTGTTGCTAAAACCTGACTTGGATCTCACTGTAAAATTCTTAAAATGGGGAAAATTACATGGCTAAAAGAAGTGCGAGAAAACTTTAAAGATGCACTTCAGTGGACATAAATTCCTTTAAAAACAAATCTGCATTGTTTAAAATGGTATCTTATGCCCCGTTTCCCCCCACAAAAAATCTGTCTTACAGTCGCGTGTGATAATTTGTGCCCTTTTCCTCCTCTTTCCAATTCCTGGATATGATGAGGTCCATCCTGTCCACCAGGACACAGAAGTCTGTAAGCTGGCAAGTTTGAACAGCCAGTGCTTAGTCCTGATTGTTTCACCTGTGACATCACCAAAAACGCTCCATCTAAACTTGCCTTGTTTTATTTGTATTATTTGATGTTAAAGCACATCTACAGGTGCATCGCAGTAAATCAGAATATCATTGAAAAGTTAATTTATTTCAGTAACTCAGTTCAAAAAGTGAAACTTCTATATTGTCTATATTCATTACACACAGAGGAATACATTTCAAGTGTTTGTTTCTTGTAATTTTTATGATTATAGCTTACAGCTAATGAAAACCCAAAATTTAGTTTGTCAAAAAATGTGAATATTACATAAGATCGATTTTAAAAAGGGGATTTTTAATAGAAATGTTGGCCTACTCAAACGTATGTCCATGTACACACTCAGTACTTGGTTGGGGCTCCTTTTGCATGAATTACTGCATCAATGCAGTGTGGCATGGAGGTGATCAGCCTGTGGTACTGCTGAGGTGTTATGGAGGCCCAGGTTGCTTTGATAGTGGCCTTCAGATCGTCTGCATTGTTGGGTCTGATGTCTCTATGGGGATTAGGCCAGGTGAGTTTGCTGGTCAGTCAAGCACAGCGATACAATTTTCATTACCAGGTATTGGTACTTTTGGCAGTGTGGACAGGTACCAAGTCTTGCTGAAAAATGAAATCAGCATCTCCAGGATGAGTCCAGCAATCCTACGGAGAAAGCTCATTTCAGCCGCTTGTATCCCCAATCTCATTCTTTCGGTCATTACCCAAAGCTCGTGACCATAGGTGAGGGTAGGAATGTAGATTGACTGGTAAATCGACTGCTTTGCTTTAGAGCTCAGCTCCCTCTTCACCACAACAGACCAGTACAACGTCCAATACCAGGTAGCGGTACTGTTGGCAATGTGGACAGGTGCCCAAGTCCTGCTGGAAAATGAAATCAGCATCTCCATAAAGCTTGTCAGCAGAGGGAAGCATGAAGTGCTCTAAAATTTCCTAGTAGACCATTACGCTGACTTTAGACTTGATAAAACACAGTGAGCCAACACCAGCAGATGACATGGCTCGCTAAATCAAATGCCAAGTCCTGTCATTTGGAAATCAAGGTCCCAGACTCTGGAAGAAGAGTGGAGAGGCACAGAATCCAAGTTGCTTGAGGTCCAGTGTGAAGTTTCCACAGTCACTGACAATTTGGGAAACTGAATTTTGGGTTTTCATTAGCTGTAAACCATAATCATCAAAATTAAAAGAAATAAACACTTGAAATATATCACTCTTTGTGTAATGAATCTATATGTGAGTTTCACTTTTTGAATTGAATTACTGACATAACTTTTCAATGATATTCTAATTTAATGAGATGCACCTGTAAAAGCAACATCTTTTTTTGTCCAGATGTCAGTGCTCTAATAAATGACAATTTGACTTGGAATTTGGGTCAGTTGTTTTCAGTAGGTTAGAGAATAAAACAAAAATGTTCATTTTACTAAAATACATATGTACAAGTAGTAAAATCAGATAAAGTGATAATTCTGTAGTGGTCTCTTTGGCTCTTATTTTTTTTCCAAATCTGTATTTATTGTTTGCATCCATCTATATTTTTTGTATTTCTATAGAGGTAGAGCATCCGCCCCACAACTGGGAGATCATGGATTCAAGTCCTGGCTGGGTCATACCAAAGAATATAAAAAAAATGGTACTTCCTGCCTTCTAGCTTGGTGCTCAACAAAAATAGAATGGAGGAAGGAAAGTTGGTTACTCAGCCACAAGAGGTGCACAAGCCAATGTACTCCCTGTGCCAATCCCAAGACTGGATAAATGGGCAGGGTTTTGTCCGGCACCCGGTGTAAAAACTCTTGCCAAATCAACATGTGGATCATCGTGATATAAGGTGATGATACGCTGTGGTGACCCCGAAAGGGAGCATCTCAAAGACAAAAAACAAAAAAAAATCTGTAATTTTATATTCCTTGCTGTTATTTGTAACTTTTTTGCTACTGATGGATTCACAGAATAAGAATTTCATTGTACTGTGACACTGCCCTGGCACATATGACAAAGTTAAAGCTGACGTTTTTCAATTCAAGTTAAAAAGTTAAATGTACGTAATTTGTTAACTCAATTGGTGGAAAAATCATTTGTGTATTTTCAACTAAAGTAATTTTACAGTAATTTTTCCAACAGTTATCTTCCTACTAGTGCATCTCAAAAAACAGAATACAATAGAAATTTTGATGATTATAACTTAACTCTTTAAATTGAATAACTGAATCATGATATTGTATTTTTGAGATGTATTACAGTATATCCATCCATCCATGACCTCTGACTACAGGTTTGGGGTCAAAAGATCAAAGGTCAAGGTCGGCACTCCCTATACTCTCTTACTATAGACCGGTGGCCCTTAATAAGTGGCCCGCAAGCCCCGTACTTGTGGCCCCCGAGCTGTGATTCCTTCACTATGTGTTTTGGTTTGGTATGATGGATGGATGGATATGACATGTGTTTCATGTATGTTAAGAATGATGCCTGGATACAAATCATCATATCTGAGAATACACCACTGCCCAATCAGCTCTGGACTTTCCCACTGGATTCCCTCCACTGGCTGGCTGTGGCATGACAGCAGTTTATACCTTCTGGCCAAATCGGAAACTCTGTATGCAGAAGCACTTGCAGTTAAACTGCTTCCCTGTTGTGCACATACAGCTGACATGACAAAGTATCAGTTCTCCTGGAGCCAGAGTGATCACCTGGTGGTTTCTCATTATTCCAGGAACTGCTGGTATAGGCTTTGGCATTTTCTCCATTGCTGTCTCCACATCTTCACTCTTTGCAGAGAACAGTTTCACTGTTGTGTCCGTTGCTGTCAAACACCATTTTTTAACCCTAGCCCTTCTCACCTTGCTTCTTTTGTAAGCTGCTTTCCACTTATGTTTTTGCTGCTGTTCTATTTCACTTAAGTCCTTGATTCCTTTCTTTTTCCCTGCCTCTACATTCCTTCTCCATCTCCGATGACCACTCTGCAGGTATTTCTCTCTTCTGTCAGGATCGGCCTCTAGGCGTTCCCTATACTTCCTCTGCCTTTCTGCTGCTGATGTTGGCGCCATCCCAGAGCTTTAATATGGAACATAGATTATATTCAACATGCATGTGGTACAATGTTGATCAAATATAATAATAATTCATTTAAATAAATTGATAACAACCAAAATGTTAAAATCACAACCCTGTCACAATCTCACAACCCCGTTATAATCAAACATGTAATGTTTCATCTCATGATGAATGCTAAAACAAGGATTCAGTGTACTCCTCCCAGTATGGGGTTTCCGGGGCCCCACCCTGGAACCAGGCCTGGGGGAGGGGCTCGATGGCTAGTGCCTGGTGGCCAGGTTTCCGCCCATGGGACACGGCCGGGCTCAACCTGAAGGAGTTACATGGGCCCTCCGTCCAGTGAGCTCACCACCTGCAGGAGGGACCATGGGGGTCCGATGCTATGTGAATCAGATGGCGGTCGAAGGTGGAGACCTTGGTGGTCTGATCTCACACTTTCTAAACTGGCTTTTGGGATGTGGAATGTCACCTCTGGTGGGGAAGGAGCCTGAGCTGGTGCATGAGGTTGAGAGATACCGGCTAGATATAGTCGGCCTCACCTCAATGTACAGCTCCGGTTCCAGAGCCAGTCTCCTGGAGAGGGGCTGGAGCTTGGCCTACTCTTGAGTTGCCCCGGGCGAGAGGCGGCGAGCAGGGGTGGGTATTCTTGTATCCCCCCACCTTGCGGCCTCTATATTGGAGTTTTCCCCGGTGGACGAAAGCTTTGTTTCCCTGCGCCTTCAGGTTGGGAAACAGGTCCTGACCATCATTTGTGCCTATGCACCAAATGATGGTTCAGAGTGCCCACACTTTTTGGAGTCTCTGACTGGGGTTCACTGGGGTGTTGGAGGGTGCTCCTCTTGGAGACTTCATTGTCCTACTGGGGGACTTCAATGCGCACGTGGGCAACGACACTGAAACCTGGAAGGGGGTGATTGAGAGGAACAGCCTGCCCGATCTGAACCCGAGTGGTGTTCAGTTATTGGACTTGTGTGCTAATCACAGTTTGTCCATAACGAACACCATGTTCAAGCATAAGGGTGTCCACATGTGCACCTGGCACCGGGACACCCTAGGTTGCAGGTAGATGATTGATTTTGTTATCATGTCATCAGACCTGCGACTGTATGTCTTGGACACTCGGGTAAAGAGAGGTGCAGAACTGTCTGCTGATCACCACCTGGTGGTGAGTTGGATCTGATGGCAGGGACATCTCATGGTGGCAACCCCCGAACCAAGTGGTGGACACCAGTGGTGAGGGGGGCCATTAAGATGAAGAAGGAGTCCTATCAAGCTTGGTTGGCTTGTGGGAGTCCTGAAGCAGCTCAGGTGTACCAGCAGGCCAAGCAGAGTGCGGCTCGGGTGGTTGCTGAAGCAAAAACTTGGGTGTGGGAGGAGTTTGGTGAGGCCATGGAACAAGACTTTTGGTTGGCATCGAAGAGATTTTGGCAAACTGTCTGGCAGCTCAGGAGGGGGAAGCAGCTCCCTGTCCACACTGTGTAAGGTGCAGATGGGGCGCTACTGGCCTCGACTGGGGATATTGTCGGGTGGTGGAAGGAATACTTTGAGGATCTCCTCCTGGATGCCTCCTACTTGAGGTGTTTCGGGCACGTCCCACTGGAAGGAGACCCTGGGGTAGACCCAGGACTCGCTGGAGAGACTATGTCTCCCAGCTGGTCTGGAAACGCTTTGGTATGTTCTCTGAAGAGCTGGAGCAGGTGGCTGAGGAGAGGGAAATCTGGGCTTCTCTGCTTGAACTGCTGCCTCTGCGACAAGCAGAAAAGCGGTAGAAGATGGATGGATGAAAGGATGTAATGGGGTTGAATGTGACGGGGTTGTGATTTTATCATGTGTTCACTATGGAGAGCAATAGCTCTCCATAGTGAACAGCAGAGAGAGAGCACATGACATGCATGAGATTCAGAATTAGTGTATATTCTTGAAATAGCAAAAACATTTATCATCAGTAATAGTTTTCTAGCTTTTTTCATGTGACGGAGTTTAGTCATTGAGGTTGATGACCACAATATCACAAGATAAATGATTAAAAAATATAGCAAAAGAAGGAAGCCACTTGCCTCTGTGTGGTGTCCTGCTGTCCAGAAGACTTCAGTGATGTCACTTCCTGATGTACATGCTCATATGGATCATGCCATTGTTTTTATTGGGGGGGTATCATTTGTGTCACAGGGTTAAAGGGTTATTCAGGGACGGAACTAAATAATTTGATTTGAATTATTAATTAGTAATATATTTTGAAAAAAATCATTGCCATTAAAAAAGGACCAAGTGATGAATATGCTGATATCAAAATGTATGGACTTTTTGAAATAATTTTATTTGTTGTATGGCAAGTACACTTTCATTGAAGGCCATTGAGGACATGGCAAAATAGGTGGTGTCACCTGAAAAACCCCCAATAATTTCCCATAAAAAGATCAAATTTAATTAACATGTTTTACACTGGATTAAAGGGGCAATTTCAATGTATATTTAAAGCTGTTAAAATATAGATTTTGGTAACCCAATAGATAAAATACACATTAAAATCTCAGAGCGAATCAAATTGTACCATTTTCATATAATGACTCATATTTGTTAATAATATACAGCACACATCAATTATTCTTATACATCTACTACATGTAAAATATGACATAGAAAAACAAGTGATAAAATTAAGTTAGACTGTCCAGTGAGAGGGACCGGGGTGGCCGCTGGGGGGGGTGCCATGCGCCCCTCCCCCCAGGGGGCACCCCTGGTGAACAGTAAAAATCAACAATTCAAAGACGAATGTATTGTATATCAATATTATAGTTTTAGTATTAGTAAGATGGCGGCCGGGATAGCTGGGGTTTAGAGGGTGGTGGTGGACTTCCTTTTCCTGTGGCACGTCACTAGGGGTATAAAAAGGAAAGGCGGAAGAGACTCTGTCTCTTCTGACTGTGGACCCTGACTGGGAGGATAGCCATATCAGGTTCTGCCATAAATAAAGAGTGTGTTCTGCTGAACCCCCTGGCCTCATTATTGTCATCCAAGGTTTGGACGTAACAATTGGCGACGAGGTAAATTACGATAATTTGAAATATGGAGTGTGTGGGGAGACTTGAATAATGAAACCGAATTGCCTTTAATTCCAGTTTATTTCAAGTAACCATTCCACAGTCTGCTCTCATCTTGAGCAGCGAAACAAAGAGAGTGAACACACCAAAGTTCTCCCTTTTAAACATTCTCACATCAAACCATTTCCCTCGCAGGGGAAATCACACATCTATATCAAAATCTCTTTATTCACATTCATTAACCTTTTATTTACATAACTCCCCCTTCTCTCCTCTCGAGCCTCAGCGGTCAGGAAGTCTTCTGTCCCCTGTCCTCCGCAGGGGGTCCAGGCTCTGTGGCTCCGCACCGCAGGGGGCTGGCTCTCCTTCATCGTGAGGTTAAATCACATATGCAGTGTCCAACATATACATGTCTAACAACACAGCCATATAACCCCCCCCCCCCCCAAACGATGAAGAACAGACTAATTCCTAAAATTTAATAGCACCTTACTCACTACTGAATAATCAACACCCACATTCAGTCTGTGCGCCGCTTGGGCTTTAGCCGTCTGCCGAATCTGCTGTGAGTTGGCCCCGCCTTGCCTGCGGCGCTTTTCTGCTTCGGCTCTGTTGACTGAGGAAGAGAGTGATTATTTGCCCTTTGCGGGGGCCTGCCTCGTTGAGGCGCCACTGCGACCGGTACAGACACGTCCTTCATGACAAAAGCAGGTTTTAGTCTGTCAATACTGACTGTCTCTTTTCTGTCCCCAAAATCTAGCACAAATTGCTTATCACCTGCCTCCAGCACTCGAAATGGCCCTTCGTAAGGTGGTTTGAGCGTTGCTTTTAGGGCTTCGCGCCTGACAAAAACGAAGTCGGCATTTTTCAAAGCCTTGGGGACGAAAACTCGTGGAAAAGCGTGATGAACCGGACCCGGGAGCGTGTCTGCTCCCGTGCCGACTAACGGTCCCAGAGCAGAGAGAGGTGGGGGCTCTGGAGGCTCTGGTAAAAACTCGCCCGGCAGCCTCAGAGTTTGTGCGAATACCAGCTCCGCTGGGGAGGCGTCTAAGTCCTCTTTAGGCGCAGAACGCAACCCTAATAAAACCCATGGCAGTTTATTTACCCAATCTGCATCCGTGAGCGACGCTCTGAGTGCTGCCTTCAAAGATCTATGAAAACGCTTGCATAAACCATTGGCCTGAGGGTGGTAAGCCGTAGTGCGGTGAATTTTGGCTCCTAAGCCGTTGGCCATCGCTGACCACAGCTCAGAGATGAATTGCGGTCCTCTATCGGACGTAATGCCCGACGGAACCCCGAAGCGCGCCACCCAAGCCGTTAAAAAAACGCGAGCCACCTCCGCGGCCGTGGTCGTCGCAAGTGGGACCACTTCCGGCCAACGTGTGGTGCGGTCCACCATTGTCAAAAGATACGTGAACCCCTGTGATGCCGGTAGGGGGCCCACAAGGTCGATGTGCACATGGTCGAACCTTCTGGCCGGAATGCGGAACGGTTGTAACGGGGCTCTTGTGTGCTTGTGAATTTTGGCCCGTTGACAGGAAATGCAGGTTTTTGCCCATTCCTTCACGTGCTTGCGCAGGCACGGCCAAACAAACTTTTCCGCCACTAGTTTCACCGACGCGCGCACCCCCGGGTGCGCCAGTGAGTGGACCGAGTCAAAAACACGGCGGCGCCACGTGGCCGGAACCACCGGACGCGGGCGCCCCGTCGACATGTCGCAGATCAGGGGGGGCATACCGGTTTGTAAACACTTGCTCTCCAGCCTCAACCCTGTTGGTCCGGACTGGAGCGCGCGCACGTCTGCGTCCGCCCCCTGGTCCGCTGCCATGGCTGCGTAATCTATGCCCACGTGCACTGGGGCTGCGCGCGCCACCGTGCCGCTCTCCTGCGGCGCGGTCACGGTGGCCCGTTCTGCCTCTGCGCGTGTTGGAGTCGTGAACGCGCGCGAGAGACAATCCGCTACTACATTGAATTTGCCCGCGACGTGCCTAATGTCAGTGGTAAATTCCGAGATTGCGGCCAGCTGCCTCTGCTGCCTGCCGGACCACGGATCTGAAATTTTGGCCATGGCGTATGTGAGCGGCTTGTGGTCCACATAAGCGGTGAAGCACCGTCCTTCCAGCCAGAACTGGAAATGACGAATAGCCAAATGCAGCGCCAACAGTTCTCTGTCGAACGCGCTGTATTTTCGTTCAGCCGCGCTTAACACTAGAAGACCCAGAGAGGGGCCATTTGGCCTTTTTGGCTAGAAAACCCATAGGGGGACCATCAAGTGGCCACAAGAGGGCTAATGTCTGGGTCTTCTAGTGTTAAAGATTTGCTAAAGAAAGCCAAAGGCTGCCAAACTCCGGCTACCTGTTGCTCAATAACGGCCCCTATGGCTAAATCTGAAGCGTCTGTCGTCAGCGCGATACGTGCTGCAGGGTCTGGGTGGGCCAGGAGCGCAGCGTCAGCCAAGGCTTTTTTAACCTCTGTGAACGCGCGCTCCCGCTCCGGGGACCATTCGACCGCCTGGGTCGGTTTTTGTTTTTTGAGCGCGGCATATAACGGTTGCATGATTTGAGCTGCGTGGGGCAGGAATCGGTTATAAAAATTCACCATCCCCAAGAATTCCTGTAGTGATTTGACCATTTGTGGATGGGGAAAATCCGCTACCGCGCGTACTTTATCTGGTAACGGAACCGCTCCCTCCGGAGAGACGCGGTGACCCAAAAAATCGATCCGCTCGACGCCGAACTGGCACTTGGCTGGGTTAACTATTAAGCCGTGCTCTCCCAGCCTCCTAAAAACTGCTGTGAGGTGCGTTTCGTGTTCGTCCTCTGAAGTACTCGCGACCAAAATGTCGTCGAGGTACACAAACACGAAAGGGAGATCGCGTAACACGGCATCCATCATCCGCTGAAATGTTTGCGCCGCCCCTTTGAGACCAAACGGCATGCGTAAAAATTCGAAAAGTCCAAACGGGGTTATTACCACTGTTTTAGGAATGTCCTCCGGTTGGACTGGGACTTGGTGATAGCCACGAACTAGGTCAATCTTTGAAAAAATGCGCGCTCCCGCCAGGTGCACCGAAAAATCCTGAATGTGCGGGATGGGATAACGATCGTGCACCGTAGCGTTGTTTAGCATGCGGTAATCCCCGCACGGTCTCCAGGAGCCATCGGCTTTCGGTACCATGTGCAGCGGCGAAGCCCACGGGCTCTTCGACCTACGAACGATGCCCAGCCTCTCCAGGCTGGCGAACTCCTCGCGCGCAATGGCGAGCTTAACTGCATCCAAGCGCCGAGCTTTTGCAAACACGGGAGGACCAGACGTGGGGATAAAGTGTTTCACCCCGTGCTTCGCGACGGTCGCCGAAAAAGTGGGCTTAGTGAGCGCTGGAAATTGGGTGAGGAGTGTATGAAACTTACCACCTGCTGTAGCGACGTGGGTCTGTACTGGTGGTGGGGACACTCGAGCTGAACAGGGGAGAGAGTAAAAAGAGAGTGCATTTACCAGCCGTCTATTAGCAAGATCAACTAACAGATTGTGTGAACACAAAAAATCCGCACCCAACATGTTGAAACTCACTGCCGCTATTACAAAAGTCCATTCATATGTGCGGCCATGTAAGCACAAAGGCAAGGTCCTTCTCCCGTAGGTGTTGATGTTCGAGCCATTTGCCGCTGTAGCTCCGCTACCGTGGGGTCCAGCCACCCGGTCCGCGTATGTTGGGGTGATGAAGCTCACTTGTGCTCCGGTGTCGATGAGGAACTCTCGTCCGGAGCGCGCATCCGTGATGTAGAGCAGCTTGCTGCGTTCTCCGAGGGTCGAAGCTGCTAGCGACCCCCGGTCTTGCCGTTTCCCGAACTCCTGAAGTTGCAGGGCGGCACACACCTGCGTGCCTTCTCTGCGAACCTCCGATGGTAAAAGCAGAGATCTTCTCCTCCGCTGTGTCGTGTCCGCGCCTCTGCTGCCGGGCCATTGGCTCCACCTCGTCGCGGCCGTGCTGCCGCCGTCGTCGGCCAGTCTGGGTCTGCCGCCTCTGGCTCCCCGCTGTCTCGGGTCGCCGCTGTGGTTGCTTGCCCGCCGCAGGCGTCCAGGATCCCATCTGCTTCCTGGGCCAGCTCCCGGAACTCCTCCAGGGTGTGACACTTTTTGCCGGCCAGCGTGCTTCTCGCATGCGCCGGGAGGTTGGAGAGGAAGATGAACTGAAAAATGAAATCATCGTTGTCCAACCCTCTCAGCTGTATCATCTCCTCCATCAGGGCGCTCGGCCTGTGTCCTCTTTGGTCTAGCAAAGACAGGATCCTCCTCGCCCTCACTTCAGCCGAGGGGGTGAAAAACTTGATGAGGGTGGATTTCAGCTTGCCGTACCTGTCGGTCGCGGGTGGCTGCTCCACCAAGCTCTGCACGCACTGAGCTGTGCTGTTGTCCAGTTTAGCGATGACATGGTGGAACTTAGTGTCATCCACCGTTACTCCTGCGAGCGCGAACTGCGACTCTGCTTGCAGAAACCACGACCGTGGGTTATCCTGCCAGAAATCAGGCAGCTTAACGGCCACTGCGCTCGCCAGCTCTGAGCGCTGTGAGTCCGGGACCCTGAGAACTTCTTCGTTCATTCTCAACGTCGTCAGTCACCAATGTGGGGAGACTTGAATAACGAAACCGAATTGCCTTTAATTCCAGTTTATTTCAAGTAACCATTCCACAGTCTGCTCTCATCTTGAGCAGCGAAACAAAGAGAGTGAACACACCAAAGTTCTCCCTTTTAAACATTCTCACATCAAACCATTTCCCTTGCAGGGGAAATCACACATCTGTATCAAAATCTCTTTATTCACATTCATTAACCTTTTATTTACATAACTCCCCCTTCTCTCCTCTCGAGCCTCAGCGGTCAGGAAGTCTTCTGTCCCCTGTCCTCCGCAGGGGGTCCAGGCTCTGTGGCTCCGCACCGCAGGGGGCTGGCTCTCCTTCATCGTGAGGTTAAATCACATATGCAGTGTCCAACATATACATGTCTAACAACACAGCCATAGAGTGTGTTGTTTCTGCCTTTCTGCCATTTCTCGAGGTCCCGGGCGAGCCGCTGGTGCCATGGGGTAGGTGGTACTCGGGTTTTCAAACTTATTTAATGGCTCTAGACCTCGGAGAAATTAGCAAGGCCCACACTAGGGTGATGTTGGTTCATAACCTCGGGATGGAAAGACAGAGGATTCTGGGCACATTGGGGGTAGCTGATAGCTTTGAGGATGTGGTGGTAGTGATGGCGCGTTATTTTTGCGCCACTGAAAATGTCATTGTGCGGAGGATTAGATTCCGGCAGCAACGCCAGTGGAGAGTCTGTGCAGCGCTTTGTAGCAGACCTGCGTCAGTTGGCGGGGGAGTGTCAGTTTGGAGCCATGGAGGAAGAGATGATCCGTGACCAGTTGGCGGACCATGTCTGCTGCTGTTCGGTGAGGGCTAGGCTACTGAAGTACCTGGGCGAACTGACATTAATCACGGCCACTGAAATAGCTACGCAGTGCGAGGCAGTGGAGCAGTTGTCACAAGACCTCCATGAGAAGAACACGTTGAGGCATGGTGAACCGAGCGGGGTGACGCTGGCTGTGGGTTCAGACTCAGAAGAGGGCTCGGATTTAGAAGAATTTGCCACGGCTGTGAAGACTGGGTCCATCCCGGGCTCAAAGTGTTATGGCTGCGGATCCTCAAAACACAGATACAAGTCGAGGGAATATCCAGCGAAGGGCAAGCGGTGTGGACGATGCTTGCTTTTGCACCACTTTGCTAGGATGTGCAAAAAT
Source organism: Pholidichthys leucotaenia (assembly GCA_020510985.1). Taxonomy (NCBI): domain Eukaryota; kingdom Metazoa; phylum Chordata; class Actinopteri; order Cichliformes; family Pholidichthyidae; genus Pholidichthys; species Pholidichthys leucotaenia. Next base: position 237,510,807 of record CM035847.1, read on the forward strand.
TTTGATAGGCTGAATTGAAGACATGGAGTGGATTCCTCTGCTGCGGCTCCTACTGTGATTCACACTGTCTCTCCAGCCACTAGCGGGTATATTCACTGCAGCGTACTGCTGGATGGCGTAGAAGTGCCGTAGCTGGTGGACATGGGGGCAGTGACGTCGGCGCTGAGTTTGGCCACCATGAGGAGACTGTTCCCGTTCTACCGAGTGAGGGAAATGTCAGCTTCGTACTGTGGCTATGGCGGCGACAAATTGGACATTGTGGATCACTGGTGTTCACAGTTCAGTACAAGTCGGCTATGATGACAAATACCCGTAGCAGCAATTTTTTTCTTTTAAAATTTGCAACTTTTCTCATAACTTTGTAACTTTTTCCTCATTAATTTACTACATTTATTTGTAAATGTAAAACTTTTTGGTTGTAAACTTGCCACTTTTCCTTCACAGAGCTGCTGTTTTTGCATCTTAAATCTGTAATTTTTTTCTTGTAAATTTGTAACCTTCTTATTATAGATGTTTTTTTCTTGTAAATTTACATATTTTTTCTCACTGAGTTTGCAGCTTTTTTCTAGTAAACTTGACATTTTTGAAATGTGCAATTGTTTCTTTTAAATTTACAATCTTCTTTCTCATAAATTTATGACTTTTTTCCTGTAAATTTGCAGCTTTTGTCCCCGTAAGTGTACATTTGTACATTCTTTCTCATAAATTTGTGACTGACAAAAGTAATACTTATAGTGTCACCTCAATATTTACTCTGGAGAAAATGTTCTTGTTTATTGTCCCTCCCAACATAAAAATGAAATATCCGCTCGTGCAGCATATTGGCACTGCTCTGGACCTCTGGTCCACTGGAGAAAACAAATGCGGACCCCTGCTGTATAACGTTTAAAGCTCTCTAGGGTCACCAAACTTGCTACACAGGTTCACGTTGGGATCCTGCCCTACAACTATGGGTTGTACACTTTGTTGTATATACATGGATGTTGGGCTTATCATAATTTGGTTTTGCCACAGTGATTATATTGAAAATTGAAAACTGCTCTCGGTCAGTAAGTATTGGGATCGTCAAAGAAAACGGAGGCAGGGGATATTCCACTCACCTCAGAGTGCTCTTGTTATTTATATCTTGGAACAGTAAGGATTTGATAGACTAGAATAGGCTTTATTGTCATTGTACAGTTGTACAGTACAACGATAGTTCCATTCTGTAGCCAGTACCAACCTACCATTGCACTGTGGTTAATGATGTCAACAAAATGTGCATCTTTGTCAGAGTCTGTGCTTTCATAGAGGTGCAGTTTGCCTTATCTAGAGGACACCAGCTTTATCTCTCTGGGTTTTATTAATGTGCACACTGCTGGGGCTCATTAGAACTTCCATGAGAATTTAAACAAGTTGCCTCACGTTGTAACATAGATAAATTACCTGGAATACGGTTTGACCGTGCTGTAGTTTTTCAAAGTGAAAATGGGGACGGAAATATCCATTCCACTTAAGAAAATAGTTATCAGCTGTCACCACCCCAGTAGTTACAGTACCTTGTGGACTTTTTTTGTACTGTAGTATTAGGAAAAAACTCCTAAAATACTGAATCTCACCTTCACAGCTGACAAGTTATCACTTGAGATAAACATTCACACTTTATGTTCTTGTAAATCAATCCCATGTCCTGATTCCCTGTGAAAAATACCCATTGGTGTATCAAAACTCTGTTAATCAATTGCTGAAAAAGGTTCATAATTAGGTTTAAATAATCCAGTCAAACCTACAAAACTGCTGCAGAAGTGACATTTGCATAAGGTTCCTAAATGGGCAGTAATTTAAAGGTACAGGTTTATGATTTGGTAGTATATGCATAATTGGAACCAAAAACAAATGGTATAAGGGTAAAAACATAGTCATTTATTGAAAGTGCTCTTTGCATTACTAGTCAATTTCACTGGCAAATACAAAATAGTTTTGTAGTGACATGATAGTCTTGTATTTAGTGTGACTTCAGTCATAAAAAAAAAATTCAGTAGCACCATAAAAAAGCACAACACCAACAATACCGCTATCCTAACCTGCACGGTGGCGCAGTGGTTAGCACTGCGGCAGCACAGTTTACCCTTGGCCCGGGGATTGTGGGTATCGTGGGATCGTGGGTTTGATCCCAGCCCCCGACCAACAGTGATCTGTGTGGAGTTTGCATGTTCTCTCCGTGTTTGCGTGGGTTTACTCCGGGATTTCTCCGGTTTCCTCCCACATGCCAAAAACATCCAGGTTAGGTTAATTGGAGACTCTAAAGTGGCCCTAGGTGTGAATGTGTGTGTGAATGGTTAAGGGATAGCGCCGTATCGTGGCTGCTTCATCCATCCAGGTGGTGGATGACCCTCAATTTCCCCTCTGGGGATCAATAAAGTATACTAAATCTAAAATCTAACCACAAACCTTAAGCAGCAGTAAGACTGCCATACTGATATTCTGAGATAATCTAATGCCAAAGAAAGTGTTGGTAAACCTTTTTGAAAGTGTGTACACTGGAAAAGCCTGAAGCACTTCGCTGAGTCTGTGTCAATAGGCTAAGTGTTCTCTCTGAGCAGCAGAGAGCGAGCTGTGTTCAGCCTGGTTGCAGCTGACCAAATCTTGGAAATGGAAAAAAGCAAATGAAATTCGGCAAGTCAAATCAATGCTGGCTGAGGATTAAAATCACTGTTGCCACAGTTAATAAGTGTTCTGGCACAAAGGGCAAACTTCAAGATTAGTTGTTTTTTAGCTGTAGCTGTCTTAATCTGGTTAAGCAAGTAGTTAAAGAGATCTGCCTTTAGAAAAGTTTTTGTTAGTGCTGTGCTGAATTAATAGGCATATATTTGAAATAGTTTGTAAACATTATTCCTTAATTTTTACAAAAGTTGTTGCCCTTTCCTCCTACTCTTTATTTGGCTTAGATAGCAAGCTCCAACAATTTAAATTAAAAGAAAGAAACCTGTGTAGACATATTTTTTTTAGTGTTTTTTGCAATTAGTAGAGGATGGTGAAAAAATTAAAATACCTTTGCCAAAGTCTGTCTATTAGTTTGGGAGCAGAATTACAAAAAAAACTACTGGATGGATTTGGATAAAACTTTCAGCTGAGGTGGCCCTTGGGCTATGGATGAATCCATTAGATTTTGGAGGTGATCCGGGACAGGATGCAGATTCTGGATCACTTTTCCACTTTCTTTAACGTTGCGAGATAGGGCCTTGGTGGAGGTTTGCACTCTCGGATCACCTCCAAAATCATCAATCAAAATCACCTCCAAAAATGGGTTCATCAGTAGCCCAAGGGCCACCTCTGGGGAAAATTTTTTATTAAAATCCATCCAGTAGTTTTGTGTAATCTTGCAGACAAACAAACCACCCTGATCACTCCTCCTTCTTTTTGTTCTTGCTGCTCCCTTTAGGGGTCGCCACAGTGAACCATCTGCCTCCATCTCACCCTGTGCATCCTCTTCTCTCACACCAACACTCTCCATGTCCTCCTTCACTACATCCATGAATCTTCTCTGTGGTCTTCCTCTTCTCCTCCTGCCTGGCAGCTCCAATTTCAACATCCGTCGTCGGCTTCCGTCGGTCTATGATGACCATGGAAGAGAATCCTAAACGTCTACTCTGCTGGAACAGCACCGCCTGTGGCTGAACAGGCCGATGCGCGAATGGCAGTCCCTGTCACACAGGTCGCACTTGTGGGTGGTCTCCGTGCTGCTGGGTCTGTGGCGGTTCTTCCTGCGGGTCCTTTTTTCATCTGCTGCAGCAGTCAGTCTCTCTTCACCCGCCTTGAGCTGTCTGGTCAGGGTGCCTCTCCATTTGGAGCGGTCCGTTGCAAGGTCCACCCAGCGCTCTGTGTTGATCTCCAGGGCCTTCATGTCTCTCTTGCAGGCGTCTCTAAAGCGCAGCTGTGGGCGGCCAACCTCTCTCCTGCCAGTTGCCAGTTCTCCGTAGAGGACGTCTTTGGGGATTCTGCCATCCTCCATACGGTGAACGTGGCCTAGCCAGCGGAGCCTGCGCTGCCTGAGTAGAGTGAACATGGAGGGAAGGCCGGCGCGGGACAGAACTTCTGTGTTGGGCACTTTGTCCTGCCAGGATATGTCCAGGATGTGGCGAATGCAGCGCAAGTGGAAGGAGTTCAGTCTCTTTTCCTGCTGGGCGTATGTTGTCCACGTCTCACTCCCATAGAGCAGTGTGCTGATGACGCAGGCATTGTACACTGCCATCTTCGTCTTGACAGAGACTTTGGGATTCTCCCACACTTGTGTGGTGAGGCGAGCGAGTGTGTAGGCTGATTTTTCCAATCCTCTTGTTGATCTCTGTATCAAGGGAGAGGTTGTTGCTGATCGTGGACCCCAGGTACGTGAACTGATTCACGACCTCCAGCTCGTAGTCGTCGATGGTGACGGTTGGTGGTGCTTCCGTGCCTTGCGCCAAGACGTTAGTCTTCTTCAGGCTGATGGTAAGCCCGAAGTCCTTGCATGCCTGGGAGAAGCGGTCCATTAGGGTCTGAAGCTCGTGCTGTGTGTGGGTTGCAACTGCAGCGTCGTCTGCGAACAGCATGTCTCTGATTAGAGCCTCGCGTACTTTGGTTCTGGCTTTCAGGCGGGCGAGGTTGAAAAGCCTGCCGTCAGATCTTGTGTGCAGGTAGATTCCCTCTGTTGCTGTGCTGAAGGCATGTCTCAGGAGCATAGCAAAGAAAATCCCAAAGGGGGTTGGTGCAAGTACACAGCCCTGTTTCACTCCGCTGCGTATGTTGAATGGCTCTGAGACGTTGCCATCGTGCTGCACTATCCCCTGCATGTTGGTGTGAAACGATTCGATGAGGCTTTGCAACTTTGGTGGGCATCCTATCTTTGGCAGGATCTTGAAAAGGCCCTCTCTGCTGACCAGATCGAACGCTTTGGTGAGGTCGATGAAGGCGACATACAGGGGCATGTTCTGTTCTCTGCATTTCTCCTGGAGTTGGCGGATGGAGAATATCATGTCTACCGTCGATCGCTCAGCGCGGAAGCCACACTGAGACTCGGGGTAGACACATTCGGCAAGCTTCTGTAGACGAACGAGAACAACTCGTGCATAGACTTTGCCAACAACGCTGAGGAGGGAGATGCCCCTGTAGTTGTTGCAGTCGCTTCTCTCCCCTTTGTTTTTGTAGAGGGTGATGATCTTGGCGTCCCTCATGTCCTGTGGTACGGCACCTTCCTTCTAACACTGGCAGAGGACGTCATGCAATGGCAGCAGTAGGGCGGTCTTGCAGTGCTTGATCAGGTCAGGGGGTATGCCGTCGTTGCCGGGTGCCTTGCCAGCGGCCAAGCTATCAATGGCCTTGCTGAGTTTGTCGATGGTTGGCTCGGCGTCAAGTTCGTCCATGGATGGCAGGCAGTCGATGGCATCAAGGGCTGACGGTGTCACGGTGTTCTGTTTGGAGTAGAGGTCGGAGTAGTGTTCCACCCATCTCTCCATCTGCTTGTTTTTTTTCTGTGATCATCTCCCCAGTGGAGGATTTGAGGGGGGCCGTCTTGCTCTGAGCCGGACCAAGTGCTTTCTTGATGCCATCGTACATACCACGGATGTTCCCTGTTATGGCAGTGGTTTGAATGTCTTGGCTGAGCTGATTCCAGTACTCGTTGGCACAGTGCCGAGCAGTCTGCTGAACTTTGCTTCTCGCAGCCCTGAGAATCTGGAGATTCTTCTCGTTTGGGTACTTCTTGTACTCAGCAAGTGCTGAGCGCTTGGCTTCAATGACGGGGGTCATGTCGGTCAACTTGGCATCAAACCAGTCCTGTGACTTCGAGGTCTTCCTCCCAAAGGTAGCCAAGGCTGTGCGGTGGATGGTGTTTCGCAGCTCTTCCCACTTCTGCTTTGCAGATTCTCCTTCTTGTGGTACACCAAGTTCCTTCTCAAAGGTGGAGGCAAACTGCTCAACAAGTTCTGGTTGAGCCATCTTGCTGGTGTCAATCCGTGCCTTTCCAGGCTGTCTAGCATGATGGAATTTCTTCAGCTGCAGCTTGACCTTGCAACACACCAATGAATGGTCTGGGTCGCAATCTGCACTCTGGAACGAACGGGTGATTAGCACGTTCTTCAGTGAGGTGCGCCTGGTCAGGATCAAGTCCAGCTGGTGCCAGTGCTTTGAGCGCGGATGTTGCCAGGAAACCTTGTGTTGGGGCTTGGTCTTGAAGAACGAGTTTGTGATGCACAGATCGTGATATGTGCAGAACTCGAGCAGCCGCTGTCCGTTGTCGTTCATTCTGCCCACGCCAAAAGGTCCAAGACAGGAGGGCCAGGAGTCGTGGTCAGCACCCACTCTGGCATTGAAGTCTCCAAGGAGAATGAGTTGTTCAGAGTTGGGGATGATCCTGACAGTTGCTGCGAGATTCTCGTAGAACTCGTCTTTTGCCTCTGGTGTGGCTGTCAGTGTTGGGGCATACACACTGACGAGGGTGACTGGGCCTTGAGTGGTGTTCAGGCGGAGGGTGAGGAGTCGTGCAGAGCCAGTGCTGCCCGGTTCCACCATCTTCAGCAAGGTGTTCTTCACTGCGAAGCCCACTCCGTGTTCCCTGTGTTCGTCACTGCCCTTTCCCTGCCAGTAGAACGTGTAGTCCTTCTCTCTCAGTGTGCCTGCGTCAGCCAACCGTGTTTCCTGGAGAGTGGCGATATCCACTCCCAGTCTCTTCAGCTCATTATTGATGATGGCAGTCTTCCTGGTGTCGTTGATGTCCTTGAGGTTAGCAGCGAGTCCTGTCATCATAGTGCGGACGTTCCAAGTTCCCAGTTTTAGAGTTGGTCTCTTTTGTTTTATTGTCTTGCCTGGTGCGAAGGTTCTCAGCCTGCTGTTCGGATTTCTCCTCATCCCCGTGCACCCAATGAGGAAAGCAAGCTGTGGCGGGACAACACCTTATTGGCTGGGGGCTGCCCAGCTTGAGGCAGGCGGTAGCTGTCCAGTGAGATCCGATGATCCCTCCCACCGTCGGGAACAACCCCTGGCGCCGCGCTCTACGCCAATTGAGCGGTGGCTTATAACCGGTAACTGTCATTCCCCGTGTTTTGTCTACGCCAAAGGCGAAGCTGGAGTGTCCTCTCCAGTGATCCCGTGTTCTACCTTCCAGCGTTGGGCGTTGGTAGGATTCAAGCCTGGGCAGGAAGATATGGAGGACAAGATGTTGCCCATGCAGCATGTCCCCCCCCTCCACGTCACTGATGAATCCAAAGGAACAGCAGGGCTGCTACAGTTTGGCACCAGCGCCGTTGCAGGAGCTGCCAGAACGATGTTGAGCACAACATAGAACTGCCTTAGGGGCTCCGACTCCGGATTTTTCCTCAGGGTTGACTCCCGAAGCCTTTCCCGGCAGCGGAGGTTTGAAATCAGGGTTTACCTTCCCCTAGATGGGCTACCTTCCCAGGTTAACGAGCCACCATCTACCCGAAGCATCTGGTTTTAAGGCGCCAGAGATCCGCCCTCGCCCCTTCTCCTATTAGTAAAAGCAGTTCCACCGGGCTTAGAGACTAAACCACACGGGCAGGCTAGGAGTTGGACTTAGTTGTTAGAGGCTTTTCGAGACGCACGCCATAAGGAGCATTTTATGAGCACTGGGAGCTTAACCCCAGTGCCGCTCCTGGCTATGACAACCTTGGAATGGAATTTCAACATCCATTGGCCAATATATCCACTATCCCTCCTCTGCACATGTCAGTCTTGCCTCTCTTACTTTGTCTCCAAACTGCTCAACCTGAGCTGTCCCTCTAATATACTTTACAATCCTGTCCCTCCTAATCACTCCCAGTGAAAATCATAGTATCAGTGAATGAATGACTGAATGAATGAATGACTGAATCAATCAATCAATCAAACTTTTATATAGCACTTTTCTTACAAAAAGTTGTAACACAAAGGGCTTTACAAAATAAAAATATGACACAATTACACCCCTTCACCCACCCAATCCCGCACAGACTCCCCCCCCCCCCGCCCACACATACACACACACACACATACACTCGTAATGACCGAGCACCAAGGATTCAAGTGTAGAATCACCATCCTCGGGAGCCATCAACACGAGGGAAGCACCAGGTCCCTAACTACAGGGACACCACCTCTGCAACCGCCCAAGACCAGTCATTGGGTGGGCCAGGGGAGTCACAGGCAAGTGCCCCACAGCCAGAACCCGGCAACCCCCTGTGGGAGGACCCCCTATGAGGAAACACTGAAGTTAGGACAGGATAATAAGATGAATAAAACTATCAAATAATAGTAATAATCCATCCATCCATCCATCCATCCATCCATCCATCCATCCATCTTCTACCGCTTTTCCGGAGGTCCGGGTCGCGGAGGCAGCAGTTCAAGCAGAGAAGCCCAGACTTCCCTCTCCCCCGCCACCTGCTCCAGCTCTTCAGAGAGGATACCAAGGCATTCCCAGACCAGCTGGGAGACATAGTCTCTCCACCGTGTCCTGGGTCTGCCCCGGGGTCTCCTCCCAGTGGGACGTGCCTGAAACACCTCAAGTGGGAGGCATCCAGGAGGCATCCTAATCAGATGCCCATACCACCTCAACTGACTCCTTTCAATGTGGAGGAGCAGCGGTTCTACTCTGAGCCTCTCCCGGATGACTGAGCTCCTCACCCTATCTCTGAGGGTGAGTCCAGCAATCCTACGGAGAAAGCTCATTTCAGCCGCTTGTATCCGTGATCTTGTTCTTTCGGTCATTACTCAAAGCTTGTGACCATAGGTGAGAGTAGGAACGTAGATTGACTGGTAAATCGACAGCTTTGCCTTAGAACTCAGCTCCCTCTTCACTACAACAGACCGGTACAACGTCCGCATCACTGCAGATGCTGCTCCAATCCGTCTGTCGATCTCTTGCTCCATTTTCCCCTCACTCGTGAACAAGACCCCAAGATACTTAAACTCCTCCACTTGGGGCAGGAGCCTGTCCCCAACCCAGAGAGGACAATCCACCTTTTTCCGGCTGAGGACCATGGACTCGGACTGCCCTTTGTCACCGATCCTGTTCATAATTTTTATGGACAGGATTTCTAGGCGCAGCCAGGGAATGGAGGGTGTCATGCTTGGTGACCACAGGATCTCATCTCTGTTGTTTGCAGATGATGTTGTCCTGTTGGCTTCATCCAGCAATGACCTACAGCTCTTGCTGGGACGGTTTTCCGCTGAGTGTGAAGCGGCTGGGATGAGAATCAGCACCTCCAAGTCCGAGTCCATAGTAATAATACAGCCGTGAAAAAATTAGAACATCCCTTTAAATATTCAGGTTTTTTTATTCAGAAATGTTCACATATCTATGTCTAACCTTGTTTTTATTTGCATTTTTTTTTAATTTATTTTAGTCATCGTAAGTAGGAATGAATGTGGGGGTGTCCTAAAAAAGATGTGGGGTGTCCTAATTTATTCTTCACTATTTGCTTAACCTGTTGCTCTTTGGTGTACCGCGGGCGGACACATCTCTGCGTCCTAGGGCGCATTTCCGTTCTTCCACTACAGACACAGCCGCGAACAGAAAGCCAAAGGAGTGCTTTGATTGGTTTAGATGTGATTGACCTCTCATTCGACTAATAAGAGCCTTGAATTGGGTTTCTGAAACCTTGAAGAACCAATGACTGAAAACCTAGCAAGAAGGACCCGCCTACCAACAGCTGCGAATACAGCCAGCCAATTGAAGCACAGTAGTTCGAAAGTGTGCCTCCCTTGCAAAATCTGTTTTGTTTTTAGCCGCTGGGTGACACACACGCGTTCGCCAGTCTTTTTTTCTTACTACTGTTCTTATTTGTTTTGAAAAATCGTTCGCCAAAACCGCAATCATGGAAGCGCAAAACCGCAATAATGGAATTATGGTTTGACCGGGTCGCGTAACCAGAACCACGAGTCCGTAACAAGCAGACCAGCGTCATGTTCGTCTGACAGTGAGGAAGAGAAGTTCGCCAGCGACACTGCTGTTGTGGACAGGTAAGTGTTATAAGCTAAATTATTCTTTATCCCTGAAAATTGTAATCAAAAATGACTTTTGACCGATCGGTAAATTACAACTGTGCGTAGTAGACCGTGGCGCACCGTGACTGCGGCGCACGAACCAGACTCCGTGTGCCGCGGTACACAGTTCGTGCGCCGCGTCTGGACCGTGAACGCCTCCCCCCCCGCTACTCTTCTGTAGCGGATTGCAGATATTATTGCAGATATCTTAGTACAACTGTGCGTAGTAGACCGCGGCGCACCATGACCGCGGCGCACCGGGCGATGTCCGTCCTCTGTAGCGGGGGTGTGGGGGGGGAGTTGTTATCTTCTACATTACAGATATTCTAGTATAATTTTTAGTGCGCTGTAGGTTATTTTTTCTTGTAAAAAAAGCCACTCATTTTTTACACACGTTTGTGTGTGGGGGCTTGTTTGTTCATTCATTCATTCATGAATGAATAAACAACCCCCCCCCACACACACACACAGCCCTGAGTGTCACCTTTCATTAGAGCCCAACATCAAGCTTCTATACTGAATCATTCAAAAGTTACAGACGTTTTTCCAAACTGTGCCATTTGGCACAATTTGGCACAGTTCAAAAACGCCTGGGAACAACCTGTGAAGAAAGCTGTGTAATATATTCATTTTTTGTGGTATTGTTACAAAATTTTGACCTCAGCTGGATAACACTTGGTTGTACATTTCTGTTGCATTTTCCAGCCCGTATCTGACAGCTGTGTGTTATTTGCAAGCATTTGTATCCAAAAAAACACTCAGGCGAAATTTATTTTCTTCGAGTTCAGTATGTTTAGATGACTGTCACTCAGTGGCCGGAGCACTTAGAGAGATTATGACTGTTTTGCCAAAAAATTTAAAGTGTTTTCTTTTAAATGAGACCAACCCCATGAAGATGCTGCAAAGGGTTGAAGAACAGCTTTTGATTTACTTTGGGTATGTTATTTTTTGGCGTTTTTAGGGAAATTGACCAGAGTGCAAGGGGTTAAAATTACATTTTACAGAAAATCTGAAAAAAATCTTTAATTCATTTTTAATTGTTGTATTACGTGAATCTCCCAGTATTTTTAACATTGATATTAAATATCCATATGTCCAAATATGTTAAAAAACACACAGGCTTATACAGGGTGTCCTAATTTTTTCACATGACTGTTGTAATAATAATAATAATCTGTTAATAAAAAGATAATCATGAACACACCCCTCCCATTTAAACTCAAACTGTTTAAAATGTAACAGTATTTAATAGTAAAGTGAATAATTATAGTAAGAACAAGATAAAATAAGTTTAAAATCAGAAGTCAAGAAAATTAAAATAGGAAACTAATCAAAAGCATGGTTAAAATAGTAGCTCTTGAGCCTGCTTTTTAAAAATATGAATGGGGCGCTGTTGAGGTCACAATGGAGTAAAACTTGTGTGGCGTGGCTCTGACAGAGTTTGTGCTAAATTGTTATTTTTTTGGAACTCTTTTACATCTATCCCATGGAAAAGTAATTTTGAGGCGTTTTTATTCATTCTTCTACCCTTTGTGACTTGGTGGAGTAATTTAATATGTCCAATAAGGGAGCTAAATCTCGAGCTGCGTCACACCAGCAAAGGCCTGCAGGGCAGGTGGAAGCTTTGGCCTCTGGTACGTCGACTCGCCTGGTGGCGGCGCTTCACCTGGAGGGGAACAACAGTGTGTTATTACTGAAGCCCTAAGGCTAGAGCTGTTAGCCACATTACGAGTGGACATTGCCCAGATATTTAAAGCCAAACTTCATGCTGCTTTAGGAGATGATCTGTCCACCATTACAGCTGACCTTCATGCAGTTAAAGCGCAACTGGTGAGTGACAAAGCTGCTTCTGACGCCGAATTAGCGAGTCTCCGCGGCACTGTGGAAGATATGGGGCAATCTTTGTCTTCCTGCACGGACAATGTTCTGGAATTGAAGGCTAAACTGGATAGCTTAACCTCTGAGGTTGCAAAGCTCGAAAATAAATGTGAAGACCTTGAAGCAAGGTTGCGCCACAACAATATTAGGATCGCTGGTGTCTCTGAAGAGGAAACTACATCTACCGCTTTGGTGACGGCCATGCTTAAAGAGACACTGAAGTTGGACAAGGAGCCGCTTTTGGACTGGGCACACCGGATACTCCAGCCTAAACCAAGACCTGGTGAGCGACCACGTCCTATTATTGTCAGATTTCACTACTACAGTGACTACGTCGAGGCTTTGCAAAGTACCAGAGAACAACAACGGATTGTTGCCGGGTCATCACAGATCTCTATCTTCTCCGACTACACGGCCAAAGTTGCTCAGGCTCGAGCAGCTCTCAACGAGGCTAGGAAGTTGCTGCATGAGATGGAGGGAGTGTGCTATGGTTTGTTTTACCCTGCCGGACTCAGGATCAGTCACAAAGGTGTGGATAAAGATTTTGTTTCTGCAGAGAAAGCAATGGCTTACATTCAGAAAATGAGGAAAGTTTAACTGACTTTGACAGTGTAAATATATTAATGTGCAGCTCCTTTTCTCTCTCTTTGGCCATCAGTGTCAGTATCATATAAGTGAGCTTAATTCGGTTGATGGACAAAATGCACAATGGTATTTCATTCTGCATATACTGTATATGTGTATATATATATAGTCTAATGTTTTTTGTTTTCCTTTTCCAAGTAAGTTTGAATAAGCCACATGCTGCCTCATTTTTACATGAATGTTTACATTTATAGTTATTTCATCTATTCTAATTTTCAGGTTAAGGGATTATCACATGTGCCAGTCCTGTTTATAATATGTCTGCAGGAGCAGCCTTTACTTATTTAGTTAACTCAGCTTCACCGACTTGTGGTCACAATAATGTGGCAACAATTGTTTTATCACTGCTGTCTCCCTTTTGGAGGCTTTTTGCTATTTTTTCTTTATTGTTTGTGTTTTTTGGGGAAGGGATCTGCCCTGGCTCTTTGAGGTTGTATTAATGTTCTCTTGTTTTTATGCTTGGATTCATGTCCTCCAATTTTAAATCTAGCACTCTCGGAGCAGGTTCTCCTGTTCGATTCCTTAGTTGGATTATTCACGGAATGGGTAACCCAATTAACAGGTCTTAAGGTTTTTACACACTTGAAACGTCATAATCCTGATATAGTGTTTTTACAAGAGACTCATCTCAGACTTAAAGATCACCACAGGCTTTGTTCCTCTTGGATAGGTCAAATTTTAATTCTAAGGCAAGAGGAGTGGCTATTAGTGGAGTGGCTGCCTCCAGATCAACGCGAGGAAAACTAAGGAGCTGGTGGTGGACTGCCACAGGCAAGGACAACCCCTCACAGCACCAGTAAACATACAGGAAACAGACATTGAGATGGTGACATCCTACAAGTACCTGGGTGTTCATCTGAACAATAAACTAGACTGGTCACACAACACCGACGCACTCTACAAGAAGGGACAGCGCAGGCTGTTCCTACTGAGGAGACTCAGGTCTTTTGGTGTACAAGGGGCGCTGCTGAAGACATTCTACGACACGGTGGTGGCATCAGCCATCACTTTTGGAGTGGTCTGCTGGGGAAGTGGCATTACAGCAGCCGATAGGAAGAGACTGAACAAACTGATCAAGAAAGCTAGCTCTGTCCTGGGGCAGCGCCCTGACCCAGTGGAGGAGATAGGAGAGAGAAGGATTTTTTTTTTTTTTTAATTTTTTTTTTGTTACTTATTTGTACCTGTAGGTAGACTTGGTTTGCAGTCTGGTGACAAGCCACCGGCTGCTGGTCGCTGCGTGCGCGAGCGCCCTAAACCTACATGTTTTTGGTGTGCGGGAGGAAACCGGAGAAATCCCGGAGTAAACCCGCGCAACACGGGGAGAACATGCAAACTCCACACAGTTCACTGTTGGTCGGGGGCTGGGATCGAACCCACAATCTCATGATCCCCGCGGTCCCCCGGCCGAGGGTAAAACTGTGCTGCCACAGTGCTAAACCACTGCGCCACCGTGCAGCCCTTTTAGCCCATCAAAGGATGGTGGCTAAACTGTCATCTCTGCTGGAGTCCGAGTCCCACCCTATGCAGGACATACTGAATGCACTGAGGAGCTCATTTAGCAGCAGACTACATCATCCTAGGTGCACAACCGAGAGGTTTCGCAGGTCCTTCCTACCTACGGCTGTCAGACTGTATAACCTAAGCAGGGCTGCTCGCAGAGATAGCAAAAAAACGTGACGACCTAATAGTATTGAACGCAAAAGACGCAATAGACTTACACAATGGTCCCCTCCAGTATATATATACAACTAGGACAGTATCGGTCGCTACGGAGGGTGACAATATGTATGGGTACATATTCATACTATGTAGGATAACTAAGTAGACGGTTATGCTGTTTATTCCGTCTTGCTACAATGCTCCGCACTTTGTATATATATTTATATATTGATGTTTATGTACAGTGGGGCAAAATAGTATTTAGTCAGCCACCAACTGTGCAAGTTCTCCCACTTAAAAGATGAGAGACGTCTCCAATTTTCATCATAGGTATACCTCAACTGTGAGAGACAAAATGAGAAAAAAAAAATCCAGAAAATCACATTGAAGGATTTTTAATGAATTAATTGGTAAATTCCTCGGTAAAATAAGTATTTGGTCACCTACAAACAAGCAAGATTTCTGGCTCTCACAGACATGTAACTTCTTATTTAAGAGGCTCCTCTGTCCTCCACTCGTTACCTGTATTAATGGCACCTGTTTGAACTCGTTACCAGTATAAAAGACACCTATCCACAACCTCAAACAGTCAGACTCCAAACTCCACTATGGCCAAGACCAAAGAGCTGTCAAAGGACACCAGAAACAAAATTGTAGACCTGCACCAGGCTGAGAAGACTGAATCTGCAATAGGTAAGCAGCTTGGTGAAGAAATCAACTGTGGGAACAATTATTAGAAAATGTTAGACATACAAGACCACTGATAATCTCCCTCGATCTGGGGCTCCACGCAAGATCTCACCCTGTAGGGTCAAAATGATCTCGAGAATGGTGAGCAAAAATCCCAGAACCACACGGGGGGACCTAGTGAATGACCTGCAGAGAGCTGGGACCAAAGTAACAAAGGCTACCATCAGTAACACACTACGCCGCCAGGGACTCAAATCCTGCAGTGCCAGACGTGTCCCCCTGCTTAAGCCAGTACACGTCCAGGCCCGTCTGAAGTTTGCTAGAGAGCATTTGGATGATCCAGAAGAGGATTGGGGGAATGTCATATGGTCAGATGAAACCAAAATAGAACTTTTGGGTAAAAACTCAACTTGTTGTGTTTGGAGGAGAAAGAACACCATACCTACTGTGAAGCATGGGGGTGGAAACATCATGCTTTGGGGCTGTTTTTCTGCAAAGGGACCAGGACGACTGATCCGTGTAAAGGAAAGAATGAATGGGGCCATGTATTGTGAGATTTTGAGTGAAAACCTCCTTCCATCAGCAAGGGCATTGAAGATGAAACGTGGCTGGGTCTTTCAGCATGACAATGATCCCAAACACACCGCCCGGTCAATGAAGGAGTGGCTTCGTAAGAGGCATTTCAAGGTCCTGGAGTGGTCTAGCCAGTCTCCAGATCTCAACCCCATAGAAAATCTTTGGAGGGAGTTGAAAGTCCGTGTTGCCCAGCGATAGCCCCAAAACATCACTGCTCTAGAGGAGATCTGCATGGAGGAATGGGCCAAAATACCAGCAACAGTGTGTGAAAACCTTGTGAAGACTTACAGAAAACGTTTGACCTCTGTCATTGCCAACAAAGGGTATATAACAAAGTATTGAGATGAACTTTTGTTATTGACCAAATACTTATTTTACTGAGGAATTTAACAATTAATTCATTAAAAATCCTTCATTGTGATTTTCTGGATTTTTTTTTCTCATTTTGTCTCTCATAGTTGAGGTATACCTATGATGAAAATTGGAGACGTCTCACATCTTTTAAGTGGGAGAACTTGCACAATTGGTGGCTGATTAAATACTTTTTTGCCCCACTGTATGTATATCCACTGCTCTTATTTATATCTTCCGTATCTTCTTTATTATTGTTCTGAGTGTTGCTATCCCTGTGCTGTTGCAATCCTGGAATTTCCCCATTGTGGGACTAATAAAGGCTTATCTTATCTTATTATGATTAATAAGGAGATGTGGCGGGTTGATTCAACCCCCCCACAACACACAGGACACTCAGCTCTCTTCTCTCGGTTTTCCCGCTGCACTACTGAGATGTAATGTGCCATTCATGTATTGTGATGCAATGTGCCACGCATGTATTGTGATGCAATGTGCCACGCATGTATTGTGATGCAATGTGCCATTCATGTATTGTGATGTAATGTGCCATTCATGTATAGTGTTCATGCGTCCTGTCCTTACTGTGACCTAGAGGCTGAGATCAATATGTAGATGTGCTTTGGTGTAAACCCCCACAAACAGACTGGTCAGACACAGTGCTCGGCTAGAGCAATTAACAGAACAGTGAAATGTGTTTTAATGTCTACAGACAGACTTGTTTCTTCTGGTTCACTTCTGTGATGTTAATGTTGCCTTTCATGCATTGTGTTCATGCGTCCTGTCCTTACTGTGACCTAGGGACTGAGATCAATATGTCTCTCAAATGCAAATGTCTCATGCCTGTTCTGTTATCTCTTTGATCATACCAACTGCTGGGGAATGCCCTTTGATGTATTGTTGTAGTTGGGTATATATGCTGCAACTCTGTAACGCAAATTCTCTCTCATTCTTCCACTTCACCTGCTTGTGGACTGGAGGCACAGGGCTCGCTCCTGCGCACGCTCACAGCGCAGGGACGAGTTTCGCCCTGCCTTATTTTTATCATCCGCTGCACTGGTGACCCCGAAGACGCACACGCTTTGTGCGACGCAGCCTTCTGGTCTGGACATCCACGCTGAAACGGCCGAGGGACACAAGACGTCTCCTCCCTCTCGCCGCCCCAACGCACCATGACCTGAAGGCAGAAAAGAACACGCTGCCAGCGAACACAGCAGCCTGACGCAAACGAGCTGCTCTCCCTTCGGCTTCAGGGAGACCTCGATGCGGAGCCAACACAGGCGAGCTGTTCTCCGGACATCACCCACGACCGGGAAAACTGCAGAAAACGTCAGGGCGCGACCCTCGCCTGAGATCGGGACGTCCACGCTGGACCAGCCGAGGGACACAGAACGTTTTCTCCCTCTCACCGCTACTCCTCCCTCTCAGCGATCCTACTCATCTGCCCGAGCCTGAGGAACAAAGATCGTCTATTCCCTCCCACCGCTCCAACGCATCTGCACGAGCCTGAGGGACAAAAGATCGTCTATTTCCTCTCACCGCTCCAACGCACCATGGCCAATCTGCAGCCACAGCTCAACCTGGATTTTATCGGCGCCATCTGCGCCGATCTCCACCAAGATTCTGCACCCTGACTCGCCACTCCAGCAGTCCACCCAAGCACGGAACCCCCGCGCGTGCACCGGGGAGTTACGAGGACGGCACACCACGCACGGGACAATAATGGCTTCACTGACCGCCTTCCTTCTGCTGCACACTGGCCCTTCAGGCTTGCTTGTACACCTGAGGCCCGCAGCTTGCTCACTGGATTTTATGGTCTTAGCCACGGCACACAAGGGGAATTCAGCTGTCTGCTGTTCCTGAGGCTTTAGGGTCGCGCCTGCCCTAAAGTCAACACGCCAGTCCCTCTGCTTTTATTTTTTTTTTCTTACAGCCGCTCCTGCTTTTCTTCATGGCCACGAGAGGAGTCAGAGACAAATTTTTCTTCTTGTGATCTCCGCACGCACAACGGGACAGCCCCTCGACGTCGCAGAGCAGCAAGCAATTTTTGCGCGGCTCGGACGATTTCACCGCTCCTGCCGGCACTTACTACCCCTCCCCTCCCTCCCCCTCCGCCTGCAGCGAGCTTCTCCCACAGCTCGCTCCCATAGATGGATTATCGAGGTCTCGGCCACCTGCCGTGCCCTCTGGGGGGGAGCGTGTGGCGGGTTGATTCAACCCCCCCACAACACACAGGACACTCAGCTCTCTTCTCTCGGTTTTCCCGCTGCACTACTGAGATGTAATGTGCCATTCATGTATTGTGATGCAATGTGCCACGCATGTATTGTGATGTAATGTGCCATGCATGTATTGTGATGCAATGTGCCATGCATGTATAGTGTTCATGCGTCCTGTCCTTACTGTGACCTAGAGGCTGAGATCAATATGTAGATGTGCTTTGGTGTAAACCCCCACAGAGACACAGTTTACATCCACTGATGTTATCTTGAATAAAAATGGCAGATACATTATCATCACAGGATTGCTAATGCATGTTAAAGTTGTACTTGTCGATATTTATGGTCCTAATTTCAATGATGTTTCTTTTGCTAACAGGCTCCTCAGCAGCATACCACATTTGAACTCTCATTTTCTTATCCTTGGAGGTGACTTAAACTGTGTTATAGACCCGGTGCTAGATAGGTCCAGTGTTCGCACTGTATCTCAGTCTGCTATGGCTAGGTCATTCTCAGACTTTATAAACCAGAATGGTCTGGTTGACCCCTGGAGGCTTCATAATCCCTTAACTAAAAAGTTCTCTTTCTTTTCTCAGGTGCATCAGTCTTATTCTAGGATTGATTATTTTGTCATAGATAAATGCCTTAACTCCCGTGTTGTTTCGTGTGATTATTCAAGTGTTCTTGTATCCGATCATGCTCCCTTATTTCTGGATATTCAGTTGTCATCATGTAAAGCCCGCTCATATGTTTGGAAATTCAATTCTTTATTGCTATCAGACAAAATGTTTAGTGATTATATCTCTAAATCTATAGATGACTTTCTTTTTTTTCAACCAGAATGATTCAGCATCACACTCCCTATTATGGGAGTCACTGAAAGCTTATTTAAGAGGCCAGATAATTTCTTCTTCTTCTTCTGGTAAGAAAAAAAGAGAACTCCAGGATAGCTGAACTTACAGTATATCTGAAATGGCAGCTTTGGATCAGGTATGTGCAACAAACCCTTCTCCATCTTTGCATAAGAAACGTCTTGATGTTCAAGCTCAATTTGATCTAGTTTCCACTACTGCAGCTGAACGCTTATTACTGCAAACACGAGGAACCTATTATGAGCATGGTGAAAAGGCTGGTAGACTATTGGCATATCAGTCAAAACATCAGTCCAACTTTCGTACCATTTCCCAAATTGATAATGGGTCTGGTGTGCTGCTCACAGATCCATTAGAAATTAATTCTACCTTCAAATCATTCTACTCGTCACTATATAAATCAGAGTTTCCATCATACCCCCCACACATGAATCAGTTTTTCTCTAATTAAAGATTTCCTAGGGTTGATCTAGACAGGTCTAAACAATTAGAAGCTGCTCTTTTTTTAAAAATGAATTACAACTAGCAATTAAATCTGTGCAGTCAGACAAAGCACCTGGACCCGATGGGTTTCCAATTGAATTTTTCAAAATTTTTAGTGCTAAACTGTCCCCTTTACTTTTGTCAATGTTTAATGAATCATTGGAGAGGGGTTCTTTGCCCCCCACTTTAACTGAAGCTTCAATAACTCTTCTCTTAAAAAGTGGGAAAGATCCTTCTTCCTGTGCTTCCTATAGGCCCTTCTCTTTGTTAAATGCAGATGTAAAGATCCTGGCTAAAATTCTTGCTACTCGACTAGAGAGGATTTTACCTTGTATTATTTCAGAAGAACAAAATGGGTTCATTAAAGAACGTCAATTATTTTTTAATATTTGCACTCTATTAAATATTATCTATACATCACGCTCGGATAGTTTGCCTGAAACTGTAATTTCATTGGATGCCGAGAAGGCGTTTGATAGAGTCGGGTGGCCTTACCTGTTTGCAGTATTAGAAAAATTTGGATTTGGCAACACATTCATCAGTTGGATTAGATTGTTATACACATCACCCAAGGCTAGTATTCGGACAAATGACACCCAATCAGAATATTTTGAATTGGAACGCGGCACCCGTCAGGGTTGCCCCTTATCGCCATCACTTTTTGTGTTGGCTATTGAACCTTTGGCACTCGCTTTGAAGTCTTCCTCTTTTTTCAAAGGCATCATACGTAATGGTGCTGAATATCAGTTGGCCCTGTATGCAGATGATTTATTATTATATCTCACAGACCCTACAACTTGTCTCCCTGGAATTCTGTCAACATTTAAAAAATTCAGTTCATTTTCTGGATATAAAGTAAGTCTTCAAAAGAGTGACTGTTTTCCTGTAAACAAAGCAGCTTTACAACTTAAACAAGCTGACCTCCCTTTTAGCCTTGCCATTTCTGGGTTCAGATATCTTGGAATTAAGGTGAGACACACATATTCAGGTCTTTTTTTGGCTAATTTTGATCCTCTTGGCTAACTTAAAATCCGATTTGTTAAGGTGGAATAATCTGCCTCTGTCTCTGATTGGAAAGATAAATGTCATTAAAATGATTGTGTTGCCAAAATTTCTGTATTTATTCATGACATTACTGTTATGTCTGTAACTGAGGGTGAATGACAAGACTTACGGTGGAAGCTGATCTCATTATCACTCATTATTTCCTTTTGCTCGCTCAGGTGAACCCACACCTGTTACTTGTTATGTGATGGTTTTTTATCACTATTTAAGGGAAACTGTTGTACATTTTCATTGCTGCTGCCACGTCTCATCAGGCTGAATCCAAGCCTCTCTAATCCACGTCAGAGCCCTGTTTTTGCTCTGGTGTCCAACCCATGTAAGTTTTTCCTTCATTGTTATTTTGTTATTTTGAGTATCTTGTTGGACTTTATGTTTGTTAATAAACCTCATAAGCTTGCAGTTCAGCGCCTGGGTTCATTCTCTCTGCACTGAAGGGACAAACATGACAGCTGGCAGCAGCCAGTTAAGAACCCAGCTGCTGTGAGCTTGTGAATCTTTTTGTTTTCTCTTTTTTGCTCACCTGGATGTTGGAGTTCATTATGTCCCCGGCTCAGCGGCCTCGCCCATCTTGTAAAAGAAGACTGGCAGCGGGGTCACCAACCCTGGAAGAGGAGTGGGCGGCAGACTTTATCCAGAGTTTTGTGGATGAAGCTCCCGCTGCTCGCGGTCCCAAGAAAACTTGGGATAGTTTGTATAGAGCTATGGGAACTGTGGAGGCACACCCCGGCCTCTGGAAATATCCGCAATATGTGAGACTGCTATCCACAGTCACTGCACTGCAGCAATCATTCCCTGGCCTGATAATGGAGCTGTTCCCCGCTAGACTGAAGCTGTCATGGAAGCACACACCCCCGGCAGAAGTCCACCCCTCTCCCCGTTCGCCAGCTCCAGCTCCATCATCACAGCCACCACTGCAATGTCATCCCGCTTTGGACCACTGGAGGAAGCCTCCTGCCTCTACGACAGCCATCTCCGTGGCACCAAAACTGAAGCCTCCCTCAGTAGTACAACCTACGGCTCCTTTTTTCCCTGGCTGGATCTTCAGCTTCTCTCCACTCTGCAGCTGCTATTCCCCGCTCAACCTTGGTGTTCTCTCCCGCTGCTGAGAGGTCCTCCATGGGTTCCTTGGCTCTGCCCATCTCCATGACTGCTGGGGTGGCTCCTCCACAATCCTCAGAGGGGCCCATGCCCACCAGAGCCACGGAGAGGGATGACTATTCAACCGCTGCAGCAGATAATATCAAAGACCGGGAGAACAGGCAAGTGTCATTTTATTCTCCATCTATTTATGATAATATGCCTTGTCTGATTCCCGGCAGGGAGGCTCAGGAAACACAGTCCCCTGAGCTCTCCCCACCTGCTGCAGCAATTAACTGCTCACCAACTCTCTCCGTGTCTTCTTCCTTGGTCCCTGAGTGTCCGCCAGCCATGGAACAGAACCGCCAAACGATGGAGGAGCCCGTGGCCCTGGAGGACCCAATTCCAGTGCCAGTAGTGAGCCAACCCCCAGCTGCCACGTCAGATGAGCCACCTGCGTGGGTCGCTCCACCTGGGGGCATCCAGACTGCAACTACCATCATGCCTGCTGCAGAGGCTACTGCAGCAGAGTCAGCAACTGAGCTGGACCTCCCTGAGATCGTGCCCGAGATGTCGTCATTGTCTGAATCGATGGAGTCCTGGACGGCGGTGAAGCTCGAGCTCAGTCAAGTGCTCTTCCTTGTTTGTCTCTTTATTGTCTTGGAGAAATCTTGCCTGGCTCTTGGTGAGGAGAGCTGGGTGCAGCCACCAGCTGCACCTGAGCTCACCTCGCTGGGCTCCGCCGCTGCCGGTGACCCTGACTCTATTTCTGTCCCTGCTATTTCTGAGCCCCCTCCCAGGGTCGCCGAGGAAGATCCATCCATCCCAGATATCTCCGTGGTTTCAGACTCGCCACCTGACTCGTCGTGGGTCCAGCTCCCCCTGCTGAGGTCATCACTGGTGCAGCTCCCCCTCTGCCCGAGATTGTTGTGAGGGTCCCTACTCGGTCCGAGTCTCTGTGGGTGTTGTGTCCCTGGCGGGGACCCTCGTGGGTGCTGTGCCCCAGTATTAATTCAATATGGGTGCTGCGCTCCAGCCTAGGCCCACCATGGGCGCTACGCCCCAGCCCGGGGTCCACCAAGGGTGCAGCATTCACCCAGCCTGGAGCCACCATGGGTGCCGCGGAGCTCCATCCCGGAGCCACTGCGGGTGCCACAGAGCTCCAGCCTGGAGCCACCACAGGTGCCGCAGAGCTCCAGCCCGGAGCCACCGCGGGTGCCGCAATGCTCCAGCCCGGAGCCACCGCAGGTGCCGCAATGCTCCAGCCTGGAGCCACCGCGGGTGCTATCAACCACACCAAGGACATCGTTGTGGTTCCCTTTTCTCCTTTGCCAGATGTCGTCATAGTTCCCCTTTCTCTTTTGCCAGATGTCGTCGTGGTCCCCCTTTCTCCTCTGCCAGATGCCATCACGGTTCCCCCTCCAGTGCTGGATGCCATCCTGGTTGCTCCAGCTCCCCCTGGGCGGCCGCCCCCTGGGCCAACCTCATGGTCAACCACCTGAGCTGTCGGGTTAGGTGGCCTATTTTCTCTGGCAGGCCACCTGACTCATTCCACCTTGCCATCTGCCAGGCCTGGGACTTTGGTCGTCCACCTGAACCTTCCAGCGCCTTGGTTCGGGGGGCCTAAACCTATGGGTTTTGACTGGTTTGGACCCTGAGTGGGATTTTTGTTCATTCCCTCCTAGCCTGTTTCCCCCACCACCCACCCTGGGTGGGTTGTTGTTGTACCCCTGCTGGGGGGACAGGGTTTTTTCTTTTTCAGTTGGTGTTACCTTGGGGTGTCAGGGTCCACCCCTTGGGGAGGCTGTCACGTGCTGAGTTCTGGATCTTCTGCCAGACTCAGCTTCATGGCTCCTTCTCTGCATTTATGTATATTTATTGTATTTTTTGCCCTTGAGTTTCATTATTGCTTTTTGTGTTTCTGTTTTGACTCCAGTTCTGTCTCTTGTTTATTTGTAGCGAATTATCAGTCTGTATTGATTATGTTTGTTCTTCGTATGTGTTCTGTGGTGTGTTTCCCTGGGTTGACGGCTGTCAGGCGATGTTTCTGGGTTTATGCTCTGCAGGGGGCGTCGCCTATCAAGTTGTCAGTCCAGCCGCTCCTCCCTCACCTCTCTCAGCTGATCTCATGATCACTCATTATTTCCTTTTTCTTGCTCAGGTGAACCCACACCTGTTACTTGTTATGTGATGGTTTTTTATCACTATTTAAGGGAAACTGTTGTACATTTGCGTTGCTGCTGCCACATCTCATCAGGCTGAATCCAAGCCTCTCTAATCCACGTCAAAGCCCTGTTTTTGCTTTGGCGTCCAACCCGTGTAAATTTTTCCTTCATTGTTACTTTGTTATTTTGAGTATCTTGTTGGACTTCATGTTTGTTAATAAACCTTATAAGCTTGCAGTTCAGTGCCTGGGTTCATTCTCTCTGCCCCAAAGGGGCAAACATGACGAATGCAGTGATTTTAAAACCGACTTGATGTGACTCTGCTGTTTGGTCTTCGTCAGAACACATGCAGCTGAATTCTGTAATAACTGCAGATTTGAAATTGTCTTTTTGGGAAGACCAGAGACCAGGGCATTACAGTAATCAATACAGCCGGTGATAAAAGCATGCATCAGTATCTCCGTGTTTGCTCTAGAGAGAAGTGGGTGGACTCTGGCTATATTCTTTAGATAGTAAAATCCTGTTTGTGTTATATTTTTAATGTGTGGAGTAAAGCCGAGCGCAGAGTCTTAAATGATACCCAAATTCTTAACATGTTGGGATGGGGTAAAGGACAGACTATGTAATTTTGATAAAATTTTCTGTCTCTGAGCTTCAGGACCGATGACTAAAACTTCAGTTTTGTTCTGGTTGAGCTGAAGAAAATTTGCTGCCATCCATGACTTAATGTCTAAGATACAGTTAAAAAGAGTGTTAATTGGTTCCAAATCATCAGGAGACACAGCGATATACAGTTGTGTGTCATCAGCATAACTATGGTAATTAACGCTATGTCTTCTGATAACATCCCCAAGGGGCAGCAAGTACAGATTAAAAAAGTGTTAGACCTAAAATTGAACCTTGGGGCACACCACAGTTTATTTTGTAGACTCTGGAGGAACATGTATCCATACTTACAAAAAAAAGTCTTCATCTGCATCTCCAACTCTGCCACCTCCAGCTTGGCTTCCTGTCTTTTTGTCAGCGCCACTGTCTCCAAACCATACATCATAGCAGGTCTCACTACTGTTTTGTAAATCTTCCCTTTCACTCTAGCTGCTATTCTGTCACAAATCAACCCAACATTCATCTCCACTCACTCCACCCTGCCTGCACTCTCTTCACCGCTGTTGCGCATTTTTCATTGCTTTGAATGGTTGACAACTAGAGTGGTGGCCTAGTGGTAGAGCATCTGCCCCACAGCTGGGAGGTCGTGGGTTCATGCCCCAGCCGGGTCATACCAAAGACCATATAAAAAAAATGGTACGTTCCACCTTCTAGCTTGGTGCTCAGCATAATAGAGCAAGGAAAGGAAAGTTAACGCACAGAGCTACCAGAGGACTGACCTCCCATTGTAGCTTTCACTACTTACAGTAGCTGTGTGGCCTAGGGTCAGAGAAATGGAAATGGGCACCCCCCTCCTATACACCACCTGGTGTCCCACATGCTGTGGAAGAGGGTGGGGGGATTAACTTGGATGGTTGACCCCAGGTACTGTATTTAAACTCATCTACCTTGACCACCTTCGCCATTACACCTTCCTCCCTCTCATTCACACATGTATTCTGTCTTGCTTCTGCTGACGTTCATTCCTCTTCTCTTCAGAGAATACCTCCATCTCTCCTGTCCATCACCTCACCTTACCTGTCCCTCCTAGTCACTCCCAGTGACAATCAACATCTTCACCTCTGCCACCTCCAGCTCTGCCACCACTACCTCCTTGGCATAGGTAACAAATGGAAATCAAAATAAGTTACATTTTTTGTTAAGGGTACACATTCCCTGGTGATTAAATGTTTATTAATAGCCTATAACATATTCTGCAAGAAAATACTCCACTAGGATTAGACAATTGCTACCAATTATCTCCTTAATAGGCACTCATTGATCGTAAATAAGCAGGCTGTTGTTCACGTTTTGTTAATTTACTTTGCTAAAAGGGGAAGCTTATTAGGTGGCAGTAGAACAAAACAAAAGCTATTAATCTCCAAGTAACTCTAAATGAAGTCTTTCTTACTCAGAATATTGGTAGATACCAGAGATGTTCAGAAGTCCAAGTCACTTTATGATTGTAATATCTAAGGAATTTAAAATAAGTAACACATTATCCTTTATTTGTTAGCATTTAGTAACAGAACTGTTGGATACCATTAGTTTAAACAGGCTGATGAAATTCAATAAATACACAAAAGTTTCCCTTAAAGATATAACATCCGCATTTTCCCCAGAAACTGACAGTTCTTTTCTTGAGTCATGTTTCACAGAGCCAATTATGTGTTGTTTTAACAGTGAAAATCATCCGACTACGCCACAGTGTATCATCATGTTATATCGCGATGATTCATATGTTGATCTGGTAAGGATTTTTACACCAGATGCCCTTCCTGACATAACCCTCCCCATTTATCCAGGCCTGGGACCAGCTGGGTAATCTTCCCCTATTCCGTTATGCTGAGCACCAAACTGGAAGGTGGGAAGTACCATTTTTTTATGGTCTATGGCCCAGACAGGGCTTGAACCCACGACCTCCCAGTTGTGGGGCGGATGCTCTACTCTAGGCCACTCCAGCCATCAATAAAAGGCAACTAAAATGTTATTAAGGAAAAAGTTGTAAATAATAGCCTCAATCTAGTAGAATATAGTCATGCAGAATAAGTTGTTAGTATGTGCTTTATTATGACTGATAAAGCACTTTTATACCAAACATACTAATAAACACTTAACAGTTAATGTGTCCTTTTAAGTGCAACCTACCAAACCATGCTTAGATTAGACTTTATTATATAATGAACATGTAACTGGGTCAGAAGCAAAATACAGATAAATAGATAAATAATTTGACAAAGTCTAGGCTTTTTCCTCTTCAGCTACTCAGAACTGCTGATGAGACACAACACACCCCCTGTGTTTGCAGTCTAGGCCAATTTTGAGAATAAGGTGATATCTCAGCCTCCTCCTTTCCTTGCAGATTTTGTGTTGAATAATGATTTCAGATATGAGCAGGAGAGGAACATAAGCCAAGCTACTCTTTTGAGAAGTGATCAGCAGTGCACATTTAGACCGCTGAGCTTTAGCTGTTAATGAGAAGTTGGACAGGGCCTGAAAACTTTGTGCAACCCTAACAGACGGAGCGCTGAACCCCCTGTGGTAAATCTTTTGTTTGGACAATGTAAGACGTGAACAGGATGAGAAAAGATGAGGGAATGATCCTGTTCTCAGACGCAATCCACTCCATCACAGACGATGCAAATAGGAGACTGGGGAGGATTGAAACTCCCAGTGCAACTTATCTTCCTGCTGCACATTTTATCTCAGTGCTGTCCTTGCAGCTCACTTTCATCTCAGCCTCTTCTAAGTATCTGTAATCAAAGGGAGAGGATGTTCTCTGTTTCAGGCAAACAAATATCCCCCATACACTCCCACCATCTTATCTTTTCCTGTTGTCAGACATTTTTTTGGTGATTCAATTTCATTCACATGCAGTTGGTTGACAGTTGTAAATGTGTACCACACACTGTAGGTCAGATATTATTACAGTTTTATGTCTATAAATGAATCACATTTTAATGTTAACAAAGGTATGAACATTCTAGTATGGAAGCATCATCGTGTTTTGCATTGTAAGGCATTTGTTGTATTTTCCAATAATCAGAGGTGGGTAGCCAAAAATTGTACTCAGGTTAAAGGGTATAGGCTATGTGATAATAATTCCCCAAGTACAAGTAGGAGTAGTCACCAAAAATCTCTAATGTAAGAAAATATCCAACTTGAATAATTGGCTTTCAGGTTTATTGTTTCAGATGAACAAAATGTTTCTCCAAGGAAAATAAAAAGGCAAACTGGCCATGTACCCTCCAATATAATCTAAATCATATACAGTATAAACAGAATGGAACAGTAATAGATACAGTACCTGAACACTGATTTAAATGGAATAAAATTATGAATTCAAACTAACGATGCAGTTTTACAGTATAAACAAGCACATCTACAGACGTGGACAAAATTGTTGGTACCCCTCTGTTAATGAAAGAAAAACCCACAATGGTCACAGAAATAACTTGAATCTGACAAAAGTGGTAATAAATAAAAATTCTATGAAAATTAACCAGTGAAAATCAGACAATGCTTTTGAATTGTGGTTCAACAGAATTATTTTAAAAAACAAACTCATGAAACAGGCCTGGACAAAAATGATGGTACCCTTAACTTAATATTTTGTTGCACAACCTTTTGAGGCAATCACTGCAGTCAAACGATTTCTGTAACTGTCAATGAGACTTCTGAATGAATGAATGAATGAATGAATGAATGAATGAATGAATGAATAAGGTTTATTGTCAATACTACCATACGTAATACATACAGGAGAATTGAAATTTGACTTGACATTGGGCGCGCTCAGTAAGCGCATCCCATAGCCGGGGCAGCCCGAAGGCGCCAGTCGAACAGTGAGGGTAAAGAGGGGAAGGGGGGGGGGGGAGGAAAACACAATAGGCAGAGAGAAAAAACATAGTTATCAGAATAACGCTCGTATAAGCTCATATAAAGCTCAAATGAGCCAAATTTTGATCACACAGAAAAAACCCCTCTATGCACAATTAGCAGACGTTGACAAATGACAACAATACCTGCTGCACCTCTCAGCAGGTATTTTGGCCCACTCCTCATGAGCAAACTGCTCCAGTTGTTTCAGGTTTGAAGGGTGCCTTCTCCAGACGGCATGTTTCAGCTCCTTCCACAGATGTTCTATAGGATTTAGATTAGGGCTCATAGAAGGCCACTTTAGAATAGTCCAATGTTTGGTGTTTTTAGCTGTGTGTTTTGGGTCATTATCCTGTTGCAAGACCCATGACCTGCGACTGAGACCAAGCTGTCTGACACTGGGCAGCACATTTCTCTCTAGAATACCTTGATAGTCTTGAGATTTCATTGTACCCTGCACAGATTCAAGACACCCTGTGCCAGATGCAGCAAAGCAACCCCAGAACATAACAGAACCTCCTCCATGTTTCACAGTAGGGACAATGTTCTTTTCTTGGTATGCTTCATTTTTGTGTCTGTTCTTTCGTTATCCACTATGTGGCGCTATATGTTTTGTCAGGTATTTTGATGTCATTGCGTCCGGGGTGACACTATTTTCCTTCATGGAAAGTTTTATGGACATCGGACAAGTTTTGCCCGTCAGTAATTCTTCCTTTAATCATTAGGGGGCGCTATGAGTGTTGTCTGTGAACACAGAGCTGATGTGCCTTGCCAAAAAGTTCCAGTTTTGTCTCGTCTGTCCATAGGACATTCTCCCAGAAGCTTTGTGGCTTGTCAACATGCAGTTTGGCAAATTCCAGTCTGGCTTTTTTATGATTTGTTTTCAACAGTGGTGTCCTCCTTGGTCGTCTCCCATGAAGTCCACTTTGGCTCAAACAACGACGGATGGTGCGATCTGACACTGATGTACCTTGACCTTGGAGTTCACGATGAATGTGTTTAGAGGTTGTTCTGGGCTCTTTTGTTACCATTCGTATTATCCGTCTCCTCCTGCGGCTACGTCCAGGGAGGTTGGCTACAGTCCCGTGGATCTTAAATTTCTGAATAATATGTGCAACTGTAGTCATAGGAACATCAAGCTGCTTGGAGATGGTCTTATAGCCTTTACCTTTAACATGCTTGTCTATAATTTTCTTTCTAATCTCCTGAGACAACTCTCTCCTTTGCTTCCTCTGGTCCATGTTTAGTGTGGTACACACCATGTCACCAAACAGCACAGTGACTACTTGTCACCCTTTAAATAGGCCGACTGACTGATTACAAGTTTGTAGACACCTGTGATGTTAGAGGACACATCTTGGTTGAACATGTCCCTATGGTCACATTATTTTCAATCTTTTCTAGGGGTACCATCATTTTTGTCCAGGCCTGTTTCATGAGTTTGTTTTTTAAAATAATTCTGTTGAACCACAATTCAAAAGCATTGTGTGATTTTCATTGGTTAATTTTCATAGAATTTTTATTTATTACCACTTTTGTCAGATTCAAGTTATTTCTGTGACCATTGTGGGTTTTTCTTTCATTAACAGAGGGGTACCAACAATTTTGTCCACAACTGTATAACCAGTTTTCTCTCTATAGCACTGAATTCTGAATACCCATGATAACTGTCAGGACTTAATTCTGCTATTTGAAGCTAAATTTCAGTGTCACTTTTGAATTATTGGACAAACCAGAGGAAAAGTATCTGTATGCTGTGGTCTACACACTGTAGACATGGAGAGGGTTGATGTGACTGAATAGGGTGGAAAGGATAGGGTGAGATGGAGGCAGATGATGAAAGGAGCAGCTGAAAGAAGACAACACTGTAGACCAGGGGGTGGACGCCCACCTGGGGCTGTTGTCCAGCCCTGCTGGGTGGGTGGGGGGCCATCCTGCCCTTCCTTCTGGGGCGGGTGCCTAGCTGTCCTGGGGTTTAGTGGCCTTGGGGCATTCATGCTCTGCTGCGGCTGCAAGTTGCCTGGGAGATGGGGGGGGGGGGGGGGGGTGCCATTGACTTGCTTGCTCGCAGTCCCCGGGGGGGGGGGGGGCTGCAACCCTTTTTTGTATATTTCCTGACAAACCATGCATGCACGCACACACACAGACACACGTCTGTCTGTTCTTTTTCAGGTGCAGCTATCAGGCCCATCTTCTCAGAATCAGCAACTGTTTGTGTTTTCTCTCCATTTGTTTTTCTTTCTTTCTCCCGTTTTTACTCCTTCACCCTCCAGCTATTCCATCATCATCATCATCATCATCATCATCATCATAGCAGTCTGTCAGGGGCGACAATGACTGTTTCATTTAGGTCTGATCAGATTCCTCCACGCAGCTCTGTCCTTCGCCTTCCGCTGCCAGGAACTCCTGACCTTGTTAACCCGGGAGACGTCCGAGCCGGTATGAATTGCTTTCTGACTGACCATTTCATGAATCTGCTTGCAAAGTATTTGAGTACCACTAGCTTTTGCTGCACTAGTGGCACATTCTTGACAGATAGAGGCATTATCAGTGGCAAGAACAGGCCAAGACAAACTGACTTCAGTATCTGTTGCAGTGACTGACCAGATGATAGGTTTGTTTATCTCTGCTCTTTGTGTAGTGCATGTCACGATGCACCGACTGGCAAAAGTCCACCACAGACCTTGTGACAGATGTGTTAATCTGCCAGGATATCCAGTCACACCCCGTGTAACTGGGAGTGGTCCATAAAAAACTATAAATATATAGAAATATTATAACAGAAATAACTGCATCTTTGGTCATTAAAACCCCTTACTATTCCAGCCAGTGTCCAGCCAATATATAATGTCACACAGATGTTCCAAGCACTTCATATTCCTTCAATTCCCTCTTCCATCCCTCCCTGTCAGGTCCAGCTTAAGGAAGACAATATACAGGTGCTTCTAAATAAATTAGAATATCATTGAAGTGTTAATTTATTTCAGTAATTCAATTAAAAATGTGAAAATCATATATTGTATAGATTCATTACACACAGAGTGATATATTTCAAGTGTTTTTTTTTTAAATTTTGATGATTATGGCTTATAGATAATGAAAACCCAAAATTCAGTTTCTCAGAAAATTTGAATATTACATAAGACCAATAAGAAAAAAATGGATTTTCAATAGATATGTTGGCCGACTGAAAAGTATATCCAAGTATGCACTCAGTAGTTGGTTGGGGCTCCTTTTGCATGAATTACTGAATCAATGCAGCGCGGCATGGAGGCGATCAGCCTGTGGAAGTTCAGGTTGCTTTGATTACAGCCTTCAGCTCATCTGCCTTGTTGGGTCTGGTGTCTCTCATCTTCCTCTGGACAATACCACATAGATTCTCTATGGAGTTTCGGTCAGGAGAGTTTGCTGGCCAATCAAGCACAGCGATACCATCCATCCATCTTCTACCGCTTTTCCGGAGGTCCGGGTCAGAGAAGCCCAGACTCCCCTTTCCTCGACCACCTGTTCCAGCTCTTCAGAGAAGATACCAAAACGTTCTCAGGCCAACTGGGAGACATAGTCTCTCCAGCATGTCCTGGGTCTTTCCCGGGGTCTCTTCCCAGTTGGATGTGCCCAAAACACCTCAAGTGGGAGGTGTCCAGGAGGCATCCTGATCAGATGCCCAAACCACTTCAACTGGCTCCTTTCGATATGGAGGAGCAGCAGTTCTACACTGAGCCAAACCCGGATGACTGAGCTCCTCACTGTATCTCTGAGGGTGAGTCCAGCAATCCTACGGAAAAAGCTCATTTCAGCCGCTTTTATCCGCGATCTCATTCTTTCGGTCATTACCCAAAGCTCATGACCATAGGTGATAGTAGGAATGTAGATTGACCGGTAAATCGACAGCTTTGCTTTAGAGCCCAGCTCCCTCTTCACCACAATAGACCGGTACAACGTCCAATACCAGGGATTGGTACTGTTGGTAGTGTTGGCAGGTGCCAAGTCCTTCTGGAAAATGAAATCAGCATCTTCATAAAGCTTGTCAGCAGAAGGAAGTATGAAGTGCTCTAGAATTTTTTGATAGACGGCTGTGCTGACTTTGGACTTGATAAAACACAGTGGGCCAATACCAGCATATGGCATGGCTCCCCAAATCAGCTGCCAAGTCCTTCCGTTTTGAAATTATGGTCCCAGAGTCTGGAGGAAGCATAGAGAGGCACAGAATCAAAGTTGCTTGAGGTCCAGTCTGACATTTCCACAGTCAGTGATGATTTAGGAAGCCATATCATCCACTGCTTTATTTCCTGCTTTACCAGCAGCCCGTTTTCCTGGAAGAGCAGGGAGTGAACACATTTAAACCAGCAGCAGATGTTTGACACTAAAAACCACTCATGTTGAGTCAGCAGCTGGATCAAAAGAGGTCATGTGACATTATCCACACAAGACTAAACACAATTAGCCTTTAAAATAGTGGCCACTTAAACGGCACAGAAACAAGCTCCAGACTAAGGTGAGTTCATGCATCCACATTATGTCAGCACCACTGCCGACGTACATCACTGACAAAGTGGTCGGCAATTTTTTCTTGTGTGCCGGTTTGAATGCTTTAACTCTACTTAACTTTCTCAATATTCTTTTAAATTTGGATCGCTGTTTATCCAACTCGATTGGGAAGTAGCACAGTGGTAAATGAGTAGAGCGGAGCAGAGACGAGAACCAGGAAATGTCAAGGAGGAGACAAAGTGGACCAATCACAGTTCTTGTGGTCTGCACCGCCGATGTCCACCTCTTCCATATTGTGTTGCTACTGCATCAACACTGTCGCAGCTGCGTTGTGTCGATGCGGTTGCATAAATCCAGTTTGGGTTTATGCTTCATTCTGCTCTAGTGCACATTTTATACGCTTACATTTTTGCTTTCTCCTCTGCCAAACATCCTCTTGAACGATTGGTATGGATGGCTAACGTATCCAAATGTAGGTGTAATAAACGCATACACTGTGTTATGTAGGTGTGGTCTACGCATGTTCCACATGCACTGTATGTGTCATCTACACATGATGCACACAAACTTTACACGTTTGACGTTTTAGACAGGCAATGTGTAAATCACGTATGAACTACATGTAGACAGCACATTGTTTACACGTGATGCCAGCTGTTAATTTCACGTGATTTTGAGTAATTTTGTCACTGTATAAAGTTCTGCTGCCTGTGCAGGTCAGTTTCCATTGGCTGCTGAGCTTTTGGGTAAAACCATTTCCATGAGGCAGGGGGGTATTCAATCCTATTAATTCCAGTGCTCTTTATTTGAATTTAAAGCAGCTATGATAGATAAAAAATTATTTAATTAAGTACTGAATCAAAATAATGAATCAAAAATAAATATGTAGAGATGTAAAATTAAAATCTAATAAAACAAATAAGAAGAAATTTTGATTACAAAAAATTAAACTACATAACATTATATAGGTAATACATGATCTTAAAAATGATTATGGACAATAATTTCTGATCAGAGGCGAAGCTTGTCAAGCCGAGCTGCCGAGTCAAGGGATCTCAAAGGGCGGTGTCCTGTTCTGCGGGACTCCACTTCCGCGGCCAGCCGAGGAACACCCCCTCACGAGGGGACTACCCCGCGGCACTCCGGAGGTCGGGGGGGGGGGGGGAAGGGCTGGCCGTGAGAGCTAGCATCCTCCAGCCAGCAGCCTCAGGTGTTGGGCCAGGTTGCGTGCAGCGATCAGCGCAAGTGCTGGGGATCCGTAGCTGAATCATAACAAAACCACTAGAAGATGGGCTGGTGTGACGCGAGGTACACCACCGACTGTGGACCGGCGAACCAGGTGGTAACAGGGATGGTTATTGGGGTGACTAAGATCTGAAGAAAACAATAATATAAGCTTGGAGCGAGCCTCCAAGCTTCTCTACCTCTATTGTTGAAGCGATGGCCCAGAGCTGCAGCCGCAAAGTGGTTGGTGCATCTCGTGGTGGCAACCCCCAAATCAAGTGGTGGACACCAGTGGTGAGGGGGGCCATTAAGCTGAAGAAGGTGTCCTATCAGGCTTGGTTGGCTTGTGGGACTCCTGAAGCAGCTGATGTGTACCGGCAGGCCAAGCAGAGTGCAGCTCGGGTGGTTGCTGAAGCAAAAACCCGGGTAAGGGAGGAGTTCGGTGAGGCCATGGAACAAGACTTTCGGTCGGCCTCGAAGAAATTCTGGCAAACTGTCCAGCGGCTCAGGAGGGGGAAGCAGCTCCCTGTCCACACTGTGTATGGTGCGGATGGGGCGCTATTGACTTCGACTGGGGATATCGTCGGGTGGTGGAAGGAATACTTCGAGGATCTCCTCAATCCCACTGATACGCCTTCCACAGAGGAAGCAGGGCTTGTGGACGAGGGGGACGACTCGCTTATCACAGGGGCCGAGGTTGCCAAGGTGGTTAAAAATCTCCTTGGTGGCCGTGCCCTGGGGGGAGACGAGATTCGCCCTGAGTACCTCAAGGCCCTGGATGTTGTAGGGCTGTCATGCTTGACACACCTCTGCAACATTGCGTGGAGGTTGGGGGCAGTTCCTTTGGCATGGCAAACCGAGGTGGTGGTTCCTCTCTTCAAAAAAGGGGACCGGAGGGTGTGCTCCAACTTTAGAGGGATCACACTCCTCAGCATCCCTGGGAAGGTCTATGCCAAGGTACTGGAGAGGAGAGTCCGGCCGTTGGTCGAACCTCGGATTCAGGAGGAGAAATGTGGTTTTCGTCCTGGCCATGGCACATCGGACCAGCTCTTTACCCTCTTGAGAATTCTCGAGGGATCGTGGGAGTTTGCCCAACCAGTTTACATGTGTGTTGTGGACTTGGAGAAGACATTCGACCACGTCCCTCGTGGTTTTTTGTGGGGGGTGCTTCGGGAGTTTGGGGTATCGGGCTTGTTATTACGATCTATTCGGTCTCTGTATGACCGTTGTGAGAGTTTGGTTTCTATTGGCAACACTCGGTCGGACTCATTCCCAGTGAGAGTTGGACTCCGCCAGGGCTGCCCTTTGTCACTGATCCTGTTCATAATTTTTATGGACAGGATTTCTAGGTGCAGCCAGGGAATGGAGGGTGTCATGCTTGGTGACCACAGGATCTCATCTCTGTTGTTTGCAGATGATGTTGTCCTGTTGGCTTCATCCAGCAATGACCTACAGCTCTTGCTGGGATGGTTTGCCGCTGAGTGTGAAGCGGCTGGGATGAGAATCAGCACCTCCAAGTCCGAGTCCATGGTCCTCAGCTGGAAAAAGATGGATTGTCCTCTCCGGGTTGCGGACAGGCTCCTGCCCCAAGTGGAGGAGTTTAAGTATCTTGGGGTCTTATTCACGAGTGAGGGGAGAATGAAGTGAGAGATTGACAGACGGATCGGAGCAGCATCTGCAGTGATGTGAATGTTGTACCGGTCCGTTGTGGTGAAGAGGGAGCGAGAGAGTCAATCTACTTTCCTACTCTCACCTATGGTCACGAGCTTTGGGTAATGACCGAAAGAACGGGATCGTGGATACAAGCGGCTGAAATGAGCTTTCTCCGTAGGATTGCTGGACTCACATTCAGAGATAGGGTGAGGAGCTCAGTCATCCGGGAGAGGCTCACAGTAGAACTGCTGCTCCTCCACATTGAAAGGAGTCAGTTAAGGTGGTATGGGCATCTGATTAGGATGCCTCCTGGACGCCTCCCACTTGAGGTGTTTCGGGCACGTCCCACTGGGAGGAGACCCCGGGGCAGACCCAGGACTCGGTGGAGAGACTATGTCTCCCAGCTGGTCTGGGAACGCCTTGGTATCCTCTCTGAAGATCTGGAGCAGGTGGCTGGGGAGAGGGAAGTCTGGGCTTCTCTGCTTGAACTGCTGCCTCCGCGACCTGGACCTCCGGAAAAGCGGTAGAAGATGGATGGATGGATGGAGCGAGCCTCCTGGTACTAATATTAGCTCGGGGGCTAATAGACTACCTTTAGCCCCCCCCCTTCCTTCTACATGACAGACAGCTAGGGGGGCCAATAATAGAGCAGTGCGTGGGTCTCAAGGATGGCGGTGGGTTGGCTTTTTCTAATCATGATGTATACAGTTTACCCAGAAGAGTCCAAAACGTTTCTAGCGTTTCTGGGAGACAAAAAGAAGATAAAAGCTGTGTGAGTTTTTTTTGTCTCCCGCCCAAAGATGCTGGGATAGGCTCCAGCCCCCCCGCGACCCGAAAAGGACTAAGCGGAAGAAGATGGATGGATGGATGGAATTGACTGTTTTGAAATTGTTTTGATAATTATGTGACCAGTAGACTCATTTCAGACAGTTAAAACCTACAAACACACCATTTTCTAGTCAATGACCCCTTTAACAATCCACTTTTTCTTATTGGTCTGATGCAATATTCTGATTTTTTGAGAAACTGAATTTGGGGTATTCATTAGCTGTAAGCCATAATCATCAAAATTAAAAGAAATAAACACTTGAAATATATCACTGTGTGTCTACTGTATATTATCCTTGAGTTTCACTTTTTGAATTGCTTTACTGAAATAAATTAACTTTTTGATGATATTCTAATTTATTGAGATGCACCTGTAAATAAAGTATTCAAGTTCTTATATAGCAAGAGGAGTCTATAAATGCGATTTATATACAGTATATGCCCATATACAGCATCCTCTTTCTTGTAAATTTGTCAGTTTTCCTTGTAAAATTGTATTGTTTCAAAAAATTGGCTACTTTTTTCATCAGAAATTTTCAACTTTTTCTCACAGATATGACTTTTTCCATATATTTGCATTTTTTCCTGTAAATTTTCTACTTTTTGCATAAACATGCTACTATTCCTTGTAAATTTGTAACCCTTTTCCTTGTCAAATTGATTTTTTCTTTTAAATCTGCAGTTTTGTAAATTTGTCACTTTTTTCTTGTAATTGCTTTTTTTTTACAGTGCATCAGGAAAGTATTCACAGTGCTTCACTTTTTACACATTTTGTTATGTTACAGCCTTATTCCAAAGAAAAAGAGAAAGGATTGTCTTGAGGCACAAATCTGGGTAAGGGTACAGAAAAAAATCTGCTGCTTTGAAGGTCCCAATGAGCACAGTGGCCTCAATCATCTGTAAATGGAAGAAGTTTGGAACCACCAGGACTCTTCTTAGAGCTGGCCAGCCGCCGAAACTGAGCGATCGGGGGAGAAGGGCCTTAGTCAGGGAGGTGACCAAGAACCCAGTGGTCACTCTGTCAGAGCACCAGTTTTCCTTTGTGGAGAGAGGAGAACCTTCCAGGAGGACAACCATCTCTGCAGCAATCCACCAATCAGGCCTGTATGGTAGCGTGACCAGATGGAAGCCACTCCTTAGTAAAAGGCACATGGCAGCCCGCCTGGAGTTTGTCAAAAGGAACCTGAAGGACTCTCAGACCATGAGAAACAAAATTCTCTGGTCTGATGAGACAAACATTAAACTCTTTGGTATGAATACCAGGCATGTTTGAAGGAAACCAGGCACTACTCATAACCATGCCGATGGTGATGGCAGCATCATGCTGTGGGGATGTTTTTCAGTGGCAGGAACTGGGAGACTAGTCAGAATAGAGGGAACGATGAATGCAGCAATGTACAGAGGCATCCTGGATGAAAACCTGCTCCAGAGCACTCTTGACCTCAGACTGGGGTGACGGTTCGTCTTTCAGCAGGACAATGACCCTAAGCACACAGCCAAGATATCAAAGGAGTGGCTTCAGGACAACTCTGTGAATGTCCTTGAGTGGCCCAGCCAGAGCCCAGACTTGAATCCAATTGAACATCTCTGGAGAGATCTGAAAATGGCTGTGCACCGACGCTTCCCATCCAACCTGATGGAGCTTGAGACGTGCCGCAAAGAGGAATGGATGAAACTGCCCAAAGATAGGTGTGCCAAGCTTGTGGCATCATATTCAAAAAGTCTTGAGGCTGTAATTGCTGTAAAAGGTGCATCAGCAAAGAACTGAGCAAAGGCTGTGAATACTTATGTACATGTGATTTTAGTTTTTTTATTTTTAATAAATTTGCAAAAATCTCAAAAACATTTTTCACATTGTCATTATAGTATTGTGTGTAGAATTTTGAGGAAAAAATGAATTTAATCCCTTTTGGAATAAGACTAACATAACAAAATGTGGAAAAAGTGAAGCACTGCGAATACTTTCCGGATGCACTGCAATTCGCTACTTTTTCCAGTGCAATTTTTCAACGTTTTTCTTGCACATCTGCAACATCCATGTGGATACTGCTTAAATGTTTGTTCTCTGAAATTTTGTTCCTGTTCACCTGGATAATGACTCAAGTTAGTTATTTATTTTTTTTGTTGGGAGAGGTGAAAAGTGTTGCATAGAGCCCCCCAAAAGTCAGAAACGGCCCTGACTAGAATAACACTTAGTGTCCCCTTTAATATTTACCCAGGAGAAAATGCTCTGGTTATTGTCCCCTCAACAATGAAATGAAATAACTGCCCATAACTACACCATGAGTTCTTAATCATTTATAAGTTACTGTCAGTGCCTCCTTTTAAAATGCAAACACAAGAGTAGCCATGCTTAAAAGTCCCTTCATAAAACAGATTCTATTTTACAGTAAGATTCATGAATGCACCCTCACTGCAGTCTGAGCTTAATTAGGAGCCTTAATTGGGCTTTGTCTCCCCCTGCCGGAAGGCGTCAGATTGCACACCTTTTGTTGAGAACAGCTGAGCTGCTTTTGAATTCAGCACCACGTCCAGTTGACACATCCCTCGACGTCCCACAATCCCGCTCTGTGGTCATTGAGGAGCTTTCACAGGA
This sequence comes from Pholidichthys leucotaenia, assembly GCA_020510985.1. Lineage (NCBI taxonomy): Eukaryota > Metazoa > Chordata > Actinopteri > Cichliformes > Pholidichthyidae > Pholidichthys > Pholidichthys leucotaenia. The sequence goes on from CM035847.1 coordinate 237,549,796, forward strand.
GCCTTATAAATAGCTCACAGGAATCAAATATTTATCAGATGAATTTGTGTGTGCCCCTCTGCAGTGGAAGGACACACACACACACACACACACTGCTGCAGCATAAGAAGACAACGCCACGGACACTGTTAACTCACACAAAAAATTTAATACCCTTCGTGAGGGGATAGATGGTCCAAACCTTGACATACTAAATAGGGAGAGGTGTGATGACAGGTTTTTAATGTAAAAACTTGCAGCCAACACCCAAATGCTCTGTAAAAAGTCATGTGACGTATGACTTACTTACTTACATAGTTAGTACACATACACCAATGTTTTAATATACTTATATATGTCTTTTGTCTGTTGTCTTTTATCTAGACCAGCCAGATACAGTACTGATTAATATACACTCACCGGCCACTTTATTAGGTACACCTGTCCAACTGCTCGTTAACACTTAATTTCTAATCAGCCAATCACATGGCGGCAACTCAGTGCATTTAGGCATGTAGACATGGTCAAGACAATCTCTTGCAGTTCAAACCGAGCATCAGTATGGGGAAGAAAGGTGATTTGAGTGACTTTGAACGTGGCATGGTTGTAGGTGCCAGAAGGGCTGGTCTGAGTATTTCAGAAACTGCTGATCTACTGGGATTTTCACGCACAACCATCTCTAGGGTTTACAGAGAATGGTCCGAAAAAGAAAAAATATCCAGTGAGCGGCAGTTCTGTGGGCGGAAATGCCTTGTTGATGCCAGAGGTCAGAGGAGAATGGCCAGACTGGTTCGAGCTGATAGAAAGGCAACAGTGACTCAAATAACCACCCGTTACAACCAAGGTAGGCAGAAGAGCATCTCTGAACGCACAGTACGTCGAACTTTGAGGCAGATGGGCTACAGCAGCAGAAGACCACGCCGGGTGCCACTCCTTTCAGCTAAGAACAGGAAACTGAGGCTACAATTTGCACAAGCTCATCGAAATTGGACAACAGAAGATTGGAAAAACGTTGCCTGGTCTGATGAGTCTCGATTTCTGCTGCGACATTCGGATGGTAGGGTCAGAATTTGGCGTCAACAACATGAAAGCATGGATCCATCCTGCCTTGTATCAATGGTTCAGGCTGGTGGTGGTGGTGTAATGGTGTGGGGAATATTTTCTTGGCACTCTTTGGGCCCCTTGGTACCAATTGAGCATCGTTGCAACGCTACAGCCTACCTGAGTATTGTTGCTGACCATGTCCATCCCTTTATGACCACAATGTACCCAACTTCTGATGGCTACTTTCAGCAGGATAATGCGCCATGTCATAAAGCTGGAATCATCTCAGACTGGTTTCTTGAACATGACAATGAGTTCACTGTACTCAAATGGCCTCCACAGTCACCAGATCTCAATCCAATAGAGCATCTTTGGGATGTGGTGGAACGGGAGGTTCGCATCATGGATGTGCAGCCGACAAATCTGCGCCAACTGTGTGATGCCATCATGTCAATATGGACCAAACTCTCTGAGGAATGCTTCCAGCACCTTGTTGAATCTATGCCACGAAGAATTGAGGCAGTTCTGAAGGCAAAAGGGGGTCCAACCCGTTACTAGCATGGTGTACCTAATAAAGTGGCCGGTGAGTGTACAGTCACATCTGCAACAATACCAATTTATTATCATACAGTCCAAGCATCAAAAAGGATTCCGCGGTAGGCGTCTGGGTCCATCCTCCCTATGCTAACATTAAAAATCGGCATTTGTAAAATTCAGTTCTTTCTTTGTCAATATTGTATAGACTGGTGTTGATACTTGTCCTTGTATCTCGTGTCTTCTGTGCAAAAGATTTTTTTTTTAAGAACCCAAAAACATGATTGACATAACAGGATACCTGGCTGTTCACTTTACAGTTATGATGAAGTTTTTTTTCCTTTTTTAAATCTTTTTTTTTTGTACAATTAAACAGTCACATCCAAACGCCACACCCTCTTGGCATATCACAGGAAAAAAAAAAAGGAGAAAATAAAAATCCAAAGTAACGCTTCTCATCATCAGGATGGGAGGCAACAGTAGAGAGGAACATTTTTATGACTACAGTGAGCAGCATCCTCCATTCGTACACTTTTTTTTTAGAATAAGGCACTGCTGCATAAAGAAAGGACATGGCCAACAAACCTCTCTGGGAGTAAGATGGGGAGGCAGGATGAACAAGACTGTTCTTTTCCAGCAACTCACAAAAAGTTTGCATGTGTCAGTAAATGTGCTTTATTGTTTGCTGTGCACTGGGACCGTGTGTCATATGGCATGTAGACATATTTGTGTTTTTACACGACTATATTTGTGTGTGGCTGAGCCATTTTTTTTCTTTTTTTGGCTACACTACTCCCCTCAGACTGTGCTCTCGAGCATCCACTCAGTGCTGCTGAATGTAACTCTCCTACTGGCGAGCGGCGAGGACTCCACGTTGAGCTGGTTGGTGGACTTGTGCCACCTCGTCCTCGCTCTGCGTGGGTAACTATGACTCTGAAATATGGAGTAATCCCCACCATCAAAAGAGAATCTGTGCCTAGTTCGTGCCAGCTCGTTTGGAAGCAGCCCCATGTTGGCCAGGGCACTTTTCTTGTCCTTGAGCCTGGGAGCCTCCTTGGTACCGGCGTTGGGGCCTATGAGACACAGGGACATGGTGGAGCCTGTTAGGCTGCTGTCCGTCTGCGTGTCGTCAGATGGGGGGCCAGAGCGCTGCGCGTCCAGGCTGGTTCGTCTCTTCATCTTGTTTACACTGACGGGAGGCAGCTCCACCTCCAGGATGGCAGTGGTGTCCGCTGGGCTCTCCTTCTTCTCGCCGTCCACCCTCAGCACCAGCGCCATGCACTCTTTGGGCGCCTGGGCTTCGTGCTGGCCCTCGTCAGATGGCTGTTTGGAGGCGGAGCGCTGGAGCCGCTGTTGGCTGCCGTTGGTCTGGGAGTGCATGCTGCAGCTGACCTTGGTCTTGCTGTCCTCTGGGCTGCTGTAGGCCTTGTAACGAATCATCAGGATGATGATGAACACTAACACCGATGCAACGATTATACCACCGATAATGATGATCATGGTGCCTCCAAGAAACTGGCTGTGCATGAACCGGCACTGGCTGACTTCGCTGGCTGTGTGGAACTGCACGCAGCCGACCACACGCGTTGCCGTTAACGACGTGATGCCATCGTCGTAAACTGCCAGCACGCAAAGGTCATACTCCCGTCCTGCAGCCAGATCATTGATTAAGAAGTTCTTGCTGGTGGATGGGATCATTCTGCAGGGAGGAGAAAAAATATACAGCACAGTGGAGAAGAAGTAAGATTAATCATGAGAATTACAATGCCCCCATAGTCTGATTTGCATATTGTGTATTAAATCTTACAAGCGTCAGCTCCACAAAAAAAAAAGGGGGTAGCAGGGCCATTGGCGTGATCATTAGATCTCACTCATTTTGGAGAAACATTAAAAAAAGCACCACAGTTCAGTAAAGAAGTATGAAAGCTAGTATGAAAGCTATTGCAGGCCTTCAGAGCACAGAGTGCAGTAATCGTGCGTTTTTAGATGGTTTTAATTCAGACACAGAGCTGGCTAATGCTCTTAATTGTTTTTATGGTCGTTTTGACTCCTTTGATTTTAGCACAGAAACCCAAGGTTTGAAACAGAAACTCAAAGACAATCAGCACTTTAATATTGAAGTGCAGGATGTTAAAAGGGCATTCTGTGCAGTAAAAGTGAACAAAAGTCAGGGCCCTGATAATATACAGTATGTGAGCGCTTGGTAAAGTCCTGTGCACATGAACTGAGTCCTGTATTTCACTACATTTTCAATAAGTCCTTACAGACACAACATGTGCCTAAGATCTGGAAAGATGCTGTGGTTGTCCCTGTTCCAAAATCCAGCTGTCCTAAAACGGTAAATGATTTTAGACCAGTTGCTTTGACTTCAATTTTAATGAAAATTTTTGAAAAACTGGTCAGATTTGAGGTCCTAAAGCAGACTGAGCATGCACTGGATCCTTTGCAGTTTGCCTACAGGCCTCACAGAGGAGTGGAGGATGCCACTGTCACTCTGTTTAATATGCTTTTTGAACATCTGGATTTTAATGGGACACATGCCAGGCTTTTATTTGTGGACTTTTCTTCTGCTTTTAATACAATCCAACCTCATATTTTAGTTGAAAGGCTCCTGCAACAATTTGATTTGAGTAATAATCTGGTGGGTTGGATTCTGGATTTTTTTAACCAACAGGACACAGAGAGTAAGGGTCAATGGTACATTGTCTGACCAAAAGTGTTCTTCTACTGGCTCTCCTCAGGGGTGTGTGTTGTCACCACTACTCTTCACCCTGTACACAAACATGTGTCGGAGCAGACATGACAACAGACACATTATAAAGTATGCTGATGATTCAGTTGTTGTCAGTCTCTTTCAGGATGGTGAGAGTGGCCACGACCCAGTAGTTGATGATCTTGTTCACTGGTGTGAGAATTCCTACCTGCAGCTGAATACGACAAAAACTAAAGATATGATTATTGACTTTAGGAGGAAAACTCCCAGGCACGAAGTCACTGTACTAAAAGGCCAGACCACTGAATGTGTACAATCCTACAAATATCTTGGGACGATTATTGATGGTAATTTAAACTTTGAAGAGAACTGTGAAAGGGTGTGCAAAAGGGGTCAGCAACATTTGGATTGTTTAAGAAAACTTGCACACTTCCAGACTGACTGAATCATAATGACAATGTTTTATCGGGCTTTTATTGAATCTGTTTTATCCTTTTCTTTAGTGTCATGGTTTGGTCAGATAAAACTGAAACAGAGGAAATCCTTGGATCACGTAGTTAGATGGTCCAGTTGTTTGCTTGGTGAGTCACAGCTGAGCCTGACATCCTCGTACACCAGACAGGTACAGAGGATGGCTACCTCCATTTTAAATGATGACTCCCACCCTTTGCACTGCAACTTTCAGCTTCTTCCCTCAAGACGGAGGTTTGCTGTCCCAAAATGTAAAACCCAGCGCTACAAAAACAGCTTTGTTCCTGCTGCTGTCAAACAGTTGAACAAGGTGTAACACTATATTGCACATAATTTAGTTACCTATTTATTAATTTTTATTTTATATTTATTTATTTTTGTAGTTTTTTTTATTTGGGTTTTAAATCTTTTATTGGGTTTTAGGCTTTTATTGAGTTTTTAATCTCTTTGACTTAATTTTTAACTTTTTTAATATGACCCTTCTCTCTTATCTCCTTGTTTTTTTCTCTTGTCTCTTTGTCTTATGTCCTGATTGGTGGAGCCTTGAGTACTTTTATCATGTTTATAGTCAGCTTCATGTGTGCCTGTGTTTGTGTTCATGTTGAATGTAATTGTGGTTTGTAAATATGTGTCTAAAAGGATGTCACCTGACTGCAAAACAAATCTACCTACGGGTACAAATAAAGTAACCTGAACCTGAACCTGAACCTGATAAATGCAGCAGTGAGTGGCTCTACTGGGTTTCTGGATACCATCTCAAGTATGTGCCACAACAGCTGCTGGCTGGAGGACAAGTGGCACATGATGTGAGGACAGTTTTGATGGTCACCGTTTGTTGGCAACTGCAAAATTACGTGGGTCTAAATGCTGCGGACAAAGGCATTGTCTTCAGGTCAACACTGGCATTAATATAATTAGGAGCCTGTTCCTTTTCCCTGAAGGGAGACTTTGATGGTTATCATTTGTAGGTAATAATGTACCACCTAAAGACAAAGCAACACTCAGCTCCACGCCGAAACAGGATGAGAAAATTATACAGGAGAGCAACTCATTATATCTGATAAAACCTGAAAAAAAGAGAAAGGCAATGACTATTATTAACTCCCTCTATGAATACATAAATCCTGAAACGCTGCTCACGATAATAGATTCTGTTAATTTTTGTCACATATTGCATAAAAAGAAAAAACAAAACAAATAAAGTGAAGTCTCATTTTTACAATGTCTGCAAACAGTTTCTACTGGCTGTTTAAATAAGAATTTGCTCATTCTGCTATTTAAAATGTGTAATTAATGATAATTTTATTAAATAATTTTTTTGTTATTTTTAATATGTGCAGTTTAACAATTTTTACTAGGAAACAACAGTATTAATATCAAAGTACTGATATGTGCTAATAAAAAACAAGTCTTTCCCATACTCCTGGGCAACTGTTAAAGTATGACACAAAATGTGACAAATATTGTGAAATATTTTGGTTGTAAAAGCTGGTATTAGGGTTAAAAGATGCCTTTTATACAGTGCTGTGAAAAAGTATTTCCCCCTTCCTGGTTTCTTATATTTTTGCATATTTGTCACACCTAAATGTGTTAGATCATCATACATATTTTAATATTAGACAAAAACCCAAGTAAATACAAAATGCAGCTTTTAAATGATGATTTCATTTATTAAGGGAGAAAAGCGGTCCAAACCTACCTGGCCCTGTGTGAAAAAGTAATTGCCTCCTAAACCTAATAAATGGTTGTGCCATCCTTGGCGGCAACAACTGCAATCAAGCATTTGTGATAAATGGCAGTGAGGGTGTTTTTACATCACTGTGGAGGATTTTGGCCCACTCTTCTTTGTAGAATTGTTTTAATTCAGCCACATTGGTGGGCTTGAGCTTGCGGTCACGAACTGATGGCCGAACATTCTTCTACAGGATTTTCTGGTAGAGAGCATAATTCATGGTTCCATCAGTTATGGCAAGTCGTCCAGGTTCTGAAGCAGCAAAACAGCCCCGGACATTACACTACCACCACCGTGTTTGACTGTTGGTATAATGTTCTTTTATGAAATGCTATGCTAGTTTTAAGCCAGATGTAATGGGATGCATGCTTTCTAAAGAGTTACATTTTTGTATCCTCAGTCCACAGAATATTTTCCCAAAAGTCTTGGGCATCATCAAGATGTTTTTTGCCAAATATGAGACGAGCTTTTGTATTCTTTTAGGTCAGCAGTGGTTTTCACCTTGGAACTCCCCCATGGATGCCATTTTTGCCCAGTCTCTTTCCTATTGCTGAATCATGGACCTGTGTCCAAACTGAGACAAGTGAAGCCTGCAGTTCTTTAGCTGTAAAAGGTAAAAAAAAGTTAAGGCCAACTTTGTTGTCATTCAATCTATACAGCCAATCATGTACAGTAGAATGAAATTACGTTTCTTCTATCTACAACGTTAATCACATCTAGAATCAGAGGGGTCGCTGCCATGCAAGGCGCCGCCACAAATTTCCCTCCTCCGTTCCATTATTGCTGAGCACCAAGTTGGATGGCAGGAAGTTCCACTTTTATATGGTCTTCAGCATGACCCGGCTGGGATTTGAACGTAGGCCTTCCGGGTGTGGGGCGGATGCTCTACCAACTAGGCCACCACTCTGGTTGTTCTGTTATTCTGGGGTTTTGTTTCTCATCTGTTCTTGAGTTTCTTTCGATCACAGCATGATGTGTTGCTGTGAGATCTCACAGCAACAGCATCACAGCATCACAGCATCTTGAGATCTTGAGATCTTTAACACTTTGTCAGACAGGTTCTATTTAAGTGATTTCTTGATTCAACAGGTTTGACAGTAATCAGGTCTGGATGGGCCTAGTGAAACTGAAACTTATCTTTGTCTAATATTAAAATTTATTTGATGATCTGAAACATTTCAGTATGACAAATATGCAAAAATATAAGGAATCAGGATGGGGTCAGGATGGATTTTTCGCAGCACTGTAGCTAACTGAATTTTGATTTAATTTTCAGCACAAATCAGACTCCAATGCATATATTTAATCTCCTCCTCATCTATCTTCTTTCTATATTTATAAGCTGTCCCTGTGTTTGATTTGTGATGTCATGTGTTATTTGCTCATTAACTTTTTTTGGTTGCATGGTTGAAATGGTTAACAAATCTTTTCGAATTGAAAAAGGAAAATTGCCCACCATGAATAACTTCTCAGACATAGAAATTATTACACCCACACAACACAATAAAAACTGCTACCACTCTCCAGCATAAATCCAAAATATTTCCATTTTTAAAGTGTCACGCATGACTAGGCCACTTATTCATTTTTACAGAATATGTTAAAAACTCACTGTAGGGCTACAGACTTTAAAACTTGACAGAAAGCTGTCCTACGGTGAAATACGCCACCCATTCAAAGAGATTTCGGCATACATTGAGATATACTGTATACTGCACATGCTTCCATTATTTAGCTACTCAGATGGTTAAATCTACAGGCGGCAGACGAACAGCTGCAAGCAAGAACAGCTGAGAGGCTGCTGGTGCAGCTGTGAGCAAGAGGCAGGAGCTGCAAGAGAGCTGCAGCAAACGAGCGGCAAAGGCCTTCAGCAATTAGACTCCTTTCTTAGTTAACTGCATTACCAGTAGCATATTACTTTTGCATGATATTGCAATCCATTCTAAGCATCTTGCTTAGATTGAAACTGTTTGCAAACAAGCAATACTGGAAAATCAGTGTACTCATTTTAAGAGCAATAAAATGTAACATAATTCTTATTTTATGCCACTTTAAACGCCTGCTCTACTGCATTCCATTAGCATCACATTTTGATACTACTGTACATAAAAAAGTGTAGAAAACATCAAAAACATCGCACTTTTTTATACATTTAAAGATCGGATGTACAGTATGAATATGCAGGTAAATAATTCAGTTCTACCATTTCATATCAATGATAGGGGGCTTTCTGCTAAAGTCATTTTATATTTTTAATCATGTTTTTTTTGCTAATTGTAGCCATGCAGTGGAAAGTAAGACGCTAAATTGACTCATATGCAGTATTTAATTGGATAATATACTGTGTACTTCTACTCTGACCACAGAAAACGCATCAGTGAATTAACCTCATTAATCCTGAATGTACCTTTTTAATATTTAAATGCCCCCTTCCCCAAAGACAAAAGGCATGTTAGGAAATGCAGTTTTACGAGCTTAAACGTACAGTAAGTAATGATGTGATTCTGCCTTCCACAACTACAACGAAGCCTATCATTACTGAAACCCTGTGTAATCACACCCTGCGCTGCAACCAATTAATGCAGACACTTTCTACCAATAGAGTTACATGTTATTGTTGTTGTCATATTAAGTTTTAATTATGCTGGAACCACAAACTATTAAGCTGGCTGCATCAATCGACTCAACTGGTGTACTACACAATCTGTGATCAATCACAGTGTACACTCACTACAATATAGGTCACTTAATTTTGGATAAATATAATCATTCAGCATTTCGTTTTTATGCCAATAAAACATGGTTGTATCAGTGAGTAGACAGTTAATCCAAAGAGTTCACCTTTCCCCTTTATCCCTCCCCTCCTTATTCTCCCACTGTTGCTCACCTGTACACCAGCGTATCATCTGCTGTGCTATTGTATTGAATCTGGTACATCCTGATGCCAGGGATATGACGCTCAGATGGCCAGCGGATCACGGCGGAGGAAGAGGTCAGTTCACTGACCATTACCCTCCTGTCCTGCTTGTCGTAGCCCTTGGTGTCGTTGCCAGATTTGGTGGAGGTAGTGATGTCTGAGAGGCCGGGGTCCTCACGGATGTGGGCTGTGTTGTTAACAAACAAGGGTAAGGGGATCATGTTGATCTCGACAGCAGCTGTGGCGATGCCTGCAGCATTGGACGCCACACAATTAAATGCCCCACTGTCCTTCAGCGTGGTGATGAGAATATCAAGGGTGCCGTTATCGTACAGGATGGTGCGGGAATTATTATGCACCAGCTTGCCGTCTGGTGACCGCCAGTGAATGTCTGGTTCCGGATCACCCACCGCTTTGCATTTGAGAGTCACTCCTTGCCCTTCCATCACGTAGGGCTTGGTGGCCAGGTGTTTGGTGATTAGCGGAGGCTCACAGATAAACTCCTCCTCTTGGATGGACCAGAAGTATTTGTCCATGAGGTGCTCGGGTGAGGCACAGGTCTCCAGATCGTCCTCTCTCGTCAGCCTGCGCAGCCACAGCAGCTCGCAGTTGCAGTGCAGAGGGTTTCCGCCAAAGCTCACGGTCAGCGTGGACGAGCTGGAGCCCTTGGCGTCAGTCAGGATCTGAGCGTGCTGGAACAGGCTGTCTGGCGGCAGCTTCTGCAGCCTGTTAGAGGTCATGTCCAGACGGACTAGCTTAGTGAGCAGTGTAAAAGTCCCCGCGCCAATGTGGTCAATTAGGTTGTGGTCCAGTGTGAGCGTGTTAATATTGGTCATTCTGGCTATTGCTTCCCATGGAAGGGTGCGCAGGTTGTTGTTGGAAAGATCCAGGTCCTCTATGGTGGAAACAAACTCATCAAAGGAGGTGGGGGCCACTTGATGGATCTGGTTGTTTCCGAGAATGAGGTGACGGAGGTTGATGAGGCCTTTAAAGTGGTCACTTTTAATAACACTAAGGCGATTTCCGTCCATGTGCAGCGCCCGCAAGGACCGCAGTCCTAAAAAGGCCTGGGGCGTGATCTGGCTGATGGTGTTGCGGGACAAGGTGAGGTGGACCAAACTGGTCATGTTGAAAAAGTCTTTCCTCCTGATAACGGTGATGAAGTTGTCAGTGAGCCGCAGTTCTACAGTCTTGCGGTCGATGGTGGGGGGCACGAACAATAGACCGGTCTTAGCACAGAGCAGAGTCAAAGTGGGAGAGAGGTGCTGGCAGATGCAGCGGCCGGGGCAGCTGTATCCCTCCACCAGAGCTGCACACAGCAGCATGCACAGAACCAGCCGCTCCATTGTTGATCCGTTTCCAGGTCCTGCATGTGACACAGACAAATGGAAATAGGAGAGACACCGAGTCAAAAAATAGAGATCTTTGAATGAGTAGATAGTATCATTGCCTTTATGAGAGCCTGCTACTAAAATCCAGAGTCTGACCAAGATTGCTGAGACTGCCAGCAAGGTATCAATCACAAAATGAAATGGAGCTTTTTTGAAATAATGGCACCTGGGATGATGAAAGGCTGTGCCAATCCTGTCAGAAGCCCATGTCTCTGGAGCTTTTTAATGGAAATAACAGAAAGGGTTTTTGTGCCACTATCCTGCATCACCACTGGACCATATAATTTCCTGAATGATCACAGGGCAGTTTTCCTATATTAGGCAACCATGCCATGTGCATCTCCACCACATAACAAGACTTGTGTGGTTTTCTTGCCCTGATCTCCGCATCAGGGTGGAGAATTAAGGATAGAAAAGGGCGCTTGTCAACAAAGCTCAATGATTTCTGTAACCTTTTCATTCTCTCAACCCTTCCCATGGCGCCGAGCTGTACTGCAAAGGTAGATAGAGCCCTGTCGTGTAAATCATGGCAAAAATAAATAAACAAATGAATAAAAGTGGGGGAAAAAAGTGGAAATATGGCTCGTTTTCAAGTCCACCCGATGGAGGCATTATTGAACGATTCTGGGGTTTTGAGGATGTTCTGATTCTCTGATTCCCATTTAGAGGTATTGATTTGAGACTGTGAGAGAACACGCCTGTGGTGACAGGGGTAAAAAGAGATTCTTGGCTGTAATAACCATAAGAGACCCCAGTGGAGCACAACCAGCTCTGTGTTAATGCCATAGTGCCAGCGGTTTTACCTCTTTGGCATCTGTCTCCGCTACTAATTCGTGGTGCTTCAGCGTTGATGAGCGAGCCTGTTAATGCTGATAAAGTAACGAGATGACAACCGACTCTTCCCTCCCAGGTCTAGAGAGATTGACAAGAGGGCTCTTAAAACCCACAGCACCATTCCAGCCCCACGGGGCGACACTTTTCTCCCTCACCAGATCTAGTGTGTCAATCAACAGCGGTGCCTCTTTTTAAGGGGTCCAGCATATTTATTTTAGTTCAGCTTGGAAAAGCTGGCTGTGGTTTTTGAGGACAGATAGGTTAATTTTTTTCTATGATTTTGACACCATATAATTTGTCACGACCAATTTTAGTCATTTTTTTTGATGCCACTAATTCGTCTCCCCATTGTGCCTAAAGCATCTAATGTTCACAGTACGAATATTTCTCAATTAAATTTGATAAAAAAAAAATTTGCCTGTGGGGAAATTAATGCAACATTTTAAATGCTACGTGTCAAATTCTATTAAGAAAACAAACCCAGACACTCCAGCTCTAAAAGCTTTACCTTATTCATATTCTATTTTTCACACTCTTTTCACACACACACCTTAAATTTAACAAACCTGATCTGGTGAGAGATGTTATGCATGCTCAAAATAGCAAGAGAAGCAGGAAATTGGGAGTGCATTGCTGTAACTTTACATCAACCTCTGGTGACTCTGCCTGCCAGCAATAAAAATTCAAAGTCCCTTTTTGCTCGATTACACACACACACACACACACACACACACACACACACACACACACACACACACACTGGCTGGCCGTAGTCTGACAGAGAACACAGCACCATGTTTGTAGTAAAAAAATCTACTGTCCCATCAGACAGATCATTAAATCTGGATTTGTATGATGTCGTAATCTTAAGGTAGTATCTCACTGGGCTGTGACAGCTCCTGACTAGTTGGAGACTCCCAACTAAAAAGTACAAATCGGTGAGATGTTTCTCACTGAAAAAAACTGTTGATCCAGTTAACCCAGCAATGACAGAAATGCTTTAAACCCATACTTCATTTCACAGGCCATAGACTGTATTTAAAAGACCACGAACCCCCAAATTTGCTTGATTTACATTTCTACTTTTCTCACTTGTTTTTTCTTTGTTCTGACTCTGCAGTCTCAGTTTGCAATTCCATGACAGAGCCAGAAAAATGCTGCATGCAGCATAGTTATTTACTGTGATCACTAGCATTTATATTGATGCTAAACCACTCCCTTGGCAAAACAAAACACACACACACACACACACACACACACACACACACACAAAAGGTGGTAAACCATAGGAGAAAGCATCCAAAGCTCCTACATTAATTTATCTTTAAGGTATACTCTGCAGAGTCTGCCTCCTAATAAATGCTCCAAAGTCTACTCTCTAATTCTCATTTGAAAGAAAAATGGAGAGATTAGCTATAATAAGACAGTAGGAATGCATAAACAATCACAATGGAAATATAATGGGGAAAAAAGGGCAGCATGTAAAAATACTGTAGCTTGCTGAACTTTACAAGTGAATACAATTCTTAACATAAATAAGCTAATCATAGGGAATAAGTGCTATACTACTAAAATTGTAAAAGTAAATTCTTTACTAAGATTACAAGTATTTTTAAAGCTATACCCAATGGATAACCAACTAGTCTCCAAAATGAAGCTAATTAGTAGCTAAAAGAAAGGAGATGAACAGTTATTAGTATTTGAATGGTATAACCAATTAGAATGCACTCAGTCAAGATGCAGACTCACACCTTTTGCACCCCTATAGATTCAAAACCAAGACCTTTAGATCCCAAACCCATAGTACAGAGGTCAGGGTGAACCCATGTACCACATTTGTTGACCCTAGCTTTCTTTGTTGTTGAGATACAGTTTATGTGCATTCTGACCTTTGACCTTTTGACCTCAAAAGTATAGCCATAGCTGCTAGTCCCAAGGTCAACCTATGCACCAAGTTTGGTGGCTGTAGCCTCATTCCTTGTCGAGTTAGAGCATGGACATAGACATAGATTGCGACGACCGCACTGCCCACGCGACTCATGCCGGTGTGAGTAACAACTGAGCTATCAGTAACTGAAAAATGGCAAATTAAAAGTTAGCACCATGCAGTTTAAAATGGGACAAAACTGATGAATGTACCCGTCAGTGAGTAAGTAAATAAATAGACAAAAACACAAAAAATAAGTTAAATCAATTGAGATTATTTAAATACACTGCAGTAGTCACACATCACCCTTTTTGTATAACAAATTCATCAGAGAGCTCCCTGCACTAGTTTGTTCAAATTCAAATCTAGCGGTGACCTTGCTTAATTGTGTTAGTATGCAGATGCTAACTAGGTCACAAAGCTCATGGTTTCTCAGAGGACCATCTGTACCAGAGCACTTCCTGCCACACCGTGGAGGATACTCTATTGATCTCTCAGCATCTCAGGGAGGGGAGGGTAAACTTTGTTGCCACGGCAACTCTAGTGTAGAATACAGGTCTCTGAATTGCATTAAGGTGAGGTTGAGCTGCCCAATAAGTGAGGCTTCAATCTTAATGGGTGCCGAGATGGTAAGAAGGGAATGTGAACAGATCTATGAATGGCCCAGTAAACTGAAAGAAAAGGGCAGCGCCGCCTCATATTTCTATCTTTGGTTTATTGCTGAATATTAGTGCCGGTCACCCAATCGATACACAGACGGCAGGAAAGAGCACAAGGTGAGCTGGGGCTTAGCTCTGTTTTTGTGTCCAGCCATGCAGAAGTTCAAGCTTTTACCAGAGATGACTGAGAAACATATTTTGAATGACAAATAGCTTTTCTCTTTTAACACAACAAGATATAAAGACTCATTGATCACAGACTCCTCTGCTGTCTTTTAATATGCTGTAGAATTTATTGAAAATTTGCAAAGCATAGCAAAAAGGTTATATTTTAAATCAATCAATAAAATCAGAACAATTTATTCATTCAAAAATCACTTTCCAAAAAACAAATGAATTTGAAACATAATCATCACCTGATAAATTTGTGGATAAATGTCTAAAAAAAAACCTGTTGAGAAAAGGAAGATTGTTGAAGTTGCCAGCCAGCGTCTCCAATTCTTTCCCCGTGTGAGAAGGACAGTGAGAGAGAGAGGGGCTCCCAGATGAGCGCTCAGTCCATGGCATGTGGGGAGAAAATTCAGCAGCCTCTCTCTCTTGGCGGGGGCCAGCGATGTGTGTAGCAGCTGTTGGAGCAGCCACCAGTTGATGTCTTCACTTCCCTTTTCTCCTCTTGAGTGTTGATTTTTGCAGCAGAAGAGTTCTATTTCAAAAGTTGAAGAGAACAGATGGTATTTTGGATCATTTTCTTCGCTGTAGTCTTCTCCTCTTCTGTTCTTCTGCCACACAATGTTGGATCTTGGAGACTACCACCGAAAATGAACAGTTTGGGGCTTTTTACCCTAGGTTAAATACTCCTTTCACGCCCATCTTACAGACTTCCTCTTTCCTACCATAGGCTAGCTCCTATCTCTTCAGGCTTTTAGGCTACTTTGATTGGTCTGTATCAAATTTATTACACAACACACATATCATATGCACATGTTTTCCTCATGACTTGCAGTATATGTGCCATGTGCTACGTATCCCATCCATTCTTAACATCTGGTTTTACTTAGCAAAACTACCTCCTCAGTTTCACTCATCCCAGCATTTTCCATGAAACCAGAGACTCAGGGACTTTCCAAGTTCCCTTTTTTTCTATTATTCCTGTCAGAACCAGTTCTTTCCAGTCAACAGAGTCAAAAGTACATGATTTCACAATCACAACTTACAGGCATATTATTGTGCATTTAAAAAATACATAATTATTACATTTGTCAATACCAGGATTATAGAACGATCCAACAGGAGGGGGCCGATGCTGTGATCGTGAGACGTTCCGAGACTGTTGCGCAATAATCCAAAATGGTGGCACCCGCCATCAGAGCATAAACAAACTTTTCCATGAGCATTTTTTTTCCCCTGCTTTTTGTAACTGGTCCGGGAATTTATGTCCACGCAACTGAAATTGTCTGCCAAAGTCACAAAATCAATTACCTTTCACCGAGTCCACTGAATTGGGCGAAAAAAAATATCGCCAAAAGAAACGTCCCAGAGCTATCCACCTTATTCCTGGGGGTGCCGCTGTAGGAACGATTATGGGCGGAGCTTCCAGTTTCAGCTGACCTAGTGTTAAATCAGTCAGTAAGAGTGGAGTAGCAGAGGCATTTAAAATAGCATTTTTCTTAAAGTTTTTCAAATTCATTTTAATGTATAGTCCACATACGTGTTTTCCACTCAAGTGGCAGCTAATTTCAGCTCTTCTAGTTTTTGTATTTTTTGAATGTTTTCGCGTAGTTCTGGTACTTGCTGGTGTTTGTGGTTGTGCCAGACTGGATAAATGGAGGCTTCTCACCACATGGTGAGAAACGACATCCAAGCACGGTGTTGTGGCGTGCGTCTGCTCCAAGGTAAATTTGATTATGTCCAACATATTTTAACAAAATGCAGCCGACTTTATTGCGGTGGAGACATTGATATATGTGACCCGTGCTGGCAAAATGAGTCGAAATGTGCACTGCGTCATTACGAGCTACAGGCACAGAAATCATAAATCGTGACTCTCTTTGTTTGCTAGCGGCATGTCCTGGGAAAACCCCCATGAGTGCCTGGTATCATTGGAAAGCTTAGAAATCGTACTTTCTAAAAATACCTATGATTTTGCGGAAGACGTAACTCCCGACCGATCGAACACAAGTTTTCCACCTAGCTAAAATATAAACAAATAGATAGATACTTTATTTCAAACAAAAAAAGCAAAAAAACAAAACAAATGACAAGTGCAATAAAAGTGACAGTATACAGTGCTAGAAAGGGAGAAGGAAGATGTTAACACTTATTTACTCCAACTCCTCTTTTCCCTAAATACAACCCATGTGAAATATATACATATTACCTCATTTAAGACCCCAAGTATACAATTAACTATATTTTGTACATAACATTGACACCCATCCATCCTAACATACATACGGCCCATACATCTACTGTATACCCTGCCCCAAACAACACAGATATACACAGATATGCACAGTACTGTCCCACCTACCATACCATAGTGTCCCAGAGTGAGCATAGTGAATCGTACACGGGTCATTTGTTTACACCGTTAGCATCTTAGCAGCGGTGCTAACTAATGGAACTACAGTCTGCTAGGCCACTTTTTAAGGTCAACTTCTCATCCCTCGATAGTTGTAGGAAGTGGTATGATTATATTACTGTTTTGAGGTGCAAGAGGCCATGTTCCTGCATTTCTGATGCTGAAGTCATTGTCTTTTAACAAGGAAAAGTGTCCCGTTTCAGTGACAACCACATGTTCTAAACTAGTACTGGAAGTTACTACCATAATTCACACAAGGCATCATGGGGCCTAGGAATAAGGTGGATTGTTACCAAATTTGAGCATTTCAACCAAAAAGTTTTGGTACAGAGGCAGGGCAGGCAGCTTAAAAACACCAATTCTGGTCTAAATGATCAATTTCCACAGGAAATCTTAAAAAGGAGAAGGAAGCTTTTTCCCATAAGAAAACAAAAAATCCAAGAAGGTAAATGAACTGTTGTCTCTGTGGATAATTGTATATACTGTAGATGGCAAGTTGTTTATGGATGAAACCACAACCCCCTGGTTATTCTAGAACTTCCTTTTTTTTCTTAGCTACAGGTGGAAAAAAGAGTGTGATTGCGCACAGGTCTCTTAATCGATCTCGGTTTAATCTGTTAACATTTGTCTAATGTCTTCTTTTCTGCTAAGGTTGTTGTTTGCTTGTTTGTCTGTGGTAACTAATTTTGTTGCAGTTGTTAGGTCGTTGTTGTATGTTATCTGCATTTTTTTTTACCATTTACTAACCTTTATGTCTGTTTTCTCTCATACTTCTGGTTTACAGGAAATAACTAAGTACATGCACCCTCGTCCATACACCCCATTTGCTTGCATTCATCCATCTTCTTCTGCATAATCCTTTTCGGGTCACAGTGGGCTGGAGCCTCTCCCAGCATCTTTGGGCGAGAGGCAGGGTACACCCTGGACAGATTGCCAGTCCATCGCAGGGCCAACACAGAGAGACAGACAACCATTTACTCTCACAGTCATACCTAAGAACAATTTAGAATCCCCAGTTGATGCCAATTACCATATTTTTCGGACTATAAGGCGCACCTAAAATCCTTTAATTTTCTCAAAAATCGACAGTGCGCCTTATAATCTGGTGCGCCTTATGTATTAATTCTGGTTGTGCTTACTGACCTCGAACTGATTTTATGTGGTACACAGCGCTCAAAAATCTGTCAAAATGTTTTAGTACGACTTTGGTAAGCTACGAAGCCGCACCGCTTGATGGACTGTCGGAGCATTACGGCTAGTATTACTCTGTAGTCAGGAGCCTCGCGGAGTAATACGTACTGTGCTTCAACATAATATTACGGTGTGTGTATAAGGACCCCAAAATGGCACCTGTTAAGAGACATGCTTACGAAGCGGATTTAAAACTCAAGGCTCTCAGTCACGCAGTAGTACATGGGAATAGAGCAACTGCGAGAGAATTCAACATTAATGAATCAATGGTACGGAAGTGGAGGGAGCAAGAAGATGACCTGCGCCAAGTAAAGACGACCAAACAGTTTCCGAGGGAACAAAGCGAGATGGCCACAGTTAGAGGACAAAATTGAACAGTGGGTTATTGAACAGGGAACAGCAGGTAGAAGCGTCTCTACAGTCTCTATTCGACTCAAGGCAACAGCGGTAGCACATGACATGAAGATCAACGACTTTCGAGGAGGTCCTTCTTGGTGCTTCCGTTTTATGAAAAGGCGTAATCTCTCCATCCGCACAAGAACTACCATCTCGCAGCAACTGTCAAAGGATTACGAAGAAAAGCTGGCCATTTTCCGCACCTACTGCATGAACAAGATCACTGAAAAGAAGATCCGGCCAGAACACATCACCAACATGGACGAGGTCCCCCTCACCTTTGACATCCCCGTGAACCATACTGTCGAGAAAACAGGGAACAGTGAGTGTATTGTTTTGTATTTTATGTGTTACAACTGAACAATGTTGAGAGTTATTGTGAATGAGCTGAATAAAGTTTGTCTTATCTGACTGTTTTGGTTCGCTCAATGCGCCTTATAATCCGGTGTGCCTTATGTATGAAAATAGACCCGTTCATTGATATTGCGCCTTATAATCCGGTAAGCCTTATAGTCCGAAAAATATGGTAACCTAACTTGCATGTTTTTGGCATGTGGGAGGAAACTGGAGAAATCTCGGAGAAAACCCACGCAGACACGGGGAGAACTGTCATGGCTGCGAGCGCTCGCCACCTCCTTCCTGTTGTTTCCCTCCTCAGGTCATCAACACACCTGGGTGAAGAGATACACCTGCTGCCTTTCATCAGCCAGCGTTTATAAGGAGCATCTCTTCAGTGTGTTGACGCTGGCTCGTCTGGGTATAATGCTGTAGCAGAGTACTATTGAAGCAAGCATTATTTCCCTGAGGTGTAGTTTCTGTACTCACCAGTCTCTCTTCTCCTTTCCAGGCTGCTGCCATCGTGCAGGTGTGTTTTCCGGGGACTGCATGCGCTCACTGCCCCATCATAACCCCTCAGCTGCAATCATTCTCCACCCGGTCAGGCACCACCAACTCCACCTACTTCACCCTGCTGTTTCATCTCTTCCCTCGTTCGGGGTCCTGCTGGTTCTCCCTACTATGCCACGTAAGTGGCAATTTGGCTCACCCATTTCCCCTGTCTCTATTTCTCCTCTCACAGCTCTCGTTCTCTCTCCACAGGCTGCTTCCTCTGGCGAGTGACTTTTTCCATAAGCTGTGCTTTATCTTGATATTTAATAAACTTCTCAAACATGTGTTTGTGTCTTTGATTGTCCTTCTGTTGTTGCATCATGCACGTGAGCAGTCTATAATTGGTAATCATGACAGAATGAGCCAGCCGTGATTACAGCTCAACAGGTGCAACAGCGTCAGGACAATCTGCTCTGGATCACTTAAAGGCGACCGAGCAACAGGTGCCTGTGTTAACCCAGCAGCTGTAGACTATCTCGCAGCAATTGGGCATGGTCACCCAGCATTTGGCCAATTTGGCTCCGCCAGCTCCTCCTCCTCCCCCTGCTCCTGTTATTCAACCTCCCGTGTGCCGTACTACCTCCGTTCCCACACCTGCCCCGTACGCGGGGGAGGTGGGGAAGTGTAAGGAGTTTCTTCTTCATGTACAGTGGGGCAAAAAAGTATTTAGTCAGCCACCAATTGTGCAAGTTCTCCCACTTAAAAGATGAGAGAGGTCTCCATTTTTCATCATAGGTATACCTCAACTATGAGAGACAAAATGAGAAAAAAAAATCCAGAAAATCACATTGAAGGATTTTTAATGAATTAATTGGTAAATTCCTCGGTAAAATAAGTATTTGGTGAATAACAAAAGTTCATCTCAATACTTTGTTATGTACCCTTCGTTGGCAATGACAGAGGTCAGACGTTTTCTGTAAGTCTTCACAAGGTTTTCACACACTGTTGCTGGTATTTTGGCCCATTCCTCCATGCAGATCTCCTCTAGAGCAGTGATGTTTTGGGGCTGTCGCTGGGCAACACGGACTTTCAACTCCCTCCAAAGATTTTCTATGGGGTTGAGATCTAGAGACTGGATAGGCCACTCCAGGACCTTGAAATGCTTCTTACGAAGCCACTCCTTCGTTGCCCAGGCGGTGTGTTTGGGATCATTGCCATGCTGAAAGATCCAGCCATGTTTCATCTTCAATGCCCTTGCTGATGGAAGGAGGTTTTCACTCAAAATCTCACGATACATGGCCCCATTCATTCTTTCCTTTACACGGATCAGTCGTCCTGGTCCCTTTGCAGAAAAACAGCCCCAAAGCATGATGTTTCCACCCCCATGCTTCACAGTAGGTATGGTGTTCTTTCTCCTCCAAAGACGACAAGTTGAGTTTTTACCAAAAAGTTCTATTTTGGTTTCATCTGACCATGTGACATTCTCCCAATCCTCTTCTGGATCATCCAAATGCTCTCTAGCAAACTTCAGACAGGCCTGGACATGTACTGGCTTAAGCAGGGGGACACGTCTGGCACTGCAGGATTTGAGTCCCTGGTGGCGTAGTGTGTTACTGATGTAGCCTTTGTGTGGCAGAACGAAATAAGGCACGGCGAAGTGGAGTTTAAAAGAGTGTTTATTCATCATTCGTCCGCCATCACAGAACTCGCTCCAGCGCTGTGAGCGCGCACTGAAGCGAGCCCTCAGGCTCTCGTCAGCAGATAGGCAATACGTGTAGTCAGAAGCAGTAGTCAGAGAGAGAAAGAGAGCGATATTCAGCTGGCTTATATACCCAGCTACAGACAATACATGAATGGCACATTAGCATCACAGTAACTGCAGGAAGGCATGGGACATTTGCATCACAGTACAGAGCAGGAAGTCATGAACACCTGCATTTGAGTCACACATATCAACAGCAGGACACTGGCGCCTGAACTAGACAAAGAGAGGCTGCCTATTGATATCAATACACACATCTCATTGTTCTGCTAATTGCCCCAGCTGAGTGCTCTGCTTGTCTGTAGGCTGTGGGGGTGACCCACACACTCCCCCCCACCTCGATAGTCCGGCTTTGGTAGCGAGCAGGGAAAGCTCTGTGCAGGCGGAGGTGGAGGGAGGGGGATGGGGGTAGCAAGTGCCGGCCCAGGACGGCAAAGTTGTCTGGGCCGCGCAAAAATTGCATGTGGATCCACGGTGTTGAGGGGCTGTCCGTTGAACGTGCGGAGATCCACAGCAGCTGTGAGAAGAAAAATTTGTCTCTGACTCCTCTCGCGGCCATGAAGAAAAAAAAAAGGAGCTGCAGCTGTGAGGGACGTGGCAGGTTGGCTTTAGGTGCGCGCGCAGCCCTAAAGCCCTCGGGGACAGCTGACGGCTGAATTCCCTTGTGCGCCGTGGCTGAGACCCATACAAAATCCTGTGAGCGAGCTGCATGTGTGCTTCAGGTGTGTGAGCAGCCCTGAAGGTTCCGATGTGCAGCAGCGGAGGGCGATGGCGGTCTGTGGAGCCGTTATTGTCCTGTGCGTGGTGCGCTGTCCTCGTAATCCCCCGGTGTACGTGCGGGGTTTCGGTGCATGGCAGGTCCGCTGTAGAGGCAAGTCAGGGTCAGGGAGCTTGCTGGAGATCAGCGTCGTCGGCGCCGATGGTCATCCCTGTTCAAGCTGTTGCTGTCGTTTGCTCGTGCCGGGTCATGGTGCGTTGGAGCGGTGAGAGGGAGTAGACGATCTTTGTCCCTCAGGCTCGTGTAGATGCGTAGAAGCGGTGAGAGGGAGTAGACGATCTTTGTCCCTCGGGCTCGTGTAGATGCGAAGGAGCGGTGAGAGGGAGGAGGAGCGGTGAGAGGGAGAAGACGTTCTGTGTCCCTCGGCCGGTCCAGCGTGGATGTCCCGATCTCAGGCGAGGGTCGCACCATGACGCTTTCTGCAGCATTCCCGGTTGTGGATGATCTCCGGGGTGTTCGCCTGGTGTTGGCTCTGCGTCGAGGTCTCCCTGTAGCAGAAGGGAGGGCAGTCCATTTGCGTCAGGCTGCTGCATTCGCTTGTCGTCGGAGTCACCGCCGGGTGCTGCGTTCGTTAGCGTGTTCTTTCTTTCGGGGTCACCTGTGTGGCGATGGTGAAATAAGGCACGGCGAAGTGGAGTTTAAAAGAGTGTTTATTCATCATTCGTCCACCATCACAGAACTCGCTCCAGCGCTGTGAGCGCGCACTGAAGCGAGCCCTCAGGCTCTCGTCAGCAGATAGGCAATGCGTGTAGTCAGAAGCAGTAGTCAGAGTGAGAAAGAGAGCGATATTCAGCTGGCTTATATACCCAGCTACAGACAATACATGAATGGCACATTAGCATCACAGTAACTGCAGGAAGGCATGGGACATTTGCATCACAGTACAGAGCAGGAAGTCATGAACACCTGCATTTGAGTCACACATATCAACAGCAGGACACTGGCGCCTGAACTAGACAAAGACAGGCTGCCTATTGATATCAATACACACATCTCATTGTTCTGCTAATTGCCCCAGCTGAGCGCTCTGCTTGTCCGTAGGCTGTGGGGGTGACCCACACTTTGTTACTTTGGTCCCAGCTCTCTGCAGGTCATTCACTAGGTCCCCCCATGTGGTTCTGGGATTTTTGCTCACCGTTCTCGTGATCATTTTGACCCCACGGGGTGAGATCTTGCGTGGAGCCCCAGATCGAGGGAGATTATCAGTGACCTTGTATGTCTTATAATTGCTCCCACAGTTGATTTCTTCACACCAAGCTGTTACCTATTGCAGATTCAGTCTTTCCAGCCTGGTGCAGGTCTACAATTTTGTTTCTGGTGTCCTTTGACAGCTCTTTGGTCTTGGCCATAGTGGAGTTTGGAGTCTGACTGTTTGAGGTTGTGGACAGGTGTCTTTTATACTGATAACGAGTTCAAACAGGTGCCATTAATACAGGTAACGAGTGGAGGACAGAGGAGCCTCTTAAAGAAGAAGTTACAGGTCTGTGAGAGCCAGAAATCTTGCTTGTTTGTAGGTGACCAAATACTTATTTTACCAAGGAATGTACCAATTAATTCATTAAAAATCCTTCAATGTGATTTTCTGGATTTTTTTTCTCATTTTGTCTCTCATAGTTGAGGTATACCTATGATGAAAATTGGAGACCTTGCACAATTGGTGGCTGACTAAATACTTTTTTGCCCCACTGTACGGATGTATTTGGAGCAGGTTGGGGGGGAGTATTTGTCGGACACCGCTAAAATTCAGTTTATTATCCTGCTACTGTGGGACCGGGCCCTCAGTTGGGCTCGGTCCATGGTTGACAGCCCGGAAGGGGCTACCTACATGTTTGAGCAATTTGTGGTCGCTTTCACTCGCGCCTTTGACCATACCGAGAGTCAAGGTAAGAGGCGCCTTTTGTCACTTCGCCAGGGCACTCGGTCGGTGGCCGAGTACTCAGTGGAGTTCTGGGTTGAAGCAGCAGAGTCGGGGTGGAACGATGTTGCTCTATGCAGCGCGTTCCTCTTCAGCTTAAACGCACACCTCCGCAACGACCTGGCGGTCTGTGCTGCTCCCGACACTCTGGATGGTCTTATAGATTAGGCCGTGGGATTGGATAATCGCTACAGTGAACGCACAAAGGAGCGACAGGCCTCCTCTCGCCTGCCCGTCGCGCGGGTGCCCTCTGCGGTGACTGGCACAGGTGGCGCTGGCTCTCCTCCCGAGCTGATGGAGCTCAGTCGGTTCCAGTTGACCGATGAAGAGCGTTGGCGGAGGAGGAGTATGGGTGCGTGCATGTATTGTGGTTCTATGAAGCACAATCTGGATGAGTGCCACCTGCGGCCAAAAGACGTGGCTCGTCAGTAACCGCGGGGGGTCTGGCGGGCGGGACTAAACACTACTCCCCCCAGCAATTTCTCTATTTCGGCCCTCGTGCAATTGCCGGGGGTCGAAAGGAGGACTATGGTGCTTGTGGATTTGGGGGCAGAGGGCAATTTTATCTCGTCTTGACTCGTCCGGGACATGGGTATTTCCACTCAAAAATTGCCCAAGCATTTAATTATCACCACCATATCTGGTCGCAAAGTTGCGGTAGTCTCCGAATGCACGGCGCCAATCGCCATCCTTCTTTCCTGGGAATCATTGGGAGGAACTGTCGTTCCTGATACTTCCAAATTCGCCTTCCCCGATGGTCCTGGGTTATCCGTGGCTCCGGAGGAACAACCCCATTATAAACTGGGGGCAAAACTCTAGAACCTCCTGGAGCCCGTTCTGTTTGGCTCACTGTTTGCGTTCAGCTGAGTGTTTGCTGTCTCTCCCTGTCTCCTCCCTTCTGGCCGAGCCGGTGGACCTCAGCCTCGTTTCCCGGGCTTATCATGATTTAGGAGAGGTTTTCAGCAAGTCGA
Organism: Pholidichthys leucotaenia; assembly: GCA_020510985.1. Classification (NCBI taxonomy): domain Eukaryota; kingdom Metazoa; phylum Chordata; class Actinopteri; order Cichliformes; family Pholidichthyidae; genus Pholidichthys; species Pholidichthys leucotaenia. Next base: position 237,574,419 of record CM035847.1, read on the forward strand.
GAGCACTGTCGCTTCCGCCTCATCGCTCTTACGACTGTGCTGCGGACCTCATCCCGGGGGCGAGGCTGCCTTCTAGCCGGCTCTACAACATTTCTGGCCTGGAGAGGGGGGCGATGGAGAGATACATAAAGGACTCGCTGAACGCCGGCCACATTCGGCCCTCCTTGGCTCCACTTGGAGCCGGATTCTTCTTCGTTGGTAAGAAGGATGGCTCAATGCGCCCGTGTATCGACTACCGGGAGCTGAACACTATTACCATTAAAGACAAATATCCTCTGCCCTTGATCAATTCCGTGTTCGAGCTCCTTCAGCGCTCACTGGTATTTACCAAATTAGACCTACGAAACGCTTACCATCTCATCCGCATTCACGAAGGGGATGAATGGAAGACTGCATTTAGGACACATCAGGAGCAGTTTGAATATCTGGTCATGCCATTCGGGCTTACCAACGCCCCCGCCGTCTTCCAGCGGCTCATAAATGATGTTCTTTGCGATATGCTGTATCAGTTCGTATTTGTCTACTTGGATGATATTCTTATTTTCTCCCGCTCGCCAGAGGAACATGAAGTCCATGTGAGAGCCGTTTTGCAGCAGCTCTTGGAGAACCAGCTCTATGTTAAGGCCGAGATGTGTGTTCTCCACCACCTCTACCACCTTCTTAGGATTCATAGTGGCTGAAGGGAGACTGATTGCCGACCCGGCAAAGGTGAAGGCAGTGCTAAATTGGCTAACTCCCCACTCCCGTAGGGAGCTTCAGCGCTTCCTTGGGTTCGTGAACTTTTATCACAGGTTCATCCGGAACTATAGTGGGATTGCACTGCCTCTTATGCAGCTGACCTCTGTTAAGGTCCCTTTCCGGTGGACCGAGGCAGCTGAACAGGCCTTTATTAAATTAAAGGGCCTGTTCATGGAAACACCCATCTTGGCTCAGGTTGACACGCAGCTCCAGTTTGTCCTTGAGGTGGATACTTCTGATTTAGGGGTAGGCGCTGTCCTCTCACAGCGCTTGCCCTCCGACCAGAAGCTCCACCCGTGTGCGTTTTTTTCTCAGCGGCTCACGTCGACCGAGAGAAATTATGACGTAGGGGACAGCGAGCTTCTCGCCATTAAGTTGGCATTGGAGGAGTGGAGACATTGGCTAGAGGGGGCAATTCACCCCATGGTCGTGTGGACCGATCACAAGAACTTAGAGTACTTGCGGTCGACCCGCCGACTTAATGCCAGGCAGGCTTGTTGGGCCTTATTCTTCCAAAGGTTCAACTTCACCATCACCTACCGGCCTGGCTCCCGGAATACCAAACCGGACGCGCTATCGTGCCAGGTTGATTTTGAACAGGTAGCGCCCCCGTCCCATCCTCAGCCTATTCTCCCTCCATCATGCATCCTCGGAGCCCTTACCTGGGATATTGAGCAGAGAGTCTGCCAGGCCCAGTCCCGGGAGCCTGTACCAGCGGGGTGCCCCCGGAACCGCCTGTATGTCCCTCTAGGCCTCCCCAGCAACGTAATCTCTTGGGGTCACACCAGCTGCTTTGCCTGCCATCCTGGGATCACCTGCACTCCCAACCTGATTCAGCGGGTGTTCTGGTGGCCCACGCTGCGGCGGGACATGCAGGAGTATGTACGGGCCTGCCAGATTTGTGTTCGGGGCAAGTCCAACTGCTTCCCTCCTGCTGGACTCCTCCACCCTCTTCCCATCCCTGGTTGTCCTTGGTCCCACATCGCCGTGGACTTCATAGCCGGACTTCCTCTCTCTCACGGGAAGTCAATCATCTTAACTATCGTTGACCGCTTCTCAAAAGCTGTTCATCTGGTTGCCCTTCCTAAACTCCCTTCGGCCATGGAGACTGCGGACCTTCTTACCACCCACGTCATCCATCTCCATGGCATTCCTCTTGACATCATGTCTGACCGGGGTTCACAATTTACGTCCCAGGTTTGGAGAGCCTTCTGCCGGACGCTCGGGACCACTGTCAGCCTTTTCTCGGGTCATCATCCTCAGACTAACGGGCAGGCCGAGTGCGCCAGCCAGTCCTTGGAGGCCATCCTGCGGTGCATAGCAGCCAAAAATCCCTCTTTGTGGAGCACGCATCTGACCTGGGTGGAGTACTCTGTGAATTCTGCTGTCTCTGCAGCCACGGGGCTCACCCCCTTTGAAAGCTCATCGGGGTACACCCCGTCTTTGCTACCCATGGCCAAGAGGGAGGTCGCGGTGCCATCCGTGGGGTTCCATGCTTGAAGCTGCTGATGGATTTGGAGGGCTACCCATGTTGCCCTCACCTGCTCCCTCACCTGCTCCTCTAAGAGCAACCGCCTGATGGCTGACAGGAAGTGAGTCCCTGCTCCTAAGTACACTGTTGGCCAGCAGGTCTGGCTGGCAGCGGACCAGATTCCACTGAAGACGGATTCAAAAAAGCTCTCCCCCCGCTTCCTGGGGACTTACACTATCTCCAGGGTGATTAACGACGGTCCGTCTGAAACTTCCACGGACGCTGCGGTTGAACCCAACTTTCCACGTCTTCCACATCAAGCCCCTCTCAGTCAGCCCCCTCTGCCCCCCCCCCCCCCACAAAAGCCTCCTCCTCCTCCCGGGATGATTAAGGCCAGGCTGCCTACACTGTGTAGCGCATCTTGGATGTTCCCCGTGGGGGCCGGAGCCTCCAATACTTGGACCATTGGAAGGGCTACGGTCTGGAGGAACGTTCTTGGATCCCCAGATCACACGTCCTGGACAAGGGGATGCTCCGGGCCTACCATCAAGCCCATCCCGACAAGCCCTAGGGACCATCAGGAGGTGCTCCTTGGGGGAAGGGGGGGCACTGTCATGGGTGTGAGCACTCGCCCCCTTCTTCCTGTTGTTTCCCTCCTCAGGTCATCAACACACCTGGGTGAAGAGATGCACCTGCTGCCTTTCATCAGCCAGCGTTTATAAGGAGCATCTCTTCAGTGTGCTGATGCTGGCTCGTCTGGGTATACTGCCATAGCAGAGTACAACTGAAGAAAGCATTATTTCCCTGAGGTGTAGTTTCCGTACTCACCAGTCTCTCTTCTCCTTTCCAGGTTGCCGCCATCATGTGGGTGCATTTTCTGGGGACTGCGTGCGCTCACTGTCCCATCATCACCCCTCAGCTGCAATCATTCTCCACCCGGTCAGGCACCACCGACTCCACCTACTTCACCCTGCTGGTTCCAATCTTCCCTCATTCGGGGTCCTGCTGGTTCTCCCTATTATCCCACGTAAGTGGCAATTTAGCTTACCCATTTCCCCGTCTCTATTTCTCCACTCACAGCTCTCGTTCTCTCTCCACAGGCTGCTTCCTCTGGCGAGTGACTTTTTCCATAAGCTGTGCTTTAGCTTGATATTTAATAAACTTCTCAAACGTGTGTTTGTGTCTTTGATTGTCCTTCTGTTGCTGCATTGTGCACGTGAGCGGTCTATAATTGGTAATCATGACAAGAACATACAAACTCCACACAGATCCTTGTTGGTCGGGGGCTGGGATCGAACCCAGGATCCCCCGGCCAAGGGTGAGTTGCTGTGCTGCCGCAGTGCTAACCACTCCGCTACCGCACTTCGAGCAAATGGAACAGAGACATCATGCATGCACACCCAAGCATACATGCGTAGGTATGTATTTTACACACAACATACATATACACACGTACGCATACATTACGGACATATAATCACATAGGCACATTTAGTTAACCTTTAGCACAAAACCAGTTAGTGAAAACATGTCCACATTTAAGTTTGTCACTTGGAACATACATGGAATTGGTACCAGGGAGAAGAGGCGAAAAGTTTTGAATTAACTGAAGGATTTACAGGCGGACTTTGTTTTATTACAGGAAACACATGTTTCTAAGTCATCTGTAAACGTGCTCACCTCCCTGGAATTCTCCCACTTGTACTCAGCCGGCTTTAATTCTAAACAAAGGGCAGTAGCTATATTGGTAAACAGAAGAATAGACTTTGTTGTGAATAATGCCATAGCAGATCCGGAAGGCAGACTTATAATATTAAAAATCTCAGTTCAAAATTTGGATCTATGTATTGCAAGCATTTATGGTCCAAATGTTGATGACCCATCCTATTTTCATACTTTCTTCACTTCTCTTTCTGAGCACTTGGATGCTACATTCATAATAGGAGGAGACTTCAACCTGGTCTGAAACCCTGCAATCGACAGGCTCAGTGCATCAGGGAATTATCAAAACTGGCAGGCTACTGATACTCTCAAACAATACATGAATGATTTTGGTCTTTGTGATGAATGGTGTTCTCTTCACCCAACTCTTTGGGAATACACTTTTTTCATCAGTTCATAGTTCACATTCATGTTTAGACTTCTTTTTAGCCAGTAACTCTATTGTGAGGGATATCACAGATACTGAAATATGTTCAAATCAAGCTATTAGCAATCACCATCCAGTATCTTTTACACTAGTAAACTGGAAAGCTATAAGGAAAACTAGGAGCTGGAAAATTAATACATCACTTCTAAAAGACAAAGACTTTATTACATACTTTAAGAGTGGGAATCCTATCTGGAATATAATGATGTGCCAGGAATATCCCCGTGTGTTCTTTGGGAAGCAGCAAAAGCAGTCATGCGAGGTAAAATAATCTCTTACTGTTTGTATAAGAATAAAAAAGAAAAAGCACTGGTACTGGAGTTAGAACAGAAATTTAATCACTGGAGATGACCTGTACCGTTTCTCCACAGGAACAGACACTTAACAATCTGAGAAAATTAAAGCTGGAATTAAAAGAAATTGCAAACAAAAGAACACAGTTTTTAATACAAAGACTTGAGAAGTTTGAACACAGTAATAAATCAGGGCAATATCTTTCCAACCAGCTTAGATTGAACAAAGAAAAAACAACTATCCACTCCATTAAGGATATGACTGGAACTATTACTCATGAGCCAGAAGAAATAAATAACTCCTTTAGAAAGTTTTATGAAAACCTCTACTCATCTCAGATTAACCCATCTGACTCAGAGATAAATACATTTTTAGATGATATTAATTTACCACGATTAAATAATGAACAGATTGCAGCTCTGGATGCACCTCTTCTGGTGTCTGAACTCCAGGAGGCACTTAAGCACATCCCAAACAACCAGGCTAATAACCTGCTCCTTAACACCAGCAAAACCAAGGAGCTCATAGTGGACTCATAGTGGACTACAGGAAGGAGAGGGAAGAGACACATGACCCCATCCATATCAATGCCATAGCTGTTGAACGTGTCCCCAGCTTCAAATTCCTGGGGACCCACATCTCGGAGGACCTGTCCTGGTCAGTTAACACCACCAGCCTGATCAAGAAGGCCCATCAGCGCCTCTTCTTCTTGAGGACACTGAAGAAGAACCATCTGTCAACTGACATCCTGGGCAACTTCTACCGCTGCATGATAGAGAGCACCCTGACCAACTGTATCACAGTCTGGTATGGGAGCTGCTCTGTCGCTGACCGCAAGGCGCTGCAGCGGGTGGTGAAAACCGCCCAACGCATCACAGGGACTCCACTTCCAGTTATAGAGGATGTCTACAGGAAAAGATGTCTGTGCCGGGCACGCAGCATTCTTAGGGACTCCAACCATCCTGCTCATGGACTGTTCCAGCTTCTCCCCTCCAGAAGACGTTTCAGAAGCCTTCGGACTAGAACCAGTAGGTTTAGGAACAGTTTCTTTCCAACAGCTGTCATGTTATTGAACTTAGTTCCCCGCTGACTCTCTTACCATCATCTCTTACCATCCTCACCTGTACATAACTGCATAACTACATAACTACATCTAACTTATTGCACATTATTTGCACATAACATTTGCATAACTACATAACTACATCTAACTTATTGCACATTATTTGCACATAACAGTACTCTTAACTTTCTGCACTGCTGCATATATTTGCATATATTTGCTTAAATTGCACATACTGTTAATTACCGTATATACTGCACTGCTGTCCTTTGCACTTCTGATTGGATGCTAAACTGTGTTTCGTTACCTTGTATTCATACATGTGTAATGACAATAAAGTTGAATCTAATCTAATCTAATCTAATCTTATGAATGTCGATCTTAACATAATTTGCAAAGCTCTCGCCAAAAGGCTGGAAAGGATAATTCCGTTTATTATACACCCAGATCAAACAGGTTTCATCAAGGGAAGGCACTTGGCTAATAATACACGCAGGCTATTTAATTTAATAGACTACTGTAAGATCAATAACTTAGAAACTACAATTTTATCTCTGGATGCAGAGAAAGTCTTTGACCGTGTTAATTGGAAATTTCTTTTTAATTGGAAAATTGGTTAATTGGAAATTTCTTTTTATGGTGTTAAATAAGTTTGGGTTTGGTTCATCTTTCATAAACTGGATTAAAAGACTATATAGCTGTCCAACTGCATCAGTCCAAACAAATGATCCTTTCCCGAAGCTTTAATCTTCAAAGAGGTACTAGGTAGGGTTGTCCACTCTCTTCCTCACTTTTTACCATCGTTATTGAACCATTAGTAGCAGCCATATGACAGAATGTTGATATCAGAGGTATTCAAACTGGAGAAAAAGAACACAAAATAAGTCTTTATGCAGATGATGTATTGATTTTCCTTGAAAACTCACAAAGATCTCTTCTTCAGACAGTGGTGCTCATTGATCAATTTTCATCATTATCAGACTACTGCCACCATCAGTGTGTGAATGTGTGTGTGAATGGGTGGATAGCAGGATCTGTAAAGCGCTTTGGTCATCAAGAGATGAGAATAAAACCACTATATAAGTGAATGCCATTTACCATTTACTCTATTAACTGGGGTAAAGCAACAGTTTTACCTATAAATTGTAATTTCTCAAATACATCCATTATTCCAATACAATCAGGTAATATTAAATACTTAGGAATAGCTATCTCCCCCAGGCTCTCAGAGTTATTACGACTAAATCACACTCCCCTTTTAAAAACAATACAAGACGACCTGACACGCTGGAGGACATGGTGGTCCTTCCTAAAATCAACTATTTGTTCTCAATGATTCCCACCCAATCATCTATGGCCTGGTTTAAGTCTTTAGACTCAACATTTTTATGGAAGGATAAACCATCACGGATCAGTCTAAAAATTCTTTAAAAAGCAAAAGAGTGCGGAGGTTTAGATCTACCAAATTTTTTAAAATTACTTCTTAGCCAATAGACTGCAGTTTGTTTCTAAATGGACAAAATCAACCTCACTAGGAAACCCATGGCTGGATGCTGAACAGGCTCTCTGCGTCGCTAAATATCTTTGTCTTACCTTTTATGAGTCCCTGTATTAAACGCCATGACTGTTTTAAAAGCATCAATATCAGCTCCTCTCTGACAGCTTGGTGGAAATTTTTAAAAATAACGGGGTCTTCGCTTGTCCCTTCTAAACTCACACCCATTTGGAATAATCCTGATATCTTGCAACAAAAGAGGATGTTAAACTTTCCACTATGGCAAGAGAAGGGAAAAAAAAACTTAGAGCATCTTATTCAAGGTGGAAATTTTATCCATTTTCAGGAATTAGTGTCACAGTACGATATCAGTGATAAAAAGTTTCTTGAGTACCAACATCTTAAATCCATAATAAAAGCAGGATTCAGTCTTAATCAGACAGATTTAGAGTAACCAATTAAGGTGGCAGAGTTTTTAAATCTTCGTTCCCCTAAATTGAAATCAAAAATATACGGACTATTATAAAAACTTAATGAGTCAGTATCTCTTCCAATATCAAAATGGGAGACAGACTTATCGATCAATAAGGATGAAAGCTTCTGGACACAAATATGTTTAAACACTTTTAAGATAACTAAAAACTCTAATTTACAACTCATACAGTATAAAGTTCTACATAGGATTCATTACACAGGACAAAGGATGTTCAAAATTCAGGACAAAGGATGTTCCACTCAGGAGATCGGATCACAACTTGGTTCATCTCCGGCCGATGTACAAACCCGTAGTGCACAGACAACCTCCGGCCATGTGCACAGTGAAGTTATGGTCTGAGGAGGCAATGGACGCTCTAAAGGGCTGTTTTGAAACCACTGCCTGGGAGCAGCTCTGCGATCCACATGGTGAGGACATCGATGGCCTCACTCACACCATCACGGACTACATTAGCTTTTGTGTGGACAACACCATTCCCACCAAGACCATACGGTGTTGCTCAAACAACAAACCCTGGATCAACCCTGAGATAAAAACACTTCTGAGAGAGAAGAAGAGGATCTTCAGGTCGGGGAACAGGGAGATGCTGAAGTCCGTACAGAGGGAGCTGAGGAGAAAGATCAGAGAAGGCAAGGACAGCTTCAGGGAGAAGATGGAGGACAAGCTGCAACAGAGCGACATCAGCGGGGTCTGGAGAAACCTTAGAACCATCTCTGGGCTCCAGAATACCTCCCTCAGGCCACGGGGGGCAAGGAGTGGGCGAACAATCTGAATCTGTTTTTTTAATAGGTTTGACCAACCGCCGCCCCCCCGACTGCACAACAACCACTGCTGCCTCTGAAGACATCAAGTCCTGCTGCCCACTCCCCACTCCACCATCACCCCCCCCACTCCCAACACACAGCCCCCCAACCTGACCCTCACTAAGACCCAGGTGAGGACGGAGCTGAGGAAGATCAAGGCGAGGAAGGCGTCGGGACCGGACGGCATCAGTGCAAAGCTCCTCAAGTCCTGTGCAGACCAGCTGTGTGGGATTGTGGAGTACATCTTCAACCTGAGCCTGAAGCTGGGGAGGGTACCACAGTTGTGGAAAACATCTTGTGTGGTACCTGTACCAAAGACTTCCCACCCCAAAGATCTGAACAGCTACAGACCAGTGGCCCTGACGTCCCACATGATGAAGGCCCTGGAGAGACTGCTCCTTGCTCGCCTCCGCCCCCTGGTGGGACCAGCGATAGATCCACTCCAGTTCGCCTACCAGCATGGTATTGGGGTGGAGGATGCGGTCATCTTCCTCCTTCACCGTTCTCTGTCCCACCTGGAGAAGCCCGGGAATGCGGTGAGGATCATGTTCTTTGACTTCTCCAGTGCTTTCAACACCATCCAACCGATGATCCTGAAGGACAAGCTGCTGTGTGCAGGGGTGGACCAACACCTGTCATCATGGATCCTGGACTACCTCACAAACCCGCCACAGTTTGTGAGAACCCGGGACTGTGTGTCCGACACGATCATCGGTAGCACGGGGGGCCCCCCAGGGAACGGTTTTGGCTCCCTTCCTGTTCACCCTTTATACTGCGGACTTCTCACACAGCACAACACACTGCCATCTACAGAAGTTCTCTGACGACTCTGCGATCGTTGGCCTCATCTCCAACGGAGATGAAGCTGAGTACAGAGGGCTTATCCAGGACTTTGTGGACTGGTGCCATGGGAACTGCCTCCAGATCAACGCGAGGAAAACTAAGGAGCTGGTGGTGGACTGCCACAGGCAAGGACAACCCCTCACAGCACCAGTAAACATACAGGGAACAGACATTGAGATGGTGACATCCTACAAGTACCTGGGTGTTCATCTGAACAATAAACTAGACTGGTCACACAATACTGACGCACTCTACAAGAAGGGACAGCGCAGGCTGTTCCTACTGAGGAGACTCAGGTCTTTTGGTGTACAAGGGGTGCTGCTGAAGACATTCTACGACACGGTGGTGGCATCAGCCATCACTTTTGGAGTGGTCTGCTGGGGCAGTGGCATTACAGCAGCCGATAGGAAGAGACTGAACAAACTGATCAAGAAAGCTAGCTCTGTCCTGGGGCAGCGCCTTGACTCAGTGGAGGAGATGGGAGAGAGAAGGATGGTGGCTAAACTGTCATCTCTGCTGGAGTCTGAGTTCCACCCTATGCAGGACACACTGAATGCACTAAGGAGCTCATTTAGCAGCAGACTACATCATCCTAGGTGTACAACCGAGAGGTTTCGCAGGTCCTTCCTACCAACGGGTATCAGACTGTATAACCTAAGCAGGGCTGCTCGCAGAGATAGCAAAAAGACATGGCAACCTAATAGTATTGAATGCAAAAGATGCAATAGACTTACACAAAGGTCCCCTCCGGTATACAACTAGGAAAATACCGGTAGCTACGGAGGGTGGCAATATGTATGGGTACATAATCATACCATGTAGGATAACTAAGTAGACGGTTATGCTGTTTCATTCCATCTAGCTACAATGCTCTGCACTGTGTGTGTTTATATATTTATTCCATCTAGCAACAATGCTCCACACTGTGTTTATATATTTACATATTTATTCCATCTAGCTACAATGCTCCGCACTGTGTTTATATATTTACATATTTATTCCATCTAGCTACAATGCTCCGCACTGTGTGTTTATATATTTACATATCTATTCCATCTAGCTACAATGCCCCGCACTGTGTGTGTGTTTATACATTTACATATTTATTACATCTAGCTACAATGCTCCGCACTGTGTGTGTTTATATATTCATATATTTATTCCATCTAGCTACAATGCTCCGCACTGTGTGTTTATATATCTATATTGTGGTGATATTAGTTGTTGGTCTCACACACAAAATTGGGTCTTTTAATGTGAAGGTGGAGTTTTAATGTGAAGGTGGAGTTTTTCCGTTTTGGATGGAGATAAAAGCAGGAAGTGAAAAAATGTAAATAAAGTTTTTCCAGACAGACTTACACGTATCCTGTCTGTTTTTCCGTAACTTCTACATTGGTGACCCCGACATTTGAAGAATGTTTAATCAAGCGACTTCTTCTGATATCGCCGCCACGGCGTCTGTATCCACTGCGGTTCCCGTACCAGCTGTTTTTGCGGCTACAATTAAATTACCGGACTTTTGGCAGCACGACCCGGAGCCCTGGTTTCAGCATGTCGAGGCTCAGTTCCATCTGCGCGGAATAACCACAGATGACACGAAGTATTTCCATGTGGTCGCAGCTTTGGATTCTGCCACTACTCGTCGTTTGATGGGACTGCTCCGGGACCCGCCTCACGCTGACAGGTACGTCACTCTGAAGAGGGCTCTACTGCAGCTGTACCAACTCTCTGATATAGAGCGCGCTGATCGTCTTCTGTCTATGACTGGTTTGGGGGACAGCAAACCTTCTGAGCTGATGGAGAATATGTTGGCACTTCTTGGTTCAGGAGACAGTTCATTTCTGTTTATCCACCTGTTTCTGCGTCAGCTTCCGCCTCCAGTGCGCACTGTCCTGGCCAGCTCGCCCCTCATTTGTACTAAGGATTATCGGGGTTTGGCTGGAGAAGCGGACAGGCTTTGGCTGGCTTCTCGTCATTTGTCGGTGCATGCATTGCCGCCTGGGCAGTCTGATGGAGAAGTCTCGGTGGGTGTGGCCGCAGTATTGGATCGCCGTAAGAAAGAGAGCAGCATGTGTTTTTATCACCGCCGTTTTGGACCGAAGGCTCGGCGCTGTATTCCACCGTGCTCTTTCCAGCCACAGGGAAACGAGAAGGCCGGTGCTCGCTAGCAGCTGCGTGCACCGGCACCAGCAATAAGCTGCTTTTTATTGAGGACTGCGCAGCTGGACGTCGTTTTTTGGTGGATTCGGGAGCGCAGCGGAGCATCGTTCCCCCCTCTTCGGCTGACGTCATGGAATATGAACATGGACCTCCACTGGACGCTGCTAATGGTACTCCTATTCGCACCTTTGGCACCAGGTTCATTACTGTGTGTTTTAACGGCCGTGAATTTAGTTGGGACTTTGTGGTAGCATCTGTAGCAGTTCCTATTCTTGGCGCAGATTTTTTGTGTGCTTACAGACTGTTGGTTGACGTAGCTAACAGATGTTTGATTGATGCTGTGTCTTTTGATTCTTATCCATGTACACTGGGTGGGGCTGGTCCACTGCTTGCTAACATGCTCGCCTCAGGAGACAGATACCAGCGCCTTCTCTCTGAGTTTCCTGCTCTCACTGTGCCTACGTTTTCTGCGGCAGTAGTTAAGCATGGGGTTGAGCATTATATTACTACTGTGGGTCCACCTGTTTTTGCTCGTGCACGCCGTCTGGATGCTGCTAAGTTGGCCATTGCTAGAGATGAGTTTGCCAATATGGAGCGGCTGGGTATTGTGCGCCGTTCCGACAGTCCGTGGGCTTCTCCCCTCCACATGGTCCCTAAGTCAGATGGGGGTTGGCGTCCTTGTGGAGATTTTAGGCGCCTTAACAACGCTACTACCAACGACAGGTACCCAGTCCCCCATATCCAGGATTTTTCTTCACGTCTGGCAGGGACAGTCATTTTTTCTAAAGTGGATTTAGTGCGTGGTTATCATCAGGTGCCTGTCCATCCCCAGGACGTCCCCAAGACAGCGGTGATCACTCCATTTGGACTGTTCGAGTTCTTGAGGATGCCGTTCGGCCTTAAGGGTGCTGCGCAGACGTTTCAAAGGCTTATGGACTCTGTGTTGCGGGACATGCCTTTTTTATTTGTATATCTGGACGATATACTGGTGGCGAGCGCTTCGGTGGAGGAACATGTGTTGCACCTTCGCCAGCTTTTCAGACGTCTCTGTGACCATGGACTGATAGTGAATCCCGTGAAGTGTCAGTTTGGGCTCTCAGAACTTGAGTTCTTGGGGCACAAGGTATCCCAGCAGGGTGCCGTGCCCCTCCCGGCTAAAGTCGAAGCAGTTTTAGCTTTTCCACGCCCCTCCTCTGTCAAGCCCCTGCAGGAGTTTTTGGGCATGGTTAATTTTTACAACCGTTTTATACCTCATGCTGCCCATATTATGCGTCCGCTATATGAGGCCTTGAAGGGTAAGAGGGGTAATCAGGACATTGAGTGGACTCATGAGAGGTTATGTGCTTTTGATGGGGCTAAAGCTGCACTGGCTGATGCTGCCTTGTTGGCTCATCCAGATCCCACGGCCGCCATTGCTCTTACCACCGACGCATCTGATTATGCTGTCGGAGCAGTTTGTGAGCAGTGGGTGGGCAATTCCTGGGAACCTCTGGCCTTTTTTAGTAGACAGTTACGCGAGTCAGAAAGGAAGTACAGCACCTTTGATAGGGAGCTGTTGGCCCTTTTCTTGGCGACAAGGCATTTCAGGTTTCTTTTGGAGGGCCGTAAATTCACCGCTTTTGTGGACCATAAACCTCTCACGTTTGCCATGGCCAAGTCCACTGAACCTTGGTCAGCTCGGCAACAACGGCAGCTTTCGGCTATTTCCGAGTTCACTACAGACATTCAGCATGTGGCTGGTAAGACCAACTTGGTGGCGGACTGTCTTTCTCGTGCACCAGTTGCTGCTGTTCATTTGGGCATGGACTATGCTGAGATGGCTGCCGATCAGTTGTTGGACCCGGAGGTGCAGGTGCTTCGTTCCACGGAGTCCAGTTTGCAGTTGGAGGATGTCTGCTTTCAAGACAGTGGCGCCACTCTTCTGTGTGATACTACACTGGGAAAACCACGACCTCTGGTGCCTGTGGCTTGGCGTCGTCGTGTTTTTGACGCTGTTCATTCTTTGTCGCATCCTGGGGTTAAGGCTTCGGTCAAGTTGGTGAGCACCAAGTTTGTATGGCCGGGTCTTAGAAAGGATGTGAAGACTTGGACGACAACCTGTGTGGCATGCCAGCGTGCTAAGGTGCAGCGCCACATAAAGGCTCCACTGGAGCCTTTTTGGATTCCGGAGCGACGTTTTGATCATGTTCAGGTGGACCTAGTTGGACCTCTTCCTCCGTCTCGCGGTTTTACTCACCTCTTCACTATGGTGGACCGGACTACGCGATGGCCGGAGGTGGTTCCCCTGACATCAACTACAGCATCTGATGTTGCCCGGGCATTTATCTCCTCTTGGGTGTCCCGTTTTGGTGTCCCCTTGGACGTTACCTCTGACAGGGGCCCGCAATTTACCTCTGCACTTTGGAATGAAGTAGCTGGTAGTTTGGGGGTTAAACTTCATCGGACCACAGCATACCATCCACAAGCTAATGGGCTATGCGAGCGGTTTCATCGGACTATGAAAGCGGCCCTTCGCGCGTCATTGGTGGATAGTGGATGGGTGGACAGATTACCGTGGGTTTTGTTGGGTTTGCGTTCAGCCCCCAAGGAAGACCTGCATTCCTCTTCTGCGGAGTTGGTCCTTGGCCAGACCTTGAGGGTTCCAGGGGAGTTTCTTCCTACCAGTCCAGGGTTAGGTCCCAGTATGGTTAAGAGGCCTAAGTGTCGAGAGGAAGCTAGGGCTTTTGTTCCTGTGGCTGCGCACCACTGCCTTCCTCAGTCTTACGTCCCTGACAGCCTTAGGTCGGCTAAATATGTTTTTGTCCGGCACGATGCCCATCGTTCTCCCCTGCAGGCACCTTATGATGGCCCTTTTCGGGTGTTAGAAACAGGCCATAAGGATTTTTTGGTTGAGTTGGGGACTGGCCAGGATCGGATTTCGGTGGATCGTTTGAAGCCTGCGCATGTTCTTTGTGACAATGAGGTTGAGTTAGCCCACCCGGCTCGGCGGGGGCGCCCTCCCAACCCTGCGCCTGAGGTTGTTTCTGCTCCAGTTACAGTTGTGCCCCCTAGGACTGTGCAGTGCAGTCGTCGGGGCAGGGTAATTAGGTTGCCTAAGAGGTTTTCTTGAGTTATTTTCTTTTGGATTTTTGTTCATGCTGTTTGTTTGTTTTTTGTCAGCATGTTTATTTATGTTGTTATTTGTGTGTTCTGGGGGGGCCTGTGTGGTGATATTAGTTGTTGGTCTCACACACAAAATTGGGTCTTTTAATGTGAAGGTGGAGTTTTAATGTGAAGGTGGAGTTTTTCCGTTTTGGATGGAGATAAAAGCAGGAAGTGAAAAAATGTAAATAAAGTTTTTCCAGACAGACTTACACGTATCCTGTCTGTTTTTCCGTAACTTCCGTAAATTCCGTAATTTATTCCATCTAGCTACAATGCTCCGCACTGTGTGTGTTTATATATTCATATATTTATTCCATCTAGCTACAATGCTCCTCACCGTGTGTCTATATATTTATGTTTATATGTACATACACTACCGTTCAAAAGTTTGGGGTCACTTAGAAATTTCCTTATTTTTGAAAGAAAAGCACTTTTTTTCAATGAAGATAACTTTAAACTAATCAGAAATACACTCTATACATTGCTAATGTGGTAAATGACTATTCTAGCTGCAAATGTCTGGTTTAAGATAAGATAAGATAAGCCTTTATTAGTCCCACAACGGGGAAATTCCAGGATTGCAACAGCACAGGGATAGCAACACTCAGAGCAACAATCAGAAGGCAAGAAAAAAAAACAAAAAAAAAAACAAGCAAGCAAGAGCAGCTAATAAACATATGTACGTATTACTATAAAATATATATATATACACACACACACAGACACACAGTGCAGAGCATTGTAGCTGGATGGAATAAATATATGAATATATGAACACACAGTGCAGAGCATTGTAGCTAGATGGAATAAATATGTAAATATATAAACACCCACAGTACGGAGCATTGCAGCTAGGTGGAATAAATATGCAAGTATATAAACACACACAGTGCGGAGCAATGTAGCTAGATGGAATAATATGTAGATATATAAATATATAAACACCCACAGTACGGAGCATTGTAGCTAGATGGAATAAATATGCAAATATATAAACACACACAGTGCAGAGCATTGTTGCTAGATGGAATGAAACAGCATAACCGTCTACTTAGTTATCCTACATGGTATGATTATGTGCCCATACATATTCTCACCCTCCATAGCGACCGGTATGTTCCTAGTTGTATGCCGGAGAGGACCATTGTGTAAGTCTATTGCATCTTTTGCATTCAAAAAACTATTAGTTTGTTACGTCTTTTTGCTATCTCTGCGAGCAGCCCTGCTTAGGTTGTACAGTCTGACAGCCGTTGGTAGGAAGGACCTACGAAACCTCTCGGTTGTGCACCTGGGATGATGTAGTCTGCTGCTAAATGAGCTCCTCAGTGCATTCAGTATGTCCTGCATAGGGTGGAACTCGGACTCCAGCAGAGATGACAGTTTAGCCACCGTCCTTCTCTCTCCTATCTCCTCCATCGGATCAAGGCGCTGCCCCAGGACAGAGCTAGCTTTCTTAATCAGTTTGTTCAGTCTCTTCCTATCGGCTGCAGTAATGCCACTGCCCCAGCAGACCACTCCAAAAGTGATGGCTGATGCCACCACCGTGTCATAGAATGACTTCAGCAGCGCCCCTTGTACACCAAAAGACCTGAGTCTCCTCAGCAGGAACAGCCTGCGCTGTCCCTTCTTGTAGAGTGCATCAGTATTGTGTGACCAGTCTAGTTTATTGTTCAGATGAATACCCAGGTACTTATAGGATGTCACCATCTCGATGTCTGTTCCCTGTATATTTACTGGTACTGTGAGGGGCTGCCCATGCCTGCGGCAGTCCACCACCAGCTCCTTAGTTTTCCTCGCGTTGATCTGGAGGCAGTTCCGATGGCACCAGTCCACGAAGTCCTGGATAAGCCCTCTGTACTCAGCTTCATCTCCATTGGAGATGAGGCCAACGATCGCAGAGTCATCAGAGAACTTCTGTAGATGGCAGTGTGTTGTGTTGTGTGAGAAGTCCGCAGTATAAAGAGTGAACAGGAAGGGAGCCAGCACCGTTCCCTGGGGGGCCCCCGTGCTACTGATGATCGTGTCGGACACACAGTCCCGGGTTCTCACAAACTGAGGCCGGTTCGTGAGGTAGTCCAGGATCCATGATGACAGGTGCTGGTCCACCCCTGCGCGCAGCAGCTTGTCCTTCAGGATCATCGGTTGGATGGTGTTGAAAGCACTGGAGAAGTCAAAGAACATGATCCTCACCATATTCCCGGGCTTCTCCAGGTGGGACAGAGAACGGTGAAGGAGGAAGATCACCGCATCCTCCACCCCAATGCCATGCTGGTAGGCGAACTGGAGTGGATCCATCGCTGGTTCCACCAGGGGGCGGAGGTGAGCAAGGAGCAGTCTCTCCAGGGTCTTCATCAAGTGGGACGTCAAGGCCACCGGTCTGTAGCTGTTCAGGTCTTTGGGGTGGGAAGTTTTTGGTACAGGTACCACACAAGATGTTTTCCACAGCTGTGGTACCCTCCCCAGTTTCAGGCTCATGTTGAAGATATACGTCACAATCCCACACAGCTGGTCTGCACAGGACTTGAGGAGCTTTGCGCTGATGCCGTCCGGTCCCGGCGCCTTCCTCGCCTTGATCTTCCTCAGCTCCGTCCTCACCTGGGTCCTGGTCAGGGTCAGGATGGGGGGTTGTGTGTTGGGAGTGGGGGGGTGTTGGTAGAGTGGGGAGTGGGCAGCAGGACTTGATTTCTTTAGAGGCAGCAGTGGTTGTTGTGCAGTCAGGGGGGAGGGCGGTTGGTCAAATCTATTGAAAAACAGATTCAGGTTGTTCGCCCACTCCCTGCCCCCTGTGGCCTGGGGGGAGGTATTCTGGAGCCCCGAGATGGTTTTGAGGTTTCTCCAGACCCCGCTGATGTCGCTCTGTTGCAGCTTGTCCTCCATCTTCTTCCTGAAGCTGTCCTTGCCTTCTCTGATCTTTCTCCTCAGCTCCCTCTGTACGGACTTCAGCATCTCCCTGTTCCCCGACCTGAAGATCCTCTTCTTCTCTCTCAGAAGTGTTTTTATCTCAGGGTTGATCCAGGGTTTGTTGTTTGAGTGACGCCGTATGGTCTTGGTGGGAACGGATTTGTCCACACAGAAGCTGAGGTAGCCCGTGAAGGTGTGAATGAGGCCATCGATGTCCTCACCATGTGGATCGCAGAGCTGCTTCCAGGCGGTGGCTTCAAAACAGCCCTTTAGGGTGTCCATTGTCTCCTCAGACCATAACTCCACAGTGTGCATGGCCGGAGGTTGTCTGTGCACTAGGGGTTTGTACACCGGCCGGAGATGAACCAAGTTGTGATCCGATCTCCCGAGTGGGGGTAGTTGTGATGAGGTGTACGCCTCCTTAGTGTTTGCGTAGAATAAATCCAGTGTTTTATTGTCTCTAGTGTGGCATGTGACATACTGGGTGAACGTGGGTAGAATGGGAGACAGTGAAACATGGTTGAAATCGCCTGAGATGAGGAGAAGAGCATCTGGGTGTTCTGTCTGCAGCCTGCTGGTTACTGAATGGATGACGTCACGTGCTGTCCCAGCGTTCGCCGTCGGATTTGCATAAACAACAATGCAGATCACGTGTGAGTGTTCTCTCGGGAGATATGTAGGCCTCATGCTAACAGCTAGCAACTCAATGTCTTTGCTGCAGTGTCGTTGTTTAACAGTGATATGTCCCGGTCTGCACCAGTTGTTGTTAACATACATGATCACTCCACCGCCCCTAGCCTTGCCACTGTCTGGTGTTCGGTCAGCTCGTATCATGTGAAAACCCTCCAGCTCAATGTTAGCATCTGCTGCTAGTTCAGTTAGCCACGTCTCAGTAAACAAAAGGAGAGAGCACTCCCGGTATGTGCTATCATAACGGGAGATAGCCGCTAGCTCATCTAACTTTCCCAGTATCGACCGTACATTTCCCATGACAACAGATGGAAGGGAGGGTCTGTACCTTATATTTTTTGTCCTCCGCCTTACTCCAGCCCGGCAGCCGCGGCGTTTTCGCCTCAGTTCACTCGGTATGTCGAGTTTTTCCAATGGGACCGGGTGGCGGTTGAATGCTAGCAGCTGTTCTCTGCTGTATCGTATCGTTTTTGGTGCAATATCTACATAGGTGTATAGAGGCCCATTTCCAGCAACTATCACTCCAGTGTTCTAATGGTACAATGTGTTTGCTCATTGCGTCAGAAGGCTAATGGATGATTAGAAAACCCCTGTGCAGTCATGTTAGGTCTGCAATGCTGTAATTGCTGCAAATGGAGGATTCTTTGACGAAAGCAAAGTTTGAAGGAAAAAATTATTATTTCAAATACAAATCATTATTTCTAACCTTGTTAATGTCTTGACTATATTTTCTATTCATTTTACGACTCATGGTGGTAAATAAGTGTGACTTTTCATGGAAAACACAAAATAATTGTCTGGGTGACCCCAAACTTTTGAACAGTAGTGTATGTATACTCGCTGCTCTTGTTTTTTCTTGCCTTCTGATTGTTGCTCTGAGTGTTGCTATCCCTGTGCTGTTGCAATCCTGGAATTTCCCCATTGTGGGACTAATAAAGGCTTATCTTATCTTAAAATGGGCCTGAGTCACACAAATATCTGCTTCTACTGCACCAGCAACATCCTGGATAGCTATATGCATGCTATATGGTCCTGTCACCGGTTGAAAAGTTCTGGCGGAAGACATGTGAGGACCTGTCGGCATGCCTTGGTTATCATGCCCCATCCTCACCCACACTTTGCATATTAGGTGATTTAAGTGAAATAAATATAGAGGCAAGGGTGTCACACATGGTTCTCACTGCCTTATACATTGCAAAGAAAACTATCCTCAGGAATTGGAAATCAAGAAATAATTTATGCATGACTCACTACAATAACTATTAGATTATATTAGCCTGGAGAAAATGTCTGCCTCCTCAAATAATCAATTGGCTGAATTCAATTCTCTCTGGTCCCCGCTTATTAATTCTATAACCTGAGGGGTGGTGGGTGGTGGCTCGCTCTCCCTGGCGTCTCTGGGTGACGGTGTCTGGGGGGCCTGTTTCGGGGTGGCCGTGTGTCTGGCTTGGGGGGGTTGGCTGGGGGGAAGGCTGCGGGGTGGGCTGTGGCCCCTGGCTGGCTGGCCTTGCCTCCCGGGAGGGGCTGGGTCTGGCCCTGGGCCCCTGGTGCTGGGGGAAGCATTCCCTTCCTGGGCTGGGGTCGGGTGTGCGCCGGTGGTACGGGCCGGCTCTGGTGCATCCTTGCGCGGCGCGGTCATGTCCACCCTGGGGCTCTGGCGGCACCCTGGGGCAGGTGCCTGCATCCTGGAGGGTCACCCTCCCCGTCCTCTGGGGCCTGTGTGTGTGTGTGTGTGTGTGCATGTGTGTGTGTACGTGTGTGAGAGTGGTTGTGAGTGGGGGTGTGGGGGTGTGAGCGGGTGCGGAAGTGGATGTGTGTGTTGTGTGTGGGCATGTGGGGCTGTGTGTGAGTGTAGGTGGACATGTGTGATGGTGAGCGTGTGTGTATGTGTGCACATGAGGGTGGGCAGGTGTGTGTGTGTATGGGTGCGGTTACCTGTGGGTGGATGTGTGGGGGTGCAGGATGTGTGTATGGGTAGGAGAACTTCGTTGGGTGGTGGGGGTGGGAGGGTCCATCTAGTGGCATGGGGGTTGGTGATTCGAGGTCTGCTTGTCCCGGGCGCAGGGCGGGGCGCTTTGTCACATTGCCCCTGGTGTCATTGGCGGCAGGTGTGTGTGAGTGCTCGGGGGTGGTTGGGGGGGCTGTTGGTGCAGGCTGGTGGCCGTGTTGTCTTTGGGCTGCTCCGGGGTGGTTGTGGCTGTGGGGCGGCCTGCTGCTGTTGGTGTGCGTCTGGGGTGGGTAGTCGGTGGGCTTGCGGTGGGTGCTCGGGGGTGTCGCTTGGCGTGTGGGGCGCCATGTGGGTCCGTCCCATTGTTCACTATTGTTACCTCCGCCAAGGAGGTTATGTTTTCATCGGCGTTGGTTTGTCTGTCTGTTTGTTTGTCTGTCTGTCTGTTTGTTTGTTAGCAAGATAACTCAAAAAGTTATGGACGGATTTCAATGAAATTTTCACAGATTGTCAGAAATGGGGTATCCTACAGATGATTAGATTTTGGTGGTGATCCGGATCACCGGCCAGAAGAAAACTGCCATTACGGAAAATGCCATTTTCCTTAATAACTACTGAACCACTAATCCTATCATTGTGAATCCAATTGCTAGTCATATGTTTTCATGGTCAAGGAATCTGAAAACGTACACACAAACACTGTATGGGGGGAATTGTGGCGCTTGGCAGAGGTCTGCGCTCTCCGAGTGCTTTTCTAGTTACTATTGTGTCGATTGTTGTTGTGAATGTTTGTGTGTGCAAGATGAGTGGGAATGGATGTGGCTGCTCCATCATGTTTGTGGTGCTGGGAGCGCCAGGGCGTGACACTGGTGGGTCCTGGGCTGCTTAGCCTGGCAGCCCTCACCCTGGGTTGGGATTTGGGGGTAGTGGGTGGCCTCATGAACCAGTTTGCGAGCTGGTTTCTGGGGGGTGGGGGGTGGGGGGCTTGCTTTTGGACCGCCTCCCTTCCAGTCTTATTTCCTGCCCACCCATCCCCCTGATTCTGAGTGGAATATACATAATCTTGGATACATTTAGGGCTTTGGGGTGGGGGGGTGCCGCACTGTGTCGGTGAAGGGGATACCTCTGCTGCATGGTGGGGCTGCCCTCACCTCAATTTTAATTGCATTTTAGACACTGAGAGCTTGGGGGGGTGGGGGGCCCGCTGCCTATCGCAGTGGCTTGTGGTGCCCCAACCACCATCCCCCAATTTTAACTGCGCTATGGTAGTCCACACATTTACACACAATCACATCATACAACTGACATACACCTACCATGTTTTGTGCAAAGGGGAGGGGGGGTGGGGGGTCTTCCCCCACCCATGTTGCCCTCCTCCTGCTGTGGGCATGGGGGCCCGGCGGGGGGCCTGGGACACGTCATGTTGCCAAAATCCCTGGGTGCTGCTGAATGTATAGATACAAGCAAGGGAGTGAGAGAGGGACTGAATAAGAGAGTAAACGAGAGTGAAGGCATGATGAATGGAGATGATGATGGTGGGTCGGTTTTGTGTGGTGCTTTGCGTGTCGGGTGACATCTCGGGGCACCTGTGGTGATCTGCTGATCAGTCGCTTGGGTGGGTGCTGGGGGTGAGAGTCTGCTTCTGTGGCCGCGGCTGCCCTGGGGTGCGTCGTGGGGGGGGTGGCCACTGGCCTGTGCTGGCAGTCTCCCCGGCCGCTGCTGAGCGCTGGTGTGCGTTCAGGTTCGCTGCATCTGCATCGCAGTCACAATAAGAAATAAGGGTGAATGAGGGTGGGTGTGTGTGAGGGGGAGAACATGAATGGATGTGAGTAGGTTGGAGTGTGAGTGAACATGAGTGGGTGTGGGTGACCCTGAGGGTGAGTGGGAGTGAGATTGAACGGGTACAGGAGTGAGAGAGAATGGGTGGGTCCGGGAGTGTGAGAGTGGGTGGGTGGGTGAGAGTGAGGGAGTGCATGTGGGTACGTATGAGAGCATGAGGGTGTGAAGGTGTGGGGATGGGTGTGTCTGTGAGTCAGGAGGTGCTGAATTGAGGGGGGTAGTGCCTCTTGGCTGTGTGGGCTCCCCTGGGCGGGGGGGGACTTCTTTGGGCATGGGGGTCCCTGGGGTGTGCAGCGGTGGTGGCACTGGGGCGGGGGCGCTGTGGGGGTGCCTGGAGAGGCTGGCGCCAGGGGGCGCAGGCTGGTCTCTGGCCCGGGGGGTGGAGGCCTGGGGCCCGGGGACTGGCGTTGGCCCCACTAGGGGGGTGGGGGGTTGGTGGTCCCAGGGGGTGTGGGCCATCCACCTGGCCTCCTTCGGTCATCCCTTCGGTGGCAGATGCCCGGCTTTCCTGAGGCTTGCTGACCTCAGGCATTTGTGCCCTGTGGGGGTTGGTGGCGTTGCCTTGCCTGCTCGAGGTTCCCGGGGGGGGGGGGGGGGGGCTTGCTGCAACCGGCCCCCCTCTTCGGATGTTTCCTGACAAGCCACTCACATGCACACACTTATTTTGCACACACACGGACGCACACACACAAATGCCTCTCCTTTAACAAGTGCGGATACCAGACTCGTGTTGAGACATCTTCAGTGGAAGAAGCAGTTTGTCTTGTTTGTTTTTAGTTGTTGGTTTGTTTGTCCTTTTGTCTGTTCCCCTCCCTTTTCTTTCCCTCTCCACACAATTCCTTTCCCTATTCCCCATCCTATTGGGTTTTCCATGGGCAAAATAATTTAAATAAAGTATTAAAAGTTATTACAGGAGGAGTTTACAACAATATACAGTGCATAGCTTGGTACTGTATAAAGCTCCTTTTGGCAAAGTACATCTGTTTTGGCACAATAAGGGTAACAGATCTCTGTTCTGCTTCCCTGACTGCCCGACAGGACAAGGGGAAAAAATACCAGGATTATACGTACATTGTTTATACATTAATTTGTCAAACACATAAGATACAATATTGCAACAGCTGACTGTATATGCCTCACTAGAGCTCTCTCAAGTGCTTGTTGCGGACTTAGAGACGCAGGGCTCACTCCGGTGTGCTGCCACAGCGCTGAGTGAGCCTCGTGATGAAGGATGAATAAAGCACCCTTTTAACCTTCAGTTCGCCGTGTCCGCCTGCACTTATTTGATCCTTGCCTCCACACTGGTGACCCTTATTCGTATCCTCCACAAATCTACCTACGGGTACAAATAAAGTAACCTGAACCCGAATGGCATATATTTCTCATATCATGCTTGTATATAGTACTTTATATTTTACCAAAATCCATCCTTTCTGTTGTTATGATTATGTTGCTTCTGATGGCCTCCAGGCTGCCCTCTCTGTGCCTTTTTTTTTTGGGGGGGGGGGGTCGAACTAGGTACCCCATCTTCTTCTCATATGAATAAAATCATTGAGCCGGTCGGTCACTCATATGCCTCTTTCAGGTGTCTTGGCTATGCCGTGGGTTACCCGAACAATATATACTGTATAGATATGTAAAGTACATGTTGCATAAAGGTAACCATACCATAAAAGTTCACATACAGCAGTTATGCAGGTCACCACTATTATACTCATCCTGCAAATATATTACAAGTATGTAACATTTAGTTTACACATACAGCACAACAAAATGCACATCAGAACCAGGGGGAAAATCATTACATTTGAAAGCTAAGATGCTTCCTGCACAGAGACTAATGACTGATGACTCATCTCTATTTGGTGTATTTGAGTGGGTGGAAAAACAGGCATTAATAAAAAAAAAAACTTTATTTAAATGCTGGAGGGTGTGTTCACAAGCTGCTTTGTTCCTGGTGGAGCTGCTCAGGCAGCAGAAACCTGTATGCAACAACCTGTATGATGGTTTCTCTGGGATAGTAGCATTAGGCCTATAGAAATCCCACAGGGTGAGAGGTGAAATTTTGTTTTTACATCAACGCGTGTTTACCCAATCAGTGTTTTGGTACTTAGACTTGGTATAATGGTGCCTATTAATGTAACCTCTTATGCATCTTTTTCTTTTAAACATACAAGATTTCTCAATGCAGTGTTTCAAGCAATAATGAAGTATGCACATTTCATTTCCTCAGGCCTAGCAACAATGTGTAACACATACCATATGTGTCTCCAAGGACTGTATAAGATTAAGACATGAATAATACTTCATTGTTTTACTGTCTCTGATATGATCAATCCCCTCATGGATCGCCACCTTATCGGTGTGTGTGTGTGTGTGTGTGTGTGTGTGTGTGTGTGTGCGCGCGCGCGCGCCCTTGTGATCTCAGGAGCTATGTTGTTGTTGGGTTTTCTTGAGGGCGGTGCTGCGGGTGTATGGGGTATTGGGCTCATTGCTACGAGCTATCCGGTCTCTATACAATGGTTGCAAGAGTTTGGTTCGTATTGCCAACACTCGGTTGGACTCATTCCCAGTGAGAGTTTGACTCCACCAGGGCCGCCCTTTGTCACCGATCCTGTTCATTATATTTATGGACAGGATTTCTAGGCACAGCCAAGGAATGGAGGGTGTTATGTTTGGTGACCACAGGATCTCATCTCTGCTGTTTGCACATGATGTTGTGCAAACAGCACCCGGACGAAGAAAAGGGAACACATTTCCCCAGTTTTATCGTCCCTTCACTGGTTGCCAGTTGCATTTAGATGTCATTTTAAGATTTTAATTTTGACTTTTAGAGCTCTTAATGGCCAAGCCACTTCATACATCTCGGCCCTCTTGACTCCTTATGCCACGACACAATCATCAAGATCCTCAGACCAGAGACCCCTGGTGGTCCCTTGGACCAAATTCAGAACCCGTGGAGATCGATCTTTCCAGGCCGCTGCACCATGGTTTTGCAACGCACTTCCCCAGTCCTTGCGCTGCCTTGAGTCTGTTGACTCCTTTAAGAAGGAGTTAAAAACTTATTTGTTTAGAAAGGCTTTTAGCTCTCATTGAATGGCTTTTATTTCTTGACTGTTTTTTCTTTTCATCCCTATTAGTATGAATATTTTATCTTATTTCTATTGATTTTAATTTCTGTGTATTTGTAAATTTTAATTTGCTGTAAAGCACTTTGTGATATGTATCTGTGAAAAGTGCTATACAAATAAACTTTGCTTGCTTACTTGTCCTGTTGGCTTCATCAAGCAATGACCTACAGGTCTTGCTGGGATGGTTTGGTACCAAGTGTGAGGCGGCCGGAACGAGAATCAGTACCTCCAAATCTGAGTGCATTGTCCTCAGCTGGAAAAGGGTGCATTGTCCTCTCCAGGTTGGGGACAAGGTCCTGCCCCAAGTGGAGGAGTTCAAGTATCTTGGGGTCTCATTCACGAGTGAGGGGAAAATGGAGTGGGAGATTGACAGACGGATTGGAGTAGCATCTGCAGTGATGCGGACGTTGTACTGGTCTGTTGTGGTGAAGAGGAAGCTGAGCTCTAAGGCAAAGCTGTTGATTTACCGGTCAATCTACCTTCCTACCCTCACCTATGGTCACAGACTTTGGGTACTAACTGAAAGAATGAGATTGGACACAAGCAGCTGAAATATTTTCTCCGTAGGATTGCTGAACTCACCCGTAGAGACAGGGTGAGGAACTTAGTCATCCGGGAGAGACTCAGAGTAAAGCTGCTGCTCCTCTACATCGGAAGAAGCCATTTGAGGTGGTTTGGACGTCTGATCAGAATGCCTCCTGGACGCCTCCCTGCTTGAGGTGTTTTGGGCACGTCACACTGGGACGAGACCCTGTGGCAGACCCAGGACACGCTGGACAGACTATGTCTCGCAGCTGGCCTGGGAGCGCCTTGGCATCCTCTCTGAAGAGCTGGAACAGGTGGTCGAGGAGGGGGAAGTCTGGGCTTCTCTGCTTGAACTGCTGCCTCCATGACCCAGACCTCTGGGAAAGCGGTAGAAGATGGATAGATGGATGGATGATATGATCGATCTGGTCCCTACATTTCAGCAAAGACACTGTTTTTCTCAACTCACCACAGACCCGCTGTCATATAACAACCTTCGGCTAGCAGGAAGGATGACTCCTTAAGGCGGGTAAGACTTAGTTGAAAGGATGGTTTATTACATACAAAATAAGTGCAGCTCATGGGCTGTGAAAATATGAAGCCTAAACGGCTGAGAGAAGACATAAACGATCCAACAAATGACAAAGAAATCAAAGGGAATAATCTTGAAATGATGCCACGTGGAACTGAGAAACAAACTAACATATGAAGGATAACTGATGATTATAAATGTGAGACAACTGGGGAACAATCAAGGGCTAAACAGGAGCACATGAGGAAAAGTGGCTACAATACTGGGAGATGGCTGAGAACAATAGGTAAACAAGTATGCATGGAGGATGGACATGCTACATTAGACCAGACCAGGGACCAGGGGAAACACAGACAGGGAAAAATCATATTAAATCCCAAAATGACACAAAAAGTGTGGACATGGTAACAAACAATGTTCAGAACATAACAGTTCCCCCCCCCCCCACCCCTACCCATGGTGGATTCCAGACGCCTCCAAAAAAAAACCAAACGACCCCAAAATGGGCAGGTAGAGGGAGACAAATGACCGGAGGGAAACAGTCAATAAAAACAAAACAAAAACAGTTCATCAGGGAGCCGACCAGAGTCCCAGGACCCCCAGTCCAGAGAACAGAGTGGATGGGAGGGCCAACCAGTGCTCAAGGAGCCCCCAACCAAAGAGCAGAGTGGGTCACGAGGCCGCACGAGGCCGCCCAGAGTCCATGGGCCACCAAACCGAAGAGCAGGATGGGTCGGGGGGCAGCCCAGAGTCCATGGGCCCCCAGACCAAAGAACACGGTGAGTCTGGTGGCCTCCCCAAGTCCATAGACTACTAGACAGAAAAACATGGTGCTGCAGGAGCTTTCAGCTCAGGAGACAGCGGCTGGGGAGCACTAACCTCAGATGACAAAGGCTGAAGGGCGGCGACCTCAGATGATGATGTTGATAATGGAGCGACCTGCTCAGATGACGACGATGATGGAGTGACCTGCTCAGATGATAGCAAAGGTGGAGTGGACTGTCAGATGACCAGGGTGGAGCAGACTGCTCAGACAACCAGGGTGAAGTGGGCTGCTCAGATGAAGCTGGAGCAGACTGCCCAGACAAAGGTGGAGCAGACTGCCCAGATGAAGAAGGCTGGCGAGCGGCATGCTCGGGAGCCTGGAATTCCATCCCCAATGTAGCCACCTCAGACGGGGAGGAAAAAACACAGGTGGGTGTCGGGTCAATACAGGAACCAGCAGTGGAGTCTGGCAGAGGAAGGCCAGAAGCAGATGGGAGCTGTAACTGGGTTCCTCCGCCAGAAGTAAGGCAAGACTCTTTAAGTATAGATGTTAAAAATACAACAAAAAAAAAAGTACTTGTCTTAACTCCTATTCCACTGCTGGCGAGGACCCCGATGGTTCAGCTAATCCAGCAGCAACCGCCTCAGGAGCAGGTGTGACGGCCTCAGGAGACACTGATGGAACAGTGGATGAGACGGTCAGGAGCTCAGCAGTGTGCACCAATGATGCGGAAGAGAGGAGGTCAGCAGCAACAGAGGAGGGGAGAGGAGGAGCTGACGAGACAGCTGAAGAAAAAACTTTGGAGCAAAGTGGAGGCTGCTGCTGGGACTCTCTGGAGTGGTGAAGGAGGAGCTGTTGAAGGAGTGGAGTGTAATTCCTGCTCCGCTGCCGCTGGGGACACCGCTACCGCTGGGGTTGCCGAGGGACAAGCAGGTGAAATGCTCCATGTGGCAGGGGAGCACGCTAGGTGGGGAGAAGCTGGGAGGCGGCGTGGAGCTGACATCAGGGAATGGCGAGGAGCGGTGGCTGGAGCTGATGAATGGTGGAGTAGAGGTACCGGAGCTGGAGAGCAGTGAGAAGCTGAAGGTATCTGCACCAGGGGATGCTTCATCGTCGGCACAGGTACAGACGAGAGGGGAGAGCTTCTCACTAGTCCGCAGAGCATCTGCTGAAGATGGGGACCAAGATGAGGAGCCCAGTGAGTCCTGGGTAGCTCCGCAGGCTGAGGTATGCCTCGATTACCTGCGCCACACCTTCCAGATACCACAGGGCTGCCTCGGGAGTGTGGGAAATCCGGGTGACTGAGATGAAATCCTCCACCAAGCCCGCAGCCCAGCGCTCCTCCTTGTCTGGGCCGTATGAACCAAAGTCTGTACCCGCAGAGTCCTTTGGTGGCATCATTCTGTCAGATAACAACCTTCGGTTGGCAGGAAGGATGACTCCTTAAGGCGGGTAAGACTTAGTTGAAAGGATGGTTTATCTATCCATCCATCCATCCATCCATCTTCTACTGCTTTTCTGGAGGGCCGGGTTGCGGAGGCAGCAGTTCAAGCAGAGAAACTCAGACTCCCCAGCCACCTGCTCCAGCTCTTCAGAGAGGATACCAAGGCATTCCCAGACCAGCTGGGAGACCGTTTCTTCAGCAAGTCCTGGGTCTGCCCCGGGGTCTCCTCCCAGTGGGACGTGCCCGAAACACCTCAAGTAGGAGGTGTTTAGGAGGCATCCTGATCAGATGCCCAAACCACCTCAACTGGCTCCTTTCAATGTGGTGGAGCAGCAGTTCCGCTCTGAGCCTCTCTTGGATGACTGAGCTCCTCATCCTGTCTCTAAGGGTGGGTCCAGCAATCCTATGGAGAAAGCTCATTTCACCCTCTTGTATCCGCGATCTCATTCTTTCGGTCATTACCCAAAGCTCATGACAATAGGTGAGGGTAGGAATGTAGCTTGATCGGTAAATCAACGACTTTGCCTTAGAGCTCAGCTCCCTCTTTGCCACGACAGACTGGTACAACGTCCACATCACTGCAGATGCTGTTCCGATCCTTCTGTCAATCTCTTGCTCTATTCTCCCTTCACTAGTGAATAAGACCCCGAGATACTTAAACTCCTCCACTTGGGGCAGGAGCTTGTCCCCAACCTGGAGAGGAAGATCCATCTTTTTTCGGCTGAGGACCATGGACTTAGACTTGGAGGTGCTGATTCTCATCCCAGCTACTTCACACTCAGCGGCAAACTGTCCCAGTAAGACCTGTAGGTCAATGCTGGATGAAGCCAACAGGAAAACATCTGCAAACAGCAAAGATGAGATCCTGTGGTCACCAAGCATGACACCCTCTGTTCCCTGGCTGTGCCTAGAAATCCTGTCCATTAAAATTATGAACAGGATTGGTGACAAAGGGCAGCCCTGGTGGAATCCAACTCTCACTGGGAATGAGTCCGACCGAGTGTTGACAATTCAAACCAAACTCTCACAACTGTCGTATAGAAACCGGATAGCTCATAACAGCAAGCCCGATACCCCATACTCCCGAAGCACCCCCACCCCACAAAAAACCACGGGGGATGTGGTCAAACGCCTTCTCCAAGTCCACAAAACACATGTAAACTGGTTGGGCAAACTCCCACGAACCCTCGAGGATTCTCGAGAGGGTAAAGAACTGGTCCAGTGTGCCACAGCCAGGCCAAAAAGCGCATTGCTTCTCCTGTATCTGAGGTTCGACCAACGGTCAGACTCTCCTCTCCAGTACCTTGGCATAGACCTTCCCAGGGAGGCTGAGGAGTGTGACCCCTCTAAAGTTGGAACACACCCTCTGCACAGTTTCCCCTGGTAACATTTCCATGTGGCGGGTTGCCACCCTTGGAATTATGCTGCCATGCCTAGGATATATTAATTCAAGAAAAAAAAATATGTAAGAATGACACGCTGTAAGCGTGCACACGAACAACGCGCATGACCGTCATCCACACAGAAGCGCCCTGACTGCCTGTCGCCCACATGACTGTTTCAGTCTGCAGGCAGAGTGTCTCTCTAGTATTGCTGTCTGAGAGAAGCATGAGCTTATCAAAGTACTTTAAATGTGGGGAAAAAAGCAGAAGAGGTATATAAGCAGTGGAGGCATTTATGGTGGTTTTAATCCGCTGGTAATGGGAACGATAATGAAGCGTTGCTTAGCTAACAGGTGTGGTTCGGATTCATTGCAGGGAAAGGCAAGAGTGACTGATGAATTGCTGAGGATTTACTTCACTTAACTAATGTATGTTCATTATTATGTACCTGGCAAATTAAGATGACTGAAATTCACAAAGTCAATTACTTTAATATACTATTTACTTTAATCTGTCAGCAGCCTTCAGACGAACTAAACATGCCAACATTTGGATTTCAAAATAAGGGAGGTTTTTCGTGTTGTCTGGTTGGCGAGGGTTCTAAAAAACTGTAAATATATAGAAATATTATAACAGAAATAACTGCATCTTTGGTCATTTTAGTTAATTTATTTTTTTAAATATAATTTTAATAATTATATTTCTTTGAGGTCAGAATTAAAATTATTGTTCTGTTCTGGCTCTGCAAAATTATGGTCAAAAGTTTAAATTGTATGAGGAAAAAAGTCTTTTTTTTGCCACATTCTGTTTCAAATTTATATATATATGAAAAAAGTAATTTTATAAAAATCTGCCTTTGTCAATCAGACAGGCCTCTTTACTGTCCAGTTTTAAAACTCATCATAAAACCCATTTTTATTCTCTGGGTTTTGACCCAGTTTGAGACATTGATTTTATTTGTTCTTATTGTCTCTATTGTATGACTACTGTTTTGTTTGTGCTGCTTTGTACTTGTTTTAGCTGTATTTTATTGTTTTTATGTTTTATGCTTTTATATTTATCGTTGATGTACAGCACTTTGTGTCAGCTATCATTTTTAATGTGCTTTATAAATAAAGTGGGATTGGATTTACGTACAATACTTTAAATGGTAAGTTCCATGAAGCAATGTTACTGTGCAAAATTTTTTAAAAAAGTGTAAAATTAACATATTCTGGTTACAATCGTGTGTCATGTGTCCCCCCCCGAAAAATATGTTGCCACTGCACCAAGGTCTTTAAGCCAGAGGAAACACTGCCTCCCGTCCCCCTTCTTGAAGAGAAGAACCACCATCCCAGATTGCCATGCCAAAGACACTATCCCCATCCTCCACGCAGTGTTGCAGAGGCATGTCAACAATGATAGCCCTACAAAATCCAGGGCCTTGAGGTACTCAGGGCTAATCTTGTCCACCCCCGGGGCCCGGCCACCAAAGAGTTTTTTAACGATTTTGGCAACCTCAGCCCCTGTGATGGGAGAGTTGTCCCCCTTGTCCACAAGCCCTGCTTCCTCTGTGGAAGTTGTGTCAGTGGGATTGAGGAGATCCTCAAAGTATTCCTTCCACTGCCAGACAATATCCCTAGTCAAAGTCAGCAGCACCCCATCTGCACCATACACAGTGTGGACAGGGAGCTGCTTTCCCCTCCTGAGCTGCCGGACCGTTTGCCAGAATCTTTGAGGCTGACCGTAAGTCTTGTTCCATGGCCTTACCAAACTTCTCCCACATCTGAGTTTTTGCTTCAGCAACCACCTGAGCTGCACTCCGCTTGGCCTGCCGGTACACCTCAGCTGGTTCGGGAGTCCCACAAGCCAACTAAGCTCGATAGGACCCCCTCACCACTGGTGTCCACCACTTGGTTCGGGGGTTGCCACCACAAGATGCACCAACGACCTCCGGCTGCAGCCCTTGGCAGCCGCTTCAACAATAGAGGTGGAGAACATGGCCCATTCAGACTCCATGTCTACAGACTCCCACGGAATGTGGTCAAAGTTCTTCCGGAGGTGGGAGTTGAAGACCTCCCGGACAGAGCCCTCAGCCAGACATTCCCAGCACACCCTCACTATATGTTTGGATCTACCAGGACTGAATGGCATCCTCCCCTGCCATCGGATCCAACTCACCACCAGGTGGTGATCAGTTGACAGCTCTGCACTTCTCTTTACCCGAGTGTCCAAGACATACGGCCGCAGGTCTGATGACATGATAACAAAATCGATCATCGACCTACGACCTAGGGTGTCCATGCTTGAACATGGTGTTCATTATGGACAAACTGTGGTTAGCACAGGCGTCCAATAACTGAACACCACTCGGATTCAGATTGGACAGGCCATTCCTCTCAATCACCCCCCTCCCGGTTTCACTGTCGTTACCCACGTGCGCACTGAAGTCCCCCAGTAGGACAATGGAGTCTCGAAGAGCAGCACTTTCTAGCACCCCAGTCAGAGACTCCAAAAAGGGTGGGTACTCTGAACCATCACTTGGTGCATAGGCACAATGATGGTCAGGACCTGTTTTCCAACCCGAAGGCGCAGGGAAACAAACCTTTCGTCTACCAGGAAAAACTACAATATAGAGGCAACAAGGTAGGGATATACAAGAATACCCACCTCTGCTTGCCACCTCTTGCCCGGGGAAACTCCAGAGTAGGCCAAGCTCCAGCCCCTCTTCAAGAGACTGGTTCCTGAACTGGAGCTGTGTGCTGAGGTGAGGCCGACTATATCTAGCGGGTACCGCTCAACCTCGTGTACCAGCTCAGAATCCTTCCCTACCAGAGAGGTGGCATTCCATGTTCCAGAAGCCAGTTTAGGAAGCCTGGGATCAGACCGCCAAGGTCTCTGCTTTCGACCGCCACCTTATCCACATAGCACCAGACTCCCATGGTCCCTCTTGTAGGTGGTGAGCCCACTGGAGGGTGGACCCATGTAACTCCTTTGGACTGAGCCCGGCCGTGTCCGATGGGCAGAAACCCGGCCACAAAGCACTAGCCATCAAGCCCCTCCCCCAGGCCTGGCTCCAGTGTGGGGCCCTGGTAACCCCATACCGGGTGGGGTACATTGAATCCTTGCTCTTACATTCATCATGGGAGTCTCTTGGATCGTTCTTAGTCTAGCCCTTCACCCGGGACCAGTTTATCTTGGGTGACCCTAATAGAGGCAAATTGCCCTGAACAACATAGCTCCTGGGATCACTAAGGCACACAAACCACTCACCACGATAAGGTGACGATCCATGAGGGGTGGTTTATTACATACAAAATAAATGCAGCTCAGGGGCTGTGAATATACAAAGCCTAAACGGCTGAGAAAGCACATAAATGATCCAACAAATGACAAAGAAATCGAAGGGAATAATTCTGAAATGATGCCACATGGAACTGAGAAACAAACCAACATATACAGTGGGGCAAAAAACTATTTAGTCAGCCACCAATTGTGCAAGTTCTCCCACTTAAAAGATGAGAGAGGTCTCCAATTTTCATCATAGGTATACCTCAACTATGAGAGTCAAAATGAGAAAAAAAAATCCAAAAAATCACATTGAAGGATTTTTAATGAATTAATTGGTAAATTCATCAGTAAAATAAGTATTTGGTCACCTACAAACAAGCAAGATTTCTGGCTCTCACAGACCTGTAACTTCTTCTTTAAGAGGCTCCTCTGTCCTCCACTCGTTACCTGTATTAATGGCACCTGTTTGAACTCGTTATCAGTATAAAAGACACCTGTCCACAACCTCAAACAGTCAGACTCCAAACTCCACTATGGCCAAGACCAAAGAGCTGTCAAAGGACACCAGAAACAAAATTGTAGACCTGCACCAGGCTGGGAAGACTGAATCTGCAATAGGTAAGCAGCTTGGTGTGAAGAAATCAACTGTGGGAACAATTATTAGAAAATGGAAGACATACAAGACCACTGATAATCTCCCTCGATCTGGGGCTCCACACAAGATCTCACCCCGTGGGGTCAAAATGATCACGAGAACGGTGAGCAAAAATCCCAGAACCACATGGGGGGACCTAGTGAATGACCTGCAGAGAGCTGGGACCAAAGTAACAAAGGCTACATCAGAAACACACTACGCCGCCAGGGACTCAAATCCTGCAGTGCCAGACGTGTCCCCCTGCTTAAGCCAGTACATGTCCAGTCCCGTCTGAAGTTTACTAGAGAACATTTGGATGATCCAGAAGAGGACTGGGAGAATGTCATATGGTCAGATGAAACCAAAATAGAACTTTTTGGTAAAAACTCAACTTGTCGTGTTTGGAGGAGAAAGAACACCGTACCTACTGTGAAGCATGGGGGTGGAAACATCATACTTTGGGGCTGTTTTTCTGCAAAGGGACCAGGACGACTGATCCGTGTAAAGGAAAGAATGAATGGGGCCATGTATCGTGAGATTTTGAGTGAAAACCTCCTTCCACCAGCAGGGTCTTTCAGCATGGCAATGATCCCAAACACACCGCCTGGGCAACGAAGGAGTGGCTTCGTAAGAAGCATTTCAAGGTCCTAGAGTGGCCTAGCCAGTCTCCAGATCTCAACCCCATAGAAAATCTTTGGAGGGAGTTGAAAGTCTGTGTTGCCCACCGACAGCCCCAAAACATAAGATAAGATAAGATAAGATAAGCCTTTATTAGTCCCACAATGGGGAAATTCCAGGATTGCAACAGCACAGGGATAGCAACACTCAGAGCAACAATCAGAAAGCAAGAAAAAACAAGAACATCTAGTAAACATATGTACATATTACTATAAATGTATATATATATAGACACACAGTGCGGAGCATTATGGTTGGTTGGTGAATGTGCAGCAGAAAGTCTAAGCTCTCTCTCCGCGGATGCGGCGGGCCAGCTGGAAGTCTTTGGGCATGATGGTGACCCTCTTGGCGAAGAAGAGACCCACCAGGTGGGCCTCGCTGGTCTCCTGCAGAGCCATGACGGCGAAGCTCAGGAAGCGCAGGACGGTCTTGAAGTCCTGAGCGATCTCCCTCACCAGGCGCTGGACGGGCAGCTTACGGATGAGCAGCTCCGTGGATTTCTGGTAGCGACGGATCTCTCTCAGAGCCACGGGCCTGTGATGGCGAGGCCTCTTCACTCCGCCGGTGGCTGGAGCGCCTCTCCGAGCAGCCCTGGTGGCTAGCTGCATCCTGGGGGGCTTCTTCCTCCAGTAGATTTTACGGGCGGTCTGCTTGGTTCTTGCCATCGCTCTTTATCATTCTGTCTTATATTTCTTGCACGCCGCCTAAACTCCAGCCCGGCACCCGCGTCGTTTTCGCTACAGCTCCCGGTATGTCGAGTTTCCCATTAGCACCGGGCGGCGGCCAAGTGCTAGCTAGCACCAGCTCCTCCCCGCTGTAACGTCTCCCGCTGCAAACAGTGGTTCCGTCCGCCGACCCGGGAGACCCCCGGGGCGATCCGTGCGTCCGTGATATATATACAGAGTGAAAGGTGTAGAAAGAAGAAGGAAGATAAAAAAAGGCTGTTGCAACGGGCAGCTGACTCGTGTGGCGCCACCGGTCCGGCGGAACCGGAACCGGAACATCACTGCTCTAGAGGAGATCTGCATGGAGGAATGGGCCAAAATACCAGCAACAGTGTATGAAAACCTTGTGAAAACTTACAGAAAATGTTTGACCTCTGTCATTGCCAACAAAGGGTATATAACAAAGCATTAAGATGAACTTTTGTTATTGACCAAATACTTATTTTACTGAGGAATTTACCAATTAATTCATTAAAAATCCTTCAATGTGATTTTCTGGATTTTTTTTTTCTTATTTTATCTCTCATAGTTGAGGTATACCTATGATGAAAATTGGAGACCTCTCTCATCTTTTAAGTGGGAGAACTTGCACAATTGGTGGCTGACTAAATACTTTTTTACCCCACTGTAAAGGGTAAGTGATGATTACAAACGTGAGACAGCTGGAGAACAACTGGGGCTAAACAGGAGCACGTGAGGAAAAGTGGCTATGACTATGGGAGACACGAGGGGCTGAGAACAATAGGTAAACAAGTACACACAGAGGATGGACACAGTACATTACACCAGACCAGGGGAAACACAGAAAGACAGGGAAAAAACATATTAAACCCCAAAATGAAACAAAAAGCGTGGACATGTTAACAAACCATGTCCAGAACATGACACCCTCTTCCTAGTTTGTCTATGTAAATGCTGTCGTGCTGATGCACTGGTCTTGTGAGGAAAGCAAAGTGTATACTCAGATATTAGTATCAGGCTGGAGAAAGAGGAAAATATTTATAAATATCTTATCTAAATGTCAATTTCATTGTTATGCACAAAGGCATATAATTATACAATGCAATAAAAAAATAATATTCACCACATTATGGTGGCTGCACGGTGGCGCAGTGGTTAGCACTGCGGCAGCACAGTTTACCCTTGGCTGGGGGATTGTGGGGATCGTGGGATCGTGGGTTCGATCCCAGCCCCCGACCAACAGTGATCTGTGTGGAGTTTGCATGTTCTCCCCGTGTTGCGTGGGTTTACTCCGGGATTTCTCCGGTTTCCTCCCACATGCCAAAAACATGCATGTTAGGTTAATTGGCTGTTCTAAATTGTTCCTAGATATTTGTTTCCTATAGGCCCTTAGAATAGAGGGTTAGTATTAATGAAAGCGCTTTGAGTGGTCTTTGTGACTAGAAAAGCGCTATATAAGTGCAGGTTAGTTAGTTAGTTAGTTAGTGTCTGGTGTGGGTTTTAATCAGTTATTTACATAGTAATTCATTGGTTTTCTCATTTACTGTATCTGATAGGTTCCAATTTGTTCATGTTAATAACTAGTTTTCCTCAAATTTAAAAACTTAGTCACGGAGTTCCACTAGACTCTGTGCAAGGTCCAGTTCTTTTTTCTTTATATATGCTTACACTAGGTAATATTATTAGAAAACACTGCACAAGTTCTATTGTTCAGATGATACATAGTAATATTGATCAGTGAGGCAAGTGAAGTACAGTGATCCCTCACTTATCGCGGTTAATGGGGTCCAGAACCGACCACGAAAAGTGAAAAACCGCGAAGTAGCGTCATCCCCCCCCATTTTTTACATACATTTTTTTTGTGTATAATATAAATAATACGTACATTCATTCTCTCACTCTCTCTCTCTCATATGATACGTGTGTGTGTGTGTATAAGTGTACATACATACGTAGATGTAAATAAAGTGTACATAAATATGTTTTTAGAACTCTTTTATTCTTATAACAAGATACGTAACTCACCTCTGACAATAGCTCCTCTCCGCTTGACTGACGGTGATCTTGATAAATGACGATGAAACACCTGTGCAGTACGATGGAGGTGAAGAAGATGAAGATGATTTACTGCACAGGTTAATGAGAGCTTTACTGCTCCTTTTTTCAAGGGCGTCACAAGCACTACGTATTTCGCACAAAAAGGCACAAGAGAACAGCGAAAAGTTCCACGCGGCGAGACTAAGCAACAGGAGCGATAAAGAACAATGAATGCGGTCTTCCTTCGCTGGGTATGGGCGCTCGGCAGGGAGAGAAGCTGGGTAAAACGTCTCGGCCAATCAGCTTGCGAGATTCCCGAGCCGAGCCAACATGAGAACAAAATCTAGAGTCGGGAGCGATTTCTTAGGGGGGGGGGGATGCTGGCCAGCGAATCAGAGAGGTGGATTTTGAGTTGTGCGGGCTCTCCGTGTTGATACCTGATGCTCTAATGTAGTTTCCCTGCCTTCTGCTAGCGCCCGGGCAACTTTCGCGCCATTTTTTCTCAATTTTGAATTTTTGATGAATATTTTTGAAAAATCCGCAATGCACTGAGGGCGCGAAAGGTGAGGCGCGAAGTAGCGAGGGATCACTGTAATCAATTAGCTATACGAAAGTAAGGTTTCAGATATCAGAGGCTGCATGACTTGCAATTTCTTACTATTAGAACCATCTCTGGGCGGACTTACGGGAAGCTGGCGGAGAGACATAACGCTTAAACAGAGAGCTCTCCCTAGTCGGATTAAAAATCTTTGGTAAATGGCCAACTCGACATAAATGGATTAATAAACCAAGGGATGAAAACACGAAGAAGCCGGGCACACGGACAAAAGCAGGGTAAAACTAAAGAATCCCTCTTCAACAACACAGGAGAAATCGCTGAACACGAGGCCCAAAAAAACGAGGCGACTACAGCAGAGAAAATGGAGGACGCCAAACTCGATATTATGAACACTGACTTCGCCAATATAAGTACAGACATAAAAGACTTCAAGCGACAACTCCAGCAGGATTTAACGGCTCTTAAGGAAGAACTGAAAAAAGAGATGAAGGAGGAAATTATGGGTCTCCGAAAAGAAATGTAACGCAAGCTAGCTGAAACCATGGAGGAACTGCGCACTCAACGGGCGTGCATGACAGAAGCACAGGCTCGAATATCAGAGTTGGAAGACTGGAAGACCGAGGCAAGCGAGCGGCTGCAGACCCTGACGGCACAAACACAGAGGATGCAGGAAAAAATAACCGACCTGGAGAGCAGGTCCAGGCGGAGCAATATACGCATCTTCGGGATTCCGGAGGGCATTGAAGGCAACTCGATGACGAAATTCATGGATCATTTCTTAAAAAAAGAGCTTGAGCTGCCCGATGAAACAGACCTGCAGATCCAATGAGCGCACAGAGCCTTGGCACAGAACCCGAATCCAAACTCTACACCCAGGTCAATTGTGGTAAACTTTCTAAAATACGACATAAAAGAAAGAATCCTGACACAAGCGTGGAAAAAAAAGATACGAGTCGGCGACAAACAGATATTCTTTGACCATGACTACCCGACAGAAACTGTGCAGCAGCGAAAGAAATATGCCAACATTAAAAAAATGCTGAAAGAGAAAAAAATTAGATTCCAAACGCCGCTAACGAAGATGAGAATTCATTGGGAGGACGGCGTGAAAACCTACAACACGGCCAGAGAGGCAGCACGGGACATGACGGAGCGAGGCTTTGTGGTGAGCGTACCGGAGGAAGCGGCTGGAGCAGCGGTGGCACAGAACGCATCGCGACAGCCGGAGTGGAGGCGAGTGAGCGGCAGAAGGCGGGAGACGGACGTGGCGCACCGAGCCCAAGAAAAACTGCAAGGCTTTCAACGCAAAGCCTAGATTATAACAAAGATTAAGAAGGACACAGAAGAAATGAAGGCCAAGAAGACAAGGTAAAAGAGAAACAAACGGCTAGGAGAGGTTTAAGTGATTTTTGTTGGACATTTCTAGACTAATGACTATTACTTGGATAGTAAATACAGGTCTAGGGAGGGCCCCTCACTCGGTGAGGACAATCCCTCCACCCACCAACAGGGACCAGTGGGCAGAAGAAAGGCCCAAAGTACGGAGGTCGAGATTTGTTAATGTGTTTTTGTACAAATATGTGTTATTTTTGTTGTTAAAGGGGCTAGGAGCACAAGTTAAAAAAATGGAAAAACATGAATATGGTTAAAAATCTTAAGATAATGACATTAAACGTGAATGGTCTGAACTCACCTGTTAAAAGGGAAAGAATAATAAGAAAATTCAAGAAGGAAAAAGCCGAAATTATATTTATGCAAGAGACACATTTGAACAAGACAGAACATGAGAAACTAAAGAGAACTGGCTATAAGAACTCCTACTACAGTTCATTTAAGGGAGGAACTAAAAGGGGGGTTATGATACTAATTTAAAAAAAAAAATACAATTTGAATATGAACAAGAAATCCAGGATAAAGAAGGCAGATATGTAATAATAAAGGGAAGAATAGATGGTATGCAGATCACATTAGTGAACATCTATGCCCCACCAGAAAGTGACAAGGGGTTTTTTCAACAACTGATTGATCTCATAGCAACACACAGTGAAGGAGTCCTAATTTGTGGAAGAGACTTAAATGCCGTCATGGATCATGAAGCTGACACAAGAAGTGTTAAGAAGACAAAAAAACATGTAACAAAGTTCATAAGAACCTCAGTGGCAGAAATGGGTATGGTAGACATATGGAGGGACCTGCACCCACTCGAAAAAGACTATACACATTATTCAGCAGTCCATAAAGTACACTCTAGAATAGATTACTTCCTTATGAATGAAGGTGACAGACACAGGGTGAGAAATTGTCGGATTAGAGGGGCAGAAATATCAGATCATAATCCTATATACATGGAAATATATTTAAATCATAGAAAACAACAAACAACATGGAAACTTAATGTAGGACTATTAAATGATGAGAAAATGAAAGAAAGAATAAAGGTAAACATAAATGAGTATATCGAGGAGAATGATAATGGAGAAGTGGACCCAACAATACTATGGGACGCACTAAAAGCCGTGTTAAGAGGTAAATTAATTGTTGAATCAGGAAAAGCAAATAAGTCTAAACTGGAATCATATGAACAAAGATGTGAGAGACTGAGGGAATTAGAACGTAAACATCAAAGCACAAATGACCCAAAAATATATCAAGAAATTAAGGAAGAAAAAATAAAGATAAAAGAAATACAAATAGATGAAATTGAAAGGAAAAATAGATATTTAAAACAAAAATATTATGAAACGGGGCCAAAGGCCACAAAACTGCTGGCAAAACGGTTAAGAAAACAACAAACAGTGAATAATGTATATAAGATTAAGGACCCCATCACAAATAAAACCACAGTTACCCCAGAAAACATCGAAGAAATATTCCATAAATTCTATCAAGAACTATACTCGCAACCTGAAGAGACAAATGTTGAGGATATTAAAAAATTTCTATGCACATTGGACTTGCCATCAATAGGAAACCAACAAAATGAAAAGCTAACTGCAGAAATAACAACACAAGAGATTAAAGATGTGATTAAGTCACTTAAAAATGGTAAATCACCAGGTAGTGATGGATACCCATCTGAGTTTTATAAACTGTTTATAGAAGAACTCACGCCACAGCTCCTAAAGTCATTTAATTGGACATTAAACAACAACAAAATACCTCCATCATGGAACGAAGCCATTATTTCAGTTATTTTAAAGCCAGGGAAAGATAGGGAACAATGTGGAAACTATAGGCCAATCTCTTTATTAAATGTGGATTATAAAATATATACAACAATTATCTGTAAACGAATAAAGACATTCTTGACGGAATTGATAGAGGACGATCAAACTGGATTCATAGAGGGACGCCAAATACATGATAATATTAGGAGAACAATACATATAATTAATCAAATACATAAAGAAAAGAAAAGCGCAGTAATAATGAGTTTAGACGCAGAAAAAGCATTTGATAGGGTTAATTGGAGGTTCCTATATAATGTGCTGGAACGCTTTGGATTTAACGAAAAATCAGTACAATGCATAAAGACACTGTATCAAAAACCTGTGGCAAGAATCAAGATAAACGGTAGCTTAACAGACAAAGTAAATATACAAAGATCAACTAGGCAGGGATGCTGCCTATCGGCCACCTTGTTTGTTCTGTTCATAGAGCCACTGGCTCAAGCGATGCGACAAAATAAGAAATTAAAAGGTGTAACAATAAAGGGAGCGGAACACAAGATTGGGCTATTTGCAGACGATATTATAGTTTACCTTGAACAACCAGATGAATCAATAATGGAAATGATGGACTTGATACAAAATTTTGGAAAATTATCAGGATACAAGATAAACATAACAAAAACACAAATACTGACATTCCACTATAACCCTTTAAACCAGATAACTGATAAGATCAAACTAAACTGGAAACAAAAAGAAATAAAATACCTTGGAGTGAACATACCTAAAGGTTTAAGCAAAATCTATAAAGCAAACTATGATAGGTTGGAACAAGAAATAAAAAAAGATATTGATAGATGGTCAATCTTAAATATGGATCTGATTTCAAAAATTAAGACAGTCAAAATCAGCATACAACCTAGACTGCTTTACCTCTTCCAGGCTCTACCAACAGAGATTCCTGGTGCCCAGTTCTCAAAGTGGGACAGGATGATATCGAGATTTGTTTGGGGAGGTAAAAAGCCAAGAGTGAAATATAAAACTCTCCAATTACCAAAAGAGAAAGGAGGCATGGGCCTACCGAGTCTAAAGGAATATTACTACTCAGCACAAATAAGATATATCATATGTTGGTGCGACGGAGGATATGAGGCAAAATGGAAAGAAATGGAAAAGGAAATTGAGGGACTCCCAGTACAAAGCATAATAGGAGATAAGGATGCATATAAGCAAATCAAACAAATAGACCCAATCACTAAATTTACTTTGGAACTGTGGTATAAAATAGTACAAAAGTATAATATAAAGGAGGACATAAAACTATTGAAATGGGTAGCATTTGACAGTCAGTTTGAACCGGCAAAGCAAGATAGGGGATACAAAAATCTGGTGAACAAGGGAATCACAGCATGGGACAATATCGGAAAAAAAGATTTCGGGAGTTTTGTAAACATGAGAAGAAAATTTAAACTAGAAAAATCTGAATTTTTCAGATATCTGCAGATGAGAGATTATTATATGAGGAAGATTAGGCATAACCTCCACACAGATGTGAGCGAGATTATACAATTCATTTTAAGC
Organism: Pholidichthys leucotaenia; assembly: GCA_020510985.1. Classification (NCBI taxonomy): domain Eukaryota; kingdom Metazoa; phylum Chordata; class Actinopteri; order Cichliformes; family Pholidichthyidae; genus Pholidichthys; species Pholidichthys leucotaenia. Next base: position 237,616,848 of record CM035847.1, read on the forward strand.
TCGTGTGCAGGAAATAAAATAAGAATTATTTCAAAGCTATATCAGAAACTTACGGCAAACAAACATTCAAGTATCTATATAAAGGAGAAATGGGAGAAAGGGCTAAATTTAAACATAACAGAAGAAAACTGGCAAGAAATATGGAAAACACAACACACATCAACAAGTTCAAGGACATGGAGGGAATTTGGATGGAAAAACCTGATTCGCTATTTCATTACACCACAGATTCAAAGAAAATATACAAATACCCAATCTATATGCTGGAGGGGCTGTGGGGCTCAAAATGCAGACCACTCACATATGTTTTGGAAATGCTGCAAAATCTCATCATTCTGGAAATCTATACATGTGACAATACAGAGGATATTAGGATATAATATACCAATGAACTGTAACTTGATGTATTTATGTGATCTTAAAAGAGACAATGTAATACAGGCTGAGGACAGATATCTAGTTAAAATCTTGCTGATTGCATGTAAAAAAACAATCACAAGAAAATGGTGATCAGAAGTTCTTCCTGACCAAGAGCAATGGACTGACATTGTTGAGGATATACGTTTAATGGAAAAACTAACATATCGACAAAGAATGCAAGAAGGACAATATGAAAAAAAATGGTGGAAATGGACACACTACAAAGTGCAACAACGAGACAGAAATTGAAAGAACAACCAAAGACACTGGAAAAAACAGAAGAATTAAGAGATGGAAACTAAAAACTTGATGCTCCAACATTTGTCCCCCCCCTTTTTCTTTTTTTTTTTCTTTCTTCCTCTAGCTCCTTTTTTTTTTAAATATAGAGACTGTGATCTGAATGTAATATGTATGTTGAAAAATGAATAAAAATCAAAGTTACAAAAAAACCATCTCTGGGCTCCAGAATACCTCCCCCCAGGCCACGGGGGGCAGGGAGTGGGCGAACAATCTGACCCTGTTTTTTAATAGGTTTGACCAACCGCCCTCCCCCCCGACTGCACAACAACCACTGCTGCCTCTAAAGACATCGAGTCCTGCTGCCCACACCCCACTCCACCAACACCCCCCACTCCCAACACACAGCCCCCCAACATGACCCTCACTATGACCCAGGTGAGGACGGAGCTAAGGAAGATCAAGGCGAGGAAGGCGTCGGGACCGGACGACATCAGCGCAAAGCTCCTCAAGTCCTGTGCAGACCAGCTGTGTGGGATTGTGGAGCTCATCTTCAACCTGAGTCTGAAGCTGGGGAGGGTACCACAGTTGTGGAAAACATCTTGTGTGGTATCTGTACCAAAGACTTCCCACCCCAAAGACCTGAATAGCTACAGACCAGTGGCCCTGACGTCCCACATGATGAAGACCTTGGAGAGACTGCTCCTTGCTCACCTCTGTCCCCTGGTGGGACCAACGATGGATCCACTCCAGTTCGCCTACCAGCATGGCATTGGGGTGGAGGATGCGTTGATCTTCCTCCTTCAGCGTTCTCTGTCCCACTTGGAGAAGCCCGGGAATGCGGTGAGGATCATGTTCTTTGACTTCTCCAGTGCTTTCAACACCATCCAACCGATGATCCTGAAGGACAAGCTGCTGTGCGCAGGGGTGGACTAGCACCTGTCATCATGGATCCTGGACTACCTCACTAACCGGCCACAGTTTGTGAGAACCCGGGACTGTGTGTCTGACACAATCATCGGTAGCACGGGGGCCCCCCAGTGAACGGTTTTGGCTCCCTTCCTGTTCACCCTTTATACTGTGGACTTCTCACACAACACAACACACTGCCATCTACAGAAATTCTCTGACGACTCTGCGATCGTCGGCCTCATCTCCAACGGAGATGAAGCTGAGTACAGAGGACTTATCCAGGACTTTGTGGACTGGTGCCATCGGAACTGCCTCCAGATCAACGCGGGAAAAACTAAGGAGCTGGTGGTGGACTGCCGCAGGCAAGGACAACCCCTCACAGCACCAGTAAACATACAGGGAACAGACATTGATATGGTGACATCCTACAAGTACCTGGGTGTTCATCTGAACAATAAACTAGACTGGTCACACAATACCGACGCACTCTACAAGAAGGGACAGCGCAGGCTGTTCCTACTGAGGAGACTCAGGTCTTTTGGTGTACAAGGGGCGCTGCTGAAGACATTCTATGACACGGTGGTGGCATCAGCCATCACTTTTGGAGTGGTCTGCTGGGGCAGTGGCATTACAGCAGCCGATAGAAACAAACTGATCAAGAAAGCTAGCTCTGTCCTGGGGCAGCGCCTTGACCCAGTGGAGGAGATAGGAGAGAGAAGGATGGTGGCTAAACTGTCATCTCTGCTGGAGTCTGAGTCCCACCCTATGCAGGACATACTGAACACACTGAGGAGCTCATTTAGCAGCAGACTACATCATCCTAGGTGCGCAACTGAGAGGTTTCGCAGGTCCTTCCTACCTGCGGCTGTCAGACTGTATAACCTAAGCAGGGCTGCTCGCAGAGATAGCAAAAAAACGTGACGACCTAATAGTATTGAATGTAAAAGACGCAATAGACTTACACAATGGTCCCCTCCAGTATACAACTAGGACAATATCAGTCGCTATGGAGGGTGACAATATGTATGGGTACATATTCATACTATGTAGGATAACTAAGCAGACGGTTATGCTGTTTATTCCATCTAGCTACAATGCTCCGCACTTTGTGTATATATATTTATATATTTATTCCATCTAGCTACAATGCTCCGAACTGTGTGTTTATATATTTATATATTTAGATGTACATATGTATATTCGCTGCTCTTGTTTTTTCTTTTTCTTGTCTTCTTGATTGTTGCTCTGAGTGTTGCTATCCCTGTGCTGTTGCAATCCTGGAATTTCCCCATTGTGGGACTAATAAAGGCTTATCTTATCTTATCTATCTTAAATAAGACTGAAGTTATTGTATTTGGCCCAACAAAAGATTTGTGATTTTGTCTATGTAATTGTACAGGCAACCAGATAGCCTTTATTAGTCCACTGTATTTAAATCATGCTATAATAGGTTTAAAAGCTGTTACATCCATATGGACAAAATCAGAAATTTCAACTGGATGTTGAAAAAAGTTTTCTTGAGATGAAATGTAGGAAAAAGGACCTACCCCCTTCCTCTCTCTTTTCAGTTAAAATAATCCTCACATGTATGGCACCACTACATATTCTTTTTTGCTTCAAAACACAATGATTGTCAGCTGATGATGTGGAGTATTCATATTTGTTTATCATCTAAAGTCACATTAATGATGCAATTTTTTTTAATTTGCAGAATTGCCGTGTGAAATCACTCCTAGAGACGACAATGGTGTGTGGTCTTGAGGTCTTGCTGAATCATCTAGTGTATGCATTTGGAGGATTATAATGTTAGAAATGGATTGAAACTGTCCTATCTGTAGTCTACAAATTTTTAAGCCCAGTTAGATTAGAAAATCTTCCAGTGTGTGATCAGTCTAAGGGTGCTTTCACACCTAAATTTGTTTACTTTGGTCTGAATCAGTTGATAAGTTTGTTACTTTGTATCATTTTCTCTTTGGTTTGGTTCCCTTTCACACAGGCAAAAATTCAAGCAGACCAAACTGCGTCACATCAAATCCTGCAAGACTTACGTCAGAAGGCTCTCTGTTCTTATTGGTCAGATTTTTTTTTTGCCGTGAGAACAGGAAAGGTAAATACAGGAAGTAGGATGAGGCGGCGCGGTGGTGGAGTGGTTAGCACTGCGACAGCACAAGAACTCACCCTTGGCCGGGGGATCCTGGGTTCGATCCCAGCACCCGACCAACAGTGATCTGTGTGGAGTTTGCATGTTCTTGTCATGCCGTGTCTGCGTGGGTTTACTCCGGGATTTCTCCGGTTTCCTCGCACATGCCAAAAACATGCAAGTTAGGTTAATTGGCATCAAAACTGGGGATTCTAAATTGTCCTTAGGTATGACTGTGAGAGTGAATGGTTGTCTGTCTCTCTGTGTTGGCCCTGTGATGGACTGGCGATCTGTCCAGGGTGTACCCTGCCTCTCGCCCAAAGATGCTGGGATAGGCTCCAGCTCCCCCGCGACTCGAAAAGGATTAAGCGGAAGAAGATGAATGAAGGAAGTAGGATGACTACTGTGCATGTATGCATTTCTGGGGAAAAAATAACAAAAATCGTAGTGTAATCTATGGGGGGGGGGGGGGGGTCATCACCCTGGTTATTGTTTTATTACATTACGTGGATATACCACTTTCGGCAAATCATACAGTTTGAAAATGAAGTGTGGCTATGGATGGAAATAATATGTTAAAGCTCATTAATCCTCCAGAATCATGACATTCTCAGCCACAGATATTTTCAAAGATCCATCAGGTATGTACAGTGGCATAAAATGTTTTACCATTTGCAGCTGGTCCTGTTTTAGTGCGATGCCTTTCTCACCTGCAGGACCGCACCAGAGTTCCCCAGTTGATTCGAACTGAGACCATCTGAAAGAGGCAGTCTCGGTACAGTTGCTTTGGTGCACACCTGAGTGCAAATACTGCGTTCTCACCAGAACGTACTGCACTAATGGAGAAAAACTCGAGTTTGACTGAAACGAACTAAAGCCTGTAGGTGTGAAAGCACCCTAAGTCGCTGCTTTTTGGTAATGGACGTAGTTACATACCATTTATCTTTGTTGCCTTTAAACACATCAATCCTTGTTTTTCTAAATCATCCAGAAAAGCTATATCAAAACAGCAGTTTATGAAAAACAACTTTGGATCCTAAGATAATTTAGCATATTTTGAAAAATGATATACCTATTTTCACCATTATTTATAGTTTAGTATATACTGTATTTAGCTTGTGTTAAAATTAAGCACACATTTTTATTTAACATAACTTGTCAGACAGCACACAAGGCTTTTATAGCTGAAGCCAAGCTATTAAAACACTGCATAGTTTTAAATATGGATGTCACCTGTAAATATGGATGTAAATATGGATGTCACCTGACTGCAAAACAAATCTACCTATGGGTAGAAATAAAAGTAACCTGAACCTGAACCTGATAGGTCTGATCCTGATTCCGAACGCAGATAGGATTCACTAAGCATATTTACAAACAAGCATAATTCAGCACAAGGCATGTACACGTGAGTGCATTACAACACGCACAGCCTCCCACACATAAACAGGGCAGAGCACACATAGAAACACAACTGCATATCTTCACATCCATTTGTTTACACAGTGACACAGACAAGCATACTGAACATCAACAAAAAACAGTAAGAGCTCAAGAGGACAAAACAAAGAGGGGAATAAATTAACACTTCATGTGCTGTTTGCAGCTTGGTTTCCTGGCTCAGACTATAACTGGAGGAAGTGTGCATCTACATGAATAAAAGATTAAAAAAAATGCCGCTTCTTCTTAACAATGTTTCGAATTCTTGACACATATTTTCTTAAACATCTGGATGGTCTTTGGTAAGACAGACAGCCACATGAAGTAGATATCAAATTAGTCTGTCCTATTTATGAAGCTTCTTTCTACTTCTGCATCCTTTACACGTATCATCCATACTTACATGTTAAAAAAGACACAGGTGCACCTTGCACACACAAAATGCACAAACTCAACTGTGTCTGTTTTACATAGGATGAAATGGTTCCATTCAAGACATTTTCCATGATGTTATCACAAGTCAGTAACGAGATAGAGCACATTTATCATCAGGACGTGAGAGCATGCCCCAGATTTTCAATAATGTAATACAGGGATCAAATATTGTGACTTAAGCAATAGTTATCTATAATTAAACAATCAAGTGTAACTGCCATATTCTGTACATTATCAAATTATTACTTGACAGGAAAAAATATAGATGCTCAAAATTCAAATATGGCCTTTTTATGTTACAGTTGAAACAAGAAGTTTACATACACTGTATAAAAAGACACATAACCTTTTTTTCTCACTGTCTGACATTAAGGACTGTGTTACAAAGACACAGTCCACAATCAGTTGTCACGCAGTTGTCACGCAGAATGCATTTATGGGATGTTTCCAAGTTTATTTCCTTATCACAGCAGCACATAAACAAATTTTACTCTCATTACTGGTCTAATTAGTCACAGGTGTGTTTTGGCAAAACCAATCCAAAATGCTCCTGCTCATCTCTTTAATGCACAGAGGCACATTATCTAAAGTGAACTCTGATCATGACTACTTGTTTAAAATAGGTTTTGAGCTGGCCAAAGCCCATGTGGGTGAGTGAAAATACATGTGATAGTAACGCTGCTTGGTAATAAGGAAGACATCAATGGTAAATGGCATTCATTTATATAGTGCTTTTTCTCATCGCTAGATGACCAAAGCACTTTACAGATCCTGCTATCCACCCATTCACACACATTCACACACTGATGGCGACGGAGCTGCCATGTATAGGTGCTGGCCTGATCCACAAGGAGCAACTGGGAGTTCAATGTCTTGCTCAAGGACACTTCGACATGCAGACTGCAGACAGAGTGGGAATCGAACCCTTGACCCTCCGATCAGTAGTTGGCCACACTACACCTGCGCCACAGCCGCCCCCCTGTGGCAGTCACAGTTGATGCCCAGTTAGTTATTTTAGAAAGAACAAATGGATAAGATATAGCTAATGCTGGGCTGAAAATCAGCTGAATGGGTTAATGTAGTGTGCATGGATGTGACACACAGACATGAATGGGTTTGAAACTTCAAGAAAAGAGCATCCTCTTTTCCTGAAGATGCCTGTGTAAATTTTCATCAACTTTCATAAAATTAAAGGATCATTCAAGGTGGCGTGGAAGTCATTCCCAGCCCATGGGGAGATGGAGTGCTCAGTCTCCTGTTGCTTTCACCAACCAAGGGTCTCGTGTCTTGTGTGGGGGTCTGCCAAGGTTTGTGGCTCTTTGTCTCAGTCCCTCAACTAGGAGGGAAGAAGGAAGTCTGGCACAGCATCCTGTCCACCGCTGTCCCTGCCACAAAGTGAGCCTGCTCTCGGCGGCTTCTCCTGGGGGGCTGATGGGTGGCAGTCAGGGTGCTGGCAGCTCAAGAACCCTGACTGTAGGAGCGCAGTGTGGGTGGCCTCAGTCCATTTGGAAACCTGAGGGCCCGTGGCCGCAGGCAGATGTGGACCCATCTCCTATCTCTGAGGAGTTAGAATGAAAAGTAAAACCCTGTTCATTCATTCCTTCGTTCACCTAAAAATAAACACATTAATGCCTAAAAAGTCCGTGATGAAAACGAAAATATGGATGGAATAAAAATCGTCAGACTGACATACCTCCCCTGTGCACTGCATCCACATCAGAACACACACATGTTCCCTGTTCATTCATTCATTTCCCTAACAAAATCATACATTAATGCCTAATCTATAGACTCCAATGGTGAGTCCACAATTAAAATGAGAGTGTGGATGGAATAAAAAATCTATTTAGTGTATCATCATATACACTACTCACAAAAAGTTAGGGATATTCGGTTTTCAGGTGAAATTTCAGGATGCACCTAAAATGCACTATAACCTTCAAAGGTGAACTTAATATGACCTTCTCTAACCTTTTGAATGCACAAGTCCAACTGTTCAATGTTTCAGAACTTTTTGCTTGCTGTTCTCTAACAAGGTACTTAACGGAAAAATTCACAACAGGTGTTTGATCCATGAATTGACCAATACATTTTCTGGTTCAATTAGAATTGGTATTTAAACAGTCCTCTTCATCATGCTGTTCACATTTTGACATCATGAAACCAAGACAACACCTAACAACTGATCAACAGTACCTCACCATTGCGAGGCTTCAAACAGGATGTTCTCAGAGGGAAGTGGCCACTGAGCTTAGAGTGTAACGGAGTGTCATCAGCAGGTTGCAACAGAGATACAGAGAGACTGGAAGAGTCACAGAAAGGCATAGAAGTGGATGTCCTTTGTCCACATCCCATGCTGATGACTGCTTCATTGTGAACAGTGCCCTATGGAACCGGCTGATGAATGCCACTCAACTCCAGGCACATTTAAGGGAGGTGAGAGGCACCCAAGTGTCACGTCAGACCATTCAAAACTGTTTACATATGCGTGGTTGGCGTGCTAGACGACCTGCAAGGGTACTTGACCACACCATCAGGCACAGGTGTCATCATTTTGCATGGGCCACAGAACATTTACACTGGACAAGGGACAAGTGGGCTCCAGTGCTGTTCTCTGATGAAAGTTGATTCACGTTGAGCAGAAATGATGGTCGCCAACGACGTTGGAGATGTCAAGGAGAGTGCTATGCATCTGTCACTATTGTCACCATGTTACAGTCTGGGCAGGTGTGTCTAGTCAATACAGTACTGCCCTACACCTTGTGAATGGCACAGTGACAAGCCAATACTACCTGAATAACACCACTAATCCAGTCATTGTGCCCCTGCATGAACAATACAGGCCTAATTTCATCTTCATGGCCGACAATACTCCAGCTCATTGAGGTCGCATCATTAGGGAACAGCTGCTGGAGGCTGGGGTGCCTCAAATGGAGTGGCTTGCATTTTCTCCAGACCTGAATCCCATAGAAAACCTATTGGATCAGCTGAGTCACCGTGTAAAGGCTCGTAACCCTGCACCCCACAACCTCACTGACCTGAGGGCTGCCCTTCAAGAAGAGTGGAACGCCATGCCTCAGCAGACAATAAGTCAACTTGTGAACAGCATGAGACACCATTGTCAAGCTGTAATTGATGCTCAAGGGCACCTGACAAGTTATTGAGACATTGACATTTTTTGTTGTAGTATACCCACCACTGTTGTTGGCTTTTGTTTCAATAAATTGTTTGAGATGAGGAAATCACCGTTGCATGCTTCTACTTAAATGCCCTACTTTCATGATATTACATCACTGTAGCGTGAACTATTTACATTTTCCATAAATTTCACCCGAAAGCCAAATATCCCTAACTTTAGTGAGTAGTGCATTTGTAATACTTTTATTTCATGAATGAAGCTATATATAAAGCTTGACAGTTTTTTTCACTGTTGTAGTCATCATCATCATCATAGCAGTCTGTCGGGGGCGACAATGACCATTTCATTCAGGTCTGATCAGATTCCTCCACGCAGCTCTGTCCTTCGCTTTCCACTGCCAGGAACTCCTGACCTTGTTAACCCGGGCGACGTCTGAGCTGGTATGAGTTGCTTTCTGACTGACCACTTCATGAAACTGCTTGCAAAGTATTTGAGTACCACTAACTTTTGCTGGACTAGCGGCACATTCTTGGCAGATAGAGGTATTATCAGTGGCAATGACAGGCAAAGACAAACTGACTCCAGTATCTGTTGCAGTGACTGATCAGATGATAGGTATGAATTCATTAACTACTTGAGGATTTTGGTCGCAGATCCGCACCATCTGCATGCACCCCTCTGGTGGCGAAGATTTTTTTCAAGAAAATATTCAGTTTAGATATCACAAATTCCAAAGGCTGTAACTTGAAAGTGGTAAGAGATAATGGCTTACTGTCAATGAGAAAGATATAGAATATACTCCAAAGTTTATGATAGGAGTAAATTTAAGCATCTAATTTGCATAATGTGACAGCAGCCACATCAGATTACATAACTTTCGGTCAAAGTGGACTCTGGACATATTTACACAAAGGATGGTTTTGTTTTTCTGTCTTTGTTTTTTGTTATCTTATCTTCAAAATGTATGAACCAGAAAATCAGTAGAATGTAAACAAACTGATAAACATCAGACCTACCGCTCGTCATGTGTTGCCATGCATCTGTGTGCTTGTCCGTGTGCTCACCCTGGTCCTTAGTTTGGTCTTCTGTCGGTCATTTTCACTTTCTCTCCCACATCCAGAAACAATCACATTTATCTTCTGATTTATTCCACCTCAATTTCGGCTAGATTGCCCCGCGGAACCGGCAGTATTGTCCTCTCTGTCACATGCAGCTTCATCAATGGCGGACGAAAAGTGTTCTGCTCCGGTCCATCTTGTGCTATCCAGAAAGTAAATATTTCCCTTCAGAAGCTAAATAATCCCTTTTAGAATCATAGCTGGCAAAATTTGGAGCAAATGCTTCCTTCCCGTGGAAATACACTACCGTTCAAAAGTTTGGGGTTACTTAGAAATTTCCTTATTTTTGAAAGAAAAACACTGTTTTTTTCAATGAAGATAACTTTAAACTAATCAGAAATACATTCTAATATCTAATATACATTGCTAATGTGGTAAATGACTATTCTAGCTGCAAATGTCTGGTTTTTGGTGCAATATCTACATAGGTGTGTAGAGGCCCATTTCCAGCAACTATCACTCCAGTGTTCTAATGGTACAATGTGTTTGCTCATTGCATCAGAAGGCTAATGGATGATTAGAAAACCCTTGTGCAATCATGTTAGCACAGCTGAAAACAGTTTAGCTGATTAGAGAAGCTATAAAACTGACCTTCCTTTGAGCAGGTTGAGTATCTGGAAAAAATTATTATTTCAAAAACAAATCCTTATTTCTAACCTTGTCAATGTCTTGACTATATTTTCTATTCATTTTACAACTCATGGTGGTAAATAAGTGTGACTTTTCATGGAAAACACAAAATAATTGTCTGGGTGACCCCAAACTTTTGAACGGTAGTGTATATGTTGCAATTGTTTATACGGCTCTTCTTCTGTGCCCTGGAAGTGATATCAGATTTGACACAGTTCAGGTTTGCTGATCTCGGTCCTCCAGTGCAGACCACTAAGCTATATATGTCTGTCATCTAGTGATGTGAAATGCTTGGCACATCTGGGTTTATTTTGTTGTTTTTTTTCCCATGCTTTTTGACCAATCACGTAACAGGTGCAGATCTGCGACACCAGCCACAGGAGAGGCAGGCCATGTAATCAAATTTAATCCTTAAGGAGTTAATGCCACATAATATTCAGAGCTATGTATATAAAAAACTTTATTAGAAGCATAATCTTTATTTTAATGGTCAAATTGCTGTTGCAACCCTCAGCCACTTCTATTTTATTTGGAGACTGGTAAAATGGCTCTTTGGATGGCAAAGGTTGCATACCCCTGGTCTAAGAGATCCCGTGATCTTAACCTTTGGACTCAGAAAAAAGAAGTTTAGGTCGAGGGGATGTCAAGTACAACACCCAAAACTGTCCCTGTGGATCCAAGGTACAACTGCGAACAGACACATGGGCTGATCATGATACCACTGCTGAATTTTGTTATTGGTGTAGGTAACTAAGCAGTATAAGGATAAGCCAGCTTTATTGTCATTCAAATCTATACAGCCAATCATGTGCAGTAGAACGAAATTATGTTTCTCTTATCTACAATGTTACTCACACACATATATAGAATCAGAGGGGTCACTGCCATGCAAGGCGCCACCACAAATTTCCCTCTTCCATTCCATTATTTGCTGAGGATCAAGCTGGAAGGCAGGAAATTCCGCTTTTATATGGTCTTCAGCATGACCCAGCCAGGATTTGAACCCCGGCCTCCCGGGTGTGGGGCGGATGCTCTACCAACTGAACCACCACTCCGGAACTACTGTACATATAAGGAATTACAGTATATAAAGTCTGTAATAGCTACATATCAAATGGTGGGGTTTCTTTTGTAATAATCAGTGACTAACCCTACATTAAAAAATAGGGTTAGTCAGATGTTTTTATGCTAGAATCAGTGTGTTACTAAATTAATCTTTCTTGTCTTATTGTTTTTTTCTGGGCATTAATCATTTTCTATTTTTGTATAACTCAAAAGAGTATTTGTTAAGACATAAAACTATTGAAATGGGTAGCATTTGACAGTCAGTTTGAACCGGCAAAACAAGATAGGGGATACAAAAATCTGGTGAACAAGGGAATCACAGCATGGGGCAATATCGGAAAAAAAGATCTCGGGAGCTTTGTAAACATGAGGAGAAAATTTAAACTAGAAAGATCGGAATTTTTCAGATATCTGCAGATGAGAGATTATTATATGAAGAAGATTAGGCATAACCTCCAAACAGATGTGAGCGAGATTATACAACTCATTTTAAGCTCATATACAGGAAATAAAATAAGAATTATTTCAAAGCTATATCAGAAACTTATGACAAACAATCATACAAGTAACTATATAAAGGAGAAATGGGAGAAAGAGCTCAATTTAAACATAACAGAAGAAAGCTGGCAGGAAATATGGAAAACACAACACACATCAACAAATTCAAGGACATGGAGGGAATTTGGATGGAAAAACCTGATTCGCTTTTTCATTACACCACAGATTCAAGGAAAATATACAAATACCCAATCTTTATGCTGGAGGGGATGTGGGGCTCAAAATGCAGACCACTCACATATGTTTTGGAAATGCTGCAAAATATCATCATTCTGGAAATCTATACATGTGACAATACAGAGGATATTAGGATATAATATACCAATGAACTGTAACCTGATGTACCTATGTAATCTTAAAAGAGACAATGTTATACAGGCTGAGGACAGATATCTAGTTAAAATCTTGTTGATTGCATGTAAAAAAAACTATCACAAAAAAATGGCGATCAGAAGTTCTTCCTGACCAAGAACAATGGACTGACATTGTTGAGGACATACGTATGATGGAAAAACTAACATATCGACAAAGAATGCAAGGACTATGGGGAAAAAAATGGCGGAAATGGACACACTACAAAGTGCAACAACGAGGCAGAAATTGAAAGAATAACCAAAGACACTGAAAAAACCAGAAGAATTAAGAGATGGAAACTAAAAACTTGATGCTCCAACATTTGTCCCCCCCCCCTTTTTTTCTTTTTCTTTTTTTTCTTTTTCCCTACCCTAACCCCTTTGTTTTTTAAATGTAGAATGTGATCTGAATGCATTATATATGATGAAAAATGAATAAAAATCTAAGTTACAAAAAAAAAGAGTATTTGTTATATAACCCTATAAAGTGATTTTCTATAGCTGGCAATGCTAACATATAAATATGTAGAGATTAGCTGACAATGTGACATTCAAGAGACTGTATACAAACAACACATTAGTCTGTCCTTACCTCAGAAAAACATCTGCATTGAGCCAGTGCACTGTAAGGACATGTCTATGACATGACTTTGTCAGGATCCTGTAAATGCCAATTAGACGGTGCAGGCAGTGAACTACTAGCTGACCTTGCATGACTCTTGTCGGGATGCAAGCATAATTATTGACAGTCTGAGTTCATCCGTACCATCACTGTCTACGCCAGTAGATGCCCGAACTATGGCTGCTTTAGCCCTGGGGATTTCTGGTCACATCCCATCAAGGGAGGGTTATGGGTGTTGTTGCAAACAGGGCAATCATTTGCATATTATAATTATGTCTGCATGCAAAGGCAGTTTCCTCAATTACTTCCCATTTAAAACTTCCATTGAAGAAGAACTGAAGGCCATGGACTACTGCAGCTCCATAAACTTTAAATGCAAGAGACTTCATGAACAAGATAGAGAACACTGTGATTGCACTGGTGGTGCAAGTAAAGTTACCGTTAGCACATCACTTCCAGAATGAACACTTGGTAAACTGATCATCCTTTTTTGCCTACAAAGGGGCAGATTTACTAACATGCTGTGCCATCACAAAACCCTGTTTTGGTGTTAAAAAAAATACTGTTGAGATTTACTAAAAGGTGCAGGGCAAAATTAACAGTGGAAAGGCGTGGACTATGTTAATTTTGCGCCTGGCCTCATTGCATATGTATTTGTGGGAGTTGTCATGTCAACACATAAATTTGAGGGAAGGGAGTATTTAAATGACTGGTGCAAGGTGATTCATTAAGGTTTACGGTTGTCAGTATCCTGCTAAATGCACCAGGATTTAACGCCCCAAAAAAGCTTGTCTTAATTCATCTGTGCCTGACATGATAGCGATCATTGGTGCCAGGAGGAGACACTGGCGAGAACCGAGGGTGCATGGCAGAAGCTTCTCTCTCTCTGTGACTTTATTTGGCATGACAGAAGAACAGATTATATGAATATCAATGGTCTCACAGAGATTGGTGTTATGCTGAACTGGACATCAGCCGGCAGTTTTTTTGTTTAATTTAATTTGTTTATACTGTATATAGCCTACTATATGAATTTGTATCCATAAAATAGGATACAATAGGAGCCCTTTCAATCTACAGTGGACATACAGATGTGTCAGCTGATAGTGACTTTTTTTCCTCTTTTCTACAGAGGTTCAGACTGGGATTTGGAATTTTCCTATAAGCTCTCCCTCGCTCTTGAAGCAAAATCTTCCACATTGCCAATTTTCTTCATTTTTTTTCTCTATCCATATTTCTGTATTTACAGTATTTCTTTTTGCTGTGCATAAAACGGTAATTCAGTTCCCTCTTCTCTCTATTTCTCTCTCCCAGTTCAGAATACACAATATAGGAGGAAAACAACAATGAGATTATTAACAAAAAGAGCACACAGATCCATAGAAATGTCTCCCAAAATTGCAACACTATAATTCAATGGCATTTATAAAAAGTTGTGAACTGGGAGACCTGTAGATTTTGTTAAAACAAAGTTATTCACATAATAAAACTCCAGAGTCTCCATCAGACCATCTTGATGGTTCTAGTGTTAATAAAATAAACACATTGGTTAAACAATCAATTTATTGATGAGTAGTCCTTTTTAAAATTAGATGCAAATGCTTCATTTATACATATTAAACAAAAAAGCCTGCCATGTTAAATGAAAATCTAAATTTTGAAATATAATAAACAAAATAAACTATTTTAGTGGGGTACGTGTTGAAAGAAAAACTTTAAAAAAAAAAGCTTTATGTATTATGCTCCTCCAAACTGGCTGTGCCTGTGCTGATGACCCACTTCCTCATCAGCTGTGCCTGTGCACAATGTTGCGGTGCTCTTGGCAGATGGGTGGGCATTACTGACATGAAGTGTCTGTGTCTGTGTTCATAATTTTGCGTGTTGTTAGTAGATCACTGGCAAAAATTGGCCACTCCCTTAGGCACTGTCTAAATTGCACACTCGCTAATTTGCACTGCCTTAGTAAATCTGCCCCTATCTTTTTTTTTTAAACCACTTGCAGATAATTAAACAAAATCTTAACAAAAATTAGCACAATACAGATACTACCTTGGTAAAAGAAAATATCCTCAGTAAAAGGTTTGACATTTGTCATTATCTAATATAAATGCAACTCTTTAATACATGAAAAGTATAAATGGATTTGAATAAATATCTGTAATTAAGGAGATAACTGAGCAAAAACTATTTTGATAAATTATCTAAAAGTTGAGAATGCATACCTCTGCATAAGGCCCTGTCTCTCAGAATATTGGTTTGTCTGTTTGTTAGCAGAATAGCCAAAAACTACTACATGGATTTTGATGAAATTTTCACCAGAGGTGGCCCTTAGGTTATGAATGAACCCAATAGATGTCGGAGGTGATCCGGGTCAGGATGCGGATTCTGGATCACTTTTTTCTCCCCTTTTTTTAATATTATGAGATAGGGCCTTGGCAGCGGTACAGTGGATATAAAAATTCTACACACCCCTGTTCAAATGTCAGGTTTTGGTGATGTAAAAAAAATGAGAACAAGATAAATCATTTCAAAACTTTTTCCACCATTAATGTGACCTATAACCTGTACAACCTGTCATAATTCCTTGTGCGCCATTACGCGGCGCACGAGGGAGGAAATGAGAAACCCAATAGCGAGAGTAGAATGTGCACTTTTATTAACAAAACCCACAAAAATAACAAGTCCAGTTATGTCCACAAATAGAGAGAATTACAATGAAGAATAAATGGCCACCAGACATACAGGGCACCACCCGGATGCTCTACAGCCCGGCAACAGGAAAGCCTAGTGCCACAAAGTAGCTGCCGACACAGGGAGAAAGGCAATTGACTTACGGACTGGAGCGATCCGGAGCTTCTCGTGTAGTCTGGCGGATGAGAGAGAAGCTGGATGAGCCGCTAACATCCAGGAAAGAACGTCTGTAAATGTCAGGCTGAATGCGCGAAGGTAATAGTACAACATCCGTGGAGAACTAGCTGCCATGAATGAGGGTGAATGCTGTGGCGATCTCTTCCTCCAACTCCTCGCTTAAATAATAATAAACTTAACGAGGTAAGAGATCGCCGGTGTGTAAATGCGTGGGCTGGACCAAATGAACCCCAGGTGTGCATGAGTGAATGTCTGTGCGTGTGAATGAGAATGAATGGAGTGTGTGTGTGTATGTGTGTGAAACACTCAGTAACAGAGCACATCTGATGGCACTTGACAGGAGAAGGGGGCGTGCCCGAGCTGTCAGGAACTGAAGGCCAAAAGCTCCCTGACGTGCCTGATGGAAAAGAGGGCAAATAAATAATAAGTCAGAACTGGGTTTGGAACAGCCAAACCCAGATTCATGACACAACCCAACTGAAAAACAAACTGAATTCTTTTAAGGGGAAAAATAAAAAAAACTTATAATAACCTGGTTGCATAAATATGCACACTCTGTTATAACTGGAGATGTGGCTGTGTTCAGAATTAACCAATCACATTCATACTCATGTTAAATGGGAGTCAGCACACACCTGTCACCATTTAAAATGCCTCTGATTAACCCCAAATAAAGTTCAGGTGTGCTAGTAGGCTTTTCCTGACATTTTTGTAGTCACATCTTACAGCACAAGCCATGGTCTGCAGAGAGCTTCCAAAGCATCAGAGGGATCTCACTGCTCAAAGGTATCAGTCAGGAGAAGGGTACAAAAGAATTTCCAAGGCATTAAATATACAATGGAACACAGTGAAGACAGTCATCATCAAGTGGAAAAAATATGGTACAACAGTGACAGGCCACCACCACCACAAGTCATCACCATCAAAGACGATCCGATTGAGACTATCAGCGACTTTGTCTACCTCGGATCTAAGATCACCTGCTCCTGCTCATCAGACCAAGAAATTATTTGCCGCCTGCAGCTGTCTTGTAGCACTTTCAGCTGCCTCCAGAGAATCTGGCGGAGCAGGAAAATCTGCACAACCACAAAGTTGTGAATCTTTAACACCTGTGTGATCCCCGTCCTCCTTTACGGGTCCAAGACCTGGACCTTCTCCACCACAGCCACCCACCATCTGGATACATTCCATCAGACCTGCCTCCGTAACATCCTCGGCATCGGATGGTTCCACCACACCACAAACGATGAGACCTACAGGAGGGCTGGCTGTCCTATCCCCATCTCCACCATCATCAGAAGAGAGAGGCTCCTTGGCCACGTGGCCAGGCAGGAAGATGGGACACCGGCCAAGCAGGCCCTCTCTGCCAGCGCTCATCCACCCCTGGCATCGCTCACGAGGTGGGCCCAGACTGTCTTGGACAACCCAGATTGCAATGATAAGACCTTTGGCTGACCTCATCGCCCTAGCCCAAGATTGCCCTGCCTTCAGATGATCGGCCGCAATGGTCACTTAAGTGGCCAGGCGAGGATTATGTAAGTTAAGTAACTCCGGACCGATCAAACGTGAGTTTTCAAACCAGCCAAATATAAACAAAATCAGCTTGTTGCTGGTCCATTTTTGTGCAATTCCTACAAATTAAATATAATTTTGAAGGTCTTTCAATACAGAATATGAAAATAATGTTACCTTAGTTTTGAAAATTTCTGCATTGCAACTCCTTTTGCCAGCATGGGTCACAAATGTGCTATGGTCCAATGAAACCAAGGTTGAACTTTTTGGCTATAATTCCAAAAGGTATATTTGGCGCAAACACAACACTGCTCATCACCAAAAGAACACCATCCCTACAGTGAAGCATGGTGGTGGCAGCATCATGCTTTGGGGCTCTTTTTCTTCAGCTGAAACTAGGGTCTTAGTCAAGCTGAAGGTAATTATGAACAGTTCCAAATACCAGTCAGTGTTGGTACAAAACCTTCAGGCATCTGCTAAAAAGCTGAAGAGGAACTTCATCTTTTAGCACGACAATGACCCAAAGCACACATCCAAATCAAAAGAAAAAAAAAAAAAACAACAACAAAAGAATGGCTTTACCAGAAGGAGATTAAGGTTTTGGAATGGCCCAACCAGAGCCTAGACCTGAATCTGATTGAACATCTGTGGGGTGATCTGAAGAGGGCTGTGCACAGGAGATGCCCTCACAATCTGACAGATTTGGAGTGTTTTTGCAAAGAAGAGTGGGCAAATACTGCCACATCAAGATGTGCCACACTGATAGACTCCTACCCAGAAAGACTGAGTGCTGTAATAAAAGCCAAAGGTGCTGCAACAAAGTATTAGTTTAAGGGTGTGGATATTTATGTAACCAGGTTATTGTAAGTTTTTAATTTTTTTTAAAATTTTCCCCTTAAAAGATTTCAGTTTATTTTTCAATTGGGTTGTATAGGTTATAGATCACATTAATGGTGGAAAAAGTTTTGAAATGATTTATCCTTGGTCTCATTTTTTTTTTACATCACAAAAACCGGGCATTTGAATAGGGATGTGTAGACTTTTTATATCCACTGTACACATGTCCTCTCTGAGTGCCCTCTATTTCTTTATGTACAATGAGCGCTTACCTCCAACAAGGACATATTTCACAATGTTAAAGAAAGTGAAAAAGTGATCCAGAATTTGCATCCTGACCCAGATCACCTCCAAAATCTAATGGGTTCATCTGTTGCCCAAGAGCCACCTCTGGTGAAAATTTCACCAAAATCTGTCCAGTAGTTTTTGCATAATCCTACTAACAAACAAACAAACATGATTACATTAGCTCCTTGGAAGAGGTAATTAGGACACTTGGTAGATTTGTTTTGTCACTCAACAGGAGACTAAAATCTTGTAACATCTAACACAACTACTGCATACACACAAGAAAAACAGAAACAATGTCACTGACTTACCTTTGATTTAGCTTAAAACAACTGGTTACAGGTGCAATTTTCAAAAGTGATTAATAATTTTAGACATCTTCTTTAGTTTGAGAACTGCTGGAGAGTCTTCATAAATGATATGTAATACTCTCTAGATTAGGGATGTAAATGATTAATTGACTTCTGATTAATTGTTGATAAGAATTTAGTTGACTAAATTAAATTAGTTATCAATTAATTGATAACTCAGCAGTCCTTTTCAATGGCAGCTTATTCTATGAAAAGTAGTGGCGTCGCTGTTCAGGTGGGGGCGCACGTAGTCACCCACTGCCGCATTTCAACCGAAAAAGCAGAAGAAGACACTCAGCCCCCAGAGCACATGCGCTGTGAAGGGTGAAAAAAATTCACCCTTCCGGGTTAGGAGAATCACAACAAGTTCTAATGGCACATTCCAGTGTCAACCCACCTACTTCAAATCAACTGGGCGGACAAACGGACTGCAGCGAGGAAAAACACTACACGAGTGCAAAAATCTATCCCCATTGCCAGCAGACCAGACTCACGTTCCCACTGAGGTAACAGACAACAGAGGGAGAACAGATTGTTCTGGATTTGTCTAGATTGTCTGGGTACTGTGATAATGTTTAACACTTATTTATTTTATTTTGTGTACTTTATTGATCCCCAGAGGGGAAATTCAGGGCATCCACCTAGATGGATGAAGCAGCCACGGTACGGCGCCATCCCTTCACCATTCACACACACATTCACACCTAGGACCACTTTAGAGTCTCCAATTAACCTAACTTGCATGTTTTTGGCCTGTGGGAGGAAACCGGAGTACCCGGGGTAAACCCACGCAGACACGGGGAGAACATGCAAACTCCACACAGAAGGGTCACTGATGGTCAGGGGGTGGGATCGAACCCACAATGGTCAAGGGTGGAATCGATCCCATGACCTGACTGTGCTGCCACTATGCTAACCACTGCGCCACTGTGCTACCCCCCATTTTTAAAATTTTTTTTTTAAATTTTGTGTACTTTTATTGATCCCCAGAGGGGAAAACATGTAACAGATGAAGCAGCTCACAATTTATTTTCATGTTAAAACAGTCGACCAGTGCATCTCAGTAAATTAGAATGTGAAAGTTTTTTTTAATATAACTAAAAAAGATCAATTTTATGATATTGGTAATAGCAGTTTTTAAAATAAATAAAAAATCATGACATTTGTAATTTACTGAGATGTACCAGTGCATTGTACACATTATACAGTGCAAAATTTGTTAAACTACAAAAAATGCCATTGTCTGTAATAAAAAAATGCAAATGGTACAATAAATCATCGAGGAATATGATGTTCATGTTTTATTCAGTATATGAAAAAACAGCAACATTTTATATGTTCAAGATAAACCGTATTGTACCGAGGGAAATTCAGATGCTCAGGAAAAACTCTGCTTATCAATTAATCGTTAATCAATCGATAAGGTGAATCAAATATCAATTAATGAATTAATTGATAACTTGCATCCCTACTCTAGATACACAGTATCTTATGACTTTGGTAATCTAGTGGGATTTACATATGGGGGGGGGCTAAAAACTTCAAAGGCTGAAAAGTTCATAGCGGTCAAATTTCACCAAATGTGGATTCTTTTCTTTTTCTTGTCTTTTCCCTTGTCCTGTCAAGCAGCTAGGGAAGCAGAACAGAAATCTGCTTCCCTTATTGTGCCAAACAGATCTACTTTGCCAAAAGGAGCTTTATACAATACATATACTGTATATCTACTGTATATTATTTAGAAACTCCTCCTGTAATAGCTTTTAATACTTTATTTAAATTAGTCTCCTCAGTAGGACAGTGCAGGCTGTTCCTACTGAGGAGACTTAGGTCTTTTGGTGTACAAGGGGTGCTGCTGAAGACATTCTACGACATGGTGGTGGCATCAGCCATCACTTTTGGAGTGGTCTGCTAGGGCAGTGGCATTACAGCAGCCGATAGGAAGAGACTGAACAAACTGATCAAGAAAGCTAGCTCTGTCCTGGGGCAGCGCCCTGACCCAGTGGAGGAGATAGGAGAGAGAAGGATGGTGGCTAAACTATCATCTCTGCTGGAGTCCGAGTCCCACCCTATGCAGGACATACTGAACGCACTGAGGAGCTCATTTAGCAGCAGACTACATCATCCTAGGTGCACAACCGAGAGGTTTCGCAGGTCCTTCCTACCTACGACTGTCAGACTGTATAACCTAAGCAGGGCTGCTCGCAGAGATAGCAAAAAAACGTGACGACCTAATAGTATTGAATGCAAAAGACGCAATAGACTTACACAATGGTCCCCTCCAGTATATACAGCTAGGACAGTATCGGTCGCTACGGAGGGTGACAATATGTATGGGTACATATTCATACTATGTAGGATAACTAAGTAGACGGTTATGCTGTTTATTCCATCTTGCTACAATGCTCCACACTTTGTATATATATTTATGGGTATGTATGTATATCCACTGCTCTTATTTATATCTGCCGTACCTTTTTTTTTAATTTGATTTTGATTTTGTATACTTTATTGATCCCCAGAGGGGAAATTGAGGGCATCCACCTGGATGGATGAAGCAGCCACGGTACGGCGCTATCCCTTAACCATTCACACACACATTCACACCTAGGGCCACTTTAGAGTCTCCAATTAACCTAACCTGCATGTTTTTGGCCTGTGGGAGGAAACCGGAGAAATCCCGGGGTAAACCCACGCAGATATGGGGAGAGCATGCAAACTCCACACAGATCACTGTTGGTCAGGGGCTGGGATCGAACCAGGGATCCCATGGCCAAGGGTGAGTTGCTGTGCTGGTGCAGTGCTAACCACTGTGCCACCGCACCGCCATCTTCTTAATTATTGCTCTGAGTGTTGCTATCCCTGTGCTGTTGCAATCCTGGAATTTCCCCATTGCGGGAATAATAAAAGCTTATCTTATCTTATCTTAAATTGTTTTACCCATGAAGGACTCGATGGGGGGAATGGGGAAAAGAGGGGTGGGGAGGGATAAAGTAAAAGGGAGAGGAACAGACAAAGAAGACAAACAGACTAACACAACTGAAACAAACATAAGACAAACTTTTTCTTCTACTGAAAAGGTCTCATCACGAGTCTGGTATCTGCACCTGTTAAAGATGAAACATATGTGTGTGTGCATATGTGTGCATGTGTATGAGAGTGCATGGAAAATAAGTGTGTTTGTGTGTAAGTGGTTTGTCAGGAAACATACGAAGAGGGTGGCAGATCACAGCCCCCCCACCCCGGAACCCCCGAGCAAGTAGGACAATGCTACCAACCCCCACAGAGCACAAATGTCCCAAGGCCA
Organism: Pholidichthys leucotaenia; assembly: GCA_020510985.1. Classification (NCBI taxonomy): domain Eukaryota; kingdom Metazoa; phylum Chordata; class Actinopteri; order Cichliformes; family Pholidichthyidae; genus Pholidichthys; species Pholidichthys leucotaenia. Next base: position 237,639,076 of record CM035847.1, read on the forward strand.
ACAAGCCCCAGGACAGCCAGGCATCCGTCCCAGGAGGTATGGCCGAGGGAGGCTGGGCCGCCAAACAGCCGGCACGGTGCCCCCCCGCCCCCCCCAGTGGGGCCAACCCCAGGTCCCAGGCGCCAGAAGGCTAGCACCCCCATCCCCGTTCCCTGATGGGGGCACTGGAAACTGACGTCCTTACTGGTATGGACAGGGAGTCCTTTTACACCAGTGGTCTCACTCTGGGCTCCAAGAAGTGTTCTGTCCTCAGAGACAGCCTCTAAGATGATGGGGACTGGACAAAGGACATAAGGACAAAGAGCCAAGGAGAAGAACCAACATATAATATTTCTGTGGGAAAAACTGGAAAAAGTGGGGGCTTGTCTGGGATATGACACCTGCACCACTTCCTTAAGGGGGGAGGTGCTACGCACCCCTCCATAGGGAATTAGTCAGTGATGCAGTCCCTGACACCTTAGAGTTCACCTCTGTTACTAGCCGAGAGCTAGTGAGGAATTCCTCTTTGGCTCAGTGGTAAGAGTGAGAAGATTTAGATCATGGTGTCATGGGTTTGAATCCCAGTCTGGGATGTAGGTATAGGTCTGCCTGCTGTGAGAAAAAGAGACCATGTAAGTGTTAGTATCCCTTGCAAGTGGGTAAGGGTGACAATGGGTATGTCCACTTTGACTGAGAGTCGAAACAGACATCGTGCTTTGTGATCCCAGGCTGGCCCAGAAAGTGGGTCATAACAGAAACATAACAACATAGTCTCCCCTTTGGTCCACACACTTCTTCCATTGGTGTTGCATCACTTGGATCGCTGTGGTTGAAAAATAAACCACATTTGGTCAAATTTGACAAGTACAAACTTTTAAGCCCCCCCCCCCCCCATACATCAGAGATGGACAACTACGTATATGCCATGAAAGGCCAAGACTGTGCAGGTTTTCTTTCTAGCCAGTCACTAAAGCAGGTGTTTTCAATCAGTGGGAAGGAATTCAGTGGACTTGTCTGTTGAAGAGACTGGGTGGGAAGAAAACCTGCAAGGTCTTAGCCCTCCCTGGCAAATGGTTCCCTATCCATGACATGAATGATAAACCCTTTGCCATGCGCACATATCATTTTTTTGCTTTTCAGGTGTCAAAGCTTCCCCCCCCCCAAAAAAAGTATACTATGAACAGACTGTAGACAACTTTACATGCACTGTGTTCCAACATACAGCGGGGAAAATAAGTATTGAACACCTCAACATTTTTCTCATTAAACACATTTCTGATGGAGCCATTGACCTGAGATTTTTACCAAATATCAGTAACAAGCCAAGTAATCCATACATACAAAGAAACCAAGGCAACTGTGTTCACAAAACAAGTTATATTTAATAAAGTGGAATGACACAAGGAATAAGTATCGAGCACATGAAGAAAAAGATGTGCAAAAAAGGCACAGAAAACCAAGAAACCAGCTGAAATTCAGCAGAATTTAGGAAGCCATCCCATCTCCCATCAGTGCAAATTAATTTTAGCTGGTCAAGTCCTGACTGATAGCCTTAAAAAAGGTCTGTGAATATCAGATTGTCACACCACAAAGAACTCATGATGGGTAGAAGCAAAGAGCTCTCTCTAGACCTTCACAATCTTATTGTTGCAAAACAAAATGATGGCACTGGTTATAGGCGCATTTCTAAACTGCTGAATGTTCCAGTGAGTACTGTTGGAGCCATCATTCAGAAGTGGAAAGAACATAATTTTACCATAAACCGGCCATGACCAGGAGCTCCTCGCAAGATTTCTGACACAAGAGTCAAAAGAATTATCAGAAGAGTTATCCAAGAGCCAAAGACCACTTGTGGAGAGCTCCAGAAAGACCTGGAGTTAGCAGGTACTGCCGTTTGGAAGAAACAATAAGTAATGCACTCAACTGACATGGGCTCTATGCCTGCTCACCTCACAAGACTCCATTGCTGAAGAAAAAGTGTGTTGAAGTTCAGTTAAAATTTGCTGCACAACATTTGGGCAAGCCAGTAAACTCCTGGGAGAACATAGTCTGGTCAGATGAGACCAAAATTAACTTTTTGGATGCCACAACACAGCATGTTTGGAGGAGAAATGGCACTGCACATCCCCTCATGGCGTGGGGGTGTTTTTCAGAATATGGTACAGGGAGACTTCATATAATTGAAGGAGAGATAAATGGACAAATGTACAGAGACATCCTTGATAAGAACGTGTTGCCATCTGCCAAGATACTGAAGATGAAACAAGGTTGGACATTTCAGCAAGATAATGATCCAAAACATACAGCCAAGGAAACTCTCAACTGGCTCCAGAGAAGGAACACAAAGCTGCTAGAATGGCCCAGTCAGTGACCTGACCTGAATTCTATTGAAAATCTGTGGAACAAACTGAAGATCAGAAAGACACCCATGGAACCTTCAAGATTTGAAGACAGTTTGTGTGGAAGAATGGGCTAAAATCACTCCTGAGCAATGCCTGCATCTAGTTTCTCCATACAGGAGGCATCTGGAAGCTGTTATTACCAACAGAGGCTTTTTTTACTAAATATTAAATGAATTTCACCAAGAGTGTTCAATACTTATTCCCTGTGTCATTCCACTTTATTAAATGTAACTTGTTTTGTGAACATAATTGCCTTGATTTCTTTGTATGTATGGATTACTTGAGTTTTTACTGATATCTGGTGAAAATCTCAGGTCAATGGCTCCATCAGAAATATGTTTAATGAGAAAAATGTTGACGTGTTCAGTACTTACTTTCCCTGCTGTGAATGACCTGTACATAATAAGCACAAGGACCACATGATGCACAATGGAATAATGAATCCATTGAATTCAACTGAGGGAAATTTATCATTCACAGAAGGAGAAAAAAAATCTGAGTTCCTCTGTTAGCCACCAGGATTAATAGAATATTCAGGGGCAATGAACTGTACTCTGATTTACAAAGACCACTCACCTACTTGAGATTTTAAAAAGGCTGTTTGACACTTCACACCCAAAGAGGAATTTGGCCTTGCCGAAGTTCACACACCAGATTACAAAAACTGCAGCAGTATGTGTGTGTTGTTCTCAAACAGCAAGGTTACAGCCCAGATATTCCCCTTTTGAAAAGCTTTTGTGGAAAATATATTGCATTTTTAAAATTAAAGAGTCAAAGACTTTTATCTGTCAATACTTCTATACATGCAGGACATACAGAAGAATTGAAATGCTGTTTCTAATTAATAAGTACCATATCTAAATATTAATGTAGTTTAATTAGGGTTTTGATTCCAATATTTTTTCCACTACTAAATATTTTTTAGATCAACTGCTGCACGTTTACTGGTAAATATTTAGCAGTAGAAAAATACTGGATTCTAAATCTTACTTAAACTACAGAAATATTCTGATATCGTATTTGTTCATTTGAAACATACAATTTATTTCCCCCAAAGGTTTTAAAATAGGGAAAATCCAGGATGTAACTTTGTTGTTCAAGAAGCTTTTTAATTTTTAAAAATTTTTTTTAGCTTGAATATTCTTATGATTTTATGGTTTAATACTGTAACTTCTGTTACTGTTCTCGTTCGTCTACAGAAGCTTGCCGAACGTGTCTACCCCGAGTCTCAGTGTGGCTTCCGCGCTGAGCGATCGACGGTAGACATGATATTCTCCATCCGCCAACTCCAGGAGAAATGCAGAGAACAGAACATGCCCCTGTACATCGCCTTCATCGACCTCACCAAAGCATTCGATTTGGTCAGCAGAGAGAGCCTTTTCAAGATCCTGCCAAAGATAGGATGCCCACCAAAGTTGCAAAGCCTCATCGAATCGTTTCACACCAACATGCAGGGGATAGTGCAGCACGATGGCAACGTCTCAGAGCCATTCAACATACGCAGCGGAGTGAAACAGGGCTGTGTACTTGCGCCAACCCTCTTTGGGATTTTCTTTGCTATGCTCCTGAGGCATGCCTTCAGCACAGCAACAGAGAGAATCTACCTGCACACAAGATCTGATGGCAGGCTTTTCAACCTCGCCCGCCTGAAAGCCAGAACCAAAGTACGCGAGGCTCTAATCAGAGACATGCTGTTCGCAGACGACGCTGCAGTTGCAACCCACACAGAGCAGGAGCTTCAGACCCTGATGGACCGCTTCTCCCAGGCATGCAAGGACTTCGGGCTTACCATCAGCCTGAAGAAGACTAACGTCTTGGCGCAAGGCACAGAAGCACCACCAACCATCACCATCGACGACTACGAGCTGGAGGTCGTGAATCAGTTCACGTACCTGGGGTCCACGATCAGCAACAACCTCTCCCTTGACACAGAGATCAACAAGAGGATTGGAAAATCAGCCTTCACACTCGCTCGCCTCACCACACGAGTGTGGGAGAATCCCAAACTCTCTGTCAAGACGAAGATGGCAGTGTACAACGCCTGCGTCATCAGCACACTGCTCTATGGGAGTGAGACGTGGACAACATACGCCCGGCAGGAAAAGAGACTGAACTCCTTCCACTTGCGCTGCATTCGCCACATCCTGGACATATCCTGGCAGGACAAAGTGCCCAATACAGAAGTTCTGTCCCGCGCCGGCCTTCCCTCCATGTTCACTCTACTCAGGCAGCGCAGGCTCCGCTGGCTAGGCCACGTTCACCGTATGGAGGATGGCAGAATCCCCAAAGATGTCCTCTACGGAGAGCTGGCAACTGGCAGGAGAGACGTTGGCCGCCCACAGCTGCACTTTAGAGACGTCTGCAAGAGAGACATGAAGGCCCTGGAGATCAACACAGAGCGCTGGGAGGACCTTGCAATGGACCGCTCCAAATGGAGAGGCATCCTGACCAGACAGCTCAAGGCGGGTGAAGAGAGACTGATTGCTGCAGCAGATGAAAAAAGGACCCGCAGGAAGAACCGCCACAGACCCAGCAGCACAGAGACCACCCACAAGTGCGACCTGTGTGACAGGGACTGCCATTCGTGCATCGGCCTGTTCAGCCACAGGCGGTGCTGTTCCAGCAGAGTAGACGTTTAGGATTCTCTTCCATGGTCATCATAGACCGACGGAGGCCAACGAACCACTGTAACTTACTTTTATAACTGGTAGTTCCACTCACAATATATGAAGATATGGGAAAGAGTTGCTGAAGCCAGGTTAAGAGGAGAGGTGACAGTCAGTGAGCAGCAGTATGGTTTCATGCCAAGAAAGAGTACTACAGATGCAATGTTTGCTTTAAGAGAGCTGATGGAGAAGTATAGAGAAGGTGAGAAGGAGTTGCACTGTGTCTTTGTGGATCTAGAGAAAGAATTTGACATGGTGCCAAGAGAAGAAGTGTGGTACTGTATCAGAAAGTCAGGAGTGGCAGAGAAGTATGTGAGGGTGGTGCGGGACATGTATGAGGACAGCGAGATGGTGGTGAAGTGCGCTGTAGGAGTGATGGATAGATTCAAGGTGGGGGTGGGATTACATCAGAGATCGGCTCTGAGCCCCTTCTTGTTTGCCATGGTGATGGACAGGCTGACAGACGAGGTCAGGCAGAAGTCTCCGTGGACTATGATGTTTGCAGATGACATTGTGATCTGTAGTGAGAATAGGGAGCAGGTGGAAGAGAACTTGGAAAAGTGAAGGTATGCTCTGAAGAGAAGAGGAATGAAAGTCAGTAGAAGCAAGACAGAATACATGAGTGTGAATGAGAGGGAGACAGGTGCAACGGTGAAGATGGAAGAAGTAGTGGTAGTGAAAGTAGATGAGTTTAAATACAGTGGTGTGAAAAAGTGTTTGCCCCCTTCCTGATTTCTCATTTTTTTGTATGTTTGTCACACTTAAATGTTTCAGATCAAACAAATTTAAATATTAGACAGACAACACAAGTAAACACAAAATGCAGTTTTTAAATGAAGGTGTTTCTTATTAAGGGGAAAAAAATCCAAACCTACATTGCCCTGTGTGAAAAAGTGATTGCCCCCTAAACCTAATAACTGGTTGGGCCACCCTTAGCAGCAACAACTGCAATCAAGCATTTGCAGTAACTGGCAATGAGTCTTTTACAGCACTGTGGAGGAATTTTGGCCCACTCATCTTTGCAGAAATGTAATTCAGCCACATTGGAGGGTTTTTGAGCATGAACCGCCTTTTAAAGGTCATGCCACAGCATCTCCATCAGATTCAGGTCGGGACTTTGACTAGGCCACTCCAGAGATTTCATTTTATATTTCTTAAGCCATTCAGAGGTGGACTTACTGGTGTGTTTTGGATCATTGTCCTGCTGCAGAACCCAAGTGCGCTTCAGCTTGAGGTCATGAACAGATGGCTGGACATTCTCCTTCGGGATTTTTTGCTAGATAGCAGAATTCATGGTTCCATTTACCCCAGCAAGACTTCCAGGTCCTGAAGCAGCAAAACAGCCCCAGACCATCACACTACCACCACCACATTTTACTGTTGGTACGATGTTCCTTTTCTGAAATGCTGTCTTACTTTTACGCCGGATGTAATGGGACACACACCTTCCAAAAAGCTCAACTTTTGTCTCGTCAGTCCACAGAGTATTTTCCCAAAAGTCTTGGGGCTCATCAAGATGTTTTCTGGCAAAACTGAGATGAGCCTTTATGTTCTTTTTGTTCAGCAGTGGTTTTCATCTTAGAACTCTGCCATGCCAGCCATTTTTGTCCAGTCTCTTTCTTATGGTGGAGTCATGAACACTGACCTTAACTGAGGCAAGTGAGGCCTGAAGTTCTTTGGATGTTGTTCTGGGGTATTTTCTGACCTCTTGGATGAGTCGTTGCTGCGCTCTTGGGGTAATTTGCAGGATCTGTAAAGCGCTTTGGTCATCCTAGATGAGAAGAAAAGCGCTATATAAGTGAACGCCATTTACGCCATTTTAATTTTGGTCAGCTGGCCACTCCTGGGAAGGTTCACCACTGTTCCATGTTTTCACCATTTGTGGATAGTGGCTCTCACTGTGGTTTGCTGGAGTCCCAAAGCTTTAGAAATGGCTTTATAACCTTTTCCAGACTGATAGATCTCAATTAATTTGTTCCTCATTTGTTCCTGAATTTCTTTGGATCGCAGCATAATGTCTAGCTTTTGAGGATCTTTTGGTCTACTTCACTTTGTGAGGCAGGTCCTATTTAAGTGATTTCTTGATTGGGAACAGGTGTGGCTGTAATCGGGCCTGGGTGTGGCTAGAGAAATTGAACTGAGCTTTCCAAAGATGTGATAAACCACAGTTAATTTATGTTTTAACGGGGGGGGGGGGGTGTCACTTTTTCACACAGGGCCATGTAGGTTTGGATTTTTTTTTACCCTTAATAATAAACACCTTCATTTAAAAACTGCATTTTGTGTTTACTTGTGTTATCTTTGTCTAATATTTAAATTTGTTTGATGGTCTGAAACATTTTTAAGTGTGACAAACATACAAAAAAATGACAAATCAGGAAGGAGGCAAACACTTTTTCACACCACTGTACCTGGGGTCAACCATCCAAAGCAATGAAAAATGCACAAGAGAGGTGAAATTGACATGGCAATAGTGGAAAAAAAAGTAACTGAAGGAATTGTTAATCCACTCACCCACATCTGTAACCTGTCATTTCAAACTGGTAAATTTCCAAACAAAATGAAAATAGCAAAAGTAATACCACTATACAAAACAGGAGACAGTCATCATTTTACACATTACAGGCTGGTCTCTTTACACTCACAATTCTCCAAAATACTTGAAAAAATTTTCACTAAAAGACTGGATCATTTCATTGAAAAACACAACCTCCTTACAAATAGTCAGTATGGTTTTAGAGCAGATAAATCTACATCTTTGGCACTGATTGAACTTGTAGAAGAAATCACTAGTTGTATAGATTAAAAAAAGTTTGCTGTAGGAGTATTTATAGATTTAAAGAAAGCTTCTGACACCACTGATCATAGAATTTTACTGAGAAAATTGGAAAGGTATGAGATAAAAGGGGTTGGACTGAGTTGGGTGGAAAGTTATTTAAGTAACAGACAACAATTTGTACAAATAGTTGAGCACAAATCACTCTTCATGGACATCACTTGTGGTGTGCCCCAGGGGTCAGTTTTGGGACCCAAACTCTTTATCTTATATATAAATGACATATGCCAAGTATCAAAAATTCTGAAATTTATTTTGTTTGCGGGTGACACAAATATCCTTTGCACTGGTGAGAATTTGCTGCAGGTTTTAGAGGTGGTCACAACTGAAATGAAAAGGTTAACGCAGTGGTTCAACAAAAATAAATTATCTCTATATCTGGAAAAAAACAAAGATTATGTTGTTTGGAAATTATAAAATAAATCATGAAATAATGGTAATGATGTGGTGCATATGTTGGTTACATATTCCCCACAATTGTGTTGCTGTATGTGTATTGTGTGCTTCACGTCTCATGGAACAAAGAGGACTGAGACTCTGGGATTCAGCAGAGGAGTGTGAGATTCGCCCTTTGTGTCCAGGAGACGACCGGGGAAGATTTCCGGGCCACAGAGACTAGAGGACAATGGCGTGAGATCAAAGGGGTTACTTTGGGATTGAGATTAAGTACCATGTGACTGTATGTTTGATTAAACACCATGTGACTGCTGTTTCGTGCCCGGGGTATAAAACCCCTGATGTGAGATGAAAACTTCCTCTTGATTTGCTTTGAGACTTGATGGAGATGTGCTCTGTGAATAAAGCTGAATCTGAGGAACAAACTCAGCCTCATCCTTGAACACATTCTCCACACTGGTGACCTTACGACTCAGAATGAGCAGAAATAATTCTCCCGAGCGGGGCTCGGCAGAAACCAGCCTGATGGCTGCCTCCACACTCCGGCTGCCTGACTTCTGGCAGCATAGCCCGCGCTCCTGGTTCAGTGCAGTCGAGGCGCAGTTCAACCTCCGGAGAATCTCGAAGGACGACACGAGATTCTACCATGTTGTGGCAAAGCTGGACAGCCACACAGTTCAGTGGGTGGAAGATTTGGTCAACCACCCACCGGACAGCGACAAATACGGCGCCTTGAAAGCTGCACTTATCAGTCATTTCACCCCCTCCGTGCAACAGCGAGCAGAGCGGCTCCTGACGTTGACGGAGTCGGAGAACGACAGACCCGTAGACCTGATGGTCAAAATGCTGAGGCTGAAAGACTCCGAAGACTGCGAATTTATCTTCGCCCACCTTTTCCTCCGGACCCTACCGCCAGCGGTGAGGGTTACCCTGGCAGATTCACCCCGGTTGGCCAAGCGAGACTACCACGGGCTGAGTAAGGAGGCGCAGCGACTCGTCGACGCCCACAAGCGGAGCGCAGTTTCGGCTGCATCAGCGGAGCTAGGAGCGATGCCCGGAGACGGCATGGGGCCAGTGGTTGCAGCACCAGACGCGCCGACGACGGCAGCAGTCAGCACCAAGCGACACGGAGCGAGCGACATCCTGTGCTTCTATCATTGCCGTTTTGCAGAGAGGGCACACAAGTGCCTCCCGCCGTGCCACTTCAAGCGTTCGGGAAACGCCAAGACCGAGGGTCGGTAGCAGCTGCGGCCCTCGGGGAAGAGAACAAGCTGCTTTACCTGACGGATGCACGTTCGGGGAAACAATTCCTCGTGGACACAGACTCCCAGATGAGCTTCATCATGCCTTCCTACGCGCACCGGCTGATGCCGTCCCAAGTTCCCCGGGTGTCAGTGTCAGCAGCGAACGGCTCAGCTATTAAGACCTTCGGTGAGAAGACTCTGCTTCTGTCTTTGCAGGGTCGTTCATTTGAGTGGACTTTTGTGGTAGCTGCAGTCAGTTTCAACATGTTAGGGGCTGATTTTTTTGTGCTCACATGGTTTATTGGTTGATCTTGCTAATAGACGTCTGGTTAATGCACTGTCTTTTCAATCTATTCCCTGTACAGCACGAGTGGCACCGCCAACTGCACAAGCCAGCATCACGACTGCGGGTGGTAAGTTCCACGCATTACTCACTCAGTTCCCAGCACTAACAGTCCCAACGTTTTCGGCGACAGTGGCCAAACATGGGGTGGAGCATTATATCACTACCACCGGGCTGCCCGTTTTTGCAAAAGCTCGGTGCCTGGACTCAGCTAAACTGGCCATAGCGCTAGGAGTTTGCCAACCTGGAAAAACTGGGCATCATCAGACGTTCGAAAAGTCCCTGGGCTTCACCATTCCACATGGTCCCAAAGACTGATGGCTCGTGGCGACCTTGCGGTGATGTCCGCAGGTTGAATAACGCCACCGCACACGACCGCTACCCGATCCCATACATTCAGGATTTTTCGGTTCATTTGGCGGGAGCGCGCATTTTTTCTAAAATAGATTTAGTGCGCGGCTACCATCAGGTTCCAGTGCGCGCCCAGGACATACCCAAAACAGCGGTAATAACTCCTTTCGGGCTTTTTGAGTTTTTGCGCATGCCTTTTGGACTCAAGGGGGCCGCGCAGACGTTCCAATGCATGATGGACGCGGTGCTGCGCGACCTCCCTTTCGTGTTCGTCTACTTGGATGACATTTTAGTAGCCAGCACGTCCGAAGACGAACACGAAAACCACCTCACGGCAGTTTTCCGGAGGCTGGCAGAGTACGGGTTAACAATTAACCCAGCGAAGTGCCAGTTTGGGGTAGCACAGATTGATTTTTTGGGGCATCGCGTTTCGCCAGAAGGAGCGGTCCCTCTCCCCGATAAAGTGCGTGCAATAACAAATTTTCCCCAACCTCAAACGGTCAAAGCGTTACAGGAGTTTTTGGGAATGGTTAATTTTTATAACCGTTTCCTCCAAAGGGCAGCGTGGCTCATGCAACCATTGTACGCGGCACTAAAAAAACAAAAACCCACAAATAAAATCGAATGGTCTCCTGAGCGGGAGCGTGCATTCTCTCAAGTCAAAACAGCGCTGGTAAACGTGGTTTTGTTGGCACACCCAGTTCCAACAGCCCGCATGGCCCTCACCACTGACGCGTCCGATTTAGCGGTAGGGGCGGTCGTTGAACAGTGGGTAGCGGGGACCTGGCAACCGCTCGCATTTTTCAGCAAAACCTTGCGCGATAGCGAGCGAAAATACAGCGCGTTCGACAGGGAGTTGTTGGCCCTACACTTAGCCATCACCCATTTCCAGTTCTGGCTGGAAGGATGCCGTTTCACCGCGTTCGTGGACCACAAACCGCTGACTTTTGCGATGGCCAAGATTTCTGAACCTTGGTCGGGCCAGCAGCAAAGACAGCTGGCCGCGATATCAGAGTTCACCACCGATATCCAGCATGTCACAGGTAAACATAATGTAGTGGCAGACTGCCTCTCACGCGCTGTGCCGGAGCCAGACCACGTGAGGGCAGACTCTGCAGCCATGGCCGCGGGCCAGGGTAGCAACGCGGGAGTGTGCGCGGCCCCGGTCCGTGTGGGGTTAGATTATGCAGCCATGGCCGCGGAGCAGGTTAGCGATGCGGACGTGCGCGCGCTCCAGTCTGGACCAACAGGGTTAAGGCTGGAGCACAGGGTGCTGCAAATGGGTATGCCTCCCCTAATCTGCAATGTCTCCATGGTACGGCCGCGCCCCGTGGTACCAGCTGCGTGGCGCCACCGCGTTTTTGACTCGATCCATTCTCTGGCGCACCCAGGGGTGCGCGCATCGGTCAAAATGGTGGGGGAGAAATTTGTATGGCCGGGGTTGCGCAGACAGGTCAAGGAATGGGCGACAGCCTGCGTAGCGTGTCAGCGAGCCAAAATACACAAGCACACTAGAGCTCCTTTGGAGCCTTTTCACATTCCTGCTAAGCGCTTTGATCACGTGCATGTCGACTTGGTAGGCCCCCTCCCGTCGTCACAGGGGCACACACATCTTTTGACGATGGTGGATCGCACCACGCGTTGGCCAGAAGTGGTTCCTCTGGCGTCAACCACAGCGGAAGAAGTGTCACGCGCGTTTTTAACAGCTTGGGTAGCGCGTTTTGGAGTCCCGTCGGACATAACGTCAGACAGGGTTCCTCAATTTGTCTCCGAACTCTGGTCGTCGATGGCCCACAGCCTAGGGGTAAAGATCCACCGCACCACCGCGTACAACCCCCAGGCTAACAGTTTATGCGAGCGTTTTCACAGGTCATTGAAAGCGGCCCTCAGAGCGTCACTTATGGATACAAATTGGGTTGACAAGTTACCATGGGTCTTATTGGGGTTGCGTTCTGCACCTAAGGAGGATTTGCAAGCCTCTCCAGCGGAATTAGTTTTCGCACAGCCGCTCCATTTGCCAGGGGAATTTCTCCCCGATAATCCTGCCCCAAATTGCCCCCCCCCCCCGCTCAGCTGTTGCAGAGCGGCACAGGATCAAACGCGCTTCCTGGCCCGGTTCATCACAGTTTCCCACGCGTTTTTGTGCCGAAGGCTTTAAAAAGTGCGGAGTTTGTTTTTGTGAGACATGATGCTTGTCGCCCCAGCCTGCGCTCCCCTTACGATGGGCCGTTCAAGGTGCTGGAAACAGGAGAGAAGCATTTTTTGCTAGATTTGGGAGGCAGAAAAGAATTGATTGGCATTAACAGACTCAAACCCGCTTTTGTTTTGGCGGATGAAGAGGTGCAGTTGGCGAGAGCCCCCCGTCGCGGTAGACCCCCTAGAGGGCATTCTACAGGACTCCCACAGAGATTGACTAACAGTTCTAATCCACAGGTGCAGACAGCAGCAAAGCCGACTTTCAGCAGATACGGCAGGAGACTGAGAGTTAGGCAACTGGTGGATTGATAGTGATGTTATGATGTCATGTGTCTCTGGTTATGTTTGTCCCATTTAGACGTTTGGGGGGGGGGGGGGTCTTGTGGCGCATATGTTGGTTACATATTCCCCACAACTGTGTTGCTGTATGTGTATTGTGTGCTTCACGTCTCATGGAACAAAGAGGACTGAGACTCTGGGATTCAGCAGAGGAGTGTGAGATTCGCCCTTTGTGTCCGGGAGACGACCAGGGAAGATTTCCGGGCCACAGAGACTAGAGGACAATGGCGTGAGATTAAAGGGGTTACTTTGGGATTGAGATTAAGTACCATGTGACTGTATGTTTGATTAAACACCATGTGACTGCTGTTTCGTGCCCAGGGTATAAAACCCCTGATGTGAGATGAAAACTTCCTCTTGATTTGCTTTGAGACTTGATGGAGATGTGCTCTGTGAATAAAGCTGAATCTGAGGAACAAACTCAGCCTCATCCTTGAACACATTCTCCACAATGATAGATGATACCAGAATTGAAACAGTACAGGAAAATAAGTTTCTGGGGGTGACGCTAGACAAAAAAATCTGCTGGAAACCTCACATCAGTCACATCTGGGCCAAGTTGGTAAAATGTATAAGGATACTGGGGAAGACAAGATACATTTTGGACTATAAATCATTATTCTTACTGTACAATTCACTGTTTTACCATATCTTAACTACTGTGTAGAGGTCTGGGGAGACAGCTACAAGACCAACCTACAGCCAATATGCACATTACAAAAAAAAAAAAAAAAGCCAAAAGGATAATAAATAATGTAGGACATAGAGACCATACCAACTCGTTGTTTTTAAAGTCACATGCCATAAAGTTCATGGATTTAGTTAAATTTAAGACAGCACAAGTAATGTACAGGGCAATTAATAATCAACTCCCAACTAATATACAAAAAATATTCAAAAAAAGAGACAATGATTATAATTTGAGAGGAGACTTAAACTTTATAAAACCTAAGGTTTGGACAACAAAGAAAAATATGTGCATATCTGTCTGTGGGGTGGATTTATGGAACAGTCTGGAGCTGGAACTGAAACTGTACAAACAGAAATCAATTCAAAAAGAGGTATAAACATTATTTTCTAAAAGGATATATGTTAGAGGTGTAGTATTAATATGAAAGATGCACTAAACTCACTCTGAGACACTATGGTATGGAAGGTGGGATGGTACTGTGTACAGTTAGGCCCAAAAATATTTGGACAGTGACACAAGTTTTGTTATTTTAGCTGTTTACGAAAACATATTCAGGATACAATTATATAATCAATATAAGATAAGATAAGATAAGATAAGCCTTTATTAGTCCCACAATGGGGAAATTCCAGGATTGCAACAGCACAGGGATAGCAACACTCAGAGCAACAATCAGAAGGCAAGAAAAAACAAGAGCAGCTAGTATACATATGTACATATTACTATAAATATATATATATATATATATATATACATATATATACAGTATATAGACACACAGTGCGGAGCATTGTGGTTGGTGGATGTGCAGCAGAAAGTCTAAGCTCTCTCTCCGCGGATGCGGCGGGCCAGCTCGATGTCTTTGGGCATGATGGTGACCCTCTTGGCGTGGATGGCGCACAGGTTGGTGTCCTCGAAGAGACCCACCAGGTAGGCCTCGCTGGCCTCCTGCAAAGCCATGACGGCGGAGCTCTGGAAGCGCAGGTCGGTCTTGAAGTCCTGAGCGATCTCCCTCACCAGGCGCTGGAAAGGCAGCTTACGGATGAGCAGCTCCGTGGATTTCTGGTAGCGACGGATCTCTCTCAGAGCCACGGTACCGGGCCTGTAACGGTGAGGCTTCTTCACACCGCCGGTGGCCGGAGCGCTTTTCCGAGCAGCTTGGTGGCCAGCTGCTTCCTGGGGGCTTTTCCTCCAGTAGATTTACGGGCAGTCTGCTTGGTTCTTGCCATCGCTCTTTATTATTCTGTCTTATATTTCTTGCACGCCGCCTAAACTCCAGCCCGGCACCCGCGTCGTTTTTGCTTCAGTTCTCCCGGTATGTGAGTTTCTCCGTTAGCACCGGGTGGCGGTTGAGTGCTAGCTAGCTCTTCCCTGCTGTATCGTCTCCTGCTGTAAACAGAGGCTCCGTCCGCCAACTCGGGAGACCTTTGGGGCGATCTGTGTGTCCGTGATATATATATAGCGTGAAAGGTGTGCCGGATCAGAAAGTTATCACCGGATCAGAAAGAAGTAGGAAGATAAAAAGACTCAGAATTGAGCCGCTGTTGCAAAAGGCAGCCAACTCGTGTGGCGCCGGAACCGGAAGCGGAATGGGCTTCACATCCAAATTGGAGCAAGGGTTTAGGAATTACAGCTCTTTAATACGTAGCCGCCTCTTTTTCAAGGGACCAAAAGTAATTGGACAATTGACTCAGAAGGCTGCAAAAAAAAATAACAAGGCTGCATGGGCTCTTCCCTCGTTAACCTGTCATCAATTAAGCAGTTAAAAGGTCTGGAGTTGATTCCAGGTGTGGCGTTTGCATTTGGAAGCTGTTGCTGTGAACACACAACATGCAGTCAAAGGAGCTCTCAAAGGAGGTGAAACAGACCATCCTGAGGCTGAAAAAAAAGAAGAAATCCATCAGAGAGATAGCAGAAATGTTAGGAGTGGCCAAATCAACAGTTTGGTACATTCTGAGAAAAAACAGTGCACTGGTGAGGTTGGAAACTCAAAAAGGCCTGGACGTCCACGGAAGACAACAGTGGTGGATGATCACAGAATCCTTTCCATGGTGAAGAACAACTCCTTCACAACATCCACTCAAATGAAGAACACTCTCCAGGAAGTAGGTGTATCAGTATCTAAGTCTACCATAAAGAGAAGACTTCATGAGAGTAAATACAAAGGATTCACCACAAGGTGCAAACCATGAATCAGCCTCAAAAATAGAAAGGCCAGAATTGACTTTGCCAAAAAACACCTGAAGAAGCCA
This sequence comes from Pholidichthys leucotaenia, assembly GCA_020510985.1. Classification (NCBI taxonomy): domain Eukaryota; kingdom Metazoa; phylum Chordata; class Actinopteri; order Cichliformes; family Pholidichthyidae; genus Pholidichthys; species Pholidichthys leucotaenia. The sequence goes on from CM035847.1 coordinate 237,654,771, forward strand.
GTCCAGTTCTGGAACAGCATTCTTTGGACAGATGAGACTAAGATCAACCTGTACCAGAATGATGGGAAGAAGAAAGTTTGGAGAAGAACTGGAACAGCTCATGATCCAAAGCACTACATCTTCTGTGAAACATGGTGGAGGCAGTGTGATGGCATGGGCATGCATGGCTTCCAATGGCACTGGGTCACTTGTGTTTATTGATGATGTGACAAAAGACAGAAGCAGCCGGATGAATTCTGAAGTGTATAGGGATATACTTTCTGCTCAGATTCAGCCAAATGCAGCAAAGTTGATTGGACGGCGCTTCACCAATGATCCAAAACATACTGCAAAAGCAACCCAGGAGTTTTTTAAAGCAACAAAGTGGAATATTCTGCAATGGGCGAGTCAATCACCAGATCTCAACCCAATCGAGCATGTATTTCACTTGCTCAAGACAAAACTTAAGGCAGAACGACCCACAAACAAGCAACAACTGAAGACAGCTGCAGTAAAGGCCTGGCAAAGCATCACAAAGGAGGAAACCCAGCGCTTGGTGATGCCCATGGGTTCCAGACTTCAGGCAGTCATTGCCTGCAAAGGATTTTCAACAAAATATTGAAAAGTAACATTTTACTTAGGGTTATGTTTATTTGTCCAATTACTTTTGAGCCCCTGAAATGAGGAGCGTTTGTATAAAAATAGCTACAATTCCTACATGTTTAATCATATATTTTTGTTCGACCCCTTGAATTAAACCTTAAAGTCTGTCTCTCATAGTTGAGGTATACCTATGATGAAAATTGTAGACCTCTCTCATCTTTTAAGTGGGAGAACTTGCACAATTGGTGGCTGACGGGAGGTCTTCAACTCCTACCTCCGGAAGAACTTCAACCACATTCCGAGGGAGTCTGGAGACATGGAGTCTGAATGGGCCATGTTCTCCACCTCTGTTGTTGAAGCGGCGGCCCAGAGCTGCGGCCGCAAGGTGGTCGGTGCATCTCGTGGTGGCAACCCCCGAACTAAGTGGTGGACACCAGTGGTGAGGGGGGCCATTAAGCTGAAGAAGGAGTCCTATCAAGCTTGGTTGGCTTGTGGGACTCCCGAAGCAGCTGAGGTGTACCGGCAGGCCAAGCGGAGTGCAGCTCGGGTGGTTGCTGAAGCAAAAACCCGGGTATGGGAGGAGTTCGGTGAGGCCATGGAACAAGACTTTCGGTCGGCTTCAAAGAGATTCTGGCAAACTGTTCGGCGGCTCAGGAGGGGAAAGCAGCTCCCCGTCCACACTGTGTATGGTGCAGATGGGACACTGTTGACTTCAACTGGGGATATCGTCGGGCGGTGGAAGGAATACTTTGAGGATCTCCTCAATCCCACTGATACGCCTTCCACAGAGGAAGCAGGGTTTGGGGACGAGGGGGATGACTTGCCTATCACAGGGGCTGAGGTCGCCAAGGTGGTTAAAAATCTCCTTGGTGGCCGGGCCCCGGGGGTGGACGAGATTCGCCCTGAGTACCTCAAGGCCCTGGATGTTGTTGGGTTGTCATGGTTGACACGCCTCTGCAACATTGCGTGGAGGTCGGGGGCAGTGCCTTTGGCATGGCAAACCGGGGTGGTGGTTCCTCTCTTCAAAAAAGGGGACCGGAGGGTGTGCTCCAACTTTAGAGGGATCACACTCCTCAGCCTCCCTGGGAAGGTCTATGCCAAGGTACTGGAGAGGAGAGTCCGGCCGTTGGTCGAACCTCGGATTCAGGAGGAGAAATGTGGTTTTCGTCCTGGCCGTGGCACATCGGACCAGCTCTTTACCCTCTCGAGAATTCTTGAGGGTTCGTGGGAGTTTGCCCAACCAGTTTACATGTGTTTTGTGGACTTGGAGAAGGCGTTTGACCGCGTCCCTCGTGGATTTTTGTGGGGGGGTGCTTTGGGAGTATGGGGTATCGGGCTTGTTGTTACGAGCTATTCGGTCTCTGTACGACCGTTGTGAGAGTTTGGTTCGTATTGCCAACACTCGGTCGGAGTCATTCCCAGTGAGAGTTGGACTCCGCCAGGGCTGCCCTTTGTCACCGATCCTGTTCATAATTTTTATGGACAGGATTTCTAGGCGCAGCCAGGGAATGGAGGGTGTCATGCTTGGTGACCACAGGATCTCATCTCTGTTGTCTGCAGATGATGTTGTCCTGTTGGCTTCATCCAGCAATGACCTACAGCTCTTGCTGGGACGGTTTGCCGCTGAGTGTGAAGCGGCTGGGATGAGAAATCAGCACCTCCAAGTCCGAGTCCATGGTCCTCAGCCGGAAAAAGGTGGATTGTCCTCTCCGGGTTGGGGACAGGCTCCTGCCCCAAGTGGAGGAGTTTAAGTATCTTGGGGTTTTGTTCACGAGTGAGGGGAAAATGGAGCGAGAGATCGACAGACGGATTGGAGCAGCATCTGCAGTGATGCGGACGTTGTACCGGTCTGTTGTGGTGAAGAGGGAGCTTAGTTCTAAGGCAAAGCTGTCGATTTACCAGTCAATCTACGTTTCTACTCTCACCTATGGTCACGAGCTTTGGGTAATGACCGAAAGAACGAGATCGCGGATACAAGCGGCTGAAATGAGCTTTCTCCGTAGGATTGCTGGACTCACCCTCAGAGATAGGGTGAGGAGCTCAGTCATCCGGGAGAGGCTCAGAGTAGAACCGCTGCTCCTCCACATTGAAAGGAGTCAGTTGAGGTGGTATGGGCATCTGATTAGGATGCCTCCTGGACGCCTCCCACTTGAGGTGTTTCAGGCACGTCCCACTGGGAGGAGACCCCGGGGCAGACCCAGGACTCGGTGGAGAGACTATGTCTCCCAGCTGGTCTGGGAACGCCTTGGTATCCCCTCTGAAGAGCTGGAGCAGGTGGCTGGGGAGAGGGAAGTCTGGGCTTCTCTGCTTGAACTGCTGCCTCCGCGACCCGGACCTCCGGAAAAGCGGTAGAAGATGGATGGATGGATGGATGGATAGTTGAGGTATACCTATGATGAAAATTGGAGACCTCTCTCATCTTTTAAGTGGGAGAACTTGCACAATTGGTGGCTGACTAAATACTTTTTTACCCCACTGTATCTATGTTGTTTGGAGCTGGTATAGATGTATGTATATGCATGGACTGTACGTATGTAGGGATGGATGGGTGTCAATGTTGATATGTATAAAATATAGTTAATTGTCTACTTGGGGTTCTTAATAGAGGCAACATGTATATATTTCACATGGGTTGTATTTAGGGAAAGAGGAGTTGGAGTAAATAAGTATGAACTTCTTCCTTCTCCTTTTCGAACACTGTACACGGTCACTTTTATTGCACTTGTCATTTGTTTTGTTTTTGCTTTTTTGTTCGAAATAAAGTGTCTCATCATCATCAAGAAGAGAGTGCAAGCAGGGTGGAGACGAGTGTTAGGGGTGATTTGTGACAGAAAGGTAACAGCAAAAGTGAAAGGGAAGATTTACAAGATGGTAGTGAGACCTGCTGTGATGTATGGTTTGGAGGCGGTGGTGCTGACAAAATGGAGGCAGAGCTGGAGGTGGCAGAGTTGAAGATGCTAAGATTTTCATTGGGAGTGAATAGGAGGGATAAGATTAGAAATGAGTATATCAGAGGGACAGCTCAGGTTGAGCAGTTTGGAGACAAAGTAAGAGAGGCAAGGCTGAGATGGTTTGGACATGTGCAGAGGAGGGATAGTGGATATACTAGACAAAGGATGTTGAAGATGGAGCTGCCAGGTAGGAGGAAAAGAGAAAGATCACAGAGAAGATTCATGGATGTAGTGAAGGAGGACATGGAGAGGGTTGGTGTTACAGAGGAAGATGCAAGGGATAGGGTGAGGTGGAGGCAGATAATCCACTGTGGTGACCCCTAAAGGGAGCAGCCGAAAGAAGATGAAGATGAAGAAGAAGTTCCACTCACAATGGTTTTATTATTGTTTGTATTGTTCTAATCTTGCTAAAAAACCCTTCTGAATCTTATTTTCTTTTCTTCCATAGCAATGAAAAAGGATTACTGAATTATCTGCACTGACTTTCAATTCTACGGGGGGTTGGGGGGGGGCTGAAAAGTTCATAGTGGTCAAATTTGACCAAGTGTGGTTTATTTTTCAACTGCAGGGATCCAAGTGCTGCAACACTGATGGAAGAAGTGTGTAGACCGAAGGGGAGACTACGTTGAAAAAATAAACCACATTTGGTCAAGTTTGACCACTATGAACTTTTTAGTCCTCAATCGTAGAATTGCCACAGTCCTAACACAATGCCCCTCATCCACACATTCTAATAAATTGTCTTCAAAATGTGAAATCTAAACCTTTTAAATATAAGAACCATCTCTCCTTCGTGGTTGCGGTGGTTCCCCCCTAAATCTGTTCTTTCTCGCAGCCATTTTGTGAGGTAGCCTGTCCCGACATCAACAAGCAGCCTGACAATACGCAGCGAGGCTGTTACTCTTTTCTACATGTAGCAGCTTCACTGACACCTTCCAAGAGATTGCTGAAGTACAGTCAACATATTTGTCAAAAAAAAAAAAAAAAGAACCCGCAGCAAACACTCTGTGACAAAAGCAGAAACTGCTAGCAAACAGTAAGAGGACAGACTGTGATTCTGACTGACATCCATCTTATGGGATTTCTATTTCTAGGTTTTTTGAAATCCACAGCAGGTCACAGACAGGATTGGTGATTTGTAAATGCTGGCGCACCATAATTGTCGTCTCTGTGCAGTTTCTGAGTTTGGTGACAGTTTTGTTACTTTACCCTCCCTTCTCATTTTATGCACCAACTTTATCTTTGACTGTTTTTTCTTATCTTATCTCTTTTCTTTTAAACACCAGCTCCATACCCTCCACATGCTGTGCAGTCGAGCTGAATAGACATTCGGAACTGGTCCCTTATGGTGCCACTTTGCGTTGTGGTGATGAGAAGGAATCCACACTTGGTTTGAAATCCACCTCCCAAGGCTCCTATACCGTCTTGATCCTGTACCCTTGCAAGGTATTATGTATGCCTGTTATGTGGTTTACAGCCACAGCAGACTCCAGCAAAGAGCTGATTTACTCTCCACAGAGAAAATGTGCCAAATGGCTGAACTAAAACCTTTGCTTTATTCATTTCTGAACAGTACAGCCAAATATGTATAAGCCTTTACACAAAAGCTCAATTACCAACCATCTTGTTCAATATTAAAGGGATCTGCTATCAAGGACAAACGAGCTTCCCAATTAAATATTAGTGAACCACTGACTTTCTCTGTGGTATCACCATGAGCTTGAAATTTGTGTTTTGAAGTGAGATGCTTTCATAACAATTGGATAGATTACCATGAAATTCAATATAGACATTAATATCCACTTGAGGAGAAATTGTAATAACTGGCAGTCTCTTAAAATTTACTCTTGTGTCCTCATTTTGGAATTTGACATGCTTTTTTGATTAGCCCCCACTGTGCATTGTGTTTGGCACTTATTAGCAAATTGTGTGCAAATTAGCATACTAACATCTGTAATTAGCTGAAAGTATCTCTGTGCATACAGGGAAAAAAAAGCCTCACACAGCTTTGCATTGCTTCCCAATAAGACCCCTGTGCTGCAGATGCAAGGTGTGGCGACCCCATTCATCATTTTATCAGTCAAATACAAAGTAAATATCCACTGTGTATCTCCTCATCTCTGCCTACAATATAATTAACAGCGGCTATTGAGATTTATTACCAATGGGACACACCTGAATAAATGTGCTGTAATAGCTGGACAGAAGAATCGGAAATTCATGCAGCTCTAATTGATATAGAAGAGTCTCCCAGAATTACTCAGGGCTGTAATGCTTATGAGAGTGTGTTAGCGCCCTTTGAACGAGGCAGCTGACTGCATGGGATTCACTCACTGTGCACAAACGATGCACCAGCTGCACATCTTCATTGTGACACACTAGATAGGAAATCCTGTGTAAAGCAGGTTTAAGCAGAAACTTTTATCAAACATATTAAAGGCTTCCCTAATCCCGTGTCTGTGTCAAATAAAGCACCTCACAGGGTCCACACATACAGAGTAGCAGAGCAGCAGCAAATTCCCATGAAGTGTGGATTTATCTGCTTTTGGCTCTGCACCAAGAGAGTAAATATAAGTGAATGCTTGCTGCAGTTTATCACCAGATAGTCATTATGTACCAGTCACTTTACATGTTTGCTGTGATTTCGCGAAAACAAATCCACCTGACATCTTTGCTGTTTCTTTTGCACGAGTCAAATTACTCAATTTGCTTAAGTGCATTTGTATAATTGTGTTTTTTCACCCCTCTGACCCCGATTCAGTTTTATTTAGTCGTGGGTGTAGCATGAACTAGAGGTGACATGTTAATGCTATTTTTTTCTCATGCATTTCTTAAACGTAATCCTCAAACTGCAGAGTTGGATTAAGTCACTGTGGGGTTTCACTGAAACAGCTTGCAGTTTGTTGTGTCAGCTTGTTTGCAAAAATGTAATTAAGACACATATTTAACCATCTGAGCATATTTTTTTAAACAATTATTTCAGATAAAACAAGAGCACTCCAAGGCGAGGGCAATGTTTCCCACCTCTGTTCTCTTTGAAGATCCTGATATCTTCCTGGAGATCAGTTTTCAACTTTTCCATGCGCACTGTCAGGGTACAGCGCTGTGAAAAAGTATTTGCCCCTTCCTGATTTCTTATATTTTTGCATATTTGTCACACATAAATGCTTCAAATCATTAAATAAATGTTAATACTAGACAAAGATAATCTGAGTAAATACAAAATGCAGTTTTTAAATGATGATTTAATTTATTAAGGGAAAAAAGCTATTCAAACCTACCTGAACCTATGTAAAACCTATGTAAAAGACCTCACTTGCCTCAGTTTGGACACTGGTCCATGATTCAACAATAAGAAAGAGCCTGGGCAAAAATGGTATCCATGGGAGAGTTCCAAGGCGAAAAGTATTGCTGACCAAAAAGAACACAAAGGCTTATCTCACATTTGCCCAAAAAACATCTTGATGATGCCCAAGATTTTTGGAAGAATATTCTGTGGACTGATGAGACAAAAACTGAACTCTTGAAGGCGTGCCCCCCATTACATCCAGTGTACAACTAACGCAGCATTTCATAAAAAGAGAATCATACCAACAGTCAAACATGGTGATGGTACTGTGATGGTCTGGGGCTGCTTTGCCGCTTCAGGACCTGGACAAATTGCTGTAGTTGATGGAGCCATGAATTCTGCTCTCTACCAGAAAATCATGAAGGAGTATGTTTGACTATCAGTTCATGACCTCAAGCTCAAGCCCTTCAATGTGGCTGAATTAACTCCTTAAACTCTTTACAGTATCTTATATATAAATGACATATGCCAAATATCAAAAATTCTGAAATTTATTTTGTTTGCGGATGACACAAATATCCTTTGCACTGGTGAGAATTTGCTGCAGGTTTTAGAGGTGGTGACAACTGAAATGAAAAGGTTAACACAGTGGTTTAACAAAAATAAATTATCTCTAAATCTGGAAAAAACAAAGATTATGTTGTTTGGAAATTATAAAATAAATCATGAAATAATGGTAATGATAGATGACACCAGAATAGAAACAGTACAGGAAAATAAGTTTCTGGGGGTGACGCTAGACAATAAAATCTGCTGGAAACCTCACATCAGTCACATCCGGGCCAAGTTGGCAAAATGTATAGGGATACTGGGGAAGACAAGATACATTTTGGACTATAAATCATTGTTCTTATTGTACAATTCACTGTTTCTACCATATCTTAACTACTGTGTAGAGGTGTGGGGAAACACCTATAGGACCAACCTACAGCCAATATGCACATTACAAAAAAAAAAAAGCTATAAGGATAATAAATAATGTAGGATATAGTGACCATACCAACTCGTTGTTTTTAAAGTCACATGCCATAAAGTTCATGGATTTAGTTAAATATAAGACAGCACAAGTAATGTACAGGGCAATTAATAATCAACTCCCAACTAATATACAAAAAGTATTCAAAAAAAGAGACAATGATTATCATTTGAGAGGAGACTTAAACTTTACAAAACCTAAGATATGAACAACAAAGAAAAGTATGTGCATATCTGTCTGTGGGGTGGATTTATGGAACAGTCTGGAGCTGGAACTGAAACTATGTACAAACAGAAATCAATTCAAAAATAGGTATAAACATTATTTGCTGAAAGGATATATGCTAGAGGGGTAGTATTAATATGTACGATTCACTATGCTCACTCTGGGACACTATGGTATGGTAGGTGGGACAGTACTATGCATATCTGTATATATCTGTGTTGTTTGGGGCTGGGTTTAGATGTATGGACCGTATGTATGTTGGGATGGATGAGTGTCAATGTTGATATGTACAAAATATAGTTAATTGTCTACCTGGGTCTTAAATGAGGTAATACAGACGTGGACAAAATTGTTGGTACCACTCTGTTAATGAAAGAAAAACCCACAATGGTCACAGAAATAACTTGAATCTGACAAAAGTCGTAATAAATAAAAAGTCTATGAAAATTAACCAGTGAAAATCAGACAATGCTTTTGAATTGTGGTCCAACAGAATTATTTTAAAAAACAAACTCATGAAACAGGCCTGGACAAAAATGATGGTACCCTTAACTTAATATTTTGTTGCACAACCTTTTGAGGCAATCACTGCAATCAAACGATTTCTGTAACTGTCAATGAGACTTCTGCACATCTCAGCAGGTATTTTGGCCCACTCCTCATGAGCAAACTGCTCCAGTTGTCTCAGGTTTGAAGGGTGCCTTCTCCAGATGGCATGTTTCAGCTCCTTCCACAGATGTTCAATAGGATTTAGATCAGGGCTCATAGAAGGCCACTTTAGAATAGTCCAATGTTTCGCTCTTAGCCATTCTTGGGTGTGTGTTTTGGGTCATTATCCTGTTGCAAGACCCATGACCTGCGACTGAGACCAAGCTGTCTGACACTGGGCAGCACATTTCTCTCTAGAATACCTTGATAGTCTTGAGATTTCATTGTACCCTGCACAGATTCAAGACACCCTGTGCCAGACGCAGCAAAGCAGCCCCAGAACATAACAGAACCTCCTCCATGTTTCACAGTAGGGACAGTGTTCTTTTCTTGGTATGCTTCATTTTTGCGTCTGTGAACATAGCTCTGATGTGCTTTGCCAAAAAGTTCCAGTTTTGTCTTGTCTGTCCATAGGACATTCTCCCAAAAGCTTTGTGGCTTGTCAACATACAGTCTGGCAAATTCCAGTCTGGCTTTTTTATGATTTGTTTTCAACAGTGGTGTCCTCCTTGGTCGTCTCCCATGAAGTCCACTTTGGCTCAAACAACGATGGATGGTGCGATCTGACACTGATGTACCTTGACCTTGGAGTTCACCATGAATGTGTTTAGAGGTTGTTCTGGGCTCTTTTGTTACCATTCGTATTATCCGTCTCCTCCTGCGGCAACGTCCAGGGAGGTTGGCTACAGTCCCGTGGATCTTAAATTTCTGAATAATATGTGCAACTGTAGTCACAGGAACATCAAGCTGCTTGGAGATGGTCTCATAGCCTTTTCCTTTAACATGCTTGTCTATAATTTTCTTTCTACTCTCCAGAGACAACTCTCTCCTTTGCTTCCTCTGGTCCATGTTCAGTGTGGTGCACACCATGTCAACAAACAGCACAGTGACTACTTGCCACCCTTTAAATAGGCTGACTGACTGATTACAAGTATGTAGACACCTGTGATGTTAATTAGAGGACACATCTTGGTTGAACATGTCCCTATGGTCACATTATTTTCAATCTTTTCTAGGGGTACCATCATTTTTGTCCAGGCCTGTTTCATGAGTTTGTTTTTTAAAATAAATCTGTTGAACCACAATTCAAAAGCATTGTCCGATTTTCATTGGTTAATTTTCATAGAATTTTTATTTTTTACCACTTTCGTCAGATTCAAGTTATTTCTGTGACCATTGTGGGTTTTTCTTTCATTAACAGAGGGGTACCAACAATTTTGTCCACGTCTGTATGTATATATTTCACATTGGTTGTATTTAGGGAAAAGAGGAGTTGAAGTAAATAAGTGTTAGCTTCTTCCTTCTCCCTTTTGAGCACTGTATACTGTCACTTTTATTGCACTTGTCATCTGTTTTTTTTTTTTTTTTAACTTTTTTGTTCGAAATAAAGTATGTATGCATCAGCAGCACGGAGACCGCCCACAGGTGCGACCTGTGTGACAGGGACTGCCATTCGCGCATCGGCCTGTTCAGCCACAGGCGGTGCTGTTCCAGCAGAGTAGACGTTTAGGATTCTCTTCCATGGTCATCATAGACCGACGGAGGCCGATGACGATCTATCTAACATTTGATTACATGATCTGCCTCTCCTGTGGCTGGTGTCACAGATCTGCGCCTGTCACGTGATTGGTCAAAAAGTCTGAAGAAAAAAAAACAACAACAAATAAAATAAACCTAGATATACCAAGCATTTCACATCACTAGATGGCAGACACATATAGCTTACTGGTCTGCACTGGAGGACTGAGATCAACAAAACCAGAACTGCGACAAATCTGATATCACTTCCGGGGCACAGAAGAAGAGATGTATAAATAATTGTGCAACATATATTCCACAGGGAGGAAGCATTTGGTCCAAATTTTGCCAACTATGATTCTAAAAGGGATTATTTAGCTTCTGAAGGGAAATATTTACCTTCTGGACAGCACAAGATGGACCGGAGTGGAACACTTTTCATCCGCCATTGAATCTGCATGTGACGGAGAGGACAATACTGCTGGTTCCGCGGGGTAAACTAACTGGAATTGAGGTGGAATAAATCAGAAGATAAATGTGATTGTTTCTGGATGTGGGAGAGAAAACGAAAATGACCGACAGAAGACCAAATAAGGACCGGGGTGAGCACACGGACACATGGCGACACATGACAAGTGGTAAGTCTGATGTTTTTACCTACGCCAAGAGGAGGAGGTTATGTGATCATCAGCGTTGGTTTGTCTGTTTGTTTGTCTGTTTGTTAGCAAGATAACTCAAAAAGTTATGGACGGATTTTCATGAAATTTTCACAGATTGTCAGAAATGTGGTATCCTACAGATGACTAGATTTTGGTGGTGATCCGGATCACCGTCTGGATCCAGGAATTTTTAAAAGGATTGCTTTTTTTTTTCTCAAAAAGTTATGGACAGATTTTCATGAAATTTTCACAGATTGTCAGAAATGTGGTATCCTACAGATGATTAGATTTTGGTGGTGATCCAGATCACAGTCTGGATCCAGGAATTTTTTAAAGGATTGCTTTTTTTTTCTCAAAAAGTTATGGACAGATTTTCATGAAATTTTCACAGATTGTCAGAAATGTGGTATCCTACAGATGATTAGATTTTGGTGGTGATCCGGATCACCGTCTGGATCCAGGAATTTTTTAAAGGATACCTTTTTTTTTTTTTTTTTCAGGCTCTATTGCGCAGCCGTAGTGGCTGCGCAAAAACCAGCTCTGCCGGGGAAGCTTCCAGATCCTCTTTCGGCGCGGAGCGCAACCCCAATATAAAACCCATGACAGCCTGTCTACCCAATTTGCATCCGTCAATGAAGCCCCGAGTGCTGCTTTCAGTGATCTATGAAAACGCTCGCATAACCCATTGGCCTGTGGGTTGTACGCGGTTGTGCGGTGAATTGTAACACCCAGCCAATTTTAGCAAACACGGGCGTATTGCCATTTCTGTACGCCAAAAAGAAAAAAAAAATATACGGGAAAAAAAATTACTGACAGTGTGGAGGAACACCTCGTGTGTGACCCCCACAGCGTACGGGCCTGACAGAGTGCTCAGCGTGAGCAATTATCAGAACAGTGAGAGGTATGGACTGATCATTATGCAGATGCGCCTCCCTCCCTCTTTTGGCCAGTAATCCTGATATGTGTGACTCTAATGCAAATGTCCATGCTTTCCTGCTGTATACTGTGATGCTAATGTGCCATGCATGCATTGTCTGAGCTGGGTATATAAGTTGAGTGCATATCTCTTGCGCTCTCTCTTTTTGATCACTCGCATTGTTTGTTGCTGACTTTGAGACACATGGCTCGCTCCAGCATGCTGCCACAGCGCTGAGTGACCCTCGTGGAAGATGAATAAAGCACCCTTTTAAACTTCAGTTCGCTGTGTAATGTAGGATTAATATTTATGATGTTAAACACTGTATGGGGGGAACAGTGGCGCTTGGCGGAGGTCTGCGCTCTCCGAGTGCTTTTCTAGTTTATTAGTTTATTCTACTGATTTTCTGGTTCATATATTTTGAAGATAATAAAAAAAAACAAAAAAACAAAAAAACAAAACTATCCTTTGTGTAAATATGTCCAAAGTCCACTTTGACTGAAAATTATGTAACCTGATGTGGCTGCCGTCACATTATGCAAATTAGATATGTAAATTTACTCCTATCACATTCTACATCTTTCTCATTGACAGTAAGCCATTATCTCTTACCACTTTCAAATTACAGCCTTTGAAATTTGTGACATCTAAACTGAATATTTTCTTGAAAAAAATCTTCACCACCAGAGGGTGCATGCAGATGGTGCGGATCTGCAACCGAAATCCTCAAGTAATTAAAACAATTCTGTAAAGAAGAGTAGGCCAAAGTATCTAAAACTGCGATGTAAAAGACTCATTGCCAGTAACTGCAAATGCTTAATTGCAGTTGTTGCTGCCAAGGGTGGCACAACCAGTTATTAGCTTATAGGGCAGTTACTTTTTTACATAGGACCAGGTAGGTTTGGATAGGTTTTTTTCCCCTAATAAATTAAATCATCATTTAAAAACTGCATTTTGTATTTACTCGAGTCATCTTTGTCATTCATTCATCTTCTTCCGCTTAATCCTTTTCGGGTCGCGGGGGGCTGGAGCCTATCCCAGCATCTTTTGGGCGAGAGGCAGGGTACACCCTGGACAGATCGCCAGTCCATTGCAGGGCCAGCACAGAGAGACAGACAACCATTCACTCTCACAGTCATACCTAAGGACAATTTAGAATCCCCAGTTTGATGCCAATTAACCAACTTGCATGTTTTTGGCATGTGGGAGTAAACCGGAGAAATCCCGGAGTAAACCCACGCAGACACGGGGAGGTGGTCATCTTTGTCTGATATTAAAATTTATTTGTTTGAGCTGAGACATTTAAGTGTGACAAACATGCAAGCATAAGAAATCAGGAAGGGAGTAAATACTTTTTCACAGCACTGTATCTCAAGCCCTGGCATCAAGTTTCAGAACATTTGAAACTAAACTGTAGGAGGAGTTGATTTCACACAAGTACCTTTTGTGGGACAGATGGACAGACGTCACCATACATAACCCCCCTTTGCTCTTTGACCGGGCGGGGGATGAAACCCAATATATTCTCACAGTGCAGTGCAGTAAGGCAGATAGTCATGATAAGTAAGGTGCTATATGTAAAAGCCATTTTAAAAATAAACAGTTGAAAGTGAAAGTATAATAACCTCGGCAGTCTAGGGTTTTGTTGGCCCCTGAGGGTCCGGGGTCCCTGGGGCAGTTGTCTGTTTTGGCTGGTCGGTAATAGATTGTTACTTTAATTACATTCAAATTGAAGAGACCCCCTACAGTTTTTTGTAAACAAAACAATGTGTTCTTGAGGCGTAACACCCACACTCAGTGCATTTTCTACTTCATACAGAAGCTCAGTAAGGTTATTTTAAAAGAACAGAACCCCTTAATTTTTTTCCCATTAAGCATCTGCAGCTCTTCTCCTGCATTCAAATAGCAACACAGACAATCAAGTCACTGTGAAAGAAGAGACAGTGTGTGGTTTTATGGCAGCTTCCTCATCTTTAACACATACTTCAGTTTATAGCAAGGAGATTACAATTTTACAAGAGGAAGTTTTGAGTTATGGATTTGTCACAGAGCAACCAGAAGCTGGAATTTATTGGAGTTTCTGAAGAGTAAGAACTGACAAAGCATTTCTTCTGCGCTGCATCCTGTTTTCCAAGTTAGAAAACAATGAAATGCTTCATGACTGCAATAATATGTTTTTTTTTTTCCCCTCTGATACATGTGTTTCTCCAAAACAGTTTTCCCCGTAGACACAACAAACTCAACTTCAAAGCTTCCATTTCTCATTCCTGGGTTTTGGAAAAAAGCGCAGTTTCCAGTATGTGCCAATTTTACAGATTATGAACCAAAATGAAAAATATTAGTTTTCTCAGTATTATAAGATACTTGGAAAAATACTTGGCTTCCTCCCTACTGGTTTATAATGTCATCCAACATTTCTGTAACGACTTACTCAAAAATCCGAGAAATAAACACCAAAAAAGCTAAACATTCTCTTCTATGATAGGTGTCACGATATTTAAAAATTCCTTTTTTATTTTTAAGAAACATATAATATCTAGCACATACATTGCTGAAACAATTGCAATAAAGATTTGACTAGAGGCCAAAGGGTCCAGTGGGCAAAACTTAAAAGACTACAGGCATTTTTGCATTATTGATTGTGCATGTTTAGATAAACATCTCGTGTTGCTATGGCAACGAGCTGCTTCACAAGGAAAGGTATAACCTTCAATATAAAAAAAAAACTGCTACAGATGTGAAACAGACCTTTGACTTGCTCAGTACTCTGTGGGAAGATAAGTGTGATAGTGCGAAGGGTTTCAACTGTGCTATCATGTTTTATCTTCTGATGATTTATTTCTATCTTCTATCAGGTTTTATCAGTATTATCCGTGGTGTATAATGCAGATGAACATGTGCTTGGTGGATAAAGTATGGTTTTGATTGACTAGTTTTATCCGATAACCAGACCTCCAGTGACGGAGTAGCTCATTCCAGCCAAACAGATGTGAGAACCCGGATGAAGGCCCACCTGAGGATCATTCCGTGTGAGTTTAGTGAGCACCTGGGCAATTGCCTGGAAAAAGTTGAGATTTTTGTGAACTGTGGCTGGACAAATCATGGAATTTTTGTTACTGATAGCTGTTTTTCATTTAGCTTAAAAATAAGGATCTCATATAAAGTTTATATTATTTTCATTGTGCTAGTGTCTTTTTTTAAAAAATATAAACAAATAAGTTGAGTCCCTCACAATTCAGCAGATTCTAAAAGCAGGAAACTTTTACCTGTTTTGCTTGGCATAATAGCAAAAAGATTGCTATAACATGCACAATGCCTTTATGTTATATTTTTGAGGAACACCAAATTACAACTCTGTCTCCAACCCCTCAACTTTAACCTCTCTGGTTAAACCAGGGTTTATGCTTAAAGCATCTGTTGTGCATAATTCTCCCAGCAAATTCTCTTTTGACATTTCTGCATCCAATTACATTTTCTGAGGGAAATCAGGTTGATGCATTTTAATCCATGACATATCAGCATAATTAGAAATTCTGTGAGTGAAATATTTAGAATGACTGCAGATGGGCTTGTGCTATACTTTCTGAGTCACTAATCACAGAACTGTCAGGCCCGTTATTTGAGACTGAAATACATATTTGGTACTCTCATATCAGGCATATAAGAATATATTTTTAATCTATATTCTTTTTTTCAATAGCAGTGCACAAAGTTATTATGGCTCAATCCTAATAATGTCAATTTTGTTCACAGTACAATGAAAAGTCAGTGTTACACAAAAAGCCGGGCTGCTCTGTGAAATCACTGATTTGTGAACTTCCCAACGGAAATAAAGATAACGTAAATTGGTCTGAAATTTGAACCTCTACTGTATGTATGTCCTCATAAGCCTCATGGCATATAGTATGTTTCACTTGACTGGTACTGGTTATCATCTTTCAAAATAAATTGTTAATGTAACAAAAAAGATCAACTCAGAAATAATTGTTCGTGGGCGGAAGCATGTAGTGACTGCGCCACCAGCTACAGTCACCATTAGTCATTGTGGTTGTAGTTATAGCATGCATAATTGGTTCACAACCTATTTGATGAAGGTGGTGTTATCAGAAATTGCTCTTCATTTTCATTCCCCAGTTAATTAGTAAATTTGATTAATTAGCCACCAAACCAAATTGCAGTCCAAAAAGCTATCTGGTTTGGAGAGGATTAAACCTGAAAATAGAGAACATTCAGCAGGACTGAGGGGAAAAAGTGCTTTTCTTGTGTTCCCTTTTATTGTAGCAGAGCACGAATTTAATTTGAAATCTTACAAAAAGAATCTTTTACACAGTCAATAAGACATTCTCCCATTTGGTTTCTGCTGCCATGTTCAATGCAAACACCAGTTCATTTACAAAGGGATGTAAACAAAGCTGCTGCCCAGGATTTTAATGGATTCTCAAAGATGATTTGAGGATCACTTTCCAGGTTTGATGTCTGATCTAAAAAACAGAGAGCAGTGCTATAGCTTTGTGTGCGTTTGACTTTAGGTTTGATCCTTTGCTCTGGTCTTCTCCTGTGTAGACTTTTCTATTGCTTTCAATGTTTTCGCGTGGGTTTTCTCCCTGGTGCAATCTTTCATCTGAATGAATTACAGGGAAATCACTTGCTAATTAGTAGAATATATAACAAAGGGTATAGTCAGAATGACAAGTATTCAATTTCTGTCCTGTATTGTGAGTGATCATTTCATATGCTGCAGGAGCCAGGAGCGAAGAATGAACTGAGCAGCTATAAAGAATATGAAACCAACAGTGAATGCGACCGACATCGCTTTCCACAGTGCATTTCTATAATTTACTTCATGCACTAACACGGACCATAATCTTGGGCAACAGGGCGACCTGCTCAGTCCCATTATTGTACTTTAATATAGCTCTGTCCATGCCACTTGTCCATTACACTACACCCAAGCAAAGCTTATTGTGCTGCCAGG
This sequence comes from Pholidichthys leucotaenia, assembly GCA_020510985.1. Taxonomy (NCBI): domain Eukaryota; kingdom Metazoa; phylum Chordata; class Actinopteri; order Cichliformes; family Pholidichthyidae; genus Pholidichthys; species Pholidichthys leucotaenia. The sequence continues at coordinate 237,671,630 of CM035847.1, forward strand.
ACCACTTATGACATCCCTGCCTCATGTGCAGCTCCTCCTCCTCCTCACTCTCCTCTGCCTATGAGCCAATGCAAATTACAGTAACAGCTTGGACGTGAGCATAATCTCAAGTGGTACGAGTTGGGCTCCATGGCAAGACTTGCAGGCAGATGGAAGCAGAGGCTCTGCCAGGCCTCTTTAGGGGCTCCCACTCTCTCTCCAGCATGGTAGACAATGGAGGAGCTGTGGCTCCAAACCAGCTCCTCATCTGCCACTACCATGCAGCCCACTCCCATACGCTGTATTTGGTAAATGATATGAAAGGAAGGGAGGGATACCTTGTACAGACCAATGCACAGATGGACATCGATACTGGCAGTGTTATATCACGAGATACTATACACAAGGCAGTGGGGTCGGACCTTAACACGGCCATGCCATATGAACGCAATATTTTTTGCTAGCAATTTATTTGCAATTGTTATTCATACTTCATAGCTTATATCAATCAATGTAAGAATTTATTGCTTTGCTACCTTTTTTTTACTATAAAAGAGGTCATTGATTGCACTTTTCCCCCCACATTTTAACAGCTCACATAGGTCTAAATGAAATGTTCGTGACATGCTGTGCTCAAATTTCCGTAATTATTTAATTATTGCAGCAAATTTGTTTTATTTTGTACGTGTCATTTTAAATCTGCGACCACATTCAGCTCTGCCCTCCTTCTTACATTACTTTTGCTAACATTAGCTGCCTAGCTCTGAGCCAACTAATGTAAATTTGTCCCAAAGAATGAATGAAATAAAGAATCACTGGTGGACAGAATTGTGTGGTTTCAGTGGTCCATAGGATATGACCGGTCCCTGGAGTGCAATAAGCACAGAAATGTTTGCAAACGAGTGGCTAAACTGCTAGCTTCAGCTAGCCGCCCTCCGGCTACTTGGATTGCAGCTGAGAAAATAAAAGTTTAACTAAGCTAAAATAACATCTATGACAAAATATATGGTCAAGTGTTGGTAGATGAACAAGGATTCCAGTGGGGGTGAATAGAATTTATAGAAAATAGTTATCAAAACCAGCCTGATGCAGGCGGCTTAGCTGTCACCCCCTCTGTCACAATGATTGACTCGGACCACCTAGCATGCTAGTACTAACAGTTCAGTTTTAAAATCACTGTGAAAATATAACAATAAGCTAGAATGACACATTATTATTGACTGTGGATCAGTGAACAAGGTGGAAACAGGGAAGTCTATTAGGGTGACTGAAATCTAAAGAAAATAACAATATAAACTGAAGTTGGTGTGAGCTTCCTAGTACCACTGTTAGGTCGGAAGCTAACACATCTGGCTCCCATCCATCTACATGACAGACAGCTATGCTGACCATTAATAAAGCAGCTGGCGGGTATCAAGAATGGTACTGACTGGATTTACCATTTTTCTGTCATCCTGAGGTGAACCTGGAAGAGACAAAATACCTTCTTGGAAGGAAAAATGATATAAAGGCTGAGTGTTTTGTTTTTTAAGAGAAGTGAGTGTTTTGATAGTTTTTCAGTAATCACATGACCAATAGACACATTTCAGAAGGTTAAAACCAGCAAACACACCATTTTTCAGTCAATGACTCCTTTAAGTCCAAATTGTACAGTACTGTGTGTTGTGTTGTTCTTAGGACATATTAAGGTGCGACACAGGTGGTGGCTCCACCTTTCCGGTTCCGCTGCCACCCGGAGGATAAGAGGGCTGTGCGGAAGAGGGACAGTCTCTTTGACATCACCTCTGCCTGACAGGAGTGTCTGTACTGTGCAGTGAGTCCATAATAAAGTTGTGTTCAGTTCCACCTTCAGTCTCGCCATTGACCCTCGTTTACCGGCATAACATTTGGCAACGAGGATAAAAGTATGGACGCGGGAGTCGCTACCATTCAGCCGTTTCTGGAGCTTCCCGGCGAACCACCGGTCCCTTGTGCAAGATGGTTTGCCATGTTCCAGAATTACTTGGTGGCTTTAAACCTTGGTGACCTGAAGAAGGTACGGGCTCGGGCAATATTGGTTCATAATTTGGGTATGGAAGGACAGCGTATCCTTGCTACTTTGGGTGCTAGCGATAGCTTTGAGGACGTTATTGAGCTAATGACGTGACATTTCCGCGCCCCTGAGAATGCCATTGTCTGGAGGATTCCGTTTCGGCAGTGCCGCCAGCAGACCAGCGAGTCAGTACAACGTTATGTTGCTGACCTGTGTCAGCTGGCCAGGGACTGCCAGTTTGGAGCATTGGAGGAAGAGATGGTCCGCGACAAGTTGGCAGAGCACACGCTTTGCTCGACGGCACGGCCGAGGTTCCTCACGCACTCCAGTGAACTGACATTAGTCATGGCTGTCGAGATAGCTCAGCAGTGTGAAGCAGCGGACAAACTGTCACGTGACCTCGGTGAGAGAGCTACACTCCGCCAATATGAATCACAGTCAACAGCACAAGCTGTGGACCCAGACAGTGATGATAGCGTGCAGGATATGGAGGAGTACGCTACTGCTGTGAAGATAAGGTCCGCCCTGGGATCGCCCAGGTATTTGGGTTGTGGGTCCACCAAGCACCGTTTTAAGGCTAGAGAGTGTCCGGCAAGAGGAAAATGCTGTGTCAAATGCAAACTTCTGTATCATTTTGCCAGGGCCTGCAATGGGTTCGAGCGAGGGGAACGGCGATGCAAAGTGGACTCCCCCACTCCAACTCCCACGGTCATCCACATCGTCTCCCCGAGCACCGATGGTTGTACATACAGTATGGTGAAATTGGATGGGGTGGAGGTGCCGCTGCTGATTGACACGGGTGTGGTGAGGACCATGTTGAATTGGCCCAACGTGAGGACTTTCTTCCCATATTACCGAATAAGAGGTCATTCAGCTCCGCTGTGTGGGTATGGTGGAAAGAGGTTGGCCACGGTGAGATTAGTGGAACTGACGGCTCGGTACAAGTCGGCAGAGGTGTCCAACCTACAGTTTGTGGTGACCGCCAGTAGCAAGAACATTATGGGCTGTGACCTTTTTTTAATGGACTGGGCTTCACCATCACCAGCGGTGTAGGAGAGGAGTGATCGGGCCGTGGTTTGTTGGACTGGCCGATTCCGCGAGTGGTGGATGATGCTGTATGGGATGAACCTTGGCCTAGTATTCTGGAAGATGAGCAGAACCAACCCCACCCAGGGCCATCACGGGAGGGTTCCGGTGCCAGAGCCCAAGTAACCCTAGTTGAGGGAACTGGGTAGCACAGTCGGACACCCGTGACGGTGGGTGGAGCCAAGGGGATGGCCCATTCTGCTTCTGGAGTTCGGCTGGGAGGTACTGAGAAGCAAGGGGTTACAACGGCTTCGCCAGTGAAGAAAATGAAAGCGATCGGGGCAGGACCGGCTGGCACATTAAAACAACATGCCACACAGGGACACTGGAAGTCGAGTCGGGCTCCTCTAAGGGTCGCTGATGTGGTCCGACCCAGAGAGGAGGCCCGGTCGAGAGGAGTTCTGGGCAAATGTAAGCGACAAGACGACCAGGGACGGCTGCAGGTGGTGGCTGTTCGGGAGGATGGTCATCTTCAACTATCTGATGGCTCATTGAGGCATCCCAACGAGCTGCGGCGTGCCAAGCAGGAGAAGGAGGTGTTTGGGCTGCGGCGCAAGCCATCCCTGGGCATGAAGAGAAGAAGGTGCACCGGAGGGGAGCCGTCGGATGGTTTTCCGGGGAGTGGTTCCTCTAGTGGGGCAGACTGATGTTTGGGGGTAATGGGTTTATTGCATGGTGTTGATATGAGTCATAATTAAATTGGATGTTGGGTTTGTTAATGGGATTATTTTGGTGTTTTATGTTTTATTTTAGGAACACGGCAGTTTTTTTTTTGTTTAATGGACTATATTATAGCAGAGACGGCAGAATAATCCGTCTGGCCGTGTGGGGGTGGAATGGTAGTCCCCCTGTTCCCCCCTAGCCTTAGTTGTTCTGTGTGACTGTTATAGGCCCTGATATATTTCTCTTTAATTCATTGCGTGATTTGGGTTCTAAATTGGGGAGGGTCTTGATTGTATGTATGTTTTGGACCATTTTGAAGAGGGGGGATGTTGTGTTGTTCTTAGAACATATTATGGTGTGACACGGGTGGTGACTCCACCTTTCCGGTTCCGCCGCCACCCGGAGTATAAGAGGGCTGTGCGGAAGAGGGATGGTCTCTTTGATCTCACCTCTGCCTGATGGGAGTGTCTGTATTGTGCAGTGAGTCCCTAATAAAGTCGTGTTCAGTTCCACCTTCAGTCTCATCATTGACCCTCATTTACCAACATAACACTGTGCAGAAGTGTTGATCCAACCTTCTTTTCATATTTTGTTTTTTTTTTAAGAAACCAGACTTTTTGTTCTTTTTTTTAAAGTCGTCTTGAACAAGAATTGTCCAGGTTCTCTGAAAACTTTTCAAGGTTTTCCTTTGAACAATGGCTTCTTTTCACAAATTTTCAGTAACGTCATTGTTTTGACCATTGTCTAGCTTCCACACACACAAAAAAGAGGAAACTGAAGTTGAGGACAAAAAGAAGAAGCATCAAGTCTAAAAAAAAAAAACATTCTACATCAAATAAACAGTATTTGAAAGTCATATCTTTAAGAAAAAGGAAAAAAAATCCAGCTTGACACATCCTAGTACAGCACCAAGACCAAGCTAAGACTGTACCAGAGCTGTGTGTTGTCCACACTACTCTACGGCTCAGAATGCTGGAGGATGACAGAGTGCGACATTGACAAATTATCCACATTCCACACAAAGATCCTCAGACGAATTCTACGCATTCACTGGCCGAATACCATCTCCAACTGACATCTGCTTGAAAGGTGCAACCAGGAAAGCATGGACAACATCATAATAAGGAGAAGATGGATCGGTCACGTCATGAGAAGAGAAAAGGGAGGCATCACCCGAACAGCTCTACACTGGACGCCTGAAGGGAAACGCAAAAGGGGACAGCCCAACGGACGGATCATGGAGAACGAGCTCATGACCCTGAACCTCAACTGGGGAATGGGGCAGCGGCTAGCCCAGAACGAGCACAAGTGGGGATCTTTTGTTGCCGCCCTACATGCCAGGAGGCATAACAGGCATGACTGAGTGAATGAGTGACACAGGACTTGAGAGATACATCTGGCCCTTCAGTTGATCCATCTACTGTTTGCTGAAGCCCCATTAGAAAGGGTTTTAATGGAAGACAGGGATAAAATGCTGAGGTTTGCCAGAACACAAGAACTGGACTGAAAATCAGTGGTAACAGGTCTTGTGCAGTGATGAATGAATGGAAGAAAAACATAAAAAAGAGCTTAGGAGTGTCCTTCAAGAAGCTTGGAGAACTATCCCTGAAGACTAAAGAAACTACAAGAAAGCTTGCCTTTGAGAGTTAAGATGTTCATACCAAATATAGCCTTATATAGCCGTACAATTTCTGCTTTTGCCTTATATACTCCCTTATGTTTCTGTATGATTCAAAAATCTCTCCACCTGTTTGTTTTCATTTTTTCAGCAAAATATAAAGAAATGGAAGCTGGATCAAGAATTCTGCATAGTACTGTAGCTATTTTTTATATTGTAAATCAACTACGTATCCATAGCTTAATGCAATCATTTTAACTGCTAATGAAATGTTAGGTGTACATTTCAGTCAGTCAGTTTTCAAATTGCTGAGTAGAACTGGGGTGTTGCAAATACTCCCGGGATTTTTGTCTGGCTTTTCTCCCATAGATCCGCCACGTTCTGCAAGACTAGGAGCGGCGCTGAGAGCCACTGCAGACAGTCTTTGACATGTGAGAAGCTAGATGGTGTGGCCACAGATGGAAGGGTGGGCCATAAGTTGCACATCACATGCTGCTGATATGGGGAGACCAGTCTGGGACGCCAAGGTGTTGCCAGCCACCGGAAAGGTACTACTCCTTCAGTGATCCTCGCCCCATAAGGCGTGCATTTAATTACTGTAATTCACCTTTTAAGCAGGTGTTAACACATTCTATTTTTTCCACTGTCCCAGTGCATCAGAATTTTAAGCTCTACTTTTAGCCATCTATTCTAACCATTTATGCACTTTTTGGTCATTACTCACCAATTTTATTCATAACAGGATTATCATTAGCGGCTATTTTCTACTTATCAATTACTTTTACTGAATATTAACTTCTCTGCTCAAACTTCATGTCTCTTCATCACATCAAATGAATAGTTATAGTTGTGCTAATCTTTCCATGTAGCGATCCCCCCCCCGTAACTACTGCCGAAGTAGCCCCTTGGGTACTTCTACCCTTGGTTGGGAGACACTCTATTAGGGAACAATGTTCTGAGGATGAAAGAGACAGAAGAGGAGAACATTAGGTTTTGTATCTTTATCTTTCTCTGCACAGGAGGCGGTAGATGACTTTCCCTTGAGCTATCTATGTATAAATAGCCCTTTAAATAAACAGCGTATTGTATTTGCATAAAAGACGGCGCCGCAGCAAACATTATGCTATTTTGGAATTTAAAGAAAAGAATTAATTCTAAAAAGCACCACATATTATTCATTAATGCATCTCCAGTGGGTACACTACTATGTCCAAAAGTGTACCCATATGTCCAAACACATCCCACATACAGTATAATATTCACATAAATATATACACTGAAAGTATAATAAACTCAAGCTTGGTTGGGATGTGCTTTGGGACTAAAGAAACTTTATTTTAACTTTAATAAAGGCTTTTCTACTCTAATACTTCATGCTAAACCTTTATTTACCATCTATAGTTTTTAAAATTAGGCATGTGAGGAGCAACTTATAGAAATTTTCCAAGGTTATGCATAACTTTTTAGATTGAGAGCTTGCTTGTTTGAATCCAGGCGCTGCAATGAAAGTTCCAACAAAAGGTAACACACCTTTTATTTTGAATGAATGAGCTCCAGGGTTTACACTTGCATGACAGCACAGATCAGAGGATTTCTTGTTTTGCTGCTGTGGGAGACAAGCTTGTTTATTCTCACACACACACACAAAAAAGATTATTGTGCTTTTCTTGCCCATTAATGGATTCTTAAATTCAGTCATGCTCCTTGTAAACAATGAGTGCACTTATGCATTAAGGTCACACCTCCATGTACTTTTTAAAAAAATTGTATATAATACTGCAGTGGAGGAAGCTGCAAGACAGACATGTACCCTGGAGAAGTTCAAACAAAACAAACGATACAAAGGAATATGATGTATGAAGGCATCAATAGACAGTGAATCAGCTGTGTGCCAAGATGAGGATGTTTAAGTGACTCAGTCTTCATTGTGTTTGCCAACGCCAAGTGCATCTGCACTAACAAAAAGAGAGAGCAAAAGACGGAGGAAAAAAACACCAAGACACTGAGCACGACTCCCCTGGAGCTACATGTCTACTTTGTCTGACTTGTGCTCGCATGCAAGCAGGTGTGTTTGATTTTACTGTATTTTTCTCTCTACAGTTATTTAATAAAAAAAAAGTTCAGCAACACCATTTCAAATTCACTTGTGATTTTGAGACATATTTTTAGAGAGTTAGAGCTTAATATCTGCAAATGATTAGAGGTGCAATAGCAAAAAAAAATAAATAAATAAAAAAATCAGGTGCAAAGGTGGGTACCGTCACACGGCAATGTGCTGTAAACCTCCAGAGGACCCTGAGCTGCCTGTCTGACACAGCCTGTCTTCGGATGCTTGCTATTCCAGGAAACACTGACTGCAGCACTCGCATTACTCCAACAAGAGAGCCAAACCACAACACACAAGGCAGGGGAGGGGAGGTGTGCGCTATGATTTTGAATGTAGGAAGGTAATAACTTGACCTGCTCCCCACTCTGCCCACCACTGATTAAAAACATGTACTCACTACCCACTCACAGAAGTCACAGTTTGTAGTAGCTTCATTTTGAGCAGGTGGCAATAAATTGGTGGGGAATCCTGTTGTTGTGTCTCTTAATGTCCTCAAAGTTGATGAGCAGGATTAAATCACACTCAAAAGAGCAGTTGGGAGACAATGTAAAAAAAAACGACCAAATTACTGTACTTCTGCATTCAGAGTCTGACATTAACTGTACCAGCCACAGTGGCCAGTAGTTTTCTAAAGGAAGTAGTCACTCATCATTTTCAGCATTATTAAACAGCATTATCGTCTTGAATTTGCAGTTTTTCATAAATTTTATGGCTTGTATTACTGTACTTACATATTGCATCTTTTTTAGCCACAAATTTGCCAGTTTATTCTTGTAAATTTGTTACTTGTTTATGCAAATGAGTCACTTTAATCTTGTAAATAGTTGACTTTTCATGCAAATTGAAACATTTTTAAATTTTAAATCATTATTCTTGTATATTTGTGAGTTTTTCTTGCATTTTTTTTCATAAATTTGCAACCTTTGTGACATTTTTTTTCACAAAATGCAGCATTTAAGCCCCAAGGGTATTTTGAGGTGTTCCTCGCCTAAACAGACATACCCAAAATAAATCTATTATAACTCTACAAGTCTAAGGTCTACATGCATAATCTTGGTCTCTACAGATAGGCAAGACCTCACAAAATTTCCCCTAGCATAATTATCATTGTATATTTTACTATGACTGAGGAAATTGTGATAAACCAAAGCCAAAATTAGAATTTTTTTTAATTACCAGGCAGACTGTATATACTTTTATTATAAAATAGATTTAAAGAATGAAATATTTGAAATATAAACTAAAATGTAAACAATGTAAAACAAGGTAAATTGCACTTGTCATACAACTTTGGAAAGCTCATAATATGTAGAACAATGTCAAATATATGTTTTAATATGCCATTTTATTGTTAACCCACCAGATGGCAGTAAAAGACAGTGTCTGAATTTACAGTTTTTTGGACCCGTGGAGCCTAAGGAGTTAATAAATTTGAGAGGTTTTCATTCTTAGAAATGTACATATGGTGTATGTAAAATGGTAAATGGTAAATGCATTCACTTACATAGCGCTTTTATTCTCATCTCTTGATGACCAAAGAACTTTACAGATCCTGCTATCCACCCATTCGCACACACATTCACACACTGAATGGCGCGATGCACTGCGCTGCGGGAGCACACACACACACACACACACACACAGGTGATGTCAGTGTGCCTCGGGGTATATTAGGCGACTGCCCAGGGCCAGTCGGCCTCTCTCTTGCCTCTTCCTGCACTCCAACCTACACGCTGCTCTGTATTCTGACATGTTCTTAACTCAATAAAGCTAACCTCAGCACATGGTCTTTGTCTGCCCATTCTTCAGACACAACATTGGCAATGAGGATGACCCACGCAACATTGAGGACAGCGTCTTTACTTGCACCTAGGACCCATGGAAACACACAATGACTTTTTGGCTTTGTTGGCCGGCCATTGCACTGCCTCATGGAGCGGAATGGTTCGAAGAATTAGGTTTCGCCAGTGCCGACAGCAAACAGTACGTAGCCGACCTCCACTGTTTAGCTAGCACGTGTGGATTCGGACACTTAAAAGATGAGATGATCCAGTTAGCGGAGCACACCACGAATTCGAAGCCGTGGGAGAAAATACGGATGGTGCCGGACGACTTGCCATTGGCCAGGGCGGTGGAAATGGTGCCCCAGCTAAAAGCAGCTAACCAGTTAGCATCACAGCAAGCAGGCCCCGACCTGCGCTCCCCATATTCAGCTCCGTTGGTACGAGCCATTGTCCAGGCTGCTCAACCCTTCGACCCCATGTCTCTTCACAGCGGCTCCACGTCTCTTCACAACAGCCCTGAGGTAAACGTGGGACAGCAAGGCAGCACAGCATGCCGACCCTGTGGACTGCAGCCTCGCACAGCATATGCGCACCTGCCTGCCCAGGACAGAGGTGCCAATGCTGCGGTAAGCTCAGTTTGACCGTCGACGGCCTGAGTACACTGCACTCAGACATGGATGTAGCCACTCCTTGCTTTGCACTGCACACCAAGCAGAACCCTGTAGAACCGGAGCCAATCCTCATGCAGCACAAGCATCCTTGAGCTGCCGCCTCACTACAGGAGCTCCAGACTGCATCCACACAGAACCTGGAGCTGATCCTCACGCAGCATAAGCCTCCTTGAGCTGCCACATCACTGCAGGAGTTGCAGGCTGTATCTGAACAGACCTGCCACATCCTCCATCAGATGACACTCCAGCTGTGGCACTCTCTCCTAACAACAGGATGGCAGAGCAACAACAGTACGTCATGAAGAAGAAATGCCAAGCAGAGCGTTCTCCACTCACGGTGCTTGATTGGGTCCGGATTTGACGACCCCATTGCTTGCACAACCTGCAGTCGTCTAAGCTGGCACTGACGCGGATCACCACTCAGCTAGGACCAGCCACCTTCTGTCTGACTGATGGTCACGATGGCATGCCAGCTGCCACAGAAGGATGACACCACCTCCCGCTTCTGATCAAGAGACCGCAACCGAGTCAGCCCGTCCAGGCCTGTACGGGCTGAGCTGCCAAAGCCAGGGCTTTGCCCGGCCTGGGCCTGACAGAGGCCCTGTCGAGTTCAAGGACTATGTTACTGACTCTGAGTTCATAAGTAGCTAGGGCATGATCTGTTCAGTGGCAGAATAACCCACATGCAGGTATACCGGCAGTCTACCCGGTTGCCCAGTTAGAAATGTTGTGGTTGATGGTCTTTAAGTGGTTCTTTATACTGGCCTGTTCGGCCCAGTCATATGTATGTTCAGCCTTACATTAGCCGATATGCTAATATGTTTTATGCCAGCTCGTTCCTCCAAAGCTAGTCTGTTCTAAATGTTCTGGGCTCTCTCAGGGGGCAGTAAATGTGGTGTATGTCAGGTCGGGAAACAAGGAGGAGCTGAAGTCCGTACAGAGGGAGCTATGGAGGAAGATCAGAGAGGGGAAGGACAGCTACAGGAAGAAGATGGAGGAAAAGTTGCAGCAGAGTGAAGTCAGTGGTGTCTGGAGAAGCCTCAAAACCATCTCTGGGTACCAGAATACCTCCTCCCAGGCCACGGGGGTAGGGAGTGGGTGAACAACCTGATCCTCTTTTTTAACAGGTTTGACCAACCGTCCTCTTCTCCGCCTGCCCACCAACCACTGCTGCCTCCACCTTAATCTAGTCCCACGGTCCATGTTCCTCCCCCACCACCTGTACATCTCCCGCTGTTTTTCCTCCCCACAGACCCAACATCCCCCCTTCCCAGTACACAGCCCCGCTGCCCCAACCTGACTCTCACTAAGACGCAGGTGAAAGCTGAGCTGAAGAAGATCAAGGCGAGGAAGGCTGCAGGTCCGGACGGCATCAGCTCGAGGCTCTTCAAGTCCTGCGCAGACCAGCTGTGTGGCATCGTGAAGCACATCTTCAGTCTGAGCCTGAAGCTGGGGAGGGTACCACAACTGTGGGAAACATCCTGTGTGGTACCCGTACCAAAGACCCTGCACCCCAAGGACCTGAACAGCTACAGACCAGTGGCCCTCACATCACACCTAATGAAGACCTTGGAAAGGCTGCTCCTTGCCCACCTCCACCCCCTGGTGGGACCAGCGATGGATCCACTTCAGTTTGCCTACCAGCATGGCATCGCCTGGAGAAGCCTGGGAGCACTGTGAGGATCATGTTCATTGATTTCTCCAGTGCTTTCAGCACCATCCAACCAGTGATCCGGAAGGACAAGCTACTGTGCACAGGGGTGGACCAGCACCTGTCATTGTGGATCCTGGACTACCTCACAAACCGACCACAGTTTGTGAGAACCCAGGACTATGTGTCTGATACCATCATCTGTAATACAGGGCCCCCCAGGGAACAGTTCTGGCTCCCTTTCTGTTCACCCTCTACAATGCTGACTTTTCACACAACACACCACACTGCCATCTACAGAAGTTCTCTGGCAACTCTGAGATTGTTGGCCTCATCTCTGATGAGGATGATCCGGAGTACAGAGAACTTATCCAGGACTTTGTGGACTGGTGCCTGCGGAACTGCCTCCAGATCACTGCGATGAAAACTAAGGAACTGGTGGTGGCCTGCCACACGCAAGGACAACCCCCTACATCACCGGTAAACATCCAGGGAACAGACACTGAGATGGTGACATCTTACAAGTACCTGGGTACTTGTAATTGTTCATATCCACCTGGACAATAAACTGGACTGGTCACACAACACCAATGCGCTCTACAAGAAAGGGCAGCACAGGCTGTCCCTCCTGAGGAGACTCAGGTCTTTTGGAGTGCAAGGGGAACTCCTGAAAACCTTCTACGATTTGGTGGTGGCATCAGCCATCAAATTTGGAGTGGTCTGCTTGTGCAGTGGCATTATGGCAGCCGACAGGAAGAGACTGAACAGGCTGATCAAAAAAGCTAGCTCTGTTCTGGGGCGATGCCTGAAACCCAGTGGAGGAGATAAGAGAGAGGAGGATGGTGGCTAAGCTGTCATCTCTGCTGGAGTCCAAGTCCCACCCCATGCGGGACACAATGAATGCACTGAGGAGCTCATTTAGTGGTAGGCTGTGCCATCCTAGTTGCATGACGGAGAGGTTCCGCGCGTCCTTCAAACCTACAGCTGTCAGACTTTACAACCTAACCAGGGCTGCTTGTAGAGGTCGTACTAAATGTACTAAACACAACTTTGCACAATAGAGATCGTCCCCTCCAATACACAACTAGGACAATAACAACCATTATTGAGGGTGGCAACAACACTGTTGATTCAAATGCAAAATATACTGTCTGGATAGATATCTATATTCTGCAGGGTAATTTAAAGGTCTGATGACACGATTTTGACTTCATCTAATTTTGCAACACATAATTTCAATATAACAAAATAGGTGGGTCTGTGCAGTTCTAAGTCAAACAGGCTTTTTTCATGCGAATATCCGACGTTTTCATGAGCACCACATCACCAATTGTGTAAGTGGCTGGAAAACCCCCATGTTGTGACATCATCGGGAGAACACAGCGCTTGGCTGCCCATTGTACACGCAGGATGGAAGCGGTAGAAAACACTGGTGATGGTTCCAGCACATGTAGTCTGGAATTGGTTTGTGTTGTCCAGTCTTCAGACGATTATAGTTCAGAAGAATGGGATGACAATGAAGAATCTGGGGGCATCAGACCTTATAGGTTTGAGCCTTACCAAGCGGACATCGTGCCTAGCAAGTCAGACTCAGAGAGTGATGGTAGAGAGGCACACATGACCACCGCAGCAGCAGCGACAAACACGGCAGGGGAACACTGAGTGGTATGCTTTTGTTACAGATATTGCAACAAATTATTTGTTCATAAATATAATTTATTTAAACCCGATTTTTCAATAAAGTCATAGCAGTGTATTCTCTGTGGCTCAGGAATCGGGTTTATTATGTATTATCTTTTGAGTTCTTGTTTTTATGTCCGTGTTCATTTTCTTTTCCATGCCTGTAGCCGCCGCTCTGGCCGGCGGTTGTTGGACAGCCGTTTTGACCCACTTTCAGGTGGGCGCTGTCCAAGATTCGCTCGTCTGACCACGTCCCCGCTCTCTTTGACAGTCAGCTGTTCATGTTTTGTGTGCATCATCTGCCGTGTTGTCAGCCAGCCAATATTTTGATTTTGATTTGATTTTGTATACTTTATTGATCCCCAGAGGGGAAATTGAGGGCATCCACCTGGATGGATGAAGCAGCCACAGTACGGCGCTATCCCTTTACCATTCACACACACATTCACACCTAGGGCCACTTTAGAGTCTCCAATTAACCTAACCTGCATGTTTTTGGCATGTGGGAGGAAACTGGAGAAATCCTGGAGTAAACCCACGCAGATACGGGGAGAACATGCAAACTCCACACAGATCACTGTTGGTCAGGGGCTGGGATCGAACCAGGGATCCCATGGCCAAGGGTGAGTTGCTGTGCTGCCACAGTGCTAACCACTGCGCCACCGCACCGCCCACACTATCACGACATGTTAGCCACTCCACACAGCCGTGGTTCTGTTGCGCCCCTTGAAGCGATGTTGGCCCTGGGGCGCAACCGTGGTTAACACGTTTCCTCTCCATATTCGCTGGGCGATGTCAGCCCCGAATGCCAACTGTAAGTGTTTGTTTATTTTTGTAAGTCTTCACCTTTTTTGGAACTGTTGTCATCAGTCTTATGTTCAATACATGTGCTGTGGTGAATCCTGCACGTAAATGCATTCATCCTTCCCCTCCTCGTGCGCTCCTTGTCATGACCCTCCGTGCGCTCTTACACAGCGCACGGAGAGGGAGGATGAAATAACGAGGATTTACGTGCAGGGTTCATCACAGCACATTTAATACAGAAAGACAAACAATTCCCAAAAAGGTGAAGACGTACAAAAAACACACTTACTGATGGCATTTGGGGGCCGGCATCGCCCAGCGAACGAATGAGAGGAGATGTGTTAGCCACAGGTGCACCCCAGAGCAGACATCGCTTCAAGGACGCACGAGAACCAATGCGAACATGGAGTGGCTAACACATCGTGAGAGTGCTTAAAATACTGGCAGACTAACAGCACGAATGACAATACTATGGACCAGCAGTGCGTGACTGGCAAACGGCCGCTAAAGTACACGCACTGCTGGTGATGGTGTGATGAGAAGCACCTGGGCGACGACCGGGAAAGATGATCAGCGGGAGTGGGAAACAGCTGGTGATAATGAAAGAGGGGGCGTGGCCGGACCGGTGAGCTGTCAACATGCGCTCACAGAAAGTAGGTCAAAGCGGCTGTCTAACAGCTGCTGGCCAGACAGTGGCTAAGGAGAGGAAAACTGAAATACATACTATACATACATAAACAGCGGCACCTAAACCCACAGAGAGGTCAGGACCGAGCCGGGGGCAACCAAGCCGGCTCGGCTCCTGACACTCCTCCTGCATAAAAGCGCACGAGGAGCATACAAGGAGGCTTATGACAGTTGGAGCTGAAGCGTGTGATATGGTCTTTCACGGCCTGCTGTTTATCTAAGCCTGTGACACAATGTGAAGGCATAGCCGTAAAACTAAAACAAGAAACCAGAGAAACTGTGTGCTACAAAGCTGCTGGCATTCCAGTCAACAGCACCGGCGTCCGTTCTCTCGCTGACGTCATTTAAGCCTCCTCCTTCATTCAGTGGGCGGCACCACAGTCCAGTCAGCGGATGCATTTTTTTGATGATAACTATGTTATGCAGGCGCGGTTGTAAGTATTATATTGATCATCGACATTGACTTTTGGGTTTACACAACATACTAAAAAATGTCAAAATCATGTCATCAGACCTTTAACAAACCGTAATGCTGATGATACCATCTAGCTGCAATGCTCCCGCACTGTGTATATAACTGTGTATGTATATTCATTCACTGCTTTGGCTAACCAGTTCTTATCTTATTACCTCCGCCAAGGAGGTTATGTGATCATCGGCGTTGGTTTGTCTGTCTGTTTGTTTGTCTGTTTGTTTGTTTGTCGGTTTGTTTGTTTGTTAGCAAGATAACTCAAAAACTTATGGACGGATTTTCATGAAATTTTCACAGATTGTCAGAAATGGGGTATCCTACAGATGATTACATTTTGGTGGTGATCCGGATCACCGTCCAGAAGAAAACCGCCATTACGGAAAATGCCATTTTCGTGAATAACTACTGAACCACTAATCCTGTCATTGTCAATCCAATTGCTAGTCATATGTTTTCATGGTCAAGGAATCTGAAAACGTACACACAAACAATGTATGGGGGGAACTGTGGCCGCCATTACGGAAAATGCCATTTTCGTGAATAACTACTGAACCACTAATCCTATCATTGTCAATCCAATTGAATCGGTGAATTCAAAAAGGGCCCAAGTCCACACTTTTTCAAAGGGGACTTGGGCCCCTTTTGAATTCACCGATTCAATTGCTAGTCATATGTTTTCATGGTCAAGGAATCTGAAAACGTACACACAAACACTGTATGGGGGGAACTGGGGCACTTGGCGGAGGTCTGCGCTCTCCGAGTGCTTTTCTAGTTTACTATTGCTCTGACTGCAGCTATCCCTTTGCTGTTGCAATCCTGGAATTTCCCCATTGTGGGACTAATAAAGGCTTATTTTATCTTATCTTATGTAAAGCCGTGTAACGCACTGCGCCTCGGGATCACGCGTGCATGGGTGACGTCAATGTGCTTCAGGGTATATTAGGTGACTGCAGGGCCAGTCGGCCTCTCTCTTGCCTCTTTCTGCATTCCAACCTACACGCTGCTCTGTATTCTGACATGTTCTTAAAGGGCCTATATCATGCTATTTTAAGCCTTTTAGAGTAAACTATACGCATGTATCCATCCATCCATCCATCTTCTACCGCTTTTCCGGAGGTCCGGGTCGCGGAGGCAGCAGTTCAAGCAGAGAAACCCAGACTTCCCTCTCCCCAGCCACCTGCTCCAGCTCTTCAGAGAGGATATCAAGGCGTTCCCAGACCAGCTGGGAGACATAGTCTCTCCACCGAGTCCTGGGTCTGCCCCGGGGTCTCCTCCCAGTGGGACGTGCCTGAAACACCTCAAGTGGGAGGCGTCCAGGAGGCATCCTAATCAGATGCCCATACCACCTCAACTGACTCCTTTCAATGTGGAGGAGCAGCGGTTCTACTCTGAGCCTCTCTCGGATGACTGAGCTCCTCACCCTATCTCTGAGGGTGAGTCCAGCAATCCTACGGAGAAAGCTCATTTCAGCCGCTTGTATCCGCGATCTCGTTCTTTCGGTCATTACCCAAAGCTCGTGACCATAGGTGAGAGTAGGAACGTAGATTGACTGGTAAATCGACAGCTTTGCCTTAGAACTAAGCTCCCTCTTCACCACAACAGACCGGTACAACGTCCGCATCACTGCAGATGCTGCTCCAATACGTCTGTCGATCTCTCGCTCCATTTTCCCCTCACTCGTGAACAAGACCCCAAGATACTTAAACTCCTCCACTTGGGGCAGGAGCCTGTCCCCAACCCGGAGAGGACAATCCACCTTTTTCCGGCTGAGGACCATGGACTCGGACTTGGAGGTGCTGATTCTCATCCCAGCCGCTTCACACTCAGCGGTAAACCGTCCCAACAAGAGCTGTAGGTCATTGCTGGATGAAGCCAACAGGACAACATCATCTGCAAACAACAGAGATGAGATCCTGTGGTCACCAAGCATGACAGCCTCCATTCCCTGGCTGCGCCTAGAAATCCTGTCCATAAAAATTATCAACAGGATCAGTGACAAAGGGCAGCCCTGGCGGAGTCCAACTCTCACTGGGAATGACTCCGACCGAGTGTTGGCAATACGAACCAAACTCTCACAACGGTCGTACAGAGACCAAACAGCTCGTAACAATATACTATCACATACATGCGTATAAGGCGATGACTCGCCTTATACGCATGTATGTGATAGTATATTACCTTTGGTACACTGGAGAATGAATTTCTTATGAAATATGGGTTATTTTCGCGAGCCCGGAAGTAAGATGCCTCGATCTCTGAGGCTCCGCCTCTCCTTCTTGTGGCTGCCGCCCATTTCATGATGTAACCCCTGAGCCAGCTGCTGCAGCGTGTCACTGGGTTCCGCCCACGAAAACAGCATCTACAGTAAACTTTAGAAAAGATGGATGAGCATGTTGAACTCTTTAGCCTCCTGTTATTATTTTAGCCTATAATATTATTCTTATGTAGTGTATGGTTAATCACGTTTAATATTATGATTTTAGCCTCTGCATTCTGGTCTATTTTGACCATTTCTGACAAGTAGGCTCTTCTTTAGGAAGGCTGAACAAACTCCTAAATCTCTCACAGCCAAACACACATTTACACCACTTAGAAGACATTGTCTTACGTAAAAAAGCAAACAGTTGTTGTCACTGAGCAGATTAGGTGCGAAAGGAATCAGAATCAGAATCAGAATCAGAATCAGGTTTATTGCCATTGTTCATGTAGTACACAAACTAGGAATTTGTCTCGGTACAATGCTGCAACATTAAACATGATAAGATAAAAGAAATAAACTATACATGTAATAAAGTGTAGGATAAGATTAAGTGATACTGGTCAACAGTTAAAATATATTAGCCAGCAGCAGATACTGTGGAGAACTATATAGTGCAGTCGGTAATGCAGGAAGAAAACAGTGATGATTGACATGAGTCTGGTTGAGCTGCTGTACATAGTGCACGAGAGTCAATAAGTCACTTAGTGTTCAGCAGTCTGATGGCAGAGGGGAAGAAGCTGTTAATGTGACAATATACTATACTACTTCTTCACAGCGTCAATGCTAAAGTGAAAGAGTTTTGCGATCACCGCTCCGTTTGCTGTGCGGAGAAAGTGGGTGTGTGCGTTAGCCTGGGGGCGGTGCTGGCAGCACAGGCACTTCCTGGAGTGGGCGGCTCACCCACGTTCATACGTATGAACGTGGGGACCCAGTCATTACCAGGGACAGGGCGGAGCAGCAGCTCAGAGAGCAGGGTTGAGGAGGAATACTCAGAGATGCGTGAATGGAGCAAAATACCACTTTGAGGGTGTTTTTGGTGAGGAATTAATATTATAACATGCTTAAAAGTTCAAAAAAGTCAATTTTGCATGATATAGGCCCTTTAACCCAATAAAGTTAACCTCAGCGCATGGTTGTTATCCACCCAGTCTTCAGACACAACAGTACATTTGCTTTTTTCTGGAGTTTGCATCTTGCTTAAGATAATTAGTGACTTTTTTCTAAAGGTGCTATAAACCGCACTCTCCTGGTGTTGTTCTCAGACTCTTGATCTTTTCTGGTACACCCCTTTAAACCTTTGTCCCACTTCTGTATCTATATTAAAAGCAAAGGTCCACCTGAAGTCAAACACAGGCATGGAAACTGCATCTTCCAGTTCCCAACAAAGTGGAAGAGACATTCCAGGCTTTCTATCACAAATAAGAGTTAATATCAGACTGGCTTTCCTGAGATGGAGTGCATTATGAGGAGCATGACCCTGTTGTAGTGAGTAGATGTGCCTCAACTGTTTTCTATAAGTTACTTTTTTGCTGCAAAAGATGATCCAGGATGACATTAGTGTTATATAAAACTGCACCCTAGTTGGGGATGCTAAGGTAAGATGATCTTGATTTTTTAACATTTATGTGCTTACTGGGGACATCAGTGCTCAGTTAGCTTGCAGTGGCTAAAGTACGATTTATGCTTCTTATTAAACATGTGAAACACATTAAACATACATCTTACTCCTAGTTACTATGTTCCTTTTTATTAACTTATGTGCATGTGTCCCTTGGTTATTGTTAGCTTGTTACTCTGCAGTTGCTAGTGTGTTATTCCTCTTTTTAAACTTGAACCCTCTACTAATAACAGTGTGGGCTCAAATGAACCTAGGGGTTACTAGCAGTTGTTATGACAGGGACTTTGATTTTACTTGGCAGAGACTTACAATTAGGGAGATGGGCGGTCATGGCGGGTATTAGAAAGGTGTGAACAACTGACAGCTTTGTTTGGGTTTGAGAGTGGAGTGCTAGGGTGACATTCAGTAATGAAAAACCCTGGCAGTTCCTTTAAATACATCTGTGACTTTACCATGAATTTATTGCTATTTTCTTATAAATGCAGCTGGTTTATTAATCAAGTTGCGGTTTTGTGACGACTATGAATATAACAGAATATCTCACCTGCCAAAATGGCTAATTAGAGTCACTGAGATACAGGTGACTTAAAATTCCACTGGCATTTTGCTCATTTTCCCATCTAATGTTAAGACCTTTTACACTGCAAATTCATATATTTCACAGGGAAAAGATGAATTCAAATCTGTCAATAATGGATGCATTTTTATTGGGAATTATTCCTTTTTTGGGACACACATGATGCAGGATGTGTCATGCTGCACAAAATATGCAGAGTTATGCAGGGTGGATGCTGAAGACACGGCTTGTTAGGGGTGCAGCGAGGCGGGGTGGGAGGGTGGCACACTGAATGGAATGGCACTTATGCTCAATCCCGTAACACAAGCTGGCTAATTGGCACTGCCCTGCCGTTCCCTTTGAACCCAGGAGGACAAGAGGGAGCCATTATGTTTCTTTGTTCTCAGCACTCTGCAATACCCCCTGGCCACTAAAACCACAGGGGTTCTGACCACAGAGGACCGGGGGCAGGAAAAATGGCCTCACCTCCCATTCCCCTCCTTAGTGAACTATCCTAGGGGAATAACCCAGACATTTACCTAGAACTATGCCCTCAGCAAAGTAGAGTTCCTGGCAGCATGCTGGATCAGATATCATGCCTAGATGTAGTGCGATGACATTTTCAGCATGCAAACCTACTTGAGTCCAGAAAACAGATGCTAAGGGGATACAGGTGCCTACCGCACTTCAGATGCACACAGTTATTCTCGGCTGACTGCTCTCTGAAGACGGAGCACAGATCATTAAATCCGCCATCTCGTGCACTGAGTTTTAATTAATAGTTTGGTGCTATATAATGTACAATTGAAACATGAAAGTGTGTTTATGTCCTGCTGCAGCAGAGTGTTTTATGGGCCATTTCACGTTTATTAGAGATGCAGTCAATTACACTACAACTCCAGATAGAGCCTTTTTTGTTCTGCACACGGGTCCTATCATTTAAGACGTATAGCAAAGTCCACACAAACTGCTAAGTGGGTGTTGTTTGCCTGTTTCTGATTTGACAGGAGGATAATGATAGAAAAAAGTGTTTTTCTGCACTAGAGACAGATGTAATTCCCCCCATCGTTTTTTACAAATCATGTTTTGTTCAGCTTTACTGTTTCCATGTTATTTCAGCAGCAATGACAATTCACATTCTAATGTGGGTAATTCTGCAATCCAGACAGACCAAAAAAATTCTACGGGTATACATGGTATGTTACTTAAAGGTGAACTCGACAGTACTTTAATGAAAAAATATTTTTAAAAAATAATACATCAACAAGATCTTTAGGAAGGAACATAATTAAAATCTTTACATTTTAACCAGATATATTGATGAAAAAATAATTTTACAGTTTTTACAGGCCCGAAATATTCACAATATTTACATCAAAGCAGTTGGGTGACGACAGTACGGTGTTGGTAACACACGCACGCACGCACACACGCACGCACACACACTAATTTTTCTTAAAGATACACTCTGGTGGATATAAATCCCCTATAAAAACGAATCTACATTGTCTAAAATGGTATCTTATGACCCTTTTTCTATTAAAAAAAACTTTGTCTTACCGTTTCGCATCAAAATCTTTTTAATTTTCCTGTTACGACCCAAGCGCTGGGTTCTGTTCGCGCTCGGGCTAAACTCAACTCGCTGACGGCCTTGACAGCTGTGGGCTGTATTCTGGCCTCACCGGGCTCTTATTGTGAAGGTGCTCGGTGGGGCTTCCGCCTGTCAAAGCTGGTCAGCTATGTGTCATTACTGCTCGTTAGTGTTCGCCTTCATAAAGCGGGCACTAGCGGCAGTAAGATTGCAGGAGTATTGTCAACACCTTGTCAACGTATTGTCAAAACCTCGTCAAGCCTTGTCAGAGCGTCATTAGACCTTCATGTCAGGTTCGTTATCTCATGCTATGTCACAGTTTAGCTCGTAGTGGCTGGGGTCAGCCCTGCGAGCCCGTGTATTGATTTATGTGTGTTTGTGCCGAGAACGGCACACAGTCTTGTCCTGTCTTGTGCGTTAATAAATCACCATCTTCGCAAAACTCACTGGTGGACTCTTGGCGGCTTATGGTGATCCGCGAGGGTCACCGCATAACATTTCCTCCACCTTCAAACACCAAGATCTGTGATTACTAGGCTCACCCACATCCCACAAGGCTAATAGTGGCTAGTGCAACATTTTCAGAATAAATCCTGTAAGGTGGCCCAGAATAATGACTGAAAGTGCTTCAGTCTTTAAAAGCAGTTTATTGGTAAAACCCATCTTAATTTGGGTCAAGTTTTCAAAGCAGCTGCCTGAAAATGCAAACTGGCCTGGAGGCTAACTTCAGTTAGGCCAGAGAGCCCTGATTGGCTCAACACTACCAGCGTGCCAGCTTCATGCATATTTACATCACCAAAAACACTCCGTCTAAACTTGTCTTTTTTCACGGGGCGGGGCTTAAGTGAAGCTTTAAAGCAAAAAAAGAGAGAGATGAGACATTTGAGTCATTTCACTCTTGACACATCTTGTAAGTCATAAAAACCATCTTACAGACATGTTAAGAAAAAAAAACTTGATTTTTGGTATAGCAGATTCCGGCACCCGCCACAGTGGCTAGTTATACTGACTGAGCAACAGTCCACTACAGAATTTTATTGGCATTGGCTCATGGGTTGGTACCAATGTGTGATCATAGATAGATAGATAGATAGATAGTTTATTTCGAACACAAAAATCTAACAAAAACAAGCAAATGCAATAAAGTAACAGTATACACTGTTCGAAAGGGAGAAGGAAGAAGTGAACACTTATTAATTTCATCTCCTCTTTTCCATAGATACACCCATGTGAATTTTATACAAATTACCACCTTTAAGACCCCAAGTAAACAATTTACTGTATTTTTTACAAATCAACATTAACACCCATCCATTCTAACATACAATGATGTCCATACATCAAAACCAGCCTCAAACAACACAGATATACACAGTGCTGTCCCACCCACCATTCCATAGTGTCCCATAATGTCCCAGAGTGAACATAATGAATCGTACATATAAATACTACCCTTCTAACATACAGTATATCCTTTCAGCAAATGGTGCTTATACCTCTTTTTGAATTGATTTCTGTTTGTACAGAGTTTCAGTTCCGGCTTGATTATTAAAGGGGCCACTGACTGAAAAATTGTGTTTTTGTAGGCTTTAATCTTCTGAAATGCATCTATTGATCATGTGATCAAAAAATATCAAAATGTTCACTTCTCTAAAAAAAAAACAAAAAAAAGAAAAAAAAAAAGAAAAAACATACAGCCTTTATATTGTTTTTCTCTCCCAAGAGCCATTTTGACTTTTCTGGGTTTGCCACAGGATGCCATAAACATAGTAAACCCAGTCCAGCACCATCCTTGACACCGGCTCACTGTCTGTCATGTAGACGACAGTGAGCTAACGGTGTTATACTAGAGGTTTGCTTACCAAATGTGGTTTACGTTATTTTCTTTAGATTTCTGTCACCCTAATAGACATCCCTGTTTCCATCTGATTGACTAATCCACAGTCAATAAGGGCCCCTTTACACAGCACGGAGATTGTTGAGAGATTGGGCCAATTTTTTTTTTTTTTATCTTTGGGATCATCTGGAAGATCCGTGTGTGTTTTGGATTGAGTCAAAACGTTGAGGAGACCGTGGTGACTGTGGAGATCACTGAAGATCACTGATAAATCAAAAACTGGCCATCATTCTGGATTATTTTATTATATTTTCACTGTGATGCTACGTTGAACATTCAGCAATAGCTGGTCTAGGCAACCGGACAAGCCACCTGGTATTAGCTTAACTGATATTTTTTAATCAATTCTATTTACCCCTCCCCCCACCACTCACTGACATTGTTTATCCACTAACATTTGACCATATACACTGCTCTTGGATGTTACTGTTGCTAGACATTATTTTTGCAGCTACGTAGCCTCAGCTAGGTGCTTTGGGCCACCATTCACTCATTCATGAATGTTTCTCTGCTAATTGTTCTTTGGGGACCGATCACATCCCATCGACCACTGAAACCACACAACCTTTTCCACCAGTAATGCTTTATTTCATTCATTCTTTAAGACAAATTTACATTAGTTGGCTCAGGTTTGTTAGCCATCCAAGATTAGCAATAGTGACATAAGAGGGAGGGCGGAGTTAATAGTGGCTCTCTGGCTTTTAAAGAGGGATGCACTGAAATGGGTGGTTCTGAGGAATGCTGCAAAAAATGATTCACAATGATGCTGCAATGAATAAATAAAGAATATGTGACTTAAATATGCCAAACATTTCATTACAAGCTGAGGGAGCTGTCAACATGTGGGAAATGGCTCCTTTAATGCATCTTTTATTTTCTATTCAAGATTTATTTTTTTCCTTATTTCATCACTACTTGGTACTGTCAAAGCAAAGTATTTGTAAAAAAAAAACCTCATAACTAATTTACTTTCAATATATTTTATTAATAAAATTAATGGAGGCATGTGAAAACTCAAGTGGAATGTCACATATAACTAACATGTCCCACTACAGGTACCACGTGATTATTTTTTTCAACTCTGGCAACAGCAGATTTTTGGGCATTTGTGTACCGATTCAGTAAATTCTACCACCGCATCACACGATATCATTTCCCCCACCTCTAGTGTATAACTTAATGTAAATTAGGAGCCTCACCCTGAGTTCAGTTCAACAGTTTCTTACTGTTAAAAAGAGTTCTTCCTTCCTTCCATCACCATGTGCCTGCTAACAGGAAATCCCGATAACTGGAGTCATCTCTCTAATAATGTAGGATCTTTATCTTACAATTGAAAGAGCCTTGAGACAACTGATGTTATGAATTGGTGCTATATAAATAAAACTGAATTGACTGCCTAAACCGACTTGAGGGCTTTGCTCTATTAAATACTCACTATAATGTCACAGTGACAAAACAGAAGGGTTGTTATCATGTTGTTTTGCCTTTCAGGCAAGATAAAGTTTATTTCCCAAACATAATGTTGGACATTGGTTGGTTGTTTGCAGCCTGAGACAGCAGGTGCTTTGAGGCAAAAAAAAAAAGTAGAAAATCCATCCATCGTCACACTTTTAATATTCTTTCACAGCTGGAATTCAAACTCCTAAAGCCTGTCATCTGTTATCTAGAACCAAGTATCTCAGTAAGCTGAGTAGGATGTGATGAGAAAATGACTTTCCTGTTGTTTTACGGAAAGCTGTTGTATCTCTGCTCCATTTGTTTGAGCTGTTAATCAGCAATACACTTTCAACAAACTCCAATAAAATGAAGGTGCAATAGCAAATAAACTGCTGTGCTAACTTGAAAACATTTGCATATCCTATTTTACACTTTAGTAATATGCAATGACATGTATTTTATATCCATTATTGTCACATTATTGAATTAAAAACAATATGGTCTGTAAACCACCTACCTGCAAACAAGGCTATTATGCAGAAACTTTAATTAGTCATAAAATATTTATCCTCACTTTACACAATGTTGAACAATTTGTTGATCTGTTTAGTGTGTATTGCATGCTCCATACATAAGATATGCACATTATATTTCCCACCCTATATACTGAATCAATAGGAAGTCCATTAAAAAATATATTAGTCATTTGCTCAAATCATGGCTGGCAGTATGAACATATAACATGAACTGAATGTACCCTGTACTGTCAGATCATTGCTAACTGCTAACTTTTGATTTTACTATTTCTGACTGTTTGGATCCTAAAGAAAAGTATTACTACAGTAGATGTCTCTCAGATGATGCTGTTGCCAAATTTAAGCAGATTGTTTCCTTAATGCTATGTGTCAACACAATGTTGATAAGTTATAGAGATTCTACTCCTTGTGTATTTGATAGCATGGTACGTACCTAGTGTTACAGTTTCTCTGCATCAGACTCTAGACCTGGTGGCCCTTTATAAAAGAAAAAGTCTAATCAGAGATTTCTGACTCCTTGGTTCCATCGTGTTTGCCCTTTTCAAGGCATGAATGAAGCACCAAATGCCGACAGTGAGTTTGCTTGTTTATTAATAGAAAGACACAAAATAAAAAGCCACGAGGGGCAAAACACATACACCAAACGTGAAACACAAATAAAGAGCAGAAACGCCTACATAAGAGAACAGAGAGGGCGAAACCTGACGCTATAGAATAAACACTTACATATGATTGAAGCGAGGCCGAAACCTGATGCTGTAGCGAGACTGGAGCCGGACGTAGGGACTCCAGTCTAAGGTCAACGAGATTGCAGCCCCGACTATGTCTAGCTGGTGATCTTAAATAGGGAACAGAACTCAAACTACAAACAGGTGTGGAGTAAACGTAATTACAAAGTGTAGACAGCCGTGACAGGTCGTGAACAGATTTGACAGCAGGAAGTCCTGCCATGGCGCTGTCAAAATAAAAGCACAGACATAATAACGAAAACGTAATTAAATACACACATGGAAGAAAGGGAAATAAACAGAAGACCAGGGGAACGGTGTGGAACCGAACTCGGGATCACCACAGGTTCAACATAGAAACTCACAGCTTTAAACAGAAGACTTGTCAATTAGAAAGAAAATGGCTCTCCACTAAATTAGATTAAATCTATCTAGCTTGGAGAAATCATCTTCTAATTTATAAATGAAAGTTCCAAGGTGGTGATGCCTCGGTGCCAGAGCCTTGGCAGAGGTATGCATTCTTGGATCATCACCAAAATGTTATGGGTCCCTCTTTAGTTCAAGGACCACCCCTGGTAAAAACTTCATCCAGACCCATTTAGTAGTTTTGCAGTATTCTTGCTAACACACTGTGAGAATATAAGAGCCTAGGCGGAGGTATGCATTCTGGGATCATCACCAAAATGTTGTGGTTTTCTCTCTAATCCAAGAACCACCTCTGGTAAAAATTTCATCCAAATCCATCCAGTAGTTTTGGAGTACATGCATACGCAGTGAAAATAATCTGCAGTTCACATGCCCATACTGTTGGCGGCAGCCAAGAGTCACCAAACTCATCTGAACAGCTGCAATCCAAACATAAAGAAGAGCATGGTGGCAGACGTTTTAAATGGCGGAAGCGATGGATGTTTACTGTTTAGTGGCAGGGGAAGAAAACAGACGGGCAAAAAGACAAGACATTTGTTCACCCAGTATTGGCGGATTGCTCAGTACTTCCCTGTGGCAGGAGTTTCTGGGCACATGCGTAGTTCACTGTGACCATTTGCGGGTGAGGAATGTTGGGAGTTGGAGTTTTTAACAAGTTTTACCTTGTCCTTCCTCTGCAAAACTAAACAGGAAAACCAGTGTGAAAACAATTGATGTGATGAATAAATGGTGTAGTTGCTGAATACGTGTTTTTTTTCAAGTAACCGCTATTTTATAACAGTTCAGCTAGAGATCGACTGTGACAGGAAGTCATCCATGTGCTGTAAAAAAGTTGCATTGCCGCCTCTAGTGGCCCGGCATAGTTATTACAATACCTTTTCCCCTGGCTTCATTGATGTTAAAGGTGAGTTTTTATTTCAAAAACAAAGTCTTATCTCGGAATTCTGGCAAATTTAAAGTTGAGAAAATATGGCGATACAATGATACAAGCCTTTAAATCCACTTCATTTTGACCAGGTGAGCTGAAACAGAGACGAGGACACACACACACACACACACACACACACACACACACACAGATGCACTAACTGATTACCGTATGCCTCTCAGTTTCACCGAGGTATAAAAATCTCTTAGGAAAGCTAGAACAACTTATTCTTCTGCATTAATAGAAAGGAACATGAATAATCCCAGGTTTCTTTTCAGCACTGTAGCCAGGCTGACAAAAAGTCAGGACTCTGTCAAATCTAGTATTCCCTTAGAGCTTATTAGTCAGGACTTTATGAACTTCTTCAATTATAAAATTGAATCGGTGAATTCAAAAGGGGCCCAAGTCCCCCTTGAAAAAGTGTGGACTTGGGCCCTTTTTGAATTCACCGATTCAATTTCATCTATTAGAGATAAAATAAGTCAAATCCTGCCCACCATTAATTGAAATATAGTAACAACTACAACTCCTTCAACTGATATCTGTTTGGATGAATTTACTCCAACTGACCTTTTAGAACTAGATAAAATAATTTCTTCATCCAAGTCTTCAACTTGTCTACTAGACTCTATTCCAGCCAGGTTATTTAAAGAAGTCTTCCCATTTATTGGTAGCTCTATTCTTCAAATAATCAATTCTTCATTAACATTAAGCCAAGTACCACAGGCTTTTAAAACTGCTCTAATCAAACCATTACTTAAAAAGCCAACGCTGGATCCAGGAGTTTTAGCTAACTATAGACCAATCTCTAATCTGCCTTTTATTTAAAAAAATCTTAGGAACAGTTGTTGCTACACAGTTATTTGACCACTTGCAGAGAAATGGTTTATTTGAAGAGTTTCAATCAGGGTTTAGAATTCATCACAATACTGAAACAGCTTTAGTGAAGGTCATTAACGACCTCCTTATTGCATCTGATAATGGACTTGTTTCTGTACTTGTCCTTTTAGACCTTAGTGCAAGTTTCGACATTATTGATCATAATATTTTACTTGATAGATTAGAACACCTTGTTGGACTTAATGGAACTTCTTTGCAGTGGTTTAAATCGCATTTACCTGATTCTAGTTTGTTCATGTCAATAATGAATTTTCTTCTGACTCAAAGCTCAGCCACAGAGTTTCACAGGGATCTGTGTTAGGCCCTGTTCTTTTTAGTTTATATATGCTTCCGCTAGGCAATATTATTAGAAAGTACTGCATACATTTTCAGTGTTATGCAGATGACACACAATAATATTTGTCAATGAAGCCAGATGACAGTAATCAATTAGCCAAATTAGAAGTTTGTCTTAAGGAAATCAGAGCTTGGATGTCTTGTAATTTCTTGCTATTAAATTCAGATGAGACTGAAGTCATTCTAGTTGGTCCAAAAAACCTTAGAAATACCTTCCCAAATCAAACTCTTACTTTGGATGGGGTTACACTTTCTCTTACTCGTACTGTGAGGAACCTTGGAGTTATTTTTGATCAAGATCTGTTCTTTAATTCATATATTAAACTTGTTTCTAAGACTGCCTTATATCATTTGTGTAACATTGCCAAGATTAGGAGCATCTTGTCTCAGAGCGATGCTGAGAAACAAGGGATGCAAGTTATCAATTAATTCATTAATTGATAATTGATTCACCTTATTGATTGATTAACGATTAATTGATAAGCAGCATTTTTCCTGAGAATTTGCATTTCCCTCTGTACAATACGGTTTTGGTACAATTTTTCATATACTAAATAAAACATGAACATTACATTCCTCAATGATTTATTGTACCATTTGCATTTTTTTTTTATGACAGACAATGGCATTTTTTGTAGTTTAACCTCTT
Organism: Pholidichthys leucotaenia; assembly: GCA_020510985.1. Lineage (NCBI taxonomy): Eukaryota > Metazoa > Chordata > Actinopteri > Cichliformes > Pholidichthyidae > Pholidichthys > Pholidichthys leucotaenia. Next base: position 237,700,726 of record CM035847.1, read on the forward strand.
GCACTCCGTTGTACCGTGGACGGGCAAGTCTCTGCGTCCTAGAGCACACGAGGGCACACGAGAGCACCTTCGTGCGCTCTAGGACGCATGATGGAGACTGTGATGTAGGTGGTGTATGGCGTCCAAGCGCGCACTGAAAATAAAAGCTGCAGACACAGCCGCGAACAGATTAGTTCATCTGATTGACCTCTCATTCGACTAATAAGAGCCTTGAATTGGGTTTCTGAAACCTTGAAGAACCAATGACTGAAAACCTAGCAAGAAGGACCCGCCTCCCAACGCTGTGAATGCAGTGAGCCAATTGAAGCAGAGAAGTTCGCGAGCTGTTTTTTTTAATGCTGGGTGAAGACTGACTGCTGCAGCGGATCAAAAAAAAGGACCCGCAGGAAGAACCCCACAGACCCAGCAGCACGGAGACCATCCACAAATGCAACCTGTGTGACAGGGAGTGCCATTCGCGCATCGGCATGTTCGGCCACAGGCGGTGCTTATTTTGTTTTTGTTCCAGCAGAGTAGACGTTATGATTTCTTCCATGGTCATAGACCGACGGAGGCTGACGACGAAGGCTGAGTGACACACACACGCCTTCGCCAGTCTTTTTTTAATTACTACTGTTATTTGATTTGAAAAATCGTTCGCCAAAAACCGCAATCATGGAAGCACAAAACCGCAATAATGGAATTATGTTTTGATCGGGTCGCGAAACCAGAACCACGAGCGGACCAGCGTTGCGTTCGTCTGACATTGGGGAAGAGAAGTTCGCCAGGACACTGCTGTGAAGAGGTAAAGTGTTATAAGCTAAATTGTTCTTTATTCCTGAAAATTGTAATCCAAAATGACTTTTGACCGATCGGTAAATTACAACTGTGCGGTGCACGAAGTCTGAAGTTCGTGCGCCGTGGTACAAGGGGTTGTTCGCTGTGTCCAGACCGTGAACGCCGCCCCCCCACCCCCGCTATTCTTCTGTAGCGAGGGGGGGGGGAAAGCCGCGGTGACTGCGCTGCTGTCCCACATCGCCACATGAGGCTAATCCGTTGTGTAGCGATGGCCGATGTCCATCCTCTGTAGCGAGGGAGGGGGGCAACCCCCCCCCCCCACACACACACACAGCCCTGAGTGTGACCTTTCATTAGAGCCCAAAATGAAGCTTCTACATTGAAGCATTCAAAAGTTACAGACGTTTTTCCAAACTGTGCCATTTGGCACAATTTGGCACAGTTCAAAAGTGCCTGGGAACTACCTGAGAACAAAGCTGTGTAATATATTAATTTTTTGTGGTATTGTTACAAAATTTGGACCTCAGCTGAATAACACTTGGTTCTACATTTCTGTTGCATTTTCCAGCCCGGATCTGAAGCTGTGTGTTATTTGCAAGCATTTGTATCCAAAAAAACACCCAGGCCAAATTTATTTTCTTCAAGTTCACTATGTTTAGATGACTGTAACTCAGTGGCCGGAGCACTTAGAGAGATTATGACTGTTTTGCCAAAAAATTCAAAATGTTTTCTTTTAAATGAGACCAACCCCATGAAGATGCTACAAAAGGCTGAAGAACAGCTTTTGATTTAATTTGGGCACGTTAATTTTTGGCGTTTTTAGGGAAATTGACCGGAGTGCAAGGGGTTAACAAATTTTCCCCTGCATAGTGTGTACTATGTGCTGGTACATCTCAGTAAATTACAAATGTCATGATTTTTTATTTATTTTAAAAACTACTACCAATATCATAAAATTTAACTTTTTTAGTTATATTAACAAAAAACTTTCATGTTCTAATTACTGAATTGCACTGGTAGACTGTTTTAACAGGGACATAAATTGTGAGCTGCTTCATCTATTGCATGTTAAACATTATCACAGTACCCTAGCAATCCAGGCAAACCTAGTATGATCTGGGCTCCCTCTGTTGTCTGTTACCTCAGTGGCAACTTGACTCTGCTCTGCTTTTCCGTCTAGCAGTGGGTTGAAGAGAGTGGGGATAGATTTTTGCACTTGTGTAGCCTGCTGCAGTCCATTTCTCTGCCCTTTGATTTGAAGTAGGTGGGTGGACACTGGAACGTGCCATTGGAACTTGTTGTGGTTTGCCGACGTAACCCGGAAGGGCGAGTTTTTTTCACTCTGCACAGCGCATGTGCTCTGGGGGCTTAGCGTCTTCTGCTTTTTTGGTTGAAATGCGGCAGTGGGTGACTGCGTGCACCCCCTTGCTTGCTTGCGGTTGTCCATCAAGTCCGATGATGACGTCCACTTCTATCGGTGAGTCCTTTGATGGCTGTGTAGTCCTATCCTGGACCCACATGTCCTGTTGCAGGTAGGGCATGTAAAAGTTGTAGTAGTGGCAGCAGGGGCTGCAGGTGCATTCCTCCTCAGTCTTCTCTCCTGTCTCCTGGCTGTTCTGTCCTCCTCCATCATACAGGTCCCCACAAGGCACTGCTGTCGCCAGGTGTTCCGGTCAGCAGCAGCCTCCTCCAGAGCCTCAGGTCTGATCCTGCACTTCTTTAAGGCCATCTTTAGCTGGTCCTTGTAGCGCTTCTTCTGCCCTCCAGCAGAGCGTCGACCATGGTGTAGCTGACCATATAACACCCTGCGAGGCAGCTGGTTTGGGGGCATCCTCACCACATGTCCCAGCCAGCGTAGCTGGTGCTGGGTGATCTTTGCCTCAATACTCCTACAGCTGGTCTTAAAGAGTATCTCAGAATGAGGCACATGGTCACGCCAGGTGATTCCCAGGATGTGCTGAAGGCAGCGTATATGGAACCGCTCTAGACCCCTAATGTGGCGGCTGTAAGTCACCCAGGATTCACAGCTGTAGAGGAGAGTAGTGACACAGACTGCCTGGTAAACGGAGATCTTCATTTGGAGATGGAGGTTCTTGTTCTGGAAGACCCAACGCCGGAGTCTCCCAAAAGAAGCTGATGCCTGCCTGATCCTGTTCTGGACCTCACTGTCAATAGTGTTGTCTACAGAGAGGATGCTCCCCAGGTACTTGAAAGATGGAACAAAAGACAGCTGTTCACCAGCAACAGTGAAGGTAGGTGGAGTAGATGGGATATTGGTGCTCCATTGGCAGACGACCTCTGTTTTGATGGTGTTCACCGTCAGTCCCATCCTGCTGTATGCTCTCACCGCAGCAGTAAGAACAGACTGGAGATCTCGTGGGCTATGAGATACCAGAGCACAGCCATCTGCATACTGTAGCTCAATGACTCTCACCCTTTGCAGTTTGGTGGTTGCCTGGAGCCTCCTTATATTAAAAAGGTTGCCATCTAGACGGAAGTCCACTGTTACACCGCTGCTGTCCTCAATCTCCCTGTGGAGAAGCTGGGTGACACAGAGCAGGAAGATGTTAAAAAGTACTGGTGCTAATACACACCCCTGCCTAACCCGTGTACAAACGGGGAAGGAAGGAGATTCCTGTCCTCCTATAGTCACCCGAGCAGTCATACCATCATGAAATTGGCGGAGGATATTGACAAACTTACTGGGGCAGCCAAACTTAAGAAGAACTTCCCATAGAGTTCTCTATGGACAGTGTTGAAAGCTTTGGAGAGATCAACAAAGGCCATGAAAAGGTCCTGGTGTTGCTCCCGACATTTCTCCTGCAGCTGCCGAGCTGTGAAAATCATGTCAACCGAGCTCCTGCCCTTCCTGAAACCTCATTGCGATTCAGGCAGCACTGATTCTGTGATGTCGTTGATCAGCCTGTGAAGCATCACCTTCGCCAGGACCTTACCAGCAACAGCAAGGAGCGAAATACCCCTGCTGTTGCCGCAGACAGCCTTGTCACCCTTGTTTTTATAAATGGTGACAATTGTGGCGTCTCTCCATTGTTGTGGAATGTTATCATCGGCCCAGACCTTGGTGATGTACTTGTGCAGGGTTTTTGTACACAAGTAGCCTCCTTGTTTCAACAGCTCAGCAGGGATGTTGTCATTACCAGGGGACTTGTTGCTTTTGAGAGAGCGGGTAGCTGATAGAACCTCCAGGAAGGCTGGGGGCTGATCCAGGTCTTGCATCGGAGGAAGTGTAGGCAAGTCGTCGAGAACAGTGGGGTCTGTATCTGAGTCCTGGTTAAGCAGGGTACTAAAGTGTTCAGCCCATCTCAGCAAGATGTTAGGCTGATCCTTTAGGATTCTCAGCCCATCTGCTGTTTTCAGGGGAGTGATGCAGCGATTTGTTGGGCAGTAAATCTTCTTGACAGCATTATAAAAATTATGCATGTCATTTTTATCGGCAAAGGCCTGGATTTCATGTGCCTTTTTTGTCCACAACTCGTTCTGCATTGTCCGAGTAGCCCTTTGTACATCCCGCCGAGCTCTCTGCCACTGATGCCTGATGATAAAGGATGAGGGGTTCCTTAAGGTTGCCTGATGTGCTCTGTGCTTGTCCTCCAACAAGTCGTGGATGGTGTCAGAGTTGTCATCAAACCAGTCTTGGTGGTTCTTTCTCTTATAGCCAATCGTTTGGGCTGCTGTCTCACAAAGAGCCGAGCTGATAAAGTCCCACTTCTGGTCCATGGTCTTCTCAGGCAGACTCAGGAAATGCTCCACCCCACCTAGTTTCTCAACCAGGGAGTGCCGAAAGTCATTTCTTACATCCAGATTTGCTAGACGGGAGCAATCAAGTTTCCTCCTTTTGGGCCCTTGTAGTCGCAAGGAGGGGCGCACTTGCATGTGGACCTTGGCCACAATCAGCCAGTGATCTGTCCAGCATTCTGCACCTCTCATGGCACAGGTGATGTGGACATCTCTGATGTCACTGCGCCTCACAATGATGTAATCAATCAGGTGCCAGTGTTTAGAGCGAGGGTGCATCCATGATGTTTTGTATTTGGCCTTTTGCTGGAAGATGGTGTTGGTTATGGTCAGGTTATGCTCAGAGCAGAGAGTGAGCAATCTCACTCCATTTGTGTTAGCCTGGCCAACTCCGTGTCTGCCAAGCACTCCACTCCATATCTGATTGTTCTGACCCACTCTGGCATTAAAATCTCCAAGTAAGAAGATCTTGTCATTCTTGGGGATCCGGCGAAGAGTTTCGTCCAGTAACTGGTAGAAGGAATCCTTGGCCTCACTCTCCGATGGCAGGGTCGGTGCATAGGCACTAAGAAGTGTAGCAAAGCGATTCTTAACCAGGGGGATACGGAGTGTCATCAGTCTCTCACTAATGCCAACAGGTGTTTCACTGAGTCTTGGTAGAAGGGTGTTTTTGATGGCCAGTCCTACACCATGCAGATGTTGTTCTCCTGAGGGGTAACCCCTCCAGAAGAATGTGTAGCCCATCCCTTCCTCTGTTAAAGAGCCTTCATCTAGGAGCCTGGTCTCGCTCAGTGCAGCAATATCAATGTTGTAGTGACTCAGTTCAGCAGCAACCAGAGCTGTTCTCCTATGGGGCCTATCAGAACCTCGATCCAGGAGTGTCCTTACATTCCATGTTGCCAGTTTTAGGTTGCATGTTCTCTTTTTATCATTTCGACCGCAGAGGTGGAATGACCCAACAGGCGCGGTAACCTGTTCAGGCGAAAGATGGGTGGGCAATTTTTAGGCCACTTTTTCTAGGCCCCTCCCCAGTTGGGGTGAGCAGTGCTGTCCTAAATAGGGCTGCTCAGTCACACAGGGGTCTGCCGAAAACAGCTGCCACCCCAGCTGTTAGCGACCATAATAGCCCTGTGCTGCTGACGTGCAGAGTTTTAGCTAGGAGCTCCCAGTAACATTCATACCTGCTCCCATCGCCACACACCCTATCGCCGCCAGACTTCAACCAGATGTCCAGGAAGGTAAGGCCCACCATGGTCAGAGGTGGACACCTGTGCATTGAATTATTTAGAGTGCCATAGGGGGCGCGCTCTTGTCAATAGCACTGTCTTCACGATGATGAGGTAAATCCGGTGGCGTGGGTAAGCCCATGACGACCAGTCCCTCAACATGGCTGCAGGAGGCTGCCGGGTCCTTGGTCTTTTAAGTCCCGCCTTTTGTGCACCGCCAGCACATTGCTTTTCTGTCAGGGGTTGCTCCCTTAGCCTTCACCTTAATAGATTACCCACAAGGCAGTGGGGCTATTTACCCATAGTTAGGGCAGGGGTTGATGGGCGTCAGGGCGTGTCCACACAGGGTGGGCCTATACGCCACGTCTCTGGGGCCCCCTGCTGCTCCGAGATCCCCTCCAGTTTAGCCTGGGACCGCAGGGTACCCAGTTACCATGTGTGGCCACGAGGAGTCACTGCAGGGGTCTTGGTGGTGGAGAGGCTATGTACCAGCAGAGGGAGACTTACGCACTCGGCTCCTCTTTTCACCCCCGATGGGGGCTAGCTGGTGGCGGTAGCTGTAAGCAGAGCAGCAAGCAGAAAGCAACATGCAACATATGCCATGCAACATGCACTATCTACAAACATCTCTACGTTACTATACTACTGCACTAGGCGCTTCACACGCACCCTGTGTAAATGGGGTACACACACAGTGTACGTGTGCGTGAGTGTGCGTGCACCCCCACCTGGATGGTGAAGGCACTACATTTCATTGAATAAGTTCCCATTGAAAAGGACTGCTGAGTTATCAATTAACTGAGAGGAGGAACAGAGGAACATGTATATTTCAAAAACCTTCAGTGAGAACTACCACCAAGCAACAGTGTTTCAGTGCAAGGAGTCAGATTATGGAACGATTTTGGACCTGAATTAAAATCATGTACAATGCTTGGACAATTTAAACAAAAACTAAAGGAAGAAATACTCCAAACATATATCCAAGATGACATGTAAAATCACATAAGGATTGTCATATCCAGTCTGTGTTGTGTTGTTGCTTAGTTTTTTTTGTCACATTTTGTCTTAGCTTTGTTCCGAATTGTAATCGCTCTTGTTTTTTTTTTTTGTTTTTTTTAAATTCTTGGATGGAATATGGGTGGGCAATATAAGCTGCGGCTTCAGCCATTACCCATTTCGGATAATTTATGTTGAACTGTATAATCAGAGGAGTTATTGTTTAATTTGACCTTGTTGGATTTTTTTTGCCTTTGTTATATTATTCTGTTTCTTTTTAATCTTTACTTTTAATCTATCCGAAATAAAGATTCATTCATTCATTCATTCATTCAACTGACAACTAATTTAATTTAGTCAACTAAATTCTTATCGACTGTTAATCAAAAGTCAATTAATCATTAACCCTTTGAGTGTGAGAATTTGTGTGCCCCTAGTGGCAGAGCGTGGCACTGTGCCTGCCTTCTCACTCTGACATGATTGCCTGCATTGGGAATTTGTACTGATTTGCCAGTTTCAAAAGGTGGCAGACATCCATTGGAGGACTCGGTGGATGACACGTAATACACCAAAGAAGAAGAACTCTTCATTTCCTTTTCCTGTTTGTTGCAGTTAGCCCAGAAAGCTAATATGGCCACGATCGTCACTGTCACTTTTTTGGCTTTGTGCGCAGAAAATAGCCGCGGGATATAAACAAAATTTATGTGGGATAATCATAAGACTTTGTAGATGTGGTAGAGATTTTAAATTACCGGCAGAATGCAAAATATGGACCGTGATGGGTGAAAAAGCAGCAGTCTTGCCACCCAGCCCCCTTTGTCAAAAGTAAGTGAGAATTATTTTTTTTTTTTTTTAATGTACTGATTTTTTGTTCATATACTTTGAGGATAAGATGATGAAGTACCTCTGTACAAAAAACGGTGTCAAAAGACTGAACCATTTTTTGTGTAAATACATCCAAAGTCCAGTTTTGACTGAGTTATGGAATTTAAAGAGGTGCCGTGACATTATGCAAATTAGATGCGTAAATTTATTCCTATCTGAAACTTTGGATCATATTTTACATCTTTCTAATTGACAGTTAGCCATTATCTCTTACCACTTTCAAGTTATAGCCTTGGAAATCTGAACTATTTTATTGACAAAAAATATTTAGCACTCTTGACCACTAGGAGTTATGTCGCAGTTCAGCAACATACACACTCATAGGGTTAATATTCCTATGAGAAACTAATCCACACTTTTGTTAGCTCTAGATTAGGTTATTATAACTCTTTATTACCAGGCTGTCCTAAAACATCTCTAAAAAGTCTTCAGCTGATCCAAAATGCTGCAGCAAGAGTTTTAACAGGCACTAGAAAGAGAGATCATATCTCTTTAGTTCTGGTCTCCCGTCATTGGCTTCCAATAGAATTTAGAATTAAGTTTAGAACCCTTCTCCTCACTTACAAAACTCTAATCAGGCCCCTTGTTATTTAAAAGATCTGATACTACCTTATCATCCTAAGAGTACTACACTCCCAACATGCAGGTTTACTTGTAATACCTAGAATCTCTAACAATACAATGGGAGGCAGAGCTTTCAGTTATCAGGCTCCTCTCCTTTGGAACTAGCTGCCAATCTGGATTCAGGAGTCAGACTCGATCTTTGTTTTTAAGAATAGGGTTAAAACCTTCCTTTTTGACATAGCCTATAGTTAGGGTGGGATCAGGTGACCGTGAGCCCTCCCTTAGTTATGCTGCTAATAGGTTTAACTAGCTGGGGGACCTCCAACAATGCACTGGGCTTCACTCCTTTCTTCACTCTCAATGAAATATTTTTGCTGGTCATTAAAGGTGCCTTCACACCAAACACAAATGGGCAAATTTTTCACACGGCACAATTACATTATAACTCAATGTAAACACACAAATAGACATGAATTCACAGTCTGAGTGAGATGCAGACAGGCAAAGTTGCCTTTATAACTTCTGCAGCTCTGTTCAACCTGCTGTGGAAATCCCCAAAATAACGTCATGCTTAAGTTTACATTATCCGACGAGGGGACTCACCTGAAAAAGTTGTCCCTGCCTGCAAATCTTCACAAAATGATGGGTGTTTGCATTACTAGCCTGCTAGCCTTGTTAGCATGTCCATGGCAGGAATCCATGGGTAAATAACTCCGACATCCCGATTCACCTGAAGAGCTCCTGGTCCTTCTGTCTGCAAGTGAGTGGCAGTCTCATTTTCAAACTAGTTTATTCTCCAATGTTGATACCTTTACTCTGGTGATGGCAGAATCTGTAGGCCATTACTAGCTAGCACTATTGCTCAGACGTGAACATGCAAATGTTTGATTTCACATGTGCTTGCCTCTTTCCATTGACTTTGTATGCATTTGTGCCGCCTGTTCGTGTTTGGTGTGAGGGCCCCTTCACATCTGTTTATTCGCTCATGTAGATGGAGTCCCCGTCATGCTGTTTGCTTTCTACACAACATTCTTTTCTTCTTCTTCTTCTCTATCCCCTCACCCCCAGGCCAATCACAGCAGATGACTGCCCCTCCCTGAGCCTGGTTCTACTGGAGGTTTCTTCCTGCTGAAAGGGAGTTTTTCCTCTCCACCATCGCCAAGTTCTTGCTCACAGGGGATCACATGATTGCTGGGGTCTTTCTGCAATTGTGGGGTTTTCCAACTTTGAAAGTTGTTGTGAAATGGCACTATATAAATAAAGTTGATTTGAACTGAATATTAACAGAGCACTGTCCTCTCAGAAGCATACTGTGAACAGCCATTTTGCTGCAGACTTCGACTTCAGATACTATCCTGCCAGTGATCAGATATAGAGTGAATGGTTTCAAATGTCACAACTGGATGGGAATCAGATAAAGTCAAGGCAAGGGTATGAAGTCATGGCATTTACATGGATCTTTTAAAAACTTCTTTTCTTTAGTTCCAGGAACTCATTGTCATTGATTTCAGATGTGTAAAATTAGTAGATACGGTATAGGCATACTGCACACATTAGCTACCTTAAACTGCTGTAGAATGTAGCAAACAACAGTCATCAGTGGGTGGCAAAATGATGGGACTTCAACAGAAATTCATAAATTGGTATTAAACGTGCAGGCTAGTAATAAAGTCTTTGTCCATTACAGATTCTTAATAAGTCAGTGATTTAACAAGTAACCGAAAAATAATCAACAAGTGTTCTTATTGTCATTGCTACTTCCAATATGATAAAAAATAACACTGAAGTGTCATGTCTGCCCCTTTGGGGCGGGAGAGATGAACCCACATGCTAGATGACATTTGCAAAATTTATTGAAGCAAGTAACTTGTCTGAAAGTATGCCCAAACAAAAAATGCAAATGAGAAAACTTACAAGATGATGTGCTCCTGAGCAGTCTGCTCAGAAGGAGACGAGGCAGAAGGTAACAGGATAAATGTCCCGAAGAGCACTCAATGAAAGGACGTTCACTCCCACACAATGTAACGGCAACAATAATGTGAACAGACAGCGCTTAGATTGTGAGTGAGGTGATGACAAGACAAGTGATTACAGGTGTGGAGATGCCTGAGCAGGAGAAGAGGACAATAACTGAAATCAGCAGATAGGTGAGGGAGGAGCGGCTGGATTGACAGCTTGACAGGCGACGCTCCCATCAGAGCACAAACCCGGAAGTCACTTGACAGCTGTCAACCCAGAGGAAGGCATTATCAAAATACATATAAAGGACAAACATAATCACAGCAGACAGAAAACAAATGTCAATAGGCACGGACCAAAAACAATTATAAAACAAGGCAGGGCCAAGAATAACTGAAACACAACTGGAGAAAATAAGAGGCAGAATAACACTAAGGGAAACACCATAATATAATAGATGAATGAATACACAGAAAAAGCTATGAGACTGGGTCTGGCAGAAAACTCAGCCCCAGCTCGTGACATGAAATGTGTTTCAAAAGCCACAAAAGCCATGTAAGGAGGTAGGAGGGCACTGAAAGAAAAAAAAACTTTGACATAGGCAGTACAAGCCTTTGTTGACTCTCGCTTTACTTCTAAATTGCCACTTGTCACTTCTTTTCAATATATTTTACACATACCTAAAGATTACTACAATAGTTGGTTTACTACAAACATTAAAGCATTAGAGGTCACTTTTTCCTTGATGTCACTATAAGGCATAACTCTTGTAGGTAAAAATGATTTATGATCATTTTCTGCTGGAGGAAACATTCAAAAAATTATCTAGTGTTTTCTACAGAACACCAAGTGAAAATGGTCAATCATCTTTACCTAATTATTATTTTTGTCCATTTAATCATTTGAAGTCATTGGGGATCTTTTAACCCTATGAGTGTGTATGTTGCTGAACTGTGACATAACCCCTAGTGGTCAAGAGTGGTAAATATTTTTTGTCAATAAAATAGTTCAGATTTCCACGGCTATAACTTGAAAGTGGTAAGAGATAATGGCTTACTGTCAATTAGAAAGATGTAAAATATGATCCAAAGTTTCAGATAGGAATAAATTTACGCATCTAATTTGCAAAATGTCGCGGCACCTCTTTAAATTCCATAACTCAGTTAAAACTGGACTTTGGACATATTTACACAAAAAATGGTTCAGTCTTTCTGCACTGTTTTTTGTACAGAGGTACCTCATCATCTTATCCTCAAAGTATATGAACAAGAAATCAGTACATTTAAAAAACCCCAGAAATTTCTCACTTACTTTTGACAAAGGGGGGCTGGCTGGCTGGCTGATGAGGCCGCTGTGTTTTCACCCATCATGGTCCATATTTTGTGTTCTGCCGGTAGTTTAAAATCTCTACCACATCTACAAAGTCTTATGATTATCCCACATAAATTTTGCTTGTATCCCATGGCTATTTTCTGCATACAAAGCTGAAAAAGTGACGTGATGATTGTGGCCATATTAGCTTTCTGGGCTAACTGCTACAAACAGGAAAAGGAAATGAGGAGTTCTTCTTTGGTGTATTATGTGTCATCCACTGAGTCCTCCAACGGATGTCTGCCACCTTTTGAAACTGGCAAATCAGTACAATCAATACAAATTCCCAATGCAGGTGACCATGTCAGAGTGAGAAGGCAGGTGCAGTGCTGCGCTCTGCCACTGGGGGCTTGTAAATTCTCACACTCAAAGCGTTAAATATGCATGTAATATTGAAATTAACACTAAAAGTAGCTCCTGCTTGCTATATCCTCATTTTCCCTCTTGAGGACACTTGTGGAATGTGGTAGTGGAATGTTTCAGACTCAGTTCAGGCAAACTTTAAACACGGTTTGTTGCACCATATAAAAGACCTGATCCTGAACCTGACGACATAGTTTAAGTTTAGTCAAGAACAACTTTTACGTTACAGCAGCACTGCTCAGCTCTGTCATTTCTGCTGTACCTTTCTGTGTTTGACAACTCAGTTTTCTGTTGTGTTTTCAGACAAGAGCTCACATTTTTCCACTTCATCCCATCACTGCTAGAGGTCACATTAGAATAAAAGTACCTATAGGCTGTAATAAAAGCTTCCACAGAAAAAATATGCATTTTTTTTTTCCTGGGGGACAGCAGTGTTATCTACATAACATTTTGTCTCCATATAAAATAAATGTGCTTTCTCACTATCTCAGCCTAGCTAAAGCTTATCTTCAGAGCAAATGTATTTAAATCTACATATTAGGAAAAATTATTCTATAAACTGTGCTTAACCACAATGACAAATGTTGGATCTTCTCCGGTACAGTGAAACATATGCAGGATAGACAGACAATACATAAATAAATAAATACAGTTGAAAGCTGGAGAGTGCAACCACCACCAAGGCAGCTAATTTTCTCCCTCACATTTTAATTTCTTCAAACAGTCTGTTTGAGTCATGCACTCAGCACACACAGAGACAATCACACAAGCAAAAACAAAACCCTCCTTGGTGGCGGTAACAGCAACTTTGGGCAAAACTGAGAATAGGTTTATTTCTTTCTAAATAAATAACAGCCCACCGTCTTCCAACAATTTTTTATTATTTGGAAGACTTGTTGGCAGTCCTGCTACAGTAGTGTGGCTTGAACAGAGATGTTTAATGCTCGATGTGGCCAAAATTGCCTCCTCAAAAGAAGTTATAAACAGTGTTTTTTATGGGTTTATACAACAGTTGGTTCTGAGAGCGCAATCTGATTGGATAATGGGGATTCCAGAAATTACTATATTCCTTGATAACCAGACTTGGATCCTTCAGTGGGTATATAGCTATGGTGTCCTAACTTTAATTACAGTTACTGCCTGTGGTTTCCGATAATATAGTATGCAAGAAATGTAATGTGTTATATACCTTAACTAGCAGCAATACCCGGTGAATAAGACATGCAGTCTTTAGTCCTGATGATACTACAACAGTGATATCAAGGACCTGCTGACCAACCTCTGCTCCTCCAGAGTTCAGCTGGGCTGCAATGAATATATAGCTTATGTTGACCTGACGTGTCTCTCCAGAAAGGTAACTACACATCGTAGCAACGTTTGGAATGGGATGGCCTTCCATACAATTGGTCCCTTTCCCTGACAGCACCCTACATGTGACAATGTTGGCATTACATAATGTCGTGAGTCAGCGTGACTTAAAAAGCTGATGTTTCCAAACGTTGGCAATGCGTTGTTTTTTTGTAGCATTCAGGGAGATTTATTGCTCCAGCATGCCTACATTCTCAAGGGTATATAAAGCATTAAACATGTATTAATGTTTTCATTAGTTTTTTATTGCATAGAGTAAAATACACCACGGAATGATAATAGCATGTAGGCATAATTTACATTTATTTACCTCATTTACTTAATGCATCACTTTATTATTCAGTCATGATATAGTGTTTTACTCTTGTATGTCCCTTCATTTTTATTACTGTTTCTTTTTTGAAATTTCCTACTTCTTTCTTGTAAATTTGCTGCTTTTGTCTCAAAGATTTGACTTTCCCATTTACATTTGTCTCTCATAAATGTGCAACATTTTTTCCCCTCAAATTTGACTTTTTCTTGTAAATTTGCACATTTTCTGAGAGCTGAAACTTCTCTCATAAACTTGCAGTTTTTCCCCAATTAGCTTTTTTTCCTGTAAATTAAAAACTTTGTCAAACTTACCAGTTTTTTCCTCATAAATCTGCTACTTTTTCATGTAAATTTGCAATGTTCATAGGGATGCAGTTTAAATGTTTGTTCTATGTAATGGTTTATTTTTTCTGCAGATGTGGACAATGACCCAATTTTATTTTTTAATGTTTTTTTTAAAATATTTTTTTTCTTTTTTGGTCCATTTCAAGGCTCTGGTGATAGATGATGCATGTTAAAAAAAGAGACTTTCCTGGGTGTTTTTACAAATCTTTTTAATCCACAACAATTCACACCATCAGTATGCTGTTAATAATGTTTAAACACATTCTTCTTCTTCTTCTTTTAGATTTGATTGGCAGTTGGCAGCCAGCTTACAGGTGCATTGCCGCCACCTACTCTATCTTCCTTTATAGTTGTGGCCACCGGTTCTATGACATTACTTTTAATAGGAGACAATTGTGTCCTTTGTGGTGGACCACTAGGAGGCTCCACTCATACCCAGTGACCTGGGGAGAAGGGTGGAGAGACGGGGAACATTTATGTGTGCGCACTGGCGCCAAGTGTCATTCCTGTTTAGGCTGGAGTTGAATAACGTTCTAAACTGGCAGCTCTCATGTCTCGTCACTTCATTCCTCCACACCTTCACATTTCCCGCACTTTCAAAGCAAATGTCCGAACAACAGTCCATATTCAAAAGAATATTGATATATATATGTATGTATTTGACCACATGTGGTTTATTTTTCAACATAGTCTTCCCTTCGAAGACATACAGTCTGCTTTCAGACAAACAGGGTAAACAAAACACCCAGGCTGGACAAAACATACACGTTAAATAAAACATACCAGCTGAACACACCACACAAATAAAACAGTGAGGACAGACATACAGCACATGTTTAGACAGTGGACTTGATGGTATTTAGCCATTTACTGGTTCTGGTTCAGCAGCACGATATATTGGCGGGTGGATAAATGAATTTTTGAGTTTAATGTAGGGATTCTGAATCGTCTGATTGAGGGAAAAGTTGGTATTCACTGTTTAGAACATGGGAGGAGTCAGAGCAGATGGAGTTGGCTAACCTGATCATGCTTTTCCTGTGTGCTTCATGAAAATTACTTATAAGCGGTTCACCGATGATCTTTGCACAGATTTCTATTTGATTATTGAGTTTGGTTTTAGTTTGACAGTCAGGCTGCTGAACCAGACCGTGCTACAGTACAACAGCACACTCTGTATCACTGAAGAGTAGAACAGTCATTATCTTGCTGCTGGCTCTGAAAGATCTAAGTCTATGAAGAAAGTAGACACGCTGCTGGATCTTCTTACACATATAATCTATGTGAGGTGCCCACTAGTTCGTTTCACACTGAGTGTAAACAAATTACAAGACTAAATTGTCATTAGATATGCCGTAATAGGCTACAATGTGTCATTTTATAATACTGTAGATTTTTGGGGTGCTGTGAGATTTTTTTCAATGTTGAAAAGGTTGCGTGGCTCAAAAATGGTTGAAAAGCACTGATCTAACCAATCGGTTTTCAGTCCATTTCAAACACCTGTAAATTCCAACAAAATCAGTCCAGAACACATGAAAAAGCATCAGTGTCCTTAGCTTCATCATGGGCGATAGAAGACTACATGCAGCACTGCAAGCTACTACTTCCTTTTTCTATATTTTCAGTCTTCTATTTCTTTCAGACAAATCACAGATAATTAATAAATAAAGAAAGCATACCTTGCCAATATATCCCGCATACACCTGTTACCTAACTGTCTAAAAGAAATGCTGTCAAACTCAAAGGCAGTTGCAAATTTGACCCAGTTTGACTCTGCAGCTGCAGTTTTCTTTCCTTTTTTTTTTTTTTCGGATAAATTCCCAGCGCACATTTACAGTCATCTGCGTCTACAATCTGCTGACTGCTAAGGCAACATTTCCAATATAGTTAGAGCACACTCGGTAGGGAGTACCTATACACACACACACACACACACACACACACACACACACCTCACCAGACACTAAGTCCTGGTCTCCATCACAGGCTCCACATCAGCATTTTCACCTGCTGGCGGTCAGTGACTCAGGGTCAAGGCAGGTGACTCCCACTAGTGCCACAGGAAAACAGGTCTGTATAATAAGAAAGATGAGCTCTTTTTTTTCCAGAATTACATAAAACATAATGCAGCTGTAGGAGAGTTAAACTTTACTTAAAAAAACCCAAGCAATGAGGGGTTGTTGTAACACACTTTGAGATGTTTATCATGTACTTGGATCCAATATTCTAGTAAAGGAGGCAACATTTCTCAACGCACTAGAGAGGCAGTCATACATTCATAATCTCATTGACTGAGCTCGCTGCTTTTTCCACTTGGCAGCTTTGGGTGCGATATGAGCGCTGATCTGATTATGAAACAACAGGAAAGAGGCATAAGCAGCGGGAGAGACACCAGAAAAACAGAGTTGGAGATACCATGACTATAAATGTGTGTCCTGTCATTAATATTTCACTGCATCATTGTAGCTCAAGGAGAACAAAGTGTAAAGGGGAGCGTAATGAAAAATTTATCATATTTTGACACAGCTTTGGAATTTATCTGAGCAAAACAATGAACGGGCAAATGTTCTGCTCGAGATGAAATTTAGCGACTGAAAATGGGGTTAAAATGAACATAAGGTGATTAATGCACCTAAATAATTACAGGAGGCTTTAACATAGGGTTATTGCGATTACATGCACATGCCTGGTGAAGACGTATGAGGTTTTGTAAGAGGCTATTTTTGCTCGAGATTTGTGTCTCATTTTGTTTTCACACTGGGGAGAGATGGCTGTCAAGGTCACAGGCCTTCAGTTTCTCACTTGTCCCAAAAATTCAAAACAAGCTACATGACATGTCGCAGCTCTGGCTGCACCACAACGGCACGCAATCCAAAGGAGATTAGCATATCGCTCGCATTTCTCGGCAGAAAGCCTTCACGCATGAAAATACAGAATTCTCCACTCAGGTTCTTTTTTTCCCAGCTTTACTGTACCATCAATTTGTATTCAGAGGGGGACTTAAGGCCTGTCACCTTCAGCTATTCATCCGGCCAATGAAGTATTCATGACGCAAGCTTTCGCTTCTTGACACGTCACTGCAGACCTCTTCCAATTTCAGTTCGTCTGAGGCTGGAGCCAGCGTCGCCGTGTCAGAGGGAGAGAAACAAAGTAGGAGCGTGGGTGTCACAGATTTCATGGTCTATCATGGCACAGTCTATCCCAAGCATATTAACGACAACTACTAGTGTGCGGGGTGGTAACGCAACCCAGCTCCCCCCAACAGCCAGATTGACTGAGAGCAATGACACTGCAGCAACACTGGGAAACCAACAGGAAACACATAAAGATGTAAATTTGTTCCAAAAAGGATCATTTTCAACTGTGATTTTTCACTTTTAACTCCATTTCCAAGAATCAAATCATCACCTGGCTCAGTGTGAAAAGTCTGGTGTTGGGACGCAGCGGCCTCGCATTATCTCCAACACGGCTCTTCTTTTCCCAAATCAAACACTCCTCTGCCTGCTCCATTTTCCTCTCACAGCCACAATATTTTACCTCTCTATTCCTCTTTCTTTTTCTCCCCAGGCCAATATCTGAAGCAAAAGGACAGAAAAGGAAATCCGCAGTGCCATGCTACTTTGGCCAATGGGCACACTCTGTCGAGTCACTATCCATCACTGAGATTCCTTCCTATCTGTGCAAGACAAAGGCAGCTGTTAGGGGCACAGTCATCCTCCTGTGCCGCCAGCTTTAATACTTAGAATGCTCAATATGACAACATGGGTGACTGAAATATCCGGTTTTTATCTCGCCCTGGTTATATTTGCCATCTGCATGCACCCAGATGACCTGATGCGAGAAGAAGCAAAAGCAAAGAAACAAAAAAACTGGGAAAAAAAATCAGGCTACAGGGGTGATACTGTAAATTCTAGACAATAAAAACATAAGATATCCCATACAAAGTTTTGATTAAAAAACAAGTCTTGGAATATTTCATTTGAAAATTGTGCCTTGAGCGATTACAAAAACTAGAACACTTATCTGATTAAAGGTTTTAATATTTTTCTTTGGTTTACAGAGAGAAGATTAAAAAGTTAATTCATTATGGAGACATTTATCGACAAATGGCAATTGCCTGTTCTGTTTTCTTAAAAGGGGGCCTTCAGTTTTTTAGTTGTCTGCAAAAGAATCCAAGAAAATCAGTGCAAAAACCTCCAGGCATCTCATTCCATCAGATCCCGCTGACCAGCCAGGGAGACAAAAACAAGCCTCAGAGCTTTAATCAATTATACATTTGAGTGAATACATTCATATTGGAGATATTCGCCTTTCATGTGCTTCCTTCCCAACAGAAGCGCTAACAATTTCTGAGCTCGCTGGCAGGTTAGCAAGGACACACGGCATCTAATAGACCATAACAGTATGAGGAATTAATTCCAACATAGCCCTGTGTGGAGGCTTGTGTGTATTTATTACAGGCTTTAATTATTTCATAATTGCATGACTGGAGTAAAGGTTTTGGCTCAATTTTAATTTTTCACATCCATCGCCCAACTGCAAACAATCACGGCACCTGAGATAAAGAGCAGCAATAAAGCAGCTGCAGCTCTAACATGCTGATTAAAGGACGGTCTCAGTGTCATCATGAGTCAGCAGCAGGCCGGCAAAGCCACTCGTTCAGGAAACAGCGATGCTGTTTAGGAGCAGAGAGTAGCCCGATAGCTGTCATGACCATGAGGTCAATCTCATCCTCAGCAGAAACTGAATTCCATGAGACCATTTCCGTTCCTCCCCTCCCCGGCTTTAGTCATTTACTCCTCCTGTCAGCACTTTTGATTAATGGCTTGATTTACGCTCAGGATCATGTACACTATATTGTGAGGTATCAATCATAGGAGTGTACGCATTCATGGATTTTCAACAGCTGTGTTGCCACAGCAAAAGCTTAATTATATCTGACTAATAGGGTCCATCAAGAGCAATGCCCCAGAACTGAACATATTGAACATATGCCATAAGTCTAGATCTGGTGTGCTTAAATACATGACATACCTTGTATTCTGTTTATTCTTTAGGTGCAAAATTCTCAGTCAGCTACAAAGAAAGCCACAGAAGTGAAGTGTTTATTAAGGATAAGCAGCTGTTTTCGTCTGAGCTGTGTCTACTAATCTGAAGCACCATCACACTCTAATGAATGCTCCGACAATCCCACTGGCCAGACTCAAGCTGAGCTGAGCTCTGAAATGAGACAAAATAGTCTCAAGAAAATTGCTCGAAGAAGCAGTTTGATTGAATAATTACCTTTTTATTAACTGCTACAAACCTTTGCCATTAGAGGTCGAGAAAAAGATGAATTGGGCATATGTGTGAGTGTTTCCCAGACCATCAGTACTCACGACCTCGGTTGTGTTTGAGGGCAAGGGTCACATGGTAAAGGAGCATGCTTGGATCACAAAAATCTAATTCTGGCCAATAATTAAGGCTTTTGTATTATGGTTAGGTTTTATTAGACAAAGTAACTCGTGGAAGCCGTCTGTTTCACATTAGCTGAGGGCGACAAACTTTTCAATGAGACTTCATCCTGTTGTGTCAAATGGTAAATGGTTTGCAATTATACTGCACCTTTTAACCTCAGCTTGGCTCTAAAAACAATTTATTATGTCTTTCTTATTCACAGACACATTCGCAATTGCCTTTAGGGCCACAAAACAGCCTGTGCTTTATCTACAGTCTTAAATAAGCCTGTCTGCCACCAGGAAACTCCCTATATGGTCATTTTTACCAGCAGGTCGTACAACATATATGTGCTATATGTTCTGATGTAAGGTGACATTGACCATGTTTACATGGACACAAGC
Source organism: Pholidichthys leucotaenia (assembly GCA_020510985.1). Taxonomy (NCBI): domain Eukaryota; kingdom Metazoa; phylum Chordata; class Actinopteri; order Cichliformes; family Pholidichthyidae; genus Pholidichthys; species Pholidichthys leucotaenia. The sequence continues at coordinate 237,720,485 of CM035847.1, forward strand.
AACTGGATTAAAAGCCTGATCGGAATAAAAATGCTTCATGCAAACATGCCAATCTGAATATTCTGACCTGATCACGCTCATTCGGATCAAAATTTCATTCCGATTGAGACGGGTGGGTTATGCCGATTGTTAATCCGAATGGCGCGCAAGAAAACACTTATTCCGAAGGTTGGGCAGAGAATATGTTTAGTGCGCATGTCTGTACGTCAGCCATACGTCGACGCGACGTATTTCTGCCTTTAAAGCAGCTAGCGGAAGACATAGCGGGATTAAAGCAAAACTGGTCTGTATCGTCCTGCTGTCTCCCTCTGTTCGTCATATGCAGAAGTATGTACTTGTAGCTTCATTACGGACACCAGCAGAAGCAAAAGTACAGTCTGAATAACACAATACAGGTCCATTTCAAAAAGAGAAAGACACGAAGCGGGGCTTGCTAACACCGGAAGTTGCTTCTTCTACTATTTTCGGAATGTCGAAATGTCGATGTGCGCATGTCAAAATGATTTATTCCATTCAAACGTGTGACACATGGAAATGCACGTCCTAATCGGATCAGCTTTTTCAGGATCCATGTAAACAGTAAAGTTCTGACCTGAATTGTAATCAGATTGAAGAAATTTTGCCCATGTAACCGTGGCTACTGTTGTAGCTGTAATGTGTGTAAAGTACAACCTCACCATTTTCTAACTAATACCCTAACCTTTACAACCTAAAAATGTGTATTTTTTAAGTAAAGGAAGTGCTTTGTGAAACTGGAAGTGATCTACGAGCAAGGAAGTGAAAGTCAACACAGACAGCAGTGGAAACAAGTTTAGACGGGCAGGTGAACATCCTGCATGGGGGAGCAGCTTTTATTCCCATCTTCAATTAAATACCTAAACAAGCTATCAGATTACACTCATATTGCCTTCAGACCCAAATCCACATGGAATCCACTATTTGCACCGTGATATGAATTCATTAAAACAGGTCGTACTTGCCTTTCGTTGGACTGTAGCTAATGAGTTTTATGATCAATAAATCTGTCAATTATGTTTCCAAATGTTAAAGTTGCTCTTTTTTTTAAATCATCAAAGCTCCAGATAATAAATTTACAAATATATAACAAAGAGTATCAATTACTTCTTTACCTATTTAGTCTAAAATTTGCAACATGAACCTCATCAAAATGTATTGTAATGTTTTAACCAGTAATCTACCAGTTTACAGTTTATTACTGCTTTGAAAATGGGGACATTAAAAAAACAGTTAATGATTCATATCACAATATGATGACATGATTGTACTCAAACAATACTATTTATTTACATATAGTGTAACTTGCTTATTTCTAATAAGTATGCACTAATAATGTTCAGCTTCTTGGGTTTTAAGCTTTATCTTTTAACTCAAAGCCATTTCTCAGCTTTTTGCACTCTATATTTTACACTTTGCAGCTGCAGAGGAAAACTATTTTAGTTAGCACAGGAACAACGTTATGCTTTCAAAGGTGGGGTGTTTATTAAACTTACAGTTAACCTGACTTATGGTTCAGCATTTTGATAGAACTGCAAATTAGAGAGAAAAATTAAAAACCAGGGAAACAGCTATGCAGAGTAATAAATCTGGTAAAATATAATGCAATTATAAGTAAAAACACTCAAACTCAGGTTGGGTAAACACTGCCCCTGAGTATGCTGGGAGATTCAAATCATACTGTATTAGGGAGTAAGAGTAAGGCCATTAAAACCAAAGAGATGTTGCTGAATAGAATCAATAGATTTTCTAACATAAAGGCATCATTGACTGTACTTTTTCCACATGTTAACAGCTTACACAGGTCTTATTAAAATGTTTGTGACACATTTTGGTCAAATTTTCTTTAATATTTAATTACTTCAGCATCATTGTGAATCATCTTTTGCAGCTCTACCCAAAATGGCTTGTTTCAGTGCACTTGTGTCTTTAAATAGCCAAGACTGCATTTAACTCCACCCTCCCTCTTACGTCACTATTGCAAATCTTAGCACGGATTGTGCCAAATCCAACTAATGTAATTTTGTCTTTCAGAATGAATGAAATAAAGCATCATTGGTGGACATGGGTGTGTAGTTTCAGTGGTTGATAAGATATGACCTGTCCCTGGAGTACAATAAGCACAGAGACATTCGTGAATGAGTAGCTAAACTGCTAGCTTCAGGTAGCCACTGACTGCTTAGCCATAATGGATCGATGTAGCATCACGGCAAAATTATCACAAAGTAAGCCAGAATGGCACAAGATATATTATCGACTGTGGATTAGTGAACAAGGTAGAAACAGTGATGCCTATTAGGGTGACTGAAATCTAAAGAAAATATCAATATAAAGTTAAACCTACGCTTGGTAAGCAAGTTCCTCAATACCACAGTTAGATCTGAATCTAATGCTTTCATTTGCAGACAGTGAGATTGGCCAATAAGAAAGCAGTGGGTGGGATCAAGGCTGGGCTTACCTTTGTTTGATGTACAGGAAAAAATCCAAAAGAGTTAAAATGACTTCTTGGAGGAAAACAAAACAAAACAAAACACACACACACACACACACACACACACACACACACACACACACACACACACACACACACACACACACACACACACACACACACACACACAGTGGGGAACATAAGTACTGAACTTGTCAACTTTTTTTTCATTGAACATATTTATGATGGAGCCATTGAACTGAGATTTTCACCAGATATCAGTAATAACCCAAGTAATCCATACATACAAAGAAATGAAGGCAACTGTGTTCACAAAACAAGCTATATTTAATAAAGTGGAACGACACAGGGAATAAATATTGAACACGCTTAGTGAAATTCATTTACAAAAGCCTTTGTTGGTAATACAGACGTGGACAAAATTGATCTAAATCCTATTGAACATCTGTGGAAGGAGCTGAAACATGCCGTCTGGAGAAGGCACCCTTCAAACCTGAGACAACTGGAGCAGTTTGCTCATGAGGAGTGGGCCAAAATACCTGTCTGTCACCCAGTCTGCACGGTGGCGCAGTGGTTTAGCACTGTGGCAGCACAGTTTTACCCTCGGCTGGGGGACCGCGGGGATCATGAGATCGTGGGTTCGATCCCAGCCTTCGACCAACAGTAAGCTGTGTGGAGTTTGCATGTTCTCCCCGTGTTGCGCGGGTTTACTCCGGGATTTCTCCGGTTTCCTCCCGCACACCAAAAACATGTAGGTTTAGGGCGCTCGCGCACGCAGCGACCAGCAGCCGGTGGCTTGTCGCCAGACTGCAAACCAAGTCTACCTACGGGTACAAATAAGTAACCAAAAAAAAAAAAAAAAAAAACCTGCTGAGAGGTGCAGAAGTCTCATTAACAGTTACAGAAATCTTTTGATTGCATTGATTGCCTCAAAATATTGTGCAACAAAATATTAAGTTAAGGGTACCATCATTTTTGTCCAGGCCTGTTTCATGAGTTTGTTTTTTAAAATAATTCTGTTGAACCACAATTCAAAAGCATTGTCTGATTTTCATTGGTTAATTTTCATAGAATTTTTATTCATTACCACTTTTGTCAGATTCAAGTTATTTCTGTGACCATTGTGGGTTTCATTAACAGAGGGGTGCCAACAATTTCGTCCACACCTGTAACAGCTTCCAGATGCCTCCTGTATGACGAAATTAAGCACAGGCATTGCTCAGGAGTGATTTTAGTCCATTCTTCCACACAAACTGTCTTCAAATCTTGAAAGTTCCATGGGTATCTTCTATGAACTCTGATCTTCAGTTTGTTCCATAGATTTTTAGTTGGATTCAGGTCAGGTGATTGACCTGGCCATTCTAGCAGCTTTATTTTCCTTCTCTGGAGCCAACTGAGAGTTTTCTTGGCTGTGTGTTTGGGATCATTCTCTTGCTGAAATGTCCACCCTCATTTCAACTTCAGCATCTTGGCAGATAGCAACAGGTTCTTATTAAGGATGTCTCTGTACATTTGTCCATTCACCTTTCCTTCAGTTATATGATGTCTGCCTGTACCATGTGCTGAAAAACAACTCCACACCATGATGCTCCCACCTCCAACCTTCACTGTTGGTATGGTGTTTTGGGGATGATGTGCAGTGCCATTTCTCCTCCAAACATGCTGTGTGTTGTGGCATCCAAAAAGTTCAATTTTGGTCTCATCTGACCAGACTATATTCTGCCAGTATTACTGGCTTGTCCAAATGTTGTGCAGCAAACTTTAAACAAGCTTCAACATGCTTTTTCTTCAGTAATGGAGTCTTGAAAGGTGAGCGAGCATAGAGCAAATGTCGGTTGAGTGCATTACTTATTATTTTCTTTCAAACAGCAGTATCTGCTAACTCTAGGTCTTCCTGGAGCTCTGCACGAGTGGTCTTTGGCTCTTGGATAACTCTTCTGATAATTTTTTTTAACTCCTCTGTCAGAAATCTTGTGAGGAGCTTCTGGTCGTGGCCGGTTTGTGGTAAAAAGATGTTCTTTCTACTTTCGAATGATGGCTCCAACAGTGCTCACTGGAACATTCAGCAGTTTAGAAATGTGCATGTAACCAATGCCATCATTATGTTTCACAACACTAAGGTTGCAAACATCTAGAAAGAGCTCTTTGCGTCTACCCATCACGAGTTCTTTGTGGTGTGACAATCTGATATTCACAGACCTTTTTAAAGGCTATCAGTCAGGACTTAACCAGCTAAAATTAATTCGCACTGAATGGGGATGGGATGGCTTCATAAATTTTGATGGATTTCAGCTGGTTTTGTCATGAAATGCCCCTCCGGGGCAAAAGACAAACTCAAGCACTTGACTGCAGTGAGGAACATTTATTTACAGAAAAACATAACAGTCCAAAAAATAACTGTGCAGACATACAAAAAGGCAACAGAAAAAACTTACACAGAACAGTCTCTCCTAGAAGAGAAATCCCAGGAGGATCAGGAGGGGGAGACTGCCCTAGGAGCAGGAGAACAGTCTAACATCATGGTTGGCTGCCACACTAGAGGAGAGTGCAGCAGACAAATGTATAGTGGGGCACTAATGAGCTGCAGGTGCAAGTGGCAGGAAGACCTAATTACCAAGTGATTGCAGCTGAGGAACCTGAAGCACAGCAATCAGTTGGTGGGTGTGTAAGAGGGATGAAAGCAGAGCTCTGCCAAGCAACAAAAGGTAAACCACAACACAAATACAGAAAATAACCAGACACAGAATTTACAGATGAATAATACTGACACAAAGTAAGGGTCTGAGCTCAGGGGATTCTGAGCTCAGAACATGACAGAGCCCCTCCCTCAAGGGGTGGATTCCAGAAAGCCCAAAAAGACCCCCCCCCCCCCCGAGAGGAAATACAACCAAAACTACCCCAGGTGGGAGGAAGGGGGAACAGGCTAAAGAGGGCATAAACGACACAGTACATCACCCGCACCTGCACTCAGTCAGACCCCAAAACCCCCCACAGTCCCAGGGTACCAGAATTCGGGTGGCTGGCTGAAGTCCCAGACCATCCAGATGGCCTGATGAAAAGAGTCCGGCGGCCTGCCGGAGAAAATGGGCCACCTGACCCAAAGGCTCAGTCTCTCAGGTGGCCGGCCCGAGTGCTTTAGCCACCAGGGCCGCAGAGATGACCCAAGAGGCGGTTGCCCAACAGGAAGGCCCAAGGATGGAAAGAAGGGCCAGAAGGGGGGAACAACGATGTCATCAGGCAGAGGAGGAAGAGAGATCAAGATGACGTCTGGACAAGAAGGAAGGGAGGCCACAATGGTGTCTGGAAGGGAAGGAAGGGGGACCACGACGGTGTCCGGCAGAGGAAGGAAGAGGAACCCTGATGACATCTGGCAGTGGAGAAGGAGCCTTGGCATCCTCAGGCTAGCCGGCAGCACCCTCGATGACCTCAGGCTGGAGCACTGCAGCAACATTGCACCCTCAGTGGGCCGCAACTGGGCCAACGCTGCACCCTCAGTGGACCCCGACTGGGCCAACGTTGCACCCTCGGTGGACCCCGACTAGGCCAATGCTGCACCTGCGGTGATCCCGGCCTGGGACAGAGTTTCACCAGTGGTGGTCCTGGCCTGGGACCTCATTGCTGCTGTGGTGAGCCCCGGCTGGGCCTGTGTTGAACCCACGGAGGACCCTGACTGGGCCAACACTGCACCCGCAGTGGAACCCGGGCTGGAACGTAGCTCACAAAACAGGTCCATGCCTGAGCGCAGCACCCACGTTGGGTTAACACCGGAACGCAGCCACCACGAGGGCCCCAGCTCTGGATGCCGCACCCACGGAGGCTCAGCCTGTGGAGGAACCCACACAACGGCCTCAGGCAGGAGGGGAGCTGGATCTGGGACGACCTCAGTGGAGGAAGCTGGACCCACAGTGTCATCCGATGATGAGCCTGGATCCTTGGAGACATCTGATGGTACTGGAACATCTCCAACGATCCTGGAAGGGAGCTCAGACAAAACACAAAGAAAAGCAGGGTCAGGGTCACTGGCAGTAGCGGAGTCCAGCGAGGCGAGCTCAAGTGCAGCAGATAGCTGCATCTGGCTCTCCTCACCAAGAGCCAGGCAAGACTTCTCTAATTTGAGAGGAGAAAGACAAAAGAGAGTACTTGCCTGAGCTCAAGCTTCACCGCCGTCCAGGACTCCGATGATACAGGCGATGTTATCTTGGGTTCAGCCTCTAGGAGGTCTAACTCCAGTTTCCACTCTGCTGCAGTGGCTTCCGCAGCAGGTGTGATGATAACAGCAGTTCTAATGCCCCCAGGCAAAGAGTCCAATGCTGGTGACTGATACGGCGAGGAAGCTGGGGGGGTTGGCTCCATGCAGGCTCTGGAGCTGGGTCCTCCAGGGCCACTGGCTCCTCCACCATCTGACAGCTCTGTTCAGGGACCGACAGACACTCAGGAATAGATGGAGGAGACACAGAGAGCATAGGAAAAGCCTTAATAGCTGCAGCTGGAGGAGAGAGGCCAGTGGACTGCTGAAACTGAGCCTCTCTCCCGGGAGACAGACAAGGTTTATTATTATAACATTGAATAGAATGAAAAAACACTTGCCTGTCATCCCGGTCTTTGATGTTAACAGCTGCAGGTGACAGGCAGACATCCCTCTCCGTGTCATCGGCGATCCTGACTCTCTTTTTGGATTGTGGAGGAGCCGGCTCTGACAACACGGAAGTGGGTGGCGTCAGGAAACAGACGAGAGATCGCACCAGAGGGAAGCAAGGAGAGGCCGGTACAGTGTGGAAACAAGCTAACGGAACAGCTGGGGAAAAAAGAACTGAAGGCTGTACCGGCGTGGGAGGCTTCTGTGTCGGTGCCGGGAGAAGGGCTGCTGAGGAGGTCGGAGAAGTCCTTCAACGATGAGAAGTGGGATGCTTCTATCTGCGTGGAGCTGGAGCCGGTGGTGAGCGCACAGGAGTTGATGCAGGCCTAGGCATCGCCTTCCTCCGCCCCTCCTCTGTGCACGAGAAGGAAAAAATGGAAGAAAGGACATCCAGTGCCTTTGGGTTATTCCAAACGTTGGGAAAAGCCTGCATCACATGCGCCGCGTCATCTCGGCTCTCATCAACTGCCCTGGAAGAACGGGAGGCTTGGGACCGTGACAAAATGCGCTCCAGCAGACAGACCGCCCGCCGCTCCACCTCGTCCATGGTGACTCCAAAAACAGGTGGGTAGAAAACACACAAAAGGTGAAAAAATGCCTCACTGCAGAAGCTGAGTTTTTAACTGGCAGCAGCCATCTGTCATGAAACACCCCTCTGGGGCAAAAGACAAGTTCAAGCGCTTGACTGCAGTGAGGAACATTTATTTACAAAAAAACATAACAGTCCAAAAAGTAACTGTGCAGACATACAAAAAGGCAACAGAAAAAACTTACACAGAAGAGTCTCTCCTGGCAGAGAAATCCCAGGAGGATCAGGAGTGGGAGACTGCCCTAGGAGCAGGAGAACAGTCTAACATCATGGTTGGCTGCCGCACTAGAGCACTCCTCTCGGCGCCACACCAGTCGGCTGCCTTTTGCAACAGCGGCTCGATTCCGAGTTTTTTTTTTTTTCCCTTCCTCTCTCTTTTGATCACTTTTTTTTTTTTTCACCCCACTTATATCACGGACACACAGATCGTCCCAAATGTCTCCTGAGCCGGTGGACGGAGCCACTGTTTATAGCAGGATCCGATACAACAGGGAAGAGCTGCTAGCATTTAACCGCCACCCGGTCCCACTGGAAAAACTCGACATACCGAGAGAACTGAGGCGAAAACGCCGCGGCTGCCGGGCTGGAGTAAGGCGGAGGACAAAAAATATAAGGTACAGACCCTCCCTTCCATCTGTTGTCATGGGAAATGTACGGTCGATACTGGGAAAGTTAGATGAGCTAGCGGCTATCTCCCGTTATGATAGCACTTACCGGGAGTGCTCTCTCCTTTTGTTTACTGAGACGTGGCTAACTGAACTAGCAGCAGATGCTAACATTGAGCTGGAGGGTTTTCACATGATACGAGCTGACCGAACACCAGAGAGTGGCAAAACTAGGGGCGGTGGAGTGATAATGTATGTTAACAACAACTGGTGTAGACCGGGACATATCACTGTTAAACAACGACACTGCAGCAAAGACATTGAGTTGCTAGCTGTTAGCATGAGGCCTACATATCTCCCGAGAGAACACTCACACGTGATCTGCATTGTTGTTTATGCAAATCCGACGGCGAACGCTGGGACAGCGCGTGACGTCATCCATTCAGTAACCAGCAGGCTGCAGACAGAACACCCAGATGCTCTTCTCCTCATCTCAGGCGATTTCAACCACGTTTCACTGTCTCCCATTCTGCCCACTTTCACCCAGTATGTCACATGCCACACTAGAGACAATAAAACACTGGATTTGTTCTACGCAAACACTAAGGAGGCGTACACCTCATCACAACTCCCCCCACTTGGGAGATCAGATCACAACTTGGTTCATCTCCGACCGGTGTACAAACCCCTAGTGCACAGACAACCTCCGGCCATGCACACTGTGAAGTTATGGTCTGAGGAGACAATGGACACTCTAAAGGACTGTTTTGAAGCCACTGCCTGGAAGCAGCTCTGCGATCCACATGGTGAGGACATCGATGGCCTCATTCACACCTTCACGGGCTACCTCAGCTTCTGTGTGGACAAATCCGTTCCCACCAAGACCATACGGCGTCACTCAAACAACAAACCCTGGATCAACCCTGAGATAAAAACACTTCTGAGAGAGAAGAAGAGGATCTTCAGGTCGGGGAACAGGGAGATGCTGAAGTCCGTACAGAGGGAGCTGAGGAGAAAGATCAGAGAAGGCAAGGACAGCTTCAGGAAGAAGATGGAGGACAAGCTGCAACAGAGCGACATCAGCGGGGTCTGGAGAAACCTCAAAACCATCTCGGGGCTCCAGAATACCTCCCCCCAGGCCACGGGGGGCAGGGAGTGGGCGAACAACCTGAATCTGTTTTTCAATAGATTTGACCAACCGCCCTCCCCCCTGTCTGCACAACAACCACTGCTGCCTCTAAGAAATCAAGTCCTGCTACCCACTCCCCACTCCACCGACACCCCCCCACTCCACCGACACCCCCCCCACTCCCAACACACAGCCCCCCATCCTGACCCTGACCAAGACCCAGGTGAGGACGGAGCTGAGGAAGATCAAGGCGAGGAAGGCGTCGGGACCGGACGGCATCAGCGCAAAGCTCCTCAAGTCCTGTGCAGACCAGCTGTGTGGGATTGTGACATATATCTTCAACATGAGCCTGAAACTGGGGAGGGTACCACAGCTGTGGAAAACATCTTGTGTGGTACCTGTACCAAAAACTTCCCACCCCAAAGACCTGAACAGCTTCAGACCGGTGGCCTTGACGTCCCACTTGATGAAGACCCTGGAGAGACTGCTCCTTGCTCATCTCCGCCCCCTGGTGGAACCAGCGATGGATCCACTCCAGTTCGCCTACCAGCATGGCATTGGGGTGGAGGATGCGGTGATCTTCCTCCTTCACCGTTCTCTGTCCCACCTGGAGAAGCCCGGGAATATGGTGAGGATCATGTTCTTTGACTTCTCCAGTGCTTTCAACACCATCCAACCGATGATCCTGAAGGACAAGCTGCTGCGCGCAGGGGTGGACCAGCACCTGTCATCATGGATCCTGGACTACCTCACGAACCGGCCTCAGTTTGTGAGAACCCGGGACTGTGTTTCCGACACGATCATCAGTAGCACGGGGGCCCCCCAGGGAACGGTGCTGGCTCCCTTCCTGTTCACTCTTTATACTGCGGACTTCTCACACAACACAACACATTGCCATCTACAGAAGTTCTCTGACGACTCTGCGATCGTTGGTCTCATCTCCAGCGGAGATGAAGCTGAGTACAGAGGGCTTATCCAGGACTTTGTGGACTGGTGCCATCGGAACTGCCTCCAGATCAACGCGAGGAAAACTAAGGAGCTGGTGGTGGACTGCCGCAGGCATGGGCAGCCCCTCACAGCACCAGTAAATATACAGGGAACAGACATCGAGATGGTGACATCCTACAAGTACCTGGGTATTCATCTGAACAATAAACTAGACTGGTCACACAATACTGACGCACTCTACAAGAAGGGACAGCGCAGGCTGTTCCTGCTGAGGAGACTCAGGTTTTTGGTGTACAAGGGGCGCTGCTGAAGTCATTCTATGACACGGTGGTGGCATCAGCCATCACTTTTGGAGTGGTCTGCTGGGGCAGTGGCATTACTGCAGCCGATAGGAAGAGACTGAACAAACTGATTAAGAAAGCTAGCTCTGTCCTGGGGCAGCGCCTTGATCCGATGGAGGAGATAGGAGAGAGAAGGACGGTGGCTAAACTGTCATCTCTGCTGGAGTCCGAGTTCCACCCTATGCAGGACATACTGGATGCACTGAGGAGCTCATTTAGCAGCAGACTACATCATCCCAGGTGCACAACCGAGAGGTTTCGTAGGTCCTTCCTACCAACGGCTGTCAGACTGTACAACCTAAGCAGGGCTGCTCGCAGAGATAGCAAAAAGACGTAACAAACTAATAGTTTTTTGAATGCAAAAGATGCAATAGACTTACACAATGGTCCCCTCCGGCATACAACTAGGAACATACCGGTCGCTATGGAGGGTGAGAATATGTATGGGCACATAATCATACCATGTAGGATAACTAAATAGACGGTTATGCTGTTTCATCCCACCTAGCAACAATGCTCTGCACTGTGTGTGTTTATATATTTACATATTTATTCCATCTAGCTACAATGCTCTGCACTGGGTGTGTTTATATTTATATATCTATATATTTATTCCATCTAGCTACAATGCTCCGCACTGTGTTTTTATATATCTACATATTATTCCATCTAGCTACATTGCTCCGCACTGTGTGTGTTTATATACTTGCATATTTATTCCACCTAGCTGCAATGCTCCGTACTGTGGGTGTTTATATATTTACATATTTATTCCATCTAGCTACAATGCTCTGCACTGTGTGTTCATATATTCATATATTTATTCCATCCAGCTACAATGCTCTGCACTGTGTGTCTGTGTGTGTGTGTGTGTATATATATATTTTATAGTAATATGTACATATGTATATTAGCTGCTCTTGCTTGCTTGTTTTTTTTCTTGCCTTCTGATTGTTGCTCTGAGTGTTGCTATCCCTGTGCTGTTGCAATCCTGGAATTTCCCCATTGTGGGACTAATAAAGGCTTATCTTATCTTATCTTAGAGGAGAGTGCTGCAGTCAAATAAATAGTGGGGCACTAAGGAGCTGCAGGTGCAAGTGGCAGGATGACCTAATTACCAACTGATTGCAGCTTTTTTTGACACAGAATTTACAGATAAATAATACTGAAACAAAGTAAGGGTCTGAGCTCAGAGGAAGCTCAGCGGAATCTGAGCTCAGAACATGACATCTCACCACCTCCATAACCGTGTGGTACGCAGGAGCCACTGCCAGGGACAGACTAAGGCTGCAGCGCGTCGTGCGCACTGCTGAGAAGGTGATCGGCTGCAAGCTCCCATCTCTCCAGGATCTGTACATCTCCAGGACCCGGAGGCGTGCTGGCCGGATCATAGCCGATCCCTCACACCCTGGTCATGTACTGTTTGCCCCCCTCCCCTCTGGTAGAAGACTTCGGTCCATCCAGACTAAAACCTCCCGTCACATGAACAGCTTCTTCCCCTCTGCCATTAGACTGCTGAACACTAAGTGACTCTCGTGCACCATGTACAGCAGCTCAACCAGACTCATGTCAATCATCACTGTTTTCTTCCTGCATTACCGACTGCACTATATAGTTCTCCACAGTATCTGCTGCTGGCTAATATATATTTTAACTGTTGACCAGTATCACTTAATCTTATCCTACACTTTATTACATGTATAGTTTATTTCTCTTATCTTATCATGTTTAATGTTGCAGCATTGTACCGAGACAAATTCCTAGTTTGTGTACTACATGAACAATGGCAATAAACCTGATTCTGATTCTGATTCTGATTCTGACAGGTTTCTTGGCTTTCTATGCCTTTTTGCACTTCTTTTTCTTCATGTGTTCAATACTTATTCCCTGTGTCATTCCACTTTTTAAAATGTTGACGTGTTCAATATTCTTCCCGCTGTATATATATTAAAGCTGTGTGTGTGTTTTTTTTAAGAGAAGTGAGTATTTTGATATTTTTCGATAATCATGTGACCAATAGACACATTTCAGAAAGTTGAAACCTATAAAAACACCCTTTTTCAGTCAGTGACCCCTTTAAATTACAGTCTATGTATAAAAGGTATACATTTCTAAATTGGTCATTTTTAATCTGTAAAAGAAACTATATTTTATTCACTAAATAAAAATCTAGAAGAGCAGTGCAGAAAAGGACAAACACACAAGGCTAAGCTAAGCACAAGTTTACAAGGGGACGCAGACAAATTTTACTGACCTAAAAAAAGTCCTATATTAATCTATAGAGGGTGAAAAAGAGGGGAGTGCTTGGCGCATCGTGGGGGAGGTCCCTTGGGTGCCTGGGCCTGTAGCAGCATAATGGATCAGGGTCACCTGCTCCAGCCCTAACTAAAATGGAACCCTTTAAGCCTAATTTTAAAAGAACATATTCACAAGAGATTTAAAACAGTGATATCTGGTCAATACAGTGTAAAAACCTCACATCTGTTTTGAAAAGGCTGTTGTGAAATACATGGCTTTTAGATAATTTGGCTCTATTTACATTAGAGTACACCAAGGGAGCACTGGACAACTCTTAGAGATATGATCAGCCAAAAGCTTGTGAAACTGTGTAGTAGGTCATAGCTTACTAAACATCAAACAAGCTCATATGATATTAATCCACATTACTGGCAGATGATGACTGATTAAAGCATAAGACCACAACGAGCCAATATGAATTAGAAAAATCCTTTTGGCTTTGAGGGTGGTTCCATTTTTATAGTACAAATGAAAGTCCAATTATTGTCTTTTTTCACCAATATGGTGAAAATTTCTAAGTAAATAAAAACAAGCCTTGTATGCTTAATAGAGTAAATGGGATGTGGGCATGTTTACAAATAAGCTACAGTTGACTGCTGTAAGCTTTCAGGTTAACGGTGGAGATTTTTAAGCACCTATGAAAGGTGCAGGGTCACGTTTAATTAACAAAATAACATTATATACGTTCATAACAAAGGGGCATTGGTAAAGAAAAGGCTAAAAAGACCCTAAGATCACAACATTATTTAAAAAAAAAACCTGCATTTTGAAAAACGTATTTTTACCGTGCTGTTTTACAATATTATCCAGCTAATAATAACCTTACCAAAAATGCAGTGAGACTAAAAGCCAGTTCATGATGAAGAATGACACAAATTTACATAGCTGTGTGATTGCTCAAAATCCGTGCCAGTCTCCTGCCATTAGCATGCAGTGTCATTTCAGTAATAGTGACACTTTGATCATTTTTGTGGGCCATAATAGGAAAAGACAGGTCTGATACACTAAATGAAGGTTTTACAACTACCTCTGCTCCATTGAGCTCTAACCTGAGAATGCAAATTGGCTTCACGAAAACGGAGTGATTTCATGGTTCACCGACTGCTACATAAGCATATGGTCTGCAGTCTTTTACGAAAATTTATTATAGACGAAAGGAGGATTTTATGTTAATCTGTAACTGCTCCTTTTGCAATCATTTAGTTATATTTACTGCACCTTCACACTGATGCTATATTTTTTTTTAAGTTACTTAAAAACTCAATGGAATGAAATCACTTTTTCCTGCGTAGCAACATTATGCCATCAGTACTTACAGCACTTGGAGAACACACAGGTTTTCTCTTCAGAAATTCAAGCATGAAGATTACAAGGTCTTAGTACGACAAGCATTAGCATATCCTGTTACATACAAGCCTGCAAGCGGGGTTATGAGGAAGTAATGGAGCAGCCTTTAGTAGGTTGCAATTTTGTACAGTTAATTGAATAGTGCAGAAACCTGCAATAAAATATTGGCAGCTTTCTAACATAATCCCTGGCAGATATCAATGTGTCATAAGGATTATGAGTCAACAGATTTGAAAACTGGGGTGAGGGGAAAAAGAGGAAATTATTATTTTTACCGTCTTCTCTTCCCTAATAAAGTGGGAGGGGAAACAATTTTACAGAGCCCCCCAGCACGAGCCCAATTTACTAAATGAATGTGACAAGTTGTCTGCAAACAAGAGATGGGACTAACTATGAATCATACTAGCTCGCCAGATATTTTTCCTTATTTACCATCTGCAAATAATGTCAGAATTGTGCCCAAGCGCTGTCGGAGCTGTCACTTTGACAGGTTGTGGAGGTGGTGGTGCAGCAGTCAGCAACAAAACAGGTTAAAAAAAAAAACAACAAGCGCTCTTCATTTCCTTCCCCTCATGAAAACATCCCATATCTCTCTCCGGGGCTAGTAAACACTCGGGTTTCTGTAATTTCTGAATATTATTCTAACTGTAAAAGAAATTGTCTGTCAACGCAGGAGTCATGATGAAGAGCCCAAACAGAGAGAGGAGATAAGATAAGATTGTTTTCTATATGTCAAACGAAGAAGGTAGGGAGGCCATTTCTTTAACCAGAGCAACCTGAGCCACGAACTCCCCCAGTACAAACAGTTTATTAAATGCCCCACCAGAGGAGAGAACACGCTGGATCTCTGTTACACTACAGTTAAGGACGCGTATCGCGCTGTTCCCCGCGCTGCGCTCGGACTATCTGATCACGTGATGGTCCACCTGATTCCCACATACAGACAGAGACTGAAGCTCACTAAACCTGTTGTGAGCACTACGAGGAAATGGACCAGTCAAGCTGGGGAGGAGCTGCGCACGTGCTTGGATATAACTGACTGGGACATGTTTAAAAGTGCTACGCATGATCTGGATGAGCACACGGACACTGTGACCTCATATATCCACTTTTGTGAGGAGAGCATTCTTCCATCGCACACCAAGGTGAGTTACTCCAACGACAAGCCCTGGTTCACAGCTAAGCTCAGACAGATCAGGAAGGAGAAGGAAGCAGCGTTGAAAAGTGGAGACCGGGACTGCTACAGGGAGGTCAAATACCGGTTTAGCAGAGAGCTGAGGAGAGCTAAATCTGTGTATTCTGAGAGACTCCAGCAACAGTTCAATGCTAACGACTCTGCTTCTGTGTGGAGAGGACTGAGGCAAATCACCAACTATTGGACTCAGGCTTCTAAGGGACAGGCCCTTAGAAGCCAGCGCCACTGCCTCCATGGTCCCCACTTCATCAAAGGCGGCCCCCCCTCCTCCCCCCCTGCCCTTGCCATCAGTGAGCAGGACGTGCACAGACAGTTCTCCAGACTGAACCCGCGCAAGGCCCCCGGTCCGGACGGCGTGTCTCCCTCCACCCTGAGACACTGTGCGGAGGAGCTGACTCCTGTCTTCACAGACATTTTTAACACCTCCCTGAAGTCATGCCACGTGCCGGCCTGCCTCAAAACCTCTACCATCGTCCCTGTCCCCAAGAAGCCACGGATCACTGGACTTAACGACTACAGACCTGTAGCGCTCACCTCTGTAGTCATGAAGTCCTTTGAGCGCCTGGTCCTGCCCCACCTCAAGACCATCACCACTCCCCTCCTGGACCTGCTGCAGTTTGCCTACAGAGCCAACAGGTCTGTGGACGACGCAGTCAACCTGGCCCTCCACTCCATCCTGCAGCACCTGGACTCCCCGGGAACCTACGTCAGGATCCTGTATGTGGACTTCAGCTCTGCATTCAATACCATCCGCCCCGCTCTGCTCCAGGACAAGCTGTCCCTGCTCAACGTGCCTGACTCCCTCTGCAGGTGGATCACCGACTTCCTGACGGACCGGAGGCAGCATGTGTGGCTAGGAAAGACTGTCTCAGACTCTGTTAACATCAGCACCGGATCACCCCAGGGCTGTGTACTTCCCCCCCCTGCTCTTCTCCCTTTACACCAACTCCTGCACCTCCAGCCACCAGTCTGTCAAGCTGATCAAGTTTGCGGACGACACCACCCTCATCGGGCTCATCTCCAACGGCGACGAGTCCGTCTACAGGAGAGAGGTGGCCCAGCTGGCGTCCTGGTGCAGCCACAACAACCTGCAGCTGAACGCTTTGAAGAGGGTGGAGATGTTCGTGGACTTCAGAAAAGTCACAGCCCCTCTGCCCCCCCCTTACCCTCACAGACTCTCCCATCACCACTGCGGATTCCTTCCGCTTCCTGGGCACCACCATCACCCGGGACCTCAAGTGGGAGCCGACCATCAGCTCCCTCATCAAAAAGGCCCAGCAGAGGATGTTCTTCCTGCGGCAGCTGAGGAAGCTCAAGCTACCCACCAAGATGTTGGTGCAGTTCTACATGGCCATCATCGAGTCCATCCCCACCACCTCCATCACCGTGTGGTACACAGGAGCCACCGCCAGGGACAGACTAAGAAGGTGATCGGCTGCAAGCTCCCATCCCTCCAGGACCTGTACATCTCAAGAACCCGGAGGCATGCAGGTCGGATCATAGCCGACCCTTCACACTCTGGACACGCACTGTTTGCCCCCCTCCCCTCAGGCAGAAGACTTCGGTCCATTCAGACTAAAACCTCCCGCAACATGAACAGCTTCTTCCCCTCTGCCATCAGACTGCTAAACACTAAGTGACTTATTAGACTCTCATGCACTACGTACAGCAGCTCAACCGGACTCATGACAATTATCACTGTTTTCTTTTTGCACTACCGACTGCACTATGTGGAACTCCACAATATCTGCTGCTTGTTAATATATTTAAAAATCGCATAGATTAGTATTAGTTATTCATATTCTTCCTTTTATTGCATGCATAGTTTTTTTATTTTTATCTTTAGTGCTACTCCATGTTTAATGTTGCAGCATTGCACCGAGACAAATTCCTAGTTTGTGTACTACATGAACAATGGCAATAAATCTCATTCTGATTCTGATTCTGATTCTTTAGCTGGTACACACTTCTCTCCTGATTCACAAAACTCTGTTATTTGTCTTATTGGTTTCTAGAATTAAATCAATCATATCTATAAGAATAGTGCACATAATTGCAGAGGTTGAGTTTAATTTGGCAAATTATTTAATTCTACATCTGATTTGTTATCAAATTACATTTGCAGTAGTCACTCACTTTAAACTTTGAGACATTCATTATGATATCAAACTTTAGGATACCAGCAGGAATTATACCTTATGTGCTTGAAAAAAAATGCAGCCTCTAGTGGCTGTGAAAGTAACTACATGCGGTGAAGTGGCAGCAGGTGATATGTTTAAACTGCTGAAAAATGAACTTCCTCATTCTCCCCAAATCCTTTCCTTTTCTGTAAACTTAACCTGAAGTCATAGTGAGAAACCATACCCACTACTGAATTTTAGGCATCTATAAATGTCCATTTATTAAGTAAAGGAAGTGAATCAGGAAATTCAGAAGTGAACTGTGAAACTGCAGGTGCCATCCTCAGTCCTTCACCCATCTTTGGACTTCCATTTGAGTGCTTTTGAGACTGGGAAGCTGGTGCGGTGTTTGGAAATGTTCCCTCACTCCCTACTCACTATACAGTGAATTCAAATGTGGTGAACTATATGGTGAACTCAGTATAACAATAAAATTTTCAGCTTCCAGACAATATTCTGCTTACTTTCTCAGTGGCGTGAATGATGTCATTATGGTGAGACAGTAAAACGTAACAGATGAATGGTGTTCAGAGGTGATTCTAGAGTGTCTTTGGGTCGTAGGCAAAAATTCAAAGGGGGGCCCTCCAACCATCATTCATCACCCTTATATAATAAAAAATCTGACACTAGCAAAAAATGTGATGTGGTCACATCAGGACCAGCAGAGGGACACACTAAGCTGCTCTGAGCTAAATTAACTACTGTATTATTTGCACTACTTACCACTGTCTTGCTTTCTTTTCTCCTCTTCCTAAAAACAACTTTGCTTCATTTTGATACAGCCACTCGCACTTGTTTGCTTACATAAGATGCACACTGGTACTTGTGTGAGTGAGAGGTGGGGGTGGGGCACCTTTAGGGAGTTCTGTGCCAGCCTGCCACTGTCATTGGAAACTCTCCACACTGTCACTTCTGTATTGATTCAAAGTTTGCTAGCCCTCAGGGATCCCCTTCTGGCCTGGGGCTCCAAGCATTTTCCCACCTGCACGCGGCACCTCCGATGGTGTTAAAAAGTGAATATCTGCACATATTTTGTAGTAAATATACAGTATATTAAATCAAATTGTTTTTACATTAATAATAAATAAAATGCTTTAAGGCAGCTTATGTTGTGATGTGAAGCTCTCTCCTCACTGCTCCTTTGGCTGTGCATTCCATTATGGGATACATTGGCTAAAGTAGTAACCACTGGTTTTACAGCACTTTCCAAAATGCATTGTGGGATATTTTTAGTGCGCTATATAGTAAGTGAAGTTACCATTTAAGATATGGCACAGCACTACAAAATGGCTGATTCACTATCCTATATAGGGAACGAGTAAGTATTTGGAACACAGCATGTGTTGGTCACATGGTTGGTCATATTCTGAAATGAGGAGCTTTGCTTTGTCCTTATTCTTTATCTGAAAGACTAGTTGGACATTGCATTGCAGCATCTAGATAAAAACTGACATATTGTTATTAAAGGGGAATCGCAGTAAAACCAAATTTATCTGGATTTATCGGTTCACTCTAACCTTAACCCTTAATCATGTGTATAAATGTCTTTAGAATCTTGAGTAGGCCTTGGTGCAGGCTGAATCTAAATTAATATTGAATATGTCGCTGTGGAGTTGTGTCTACTGCAGCATCACAATATAAACTGTAATCATACTTCATGATTATGCCTAAAGACCAAGCAAACATTATAATTTTCATAGTCTTAATGCGATTAATACTGACTGGCAACGGCCACCCTTGGGTCTTTACACAGCCCCTGTCCTCAGTAGACGTCAGTGCTATTCTTAGTCCAATAGATGAAAATCCCAAAAAGAAAACTCGCTGTTTTGTTATACTATTGATTCACACAGCTCTATGCAGAAGTAGAGCCACAAAAAAAACATCCATTGTGGCAATGTGGTAAGACACAATCCACTGACTGTCCCATGCTGATGTTATTTTCATACTCTTTTATAATATAATCTGTACTGGGTAATGTTGCTCAGAAAAGAAACAATGCATCTGTCCATAGCCATAAGAGAGAGAAATTTGGGCATCACTGCTTAGGCTGAAGCTTTAATGGATGGATAAATAAACAATAACATTTCTTAAAGTTACATGCAAACATTACCCAACAACTTCTTTGTATTTTTACCCCACTGTCTCTTGGTGGGACTGATACTGATTTCGTTCTTGATGCTTATTCACAACAGGTGACTTAAATTGAAGAGGTGAACGGCATGGCGATCCAGTGATTAGCACTGATGCCTCATAGCTAGAAGGTTCCTGGTATGAATCCCCAGGTTGGCAGGGGACCTTTCTGTGTGCAGTTTGCATGTTCTCCCTGTGCTGTGTCGGTGGGCGCTCTGGTTTCCTCCCACAACCCAAAGACAAACATGTTAACTGGTGATCCTAAATTGTCACTGTTTATCTGTCTCTGATAAGTATGTAAAATAGAGGATTAGTGTAGTTACTAGTTCAGTGCTTTGAGTGGTTTGTGAGACCAGAGAAGTCCTATATAAATGCAGGTCTTTTTCCTTAAAATACAATACTATCAGGTCTATTTTTTTTGCTTCATAAAAATTTAACCAAACCCACGACATATTCCTCACCTGTGCTTTGATGCTTCTCTTTCCTGAACTTACGTCAGTCCAGTCAAGAGACATCTCAAAGTTATCTCGATAGCCTGTCAGGTCAGTGCCTTCTTTTGGATAATAATCACTTCTTGCTGACACTGAAGTTGGTGCATAAATGATAAAACTTAAAATAAATATCTTCACATGTTTAATTTACTTGGGCAAGCAAAGAAAACAGCATCTTAATCATTAATCATTATTACCAAGCCCAGACAGCACCAGTGTCAAAATATCAAACTAATCAGAACTGAAAATATGAACATAAAACAGAAAAAAAAAACCCCAAAAAACTTGCTGGTCTTTATCTAGACAGTCAAAGGAATCTTGAGAACCACAAACTGTTTTAGTGTAATTCATTGCGATAACATGTACAGTACATATTTTTTTTCCCATTGAAAGAAACAGATATAATGTCTTTGTTTTTTCAGTGACTGTTGGTTCTTTTATCTCGGAGTCTGCTGCTTTAACTTGTAGGGTGCCTCAGGGCTCTATTCTGGGTCCTCTTTTGTTTGCTATTTATATGCTTCCCTTGAGTTTTATTTTAAACAAATTTAAAGGTGTCTCTTATCATTTTTATGCAGATGATATCCAGCTGTACTTTTCTTTTAAACCAGACCACACTCTTAATTTTAACTTATTTATGATTGTCTGTCTGAGATCAAGGAGTGGTTGAGTAACAACTTTCTGCAACTTAACACTGATAAAACTGAGGTCCTCAATGTAACACCCGACAGTATAGCTCCAAAGGTGTTGGATGGTATTGGGTCACTGAGCTCACGTGTACAGGCTGATCTTAAAAATCTGGGAGTTATTTTTGATCAGTCCATGTCTTTTGATAAACATGTAAAGTCGTTAACTAAGTTGTGTTTTTAACATCTCTGAAATATCTCTAAAATTAGATCGTTGGACTTACAGAATCAGCTGGAAACTATTATACATGCCTTTGTCTCTTCATATCTGGACTACTGTAATGCTCTTTTTACATGTTTGAATAAGTCTTTTATAGATCACTCACAGTCAGTCCAAAATGCTGCTGCTTGTCTCCTTACTTGATCTAGCTGGCTCTGCCATATAATGCCCATTTTATCCTCCATGCATTGGCTTCCCATTAATTTTAGGATTCAATGTGAAATTCTTGTTTTTACCTATAAAGCCATTCATGGTGAGGCTCCTTCTTATATCTGTGACCTACTGCATCCATATTTTCCTAGCAGGTCTATCAGGTCTTCTTCGAGTCAGAACCTTCTCTCAGTACCAAAACCTAAACTCAAGACCAAAGGTGACAAAGCCTTTGCAGCTGTGGCACCAAATTTATGGAACTCCCTACCCCTCATTTTAAGATCTGCACCTTCACTTACTCATTTTAAGAAGCAGTTAAAAACCCATCTTTTTACTTTAGCGTTTTATTAATCCTCTGCTGGTTGTACATTGTTCTTGTGTCTTTTATTGTTTACTGTTTTTATACTTATATCTATTGTCTTTTATTTATTTACTGTTTGATTTTATGGAAAGCACTTTGTGAGCCTGTCTGTGAAAAGCACTCTACAAATAAACTTATTATTATTACTATTATATATAATGTCTTTAAAATGACTCATCTAACCTCTTAAGCAGGAAGGGAATTAAGCATCCCTTGTCATTTAATGTAAAAAAAAAACATAGCAACATGAATATGTGGATTATCAAGCGTTAAGCCTCTTCATATTTAAACTCATAGCAACTGAAAAAAAATCCACCAATAAATGATAAATATTCATCAGCAAATTTGTTGCATAGCAGTTAATAATCCTGCAGCTCCGCTGTCTGTTTTGTTTTTCTTTCTGTGTACTTGGGCACATTTATTTCTGTATGTATTATTGATATACTTGGAAGATAATGTTACAACAAGGTCTTGGGATCCATCCAGCTCAGATGGATAGCTGTTTTTTTCAGGACTTTCACTGACTCCTCTTGGTGCATTTGGCAGTTGCAAACATATGTATACTGCTGGCATGGCTGTGCTAGCCATCTATAATAGATACGGAGGCATGTGGTGTGGAACAAGTTACCTCCAGTGAGAAACTGGGACTCTATAAAATGTTAAAATGGGCCTCTGCAAATATGGGCTGCATTTCCATGAATAATATCCAGAGGTACATGAAAATGTCAATCGTCGTCTGCCGGGCTTTTAGGGATTTTGGAAAGCAATGAGAGAATAAGTCTTACTTAAATGAATGTCACTTAGCAGATCTCCATTTCCTTGGTGTGTCTCAGTTGCTCAGCCTTAAAAAGCCTGCACTAAATCTTCAAAAGTTCAAGAGGTGCACTTGATTATAATACACACATTTTTACACAAAAGACTTCTCTCAGGTTATGTAAGAAAAATGCTGCTGTGTATGGATGGCAACAAGCTGTAAGTTTAAAGGTCCCATATTGTGCAATTTTTAAGGGCTACTTTTAAGTTTTGACATTGTCAAGGACACATACAACATATGGCGTGTTAAAGACCAAACACCATTTCTGTGTTGCTTTACAGCTCTTTAAAAAAAGCAGTCTTTAATGTCAGTCTGAAAAAGTCAGCTTTCAGCCTCCCTACTACCCCATAGCACCAGGCATATGTTTTTTTTTAAGACTAAATTTGGTTGGTGTGCCCAAGGCTTAGTTTAACCCCAAAATAGTTGTTGAAAATTGGGCTGTATTTAGCCCATTTAATAAAGACCATATGTGACCAAAAAATGAAACAGACTTCATCTTTCACCTTTAAACTAATTTCAGATGGGTTTTTTTTTAACCACCTGGATAGGAAAGATTCATCTGCCCCTAATATGATTGGGTAGATCTTTTCTGAGTGGGCCAAACACAAGCGAGGGCCCCTTTACACAGATGGCGATCGCTTTACACAGACGGAGATCACTGGGGGACCATTAAGAGATCACAAATTGACCTGATCTCTCAATGATCTAATGAAGCTTCAAAAAAGCCTTTTCTGTGTCTCAAGGAATGTTCAATCATCTGATCAACTGCCCAATGATCTCTCGATGATCTTTCAATGAACCCTACTGGTCTTTCATTGAATGCTCAATGACCACTCACTGAGCTCTCAGCCATATCTGCCTTCTGGATGGAAAAATTTGGCATTCATTGAAAAATCGCTGACAGTTCATTGAAAGCCAGCTGAAAGATCATTGAGAGATTGATGAAATTGTTGAGCGGCCAAGAAGAGCTCAAGGAGTTCAATGAATGCAGAATTTTCCGCCCGAAGGCAGATATGGTTGAGCATTTGATGAAAGATTAATAGAGTTCATTGAAAGATCACTGAGAAATCAGTGGGAGATCAATGAGATCATTGAGAGATTACTTCCCTTTGGTAATCATTGAGAGATTGTTTTGGGCTGAGTCAAAACTTTGAGGACCGTGAAGATCACTGAAGAGCATTGAGAGAACTTGGCGATCATTGAGAGATCAATGAAAGATCGTGTGGCGATCTGGCCATTTTGTCATCACTCAGTGATCTGTCAACAATCTCCACCCATGAGTAAAGGGGTATAAAAGGAGGGTCAGGGTGCATTTATTTTGCTAACTTTCAACTGAAGGCAGGATCTGTTGGTCTGCAACGTCATAAAACCAGGAAGTGCAATCCACTACTTTTTAAAGACCTTATTTAAATAAAGGCAGTAACAGGCTGTTAATATTTTACCTATATACCACTGACCAATGGCTGTATTTTACAAGTATAAACCACACAAAAGCACCATTTTGCATAATATGAGGCCTTTAAATTAACATACACCACAGCTTGTAGACTTTCTGCTTTTCCTTGAACTGTCCTTGTTGCCGTTTGTGCTTATGATTGCTCCGAGTGCTTTTTGATCTTAGAGAGGCAGTTGCCACTGAGGACCAGGTCATCCTGGTTAAAAGGCTCAAAAAGGTGTTTATGTTGCACTAACTGCCCTTCAAATCGTGCAGACCATAGCATGCTGATAGATCATTGCAGGAGGCTGAGCATCATCTCACTGTTTTACAGGTGTGGTGTTTCACATGGATTGAATTTAGCCCATTTTATCAGTCTCTAAAGAACCATTAATCTGCATAAAAAAACACACAGCAATATGGTTTCATCTACAACTAATTATTCAGACGAAATGTTCCATTTAAATACAGTGGAAGCAAAAACTATATCATCTGCAAAGGGAATAATCTGCAAAACTCCTATGAATTAAACCAAGGGAATTGGCTCCAACAACTGACAATGTTTCTCCAACCAAACGGAGTTGCACCATCAGGCGTACTTACCTCTACACAGTAATGGTACTGAATGATGAGACAACTTGGTCACATCATTTCCCCTCTGGAAAAACCCATCATCTGTGAATCCTAGACGAATTCTATTCCTCAAACCCATTACTAAGATAGGGTGTGAAAAAATATTCAGCCTTAGTGATGAAACATTTCAGTTTCATTTATTAAGGAAGTCTGTTACAGATTTAAAACTTGGAAAAAGGGAAAGAGCCAGGATCATATTACATTTTGGTTATTTTATATAAGACAAATTAGTTGCTAATGCCATTCTGACTGTAATGGGTGGTGTAAAGGTACTTTAACTTTTACATGGTAGGGGAAGCACTACATATTCATGATGACAAAATGCAATTAGTTTTAAAAAAAGACCTGTTTTCTGTATTTGTTCATGATCTGAACATGAGGCAGTAACTGTTGCTTTTTAAAAAATTTATTCTGTTCATTAATCATTAAGGGCTCTATTTTGATGGTCATCAGTGGACTTTTGCGCCAGACTTCCCACAGTATGTCAGTGTTTTTGTTAGTGTCTCTCGGCCCATTGTCTGTTTTTACACTTTTCATCACGTCATGTAATTACCAGTAGACAGTGCGTCTGCTTTACGCTGGGAGGTGGAAAGTCGTTTCAAAGAGGTGTGGCGGGACACACCGGTATTATGATGCATGTGATGAAAATGCGCTTTTGATCAGGAAAAAGGAGGTCTGTCATCAGAAGTGCTTTGATTAATTCCATTTCAGTGGAGTGCTTTGAAATCCCACAGTTCTGGAGCTCATGAGTAAACAGCATGCACTGGGATTTTCTGTTATTTTAATGAAGAGAGATGTAACAGTCATAATATAATCGGCGGTCTTTTTTTTTTTTATTTATATGATGATACACTAAATAGTTTTTTTTTTATTCCATCTACATTCTCATTTTAATTGTGGACTTACTGTTGGAGTCCATAGATTAGGCATTAATGCATGATTTTTTTAGGAAAATGAATGAACAGGGAGCATGTGTGTGTCCTGGTGTGGATGCGGTGCACGGGGGAGGCATGTCAGTCTGAAGATTTTTATTCCATCCACATATTCATTTTCATCACAGACTTATTACAGCCATTAATGTGTTTATTTTTAGGGGAATGAAGGAATGAATGAACAGGGTTTTATTTAAGATAAGATAACATAAGCCTTTATTAGTCCCACAATGGGGAAATTCCAGGATTACAACAGCACAGGGATAGCAACACTCAGAGCAACAATTAGAAGGCAAGAGAAAAACAAGAGCAGCGAGTATACATATGTACATATAAATATAAATATATAGACACACAGTGAGGAGCATTGTAGCTAGATGGAATAAATATATAAATATATAAATACAGTGCGGAGCATTGTAGCTAGATGGAATAAATATATGAGTATATAAACACACAGTGCGGAGCATTGTAGCTAGATGGAATAAATACATGAATATATAAACACACACAGTGCAGAGCATTGTAGGTAGATGGAATAAATATGTAGATATATAAACACACACAGTGCGGAGCATTGTAGCTAGATGGAATAAATATGTAAATATATAAACACACAGTGTGGAACATTGTCGCTAGATGGAATAAATATATAAATATATAAACACACACAGTGCGGAGCATTGTAGCTAGATGGAATGAAACAGCATAACCGTCTACTTAGTTATCCTACATGTTATGATCATGTACCCATACATATTCTCACCCTCCATAGCGACCGGTATTTTCCTAGTTGTATACCGGAGGGGGCCATTGTGAAAGTCTATTGCGTCTTTTGCATTCAATACTATTAGGTCGTCACGTCTTTTTGCTATCTCTGCGAGCAGCCCTACTTAGGTTGTACAGTCTGACAGCCGTAGGTAGGAAGGACCTGCGAAACCTCTCGGTTGCACACCTAGGATGATGTAGTCTGCTGCTAAATGAGCTCCTCAGTGCATTCAGTATGTCCTGCATAGGGTGGAACTCGGACTCCAGCAGAGATGACAGTTTAGCCACCATCCTTCTCTCTCCCATCTCCTCCACTGGGTCAAGGCGCTGCCCCAGGACAGAGCTAGCTTTCTTGATCAGTTTGTTCAGTCTCTTCCTGTCGGCTGCTGTAATGCCACTGCCCCAGCAGACCACTCCAGAAGTGATGGCTGATGCCACCACCGTGTCATAGAATGACTTCAGCAGTGCCCCTTGTACACCAAAAGACCTGAGTCTCCTCAGTAGGAACAGCCTGCGCTGTCCCTTCTTGTAGAGTGCGTCAGTATTGTGTGACCAGTCTAGTTTATTGTTCAGATGAACACCCAGGTACTTGTAGGATGTCACCATCTCAATGTCTGTTCCCTGTATATTTACTGGTGCTGTGAGGGGTTGTCCTTGCCTGCGGCAGTCCACCACCAGCTCCTTAGTTTTCCTCGCGTTGATCTGGAGGCAGTTCCGATGGCACCAGTCCACAAAGTCCTGGATAAGCCCTCTGTACTCAGCTTCATCTCCGTTGGAGATGAGGCCAACGATCGCAGAGTCGTCAGAGAACTTCTGTAGATGGCAGTGTGTTGTGTTGTGTGAGAAGTCCGCAGTATAAAGGGTGAACAGGAAGGGAGCCAAAACCGTTCCCTGGGGGGCCCCCGTGCTACCGATGATCGTGTCGGACACACAGTCCCGGGTTCTCACAAACTGTGGCCGGTTAGTGAGGTAGTCCAGGATCCATGATGACAGATGCTGGTCCACCACTGCGCACAGCAGCTTGTCCTTCAGGATCATCGGTTGGATGGTGTTGAAAGCACTGGAGAAGTCAAAGAACATGATCCTCACTGCATTCCCGGGCTTCTCCAGGTGGGACAGAGAACAGTGAAGGAGGAAGATCACCGCATCCTCCACCCCAATGCCATGCTGGTAGGCGAACTGGAGTGGATCCATCGCTGGTCCCACCAGGGGGCAGAGGTGAGCAAGGAGCAGTCTCTCCAGAGTCTTCATCATGTGGGACGTCAGGGCCACTGGTCTGTAGCTGTTCAGATCTTTGGGGTGGGAAGTCTTTGGTACAGGTACCACACAAGATGTTTTCCACAACTGTGGTACCCTCCCCAGCTTCAGGCTCAGGTTGAAGATGTACTCCACAATCCCACACAGCTGGTCTGCACAGGACTTGAGGAGCTTTGCGCTGATGCCGTCCGGTCCCGAGGCCTTCCTTGCCTTGATCTTCCTCAGCTCCGTCCTCACCTGGGTCTTAGTGAGGGTCATGTTGGGGGGCTGTGTGTTGGGAGTGGGGGGCTGTTGGTGGAGTGGGGAGTGGGCAGCAGGACTTGATGTCTTCAGAGGCAGCAGTGGTTGTTGTGCAGTCGGGGGGGAGGGCGGTTGGTCAAACCTATTGAAAAACAGATTCAGATTGTTCGCCCACTCCCTGCCCCCCGTGGCCTGGGAGGAGGTATTCTGGAGCCCAGAGATGGTTTTAAGGTTTCTCCAGACCCCACCAATGTCGCTCTGTTGCAGCTTGTCCTCCATCTTCTTCCTGAAGCTGTCCTTGCCTTCTCTGATCTTTCTCCTCAGCTCCCTCTGTACGGACTTCAGCATCTCCCTGTTCCCGACCTGAAGATCCTCTTCTTCTCTCTCAGAAGTGTTTTTATCTCAGGGTTGATCCAGGGTTTGTTGTTTGAGCAACACCGTATGGTCTTGGTGGGAACGGTGTTGTCCACACAGAAGCTGATGTAGTCCGTGATGGTGTGAGTGAGGCCATCGATGTCCTCACCATGTGGATCGCAGAGCTGCTCCCAGGCGGTGGTTTCAGAACAGTCCTTTAGAGCGTCCATTGCCTCCTCAGACCATAACTTCACTGTGCACATGACCGGAGGTTGTCTGTGCACTAGGGGCTTGTACACCGGCCGGAGATGAACCAAGTTGTGATCCGATCTCCTGAGTGGGGGGAGTGGTGATGAGGTGTACGCCTCCTTAGTGTTTGCGTAGAATAAGTCCAGTGTTTTATTGTCTCTAGTGTGGCATGTGACATACTGGGTAAACGTGGGTAGAATGGGAGACAGTGAAACATGGTTGAAATCGCCTGAGATGAGGAGAAGAGCATCTGGGTGTTCT
This sequence comes from Pholidichthys leucotaenia, assembly GCA_020510985.1. NCBI lineage: Eukaryota > Metazoa > Chordata > Actinopteri > Cichliformes > Pholidichthyidae > Pholidichthys > Pholidichthys leucotaenia. Next base: position 237,749,198 of record CM035847.1, read on the forward strand.
GTCTGCAGCCTGCCAGTTACTGAGTGAATGATGTCACGCGCTGTCCCAGCGTTCGCTGTCGGATTTGCATAAATAACAATGCAGATCACGTGTGAGTATTCCCTCGGGAGATATGTAGGCCGCATGCTAACAGCTAGCAACTCGATGTCTTTGCTGCAGTGTTGTTGTTTAACAGTGATATGTCCCGGTCTGCACTAGTTGTTGTTAACATACATTATCACTCCACCGCCCCTTGCTTTGCCACTGTCTGGTGTTCGGTCTGCCCGTATCGCTTGGAAACCCTCCAGTTCAATGTTAGCATCTGCTGCTAGTTCAGTTAGCCACATCTCAGTAAATAACAAAAGGCAGCACTCCCGGTATATGCTATCGTAGCGGGAGATAACTGCTAGCTCATCTACCTTTCCCAGTATCGATTGTACATTCCCTATAACAACGGATGGGAGGGTGGGTCTGTACCTTATATTTCTTGCTCGCCATCTTACTCCAGCACGATACCCACATCGTTTTCGCCTCAGTTCTCCCGGTATGTAGAGTTTTTTCGTTAGCACCGAGTGGCGGTTGAGTGCTAGCAGCTGTTCCCTGCTGTACCGTCTCCTGCTATAAACAGTGGCTCCGTCCACCGGCTCGGGAGACATTTGGGCGATCTGTGTGTCCGTGATGTATAAGGTGTGTAAGGTGTCGCCGGATCAGAAAGTTGTCACCGGATCAGAAAGTAAGAGGAAGAAAAAGCTCAGAATTGAGCCGTTGTTGCAAAAAGGCAGCCGACTCGTGTGGCGCCGGAAGTAGAAAAAAAAAAAAAAGTCACTGTGACTCCCCAGAAAGACAGGAAATGTGCTCACATCTGCCTGCGGCCGCATGCCCCTCAGTTTCCAGCCAGGCTGAGGCCACCCACACCATGCTCCTACGATCGGGGTTCTCAAGCTGCGGGTGCCCAGACTGCCGAGAGGGCCAGCGAGAGTGGGCTTGCTTCATGGCAGGGGTCAGAGGCAGATGGGACACCGCGCCAGACACCCTCCTTCCCTCCTGCCCAGGAGGGACTGGGACAGGAAGCGACAAACCTGGGCAGACCCCTGCACAAGACGGAGAAGACCTTCGGTTGGTGAAAGCAACTAGCGCTATATAAGTGCAGGTTAGTTAGTTAGTTAGTTAGTAACAGGAGAGGGACCCTTCCATCTCCCCATGGGCCGGGAGCGACTTCCGTGCCATCGATAATGAGCCTTCTGTTTTATGAAAGTTTGCACAGGCATCATTCTCTTTTCCTGAAGTTTCAAACCCATTCATGTCTGTCTGTTGCATCAATGTGCACTACATTAAACCATTCAGCTGATTTTTCAGCCCAGCATTATATCTTCCCTGTTTGTTTTCTCTAAAATTACTAACTGGGCATCAACTCTGATTGATGTTTTCCTTATTACCAAGCAGCGTTTCTATTTTTAAATTTAAATTACCCTTACACAGTACATACATAAAAAATAGGAATAGAAACACTGTCTGATTAATTATAATCAGCAGTAAATGCTGTAAAACAGTAGAAAACAATATTTGCAATGTGAGAGTGAAGTCCATGTAGATTTGGGGTCCGTGCGCCGCAGTACACAGTTCGTGCGCCACATCTGGACCGTGAACGCCCCCCCCCCCGCTACTCTTCTGTAGCGGGGGGGGGGGGCAGTAATTGGTTAGTGCGTCTTGTTTGTGGCTGTGTTTATCTGTCCGTCTGTCTGTCTGTCCACCTCTTTGTTCAGCTCACCCAGTCAAAATTAAATGGAACTAAAGGCTTGTATCATTGTATCACCATATTTTCTCGACTTTTAATTTGCCAGAATTTCTAAGTAACACTTTATTTTTGAAATAAACACAAATTTAACTCACCATTTCTGTCAATGCCACAGCGAGAAAAAGGTACTGTAATAACTATCCAGGGCCAGTAGAGGTTGAAATGCCACTTTTTTTCAGCTGCCCATGCTACCATGCCACAGGCACCAAGGCACAACACCTTGGTGCTTTCATTATTAAATTTGCCATTTGAGAAAACTACAACTCGCCACAGTGGCTAGTGGGACTAGCTGTCTTACCGGCCACAGCTGAAATCTACCCACCATTGATGGGTGGGTGGGTGTTAATGTCAAACCCTGGTGACATAGCCTTGTTTTACATTTTTAAAATTGCTTTTTCATGGCTCATTCAATCCATAATCACCTGTGTTCCTAACCGTACTGAATACTATTTTAAAGTATTAGTTTTCTGGCTACATTTTAAAATTTGGTTAAATGAATCATGATCTAATGTTAGTAAATTAAATCTCACTTACCCACAAACCCAAGATGTCTCCAACCAAAGTAAAGAAATCATTCTTGGCTTTCATCCACGGGAGTTGGCTGATTATAAAACATACAAGAGGAAAATAATCATGTCTGCTAAGTGGTTTGGGATTTGTGAAGGGAGTCTATTTTCTTGTAGAAGTCAGTTTTCGATGATATGCTTCAGTAAACTCTGGCTATGACATGATAAAAAAAAAAACACTCAAAAGTTTGCACGATTGACTGTTAATGCAATATTTACTACATTTTTGTATTAGACTATATAGGAGGTGTATTTGTAAGTGATATGAACACTGAATGTTTGAATGTAGGCCTTAAAAACTCTATCCTCTTATTCTTGGCTTTTGAGGAATTTAATATGACTCAGTGGTGCCTGGTAGAGCTGACTGAGCAGTTAGAGAACACTAAAAACTCTTGCTTATTCATTCAGCGATTCTGACTGTTTCACAAATTTCCACCCTTGTGATATCTAATCCTAAACTGAAAGTGAAGGGCACACATAGACTTGAGTATCCATTTTCTGCTGTAACTGTGAGAAAGAGGCCAGCAATCGCCCCAGTCCACCGGGAAAATAAAAACAGTCACAAATGCCTTGGAGTGGTGATGAGTAGAACCTGGCCATGGTGCAGTGAACCATCTTGTTCGCATCACCTGCTGTAACAGCATTCACGATTAATTGGAGTTAACAAGTCCGGTTCTGGTGAAGTTTAAATACTCCAAGTTTGTTGTGCACATCTGATGAAAGGTCAGCTCACTTCAATTTATTTGCCAAAAGGAGAGGACACAGGGGAGCGAGCAGAGGCTGGGAATTTAATCACAACACCACCCTGACGCTGAAACCCATTTCTACTCCGCGAGCGGCCTCCTTAACAATAACACACACATCTGAGCATGAGCAGCGGTGCATGACTAATGATCAACGACTGTGACAAAGAAACTCTGATCACGGCAAACGGACAAGCGCTGTGGACAAATATTTAGCTGGGGAAGACAATATTGATTGGGGTCATTTTAATTCCAGCACACTTTTTCAGATGCCGTCCAGTATTAACTGTGAGGGAACATTCACTGGTCAGCTCACTCAAATTCTCACATATATAGATGGGGTTGGCCACTTCTCATTTTGGATTCATAGAAGTTATACAGAACCTGGGCATCAAAGTTGGAGAGTGGTTAAGGATTATTGATGGATTTATTTTGGCAAAAATGTCCGTCAAAGGAAAGTAGACCTCGCCTCAGTCTGTGTCTTTAGTCTCTTCATGACTGCTTGAAAACTATTAAAGCTACATACAACATTAAAAACTAAGGAAGACTGCAGCCTGCATTTTACTCAGTATATGAAATGAGAGGCAGCACTGTCTTGGGTAAATGTGAATAAAAACAAGAAAAACACTGTGGTAAATGACGTCTGTTGCACTCAATGTTTGATTCAAGATGCCACTCTTAAGTCTTTCTCCAAATGAGCTGCAATTTTGATAAAACAAATGAATTTAAATGGAAGATATTTTGTACTTGACAAGTAATTTGTCACACAGAGCAGAAGGCATATCGGAGAGATTTACTGCCTTTCATATGGTGCATTGTTTTAACTTTTAATTTGTTTTTAATTCAAGTTTTAACTTGAGTTGCAATCCCGGAAGATTCATTTAGCTGATTTCCAGTAACTGTGTATTGTGGTAAAAGCAAGTTTAAAGAAAACATTTTTCCAATTATAGAATTGTTAGGTTCTGTTTCCATACAATAGAAGTAACAGGCAGGATTTTCCGTGGACCATGATGTTTGCAGATGACACTGTGATCTGTAGTGAGAGTAGGGAGCAGGTGGAAGAGAAGCTGGACAGGTGCAGATATGCACTGGAGAGAAGAGGAATAAAAGTCACTAGAAGCAAGACAGATAGGCAGACATACTGTACATGTATGAATGAGAAGCAGGCAGGTGTAATGGTAAAGATGCAAGGAGTAGAGGTAGTGAAGGTGGATGAGTTTAAATTCCTGGGGTCAACCATCCAAAGCAAAGGACTGTGCATGAGAGAGGTGAAAAAGAGAGTACAGGCAGGGTGGAGTGGGTGGAGACGAGTGTCAGGGATGATTTGTGACAGAAGGATAGCAGCTGGAGTGAAAGGGAAGATTTACAAGACTGTAGTGAGACCTGCTATGAATGATGTATGTTTGGGGTTGAAGATTCCAGGATTCTCACTGGGAGTGGCTAGGAGGGACAGGATTAGAAATGAGTATATCAGGTTGAGCGGCTTGGAAACAAAGTAAGAGAGGCAAGGCTGAGATGGTTTGGATATGTACAGAGGAGGGATAGTGGATATACTGGACAAATGATGTTGAAGATGGAGCTGCCAGGTAGGAGGAAAAGAGGAAGACCACAGAGAAGATTCATGGATGAAGTGAAGGAGGACATGGAGAAGGTTGGTGTTACAGAGGAAGATGCAAGAGATAGGGTGAGATAGAAGCAGATGATCCACTGTGGAGACCCCTGAAGGGAGCAGGTGAAAGAATCAAATCCACTAGGGCACCCTTCTCATCACATTTAGGACTATGGATGGTTGTACTTGTGTTAGAAAACACACACTACTACGTTCAGAAAATAAACTGCAGTCAGTGGTCTAAAAATCTGAGGTTCAGTTGCTGCAACCATCCACCTATTGCATTTCCCCACTGTAGACAGTCCTTCTATTATAACATCAACCCTCCACCCCCGTCATAATTACAGCAGCCTCAAGAGGGATTTGTAGCTTGAACGTAAACATATGTCTATTGAGTCACTTGCTGAAATGACTGATGCCGTCTTTCTTCTGGAGAGAAGGTCTGGCTGGATTACATGCATGCATTGTTTTCTCGTGAATCATTTATGCGTGCAAAGACAATCTGTATCCAGGCACAAGAATGACAGACTCCTCTGCTAAAAATAAAAATTACTACAAGGGAAATAATTAGGTGAATAAAAGAAAAAAAAGGGGGGGTTCTCATGGGGTGGAGAGTGGAGCATTGAAATAAACAGAGCAAAAGCTGTGTTGATTTCATTAAAATCTTAACCCCCTGGAAACAATCTGCGGAGTCAGCTGGAGATTTTGGGGGGGGGGGGGGATCGATGGCTGCGCGCCATTTTACAGTGTCATGAGCATACATCTGGAAAAAGTGAGAGAGCCCCCCCCCCCCCCCGCCGAACGGTATAGACAGCCAGCCACGAAGATGTGAGCGTAGAGAGCCAAAAGAAAATGCTTCACAGAGAGAGCATTCAAGCATCCTCCCTGTTTCTGGCAGTCGCTACGGCAAACCTCACATCAGCATGAATGAAGGAGCAGCACTGAGGAGAAATGACGTGCTGTGCTGTCTGGAAGGAGACGTCCTTCATGGGCTACAATACAGCAAATGGTGTAATTATCTATGACCACTGCATTCTTTTATTCCTCTCTCACCTCCTTTCCTGTGCCGGCACCCATGAGGGGGGGGGGGGGGGGGTGGCGTATTTCTCACTGTTGTATGTACATACAGCAGTAATAATCCTCTGTCTTCCTTCCCCCTTCACATTCATTTTGATATTCTACAATATTTACGATTAGGGGCTTAGCAGCGCATACACAGAGCAGGCAGAGAGTAATGAATAAATTAAGCATCAGAGCGAAGGCGCAGATCTGCTCAGAGGTCACATGCGCTTTGCTGCCATTTTAAAAACAGGCGGATCGTAAGACGGCAGAGGAACGCGTCCAGTCAGACGCAAGCGAGCGGCTGTAAATGGGCAGGCGTCGGGGAGCGCCTGAATAATTTATGGCTCCTCTTGTTGTGCTGCACAAACAGGGGGGGGGGGGGTTATTTCAAACAAAGGGAACATGATGTCTGCTATGAATTTCTGTTGTGCTCCGTCTCGCCTCGTCAGGTCCGCTCACCGCATTTTCATCCGCACTTTATTTGATCTGTCAAACTGCTGACATGTCTGTGTAATTGATGCAGCCGTACGTCTTCCCGAGGAACGGACGTGAGGGGGACGTGGGTGTTTGGGTCAGAGAATTTGGGGTGCTCCTAACCCAGCAGCGCTCGCTTTGCTGCAGCCCGAGACGTCCCACTACGTCTGTCTTCTGAGACGACAGGTCTTACTGACACAATTCTCCAGAGAAACTCACAGCATGAACCATTAAACACGGCAGTCTTCTAAGACATCACGCCGAGAGGCTGTTTGCCTCTTTTTTTTTTTTTTTAAACCAAAAGTCCACCAGCACATTAAAACACCTTTACTGTGTTATTTTTTCTGCAGCAGGTGAAACAGGTCAGGAAAGTTAGAAAGAAATTAAAAAAAAAACTGTTTAGAAATTTATAAGGTTATTTCACAAAGGGCAAAAATGAAAAGAGAAGAATGACTATTATGCTTTCACTTTGCACGGTATTATCATTAAATTTCTATGTAGTTTTTGATCTTGATCCAAAGTCCATGGATTTACAATGTCAAAATAGCTGCAAACACAAATTACATTTTGGCGTGTTCATGATAACTTTAACAACAAAGACTGAAAAAGACAAAGAACGGACAAAGAATTACCTGCTGTGTGTGCCATTGTTAAACAGATTAGTGGTGGTGACAATGAAATGATAACTGGTCATTATGAGCTACAATGAAGGTTTATCTACTTAATTACTTCACTGCTGAAGGGGATGGTGAATTATTGTTAAACCCTGTCCTTCTGTCAGCATGTGCACATTTGTTTTTCTGCACGCAGTAAAAAGTGTCTTTGTTGTTCTATAATAAGTTAAAAACTAAACAAAAAAACCCCAAACAAACCTCAATGAGCATCCAGCATAGTGGGGGTGAATTCTGCAGTCTTTGGCTGCCTCACTTGTGTGAATGAAAAGTAAAATGAATTCACAAACTGTATGGTGTTACGTATGGCACTACAACTAAAACGTGAAAAAATATGGCATCTGCATTTTTGCATTTAGCATTTGTCATAGTCACTCCATTCATGTTAAGCAGATGTTAACTAACTCAAAACGTTATTACCATTTTCTGACCTGACCAGTGGGCCCATTCATATTTCCATCCAACAAAATACGGCAGATTTAACAGTTGAGCAGATTGTGAAGATATGCACAAAGTGGTTTTGTGTCCGTAGCACATTTGCTGCCATGATAGCAAAAAAACTGTTTTCATTCCCGAGTACTAATTCAAACTATGGCTTAAAAAAAAAAACTTAAGCAGTTGTAGTGCCTTAACCAGAAAAAAAGTAAAGGGGGAAAAAACAAACTCAAAAAGTAAACAAAGCAAGTTACATGTTTTCAAAACACACGCAAACCAGAATGCGCCTGGAGAGTGCAAACCTCCACTAAGGCAGCACATTTTCTCCATCATAATCAAAGTGACACTCCAGCAAAAATCAAGTTTTTTCTGTTGTTATCATGTCTGTAACATGTTTCTTGTGATTTACAAAACATATCAAGAGTAAAATAATTCCAAATTCCCAAGTACACGTCTTTCTGCTGTGAATGTCTGCTTAAGCTCCACTCCCCACCCCAAAAAGGCAGATTTGGACAGACCGTAGCTACGTAACTATTCCTGCTTAGCCTGGTTGGTTATACAGTGGTGTAAAAAAGTGTTTGCCCCCTTCCTGATTTCTCATTTTTTGTATGTTTGTCACACTTAAATGTTTCAGATCATCAAACAAATTCAAAAATTAGACAAAGATAACACAAATAAACACAAAATGCAGCTTTTAAATGAAGGTGTTTATTATTAAAAAAAAAATAAATCCAAACTTACATGGCCTTGTGTGAAAAAGTGATTGCCCCCTAAACCTAATAACTGGTTGGGCCACCCTTAGCAGCAACAGCATTTGCCATGACTGGCACTGAGCCTTTTACAGCACTGTGGAGGAATTTTGGCCCACTCATCTTTGCAGAATTGTTGTAATTCCACCACATTGGAGGGTTTTCGAGCATGAACCGCCTTTTTAAGGTCATGCCACAGCATCTCAATCGGATTCAGGTCAGGACTTTGACTAGGCCACTCCAAAGTCTTCATTTTGTTTTTCTTAAGCCATTCAGAGGTAGACTTGCTGGTGTGTTTTGGATCACTGTCCTGTTGCAGAATGCAAGTGTGCTTCAGCTTGAGGTCACAAACAGATGGCTGGACATTCTCCTTTAGGATTTTTTGCTAGACAGCAGAATTCATGGTTCCATTTACCACAGCAAGTCTCTTGACTGCTGGAGTGGGACAGCGAAGTGGAAGGAGGAGGGGGGTCACTGATGGCGTGAAGGAGGAGGCAGCTGCTGGGGGAGGGGTCGTCCACAGCCAACACTGTCTCAAATTTAATGGAGAGAAACAAGCTATTAAACAGCGTGTTTTTGTCCTTTTCTGTTATATCGTGTTTATTGATTATTTTGCATTTGTTCTCACCGTTGCAGCATAAGTCTCTCATTCTTACATTTTTTCTTCCTCCAATCGTTTCTCCATAATTTTTTGTCTTGCGTCCTGCACAAAACTTTAACATTTCATCAGTTTTCAATTTTCTTCAAAAACAAATTTCCTTTTCCATATTCTGCCCACTCTCATCTCCACAACAATAACTCCTATTTACTTCATTCATTCATTTTAGTTTATTGTATTTATTCAATTATTTTGTATTTATAATTTAATTCATTTATATTTTTACTTATCTGCACCAACCTGCAATTTTTCATTTAAATTCTCTCACCTTTATAGTGTCCACCTAGGATTTCCTAGTTTTGTTGAGAAATAAATCTCCTTATTCTCCAGTTTTATTGTAAACCTCCTTCTGCCTAATTTAAAATTGAACCTTTCATCTCTCCAAGCCGAACGGGTATGCTTTGCCTCATTATGGGCAAACCTGCATTTTAGCAGGTCCCTGAGGTCTTTTGTTTTTTCACCATGCATGGAATTTTTAAAGCCTTCCTTTCAACCAGAGAGATAAAGTTCCAGATTTATTCTTAAGGTTTTAAGTTTTGTTGACAGTAATTTTGTGAAATAGTGCACTTCCTATATTTGGCCACACGATGGAGGCACTGTGCCACAGCTTGAAGGTGATTCAAAATGGCGCCCTCGCATGCGCAGTAAATGGGACACGTGCAAAATGGCCCCTGAGCCTATTGTTCACAAACCATGTGCTTTTTTTTTTTTTTTTTTTTTTTTTAAGTTTAAGAAAAATGGAGCACTGCCTCCTTAATCCCAGCTATACACACACTACCACAGCTTTACAACTTTAATTTAGCGCTTCATTTTAATGCCGTTACCTCAAATAATCCTCAGTAACCTGTTTTACCAATTTCACCTCCACTCGGTGGTGGGTCCATTCCTTTGTTCTGACCATGCGGTCCGGAGCCCGCCATTAGTTAAATCATTGTGGGAAAAAATTTTACTAAATATTCTCAGCTCCCGGTATTTCCCAACCCACACGTTTATCCCCTAAGGACACAAAATTTTACAAAAATCAGTTCTATTCTTATGAATGCATTCACTATTGTTGGAATAAAAGAATCTTATGCAATTCTGTAAGCTATTATTTTATACTTATGAGCAGACCCTCACTAAAAGTGGAAAAATGATTCTTGTGGCTGCTTGTTACGTTACTCACTCATACTGTAGTCTGAGATTCTTATAACGTATTAAGAGTACCTTTATACATGCTCACTACTGTAACCGAAATCAGGCTAACCCTGGATGGTTAATTTGGGAGACGTCTAAGTCTCTTATTCCAGCACAGACTGTAACTGAAATTTGCCTTTAATTTGGGAGACAAATGCAGCTGATCCCGCAGTTCTCTAAGTCTCTTATTTATTTCGCAACAGACTGCTCCGAAATACTTCACCAACGTGGCATCGTTTTTTAACGGCATCGGGTCGATTCTTTAACCCCCCCGGCATCAGGCTTAACCCTGGAGATCAATTTGGAAGACAGGCACGGCCGTTGCCTCCTATTGTCTTATTAATTCTGGGTACAGACTGCAACCCAGAACCTCGCCGATCCATTTAATCTTTTGTTAAACAGAGGCTACTTTCACAAAGGCTTCGGCAAGTCCCCTTGTACAAGCGGTAGCGTGATTAACTCTAATCACAGCGGACACTTTCTCTCGTGGCCTCTTTTCGACTACGAGAACAAGCGGTGTCTTGTGTTTAGCAAATTAAATGATCGCGGCTTCACTCCCAGAGTGGCATCGGGTCGAACGCTTCAATGGCTCCCCCCGGCATCAGGTTGCTAAAACCTGGCTCTTTTCATTTGGGAGACGAACCTGGGTGATTATTAGTCACCCTGGCATCCTAAGTCTCGTCATTTTGGCTCAGACTGAATCCAAAACGTTTTAAAATTTGGCGGACCATGCACCCGTCATACATGTCCAGGGCCGCGGCCGTTCTATCTCAGACTGAACATAGAACACGTGCACTCTTTAACTTTTCAAACTATTGTTTAAACTTTACATGTGACTCCCAACCAAATGATAAATTTCGAGATCGGATATACCCCTTAATCAGACGACTGTAAATTTAGAATGGCCAAACTGCAGAAATTTGCGTAAAAAGGCTTTCTGCTTACCTTTTTGTTTCATTCAGGCGTCGCCACAGTCGACTAAAAAGGGTCCTTCCGATGTAGTTTTTTCAGGCTCGTCTCGGAATACGTGATTCAATCCGGGTCACCGGCACCAAATTGTTAGAAAAATACCCGATTCTTTGATTGAAAGGTCCAAGAACAAACCGGAGATTTCTTCAATTTAAAGGATGGTACATTTATTTAGAAGTCACATGTAAAGCAAGCAGCGCTGGGTGCAGCGTGACGCAGCTCCCTCTGGAGCTGGTCAGACTGAACCCCGACTTCCGGGTGCAGGTTACAATTATCCCCTCGGGTTGGGCGAGCCAGTACAATGGGATGGGCTTGTGCGCGACTATCTGATTGGCTAATCTACCTATGGCGGGAACAGGCCATCCACTGAACACGCCTCTTCATTCTAGAATGTGCTATCAACAGTGTGCGTGGGTGTTGGGTTTGGGTGTGTATCTAATGTTAAAGACCTGACTTAAAAGAGAGAGAGAAAAGACAGAGAGGGCTCTATACCTTTGTCTCATTCCTGTTATCAATATACCATAACATACTTGTTCATAAGCATGCAAACAGAATTTGTATGGAATATGTGTAGAGCATAATGGGAGATCACCTACAGAATTATTATTCTGGCACTAACTATACATTAACCCTTTCAATCCCCCCTTTGACATGATTTTATCATGTCAACCATTTATGGTGTGAGAGACTCTAGCAATTAACAGATGGTGAATAAGGCAGGTCCCTGCATTGTGTGTCAACCCAAGAGGCTTGCACCATTGGTTCTGCTACCCGTGCCTCCCCCCTTGTGGACACCTTAGCACGGTGCAGCGATGTCTAAGAGGTGAACTGTCACCAGGTCCTATACCCTCCTCGAGGTCTCCTAATGATCATTGTTCTTTGTCCAGTGGAGTGGACCATGTAGGGGTCACAGGGTCGAATAGAATCGGTCCACAAAACCTTTGTCCACCAGTTGACCCTTGCCAGGGCTCACATCATTCAGCTGCACTCATCACACGGTTGCGACAGAGGTTTGACCTTCCTCTGTGTCTGCTTCCCGTATCTGCAGCTGTGGAGCACAGTTCCATCTTGGTGACACAGGAACGAAACAACTGTGTCCCCGCTCTCAGAGGCACACCTCATCCCATGAGGTCTACAGGACAGTCTGGTGGGTGCAGCAGAGGGTATGTAACATCCAGTCCAGCCAGTGAACAGCTCAGTGATGCTGTCCCAGGGATGTCACCCCCCTGTCGCTGGAAAGAGGTGGACACGCTGGTGTTGGTAAGGCTCGAGCTCCTGGCTCCACCCTGGATGCTGGAGGTGCGGTGGATGCGCTCGGGTACCAGTCCATTCTTCTTCTGGGGACTGAAGTCATACAGTCACTCGCCCTACGACCTTTTCAATGTCACGGGCACACGTCGTGATGGTCTGGTGCTCTCCGGCGTGCATTTTCCCTCTACCCTACACCTTTGGTCAAGTGTCGACACAAAGGGCTCAGCTGGGGCAGGACCAATAATGGTCTGAGGGGTTGCCATCACAATGCATGGAGCTTGTAAAGTTTTATCCTTATTCACTACAACTGTAGTTATCTATGTGTTGTTGTAAGTTATCTCCCAGTAACCTTGAGTGTGTGATTGTTGACTATATGAAATCTGCATGTGGTGTTTGTGTTGTGGTGTGTGTGTTGGGTGATGGGGCCTATATGTTCAGTGGGTAGGTAGTAAACAATATTATTCAACGTTAGGAGACATCCATATCCATGCATTGTTGTATTCAGAGCTTCTAACCTTCTCGCTTATTCAGATTACCTAACCGTAATTAGCATGATGGAGATAAATAACGCAAGAACCCTATAAGTCTCACACCCCTACATCCGTGTGGTGAGCTATGTATGACTTATGTATTATCATTAGCACACTGTGTTTACAAATAATCTGTGATGGCAGAATGGTCTTCCTCGTCATCATCTTTCGTCTTGGGGTCCTCAGCTCTTCCTCTCGACCCAGCAGTTGGTCTAAGACTTGCTGACGACTCCCACTGTGGAAAATTGCATTTGTTAACGCCCTTCTGGGCTTCTGAATATATGGCCTATAGTGTCGTACTCTGCTCCTTTTATTAGATCTGCATTTGGTTATCCCTTTACCATAACCAATTTGGAATTTGATTCAAATTTTCCTCATCCCCTCATTTGTTAATGAGAAAAGATTGGTCATATAGGAGATTTCTGGGCATCTTTGTGCCGCCTTTTGTGCTGATGCTTATGGTTTTATTTTGGGAGAATATTCTATGTTAAGGTCAGGTATTGGTTTTCCATGGATGGCTCTATTCTGCACTAGAGATGACAATATGTCCAACATTTTCCAATCCATGTGTTTGGGTCTAACCAGCGGGATGTGTGGAACCCCCCATTGGTTGAAATGCCTCTTATCCTCTTCAATTAGGACAATGGATGCTTCCACACATTTCCTTGTTTATCAGTCTAATTTTATGACCAATCTAGAGGATGGATTTACAAATGATGGTAGTTCACAATTTGGATCAGATCCATTCAATTGCCTATAGTACACTGGGTACAATGCTACTTTTACAGATGTTGATAGGTGTTCTACTGGTAGCTTGTCATTTGCAGAATTTGATCGTTATTTTTCTGACTCAGAGTCCTGTATGTCATTACCCAGAATTCTTACTTTACATGCAATAATTTAATTTTTGCTAATTTTCTGCATACGTGTAGAAGTGAGTCCACTTATCTGTTCTAGTCTTTAAGTATGCAGTCCAGTTTTCAGTGGTGGAGGTGGACGCCTCTCCTGCCAGCAGCGGCCATTGTGGGGCGTGCTCTCTCTCCTCCTCCTCACTGTCCTCCCCCCTTGTCCTCTTGGCCTCCTTTTATAAGAGAAACAGATTCATGGGGAGCCTCAGGCTCCCCTTGTGTCAGCCATTCCATAAATAAGTTCAGTTTTTCTCCAAATTTTCTTTTCCCTTCTTATCTAGATTTCCAACATTGAGTCAAGAAAGGAACTGCTTCAAAGTCTTCGTTTAGTTTTCCTAATTAATACAAGATGGGATAATAAGATTAACTCTCCACCATGCCAACAGATACTATCTGCACTACTGTAATTGAACCTTGCGGACCTTTGTCTTCCAAGAGTTCTGTTCAATAAGGTTTCAATAGTCACAGCTTAACTACTTTACAAATTTCATTTAAGGAAAACAAAATAACCCCCTGTGCATTTTGATATGCTTCAGCATTGATAAATAAGATCAGTTTGTCCAGTTGAATTTAAATAAATGATTAAAAGCTGTGTCACACTTTCAGTCAAGCAAAAGGTGGACGTTTTGCCTAATTAGAATTTGATTCAAATTTTTCCCTTGAATGCCTCATTTTATATATTCCTTGGTAAAGTGTGGAGTGAATGTAGTTTACCCTGACCCAGCTTGGCCACCGCCGAATCAGGAAAAATCACATTCCTCATTACTGTCATATTCCTGAAATATGATGTATCATATATCACATATCACACCATTATGTGGTGAGTAACATCAAATGCATACCCTCTGTTGGGGAGGAACATAACTAATGTTAATATTCACAATTAAGGAAATGCACTGAAAGAATGGACACCTAATGTCTCATTGCTGCTTTAAGTACTTGGAAACATCTAAGATGGTTGCCTGCATTTGTGCCTTCTTCCTGACACTCTTAGCCAAAAATTTAATTTATTTATTGTTGGTTTTCTGTTTGGTTGGTTTTTAAAGCTACAGCTGCAAATCTTACGTGGATCTTTATTTTCTTTGGTTAGACATGCTCTGCTTTAATTTCTTTTTCCATTTCCATCTCAACATCAGAAATATTTTCTACACTTGCTAAATCCACCGTTCTTCTTCTCTTCCCCCAAGTACTTTTTCCCATCAGAAACACTCACTCAATTCTTTTCCAACCACTATCCATCTGTGTACAAGACTTCACCTTTCCCTGGACTAGCTGATGAAACATCTCACATCTATAATCTCTTTCAGTATTGGAACTTCCTTCTGTTCACTGTTCCGTCGTTCATACTACTGACTACTGTCCACAGCTAATGCTCCATGCAAGATCCTGCACATAAAAGTGATCGGTTTCATTCTGAAAAGTCAGCTTTATAAATAAACCAACATGGCTCAATTCAAAATTCTGTTTTGTGACAACACTCATCTCTTGATTTATACCCTGGCCTTGGATGCCTTTTAATTACTGACCTTTTGAATTTGTTTTGGAATTAAATAATGTCGCTGGGTCTGAACATCTGCCTTTCAAGGAATGTATTACACTAAGACGTCTGCTGATTATTATGAAAACTTAAGTTTAACAGAGTCATCTGTATCTTGGTGTGGTGGAGTCTTCTGTCTTTTTTCTTCTGAACAGATAACCTCCAGATGAACTAACACTATGCCTACAAAACTATAACAATTTTAGATACAAAAATATAGAGCTTTCATTAGCCTCCAAAAACAATTCTAAATAACATTTAAATCAGGACTTAACCATGTGACACACAAACCATGCGGGTGTGAACCGCTGGTTTGTTTGTCAAGCTACACTGGTTGTCTTGTGTGTGCCAGAGCTGCAGATCTATGTGCACAGGACATTAAAGCCTTGTTCATGCTCCACCTCCGCTCTGTGCGTGCTCTATGATGATCCCTTGGATAGGGCTGGTGTGCACACAGCTATATGTATGTATATGCTTCATTCTTGAGTCTATTCGGCCGAGTGTTTGCTGTTTTTTACCCCAAATTATCTTCTTGTTTCTGTAGTCTACTCTGGTTGTGTTTGTTTTAATTCATCTTCTTCCATAATGCTTTTTACTCATCTCTGGATGATCCAAAACCATAACCCTTGTTACGCTGCCATCCCCCATCTCCATACAAAGTGTAAGGAAATCTGTAATGCTCCGCACCGTGTATTTATATTTATGTGTACATATGTATATTCACTGCTCTTATTTTCTTATCTTTTAAATTATTGCTCTAAGTGTTGTTATCCCTGTGCCATTGCAATCCTAGAATCTCCCCCATTGTGGGACCAATAAAGGCTCAGCTTATTTTAATGTGGCTTTCATGTAAGCTTACAGCTTTTCTCAAATTTAAACACTTCCCTTCTAACTTTGCAACCTTTTCTCTTAATAGTTATTTTCTCCTAACAAATTTTAGATCTTTTCCTTGTAAATTTGCAAGTTCCTTTTCAGGAATTTGTGACATTTTGTAATATTTGGCAAATTTCCTCAATTGTGCAATTTCCTCCAAACCTTGCAGCTTTACCCTTATACCTTTTTGCATAAATTTTCAACCCTCGTCTTAACTTGTGATTGTAAATCAGCATTTTTATCATATTTTGCACCTCCATGCTCAAATCTTATGTTAAGTTAAAATGTCTATTGCAAGTCTTTAACAATGTTATTAGATTTCACCAGATTTGTAGAGATGTGCAAAAAATACAGTTAGGAAGGTCTGGGAACCTCCAAATATGTATTGTCCCTTAAATATTAAGGAGCCCTAAACCTGCCTCATTTCTCTTGGTCACTAGGTGGCTAGTTTTCTTGTAGCAAAAGTTCCCACTGCCTGATATTCTGTGGAATAATGACCTTTCAAGGGTCAAGAAATTTTCAGATTTTGGTCTTAGTTGCTAGCCTTTGTTTTATTAGATGTTTCTTAGATGGAGAATGGGTGGGCAATATAAGCTGCAGCTTCAGCCATCACGCTTTTTGGATAACTTATGTTGAATTGTGCAATCAGAGGAGCCATTGTTTAATTTGACCCCGTTGGATTCCTCTTCCTTGATACATTGTTCTATTCCTTTAATGGAGCCTTCAAAGCTTAGTGGACTAGTAACTTTTCTATCTGTTCCTGTCTTGACCTCTCATCTTGACCTCTCCCCCCTTGAAACAGAACGGCTTAATATCAAAGCCGGTTCTTTTTCAACATCCTGTAGGGAAGGATACCTGTTGTGTTGCTAATTTTGGGGGACCCCTTGGGGGCCCTTGTGGGTGTTTGAGCTCAGTGGCCAAATTGCTTAACATAGGAAGTATTAGTCCCACGGGGGCCTCTGACTATTCTGACCTCCTGTGGTCATGCAGCCGATACTGACAGGTCAACTTAGATGGGGCATGGGTATGGCTTTTTTGAAGATTGGTCATGTATTGTGTCTGCTCAGTATGTGGTCTTGGCACATCTCTGATATGGAAGGCAACAATACTGTATAGCTAGGTCTCCCTGGTGGGGGGGCTGTTTTCACATCCTGCGAACATTCCTCTGTCCTGCATTTGTTTGACCCATCTGGCAAATTTCTCCCTTCCTTTCTTTTGATCTGTGATTGGGACCTTTGTCAACCATCTAGCCCTTGTCTAGGATAGTGCCGAACCCAGGGAGCCGGGCTTACAGGCTAGAGACATTTCATATAGGTGTTAATCAGTGTCAACTGGTTACACAGGAATACTATACAATATCAGATGTGTGAGGACTCACTCTGCTGGTGTGCTCAATTGTTCCTCTTTTGATCCATTGTGTTGCTTTCTTGACTGCTGGAGTGGGACAGCGAAGTGGAAGGAGGAGGGGGGTCACTGATGGCGTGAAGGAGGAGGCAGCTGCTGGGGGAGGGGTCGTCCACAGCCAACACTGTCTCAAATTTAATGGAGAGAAACAAGCTATTAAACAGCGTGTTTTTGTCCTTTTCTGTTATATCGTGTTTATTGATTATTTTGCATTTGTTCTCACCGTTGCAGCATAAGTCTCTCATTCTTACATTTTTTCTTCCTCCAATCGTTTCTCCATAATTTTTTGTCTTGCGTCCTGCACAAAACTTTAACATTTCATCAGTTTTCAATTTTCTTCAAAAACAAATTTCCTTTTCCATATTCTGCCCACTCTCATCTCCACAACAATAACTCCTATTTACTTCATTCATTCATTTTAGTTTATTGTATTTATTCAATTATTTTGTATTTATAATTTAATTCATTTATATTTTTACTTATCTGCACCAACCTGCAATTTTTCATTTAAATTCTCTCACCTTTATAGTGTCCACCTAGGATTTCCTAGTTTTGTTGAGAAATAAATCTCCTTATTCTCCAGTTTTATTGTAAACCTCCTTCTGCCTAATTTAAAATTGAACCTTTCATCTCTCCAAGCCGAACGGGTATGCTTTGCCTCATTATGGGCAAACCTGCATTTTAGCAGGTCCCTGAGGTCTTTTGTTTTTTCACCATGCATGGAATTTTTAAAGCCTTCCTTTCAACCAGAGAGATAAAGTTCCAGATTTATTCTTAAGGTTTTAAGTTTTGTTGACAGTAATTTTGTGAAATAGTGCACTTCCTATATTTGGCCACACGATGGAGGCACTGTGCCACAGCTTGAAGGTGATTCAAAATGGCGCCCTCGCATGCGCAGTAAATGGGACACGTGCAAAATGGCCCCTGAGCCTATTGTTCACAAACCATGTGCTTTTTTTTTTTTTTTTTTTAAGTTTAAGAAAAATGGAGCACTGCCTCCTTAATCCCAGCTATACACACACTACCACAGCTTTACAACTTTAATTTAGCGCTTCATTTTAATGCCGTTACCTCAAATAATCCTCAGTAACCTGTTTTACCAATTTCACCTCCACTCGGTGGTGGGTCCATTCCTTTGTTCTGACCATGCGGTCCGGAGCCCGCCATTAGTTAAATCATTGTGGGAAAAATTTTTACTAAATATTCTCAGCTCCCGGTATTTCCCAACCCACACGTTTATCCCCTAAGGACACAAAATTTTACAAAAATCAGTTCTATTCTTATGAATGCATTCACTATTGTTGGAATAAAAGAATCTTATGCAATTCTGTAAGCTATTATTTTATACTTATGAGCAGACCCTCACTAAAAGTGGAAAAATGATTCTTGTGGCTGCTTGTTACGTTACTCACTCATACTGTAGTCTGAGATTCTTATAACGTATTAAGAGTACCTTTATACAGTACATGCTCACTACTGTAACCGAAATCAGGCTAACCCTGGATGGTTAATTTGGGAGACGTCTAAGTCTCTTATTCCAGCACAGACTGTAACTGAAATTTGCCTTTAATTTGGGAGACAAATGCAGCTGATCCCGCAGTTCTCTAAGTCTCTTATTTATTTCGCAACAGACTGCTCCGAAATACTTCACCTACGTGGCATCGTTCCTTTTAACGGCATCGGGTCGATTCTTTAACCCCCCCGGCATCAGGCTTAACCCTGGAGATCAATTTGGAAGACAGGCACGGCCGTTGCCTCCTATTGTCTTATTAATTCTGGGTACAGACTGCAACCCAGAACCTCGCCGATCCATTTAATCTTTTGTTAAACAGAGGCTACTTTCACAAAGGCTTCGGCAAGTCCCCTTGTACGAGCGGTAGCGTGATTAACTCTAATCACAGCGGACACTTTCTCTCGTGGCCTCTTTTCGACTACGAGAACAAGCGGTGTCTTGTGTTTAGCAAATTAAATGATCGCGGCTTCACTCCCAGAGTGGCATCGGGTCGAACGCTTCAATGGCTCCCCCCGGCATCAGGTTGCTAAAACCTGGCTCTTTTCATTTGGGAGACGAACCTGGGTGATTATTAGTCACCCTGGCATCCTAAGTCTCGTCATTTTGGCTCAGACTGAATCCAAAACGTTTTAAAATTTGGCGGACCATGCACCCGTCATACATGTCCAGGGCCGCGGCCGTTCTATCTCAGACTGAACATAGAACACGTGCACTCTCTTTAACTTTTCAAACTATTGTTTAAACTTTACATGTGACTCCCAACCAAATGATAAATGTCGAGATCGGATATACCCCTTAATCAGACGACTGTAAATTTAGAATGGCCAAACTGCAGAAATTTGCGTAAAAAGGCTTTCTGCTTACCTTTTTGTTTCATTCAGGCGTCGCCACAGTCGACTAAAAAGGGTCCTTCCGATGTAGTTTTTTCAGGCTCGTCTCGGAATACGTGATTCAATCCGGGTCACCGGCACCAATTGTTAGAAAAATACCCGATTCTTTGATTGAAAGGTCCAAGAACAAACCGGAGATTTCTTCAGTTTAAAGGATGGTAAATTTATTTAGAAGTCACATGTAAAGCAAGCAGCGCTGGGTGCAGCGTGACGCAGCTCCCTCTGGAGCTGGTCAGACTGAACCCCGACTTCCGGGTGCAGGTTACAATTATCCCCTCGGGTTGGGCGAGCCAGTACAATGGGATGGGCTTGTGCGCGACTATCTGATTGGCTAATCTACCTATGGCGGGAACAGGCCATCCACTGAACACGCCTCTTCATTCTAGAATGTGCTATCAACAGTGTGCGTGGGTGTTGGGTTTGGGTGTGTATCTAATGTTAAAGACCTGACTTAAAAGAGAGAGAGAAAAGACAGAGAGGGCTCTATACCTTTGTCTCATTCCTGTTATCAATATACCATAACATACTTGTTCATAAGCATGCAAACAGAATTTGTATGGAATATGTGTAGAGCATAATGGGAGATCACCTACAGAATTATTATTCTGGCACTAACTATACATTAACCCTTTCAGTTTGTCACACTTAAATGTTTCAGATCATCAAACAAATTCAAAAATTAGACAAAGATAACACAAATAAACACAAAATGCAGCTTTTAAATGAAGGTGTTTATTATTAAAAAAAAAATAAATCCAAACTTACATGGCCTTGTGTGAAAAAGTGATTGCCCCCTAAACCTAATAACTGGTTGGGCCACCCTTAGCAGCAACAGCATTTGCCATGACTGGCACTGAGCCTTTTACAGCACTGTGGAGGAATTTTGGCCCACTCATCTTTGCAGAATTGTTGTAATTCCACCACATTGGAGGGTTTTCGAGCATGAACCGCCTTTTTAAGGTCATGCCACAGCATCTCAATCGGATTCAGGTCAGGACTTTGACTAGGCCACTCCAAAGTCTTCATTTTGTTTTTCTTAAGCCATTCAGAGGTAGACTTGCTGGTGTGTTTTGGATCACTGTCCTGTTGCAGAATGCAAGTGTGCTTCAGCTTGAGGTCACAAACAGATGGCTGGACATTCTCCTTTAGGATTTTTTGCTAGACAGCAGAATTCATGGTTCCATTTACCACAGCAAGTCTTCCAGGTCCTGAAGCAGCAAAACAGCCCCAGATCATCACACTACCACCACCAGATTTTACTGTTGGTATGATGATGTTCTTTTTCTGAAATGTTGTGTTACTTTTACACCAGATGTAATGGGACACACACCTTCCAAAAAGTTCAACTTTTGTCTCGTCAGTCCACAGAGTATTTTCCCAAAAGTCTTGAAGATCATCAAGATGCTTTCTGGCAAAACTGAGACGAGCTTTTATGTTCTTTTTGGTCAGCAGTGGTTTTCGTCTTGGAATTCTGCCATGCAGGCCATTTTTGCCGTCTCTTTCTTATGGTGGAGTCATGAACACTGACCTTAACTGAGGCAAGTGAGGTCTGCAGTTCTTTGGATGTGTCAAATATGTGCGCCGCAGCACACAGGTGAAAATGATTGAGCCCAATCGCTGGTGAAGTGAATGTGTTTTATTAACAGAAAGACGTACATACACAAAATGTCCATGAATACAGTCCAACAATTAAGGTAGAGGAAGATGGCTGGCTACAACTTCGCTGGCAAGCCCCACCCGCTCCAAGCGGAACCAGAGCATAAGGGAAAGGCAATTAATAATAACAGCGAGCCCCCAGTCAGGACGGTGGGCAAATTACTTACTAAGGGTTGGAGCACTTCTGGCTCTGGAAACAACAACCACGTAGTACAGAGGAGAAGGAACCAATAGAGGAGCCAGGTCATCACAGTAGACTAATGCCACCACACCAACTGCTCACACCGTCACCCATAAATACCCTGACCAGATGAGTGACGAATGGATGCAGATGTGGCAGCAGCTGAAGCATGATGTGATAATGAATGGATGTCTGTGTGCATGTATGCTGAATGATGCAAGGAATGTGAGTGAGAATGAGTGTGTGTATATGTGCATGTATGAAAAAGTGTGCATGGACAAATGAACATGACAATAGACAGCTTGGTGGATGCCTGGCAAAGAGAGAGAGGAGAGAGAGGAGGCGTGGCAGTAGACTGGCAGGGAGCCCTGGCTCAGGGCTCTAATAACCTGCCAGCTGGGAATAATTAACAATTAATCAGGAAGCTACAGCCACAAATCATGGGCGGGGCTGAAACATCAACCCCACACATGACAGGATGCTGTTGTGTGTTTTTTTGTGACCTCTTGGATGAGTCATCGCTGCACTGTTGGGGTAATTTTGTTTGGCTGGCCACTCCTGGGAAGGTTCACCACTGTTACATGTTTTCGCCATTTATGGATAATGGCTCTCACTGTGGTTCACTGGAGTCCCAATGCTTTAGAAATGGCTTTATAACCTTTTCCAAACTGATAAATCTCAATTATTTTGTTTCTCATTTGTTCCCGAATTTCTTTGGATTGCAGCATGATGTCTAGCTTTTGAGGCTCTTTTGGTCTACTTCACTTTGTCAGTCAGGTCCTATTTAAGGGATTTCTTGATTGAGAACAGGTGCGGCAGTAATCAGGCCTGGGTGTGGCTCGAGAAACTGAACTCAGCTTTCCAAAGATGTGATAAACCACAGTTAATTTATGTTTCAACAGAAGGGGGCAATCACTTTTTCACACAGGGCCATGTAAGTTTGGATTTTTTTTTACCTTTAATAATAAACACCTTCATTTAAAAACTGCATTTTGCATTTACTTGTGTTATCTTTGTTTAGAGCAGCACAGTGGCGGAGTGGTTAGCACTGCAGCAGCACAGCAACTCACCCTTGGTCGGGGGATCCTGGGTTCGATCCCAGCCCCCGACCAACAGTGATCTGTGCAGAGTTTGCATGTTCTCCCCGTGTCTGCGTGGGTTTACTCCGGGATTTCTCTGGTTTCCTCCCACATGCCAAAAACATGCAAGTTATGTTAATTGGCATCAAACTGGGGATTCTAAATTGTCCTTAGGTATGAATGTGAGAGTGAATGGTTGTCTGTCTCTCTGTGTTGGCCCTGCGATGGACTGGCGATCTGTCAAGGGTGTACCCTGCCTCTCGCCCAAAGATGCTGGGATAGGCTCCAGCCCCCCCGAGACCCGAAAAGGATTAAGGGGAAGAAGATGGATGGATGGATGATGGATGGATGGATGGATGGATCTTTGTTTAGTATTTAAATTTGTTTGATGATCTGAAACATTTAAGTGTAACAAACATACAAAAAAAAAAAAAAGAGAAATCAGGAAGGGGGCAAACACTTTTTCACACCACTGTGACATTAACCAATCAGACAGATGCTCTTGGCTACCTCGAGGGAAGAGGGAGGAGCCAAGGAGCAGCAAGATTGAGGCAGAGCGGGTTGGGGTAGCAGCAGAGAGAGAGCGGAGAGAGGCGGGGGCTGATTTGAATGTGGCTGTGCAAGACCACGGTCTTGCACAGCCACATTCAAACCGAGCTGCTCTTGGCTCACTTCGCCAGCGGACGGAGTGCCGCACTGTGAACTGATGGCAGCCACATTCAAACTGCCCCACCCCCGCTCAGTCCCTGCAGGCTGCTAATAAGAATATTCATGTCATAACCCGAGTGTCGGTTCTGGCCACACTCGGGCCTCATATCTTATCTCCCTGGCTTTGGCAGCAGAGGATTCTTTCAGCTCCTCGGGCTTTTATTGTGAAGGCGCCCGGGGGAGCTCCCTGCTGTCAAAGTCAGCTGCTGCGCTGCTGTCACGGCGAGCAGCTGCGCCGCATTGGGGTCATTAGCGGCCGAGTTAAGAGCCAGTGATGAATGTCCTCCAGTGCGGCAGTCTCTGTTATGTTCAGCTACGTTCTGTTGTGCTCCTGTTATGCTTCGTTATGTTCCTGTTTGCCTTGCTCATCATTGTTAACGGACTTGGGAATCTGTAACCCGCCTGTTAACGTTGTCGTCTCGTAAGGTATGTTCCCTTAAGACTTCACCCTCACTATTGTCCGTCTGGCGCATCGGGTGCTCCCCGGCTCAGACGTCACCCAGCCATTGTATGTATCCCGCGTGTGTTCATCCCTCTCTGTAATAAAATATCACTGCAAACTCACTGGTGACTGAGGCGTCTTGTGATGGTCCGTGAGGGCCATCGTGACAGTAGACTGCCGCCAAACGCCCGGAGAGGAGGCGTTGTTTGAGACGTCATTCACCGTGTAGTTTGCAGTAGTGGACTGTTTGTTCCTACCTGTCTGGGTGCCGTGTTGAAGCATGCCATCGTGGAGGTCTCGTGTTCGGAGGCAGGACGCTGTTCTCGCTGACACCCTCGAGCGCGTGGACGAAGTCCTTGTCGCCGCCTCCCTCCTCGACTTCAACAGCGAAGTGCCCTGGTACCTGGACCTAGCCGAGGAGATTCTGGATTCTCTTCCCCGCTTCACTAATCATCCAGAGGTAAGCGTGAGGAGAGATGACATCGCCGCCCAGCGTGAGATACTCCGAGGGCTGGAGGGAAATCCTGGCAGGAAGCTGAAGCGGAGGAGACGTCGCCCCTCGCTTCGGGATCCTGCTCCTGCCCCCGTTCCAGCCCGGGAGTTCGCACCATCCGGAGGTCTTTTCCCATCGGGCATGTCGTCACTCGGGATTCCCCCAGAGAAGCTGCAGCTGACAGCAGACAAGATCTGGGACCGGGTGGCTGCTGCTTGCTCCGCTGGAAATCCACCAGCGTGTATGAAGCATGTGGTGGCGGCGGTTAGACTGGTGGAGAGGAATCCAGCGCTGCGTGAGTTTCCTGAGTTCGCCGACTTGCTTGCCGCTGTTTCTGCTCAGGAACGGCGATTTCCGAACCTCACCTTCGCCTCGCCCCCTACAAGGAACCGTCGTCACACCGGCTTCCAACTTCGGCTAGAACCCCGTCTGGATGCTGTTCCGGGTCGCCGCAAGGGTTCAACCCCCCACACAGCTGTCACTCCTGCGCCTCGTCAGAGGGGAATTCCCACAGCCTCGTCTTCTCCCGGGCCCTCGCCTGCTGTCCCGTCAGCGCTCCATGCCCGACTGACCCCGGCTGTCGCCCCCTCCTCCTCGTCGCCTATCCTGGCTGCTGTGTGTCGCGGGAGCTCCGTTTCGGCGAGCCCCATCCCGGATCCGCCTCGAGTGGCCTCATCTCGTCTTCCCAGAGGGCCCTCTGTCGCCATCCAGCGGGGAAAGAAAGGAACGACGTCCCCCACAGCGGGAACCATGATAATTTCTCTCCTTTAGATATTGTTTTGCCTTGTCTGACTCCTGGGGGTGGAGTTCGGGATATGCAGCCCCCCGAGCTCCCTCCACCTGCTGTGGATGAAGGTATTAACCCTGCTTCCTCTGTGTCTCCCTCCGCTGAGCAGCCCTCGACGTCAGGCCAACGTCGCTGGATGAGGAGGGGGCCTGCGGTTCTGGAGAGCCTGATTCCGGTTCCGCAGCCACGCCATGGGCGGAGGAGGAGAGCGGACTGCAGCGTGGAGCCATCGCCGATGAAGAAGCGTCCCCGGGGTTCCACGGAGGAGCGGTCCGGTCCAGCAGGTCGAGGTTCTCCTGCCACCACGCCGTGCGGGCCACCGGCATGGACATCGGTACCGGAGGACTCTCTAGCTGTGCGCACCATCATGCCAGCTGCGGAGCCCGACGCAGCTGAGTGGGAGCCTGAGGACGACCTCCTGACTTCTGAGCCTGGATCATCGCAGTCCTGGACGGCGTCAGAACCCGAGCTCAGGCAAGTGCTCTGTTTTATCTTTCTTCTTCTTCACCTTTTAGAGCACTTTTGCCTGTCTCAAGGGGAGATGAGCCGGGTGCAGCCGCCCGCTGCATCCGAGCTTATCTCGCCGGGTTCTGGCGCTGCCGGTGATCCTGATCCCGGGTTTTCTCTCTTTTGTGAGTCTTCTTCCAGGGTCACCGGCGAGGGGCTGCTCTCGCCAGCTGCGCCAGAGGTTTCGGGGTTGGAGGTCGAGTCTGATGCCACGCCGACCGGGTCCACCGGGAGTGCTGTTCCGGTCCAGTTGGGGTCCACCGGGAGTGCCTCGCCGGCCCAATCGGGGTCCACCGTGGGTTTGGTTCCGGAGGCCCAATCGGGGTCCACCGTGGGTGCTGCACCAGCAGGTCCTAGATTCGGTGAGGGAGCTGCAGTTCCCCGGCCACCGGATGCTGGACAGGCTCGTTTCCCTCGTCACCCTCATCTCCACAGTCTTCCTCCTCGTCCCCCTGAGGAGCACTACCCATCTCCACCTGGGGCCGTTGGGGTCCCGAATGCTCCGCCCGGTTCCCCCTCGTCTCTCCCCTTTTCGGCGGGACCGCCGGCTGCTTCTTCCCAGCGGTTCTGGTGGGCTGGTGTTGCGGGGCGGCCGCCTGAAGGACTGTCTCGTCGGTTTGGTTCTCTGGGCCGGCCCCCCGACCTATTTGTCTTCCTGTGTGGCGACCTGCTCCGGCTGCCTGAAACTCTCTACTCCCGAGCATGGGACTGGGGTAGGCCGCCCGAACTGTCCTCTTTTCCCCTCCCTGTTCTGTGGCCTCTTGTTGCCGGACGACCCCCCGAACCTTTTGCCCCCATCCCTCTGGGTCTGGACTGCACCCTTCCTGGGTTTCTGATTCGTCTGTGGGACTGTTGGGGTGTGTGGGGGGGAGGGGGATTGATTTGTGTTTTTGTGGCTCACCATGTTGTTTCTGAGTTTGGTGGGGGTTTTCTTCCTCCACCTTATGTCACTTTGTATTTGCCAAAAGGTATATTGCCTATTTTGACTTTATTCTGGTTACCCACGTTTTTGGGATTATGGTTTTTTTCCCCTACCTTTATAGCCTTGTTGGTTTCATCATTTGCTTGCTCGTTGTTTGTCTCTCTCCCTCCTGCCAGCGCCCCATCCACCCACCCTAGGGGGGTGGGGTGGGGGGCTTGGGTGTTACTCAGGCCGCTCAGAGCTCGGCCTCGAGGGGGAGGTACTGTCATAACCCGAGTGTCGGTTCTGGCCACACTCGGGCCTCATATCTTATTTCCCTGGCTTTGGCAGCAGAGGATTCTTTCAGCTCCTCGGGCTTTTGAATGAATGAATGAATGAATGAATGAATTTATTTATTTCGGATAGTACATTACAGGTTAAAAGAAACTGTATAATATAACAACAAGGTCAAATTAGACAAAGACTCCTTCTACTATACAATTCCACGTGAGTTATCCGAAATGGGTGATGGCTGAAGCCGCAGCTTATATTGCCCACCCATATTCCATCCAAGAATTCAAAGGAGAAAAAAGAGAAAACAAGACAAGAGCGATTACAATTTAAAACAAGGCTAAGACAAAATATGACTGAGAGAAAAAGAAAACTGAGCTAGTCTAAGTTAAGCGGTTACTATTCAAAAACAAATCTAAGACATAGTGTCACAGAGAAAAAAGAAAAACTAAGCTATAACACAACACAGGCTGGAAATGTCAATCCTTATGTGAGTTTACATGTCGTCTTGTAAATATGTTTGGAGTATTTCTTCCTTTAGTTTTTGTTTAAATTGTCCAAGCTTTGTACATGATTTTAATTCAGGTCCAAAATCGTTCCATAATCTGACACCTTGCACTGAAATACAGTGTTGCTTGGTAGTTGTTCTCACTGTAGGCTTTTGAAATATACATGTTCCTCTGAAGTGATATCGTTTCTCCCTTGTTGGGAACAACTTTTGGATATTTGCGGGCAGTGATAGATTCTTCACTTTGAACATTATTATTGCGGTTTTAAAGTCGATCAGATCTTTCAACTTGAGAGTTTTTTGTTTAAGAAAAAGTGGGTTTGTTGGTTCCCTGTAAGCTGCTTTGTTGATTATTCTAATAGCTCTCTTTTGAAGCATAAAGAGTGGATATATGTTTGTTTTATAGGTATTTCCCCATACTTCATTACAATATGTCATGTATGGGAGTATTAATGAATGATACAAGGTGTATAGTGTGGGTTGATTCAGCAAATTTTTCACTCTGTGTAATATTGCAATTGATTTGGATACTTTACCTTTTATATAATTAATATGTGGCTTCCAACACAGTTTGTTATCAATTATTACTCCAAGGAATTTAGTTTCGGATACCCTTTCAATCTCTACACCAGTTACACTGAGTTTGGGTACTGGGTAGTTGTGATGGTTGTTAAAGACTATAAATTTTGTCTTGCTTAAATTGAGCGTTAATTTGTTTGAATCAAACCACAGTTTCAGCTTTCCTAATTCCTTTCCGAGTGTATCCAGAAGTTGTTCCAAATTGTTTCCACTGCATAGCAGGTTAGTGTCATCAGCAAACAATATTAAGTCCATTTTTTCTGAAACTTTACATATATCATTTATATACATATTGAATAATAATGGTCCCAAAACTGAACCCTGTGGGACTCCACAGGTGACCTTCAGTAGCTCTGAGTTTTTGTTGTTAACACATACAAACTGATATCTATTCTTTAAGTAACTTCTTAACCAGGACAGTGCTACCCCTCTAATACCACAATTTTGTAGTTTCTTTAATAATAGATTGTGATCTACTGTATCAAATGCTTTTTTAAGATCCAGGAATACTCCAACTGAATACTCTTTATTTTCAATGGCTGTTGATATTTTTTCTGTAAATTCCATTAAGGCATATGCTGTTGTTCTTTTGTGTCTGAACCCATATTGCTGCTCACACAATAAATCATTCTTCAGTATGAAGTTGTCAATTCTCTCATAGAATATTTTTTCAAGTATCTTGGAAAATTGCGGTAATAGTGAAATTGGTCTGTAGTTGGAGAGTTCCCCTCTGTCGCCTGTCTTGTAAATCGGAATTACTTTAGCTATTTTCATTGCATTGGGAAATATACCTGATTGGAGAGACAGGTTACAGATATACGTCAGTGGTTTCACTATGCATTCGATAACAGTTTTGACTAGTAGCATATCAATACCATCGCAGTCAGTAGATGTTTTACTTTTGAACGATTTAACAATTTCAATGACCTCTCTTTCGTCTGTGTTCTTTATGAAGATGGTGTCTTTTACAGCAGTGTTATTGCATATTGAATCACCTGTTGGCACCGTAGTGGGTATTTCTCGGGCCAGTTTAGGTCCAATGTTAACAAAAAAATTATTAAATTCATCTGCAGGTGAAGCTATATTCACATTCGGAGTCGATTTATTATTTTTTGGAATGTTAGTTGGGTAGCTGGTATTTCTGCTTTTATTTCCAAGGATACTGTTGATTATTGTCCATGTATTTTTAATATTGTCTTTGTTTTTTTCCAGTTCTTTACTGTAATAGTCTCTTTTACTACATCTTATTATATATGTTAACTTATTTTTGTATGTTTTATACCGCTGCTCTGCTTCTTTTGTCCTTTTCTTTATGAAAGCTTTATATAATAAATTTTTCTTTTTACACGCCTTTTGTAGTCCTTTGGTTAGCCATGGTTTGTCAGTAAATTTGTGTTTAAGCTTTTTTTTAACTAATGGGCAGTTTTTTTCATAAAGAGTGGTTACAATGTTTATAAATGTGTCATAGGCTTCATTTACATCTGATACATAGACTTCTGTCCAGTCTTGCTTCAGCAAGTCCTCTTTAAAAGAACTGATTGCGTTTGGTGATTTGTGTCTGAACGATTTTGAGATTTTTTCTGGGTTGGGCCCTGTGTGGCCATGGATAAGTGCAAAGATTGGCAAGTGGTAGCTTATATCATTTATCAATAATCCACTTTCTATTTTCTTGTCGAGAACATTGACAAACAGGTTGTCAATAAGTGCAGCAGAGTGAGCTGTGATTCTACTGGGATGTGTTATTGTGGGATATAGACTCATGCTGTACATAGAGTTCATGAACTCTGTAACTACATTTTGTTGATGTGGATTAAGTAGGTCAATATTGAAATCTCCACAAATTGCTACCATTTTCTTACTAGTAATATTATTGTACAGCTCGACTAATTTATCTCTGAATGTCTCAATGCAAGTTCCCGGCGTTCTGTATATGCAGCTTATGATTAGATTTTTTGTTTTGTCTAGGTCAATCTCAACAGTAACACATTCCAGAATCCCTGGTAGTGCTGAGGACATTTCATTTACAAGCTTACATCTATATAGGTCATCAATATACAGTGCAACACCACCACCCTTTTTTTGAGATCTGTTAATGTTAAACATCTGATATCCCTCTATTGCCATCAGGGGAGCCTGGTCTGCATTAAGCCAGGTTTCAGAGACTGCTATAGCTGTGAATTTTCTGTTTAGCTGTTTTAAATAGTCCTGAATCTGTGAGAAGTTTTTGTTAAGACTTCTGCTATTGAAGTGTATTATTGACAGTTTATCATCTAATTGCACTTGACTTTTGAATTGCTTTTCAGTGTAATATTCACAGTGGTTATGAATATTATTGAAAAAGTGGTTATCAGGATCAATATCATTCTCCATCTCTTGTGGTTTATGTTCAGCATAGTGGCATATTTTTAGAGTTTGAGTTTCCTCACTCTGTGTTTCATAGTCAGTGTTCATCTGTATTTATCTAAGTCAGTAGCATCGCTGATCATTATACTTTTTGCTTGCTCAGGTGTTCCATTTAGTTTAATCCAAATTCTACAATTTCTTGTCCAGGTTGTCTGTATCTTATTATGTTTCTTTAGCATCCGTGCCTGCCGTGCTAATTCAGCGTTTTTTTCTGTCAGGTGTTCATTTAGGTAAACTTGAGTTTCCTTTAGTTTTTTGGCCTGCCTCAGTATGTCATTTTTCACCCTCCTGTTCACAAAGCGCATCACAATTGATTTCTTTGTTTTGTTATCTTTCTTCGGTAAAGCATAACAGGCTGAGATCGCATTGGCTTCTACCTTAATGTCTTTATCATTAAGGAACTGAAGCACTTGGTTTTCTAAGGACATTGACTCACTTATGGAAGCATGTTCACCACTCAGTCCTGTAGCGGCATGGGCGTACGACTGATATCTGATGTCTAGTCCACTTATAACTATGTCATCAATGCGAGAACCTTGTTCAAGATCCTCGACGCGTTGCTCCAAAAGACGCCCGTGTTGCTCCAGGTCCATGATTTTTTTGTCTTTTTCTTTTATTATTGAATGTAGGGCTTGTACCTCCTGTATTAGGTCTAATATTTTGTCCTGCTGGCTAGTCACTTTGGCCAGTTCTTCTAACACAAAGTTCAGAGTTTTTTAAATTTCTTCCATTTCCTCTTTTTTGGGTGGCATTTTACTGACCTGTGGATAGAAATAAGCAGAGAATCCGGCTAGGCCTCAACTAGCTCGGTCGCTACTGGACCCGCCGCTCCTGTGCAGCTTCTCCGCCGAGTGACGCTGCTCAGCTCCGCAGATCACCGCCGTCTATCGCCGGCGCCTGCCTCCGTCTACCTGGCCAGTTATGTCGTGCACCGCCGGTGCAGCCGGAATCCACCGATCACAGCCACTCGTCGCCGTCTGGCTAGGCGGCTCCTCCGCTGGGCCCCGTCCCCGTCAGTTATGTCGCACTCCGCCGGCGCAGCTCTAATCCACCGATCACCTCCGCCGATCGGTGGCCGATCACCGTCGCTTGCTGTCGTCCGGCTGGGTGGCTTCTCCTCTAGGCCCCCTCTAGGCCCCGTCACCGACCGCCGTCAGTCTGGTAGTTCCTCGGCTGGGCCTCGCAATTGGGCACCGATTCAGGCCACTGTCCTGCTGGATCCAGGTGGCCCCCGTCTCTCACCAACGCCGCGCCCGAGCTCCCAATCGCCGCCTCGGTTGGTTCGTCCTCCTTTTAAATCCTTCTCTCCTCGGCTCCAGATGGCCAGATGTAAAGAATACCTTCTCACTGCTGCAGTTACTCTGGGTTAGCATCTGGGTTAGCATCAGAGGCGAGCCTTTAGAGGTCGGAAACGGGGCGAAACGGAGCCAGATCTGCCAGAACCTTCACCAGGTCAGCACTGGGTCGTAAGGGTATTCCCCACGTTTGTTGGTAGCCAACAGAAGTCCTTATTTTGATGGTTTTGCTTAAAATTCTCGGCTCATATCAAGCATTACAAGTGCAGCACCGGAAGTACACCACCGCAGAATGGGTGTTTTATTGTGAAGGCGCCCAGGGGAGCTCCCTGCTGTCAAAGTCAGCTGCTGCGCTGCTGTCACGGCGAGCAGCTGCGCTGCATTGGGGTCATTAGCGGCCGAGTTAAAAGCTGGTGATGAATGTCCTCCAGTGCGGCAGTCTCTGTTATGTTCAGCTACGTTCTGTTGTGCTCCTGTTATGCTTCGTTATGTTCTTGTTTGCCTTGCTCATCATTGTTAACGGACTTGGGAATCTGTAACCCGCCTGTTAACGTTGTCGTCTCGTAAGGTATGTTCCCTTAAGACTTCACCCTCACTATTGTCCGTCTGGTGCATCGGGTGCTCCCCGGCTCAGACGTCACCCAGCCATTGTATGTATCCCGTGTGTGTTCATCCCTCTCTGTAATAAAATATCACTGCAAACTCACTGGTGACTGAGGCGTCTTGTGATGGTCCATGAGGGCCATCGTGACAATTCATAGATCTGCGCGTACTTAAGTAGGTCCAAGATTTAAAATCCTTGTCGTGGGGCTGTGGGGGAGGGGGGGACTATAGATGTTTTTTTTCACACATGGGTAGTGGTTCAGAGCTCCTTGTAGGATCTCCGTATATGAGGGTCGGGCTCAGATGACATAATGTTACACACTCTTGTGCAGTAGGTGGCGGTATGCACCTTTCAGTTGTTTGCTATCCGCCAGTAACCGAGAGAAGAAGAAGAAGAAAATCTCTTTCCGAGTGAGAGACAGCCATGGCATGAAGAGGCAGTAACTCTCTGCTGAAGAAGAAGAAGGTGATTCGACCAGAACACGAATTCAACTAGGAGGAATGGAGGTGGGAAGCGAGAAAGAGGAAGTTTGGAGCACGGTGGAGTCTAAAAGAAAGAAAAGTAGACATCTAGAAACTCAATCAAGACTGTTATCAAGTGCTGAGGAATCAGAGGATAAACGATCCCGAAATGAACAGAAGGAGTGGAAAGTAATCATTAAACTTACTCAGGAAGGGGCATCGTTTCGTGAGTGGAACCCAATTAAGCTCACAAATGCAATTAATGGGTTACTTGGAGAAGTTTTAAATGCAAGGGTTCTTCGTAGTGGTTCGCTGCTGGTTACATGTAAAGATAGTGTTCAACAAGGAAAATCAATCAGAGTCACTAAGATGGAGGGAAAAATGTGCAGTGTTCAGTATTGGAAGGAAATAAGGCAATGAGAGGAGCAATATTGGGCATTTCAACGGCTGTCTCAACTGATGAAATAATGAGGAGCTTAACTGGACCAAAAGTGACAGAGGTACAAAGATTGAAAGCTAATAGAGATGGCGAAAAATGTGATAGTCTGTCAGTAATGTTAAAATTTGATGAAACAAGACTGCCAAGTAAGGTGTATATTGGCTACATGAGCTATGAAGTATGACTTTACGTTCCTCCTCCACTCAGATATTTCAAATGTCAAAAGTTTGGTCATGTAGCAGCGATATGCAAAAGTAGACAACGATGTGCTAGATGCTCTGGTGAACATGAATATGAAAAGTGTGAAAGAGGAGCCAAATTAAACTGTGGTGGTGAACATAGCTCTGCATATCGAGGTTGTGAAGCCAGCAAAAGAGCAGCAGAAATTAAGTAGGTAAAAGTCTTCCAGGGACTAACATATGCAGAAGCTGCGAAAAAGGTGCCAGTTAAAAAAGTGGGAGTGGACTCTAACAGGGAAAGTGTGCAGACTTGCAGTGCATGCAGTAGAATTAAGGAAGATACTCTGGTTTTGAAGGAAAATAATTTTGTCTTATTTGTGGTAGATGTGATAAACTGCACTGCGCAGACTTCCAAGCAAACAGGAAGAATCAAAATCATTGTGAAAGCAGTAGAAAAATATCTTGGCATTAAGGGGCTACAGTGGGAAGCAGTTGAGGACTTGTTAAGTGGGGGACATTTGAGTTCAAAGACATCATGGGCTGGTGGATCAACTGCCAATCAAGTCTAAAAGAAGAATAAGAATAAGATGAGACACAGATACAGACTACAGCTAGAAGAAAATGTCATTAAGCTATGAGGAAAACGTCACAAAGCTATGAGGAAAAACAGACACACAGAAAGACAGACATATATAAAATGTGTGGCAGTAAGAACTCCTTATATGCTCGGCTGCGCCTCGGACACAGTCCAAGGACGGATAATTTTTTCACACATAAGGAGTTGTTCAGAACTCCTTATATGATATAGAGTGATGATATAGAGTGAAGTACGTGGCGGTAATGCACCTGTACCTGATTGCCAACCGCCAATCAAATCTAAAAGAAGAAGAAGAAGAATGCACCTGTAGGCGATGAGGAAAACATAATCAAGTCAGTGGCGATAATGCACCTTTAAGCTGGTTGCCAACCGCTGATCAAATCTAAAAGAAGAAGAAGAAAATCTCTTTCCAAGCAATTCTAAAGCAGTGAAAGTCTTTTTTGTGTGGATAAAAAGCCACAATACAGTATATACTAATATATATAGCCACAGATTAAAAAGTGTTCCTTTAATCTGAGTAAGCTGGACTAGCCTGCCACAATTTCGATATCCAGCTTATTTTTTCCCATTAAAATCTGATGTGTTTTCAAAGTGCTCCCTTTATTTTTTTTGAGCAGTATATTATTTTGGGCAATATACGTTTGTTTTTGAGGTGGTTTTAGAGCCGCTGGGGTGCACCTTTACTTTTTTCCTCACAGCCTGTTAACTGTCCGCAGACAGTATCCTCTGCTGGTGACCACTGACATGTTGCATTTGTTCCCTTTGTGGAACCTTTAAAAAAAATCATGGATGCTGACAGTGATTTGGGTCACAGCCAAAATATACTGGCTTGTTTGTCTGGTTCTGTCTGTCTGATGTGTTTAATTAAGCTCAAGCCATGTACATATTCCTGGCCTCACTTTAATATTGTTTTTGTCTCCTTGGTTTTATTAATTTGTTATCTAATTCCATCCTGGGTTGAACACAAGTGATAAGCACATATTTACAAGTTATTTTTATTCATAACTGCACATAATGCAGTACATAATCAGTGAATGTGCAAGAACTACAGTCTTGACAAGACACCTGTCAAATCCCACAAGGCCTCATCATTAAATCCCTCAGCACATTGAAACTCATAAATTTGTGAAGAAGACAATTTCTGGTTGAAGCTAGCTTGACTCTATTTTTGTATTCTGTGCTCATAATTTACATTTTAACTTTATGGAGAATGCATAACTACAAAAACGGCTTACAAAAGCTGAAAGATCACTTCTTTTTGGATGGATGTTAAAGGCCCCCCCCCCCCCAAAAAAAATGTTAAGAATCCCCCTAATCAATTTGTTACTTAGTCACCACTTAAGTTATCACATTCATAATTATGTTAACCCCACCCCCCCAACTTACTCAGCATCTGCACCAGATTTCTTCTTGACAGACTGCTTCTTGTGAGCCTATTTTTATGTATCCTATTTATATTCCATTGATCCTCTAATACAGCCCCTCAGGTAAACCTTTGTCTAAAAGTGAGAATTAAAAGGAAAACTATGCTTTACTTACTTGTGTGTCGTGCTTTTCTAATGGTGGATATAAATTAAAATGTAGTGCCAGTGAAACAAAAGCTCCCACTGTACTCTGCTGTTAATAGCGTTGTTTCAACTCTTGCATCAGTGTGGTGTCACTCAACCTGCTGTTTAAAAATTTCATTTGCAAAAAGTAGACATTTGGGAGAAAGGTGGTTTAGAGGGAAAGTGGCCTTATGAAGTTTATTTATCCTGTCACACTTGAGACCGGCAATCCATCCACACCAACATACAGAGACAAACACGCAGAATCGCCAAACACCCCAATATTTATGTCTTTGGACTGTAGGAGGAAACCAGAGAGAAAGGCCTGAACATAAAAGGTCCACTTCAACGATTTAGAAAGTTTTTTTTTTGTTGTTCTTTGAAGATGGAGTTAAATAAAGTACAATCTTTACTATTTAATAAATGTAGCTTCATGGTCCTGTTTTGCTGGCTGTGAAACTCATAAATTTGTGAAGAAGACAATTTCTAGTTGAAGCTAGCTCGAGTGCCAGGGTATTAATCCAAATACAAAATGACGTACTTCGGATATACCACAGCACACTTTCAGGTCTCTAATGGAGTCCACGCCTAGACGGGTCAGTGATCTGTGTGGAGTTTGCATGTTCTCCCCATGTCTGCATGGGTTTACTCCGGGATTTCTTCGGTTTCCTCCCACATGCCGAAAACATGCAAGTTACGTTAATTGGCATCATCTGGGGATTCTAAATTGTCCTTAGGTATGACTGTGAGAGTGAAAGGTTGTCCGTCTCTCTGTGTTGGCCCTGTGGTGGACTGGCGATCTGTGCAGGGTGTACCCTGCCTCTCGTCCAAAGATGCTGGGATAGGCTCCAGCCCCCCCGCGACCCGAAAAGGATTAAGCAGAAGAAGATGGATGGATGGATGCTTGCCATGCAGAGCGTACAGTGGTGTGAAAAAATGTTTGCCTCCTTCCTGATTTCTCACTTTTTTGTATGTTTGTCACACTTAAATGTTTCAGATCATCACACAAATTTAAATATTAGACAAAGACAGGTAAACACAAAATTCAGTTTTTAAATGAAGGTGTTTATTATTAAGGGGGGAAAAAAAAATCCAAACCCACATGGCCCCGTGTGAAAAAGTGATTGCCCCCTAAACCCAATAAGTAGTTGGGCCATCCTTAGCAGCAACAACTGCAATCAAGCATTTGCCATAACTGGCAATGAGTCTTTTACAGTGCTGTGGAGGAATGTTGGCCCACTCATCTTTGCAGAATTGTTGTAATTCCACCACAGTGGAGGGTTTTCGAGCATGAACCGCCTTTTTAAGGTCATGCCACAGCATGTCAATCGGATTCAGGTCAGGACTTTTACTAGGCCACTCCAAAGTCTTCATTTTGTTTTTCTTAAGCCATTCAGAGGTGGACTTGCTGGTGTGTTTTGGATCATTGTCCTGCTGCCGAACCCAAGTGTGCTTCAGCTTGAGGTCACAAACAGATGGCCGATGACATTCTCCTTTAGGATTTTTTGCTAGACAGCAGAATTCATGGTTCCATTTACCACAGCAAGTCTTCCAGGTCCTGAAGCAGCAAAACAGCCCCAGACCATCACACTACCACCACCAGATTTTACTGTTGGTATGATGTTCCTTTTCTGAAATGCTGTGTTACTTTTACGCCGGATGTAATGGGACACACATCTTCCAAAAAGTTCAACTTTTGTCTCGTCAGTCCACAGAGTATTTTCCCAAAAGTCTTGGGGATCATCAAGATGTTTTCTGGCAAAGCTGAGATGAGTCTTTATGTTCTTTTTGCTCAGCAGTGTTTTTTGTCTTGGAACTCTGCCATGAAGGTCATTTTGCCCAGTCTCTTTCTAATGGTGGAGTCATGAACACTGACCTTAACTCAGACAAGTGAGGCCTGCAGTTCTTTGGTTGTTGTTGTGGGGTCTTTTGTGACCTCTTGGATGAGTCGTTGTGGCGCTCTTGGTTGGCCAAGAATTTTGGTTGGCCAGCCACTCCTGGGAAGGTTCACCACTATTCCATGTTTTCACTATTTGTGGATAATGGCACTCACTGTGGTTCACTGGATTCCCAAAGCTTAAGAAATGGCTTTATAACCTTTTCCAGACTGATAGATCTCAATTACTTTGTTTCTCATTTGTTCCTGAATTTCTTTGGATGATGTCTAGCTTTTGAGGAGCTTTTGGTTTACTTCACTTTGTCAGGCAGGTCCTATTTAAGGGATTTCTTGACTGAGAACAGGTGTGGCAGTAATCAGGCCTGGGTGTGGTTAGAGAAATTGAACTCAGCTTTCCAAAGATGTGAGAAACCACAGATAATTTATGTTTTTTTTTGGGGGGGGGTGTCACTTTTTCACACAGGGTCATGTAGGTTTGGATTTTTTTTACCCTTAAACACCTTCATTTAAAAA
Source organism: Pholidichthys leucotaenia (assembly GCA_020510985.1). NCBI lineage: Eukaryota > Metazoa > Chordata > Actinopteri > Cichliformes > Pholidichthyidae > Pholidichthys > Pholidichthys leucotaenia. Next base: position 237,787,058 of record CM035847.1, read on the forward strand.
CTGCATTTTGTGTTTACTCATGTTATCTTTGTCTAATGTTTAAATTTGTTTGATGATCTGAAACATTTAAGTGAGACAAACATACTGTACCAAAAAAAATGAGAAATCAGGAAGGGGGCAAACACTTTTTCACACCACTGTATTTATTAGCTTCATTATTTGGCTGACAACGATACTATTGTACCATAGCATCATAGTTTCCTCATTTTCTGTCAATGCTTTTACGTTATTATAGCTTGTTTTTAAGCTAACACACATGCTCTATTTGTGATGTGAGGCTGTCTGTATGTAGATTTTGAGGCCTCTATTTTTACAGCAGCAACAAAAAAATTCCAAGGCTTAGGGCAAACAAAGACTAGGGAAGGCAGGGCTCATGTGCCAGTCACACAAAATTAACTGGACTTCAAAATAAAGGACATTAAAACACATCTGATCAGCAACTGGTGTCTCCATGGGGGAAAATCAAAATGTATAATATCTTAAAAAATGCTCTTCAGAAGGGATAAGGACCTGTACTTATATAGCACTTTTTCTAGTCACAAAGACCACTCAGAGTGCATCACTAGTACTAACCCTGTATTCTAAGGGCCTATAGGAGACAGATACCTAGACACAATTTAGAATGACCAATTAACCTAACATGCATGTCTTTGGATTGTGGGAGGAAACCAGAGCTCCCAGAGTAAACCCACACAGCTCATGGAGAACATGCAACCTCCACACAGAAAGGTTCCTACCCCTGCCTGCAAGGGGATTCGAACCTGGAACCTTCTAGCTGTTAGGCAACAGTGCTAACCAATGTACCATCGTGCTGCCCATGGGCATCTGAGAGGGCAGAGGGCAAAGGGGCAGTTGCTAGAGCACCACCTGGGGTCTATTTGTACACGTGCCTGGTACACACACAAATAATAAACATGATATGCAACATGCCAGAATTTGGAACCTTTATTATACTAAGAGCCATGCTGAGCAATGTGACCAAAAAAAATCTGGCAAAACCTAACAAAATTTGAACCCTGAAAGGAAGAAAAAACAGTCTAACTATAAACTCGAGTAATAGGAATCTGTTTCTCTAAGGCTACAGTCACACTGCAGGTCGTAATGCTCATTTCCGATTTTTTTGCACGTGACCCATATCTGATTTTTTTAATGACAGTCTGAACAGCACAGGTCCGATTTTTTTCACACCAGACCCAGGCCACTTTCATACGTGGGCCTAATTTGGATACGTATCTGACATTTTCCAAAGTAACCTCAGTCTGAACGGTTATGTCGCATTTCATCTGACTTTTTCCTCATTAAAGCAAGACAGACACGACAATTCTGCGGTGGAACATGCAGCAAGCATGGCAGACACACCTGATTTGTGCTCTGTTTTTAATCAGTCTTCTTCCCTTTATCACTGGATTGTAATTTTGTCGGCTCCGACTGCACAATAACTTCAAAATTTCGGCCGGGGGTGGGGGTGGGGTGGGGGTGTCTGAAACCGTCAGACAAGCAGGTGCACAGTAACGGCATATTTACTGGACGCTGCAAATTCCTTTTCCCCTGTAAACAGCACACCGTGAATCCTGGCCGCTGTAATATCTAAAATGTAAAGTTAATACCGATATGACTGTGGAGCGAAATGGCCAGAGGACCCACAGTCCAGGAGAGGGGAGTCTGCGGCGGCTTCTCCTTCTTGTGCGAGACCGGTGTTACGCTGCTAGTACTAGCTGTGCTGTTTATTTATTATTAACCTTATTTATACAGGTAATCCCACTGAGACACAGGGTCTCATTTTCAAGAGAGCTGTTTAATCAATCAGTTCTGTTAAAGCAGAGCTGATCACAGCGGTCATCTGCTGTGTAGAGGAATGAAGCTGGTCTCATATTTATTTTGTGCGTAATCATTTCTGAATGATTTTAACATTTTATTTTGCTGCGCTGCATCAAGGTGAAGAAGTTCTGTCCCCCTCAGTCATTCGGGGCTCATGTTTACTTCCATAAACTCAACGCTGTCTGACGTTACGTTTTCTTCTGCGCATGCGGGTCACTTCACAGCTGTAGACCGTTCACTCTGGAGTCTGATGGGGGTCGCATTTAAATTATAATGTGAACGCCCACACAAAAAAAAATCAGATCTCGACAAAAAATTGGAATTAAGCATTAAGGCCTGCAGTGTGACCGTAGCCTATGATGTGTGAACTTTTTTCAATAACCTTACAACATTTCTTATGATTTTGCAAACTTTTTTACTGTAAATTTTTTTCCTCTTAAATTTGCAGCTTTTCTCATTAACTTAATGTTTTTGCCATTTTTTTTTTTTTTTTTGTAGATGTGTGACTCTTGGGGCAGCACGGTGGCGCAGTGGTTAGCACTGTGGCAGCACAGCAAGAAGGTCATGGGATCGATTCCACCCTTGACCATCGTGGGTTCGATCCCACCCCCAGACCATCAGTGACCCTTCTGTGTGGAGTTTGCATGTTCTCCCTGTGTCTGCGTGGGTTTACTCCGGGCACTCCGGTTTCCTCCCACATGCCAAAAACATGCAAGTTAGGTTAATTGGCATCAAAACTGGGGATTCTAAATTGTCCTTAGGTATGGATGTGAGAGTGAATGGTTGTCTGTCTCTCTGTGTTGGCCCTGTGATGGACTGGCGATCTGTCCAGGGTGTACCCTGCCTCTCGCCCAAAGATGCTGGGATAGGCTCCAGCCCCCCCGCGACCCGAAAGGATTAAGCGGTAGAAGATGGATGGATGGTGTGACTCTTGTGTAAAATTGTGAATCTCATGGTTATGGACAAAAAAGCAGCATGCGCCTCCACAGGCAGAGGCTACACACCACTGCAATAAGTGCCCCCCCCCCCCCCACCAACAATAAGCCCCATGTCAGTAGAGAAATTTCCAACTGTCAATAGCATCAAATGCAGTCATTTTTTGTCACTCTGTTGAAGCATCTGTGAGCTATTGCAGGCTGTCACACTTGAGGTGTAGCATGTAGTCAGAGAAGTTTGCTAAATTTGGAGATGCCTGCATGGAAGTAAAGTTATGAAAACACAGACTGGAGTTGAAGGAGAATCACTTGGGGTGTGTTCTCAAGTCAAAGAAAGTCAGAGGGAATTTTTAAGTCAGATATTTTATTCACTTGTCACATTACAGCAATCGGAGCTCGACTGAAAGAGACGGCTAATCCTATGACAATTCAAACACACAAGACTTCGGAACAAAGCTTCTCTTTGGAATGTAAATATATGCCAATGGCCTATAAATATTTTATGTAATCATAAATATGAGAATATATCTTTTTCTGAAAATCTGCCCTTTCTTTAATAATATATTTTAAATAGAAATAGAGTTGTCTTTGTAGTTTTTAAACAAAGCTCTAGAGGATTTTATCCCATTTGCAGCTTGTCTTTGAGATCAGACATCAATTTGCTTCTGTGGGAGATAGCAAGTCTTGCCACGCTGCATATGTGGGCAGGGGATGAGAGGAATGTTTGCTCACCTCTCCATCATAATCTATTGCTCATCAAAGAGATCTATTTTCTGCCCCCTTCGTACCTTTTCACTGGACTGCAAACTCTGACAAAGTGCCCGAGTCCATGCTCTCTAATGATGATGTATGAGCGTTATCCTGGGGGTGTTGTCGAATCAGGGCTGTACCGTGGGTGTAAACCTGGGGGCAACACAACGTATAAAAAAAAAATACGTTTTTTTTATGTAATTCAAAGAAAAAAACATCTTGTGATGGAGTGCTACCCTCAGATCCTCCAGGTGCTTTAACTCTTTTCAGCATGTGTGAACGCCAACTATACACTCTCACTGTCTAATGTGCTTACAGTCTAAAGCATCAACTAAAGTCATTACCACAGATACGGGATTTATCATAAGTTTGACTTCAAAATAGCTGTAAATGATTTGAGACAAACAGAGAATTAATTGTGATGCTGTTCAGCAAATTTGGCAATAGATAAATAAAAAAAAATTAGTGGAGGTGAGATGCATCCTCAACCATTTACGCCGCTGTGGGAATGAAGATTAGTTCACAAATCCGCCCCTAAAAATGGATTCCTCTGGGTGTGAAATCTCGCCGTTGTTCAACGTGCACTGCTTTGACACAGTGCACTTTGCGAGAGCCATTTCTCAAACTGAACACAGAACAAAGGAGGGTCGTGGCCTTCTCCTGTTTAATTATTGCGACTTGAGAAAAGCAGCCGATGCCAACAAAAGGCATCAAAACAGCTATTTGCAAGAAAAAGAATCTAATTTAAAAATGAGACAAAATTCTATATATTATGGTGAGCTGAGGCTGAGTGTGTTCTCATGGTGGGAAGTTGGTCCTCTCAAAATTGGCTATTGTGGACGGTGTGAAGCAGATGCTGGTAGAGCGTCCAGAAATAATGTCACCTTATAGAATCAGTTACTCAAAGTAGGGGTGGATGTTGGCTTAATAATACTGTATCAGCTGATTTTCATCTTGCTGACTGATAACAGCCTATTGGTAAATAAGATAACAAATAAGATACCACTGACAGATATCAGTCAGGGATATTGCCATTATTGTGACTATTTTCTTTGGTTATGAAACAATCTCTCATATTTAGACCCAGTCCTAATTACAATATTTAATAAATAATTAGGGATGCACTGTTGAAACTGTGGGCCAATGCCAACAGTTAAAATATTTTTTCTGCCAATAGCACCAATAATTTTTTGGGTCATCTGTACCTCCTCTATGCCAGGGAAATAAAGAAATATGCATTATCACAAACAGCCGAAGTGTTAAAGCACAAATTCAATCATACAAACGTCTTAAACAGCTTTCATCATTTATAAACTTTCACATGACAAAGACTATTTCTGTGAAAAATAACTGCTTCTTCAGCGAAAAGCTGAGAGTCTCATGTGTCTTTTCAGCTTCGTTTCTACCGCTCGCTCCATGGGAAATGGAGGTTTTATCTGCTTAACCATGCATGCAGAACACCTTTCTAACAACATGGCAAATGTATGGATAAATTTCCCCGTAATCACATGGATGGAGAATAAATCTTACTTGAATGGATCTATTGGACCTGTACCAATGAAATAGGGCTGGACTTGCTGGATTTTCATTAATTCTGGGAATGGACGCGTCATTGGTGGGTCACTGCTATTAGCCCACGCTAACGTGAGTCAGCTGGCTAGTTTCAAACAAAAGAGTTAATTTATGAATTTTTCTCCACATAATAATGTGGCTGGACAATAAATCTTATACAAATGAATCTATTGGACCTGTGGCAATAAAACTGGACTTTATTTGTTTGATTATTATTAATTCTGGGAATTCAAGGACACTTGATTGGTAAGCTGCTTCTATGTTGCTGCTATGTTGCTTGTTTGTGCTAGTTCAATTGATGCGCTATTTACTTCTGCTTTTGCAATTATATGTCAGATCTGTTTTAATAGCCAAACAGATTAAATTCTAAGCTTTCAAACAATATGGGGCATGACAACCAACTCCAAATGACTTTACTACACTTCACTGTGTGGAAGCAAAAACACTGCGTAAGGTACGTGTATCATATCGTATGGTTAAGATGAACTTTTTGGCTGATGGCAGTCGACCCTGTGGCTATTGGCCCATACTGATAGTCAGCCAATGTGTGCGTCCCCGAAAATTAATAGTTTTTACAATTAATCTATTGCTCCTGGCTTTATTCAGCACCCTCATGTCGGACCTCATTAAGACTAGATTTGACCCCTTTCTTTATTCCAATAAATTAGTGCAGTTTTTCCTCACTGATTTGGCACTTTCTTTGTTTTCAGCTTACTTCTACTAGTTAGGGGTCGGACTCACCAGAGGCTGAACGATACGATGTTAGGACAACTGTCTTGTAGATCTCAGCAGTCACCCCTTTGGTATGCTGACCTAACCACACAGTGAGACTTTAGCACCATCTAATGGACTGAAAAGTGAACTGGTTTTTATTACTCTGCCACCTAAATAGCTAAGTTTGTATTTGCAACATTCTTTAATAATTTCTAATAAATCGATACAGTATTGTCACTGCAAAGTATCATGATATTACACTGTATTGATTTTTCCCTGCCCCTACCAGTTACTACCTAATTCTGGTGTTAAGGTTGATGCCAACTAGTTTCCCTTTATTTGTGCTGAAAGAAAACATGAGAAGAACATACAGAAGAACCGATCAATGCAATCGTCCTCTGTTTATACATGATCATCCTCTGCATTGCTGGTTATAATCAATCATTTATAAAATACCTTGCTTGGGGCTGGTTAATTATATAAAGCAGCAGGATAATTATTTTATTTTTTTATGGAAAACACTGGGTATACTCACGACCCGAGGTAATGCTAATGAAGCTTTTGTCAAACTTAAGGGGAGGAAAACTGTTAAATAAGCATTTCAACGGCTAAAGTGTCAGCGCTAATTAAACTGCAGAAAGTTTATTATTTCCATGCTTTATAGTTTCAGTCCACCTTTACAGCACATGGATTTTCACTTTGATTTTTTGTTTGCCGTGTTCGAGTTTAAGCCGTCAGCAAGCAATCTGGCACCGTATCTGCGGATATAGGGTCACACTGAAAAATCTGATTCATTTTGACTGTCAGATTGAAGACTGAAATTTGTGATTTTGTGGTGGAGGAAAATGAAGAAATGGAGAGAGAACAAATACGTCTACAGTGCTTTGTCCTGTGAAGTTGTGGCAGGAAGAAACTTAATCAGGATAAGTGTCAACATACGTGTCTCTAAAGACTACAAGTTTTCATCCCTGGTGCTTTTTTCCCCTCTTTGAATAAGCAATGGACGCATTACAGGCCACCGTTTTCTAAAAATAGCAGTCTCCCACTATCATTATCCTGTATGGCTCTCCTTATACTATTGCCACTTTTGAGCTATTTTTCAGTAGAAGAGTGTCACGATGTTTGATTAGGTTCTTTTGTGTCCGTCACGAACATGTGAAGACTGTTATTTCATTCTGTGGAGCTTCATATTTGCTGCTACAGCTCTGACTGACACGACCCCACCCTTCCACTTGCATATATGAAAAACTGGAGGGGTGAGACCTCAGCACACAATACAGCAGGCATTAATGACATATTCTAATCGAATTGTGGAATCCAGAGTTTCTGTGCAAAAGAGGTGGGCACCCCTCTCATTTCTTTTATCTTTTGCTTCCAAGGGGCCAGAGTTTCTTGTAATTTTTAGAGTGGCTTTGAGCAATAGCTGCTTATTTTCCTCATTTTTATTCTAGTCCTTAGACCTGAACATTGTTCACTTTCCTCTTTTTTTTGAGGAAAGTGGACAAATGGAGGACAAAAGAAGACTTTTCAGGCCTGAGAAACAAACAAACTGTATCAAAAATTTGTTTCCCTTAGAAACAGGCAAAAAAAAAAAAAAAAAAAAAAAATCTGCAAAGACCTGATATAGTACCTAAGAGATACACCCGGCCCTTCAGTTGTTCCATTTACCACTGACCAAAGTCTCATCAGAAATGATCTCAAATAAGAAGGGAAAAGGGGACAAAAGACTGAGATATGCCAAATTACAGAAGTGGACTGAAAATCAGCAGCAACAGGTCTCATCTAGTGATGAGTCCAAATTTAAAATGTGCCATCAACCTAACAGTGAATGGAGCAAAAATCAGCCAACATAAAAATAAGAGCTTTAAGACTCCTGGAGAATTATTTTTGAAGACGATTTAAAGAAATAACAAGAAATCTTAAATAAGAGAGTACAGGCTGTATTGAAGAGTAAAGATTGTCAGAACAAATACTGATTTTCAAGTCTATTTGAATGACACACACTTGGTTTTGCCCTTTATCAATCAATCAATCAATCAACTTTATTTATAAAGCACTTTAAAAGCAACACTCGCTACACAAAGTGCTGTACAGCAAGAGAACATAAAAGCAGGGCACTAACACAAAGGGCGCTAACACAAGAACCACAGTAAAAAATTCATAAATAAAATTAAAATTAAAATAAATAAAAATCCATTTCATTCAATAAAATCAATGTCTCATACTGGGTCGAAGGCCAGGGAGTAAAAATGTGTTTTAAGACGTGTTTTAAAAATGGACAGTGAAGGTGCTTGTCTAATGTCCAGGGGTAAATCATTCCATAACCTGGGGGCTATGATCGAAAAGGCTCTGTCCCCTCTGAGCTTGCGCCTCGCCTTTGGTACCTCCAGAAGCAGCTGTTCAGCTGACCTAAGGGACCGGGTGGGAGGGTAGAGATGCAGAAGCTCAGAGAGGTAAGGTGGAGCAAGACCATTCAAGGATTTAAAAACAAATAAAAGAATTTTAAAATGAACTCTAAAATACAAGGGCAGCCAGTGGAGTGAAGCTAAGATGGGTGTGATGTGATCTCTTCCACGTGTACCTGTTAAAAGACGAGAAGCGGCGTTTTGAACCAGCTGCAGACGGGAAAGAGATGACTGGCTGACACCGGCGTAAAGTGCGTGACAGTAATCCAGTCGAGATGAAATAAAAGCATGGATTACTGTTTCTAAGTGTGGTCTAGAGAGAATGGGTTTTACTTTTGCTAAACGCCTTAGATGAAAGAAGCTGGATTTTACCACAGAACGAATCTGCGTGTCTAATTTAAAATCATTGTCCATGATAAAACCAAGGTTCCTAGCTGTGGATTTAACATAAGGAGTAAGGGGGCCCAAGTATACAGGAAGGGACTCACAGAGGCGACTAGGTCCAAACACCATCACTTCGGTTTTCTTATCATTAAAATTTAGGAAGTTTAGGGCCATCCAAGACTTTATGTCTTCAGTGCACGCCAGGAGTGAGTTTACTGATGAGGCAGCTTTTTGTTTTAGAGGGACATAAATCTGACAGTCATCAGCATACAGGTGGGAAGAGATACCATGCTTTTTAAAAATGGAACCCAGAGGATGTATGTACAGAGAAAAAAGCATAGGCCCTAGAATTGACCCCTGTGGGACCCCGTAAGGCAGAGGAGCAGAAGAGGATTCAAACCCAGACATGCTAACTTTAAAAGTCCTGTCTGACAGATAGGATTTATATTGTATTTCCATGTATGTTTGTACATGAGATTTCCCAGAGGTTAAAATAAACACCTGCCACCAGCTAAATGGGAGTGAATTTGTAAAATGGCTGGTAAACCTGATTAATGTACCAGGGCAAACAAAGGGGAGGGGGGGTGTCTTCCTTCAGGAAAGGCCCACATAATCATCAGCATCTATACGTGTCAAGATCTGGACATGGGTTTAGTCCACACTTTTTGTTCATTTTGGATTCTCCGTGTTTTCCCTTGTCATTATTATTTTTCATTACTGTCTTCTGTGTTTCCCTAGTTCCCATGTGTTGGTCTCTGTTGTTTATTATTGTCTCCTGTGGTCCCTGGTCTTGTGTGATATCCTGTGTCATTCTCTGTTGTCACAGTGTTTCCTCAGTCCTTGGTTTTGCAGGGATGGTAACAGCAAATTCTAATTTCAGCTGAAATCTAATTTGGTCGATCGACTTATGGGGGGGCCAGGGGGGCACAGCCCCCCTGAAGCTGAGAGGTTTTCAGTAAAACAGAAGTAATTTAGACTGGAAAAAAATGATTTAAAAAAATGAAATACTAGACTTAGATAAATCATTAAATTTAATGAAAAGTTAACTTACTTTTTCTTCAATGTTGTCTCACTGTCTTTAGTCCAACATATTTAACAGTTCTATAATAGTTTATTACACTATTTACACTATTTACACTGGTCACAAAGTCACTTCTAATGTGAAACTTTCTTCCTTTTGGCAGCAAGCTGTGTCAGTCTCTGAACCGCTTTCCTCTTCAACTCCTGCTGGTGGGCTTTTCTTGCTGCCATCTCTTTCTCTTTCAAGCTGTCTCTTTCCTTAGCACTTGAGTTACGTTCAGGTGCAGCCAGTGTCAGTGTTTCCAAGCGTTTCTTCTTGGTGGCTGCAGCTTTTGCCCACTCTTCTTTCTGCATCTTAGCAGCCCCTCTCATGTTTACACACAGGTTTCTGTCCACTGGTGTGTGCAGGACTTCCTTTTTCCTGAAATGCTGCAGGGCAGTGGTGTTTCTTGCCTTTAATCCATATTTTACTGACTGGATGGCACTGAAGGTTTTGTTGTCCATCCTGGTGCTTTTACAGTCAATAATATCACCCATCAAGTTGAATGAGCCTTCCACCATAGGACCAGGGAGTTGTCCACCTGGTATTTGTGCACCTCTAAAGAGATCTGTGATGCTTCCTCCTCTGTCAAGAAACTCTTGCATGTGCTCCTCAGACTCTTAAGGTACCTGACAGTGAGATAGTGACCCCTGGCGCTCGGATCCACAGCTGAAACTGATTTCAAGAAGTCATTATCCAGAGGTAGTCTTTTCTGCAGATGTTGTGCACACTGGACATATGCATCAGTTGCCTTGTCAAGAAAGCACTTGACAGTTGGAGAATCTCCTTCCTTTTGAAGCATCTCTTCTGCTGCCAGGCCAAGAAACATGTCTTTTGGATGCAAGCAGTGCTCCTCTCCTCTGGCTATCTTGATGGTCTTCAGTTGTTGTGATGATAACCTTACCAGAAATTCAGGCTTCATGAAGCAAGTAAGAAAATTTCTCATCAGTTCTTCTTGTTTGTCATGAAGAATGTGAATTAAAGTTGACTTGCTCTGGAAGAGAAGAACATAATCTTTCAGGAGTCTCAGCACTGCCATGTAGAATGAACTGATGAGATCAGTCTCTTTTGACTTCTCTATCACCTTCTCAATTATTCTCTGTTTCCTGTTGCGGCCATCTTGTGTCATGTTCTTGCTTGACATTGTCTCCCAAATTTCCTTCAGTCTTTCTTTGCCATCTGAAGTGACTCCACGCTCATTCAAAATCTGCAAGATAGGGGTCTTGTACAAGGCACGATCTTCTGGGCACATGAATCCATAATACATGACCCTGAAAGCATCCATCATGACTACGTTCGGAGCAGTCACATCGTAACAGGAGAGCCATCTATGTGAGAGAAATCTCAAGGGAGTGGTAAATGGGATAGACAATATTTCACAGATCTCTCTCAACTGTACTTTCAGATCAGCTGACCACTTGACATCATTATGAAGATCTGTAGCCAGTGTTTCCACCAAGCCATCAAATGGTTCACAAAACTTCCGGCAAGCATTATGTACATGGTGGCAGGAATCCCCATTGATGTCTAGAAGTTGAGGAGCCTTTTCCTTCCTGATTTTCACCTCTAATCCATTCTTGGACCCTCGCATCACCGAACAGGAATCCATAAGCACAGATACAAGATTCTCCCAAGGTATATTGTTGTCATTGAACACCTTTTCAATTGCCGAAAACACACTGGCTGTGTCCACTTTGAACAGTTCAACAGACTGGAGGTGTTCAACCACAATGCGTTCTTGTCTAATGGAGAGATAACTGACTAGCATGGTGAGTACCCTCTTGTCAGCATTGCTGGTGCTTTCATCGATATTGAGAGAAAATGGCCCATGAGATATGTTCTCAATTGTCTCATCTGTGAACGTTTTTCCAAGTCCATGTGCCATTTTGTAGGAAGCAGTCTTCCGTTCCAGTTTGACCTGATTGAGTGCCCTTGGGTCTTTTGCCAGCTCCTTGGCAGTTTGAATGAGAACAGGAGCCAATGTCAAGGGAAGGTTGTGCTCCGCAAGAACTCCAAGAACTAGTGCTTGCAAAGAAAAATGGTCTCATAAAAGAAATGTACTAAAAGCATATTAATACATACATGACCCATAATTGATTTACAATTTCATTTCAATAATATTAGACTTTATGAGTTTGACAGTCCAGAATTTCAAACCATATTTACTTATATATTATAAAAGACAAAAGGAAAAATGTAACAAACCCAATGTAGGAGTAATGATTTATCAACTTACAAAATTAATCAACAAAAAATTAAAGTTACAAATACCTAATTACCTTTAGGAATTCTTTTTACATAACAAGCATACAGTACATGTAAATGCTCATGATGACAGTAAAAATAAAATTACATTAAATGGATTAAATGATTGGTATGTTAAATGATTGGTAGTTAAATATTAGTTTGTGATACTACAATACTGATAATGTTTTGTTAGTAAATGTTAGTTATTGCATAAGGTTATGAAGCAAGACAATAATCATTGCATAACTAAATTTGACTTTACACCAATAAATGTAGAAGGCATAACATGACCAAGTTATATTCCTTATTGTCCCAATGACAAAAAAAGGCAAAGCATGCACACCATCATGGGTACATAATATTAGTAATATCAATATACTATTGCATTCTATCTTTCAGAAATAATACTCACGTTTTCTTCCTGAAACATGCAGTTAATTATTTTCATTACAGCATGCAATTCAATCTTCACAAAGGGCAATTGAACATTTTAACACAACATGAACTTGGCTTTCAATTTAAACATATTTAATGCACTATCAAAACATGCTATAAATTCTAAAAGGAAAACATGCTTCATCGTTTAATTTAGAATTAACAGAAAATGAAAATTGAAACAGGGTAATATAAACAATGTTATCATGCTACTAGGCCTAATTCAAATGCATATATTAGGGGAACTGTTGCAAAAATGATATCATCCTCGTATATGAAATAGTAAATACCTCTGAATGTACCTGTCTATCGGCAAGAGGTGTTAATGGAGCAGACTCATTGTTTGGTTCAGCCAAAGTCCCCCAGTGTGTAACATCTTTGACTGCTTTATCCACTGTCGAAGACTGTTTCAAAAACGCTGATCCCAAAGAATAGTTGCTCCGCCGAATGGCAAGGTAGTGGGCATGTTTCTTCACTTTTGATGCGTGGTCTGACAGCGCCACACATCCACGCGATCCATAGTTAATCAGCTCTTTACAATACACACAAAAAGCTTTTCCTGCCACGTCTGGTTTCTTCAGAAATTGTCCGAGTGTTTCTGTTACCTCGTCAAACTTTGAGCCAATTTTCACTTTTACCGTCACTTTTCTCTCAAGCCAATTCCATCGGAACTTATTTTTGACACTTTTGTCTATTTCTGCCACTGATGACTCCTGATCCTTCGATAAAAATTTCATAATTCCGCTGAAAATATTACCGAAAGCTCAAAATTCCAACGCCAACACACCGATGACAAAGCATACAACGAGCCATTTCATTGGTCAAAATTTGCAATTATCCAATCGCAGGGCCGTTTACACATAACATCCGGGTTTATCGCGAGAGACTCACCCGGGAAAACGCAGAGCGCTGATGTAATTGTGTTGATTTTCGCTAAAATCGGTGACAATAAGGTACCTTACCATCCATCTTCCATCTTCTACCGCTTTTCCGGAGGTCCGGGTCGCGGAGGCAGCAGTTCAAGCAGAGAAGCCCAGACTTCCCTCTCCCCAGCCACCTGCTCCAGCACCGCCATGAATTTTTGACAAAGCAACAACGAGCCATTTGATTGGTCCAATCATTTGCAACTATCCAATTGCAGGGCCGTTTACAGCAGTAGCATGAGTACATAACATCCGGGTTATCGCGGGAGACTGTCACTCAGGGAAGCGCCGAGCGCTTATGTAATCGTGTTGATTTTCACTAAAATCATAAATCGGCAGAAATCCGCGGATCGGCGGAAAATTGCCATCCCTGGTTTTGTCCTTCGTCCACCCCTTGTCTACTCCTGGGTCTAGTGTGTGTACTTATTTGCCCATTGTTCCCAGCCCGTCGTGTTTTCCCCATCTCTAGCCAGTCTCCTCATGTGATACCATTTAGCCCTTGATTGCCCCACCCATCCCATGTTTGTTAATTACCTGTTCCCCTATATATGTGAGTCTTAGTTCTCTGTTCTTTGTGGTGTCATAGTGGGTCTTTCCCTCCGGTCTCCGTTGTCAGTACGTTCCTCATGAGCCTGTTTTCCCTCGTGTGTTTATAACTGTATCGGTTTTGTTTTGTGATCAGCCCCCCATGCTGTTAATTATTTTGTCTCCTTGTGAAGAAATATGATTCTCTTGAAAAATGTCTGCACTACTGAGCCCTCCTTCTCCTGCTTACCGGAGGTAGTGGCTGACAATACAAAGGGAGGCTGAAAAGTTCATAGGCTGACTAAGAAGGAGTTATGCTCGTAGGTGCTGAGCCAGCAGTATTTGTGCTTCAGTGGACGAAGAACAAGAGGGCAGAGCAGAGCTGAGAGTGGGAGAACAGTAACCCACATTTGGTCAAATTTGACCACTGCATCATAGAAAACCTATGAATTTTTCAGTCCCCCCCTCACAGATTGTAAAGCTGCTATGCTTCCTACATGAACAAAGCAGTTAAAGTCCAAAGTTGTAGGTGGAAGTCACGGACACTGGCGCTGGGACTTGATATTCAATATAAAAGAAGAAAAAATCACAACAAGAACAGGATGGAGTAGCCTAGCCAGTGAACTTGTTAAAACGAAGCTCTGGTGTTATTTTGGGGGTGTAAGGAAAGCAGGAGATGACGGAGGGCCATCACAAGAGGTCACAACTTGAGGCGATTTTTCAGTAAGAAATGGATAAAGCTGGGAATCACCAGAGGCCCCATGATACAATATTGTCGTGATACTTGGGCCACAATGCAATATTATCACCATGTTGCAATAAACTGAGGATTGCAATATCATGATTTCCCATCTCAATTTCCCATCCCTTGATACCGCTGTCTCCGACCACCACAAATTACCATGGTGTAACGCTAATCAGCACCCCCCCACCACCACCACCACCAGGCATACAGACATGGTGACAGTGGGGAGGTCAGTGGCTGGCTGGTTTGTTAGTCAGCCAATGCCAAGAGATTTTCTATGTGCACACTCATAAGTTTGAAAGACTGTTAAAACTTTGAGTTTGTTTGATGATAAGAGACAATTCAAGGTCTGACTAATGAATTCATAGCCCACCGTGGTTTGACTGCTGGAGTTTTGGGGCATTTGAGGAATGTGTATAAGGCAGAGTCAAAATGAAGTATTTGGGAGACAAATAATTTTTACAGAAAAAGGCTTTTTTTCTTTTTAGTTTTAAAGCAAGATAGATGCTCCACATAAAACTGAAATTACAGAAGGGTAACTGGTAGAAAAAGACTGTATTTCCCATTTTCCAAGACATGAAAAAGAAATGCGTAAAACTTTTGTGCAGTCCTAACACTCTATATAGAGTTCCTTGAATAGAAAAGCACTCCACCATCATCCTAATGATTAATGGTATTCACCTCATTTTATAAATGTAGTATTTATCTTAACAATTAAAATGATATGAAATCTGATCACCAATGCCAGACTAGCTTGTTCTGGCCTGATGAACCCAGCCCAAGCTCAACAAGCGCTCTCACTTCACTCCCTCACGTATAAAGCCAATACAGTGGTGTGAAAAAGTGTTTGCCCCCTTCCTGATTTCTCATTTTTTTGTATGTTTGTCACATTTAAATGTTTCTGATCATCAACCAAATTTAAATATTAGACAAAGACAACACAAGTAAACACAAAATACAGTTTTTAAATGAAGGTGTTTATTATTAAGGGTAAAAAAAAAATTCCAAACCTACATAGCCCAGTGTGAAAAAGTGATTGCCCCTCCGTTAAAACATAAATTAACTGTGGTTTATCACATCTTTGGAAAGCTGAGTTCAATTTCTCTAGCCACACCCAGATCTGATTACTGCCACATCTGTTCTCAATCAAGAAATCCCTTAAACAGGACCAGTCTGACAAAGTGAAGTTGAGCAAAAGATCCTCAAAAGCTAGACATCATGCTGCGATCCAAAGAAATTCAGGAACAAATGAGAAATGAAGTAATTGAGATCTATCAGTATGGAAAGGTTACAAAGCCATTTCTAAAGCTTTGGGACTCCAGTGAACCACAGTGAGAGCCATTATCCACAAATGGCGAAAACATGGAACAATAGTGAACCTTCCCAGGAGTGGCCGGCCAAACAAAATTACCCCAAGAGTGCAGTGACGACTCATCCAAGAGGTCACAAAAGACCCCACAACACCACCAAAGAACTGCAGGCCTCATTTGCCTCAGTTAAGGTCAGTGTTCATGACTCCACCATAAGCAAGAGACTGGGCAAAATGGCCTGCATAGCAGAGTTCCAAGATGAAAACCACTGCTGAGCAAAAAGAACGTAAAGGCTTGTCTCACTTTTGCCAGAAAACACCTTGATGATCCCCAAGACTTTGGGGAAAATACTCTGTGGACTGATGAGACAAAAATTGAACTTTTTGGAAGATGTGTGTCCCATTACATCCGACGTAAAATTAACACAGCACTTCAGAAAAGGAACATCATACCAACAGTAAAATATGGTGGTGGTAATATGATTGTCTGGGGCTGTTTTGCTGCTTCAGGACCTGGAAGACTTGCTGTGGTAAATGGAACCATGAATTCTGCTGTCTACTAAAAAATCCTGAAGGAGAATGTCCAGCCATCTGCTCGTGGCCTCAAGCTGAAGCGCACTTGGGTTTGGCAGCAGGATAATGATCCAAAACACACCAGCAAGTCTTTGGAGTGGCCTAGTCAAAGTCCTGACCTGAATCCGATTGAGATGCTGTGGCATGACCTTAAAAAGGTAGTTCATGCTCGAAAACCCTCCAATGTGGCTGAATTACAACAATTCTGCAAAGATGAGTTGGCCAACATTCCTCCACAGCGCTGTAAAAGACTCATTTCCAGTTATGGCAAATGCTTGATTGCAGTTGTTGCTGCTAAGGGTGGCCCAACCACTTATTAGGTTTAGGGGGCAATTACTTTTTCACACAGGGCCACGTAGGTTTGGATTTTTTCCCCCTTAATAATAAACACCTTCATTTAAAAACTGAATTTTGTGTTTACCTGTGTTATCTTTGTCTAATATTTACATTTGTTTGATGATCTGAAACATTTTGTCAGGAATCCGGGTTTGGAGGCCAAGCCTGGTTCCGACTTATTGTTGTGATTTGACCTGGTTTCCCCCTGACAGCTCGGGCACACCCCCTCCTCCTGTCAAGCTCTGTCAGCTGCACTGTCTGGTGCTCACACACATACACACACCCACATGCACACACACATGCACTCGCTCCATTCATTCTCATTTCACACACTCTCACACACCTGGTGTTAATCAGTTTAGCCCACGCATTCGCACACCGGCAATCTCTTTCCTCATTAGTTTCTGAAGTATTTGTTGGGTGCGCCAGAGGAAAGAGATTGTCGGGGCATTCGCCTCTACACGCGGCAGCTAGTACTCCTCGTATATTGCATCATTCACTTCATTAATCTCCAGCCCGTCTCCTCTGACCTGTGTGTCTCGTTGGTGTTCGGCTGGCTCCGCATCTCTGCCCCTTCCTCCAGACTGCACGGTTGCCCCGGATAGCTCCAGTCCTGTAAGTGTTTTTGCCTTTTCTCCTTTAGGCAAACAGCCTAGCTTTGCAGCACTAGGCTGTTTGCCTTTCCTATTTCGTGTGCTAAGCAGTCCTGCAGCACGAGGCTTTGTATTCACCAGGCTGTGGAGCATTCGGCAGGCGCCCTGCATGTTTGGTGGCCAACTCTGTCATTGCATCTTTCTGTATTTTTGTGGTGAACTGAATTGGTGATTTTTGTGAACTTGAATAAACATGACACTCTCTACTCCTGCAATTGGGTTTTTCATTCCCTCCCTCGTGTGCTGCTTAATGGCGCACAGGGTTTTATGACACATTTAAGTGTGATAAACATACAAAAAAATGAGAAATCAGGAAGGGGGCAAATACTTTTTCACACCACTGTAGATCTGAAACACCACCTACTCATAGCTTTTGTCACGTTACCTCGACCAGGTGGACGACCTGGGTGAAGACCAACCTGAGGATCACCGTGTGAGAGTTTAAGAAGCATCTGAGGCGTGGTGAGTCTCGCGGTAGATGGATGGACACACTGATGGACTGGACACATGAGCTCATTTTTCTTTGGCAAGAAAGAGAGAAAACTGTCATACTGCGTTTGAATTCAATACAGGTGTACTGATGCTTAAAAAAAGAAAAAGTCAGACCATGTAGCCCCGACACTGTTGGCACACCTGTGACTCACTGCTATAGACTGGGTATAAAAGGAAGACATGGTCATCAGGGTGTCACCCATCAGATTTTGAGCTGTGAGTTCTGAAGCCTCGATACGTCTGCTCTATTTTCTTGTTTCCTTGAGGTCAGTAGTGGCTATTGATAGGGAACAAGCTGAGCTGTTTTTTGGTTTGGTAAAAAGTCGGCCCGTGGGCATCCATTGATTGTATGAGTTCAGCACACAGGTAAATCCTTTTTTTGCAGTCAAAGGTTTATATGCAATAATAGTAGACAGTACAAATCAATACGTCACGTTAACACACTACAAAAGGCAAACTACAAACAAAAATTCTTGGCATACAAAAAAGGAGAACGTGAATAAAATAGGATACTGTATTCGTAAATATTAATTGTAAACAAAAGTTGTAATGAAAGCCAATACTACTGCTAGGAACTTTAGTTTTTTGGTCTCATTTTCAGCCATCACAGTTAGGGCACTTTTAAAGGAGCAGCTTGGTTTAGCTCAGAGCCCAGACAGAAACACAAGAGGGGTCACAATGGGAGCAGACAAGCACATCAGTAATTCAATTAAGAATTAAGTCCTCAAGAGTGCATCTCCACTGCTTTAGTCAAGGCTAACTACAGCAGCGCTGCTGTCTCAGTCAAACTCTGTCAAGTTTGCTGAGGAAAGTCAGTGAAAACAGGGCGATGATAGTCAAGGAAAAGCTGATGAAGTAAGCAGTAGTCACTTTAATTTTAT